>CM031242.1:470888182-472228182 GCA_018340775.1 Taxus wallichiana var. yunnanensis | reverse complement strand
ACTGTTATGGGCTGTTTTTGGGCCCATGGTTTTTTGGTACCCATTGTTTTGACACACACGGTTTTTCGCCCATTGTTTTGATACCCACGATTTTTTCCCATGGTTTTCATACCCACGGTTTTGTATCAAACTGCTTAAGAAATTGTCTATTTATATGGTCTTATGCATATGATAGATAGACAAGCAAATGTATTGCAGATGTGCTTTGAATTAGGGTGTGAATTCTTTAGATTTTGTTGAGCATAGCTCTAAACGGAACTAGGTATTGGATTGAGAGAGTGGAGACTTGTAATAAAATCTAAGCAAGTGCTTCTTGGTGGACGTAGCCCAAATTAGGTGAACCATGTTAAATCTTGTCTCTCTGTGTTGTGTTATTTATTCTGCACTTTTATTTGAGATCTGTAATATTTTCTGCATATTAGTTTCTACTATTGCGATTTTGTAAGGGATTATTCCACATATTTTATCTCTTATTTCCTAACATTCGAGACCTCCTCATAGATTTGATACTTAGAGGGGACAGAGTATATAGGCTCCCCTAGGGGCCGCATTAGGACAAAGGGTGCACCAAGAGCTCAATTAGCAGGAGCTCATTAGCGGTGACCACAACATTCTATAGCAGGATAATCAAGATCCAGGCATAGACTACTAGAGTACCTACTAGGAAACATCTCCTTAGAGTGGACTAGGAAATTTCTATCGATGTGGAGTTCTTGGACATCATTAGAGACAAAGGCCCAAAAATCCCTAATAACAAGGGTAATGAATCAATTTCGAGCCTATAGTGGTCGACATAGGATGTAGCCATAAAATCTATGCAAAGGCTAAGAACAAGCGCATTTAAGCACCGTAAGCACGTGATTGAGACTATAAGTATCATTAGTGGTATTCCTACCTCTATTCTATTCGATTCTTGTTCATCCGATTCCTTTATTGAAACATATTTAGTTGAGTGTTGTAGGTTGGTGGTAGTTAGATAGGGTCTTTTTGGGATGGCAATTTGTCTTCAAGAGAAAAAATATTTGTAGGCTCGTTAGTTAAGGAGTACGTAGTGGATTTGGGACCCTTCACCACTACCTCGATCTTCCTATCCTTCCTTTGGGTTCGTATGGAGTTATTTTGAGCATGGATTGGCTATCTCAGAATAAATAGTCCGACTTGATTGTTACCATAAGGTTATATCATGTACGAGATGATTTCGGGCCGAGTGATAGCTAGAGTTAGAGACCCATTTCTATCCACACTATTTCTACTATGTAGCTTAAATAGTGTGCATAACGTGGGTGTCCATTATATGCTATTATTGTTAGTGATAAGTCAAAGGATGGGGCCAGTGGACCTTCACTGATGATCACCCCATCTTGTAGGATTTTTCTCGATGTTTTCCCTAGCGAACCGCCAAGGATGCCTCCCCACGTGAGATAGACTTCCACATTGAATTTGTTCCAGAGCATAACCTATCTCATGCGCTCATTTTAGGATGACCACACTGAGCTTTTGAGCACAAGTTGTAGCTCAAGTTCCTTCTTAAGAAAGGCCTAATCAGTCCTAGTGTATCTTCTTGGGGTGCACCAATTATTTTTTTAAGAAGAAGGACGGATCCTCATGCGGTTGTGTGTGGACTACAAACAATTGAAAAAATTAACGATCAAGAATCGATACCCCCTTCCTCACATTGATGATTTTTAATCGATGAATGGGGCCACAATATTTTACAAGATTTAACTTCATTTTGATACCATCAAATGAGGATTGTTTAGGTAGATATCCACAAGTTAGCTTTCTACATGAGATATGGCCACTATGAGTTCACAACAGGTGCCCTTTGGTTTGACAAATTCCCCCACAATATTCATGAGCTTGATGAATTGGGTGTTCAAGATGTTTTTCAATCTCTTTGTGATTGTGTTCCTTGGACGTCATTCTTATATACTCACGTATGCGTGACAAGCATGAGGAGCACCTTTGTAAGGTTCTACAATGTCTTTGTGAGTAGCAGATTACGGGAACCTAGAGAAGTGTGCATTATTTCAAATAGAGGTGAAGTATTAGGGCCACATCATTTCTTTGGAAGGTATCACAATCAATCCTTCCAATATTAGAACCATTATGGATTGGCTAGCACCCACTTGTGTGACCGACATGCGTACTTTTATGGGTTTGGCAGAGTACTATAGGAGATTTGTTCATAACTTTTCTTGGGTTGTGCATCCCATCTTTTACCTTTATTGGAAAGGGAAGAAGTTCGTATGGTCTGATAGATGTTACCATGCCTTGAGGACACCGAAGGAAAGCCTCACGTGAGTACCTATTCTCAGTAGTGCATGACCCTCATGGTGAGTTCTTCGTTTACACGTATGCTTCTTTAGAAGGAATAGGAGATGTGTTAATACAGGAGGGTCGAGTTGTTGCTTTTGAGTCTCACAAAGTAAAGGATTATGAGCTCATGCCTTGGTTCAGTGGAGACATTTTATTCTTGGCAAGAGATTTACACTCAAGACTGATCACTTGAGTCTTCGCCATCTCTTCACATAGCCCAATCTCAACACTTGTTAGTGGCGTTGGATGGAGTTTATTTATGAGTATGACATGGAGATAGAGCATGTGAAGGGGAAGAAAAATATGGTTGCATATTCCCATAGTAGGCATAGACATTTTTATGGCTACTACAATGGGTATAGATTTACGGAGTAGGATTTTACAGTAACTTCCTCACGACAACTTCTACCTTGTAGAAAGATCAGATATTGAGTCTCAGAGACCCCTCGAGGGGAAATTTGATGGTTTTTCATTAGAGGAAAATGGTGTTCTTAGACAAAGGGGTTGGACATATGTTCCTAGATATGGAGGCTTAAGATAGGATATTTTGAAATAGGCTCATCAGCACCTTATTCAGCCCATCCCGAGGTGAAAAGATGCATGCCACCTATTGGTATCAAAAATTTATCACTTTCAAGCTAAGTAGCATCACAGATTTGGCACGGAGCATAGAGATAGATCATGATGTGCATCGCTTTTAGGCGGGATGATATCTAACTCGGCCCTTTGTCACCGGTCATTTGTGGAGAGAATGATAGCACCTTCAAGAGGATTTGACCTATGCTCGCTACTTTAGGTCGTGCCTTCGATGAGAGTGAGAGGACCCATAGTGTAACCTTTGTTTGATGAAGGAGATGGAGATATCCTTTTTTTGCAAAAAAATTATGAAGAAAACCTTGGGAAAATATGGTCAATACTCCATAATTTAACTCTCAAGATTTGTCACTTCTAAAAGTCGGAGATACTTTCAAAACAATGCTAAGGTTATCAAGGCATTATGGGATCCTGATTGTTCTGCATATTTTAGTAAATAGATTTTGTTCCATTGTTTATATATAGGGAAAACATTGGTAGTTTACGATGGATTCATGGGTTTTGAATGATTTTTGTGGGAGATTAAGAAGGATAAAGTTTATTATACTAGATCTTTGAGAAACTTCACAACAATAGACATCTCAACAACATAAAGCTTCGAATAGTTAAGATGTTCCTTAAACCGAAGGTGTACTTCAATGGAGGCCCAAATTAGCAAGTTTTCACACAATATTTGAGAATCTAACAAGAAGGCTCAAGTTAAAAGACTCAATTAAATACCAAAATATATGATCAATCATGCCTAAGGTACTCCCAAATACTTACAAACAATCTTTATAACAAAATGAAAGTGAAGTGATTTTAAATCATTTATCTCATCACAAGATGAAGGCTTTTCTTGAAATGAAATTGCAAATGCCACTAAACAGTCATAGGGATAAGATCCTATGTTATTTCACAAAGATTTGAATGTAACATTGCAATAGGAACAAGAAAACCTACTTGCAGACATTTTGAAACAAAGAAGACACTAATTTCTCCAAGATTAACACAAATTAATTTCAAAATTGATTAAATTCATCAACAGGGGAAAGCTTCCAGAGAAATATTAGTGCTCATCAATGGCTATACATCTGTAATAAACTTGACATGATAGAAAATCTAACATAGAAGAAATTAACAAGTTATCTCGGATTGGTCTCTCAAGAAGACAAATTTTCTCAATTTTTCTCTTAAGAATTCAACCCCTGACCATTTGCAAGAGTATTCTCATTGCATTTATACATTTTAATCACTCAATTTTCCCCCCAAAAGAGAAGAATATTCGAGGTACATTTGCTTGTAACCAATTTGCCTCAAAATCAACATTTAATAAATTCACATCCGAAAGCTACCAGTGGACCAATTGTGAACTGATCACATTTCTTGGGCCCTCGACTAATGACTAGGATGCCATGCCACAAATTTTTGGCAATCCTTCTAATCATTCTAATTTTTTCATGTGAGAAATCCCCTTTTTAATCATTTTCCGGAGGCTTTGCACAGCTGGATATGACAGGTAATCCTTTTCGCTCTCGAGGCAACACCTTTTTCATCTTTTACACCTACAACTTTCATCATTTCATCCTTTTACCTTTCTTTCCTCTGCAACTCTATCCCGCATATAACTTTTCTGGTAATTCCTAATTTTACAAGTGCCTTAGCAATTCCAACTTCAAAATATCGACCTTAACAATCCTTGGACTCACAAATTAATTTCCAAATCCATTCAATGGAACTCTATAGACAGAGATGATAAGGAATTTCATCAAAAATTGATGAAGAACAGTGCGTATTCGTATCTCCAAGAGTCTTAGAGCCAAAAATGGCAGAATAATAGACGCAATGCACAACACTCATTGATTTTACCCCTTCTCCACTTTATTTTATAACCATCCACATGTTTCATTGGTGTAACTGCAAAGGATAAGTACATGGGCAAGTTTCCAAACAACCGCGAGCCTTCCATGTGCCTTGGGCCCAAGCAAAATGTCATTTGGTCTCTAAAAATTTTCAGCAAAAAAAAAAAGGAGCCAACAAAATCCTCCACATGTCTCAATGACGCACTTTGATATGTACCTATCCCCGCTTCTTTGCCGAGCGTACATCATCGTTATTCAGGACTCTAATATGGCAACCTATGCCTCTATACCGTCGCCTATCCCCGCATGATCCCAAGATGTGTCACCAAAGTAGCCACCTGCTCCTGTAGGGTGTCTCTCTAAACTGTGATGGTGGCTAAGTCAGGCTGCCCTGACCTTAGTGGTACGGCTCTCAGTTGTTCCGCCCACCACTACCTATACCCATATGCACCCCAACATCATCAATCTGAGTATCTACAGGATGCTCCTCCTATCTAGTTGGCACTGTGGGTCATGGTGGAGACATAGGTCTCTCCACATCATCTCTCCTGTACTGCAGGAATAGAGGCGATACACCCTGGACTAATCCAAACTGGTGTCTAACTTGCTCTACGAGTATTTACTCATGCTCCCCTGCTCTCCTCCCCTCTATCCAAAGATGTATTTATAGCCCAGCTAGCTCCGTGGCCATCTGTCTGTATGAAGGGAAGCTCACATACGGCCTCTAAATGACATCCACCCCGGACAACCCCTCCAACAACATCCTGTAGTGCGCTACATCATGGGTAGCTCTAGCTCCTTGAGCCTCTCCCATGGCTGGTACCCACTGCCTGTATCCCACTCTCAAAAGTCACTGTGGGAATGCATCTGCTGGGCATCCCCATTGGTCGAGCAAAACAGTGTGCTTGTAAGCCTAGTAATGTAGTAATACGACGTAGCAAATGCCGAATCTCCACAGCCACCCATAGGCCCATAGTTTCTATATACACCTCGCATCGCAATGCAGTGCTCATGTAAACCGTGTCTACTATATCATCATGTCATGGAGCACTCCCATCGGTGACCTCGTGAATCTCCCACTCTCAAGATCCGGAAATGTGAACCAACACATTACCTCCATCAAGAGTACAACTAACCTCATCTTTTTGGATGAGCTCTATAGATCGCTCCATAGCTCATGCTAGCATTATGGAAAGCCGATCTACTACACCCTCACCAAAAATGGGTGCTAGTAACTCCTCAGATACCTCTGAAGAGATGGAATAAACCTAGGCCCCCAATATGGGCAACCGTAGGATCCTGTAGACGTCCTCCAGGGTGATCATCATCTCACCCATCGTAAAAATGGAAGGTGTTGGTCACCGAGTCCCATCTATCGATAAGGGCAACCATAAGACTCACCTCTCGGACTACATGTCGGTAGCGCCTCACCCCTATCAACCCCACCTCTGCAACATGCTGCCACTCGCCTACGTCATGGTCACTTGTATCATCAATAACAAGGGTGGCACCCAGTGCTCATCCTCACCGCATCCCACAAAAGCAATGTATTAGTATACCTTTCCCAACTTACCTATTTTACCCCACATCCCAACCTAATCTCTTTCCCCACCCCCATCCCATTGGCCTTGTCGCTCACCCAAATCTACCCAAACCCATCCACCCAAACCTATCTACCATAACCATCACCCAAATCTACCCAAAACCACCCTCAACCCTTCCCCACCTACCCCCTACTTTCTCACCCTAAACCCTTCCCCTCTCACCTAACCCTTCCCCACCTAACCTACTTTTTGGTCCCAACTTACCCTTAGGTTAACTAGCACCGGTTATCATCAACCGACCCTGGTTATCCCCTGACCGACCATGGTCTCCCCTTGACCGGCATCGGTCACTGTTCTTGTGACCGATACCGGTCTCTACCCACCGACGTCAGCCACAAGTTGACCGATGTCGGTCACTATCATGCCACCCGCCATGACTTCCCAACCCTCCTTTTCCCCCTCCTACTCCTTTTACCCACCAAAATCCCTCTTCTCACCTCTAATTATTCCTCTTTCTCTCTTTTAACCTACCCCCTACTCTTCACTATCCCCATTTCCCCTTTTTTTTCCCTTATTTTCAAATTTCTTCCCCCAACCCCCATTTTTCACATTTTTTATATTTTAACCAAATTAACTCACAAATCAATAACAAAGGTTTAAATCCTACCTGATCCCACTACCACCGTCATGGTGGAACCTCCAGCCTCCACGCTGCTCCTCCCGATCCCTCTCCGGCCTCCGCCATCCTCAAATCACCTCCGACTCTCCAACCAATCCACTCAATCCACCTGATATCGTGGTCCCACCTCTCACCCAATCAATCTCGCCTATGTGGCTCGCCAACCAAGCTCTCTGATGCTCTCTTTTATCCTCTTCCTCTTTTCTCTCTTCTTGTCCTTTTCTCCTTTTTCACAATACACAAATGAATTTTAAAACGCGGGTTTTCCACTTTTTATACCCTACCCGACTCAACCGACGTCGGTTAACCCTTGACCGCCGGTCTGATGCCCTAGACTACCGCCATCGGTTCCTCTCCACCATCATCGGTTCATACTGACCACTGTTGGTTACCCTGCCTACTCATTTCCCTCACATTGACCTCATTTTCCTTACCTCCTTTTTCTTTTGCCTCCCCTACCCCTACCTAGACCACTTTACCTTCTTCTCTCCCTCCACCTTCTTTAACCTCACCTTGTTAACCAATTGGCATCTCCTTATTTCACCCCTACCTCGGCCTTACCCATGTTGTGACCTATCTACCTGGACCCAGAACACTATTTGTGACCTTTGAACCAATGTGCTCGTTATACCTTGCAATGCTCTACCTATGTTGTTTGACCTAATGACTTTACCTAGCCTATTGTCGTGACCATTTATCCTGACCCTACCTTTGGTGTACCGAACATACCTAAACGTTCCTACCCCTAACCTATGTTGTGCTTCCTGACCATATCCTATACCTTGGATACCAGAATCACTTCAACCTTGTTTGGATAAACCTATTGACCTTAGACAATGTAGAGTTTGCAAGCTCTTCAACCTGGTATCGTGTCACAGTTTATATGTGTGCATGCATTCAACTACCACTACCTTTGACCTTGGCCCATTTACCCGTTTACCTATATGCCCGATTTACCCTTTACTCCTTTCCATTTTTTTCACTATTCTTCTTCACATCCACTTTTATCAAACCACTCGCCGATGTGCTCTACCAACTCATCAATTCCTAGTTTGAGGGGGATCACCCTCATTCCCACTTGGGGCAACCACACTCTATTCTTGTTCACGTCGCTTACCAATACAAGATACGCAACAAGAAGGGGCAAAATGTAGACATCGATATTGTGTCGTAATCACCTTGGTCCCCTACCGCAGCCCTATAATCATTTCCTCATCCTCAACACTTTAGCACCTACCTCCTGCACCCCACACATTTTAATTTAATTACTTTAATTAAATTAATGCCATTTATCTCCATACATATTAATTTAATTATTTTAATTAAGTTAATGACGATTTACTCACACACATATTAATTTAATTATTTACATAAAACTAATTCACCACCCTCACACACCTATTTAATATAATTGCTTTTATTAAATACACCTCACCTAACCACCCCCATCATTTGACCCATTAACCTAAACCCTAAACCAATGTCCTAAATAAAACCTAACATTAGACCTATTCCCTCACCTCACATTAAAAGCCTCCTAAGGTCAGTTTTCACCCCGAGGAAAAGAAGAGACCCTTATCAAATGGCGGAACAACTTCCCAGAGATTGTTGAACAGCCTGAGATACCTCACCCAAACCGATGTTGGTTCACCCTAGACCGATGTCGGTTCACCCTTAACCGACGCCGGTTATACCGGAACAGACAAAATGGCCTATTTAGACCCATTTACAACTTTGGAATATGGGTCTTTTTAGGAGAAAAATTTGATCTCAAATTCATTCTCTTTGGATGTGATAGTAGAATGAAGGTTGATTGGTGATCAACAAAGGCAACCAAATACACTAACACAATAGTGAGACTTTCTTCCTAGCATCCTCCAAAGCGAAAACTTCTTCATTCTTCTTCGACTGTGCCTCACGTAAGAGTAAGTATCGTCCTTCCATCTGCTTCATTTCCTTATCATCGCCTATAGTCTTTGGGGTAAAGAAACCTAGTCCTTTACTCTCTCGTCAGTTCCCTCTCTCCAATTTCAGCTACCTTCCATACCCAATCATCTTAACACTTGGCCTAATTTCCTATTTGACCTCCTCGGTAGTTTCTGCACCTTCGTAAACATATCTACACCCCCTCGTGATCTATCCCCATCCTCTATCCACTCCACTTTTCCCCAAAACTCAAAAAACCTAGAATGTGAGATTCCACCAGGCCCGACTTAACCGTCATTGATTCTCTCTAACCATCACTGGTTAAAGTCAAACCGTCGTTAATTACAGAAAAACTATGGTCGGTCTCGTGTCACCCGATTTCTTCCAATAACAACTCTGTTTCGACATATACCTACCAGACACCTAGTTGACCTTCGATTTGTATCTAACCTAGCTTGTTAGCTCAGATTCACCTATAACCAACCTACTTGACCTATGGATCTCCTTCTAGCCTATCTTGTTAGATTAGATCTAGCCTATTGTGTTTTTATGACATGCCTAAATCATATTAAACTACAAAGAGGACAATATTTACTTTGTTTCAGCATTGAATTGTTTTAAACAAAGGGATTGATAGCTATCTAGGAAGTATCGCACTTCCGTGATCTAGCACATGCTAGGCAGTCCCACCGCATATATTGTTTAACTCTCTTTTGTGGTCTTGTTTTGGTTCTTATATAGGTCATTCCTCCTAGCCAAAAGGAATATCTCACAATCACTTTGATTCAAAATTCGATACGTGCATATACAACCTTCAACCATCTCAAACCAGTATCCTCTTACCACCTTTACATTATCTCTGCTTCATCAAGTACTTCTCGGAAAACTAAGAAACCGGGTGAAACACTTCATTAGTGAGCTTGAGCAGGTGTTTCAAGATTTGACCATGTACTAGTGACATGAAGGGTCATGTTGTGATTCATCTTCTAAGGAGAAGAAGCTCCACGTAGACTCAAAGAAAATTACTTGGGAGCTCTTCGAGGAGTGGTTTAGGAGAAAATACTTATCCAAGAGGTTTATTCAAAGTGGAGGCTAGATGCATTCCATGATGACATCGTGCATCCATGACAGTAGTAGAGTACAAGATTCGATTTATGGATGTACTTCAAGATGTCGACTACATGCAAGATGAGCAGTCGGATTCACAGGTTCATCATGGGCCTAAATTTTGATTTGGGACGTGCGGTATGCATTCATTGTCTACCCACTATAGTAGAGGTTGTGAAGAAGGCCTACATTGTATAGAGACTAGGGGAAGTATCAACATGACAAAAGTGCGGTGACGAATGTAGAAGATGCGGGATAGCAAGTCGAGGGTGTTAGTGCCTCCTCCTTGTGTTGGACACGGTTCTACATAGTCCTCATTCAGGTCACCGTAATAGCCACCTCGGTAGTAGCAGCAGACTCATCCACCATTGAGACCTCCTAAGATATTTGATACTTAGAGTGGACAGAGTATGGGGTCTCCCTAGGGATCCCATTAGGACAAAGGGTGCATCGAGAGCTCGGTCATTAGGAGCTCATTAGTAATGACAATATAATTCCATAGTAGGATCATCAAGATCCATGACAAAGACCACTAAAGTATTTGTTGGGGCCGCATTTCATTTGAGGGGACCAGACAGGTGTTATGAATGTGGTGTTCTTTGACATCATTGGAGAGAGTGCCCACAAAACCTTAATAAAAGGGTAAGGAAACAATTTTAGAGCCTACAATTGATGACATGGGACATAACCAATAGATCTATGTAGTGGTTGAGAACCATCAGCCGAGCACTAGGGCATGGTGATTGAGACTATATGGTGGTATTCCTACCTCTATTATGTTTGATTCTCGGTTCACTTGATTCCTTATTGCACCATCTTTAGTAGAGTGTTGCAGGATGGTGGTAGTTAGATAGTGCCTTAGTTAAGACGTTGAGATGGATTTTGGAGCTAAAATATCTATAGACTCCTTAGTTAAGAGTACGTAGTGGATTGGGGACCCTTCACCACTACCTAATATCTTGATATCCTTCCTTTGGGTTCGTATGGAGTTATTTATGGCATGGATTAGCTATCTACACACGAGCTAGAGTTGATTGTTACCATAAGGTTTTATCATGCATGATGATTTGGGGGTTGAGTCAATGATAGCTAGAGTTAGGAGACCCATTTCTATCTGCACTATTTCCACTATGTAGCTTAATTTGTGTGCATGACATGGGTGTCAATTATATGCTATTACTATTAGTGATAAGTAGGAGGATGGGAAGAGTGGACCTTCACTTGATGATCACCCCATCTTTCAAGAATTTTCTGATTTTTTTCCTAGCGAGTTGTTAGGGATGCCTCCCCCACGTGAGATAGACTTCCACATTGACTTGGTTGCATGAGTAGAACCTATCCCACACGCTCCTTATAGGATGACCACACTTGAGCTTTATGAGCACGAGTTACAACTTGAGGTCCTTCTTTAGAAGGCCTAATCCATCCTAGTGTATCTCCTTTGGGTACACCAGTGATTGATTTTTTTAATAAGAAGGATGAATCCTTGCGGTTGTGTGTGGACTATAGATAGATGAAAAAAGTAACAATCAAGAATCGTTACACCCTTCCTCATATTGATGATTTGTTTAACCGGATGAATGGGGCCACAATATTTTCTAAGATTTATCTTCTTTTCAAATACTATGAGCTGAGGATTGCAAAGGTAGATATCCACAAGTCAGCTTTCAACACAAGATATGGGCACTAAGAGTTCACAACAGTGCCTCTTGGATTAACGAATGCAATGGCGGTGTTCATGAGCTTGATGAACGAGGTGTACAGGATGTTTTGGGATCTCTTCATGGTCGTCTTTCTTGATGACATTTTGATATAATCACGTATGCGTGTGGAGCAAAAGGATCACCTTCATCATGTTCTACAAGATCTCTATGAGCAACAACATTACAAGAACCTAGAGAAGTGTGCATTATTTCGGTCCGAGGTGAAGTATTTGGGCAACATCATTTCTCGGGAAGGTATCGCCATCAATCCTTCAAATATTAGTGTCATCATGGATTGGCCAACACCCATTAGTGTGACCGAGGTGCGTAGTTTCATGTGTTTTTCAGGGTACTACAGGAGATTTGTTAAGGAATTTTCTAGGGTTTTCACCCCGTCACTTATGTTCAAAGGGAACAAGTTCTTATGGTCTAATAGATGTGAGTAGGCCTTTAGGATATTGAAAGAATGCCTCACGCCAAAGACCTACTCTTGCAGTGCCCGATCCTTGGGGTGAGTTCTTCATTTGTATAGATGTTTCTTTGGCGGGACTAAGAGATGTGTTGATGCGGGAGGGCCAAGTGGTTGTCTTTGAGTCTCGCAAACTCAAGGATTATGAGATCAATTATCCTACTCATGACCATGAGCTTGCAATAGTTTTTAATGCCTTGGTTCGGTGAAGACATTTCTTTCTTCACCGAGAGATTTACACTCGGGACTGATCACTTGAGTCTTCACCATATCTTCACGTGGCCCAATCTCAATTCTCATCGAGTATTGGATGGAGTTTCTTTATGAGTATAACATGGAGATATAGCTTGTTAAGGGGAAGGAGAATGTGGTTGCATATTCCCTTCGTAGGTGGATTTATTTGGTTATGGATACTACAAAGGTATAAATTTACTAAGAAATATTTTGCAACAAATTCCTCATGAAAAATTCTACCTTGTATCCAGATCATAGATTGAGTCTCAAAGACCCCTTGAGGAGAGTTTTGATGGATTTTCATTAGAGACGATGTTCTTCTCAAACACAGGGGTCGATATATGTTCCTAGAATGGAGGCTTGAGATAGGAAATTTTTGAAGAGGCTCATCATGCACCTTACTCAACCCATGCCAAGGTGAAGAAGATGTATGCCACCTTGAGAAAGGTATACCATTGGAGAGGTCTATAAAGAGACGTATCTCGGTTTGTGTCACGTTGTTTAGTTTTTTAGAAGGTGAAGGTCACACATCAACACCTAGCTATCCTTCTCTTCCCTCACACCATACTAGAATGGAAATGGGACACCATTTCCATGGATTTCATAGTTGGGTTACCGACGTTGAGATACCACCACGACGCCATCATGGTCACGGTGGATAAATTGACGAAAGTGGCTCACTTTTCTCTGGTGAAGACCACCTACACAGCCTAGCAGCAACAACCTAAGTATACCTTGATGAAAATTTTATAGTCCATGGGATCCAATGGAAGATCATTTGTGATTGTGATCCCTTGACACTTCTCACTTTCGAAATACCATGCAACATGCTCTTGGGACAAAGAGCAACTTCAATATAGATTATCACCCCGAGATAAAGGGAAAATAGAGTGGGTCAATCAGATCTTGGAGGACATGCTTAGGATGTACATCATGGACCATTATTCGAGGTGGGACGAGTACTTGTCTTTGGTGGACTTTTCCTACAATAATAGTTTTTAGAGTTGATAGAAATATCTCCTTTTCGGGTATTATATGGCGAGAGAGTGCAACACACCACCGAGTTAGGATAGACATGAGGTTAGGGTTTCTCTTGGGTTGGCTTTACTACACGATATAGAGGAGCAGTTGTTATGATCTAATAGATATTACAGGAGGCTGATTATAGACAAAATAAATATGTATATCGGTGGAGGACAGATCGTAGTTTTGAGGTGGGCACAAAGTTTTTTTTTTTCGTGTCGGGCCTCATAAGATCCATATCGGTTCTGAAAAGGCTCTAAGCTTGCTCCTATATTTGTTGGTCCCTTTGAGATCTATGAGCGTATCTATCATTTTACATATCATCTAGCATTGCCACCACTGTTTGTCTTGCATCCTTGATGTATTTCATGTTTCTTTACTTAGGAGGTACGTTGCGGACCTACTCATATTTTAGTTTGGACGTCATTGTAGGTGCATGATCATGGGTAGGTGATGGTGGAGCCCATCCATATTTTAGAGCGTAGGACATTGGGCCTTTGAGGCGAGAGAGATTGATTATGTTTGCGTTCACCGGGATCGATACGATGAGACAACAACTACATGGGAGGATTCCACACCTCTAAGATCACATTTCCCACACTTGTTCCAGTGACTTCCGGAGGAAGTCAAGTCTAAGAAGAGGGGGATGTAGTGCCCACTCCTCTTCGGCGCTTATATATTTATGATTCTAGTTGTTATAGATTAGAGTTATGGACACTTTTATCACATTTTAAATATTGACAGATGAACATTGTTAGTTTGATTACTTAATTGATAGAAATATAGATGTTTAGACTTATGATATGATTTACAAGATGAATTATATGCATGTTTTGGATATATCAAATGGTTGATCTTGATCTTATATTCTACTTGATGCACTTAATTCAATTATTATATGATGCTAAGTTGATGTATTTGATGTCGTGATCTTATTGGTAGTTTATAAATTAATGAAATTGATATAATTAAAATTGTGAACAATGGCGAATTTTTGGTTTTGAGATGGTTTAGTTACGATAATTGATTATATGTAAATGCATGTATTTTTACTATTTCGATGTTGTTAATATGGCCATGAGGCCATAAAATTATTGTCTTAATTTTTTTAGGTGTGCACAACACAATAAACCAAAGGGGATAGGAGACCAACAAAGTGAAGGAATATGGAGTCTCGGAAAACAAGTCGATGGAAACATGTGTATTTATTTTTTATATGTTGATGTTGTTTGTTTTGAGGTCCCCATTGGGGGGTGACCTCAAATGTAACCTTGGGTAAGTTTGTGACTTGTTTTGTTGAATTTATTTAATTGTGAATTATTGTTTTTTATTAGTATGTGGAGTCACTTTTATTAATTTTGTTCAACATCCCTCTTAAGTTAATTTAAAATTGTTTAACTAGTGATTATTAGAATGTGACAAAAGGGAGGAAATAAATGTGATTTGGTAGCCTTAATGTGTGTTTGTTTGGAATGATTTCAATTTGTTTTGGGGTAATGTTTACTCAATATTCCTTGTGAAATTCGGATTTTTACCATCTAGGTTATTTTGGAGACTTGTGGGACAAGCTAAACTTGTCCCACACCTCTTAAATTCACTCACCCACTTGGCCTATTATGCGAGGCACTTATTTTATGTCATATTTTGTGTTTTAATGAAGGAAAAAAACAATTAATTACATTTTTCTTACATGGGTATTTAATTTTGTCCTTAGGGGGTGTGGGTTTGGGTTGAGTGTGTAAGAGGGTGGTCATTTCCCCAACCACCAATTTATTATGCTTTGGGGTTTGAGTTTGACCTTAGTGATGGTGGATATAGAAGAGATGATGTGGTGTCCTACATGGAACCACATCATCTCCCTCTCCCTCCTTTCTATTTATTTCAATTTTTGTGAGGTTTTGGTGGTTACTTGATTTGCTTTTGGTCTCCCATTTTGGTGGTGCTTTATTTTTGGATTGCTTTTTGGAGTTGAAGATTGCTTGGAATTGATTAGGCTTGGAGAGTTTTGAATTTTCTTGTGGAGTGGATTCTTGCTATGGCAAGTTATGGTCTTCACCTTGAGTTTCTTCTTTTTCTTGTGTGTTTATATGTTGAATGAATGTTTTATTGTATGAGTGTCGTTAGGTACTAAAATGGCTTTAGGATGTGTATGAGAAATTAAAATGGGAAAAATTGCTTTTGGGAGGCATAATAGTTTCTCTTGGGTATTTAGGATGAGTGGGTTGAGTGACCCACCTTTTTCTTATCTTGTTTTTTTGTTTATTGTGGGAGGCATAAAAGTGAGGGAGGCATAAGATATTTTGGGGTTAATTGAGTTTCTGAGGTTTTGAGGTGAGCACCCAAACCCTTGGGAGGCACAAGGGAATCCCCATATTCCACATATTCCTTTCCATACTTGACTTGATTTTAGAGCCAATGTTTTTGGAAGCTTATGTCTATAAAGATGAATGTTTTGTGGTTATTTTCTTGTGTGATTTTTTTAGAAAGTAAATGTGGAAGCCTTGTCTTTGTTGCCAATGGTTGTCAAATATTCCATATTGTTTCTTTGATGGGGCTCGAGGGCCAATGAGGAAGTAGGATTCACTTCCTCATTGGAGTATTGGTTGGGTGGAGAGTGTTGCCTACTCCCCCATTTTTGGTGGTTGTGTTGATCTTTTAAAGAAGGTTGAGCTCAAATGATGAAGGCCTCCTTGTGGAATTTGGAGAAAAATATTAAGAACACCCTTTTAAATATTTTACCAAGTTGTCTCCATTGTGTATGGAGGGCTTGTAAACTTGTATTTGTTTAAAGTGAAGTTCTTAGTTGTTTTGTTATTAAAAATGTGATCTTAGTTGACATTGTAAATGAAACAAAAGGCTTGAAAATCATTTCCTTACTTGTTAAAATGAGAAACTATTAGATTTTTAAATAGCACCAAGTTCTTTGAAAGGGATGTGTATTACTAAGAAAAGGGATTGAAATGTAATTGAAATGAAAACAACTTTGTTCTCAATTTAGTTGATTTATTACCTTAAAAATGTGTGTTCTTATTTTAAAAAAAAGAAACATTGGGAAATCTTGTTATAAAATAATTGTTTGAGGTGGTTGAAACTTGCATTTTGTGTTGAAAGAAATAGCCACTCTTATTGTATTAAGTGAAAAGGTTGAAATAAAATGAAAAAGTTGTTTTTGCTTGCTAAATAAAAGTAACTTGGAAGAAATTATTTTTGTAGTACCTTATATTTTGAATGAAATCTTCTTATTTGTGTATTAGAAAGAACCATAAATTTTGAAGTCTTCTCAAATTTACCTTCGAATGAATAGGTTGAAATTTCAAGATAATCTTACTCAAACTTAGGTACCCAAACTAATGATCCTAAATAAATCTCCAAACCATCTTGCTATGACTTACATTATGACTAAATTTTGATTTGCACTTATATAACTATCTAAACTCATTTTACCAAACGAAATTTTTATCCAACACCTATTAATGAAGTTAGTTTGAAAACTTTTATCCAAAGGATCATGTTAGGAAATAACTATATAAGTATCTCTATATATAAATGTATATATAATATAAATTTATATTATATATATAAATATATAGACACTTGAATCTTTTATACTAATAAATTTATCAAAGCAACCTAAATGTTTTATAATATAAAACTTAATAATCTTATTATTAATGCTAATAACCCAATTAAAATGTATTAAGAAATATATATATATATATATATATATATATATATATATATATATATAGTATGTATATAAATTTATATTGTATATATTATATAATAAAATAAAATAAATTATTATAAAAAAAAGGGAATTTTTTTGGGCCGCGTGGGTTATACCTACGCATTCACTATTCTTGTATGTTATAAGGGTAAGGGGGTCGGGGAGGCTCGCGAGCCCACCCCCACCCCGTTAATAAATGGGATCGGGCTGCGGTCGGCGACTCTCTATATCAAGTATCTCGAGGCCTTGCACTTAACAAAATTTGATCCCTTGGGGCTCATTGAAATCCATATATCAACACCATTATACTAAGGACCCTTTGACACAAATATATTGATATTATTATAATGAATACAAATAATTAATAAAAACACAATTACACTAATATCATATAATTATTTAATTTAATGTTAATTTAAATTACTTTGTAAGCTAAACAAAATATATAATCATATTCTTTTTTAACAATTTCAATTACAATATCTTAATAAAACACCGAGGTATGGTTAAATATTGTTTGTAAATACTAGCAATTGCACATGAGTTGCAAACAACGCCGGTGATGTTAGATTGTAAATTTATCATGGAGGGAATTAACGTGACAATGTATTTGATATTTACTTTTGCATTCATGTTGTTTCACTAAATTAATTAATTCCAAACATTGTTCAGCAAAATGTACTGCTTTAGCAAATAAATATGCAAGACAACTCACACTATTTCACCAAATCTATTAATTGCAACTATAAATATCCAAAATCTGGACGAAAACAAATATCTAAAATACTTTTGCATTGAATCTGCAGAATTTGACACTTTCCAGCAGGAACATCTTCAAAGGAGAATACCTACCCACGAAAAATATAATTGTGAAGGGCATTTGACTTCTGTAGACTTTCTAACAATTTAAATACTAAATAAAAATTTTCTCCATGATCTACAAACTACTATCTATAAACTAAACAAAGGTTTCAAAGTAAACTATGCTAGTGAAGGGCATTTGAAGATGTTTCCGGGAGCGATCTGAACTATTTACAGTGATGCCCGTAAACCACTACCGAATGTTATTTCCTATCGTTAGTACCTTAGAAGACTATAGGTATTTAAACCACACGTTACGTTGGCAGGTTGAATTGTTAACCAGTGAATTTAAAAACATCATTCATAAATTGTTTGTTAAAAACATTATGTAAAACAGTGTTTTTCATGGATGTTTGATATTATACTTTGTGATTTATTATAAGAAAACGGCAGAATAGTGACAGCTGAGACATCATTAAAATCAGGGTACGTGAAAGAAAGATTGTATATAAATGTTGTCACCAAAAAATGTGGGTTGGCAATAAATAAAAATATTGAGATCCCAGATAACACCGCTATTTGTATAACTTATGAATTAAAATATATGTATAATGTAAGATTAAGATTAATATTAGAGCTTCTTAATTTCCTTTGATCAATATATGTATAATTTATAATTTTTCTTACAATTAAAATACCATGCCAAACACCTTTATTTAATATAATTAACCTTACATTTCCAAGTTTACTGATTTGAATTCAATGTATACTCGCTCCATATTTTCGAAACCTCTTTTATGTTAATCAATGCTTCATTATCAGTCAAACATATTTGCATCTTATTTCGTGCCAAATCCTTAATAAGATAGATGGAGCAGGCCTTAGATCCTCTTTGCGAGACTAATAATAATAATAGCCACCACAGCTAGGATACGAATGTCTTGGCAGATACACATAACTTATATTTGGAACCGGATTTGGCTTAGGGGTTTCTTTCTTCTGCACCTCCTTCTCAGCTGGCTGCTTTTTCTCAGGCTCTTTTGCAGGCCCAACGCTCACTATTTCCGACCGCCCAAATTTTCTGAGGTTGTTGGCAATGAAAACTGGATCTGCATCTCCTATAACTGTGATTTTTGCTCCTTCATATCAGTTTGCACTGATTCAACGCCTGTCACAAATCCGAAAATACTACTACAGTTAAAAACATTCTGTTATAGAAAAAAAAATAAAACAATGGTACCACATAGAAACCCTTTTGGTGGATCTTCATACCTTGGATGTTTGCAACAGTCTTCATGGCTCTTTTCTTGCATTTATCACAGTTGAGGTCCACCTTCAGCACCATTTTCTGCACAACAACTTTTATTTGAAAATCTGGAATAAAATTTTGAAAACAAACTTGGGTTCGGATGGCCTACCTTAGACATATTCTTTTCTGCTGCTGATGGATTAGATTGCTGCCTGCTCTTTTGCCACTTCTTCCGAAGATAATAGAAACTGGTTTGGCAGATAGAAATATGAAAATATTAGGTGAGAAAACCTTGGAGTTGTTTTCTACCGGTCAAATCTACACTCGTCACATGATTTTTATATTGGGAGTGGTTCTGGTGTCATGTGTAGTGGACTTTTTCTTGTCTATGGTTAGAAGCAACATTTAGATGGAAAGGGTCAGCAGTCTTATGTCACTCTATTAACTTCGAAATTTAACTTTAATAGTGTCAAAAAAGTACATTCTTGGTGGAATAGGAAATATATATCTTGACTATCAAATAGATTAGCACATTTTGAATCTATTAAATATATATGTAGACTACAAAATGGATGAGCACGTTTCGAATAATCTTTGTAAATCGATCCTTCCCCGAAAAAGAGGAAAAAATATATATACAACATTAGTTTTTTTTTTTTTTTTTTTTTTTTTGATAATTATAAAACCAATCAAACATGGCTCTCTTATTGACTTTGGATATTAGTTTTGTCCTTCGATCTTTTCCTGAATATGCTGGAGGATTCGAGTGTCATTTAGTGTTTTGGCAGTCTTTGTTTGAGTATTTTTTTATTTAATAAATTTTATCTTAACCAAAAAAGTTTTAAGTATTATCTATTTTTAACCGTAACATTGCTCGTTAATTTACATACTACTTTGCTTTCATTTGAGCTTTACGTATCCGTAGGCCCAAATTTATGATATTGTTGTCAAAGCTTTAGGAAAGAGAAATACATTTTTCATCACAGTGAAAGGAATTTCCAAATTGGCCTATGGGCGGCACCTGTTATGTTTGACACAACATAGTCAAATGGATGGTTAGCATTTCGATTGTTTTTTAACAAAGAGTGAAAATCTTAGCCATTGTTTCTTCGAAGCAAATTCTATATTACATTGTTTTATATTTGATTAATAATCGAGATGAAATTTACGATAGAAATGTTGAAGGGGATGTATCGAATAAGTTAAACACAAGGGAGATAAATATCAAAAGAGGAAGAGGGGTGATGAAGAAGAATGTCAAGGGAGGAGATGTTCAAGGGTGCCAAAATGGTGGAGGGAACCAATGTGAAAATATTATTTGTAACAACATGAAACTAGGGTTCATTTTAAGACCCCCCACTACAGAATTTTAAAAGAAAAATTGTATAGATTCCTTGGCGAATCTGTGAAATGATGATGAATATGAAGAAAACAGTTTTCGAATGTTGTCAATCGGTAGTAATTTATGACTAACAACTTATATGTTGTCGGTTGTTAGTGGATGTAATGAAATTACTTGTATAATTCAAATCATGAGCAGAAATATAACACCAAATAACACAATATTCCAGAATAATGATCTCAATATGCAATTAGAATAGCTTCGCCACTTCGAGGGGGCAACCTCCAAACCATACAATAATACTCAAATGCTCCAATGATGATAAACTACTACCTACTAACCTCTATATATACTATTCCTATGCTATGGCCAACACCAAGGCCGACCCACTAATGAAAATATAACATATATGAAAGAGATACATAATGATAAGAAGTTATGATAGCCACAAGTCGGCTATATACATCCAATATAAGATATATGATTAAGGGCATAGCATGCCCCTCCCCTTCAAGCAACATTGTCCCCAATGTTGAGAAGATCTGGATGCTACTGCAGGAAATTTGCATCCTCCCAAGTCGCGTCTTCATTGTCTAGATTTTTCCACTTGATCAAATACTCAGTGATGACCCTTGTCCTCAATCGCTTAGTGCGTGTCTGAAGGATGCATTCTAGTTCCAGGATGATTCTTCCCTCTTCATCAAGCTTGGGTAACACTGTCTGGGTTGATATTGTCTGTCCAATTACCTTCTTTAGGCAAGATACATGGAAGACTGGATGAATTCGAGTAGCGAGGAAGTTCCAGCTTTGTATGCTACATTTCCAATCTTCTCGTAACACTTGATAAGGACCATAATACTTAGGTGAAAGATTTTATCCTTTTTGTGTTGTTTTAAGGACATTTGCTTATATGGTTATAAATGCACAAAACCCAATCACCGACTTCAAAATGTCTTTCACTAGTGATGTTGGTCTACTTGTTGCTTCATGCGGTTTTGTGACATGGCCAAATTCTCCCTGAGACTAGAAAGCACCTCTTGTTGGTGTTGAATATGTTCTTCAACTACTCAACCTTTGGCTGGACTCTCAAAGATGAAGTGATAGATGGTGGATGGTACCCATATAATGCCAAGAAAGGAGACATTTTAGATGAAGTATGAAAGGAGGTGTTATACCACCATTCTGCCAACGGTAACCATTGGACCCATCTCGCTTGCTTATCTGATGTAAAACAATGAAGATATCCCTCCAAGCACTTGTTTACCACCTCTGTTTTCCCATCAGACTGGGGATGATAAGAGGAACTACAAGCTAGTTGTGTGCCCAAGCATGAGAACAAGTCAGTCCAAAAATTACTAGTAAAGATAGGGTCTCGATCACTTACTATAATCTTTGGTGTCCCATGTAGCTTCTGAATTGTATCCCTGAAGGCCATTGCTACTATACTCGCAACAAATGGATGTGATAAAGCACAAAAATGGGCATATTTGGTGAGTCTATCCACCACCACCATGATTACATTTTTACCTTCTGATTTAGGAAATCCTGTGATGAAGTCCATGACACCTCTTCCCACCTCTAGCTAGGAATAGATAGAGGTTGTAAAAGACCCGGGACTTAATTGTTTCACCCTTATTTTGTTGACAAACCATGCATTCTGCCACAAACTTTTGGACATCTCCTTTTAGCCCTTCCCAGAAAAAATCATGCTTGATTCGATGATAAGTCTTTAAGAAGCCAGAATGACCCCCTACTGAGAAGCATGGAGCTCAGATAGAACCCTATTTTTAAGGATTGAATTCTTACATAGATATAATCTATCTTTATACCATAAAACATCTCCTTTCCATAAAAATTTTCTCGACATGTTTGGATCTTGTTGAGATTCTAATGAGATTTTGTGTACCGGTCATTTTTCCATTCGAGACCTTGCATCCTCTATCCAATCCTCCCGTAATACGTATATGGCACACAAAAATGCCCGGCAGATTCATCCTTCCGAGATAAAGCATCAACAACTACATTCTCTTTCCCTTTCTTGTATATTATCTCAAAATCATACCCCAACATTTTTGAGACCCATTTCTTGTTGTTCTTCGATGATAAACGTTTTCTAAGAAGTATTTCAAACTATCATGATCTATTTTTACTTTGAAATGTCATCCCATTAGATATGGTCTCCATTGTTTCACTGCATGAAGTATTGCTAACATTTCTTTCTCATAAAATGGTTTAGAGATATTCTTACCTTTGAATTTCTGGCTCTCGAAGGAAATGGGTTTCCCTTCTTGCATGAGTACTACCCCCACCATACCATCTCAAGCATCACATTCAACAATGAATGTTTTTGAAAAATATGGGGTGGCTAGAACTGGAGTGGTGCACATGGCCTCCTTCAACTTCTCAAAGGCCATAGTAGCTTGCTCGCTCCAATGGAAAGAGTCCTTCTTCAATAAAGCTATGAGTGGTGTTGCGATGCTGCCATAATTCCTTACAAATCTACGATAATAACTCAGTAAGCCCCAAAATCCTCGGATTTTTTAGGTTTTGGGAACCTTCCATTCAAGCATGGCTTTTATCTTGTTAGGATCCACTTTAACACCTTCATAAGAGACAATATGACCCAGATATTCAACCTCCTTGACACCAAAAGAACACTTAGAAGGCTTTGCATAAAGTTGATGTTGTTCAAGAGTTTCCAACACCTTATTTACATGATGCAGGTGTTCCTCCCATGTTTTACTATAGATTAATATATCATCAAAGAACACTAAAACAAACTTTTGAAGAAATGGCTTAAAGATGGAATTCATCAAGCTTTGAAATGTAGAGGGTGCATTTGTTAGTCCAAAAGGCATTACCAAGAACTCATAGTGTCCTTCATGTGTCCTGAAGGCTATTTTATGAATATCTTCATCCTTGATTCTAATCTGATGATATCCAGAACAAAGATCAAGTTTTGTAAAGTAAACAACACCATGTAACTCATCTAGCAAATCATCAATTATAGGAATAGGAAACTTATCTTTAATTGTGTACTTATTGAGTTCCCTATAATTTGGACACATGCGCCAATTGTCATCTTTTTTCCATACCATCACTACAAGAGAAGAGTAAGCACTTGACTATGACGAATAAGTCCTGCTTCTAACATCTCTTGAACTATCTTCTCAATCTCACTCTTTTGCATATAGGGGTACCTATAAGGTCTGATGTTGGGTGGTTGACTCCCTGGTACTAGCTGGATGGCATGGTCATGGTCTCTTTTCGAGGCAAACCCTTGGGCATTTCTCCAAAAACCCCTGAGTGCTCATCTATAACTGCTTGCATATCTGCGGGTATAAATGTATTGGAATGATGTGCTTCCAATGAAAATAGTTGTGCTACAAACCCTTCTGCACCCTTTCTAAGCAATTTTTGCATCTGATGAGAACTTACCATCTGTGGGGACTTTGCTCTTAGTCCTTTTAGTTTAAAATTCCTCCCTTCTGACTGAAATTGCATGAACAACTCTTAGAAATTCATTTCAATGGTTCCTAAGGTGGTAAGCCACTGAACTCCTAACACAATGTCTGCTCCTCCCATGGCAATGGCATACATATTGCTAGTTAGCAAGTAATCTCCCATGGCGAGATTAATGTTATGGCATTTTCCTGAACAACTAACAGTTTTCCCATCAACGATCATGACTTGACATTCTGGAGCTGGATAAACAAAGCAGTTCAAGCGTACCGCTAACTTATGATTGATGAAATTGTGAGTACTTCCTGAATCAATCAACATTGTTACCCTCTATTTTTTAAGAATCCAACTACTTTGAGAGTTTGGGGAGTGCTAATACCAAAAATTACATGGCATGATATTGTTGGTTGGGATCTCCTAATTCCTCCTCTGGCTCTACCTCTTCATCTTCTTCATTTTCTTCTTCTTCAGTAGGTCCCTCAATGTAGAACAACTTCTTTTCCGCACACTTATGTCCTGGTCCAAATTTGTTGTCACAATTAAAACATAACCCTTTGGCTCTCTTTTCTTCAATTTGTTGAGGTGTCAGTCTCACTGGCCGAGGGAATGATGGTGGAAGGGTGCTACGATCTCTGATAGTACTGACAGTTTGTTTCCGACTTGAAAGAAATTTTTCCTCTGCCCTACGTGCCATGATCATAGAGTCTGAAACCTTATGAGGATTAAACATACGCACCTCAGTCTCAATTTGTTCTTTAAGACCCCCAAGAAATAAGTCATTCAAATTATCTTCAGGAATATTTTCCACCCGTAAGGAAAGGTTTTGGAATTGATGGATGTAATCTTTGACTATTCGTTTTTCTAAGCTTTACTAATTGGCTGAAATAATTCTCTGACACACTAGAACTATAGTGCAATTGCAACTCTTCGGTGAATACTGTCCATGTAACATTGAGGCCACTCTTTTTCCTTTGAGCACATAACCATCGATACCAAATGAATTGGTCAGGTTCAAGATACAACGATGCCATGGTAACCTTTTGTCCCAATGGAATCTGATGAAGATCAAAGAAATTATCCATCTGGTTAATCCAATTGAGTGGATCCTTTCCATCAAACTTACGCATTTCCACTTTTGGAAGCATGTTACGGGCTTGTAGAGTGTTTGTATTTGGATTGGTCATGTTTGCAGATCCACCCTGGCTAGTTTGTTTATTACTTTGACCTAAAGATCCACCATGGTTAATATGAGTATGATTGAGTTGTGGCTCATTAGGAATGATATGATGACCCATGATATTGTAGCTAAATTTTTGAATGAAATCCTCCAATCGTTGTCCAATATTTTCTACATCTTCTTTGCTGGCCACTCTACCTTCGAGGTTTCACAACTCTAACTCAAGATAGCTGACCTTATGGTCAGTTGAAGTAAACCCTAACCCTGAGGACTTTGTAGATACCCCTTCTAACTCTAACTCCTCAACTATTATCTCATCCTTATCAGGGGTTTTACCCGGAGTGATGGGATTCTTTTTGCCTCTTGTCAAAGGCCCAACCATGATGCCCCAAAATGGTAAGATTTAAGGATCAAGGTGAAAATTTAGGGTTTCGATTTCAATAAGAATTAGGCCAAATTTTATAAAACTCAAAGAAAGAACTCAAACTAATTTTTAATCTTATTTCTAGAAATGTAAATAACTTTGAAAAATTCCACAAATTGCACCCTATGTAGCCGAATTATGAAAAACATAAAACCGCTATAACTTTTGTAAAACAAGTCAAAAATTATTAAAATTTTGAGGGAAGCTTACTTGACTGATTTCTCCACACCACAAAAAAATTTACAAAAAAATTTGCTACCAATGTTGAGATATGGATGAACCTTCAAAATTAGGGTTTGACGCAGTGTTGGCCGAGTTCAAGCTCTAATACCACTTGTAATGAAATTACTTGTATAATTCAGATCATGAGCAGAAATATAACACCAAATAACACAATATTCCAGAATAATGATCTCAATATGCAATTATAATAGCTTCGCCACTTCGAGGGGGAAACCTCCAAACCATACAATAATACTCAAATGCTCCAATGATGATAAACTACTACCTACTAACCCTCTATATATACTATTCCTATGCTATGGCCAACACCAAGGCCGACCCACTAATGAAAATATAACATATATGAAAGAGATACATAATGATAAGAAGTTATGATAGCCACAAGTTGGCTATATACATCCAATATAAGATAGTTGGTAACATTTTCCATGTTACCGACCCATGACATTACTACACATTAGCTTGGAAAATTCTACTGATCGGTGATACCACCACCAATGGTGGCATGGAAAATGCTACTTGATAGTGACATGGAATACTTCCACCCATCTAGTAATTGAAACCTATTACCATTTAGTGATGATATCATACTAGTTGTAATGCCCACAGCTTTCAATGCCAAAGTAAAACAATAAAATTTACGAAATAATTATTTTTGTGTTTTATTGCTTGTAACACGACCACACATAGGCTCAAATAGCGAAATTTGACACTACATACGACACTTGCACAAACATGGACCACATAGACAACACGATATCACCAGGTGCAATTTGATGCCACACTTTTCCTACCGGTCAAATCTACACTCGTCACATGATTTTTATATTGGGAGTGGTTCTGGTGTCATGTGTAGTGGACTTTTTCTTGTCTATGGTTAGAAGCAACATTTAGATGGAAAGGGTCAAAAGTCTTATGTCACTCTATTAATTTCAAATTTAACTTTAATAGTGTCAAAAAGTACATTCTTGGTGGAATATGAAATATATGTCTTGACTATCAAATAGATTAACACATTTTAAAACTATTAAATATATATGTATAGTATCAAATGGATGAGCACATTTCCAATAATCTTTGTAAATCTATCCTTCCTCGGAAAAGAGGAAAAAAATATATACAACATTAGTTTTTCTTTTTTTTTTATAATTATAAAACTAATCAAACATGGCTCTCTTATTGACTTTGGATATTAGTTTTTGTCCAATGATGATTTCCTTCATATCTTTGGAGGATTCGAGTGTCATTTAGTGTTTTCATACTCTTTGTTTGATTATTTTTTTAATTTAATAAATTTTATCTTAACCAAAAAAGTATTATCTATTTTTAACCTTAACATTGCTCGCTCATTTACATACTAGTTTGCTTTCATTTGAGCTTTACGTATCCTTAGGTTCAAATTTATGATATTGTTGTCAAAGCTTTAGGAAAGAGATATACATTTTTCATCATAGTGAAAGGAATTTCCAAATTGGACTATGGGCGGCGTCGGTTATGTTTGACACAACATAGTCCAATGGATGGTTAGCATTTCGATTGTTATTAACAAAGAATGAAAATCTTAGACATGGTTTCTTCAAAGTAAATTCTATATCACATTATCTCGATATTTGACTAACAATCGAACATGAAATTTACGATAGAAACGTTGAAGGGATGCATCAAATAAGATAAATACAAGGAAATAAACATTAAAAGAGAAAGAGGGGTGATGAAGAAGAATGTTGAGGAGGAGATGCTCAAGGGTGTCGCAAATAGTGGGGGAACCTATGTGAAATTATTATTTATTACAACCACATGAAACTAGGGTTCATTTTGAGACCCCCACCCCAATTTTTTTTTAAAAGTGTATAGATTCCTTAGCGGATCTCGTGAAAATGAATTTTGAAATGATGGTGAATATGAAGAAAATGGGTTTCCAATGGTGTCGTCTGGTAGTAATTGTTGACTAACAATTTATATGTTGTCATTTGTTAGTATATGATGTTGGCTAAAAACCTATGTAACTTTTTGAAAAATTATTCTTCGACAATAGTAGTTAAAATGACCAGTTCAATGTGAAATCTCTCCTCACAAAATATGACACAAAAAAATATTCAAAATATTTGATTTTTTAAAAAAAAGCAGTGATTTCGCTAATTTTGTTTAGAAATTTTTTTGATATTTTTAATGATAAGCGAGCTAAAACGATTGTCTTAATGAGAAATATATCCTCCCAAAATATGGCATAAGAAAAAAATTCCCTTATGACATTTCCGCAGAGTAGCATGGAAGTATGAGAAATCTATTTTTGCTTTATCTAATGACATTACAACATGGTAGCATGGAAAATTATACCATGTGGTAATTTATTTTTTTCGCCTAATGACATTACCTCACGGTAGCATGGAAAATGCTACCGTGGAGTAATTTTATTTATTTATTTCTATCTAACAACATTAACACATGGTAGCATTTGGAAAATGTTACCGCATGGTAATGTCATCAACCGGTAACTTTAAAAATGCTAGCACTGGGTAATGTGTAGTGCCCACTCCTCTTTGACATTTATATGATTATGATGTTGCTTAGTATGGACTAAAGTTATAGACATTTTTATCACAGTTTAGACATTAACAAAAGGATATTGTTATTTTGATTAGTTAAATAATAGACAATGTGCATGTTAGACTTATGACATGATTTACAGGATGGATTATATGCATGTCTGGATATATCGAATTGTTGATTTTGAACTTATATTGACTAATCCATTTATGTCGATAATTATATGATGCTAGATTATGCATTTGATGTCGTGATCTTATTGCTAGTTGATAAATTAATGAAATTGAAATAATTGAAATCGTGAACAATGACAAATTTCTTGGTTGGTTTAGTTACAATAATTGATTTTATGTATATGTATGTATTTTTACCATTTTGATGTCTTTAATATGGTGATGAGGCCGAAAGGTATTGTCTTGACTTCTGCAAGTGTTTGCAACACAATAAACAAAATGGGGATAGGAGTCCAACAAAGGTGAAATAATATGGAGTATTGGCAACAGGTCACCATGGCAACACGTGTATTCGTATGTTGTAAGTTGTTTTAGTTTTTTACGAGGTCTCCATTGGGGGGTGACCTCAAAAGTGACCTTGGGAATGTTTGTAATTTTGTCTTGTTGATTTTATTTAATGGTGAGTTTTTAATTTTTATAAGCATGTGGAGTTACTTTTATTAATTGTGTTTTAGGACCCTCTTAAGTTAATTAAAATTATTTAACTTATGCTAATTAGGATGTGACAAAAGGGGGGAAATTAATGTGAGTTGGTAGCCTTAATGTGTGTTGGTTTGGAATAAATTTAAATTGTTTTGGGGTAGTGTGTACTCAATCTTCCTTGTGAAATTTGGATTTTGACCTTCTAGGCTATTTTGGAGTAAGCTTGTCCCACACCGATTGTAAACTCTTCAACTTTGGAATTATCAACAAAAACACAAAGTAAACGATGGTTTTCTAATTTCTATTAGAAAATGACAGAGATAGCTAGTGAATTAATTATGCTTATGCTTAGAATTCACAATTGTAGGAAAGGAAAGAATTTAATCTCATAAACACCAACAAATTTTATCCTGAAAACCTCCAAAGAAGGAAAAACCAATGGGGAAGGGAAATTTCTCCTTCTTCCCACTTTTATTGGCCAATTCAAAATAACAAGTACAAAATTTACAATAAGTATGAAAGAGAAGTAGATAATATCTCACACTTCCTCCCAAATACTTGCTTGCTCTATCTCAACACTCCTTTCTTCTACAAAACACAATTCCATCGCACTAAGAAATTATTTCTCACTTGCTTTCATGATTCAATGATCCTATTCTCTTCTACAAACATGTATTTATAGCCTTCCTCATGTCCTCCCATGCCATAGAGAATGGGAAAGGTCATGGAGGATAAGAGACACAAACAACCTTCCATATTCTAGGCTGTTCATTTCATAATTTTGTTTTCTGTCTCTGAAAGATCTAGGATTGCCACCCAATGCAAATTGGCGGTCCCAAGACCACTGCCCTAGTTGCGTAGTGGTTCTATAAATGCCGCTCTACATAGAGCAGCGGTCATGTTACTAAAAATATAGAACCTTCGTGTATCTTTTTTCCTTCTTTGTGCTAACCATTTTGATGATGTAGATTCATTTTGTATCCCTATGGATCAAACCTCCCTTGCTTAGGAGGATTTTGGTCCCACAAAACCTTAATGGGGGAGTAGATGAGGAAATAATTCCCTCACATTCTCCTTTGTGTACTACTGGGCCTTCCTTGGTGTCTTTCCTTTCAGTCCAATTTGCTAAGACTCCTGCGGACCTCTCCTAGTCTCTTTGTCCTTCTGTTGCAGCACTACATCCTCCTCCAATTCACTTCATGAGTCTAAGACACAATCCTCAATGGAAGGTAGCAATTGTAGACCTTCTTCTTCATCTAGCATGGATGGCTCATATAGGTGTAAGCTCTCACAGTTTACTACAAAGTACATCCTCATAAATGACAGTAAGTCAAGTCGAAAAGCATTTTCTCGAACTTGCTCCAATATGGTGAAGGGCCCATATCATAGTGGCTTGAGTTTCCATGCTTGACCTTGTAATTTCTCCTTGCTCAAGTAAAGCCAAAATATATTGCCAACATGTAGCTTATGTTCTCTCCTATGCTGATTGTGCCTAGCTTTGTACTTAGCTTGAGATTTCCATAGTTGTTCTTTTACTTTGAGATGCATTTGCTAGATCCTCTTAATGAATGTTTTTCTCTAGTCACCTTTGTATCTCGTGTTTCCTCCTTATCCTATTGCCCAACTACTATGTCCAGTGAGATTTGTTGGTAGATATCCCAAGCATGATTCAAAAGGTGACTTCATAGTGGATGTGTGTATTGCCCGGTTATAGGAATGTTAAATGTACGCTAATGACTCACCCAAGTTGTTGGGTTTTTTCTTGTTATACCCTCGATCAATTGCACCAAAGTCTTGTTTACCACCTTTGTTTGTCCATCTATATGTGGATGGAAAGTTGTGCTCCTCTCGTATCCTCGTTATCCATATTGTCACACAAATTAGTCTAAAACTTCCCAAGAACCTAGAATCCCTATCGGAAGCAATAGACTTTGGAAAACCAAAATACACCCATACATTAGCAAAGAAAAGATCTGTTGCCTTATGTGCTTTTACTATCTTTTTACATGCCATAAGAATACACATATTACTCAATCTATCATCAACAACATATAGATAGTCATGGCCATGTTTAGACATAGGTAATCCTCCTACAAAATAAATAAAAATGTTTGTTAGTGTAGAATCACAACACCCTTGAATGTTCTCAAACTAAATGGATTGAGACTCTCACCGTGATTAAAAACATGGAGCATCTCTCAAAGTGTGGGACCTCGTAACTTGAGAGAGCTATCTGGATTAATGCCTATTATTATTCCTCTGTTCAAGTGCACACAAGTAAATTGTAGAGGATCTACTCTAAACCTACTCTATCTTACCAAGGAGACAGGGTTAAGAATATACAATAAAAAAACCTAAGCTAACGGGGTTATGCACCAAAGGATCGTTAAACACTCGTTTTGAAAGCTAACACAGACCAAAAAAATGCAATACAAACGCCATGCACAAATAGCCATAATACAATGAGATATCATAAGGAAACAATAAACACATGAGAGGGTCCATAATCATCCAAAGACATATATTATTGATCCAAAAGTTGATACAGTGCATTACAGTGGCCAAGAGGAAAAATCTTGCATTACAACTTGAATGGGAGGTTTGGAAACTCCAAAAATTTGCTTATAGACAAGGGAAGAAGGGAGAGTGTAAAACATAAATGTCCAACCTTTTACAATGAGCCCAACCCCTTCTTTTATAAATTCGGCACAGAGATAAGAAGGAGAGAGAGGCGGAAAATTTGATTTGAAACTTAGCTACCAGCCATTAATGCTCCTGTAAATCCGCCCACAATCTGTCAAATCCACCACTCCATGTCTGCTCAGCGCTTTGAAGAAAGAAGAACGACAGATCAAATCTAATTTGATCTAGTGGTTGGAGAAATCAGATCACGTATTAATGGTGTGAAGACATTTTCCCATTTTTCACCCACCTAACATTGCCAAAATTAAAGTTTTAGGTTTCTATGGCACGCAAGAGGTCGAGATCTTTCCAACGGTATGAATTTTATTGAATTTTGGGCACTGGGTTGAGAGATATGTCTATTTGAATATTTGAATTGGGTTTGTACAAAAATGGTGGAAACCATTTTGTAGAAACAGTACGCGGCCCGAAATTAACTTTTTGCCAAAAAACCATCTTCAGGTCTATCACCTATATTTTCCATTTGGGCAAAAAATCACTCCAAGGCCCACTAGCCCGCATTCAATATAGGCCTGACACGTGGCTCCTTGGGCATCGGCGAAGCCAAAAAGTTAAAATTACCTCCGGTGACCCGCCATCCCGCTTTGACTTGAAATATGGCCACGTGGAGGGCTGGCACTCGTTTGGGGACCGCTTTTGAATTTTTCTTTTGAAGTTACACTGGGTGACACGTGGCTTCTTCTCGTGGATTTTCTTTGTTCCTTCATGTTTTTACTAAGTCCTTTTTCTTGGTGGGGCCATATATCTAACCTGGGACACGTGGAGGCTTGGCGCTTGTCTAAGGACCCGCTTTTAGATTTATCTTTGAAGATGCGCCGGGATGACACATGGAAGCCTTGTGCTCCTTTGAGTTTCTGCTTTGGGCCGCACCTTTGAATGTGCACCATTAAGACATGTGGCGCTTTCCACCTGCACTTCATACTTAACCAATTTGGGACCGCTTTCCATTTGACCTCTGTTGACCCCTAGACACGTGGAGAGATGGCACAAGTTTTGAGTTTTCACCTTGGGCTCCCATCTTGGAATTGTCTTGAGTGACACGTGACGGCCCCGTGCTTGTTTGGAATTTTCAATGGCCAAATCTAATTTTTGTAGGCTCGAGGCACATGGAAGCCCCTCGCTCATATGGTAATCACCTTTTTCTTTGACCCTTGAAGGTGCACCGTTTGAACATGTGGAGGCTTCTGCTGGTCCTCTAAACTTAATCATTTTGGGCCCGAAATTCACCTTTTTGACTCTAGGACACGTGGGAGCATGGTGCTTATTCGAGTCTTTTTTTTTAGCTTAATCTTTGGAGATGCTCCGCTGAGGCACATGGAGGCTTCTACTGATTCTCCCATACTTAGCCAATTTTAGCTTTTTCTAAATAATTCTGAGATCCCAAAGACTTTGAGTTTTCTTTTTCGTTTCTTTTCCTTATGGCCTTTGGTTTTCTTTGACATTGTTTGCCTCCTTCCCCATCCCTGCTGATCTATTATAGAGCCCACCTATAACCTGTTGGTTGGATTTGAAGCATGGATTCATGTGACGAAGCCCTCCCTTGGATTTATTCCTGCATGGGGCCGTGTTTGACTAATTGTGCCAGGGGAAAAATTGAGATAACAATTTGGCAACTCGCAGGGATGTCTACCAGCTAGATGAATAGATCGGTTAATTTATTGTATCCATTGGGCACACAACCATGGTTAGTGGCCTAGTTGTAGTCCTGTTCTTCATGAAATGAACACTTTGAGACCTGATTTTAGATGCTCTATATTTGTCTTTGAAGAAAACAACCTAAATCAAGTATTGCAAATGCTTTGAAGGGCCAAACGCACATCAACCTAGAGGCATCTTGAACTATATAACAACAAAAACCTAGAGAAAAAAAAACCTATGCTACAACACTTAGGAAAAAAAAAACCTACACTACAACAAAACAATGCTCATATGCACTTACGGAAATTAAAAGTCTATGCTAATATTTACAATGGTGGAACCTTCCTTTCTAGTAGTAATTTTTGAGATGGATCCATTTACTAGGATCTGTAATTCTTCACCATCCAATTTAGCCAGCTAGAAGGCATTGCTACTCTTGCACCTTATGATCATGTAAGGGCCACTCCAAATGGCATCAAATTTGGAATGCTTTCCTAGCTTTTCTTGATCTCGCATCCCACTTTAGAACCAAGTCCCCTTCTTGAAAGGTCCTTGTTCTTGCTTTCTTGTCAAAAATCTTCTTGATCAATGCTTGATCCTTTTCCATGCTCTGCATTGCATGCTCTCTTGCTTCTCCTACTTCCATCAGCTCTGCATACCGATTTCCATGGGTCCAAACTCAGCCAGTTCTAACTGTTTCATGAGCTCCAGAGTGGGAACTCCAATGATATGGGAAATAATGCCTCTTTTCCATATACAAGCTTGTATGGGGAGTTACATGTGGATCTTTTGGATGTGATCCTATCAATCCATAGAACTAACTTGATCTTTGTATTCCAAGTTCTTGAATTCTCATCAAGAGTCCTTCGATAATCCTTAAGAGGTTCTTATTTGTGGACTCTTCTTGGCCATTACCTTGAGGGTAATATCTTGATGAAGTCTTTGAGCTACACACAATTCCTAACTCGCCCATTCGGTGATCCTTATACCAAGAAATGCCAATGCATTATCTCGATATAATAGTACTAGGGACTCCAAACCCGGTGGCTATTCCTTCATAGAAATTCAAGACATTGGATTCGTTTGCTTATTTTATTGCCACTTGCCTCGAGTCCACTTAGTGAAATAGTCTCATTGCTATAAGTATCCACTTGTGGCCCTGGATTGAGTTTGGGTTAATCTCCCCAATGAAGTATAGTCCCCACTACATGAATTTCGATCCACCTTGAAATGGGATGAAGGGGCGGGGCTGCTAACTTCTCTTTTCCTATGAAGAATGCACACTTTCTGCACTTCCTAATACATGAGTGAGTAGCAGTCCTCGAACACCGTAGGTTAGTAATAACCATCTTTCATGATTGTGAAAGCTTTTACTTGAGGGGAAAAGTGACCTCATACTTCTCCATCATGGAAATCATGCAACACTTTATCAAGTTGACCTGTCCCAATGCACCTCAATAATACACTATTGATATCTTTTTTAAACAAGACACCACCAACAAGCACATATGGGATGGATTGTAGTCTGAAGTATCTCCTTTTTGCATTGTCCCATTCTTGAGGGCACAAACCTCGTTCGAAGGTAATGCACCAAGGCTTGGGTCCAAGATGGAGCAGTGCATCATCATCCATCTGCTCTTGATCATGTTGTAGGAATAGGACAACCTCTTTTTCACCCATTGAATCAACTTGTTTCTTGAAGTGAGTTGTTCGAAAGACCCTTGCCACAAACCAGTTTGGTCACCTTGATCTCAATATCATATTCCATTACCCAGGTGATCAAATCTGCTATTTTCTCATTCAAGTCCTTGTTTAGGAGAAAATATTTGACACCAACATGAGATACTAGCAGTTGAATCTTATTGTTTGAGACCAAGTGTCTGAACTTCTTCAAGCTCCTAATAACAACAAGGACATGCTTCTTAATGAAAGAGTATTTTACCTCATAGTCCTCCAATATTTGACTGAAGAAGGCTATGGGTTGTTCTGAACCTTCCTTGTTGGGTTGTGCCAAGATGGCTGAGATGGTGTCTATCCCTCCAAAAGCATACAACATGAAGTCTTTTGAGAAGTCTGGGTTAATGAGAGTTGGGGCTTGTGATATTACGAGCTTGATGGCCTCAAAACTCTCTTTTCCTTTTGTTGTCCATTTAAATGCAAGACTCTTATTTAACATCATTGTTAAAGGCTTCACAAGAGTGGAAAAATCAGGTACAAACCTATGAAAAATTTTTATCCTCCCCAAGAAGCTTTGGAGAGACTTTTTGTGTTGTGGTAATGGAAGTGTCCGAGATGGCTTCAACTCTTTCAGGATCAATTGCTAACCCTTCTCTAGAGACAATGTGGCCCAACAATTTACCCTCATGTGCCAAGAATACACATTTCTTTGGGTTTAAGGACACTCTAAACCTTCTACATCTCTGGAATACCTGTCTGAGGTGGAAGAGATGGTCTGCAACATTTTTTGAGAAAATGGTGATATCATCCAAATACACCAGAACTATATTGTTGATCAAGCCTTTGAATGCCATGTCCATAGCTCTCTGAAATGTTGCTCCGGCATTTGATAGTCCAAATGACATCTTCTTATAAGCATATGTGCCCCATTTTGTGGTGAATGTTATCTTGAACTGATCCTCCTCTTTCACCATTATCTGGTTATAGCCTGAGTATCCATCTAGTAATGAAAACCTCTCAGAGCTAGCTATAACTCTGTAGGATATGTTCCATTGATGGAAGTGGGTAGTGATCCTTGAGTGATGCTCTATTTAGATCATAGAAGTCCACACACAGTCTGATCTCTCCACTTATTTTCCTCACAGCACCAAGTTTTGCAACCCAACTTGAGTGCTTGATAGGGAAGATGATGTTGGCCTCAATAAGCTTGTTCAACTCTTTTCTCATGAGAGGCTCTATGTGAGGGTTCACTGGCCTTTGCTTCTATCTGAAAGGCTTAGATCCTGGATCCAACTCGATTGTGTGTTGTGCCAAATTTGGGTTGAAGCCTCTTAAATCTTTGTAGGTCTAGGAAAAGACATCTAGGAATTCTTGACAAAGTTGAATAAACTCATATTTTTCTTGTTGAGTGCTTACCTTGCCAATCTGCAACGTTTTTCCTTCTTCTATGAAAATGGGCTCTAAATCTTCACCCTTTACCTAAATATTCACCTTCTCCTTTTGGAATTGGTCATTTGGGTTGAAGATTGATTCCAAAGTGATAAGACCCTTTGGTAGTTTTTGGTCCTCAGCTGCACCACTTGATTGCCATATTACTACTCCAGTTTGTCTTGGTTCCTGGAGGAGAACTCAGCTTCTTCTTGTATAAATTTGACTATTTGTTGATCATTCTCAAATACCTGCCAACTTGTGTTATTATCAGGGACAACTAGTCTCATCACCACTTCGAGATGGGGTTGGGAATTATCACTCTTGATACTTTCTACAACATCAAATGCTACCCCAACCACCTCTAATCTATTTTTTCTTCATTCCTCTTCTTCACAATGGAATTGATGTTGAATTCTTCCATTCCTCAATGAGTTCCCATACCCGGTTCTTGTAGCTCCTTAGTAGATCATTATTGGCAACATTTTGTCCTCGGGCCTGTTAGAAACTAGTTCACTTGTCACCAAACACTTGCAAGTTATTGATACCCATTTTCCTTTCCCAATGAAGTGCATGGACCAAAGATTCATACTCTATTGTGTTGTTTGAGAAAGAGAATTGGAAACAAAAAGCTAATTAGTATTTCATACCTTGGGGAAAGAATCATGCCTCCTCCTCCGCTCCTTGTTTACTTTTTGAGCCATCAAAGAAAAACTACCATACCTTGTTATCATCTTTGTGTTCTGTCTTAATGATGTCAAGAGGAGGGTGATCCTCCTCATGTAAATAGTAGACTCCTAGCTTAGATTCCTCCATCTCTTTATAGGGGTCAAAAGCATGCCTCTTGTTTTCCCACTCATCGAGGGTCAAGTCTGGGATACACCCCACCTTGGTATTTGCTTCACAAGTGCTTAGGAGATCCTCTTGATCAAAGGTTAAACAATTGGCGTTGATCAAGCTGGGTATATAAGGCTCAATATGTTCGATCTAATTATGGCCTTAGACCCATACCTTGTTCTAAAAAGCATGTGTGACCAATCAATAAATAGATAGCCTCTAATCTTAGCAGTGAAGTCTCTCGACAAACACAATGCAAAATGTGGTGGCAAGTCTATGACTGATACATTCTGCAACACACCACATTGGCTCGGTGTGTAATGTGAGGCTTAAATCTTTGATGACTCCAACATTTTTCACCGCTGTCCCATCCAATTGTACTACGCCCCTAGAGATGACTTTGTATTGAAGACCTAGCTTGTCAACTATTTGTTTTGGCATTATAGAACTACTTTCCCCAATTTAATCAAGTAATTATGTACCATTTTGTCCCCAATGATCAATGAGACATAAAATAGAGGTGGCTTCATATTCTTACCTTGTCCTCCATGATTTCCCCATCTGAGCTATATTTCTAAACACTTTATCTTCTTTGGATAGGAGGTTGATTTGAGCTTGACCAATTGGCCATAACAGTATGTAAAAATCTCTCTGTCCTAGAATGGCCAATGACTCCCACATTGAAATATTCACATTTTTCTTCTTCATTTGTTTAATGATATTAAATGAGCTATCCTTTTGCTACCCCTTTCCTGGTACATTTTTCTCTTGCACATGGGTTGTTACAAACGGTGCCTCGATTTTGTTTAGAAGGTGGCTTGGAATGAATCTTCATATTGGGAGTTGTATTCTAAGTGCCAATACCTTATGGAGTACTAGAGGGTTAAGGATTACCCAAGTTTTGTGATTGTTCCTCTCCAATATTCCTTTTCTTGTACCGTGTATTGGCAGTATACACTTTGATAAGGTGTTTGATTCTTCCCATAGAAGTCTTTAGCCTACCAATTGACAAGCATAGTCTCACTTGGAGATGCTTCTTGTTGAGATCCTTGCTACTAATTCTCTTCTTGGTTGGACTCTTATGACACACCAATGGTCTGTACCATCAAGGCATGGTTTAGTGAACCATTAAAACACATTGACTCGTTGTGAGGCTGATTGCATGGGAAACACCATTCATATTATATTGCCATATTATTTTGTGCTGGAACAAGGGCCCTTGATGTTGAAGTTTTGTTTGGATCATATGACCGGAAAGGCCCAATAGCTTGAGGTTGTCCTTGGCTCTGGTTTTTATTTGCAGCCTGAGTTGGTTGCCTATTTTGGTGATATGGGGGTCTACCTTGATACTGAGTTTGAGGTTGATATTGCCTATAAATCAGGGCTTGCTTACCTTTTGATAGTTACTAAATCATTCCCTAGGTTCTACAACTATTTCATAACCTCTTGAATCTCTTTTGAGGTGCTAGAGGATGAGGTAGAGGCTTCAGCTGAACTTTGATTCCTAGGAGTAGGTATAGGAGCCAATGTGGGTGTCTGACTAGTGCTTGAGGCTGATAGTTCTGGGTATAGAGGCATGGGTGGCCTAGGAGCAATTTTTCTAGCTTGAATTAAACAATTTTCAGCTCTTATGGAAATGCCATATGCTACAGGTAGGATGGTGCCTCCCATTGATTGAATCATTAAAGAAATATCGAATTTAGAGCTCTAAGAAAGTATATGGCCATAGGAATCCTATGCCATGTCTTTTAAAATTTGAGGTTGAAATATGTCAACTGCTCGTTAGGATCCTCTTGATTGTTGTCAGTTTCTCCAACAAGGATAGATTATCTCCCTTTTCTCCAAATTGATTATGAAGAGCTCTGCACAGATGGTCCCAAGTTTGAATAGAGCCTACTGTTAGACTCCTGAACCATTGTGAAGCTTTACCCTTGAGTAAAGAGGCTAGTAACTTTACTACAATGTCAATCACGGTGATCTCATGAATTACATAAACACTTGCAATGTCTTTAATGTGATCACTCTAGTCTCTCTAGTGAAATATGAGATACTCTTTAATACTGCAATTTGGGACTAGATTTTGTGCATTAAGGGTGAGTGGGATCTTTGCTTTAGTGAAATTGACATAAGGATTTGGCCGTGCTATCCTAATTAGCCTGAGAACACTTGTGGATATAATGAATGACCTACTAGGAGGAGGTTTTGATGAGGTTCTATTTGGTGGAGATGGAGACCTCTTTGCTCTTCTCCCTCTTTTTCCTCTATCTAGGGACAAGTGTAGATAGAAAAATAGTTCCTCCTCTCTTATTCTTGACCTTGTGTGTATTATTCTCATGAACTTGATAAGATTGGAGTGTTGAAACTAGTAGATTGTGATTCCGTTGGAGTCACCAGATGTCTAATTTCAAAGCTTGTTAAAAGCTAAAATTACAGCAAGTGCATATCAATCTTATTGCAATAAAGATGGAGACTTCTTGGTCCCATCGGGCGTGCCAAAAATGTTAGTTCATAATCACAACACCCTTAAATGTCTGCGGTTAAACGGGTTGAGAATATCAATGTGATTGCACAACATGGAGCATATCTCAAAGTTTGGGACCTTATGAGTTGAGAGAGCTCTCCAGATTAAGGTGATTCTTATTCCTTTGTTCAGGTGCACAAAGGTAAATTGCAAAAAGAATCTAATCTAAACCTACTCTATCGCACCAAGAGACAGATTTGAGAACATGCAAAAATAAAACCTAAGCTAATGAGGTGATGCACCAAAGGAATGTTAAACACTCGTTTTGCAATCTAACACAGACCATATAAATGCAATGTAAACACCATGCAGAGATAACCATACTTGTAATGAGGAATCCATAGGGAACAATGAACACATGATAGGGTAAAGAATCATCCACAAACATGTATTATTGCTCCAAAATTTGATACTATACATAATAGTTGACAAGAGTCAACATCTTGCATTATAACTTGAATAGGATATTTTGAAACTCCACAATTTCACTTGTAGACAAGAGAGGAAGGGAAAGTGCAAAAATAAAATGTCCAAAATTTTACAATGAGCTCGGCCCCTTCTTTTATAGATTCGACATAAAGAGAAGAAGAAGAGAGAGGTGGGAAATTTTGATTTGAAACTTAGCTACCGGCTATTAATGCTCCTGGAAATATATCCACAATCTGTCGAACCCGCTGCTCCACATTTTCTCGGCGCTTTGAAGAAAGAAGAACGGAGGATCGAATCTAATTTGATCTGGTGGTTAGAGAAATCAGATCACGTATTAATGGCATGAAGACATTTTCCCATTTTCACCCACCTAACTTTTCCAAAATTAAATTTTTAGGTTTCTATGGCATAGACGAGGTCAAGATCTTTCCAACGATACTACTTTTGTCGAATTTCGAGCACGGGGTTGAGATATATGTCCATTTGAATATTTTAATCCAAATCAGTAAAAAAATAGTGGAAACCAGTTAGTAGAATGGGTGCACGGGCCCAAAATTCACTTCTTTTTCTAAAAATCCATCTTTGGGTCCACCAATTTATATTTTCCATCTGGGAAAAAAATCACTCCAAGGCCCATTGGCCCATATTCAATATAGGCCTGACACATGGCTCCTTGGGCATCTCGTGAAGCGAAAAGGTAAAATTACCTCCGGTGACCCACCATCCCAATTTGACTTGAAATATGGCCACGTGGAGGGTTGGCGCTCACTTGGGGACTTGCTTTTGAATTTTTCTTTTCAAGTTGCGTAGGGATGTCACGTGGCTTCTTCCACAAATTTTCTTTGTTCCTTCATTTTTTTACTAAGTCCTTTTGCTTAGCGGGGCCATATATCTTACTTGAGACATGTGGAGGCCTAACACTTGTCTAAGGACCCACTTTTAGATTTATCTTTGAAGATGCATCAGGATGACACATGGAAGCCTTGCACTCCTTTGAGTCTCTACTTTGGGTTGCGCCTTTGAATTTGCACCGTTAAGACACATGGCACCTTCCACCTACACTTCATACTTAACCAATTTGGGCCCCGCTTTCCATTTGACCTCTGTTGACCCCTGGCCACGTGGAGAGCTAGCGCAAGTTTTGAGTTTCTACCTTGGGCTCCCATCTTGGAATTGTGCCAAGTGACATGTGGTGGCCCTTCACTTATTTGGAATTTTCAACAGTGGGATCTATCTTTTCTAGGCACGAGGCACGTGGAAGCTTTGCACTCATCCGGGAATTTCATTTTGATTTGACTCTTGAAGGTGCACCGTTTGAACACGTGGAGGCTTCGTTGGTCATTTAAACTTAATCATTTTGGGCTTGAAATTATTATTTTTGACTGGGACACATAGGAGCTTGGTGCTTGTTCAAGTCTTCTTTTTGAGTTTAATCTTTGGAGACGTGCCATTGAGGCACATGGAGGATTCTATTGATTGTCCCATACTTAGCCAATTTTGGCTCATTCTGAATCATTTTCAGAGCCCAAAGAATTTGAGTTTTCTTTTCATTTCTTTTCCTTATGGCCTCTGGTTTTCTTTGACACTACTTGCCTCCTTCCCCAACCCTACTGCTCCATTATATTTCCCACCTATAACCTGTTTGTAGGATTTGAAGCGTGGATTTGTGCGATGGATCCACCCCTTAGAGTTCTTCCTGCATGGGGTTGTGTTTGATTAATTTTACTGGGGGAAAAATTGAGATAACAATGAGTTCACACAGATGAGTAGGTATTGGAAAAGGCATATACAAACCCTCCTTCCTAGTCTTAGGCTTGCTAGTACAACAAAGTTTACATCCACGTATAAATTTTGATACTTCTTCCTAAATATTGGGCCAATATACATACCTTTGCAAGTGGGCAAGGGTCTTATCAACAAAAAAATGTCCCGCTACTTTCATGGTATGTGCTTCCCTCATCAATAGAATTCTTTCTTTTTTAGAATGCAAAGCTTGCCCCATCTATAGAACAATCCATCCTTGAGATAAAAATCTTTAATCCCTATCCTTTCAGCCCCTTGAACCGCAATTGTTGAAATGTCACCCCAAAGTCTTTGTCCTAGGCATATGCCTTTCGTAAGCTTCCTTCGTGAACGGATCGATCTAAGAGATAGTGCCAAACATAAAAAAATTCCTTTGTGGGTGGCCTAGACAGCATGTCTACCACCAAGTTTGTACTACCCTTCTTTTATATGATCACCGGATGGAACCGCCGAACGAATCCCATCCATTTGTAGTTCCTTTTCTTATGTAATTTAGATTGTTCTTACAAATACTAGAGAGGTTTGTGGTCGGTGTACACAATAGTTTCTTTACCCAACAAATAATGCTTCCATTTCTTAATTTCCTAAACTAGTACATACATTTCCTTTTAATATACTTGAATATACTTTAATCGCTGAAGTGAAAGATTCAAAATCATAACCTACGGGTTTACCTCCTTGAAGTAACACTTGCACCCATGGCATACTCATTGGCATTCGTCTCTACTTCAAAAGGCCACTGCAAATTAGGAAGAGAAATTACTAGACAATGAATAATCTTGTATTTCAATAACTCAAATGATTTATCTTGTTCCTTACCCTAGTCAAAACCCTTACTCTTTGTGGCCATTGTGTGTAGAGGTGTTGCAATCATAGAGAATCCCGAATGAACTTCGCATGTACCGTACTACTCCCAAAAATCCTAGTGGTTGTGGCTTTTGTTGGTGTTGTCCACTTAGTGATGGCTTCCACCTTATTTGGATCCACTCGTAGCTCTCCTCCTCCAACCACGTGCTTAAGATATACAAGTGACTGTTTGGAAAATTCACATTTCTTCATATTACAAATCAGTTCTTTCTCCCTAAGAAATTGCAAGACTTGTTGTTAATGAGTTAGATGTTCTTCCCATGTGACACTAAAAATTAGAATATCGTCTAGATATACAATGAAACATGAATATATGAAATCCCATAATACATCATTCATTAATATCATAAATGTAGTGGGTGCATTGCATAAGCCAAAAGGAAGTACTAACCATTCATATAAACCTTCTTTTGTTTTGAAGGCAGTCTTCCATATATCCTCCTCCTTCATTCTGACTTGGTGATAACCAGACTTGAGATCTAACTTCATGAAGAATTTGGCATACTGAATCTGGTCCAAGAGATCATCTATGTGGGGAAGTGGATATTTGTTCTTTATGGTGATCTTATTCAAAGCACGGTAGTGGTTGATGCACATTCTCCAAGAACCATCCTTCTTTGGCACAATCACAATAGGCGAACCACATGGTAAGATGCTCGGACGTATCACCCCTTGTTCTAGTAGTTCTTGGAGTTGTTTCTTTACTTGAATACTCTCAAGAAGGATTGCCTATACAACCCGATGTTCGGTAGAGGGACTCGGAAATAGTGAATCTCGGGATCTACTTCCCGTTTTGGTGCTAACCCACCTCAGAGCTGAAAAAATTCTGAAAGGACTCGAATAATACTATCCAAATCATGCTTTCCTTGGTTAGAAATATTTGAAACTTCTACCACATCTTGTTTGGCCTTTAACAAAAGTAAACAAAACTAATTATGATTTTCTGATTAAAGTCATTTTGCTTAGTTAGCACTCACCATAGTAACCCATGTCTTACGCCGGTGTTCTTGGATGTTGTAGTTGATCCCATACTTGACCCATCTGTACCAGTTTTCCCTTCTCATAAATATAGCATCCCTAATATACAAGTAAGGACTCCAGAATACAACATCAAACGCATCAAGTGGAATAACGACAACTTCCAAAACATCAATATACTAGGAATTTATCCCAAACTTGACCTTACATCTTGTCGTTACTTGAATTTCAACACCCTTCTTCACCCAACCCAAAGGATAATGGTGTGGTTGCTCGTAAGTCTCAAGACTAAGATTCTTTACAACCGCTTCAAATAAAGTTTGGTGAGAACCGGTATAAACCAAAGCACATAACTTAGCTCTATTGACTGGATTTTGACCTAGAATAGTCTACTCATTGCCTCTTCCTAGATGTCGATGTTGGTGGCCGTGCATCCAAGCCTTTCATCTACATCGAGTCATCTTTGATTTCCACCACCCATGTTGTTCTTACATCTATCATGGACTTCTTTAAGTCCTTGGTTCAGTTCTTCGATGGAACTTCCAATATGTAAGCGTCAAGATGACCATTAATATGACATTTTTACAAAAATACTTAGGATCTTTACAAGTATTAAAAGTAGTGACAGCTTGTTTACCTTTCCATTTCCACTTACCCTTGTTACTTGTTTACCTATACTCTTTTTTTGGCTGATTTTTCAATTGCTTTTCCCTTGGCTCTGCTTGCCCTTGCCTATTTTGATCATCTATATAGTATGCTTGCACACATGCCTCATAAAGATCTTTGGGCTTGGTGGAGATGAATTTTCTTCGAAGGTGAGTGTGAAGTCCTCCAAAGTACTTAGTCAGAATATCCTCATCCTCCCAATCCATACTTAGGAACATGGCCTACCTCTAAAACTCTGTAGTATAGTTATGGACACTTTGACCACTGCCTTGTCTAAAATAATGCCATTTAATAATTTGGTATGTCTTGTAGCCAATAGGATAGAAGTTTTCTCTAAGTAATTCTTTAAATTCTTGCCAAGATTTCACAATAGGGCGCTTCTTATTTTCATAGGTGTTTAGATTGGTTTCCCACAAAACCAAAGCATGTCCCTCAATTTTGAGACATGAAAAGGTGATCCTCTCGTGCCTCGATGACATTATGGATGCTAAAGTAGACTTCTAACTATTTTAACCATTTATGAAGCAACTCGCATCTACTTGTCCTTGAAATATTTTAGTATTACCTTTTGTCTCAACTTTAAAAGGAGTATGATCGGATTTTACCTTTTCTCTTATGTTTGAAGTCTCTTCTTCATGCTCTTGCCCATAACTTTCCTCATGGTGGCTCCTTCCTATGCAAAAATTTTCAGCTAAGCCCCAAACCGCCGAGTCCATGGAGTCTTGTTTGACAGAAGTTGTCTTCTCAGTAAATCAAAAAGCTCTTCTTTTTTATAAACATCCTATCCATCATGGTCTCTAGCATCTCTATTCTACGGACCAATTTCTCTTCCTCCATTTGTCCCCAAATTCTCTGTTTCCACTTCTTCGTCAAAATTTTTGGATCGCAAGTTAAAGCCTCTTCGCGTTTGGATCTTGTCATTGTCTTACAAATTCAAGAACGAATACCACAATCCTAGATACTTGTTATCTCCGATACAAAAATGATATCTAAACTCTTCAACTTTGGAATTATCCATAGAACACAAAATAAACATTGTTGTTCTACTTTCTATTAGAAAATGATAGAAACAACTAGTGAATGAATTATGCTTATGCTTAGAATCCACAATTTCGGGAAAGGAAAGAATTTAAGCTCATAAAAACCAACAAATTTTATCATTGAAACCTCCAAAGAAGGAAAAACTAGTTGGGAAGGGAAATTTCTCATTCTTCCCACTTTTAGTGGCCAATTCAAAATAACAAGTACACATTTTTTAATAAGTATGAAAGAGAAGTAGATAATATCTCACACTTTCTCCCAAATACTTTTTTCTCTATCTCAACACTCCTTTCTTGTACAAAACCAAATTCCAGCACTAAGAACTTCTTGCTCACTCACTTTCATGCTTAGATGATCCAATTCTCTACTAAAAAAATGTATTTACAGCCTTCCCCATGTCCTCTTGTGCACTAGAGAATGGGAAAGGTCATGGAGGAGAAGAGACACGAAAAACCTTACAAATTCTGGATTGTTCGTTTCATATTTTTGTTTTCTTTCCGAAAGAGGCGGGACCACCGCCCAATACACACTCGCGGTCCCAAGACCGCTGCCCTAGTTGGGTGGAAATTCTATAACCGCCTCTCTACACAGAGCGGCGATCCCATTACTAAAACTACATAACCTCCGTGTATCATTTTTCCTTCTTCATGTTGACCCTTTTGATGATGTAGATTCATTTTGGATCTGTATGGATCACACACCTCTCAAATCCACCCACCCACCTAGCTTATGATGTGAGGGACTTGTTTCAGTTCTACTTTGTGTTTTAATGAAGGAAAAGGTCAATTAATTACACTTTTCTTAAATGGGTATTTAATTTTGTTCTTAAGGGGTGTGGGTTGGGTTGAGTATATAAGAGGGTGGTCATTTCCCCAACCAACAATTAATTATGCTTTGGGGTTTGGGATTGAAATTTTTGATGTGGGGTGGAGAATAAATGAGGTGGCATCCTACATGGAGCCACATCATCTCTCTTTCCCTCTTTTCTATTTATTAGAATTTTTGTGATGTTTTGGGGTTACTTGCTTGGTTTTTGGCTCTCTCATTTTGGGAACACTTGATTTTTGGAGTGTTTGTTGGAGTTGAAGATTTCTTGGAATTTATTGAGCTTGGAGGATTTTGGAACTTGCTTGTGGAGTGGATTCTTGTTATGGCAAGGTAGGGTCTTCACCCTTGGTTTTTTCTCTTTTCTTGTATGTTTATGTGTTGAATGAATGTGTTATTGCATGATGTTGTTGGGTAGTGAAATGGATTTAGTATGTGTATGAGAAAGTGAAATGGGGATTAGTTTTTGGGAGGAATAAGATTTTCTCTTGGGTATTTAGGAGGGAGTGGGTTGGGTGCCCCACCTTGTTCTCATCTTATTATTTTGTTCATTGTGGGAGACATAAGAGAGAGGGAGGCATAAGAGTGAGGGAGGCATAGGATATTTTGGGGTTGATTGGGTTTTGGAGGTTTTGAGGTGGCCATCCAAACCCTAGGGAGACACAAGGGTATCCCCATATTCCTTTCTCTACTTGGCTTGTTTTAGAGCCAATGTGTTGGGAAATTTATGTGTTGAAAAATGAATGTTTTGTGGTTATTTTTCTTGTGTGAATGTTGTTTGAAAGTAAAATTTGAAGCCTTGTGTTTGGTGCCATGGTTGTCAAATTTTCCATATTGTCTTGTTATTGGGGTTCAAGGGACAATGATGAATTAGGCTTCACTTCCTCATTGGAGTAATGGTTGGATGTAGAGTGTTGCCTACTCCCCATTTTTGTTGTGAGTTTTTTCTTGGATGGAGGTGGATCTTAGATGATGAAGAAATTCTTGTAGCTTTTGGAGAAAGAATAAAAACTCTATTGTTATATTTTACCATGTTGCCTCCATTGTGTAATGACGGCTTGTAAACTTGTATTTGGTTATAGTGAAGTTTTTAGTTCTTTTGTTATGAAAAAATGTAATCTTATTTTATATTGTAAATGAAGGAAAAAATTTAAAAACCATTTCATTATTTGTTGGAAAGAAAGGCTATAGATTCTTAAGGATAACCAAGTTCAAAAGAAAGTATTGCATTGTCTTGTGATCATTATTGTAATATTGGAAAGGATATAAAGTTATAGATATGGTGTTTCCTTCAAAATTTAAACCAAATCTTCACTTGCTTGTATTTATATTAAGTGATATGGATGAGGTAGTATGAATGAAATTTTTATAGTTCTTTCTTTAATAAAAGAGTAATTTGATGTGTTAAAAATTTTATTCTTCCTATTTGAAATGTAGTAAGGAAGGGAATAGTTTAGTTTTGCCTTGTATGGATGAAACCTACTTATTAATTGAACTAGAAGGAACAATTAATTTTAGAATATTTCCCAAAGTTACATTTGAATGCATATGTAGGAAGTTTAAAATAATCTTGCTCAAACTTAAATACCCAAATTTAGGATCCCTTATAAACCGCTAAACCATTCTTCTACAACTTAGATAATGACTAAATGTGTATCTACGCTTATAGAATCATTCCAAATCTTTTATGCAATGATTTATAATATTATTATTAAAAAAAAATTTGAATGAGTGAAATAAATTTCGCAATATTAATAAGGATAAAATAAATATATATTAATATTAGTGTTAATATATTAGTATGGATGATACTTATTAATTTAAATAATTTTAAATTATACATACATACATACATACATACATACATACATACATACATACATACATATATATATATATATATATATATATATATACAACAAAATTTAATAACAAGAAAAAATATTGTCTCGAATAAAACTATAGGACATGGCTTGTGCACACTTATTAATAGAAGGAAATGGTGGGGGAGGTCACCGACGCCACCCTCACCCCATATGTTATGTGATGGGGGTGGGTTTGACAACCTTCCCCGCACAAAACATTTAACCCCAACTTAATAATAAATATCCAAATGTTTTCCAGTCGCTGCCCCATGCAAATGCACAGTACACATGGTGCACATGGTCTCAATAAATAGGAGCTCATCAAGTAGTAGCCACAACAGTCCATAAATAGATAATAAAAACCCATGAACATAGACCACTAGAATACTGTTGGAGCCGCATCTCATTGGAGAGGACCAGATAGTTGTTATGGATGTGGTGTTTTTTGACATCATTAGAGAGAGTGCCCACATAACCCTAGTAATAATGGTAAGGAACCAATTTCAAAGCCTACAGTTGGCGACATTGGACGTAGCCATCGGATCTATGCAACTGTGATTGAGAACCACCGGGATGAGCATCGGGGCACTATATTAGAGACTAAAGGTAACATTGATGGTATTCTTACCTCTATTTTGTTTGATTCTAGTTTATTCAATTCTGTATTGTAACATGTTTAGTAAAGCATTGCATCTGGTACTAGTTAGACAAGGCCTTAATTGGGATGTTGAGATGGCTTCTAGAGCTAAAATATCCGTAGACTCCTTAGTTAAGGAGTACAAAGTGGATTCGGGACCCTTCATAACTACCTCACTCTTTTTATCCTGTCATTGGGTTCTAATGGAGTTATCCTAGGCATGGATTGGTTATCTACACACATAGCCAAAGTTGATTGTTACCATAAGATTATATCATGTACGGATGATTTGGGAGTGGAGTAATTTATAGGCTGGTGTTAGGAGACACATTTCTATCTCGCACTATTTTCGTTATGCGAGATTAAGAGGTGTGCACGACATGGGTGTGAGTTGTACACTATTACTGTTATTGATTGGTCAGAGGATGGGGCTAGTGGACCTTCACTTGATGATCACCCCATCTTGCAAGAGTTTTTAGATTTGTTTCCTAGTGAGGTGTTAGGGAAACATCCCTCACATGAGATAGATTTCCACATTGACTTGGTTCCAGGAGCATAACCTATCTCACGTGCTCCTTATAGGACGACCACACTTGATCTTTGTGAGCTCAAGTTGTATCTTGAGGGCCTTCTTGAGAAAATCCTAATCCATCCTAGTATATCCCCTTGGGGTGCACTAATGATTTTTGTTAAGAAGAAGAGTTCCTTACGGTTATCTCGTACTATAGACAACTAAACAAAGTAATGATAAAGAATCATTACCCCCTTCCTCACATTGATGATTTGTTTAATCAAATAAAGGGGAACACTATATATTTTATAAGATTGATATTAAGTCTAGATACCATTAGCTAAGAAAAGTAGAGGCATATATCCACATGTTAGCTTTCGCATGAGATATGGGAACTATGAGTTCACATTTTTCCTTTTGGTTTGATGAATGCCCGTAGTGTTCATGAGCTTGATGAATGATGTGTTCGGGACGTTTTTGGATTGCTTCGTGCTCATATTTCTTGATGACATTTTGATATAATCACGTATGTATTAGGAGCATGAAGAGCACCTTCATCGGGTCCTACAATGTCTTCATGAGTAGTGTTTGGGTCACATTATTTCGGGAAGGTATCACGATCAATTGTTCCAAGATTAGAGACATTGTGGATTGGCCAACACCCACTAGTGTGACCAAAGTGCACGGTTTCATGGGTTTGGTAGGATACTACAGGGATTTTAGCAGAATTTTCTCGGGTTGCTCACCAATCACTTCCCTTCAACGAAACTCGAAGAATTTCTTATGGTTAGATAGATGTGAGCAGCCTTGAGATATTGAAGGAATGCATCATAAATGCACCTATTCTTGTAGTACCAGAACCTTGGATAGATTCCTTTATTTGCATAGATAATTCATTGGCAGGACTAGGAGTTATGTTGATGCAGGAGGGCCGAGTGGTTTCTTTTGAGTCTCGCAAACTCAAAGACTATGAGCTAAATTATTCGAAACATAACCTTAAGCTTGCAGAAGTTATTTATACCTTGGTTTGGTGGAGACATTTCCTTCTTGGACAGAGATTTACACTTAGGACTGATCACTTGAGTATTTTCCACCTCTTCATGTAACCCAATCTCAACGCTCAATAGAAGAATTTGATGGAGTTAATTTGTGAGTAATGTTAGTGTAGAATTGCAGCACCCCCGAATGGCCTCGAGTCCGAGTGGCGGAATTCGTTGTGATTGCACAACATTGGAACATCTCTCAAGCTATGGTACTCAAAAACTTGAGATGGAACTCCGAGAGAAGGTTGGTTCCTGCTTCCTAATCTACCCGTCACAAGCTACTATGATGCGAGAAAGACCTAATCTATCCTAATCTAACCATTCCAAGTGGACAGAAGAGAGAGAGAGAGAGCCTACACTAAGTGGTGATACAATAGAAAAGGAAGTGGTTCATCACGGATCCAACTTCTTGAAGTGGAGAGAGGTGAGAGGAGGAGAGGGTGGAGAAGATGAATCACAAACCAAATATAAATTTCACATGGACACAACTTTGAGACCCATTAAGCATAGCTCTCGGAACCTGCAATAAACATCGAGTATGCACTTTGTATACCTACTGAATGATGAGAGGTAAGAAGAGACAATAAAATAAGCAAGGATGGAAAGATGCACCATGAAATATATTTTATTGCTCCAAAAGTTCACATAGTACATCATTAGTGGGAAAGAGGCAAGAAAATTCCATTATAGAGCCATGAGAGGAGGCTTAGACTCCACATTCTACCTTAGGGAATAAAGAGAGAGGGGGAAGAAGAGAAATAATGACGGACCATTTGAATATGCCCCTTCTTTTACAATATATAGAATAATCGAGAGAAAGAGAGAGAGAAAATCAAACTCTGCTCCAACCACCCCTGCAATGCGTTGAATCCTAATCTAAAAGCTTAACCACCAACCATAAATTCCCCTTGAAAATCCACCTATAATCTATCAAGTCTGCCGCTCTATGTCTGTTTGACATGTTAAAGAAGGAAGAATGGTGGATCAAATCAAATCTGATCCAGTTGTTGAAGTAATCAGATCATATATTAATGGAATGAATAAGTTATGCTATTTTTTACCTACCTAACCTTCTCAAAATTATGGTTTCGAGCTTCATAGCATAAAGGAGGTCAAGATATTTCCAAAAGTCTTCTCTCTCCCAATTCGAGTTTCTATTCAAAAGATATGGCTATCTGAAGATCAAGGTCACGGGTGCGCAATATTTAAAAGAGTCTATCCATACCAGGTCCACATGGTAGCCTCACGCATCTTGAAGATTTGGATCCTTCCTTTCACTCTTGAAATCACATCGGAATGACACATGGCAGCTTCCGCAGATCCTCTATTTCCTCTATATTGTTCCTAACTCCTTCTGTTGCGAGACACTCGCGCCCGACTTGAGACACGTGGAGCTTCGCGCTCATTTGGAAACCGCCCCATTTTTCTTTTGAAGTTGCATGGTCGAGACATGTGGAGGCCTCCGCAAGATTTTAGAATTTTCAATGAGACAACCTCACCATTTCGGGCACATGACACGTGATGGTATGACACTCATTTGGGAACTACCTTTTGGGCCACGCCTTTGAAATTACACCGATGAAACACGTGGCTCCTTCCACGCCTCTTCCTATTTATTATATTCTTTCTAAGTCCATTTTACTCGGAGGGGCCCTATGTCGACCACTGGACACGTAGAGGCTTCGTGTATATTTTGAAACCCGATCCTAATTTTACTTTTGAAGTTGTGTCATGCTTAAACTTGGCCCCTTTCGGCCTTTGCCTCACCGTTAAGACTTTTCAATGACCGCTTCTAATTTTTAGGCTCTGGACACGTGGAGGGCCAATGCTTGTTTGAGTCTCTGCTTTGGGTCATGCATTTTAATTTGCACTAATGCCACACATGGTGTCGTGTGCTAGATCTCTATACTTAGCCAATTCGATCCTACTCCATTTGACTTTTGCTAGACCCAGACACATGGAGAGTCTCGCGCACATTTGGAAACCAACTCGTATTTCACTTCTAAAGTTACGCCAAGTTTACTTGTGTCTCCTTCTGTTAGTCTTCTTATAATTATTCAATTTAGGCCCACTCAGTCCCCTTTGTTGACTCTGACCATGTGTTGAGCCTACACTTGTTTGGGGAACCATTTTCGAGTTGATCTTTGAGGTTTTCCCGAGTCGACACGTGGAACTTTCCACTAGCTCTACCCCATTTTGAATTTTGAATTGTCCACCCTATCCCTTTTAAGACTTGGGAGATGTTGAAGTTTAGCACTTGTTTGAGTCTTCGCTTGAGATTCTATCCTTGGAGTTTTGTCGATGACGCACATGGCACCCTCTGCGGGTCTTTGACTTTTCAATGACCAATGAGACCCCGCGGCTCGTGGGCCTATACTTCAAACTTGCACCATGTTTTGAAAGGTGAAAAAGTTTTAAATTCCCACTGTAGACCTACCAACCCGCCTTCACACTTGGTCAAAATTTCCTCTGCGCGCCCCATAGACCTACTTTTGGCAAAAAGTCATCCTCGAGCCCGCCGCCCCGCATTTTCCACTTGGAAAAAAATATATCCTTCCTGGACATGCGGGCCCACAATTATACTTGTGCCCCTTTGCAAAAAGTGGAAAAGGTCAAAATATATCCCCCCACCCCGTCTCTCTACAATTTTCCATGGCAAAAAATCTTCCCTACGCCCGTTGACCCGTAACATGAAAAATACGAAGAGTTAGAAGGAATTCTTTATATCTCTGGAAAGGGAATAATTTTTCAATGTGATGGAGATGGTTTAAGGGGGCCTTAAGTTCTTAAAATATGTAAAGATTCATATTGAAGCAAAAAGGGGAAAATGATGTCAGTTGACCCAAAATAAGTGTGAGCTTATTTTGGTCAATAATTTGGTGAGTCATGGGGATCACATGCTTACTAGGTGAAATGATCAGTTGTCTTGAAGCATCCATTGGGCATTGAGTCTACCTGGTTAACACAAAACTAATCTGAAATTTAAAAATCTGATCCCTAAGCCACTTGGAGACTTTTAGAACAAGAGTTAACCTGAACTCGCCAAATGCTACTTCCAATGTCCTTTGTATTGGAACAACAATATTGTCACACAGGAATTAATAATATGATATTGTATTCGAAACATATTGAATTACATTCATAGGCTATTATATAGCCATATCAATAGGAAAACTGACTTCCTATAAAATAGGAAACTACAACACACCCGAATATATATTGTTATAACAATATATATGTATAATAAACTAACATGTAACAAATACTAACAACCATGTGAATACTAATTCCTAACATTACCCCCTTAGTGTTTACATGGTATAAAAACATCCACACTCACAACTGCAGTATGCTCACCCCTGTGGCATGTCCAAATCTGTGACTCATGACCTTGATCCAAAAGAAAGGCTCACTCCTTCCATGGTTTTAAACAGGCTTACCACAAACCTTGACGTGACAAGAACCTCATCAACTTTCCACCTCGTGTGGTTTTCTAGATCCTCCCACAAACCCTTTCAAGATCCATGAACTGACTTACTCTGGTGCTACTATTCACCACTATGCTTATACATCAGGGAATTATGTAGGAAACACAACATGCATATCAAAAAACTACACAATAGAAGAAAGACTGAAAATATTTCACATTACTTCCTATAAGAATCATAATGTTCTTAATCGTAGTCTCTGTCATTGATTGTTGCCACTCGATCTCGAACAACATAGAAAACTACCACTGCCATTGGAAGCTTTCCTTGACTAAGTCATTTTGGGTGCAGAATGGGAATGGAACATTGGTATGTATTCCCCCCCACAATGTGAAATTACACTCATATAAATACTTGAGAAGAAAAATGCATCGAAGAACATACTTCGAATGGATCTTGCTAGTTAGGTCTTCTTTGCGCACATGGTCACTAATGCTAGCGAACGTATTCTTCTAGCTGACCATCTTCCAAAAAGTACGGCAATGAGGATCACGGACAATCATCTACACTCCAACATAACTTTCTTTCCAACATCCATCAAATACCACACAAAACAGGAACACTACAAACCGAAGCACACAGAGAAAATGGAAACCACACTAAAAATCATATACTCACACCACAAACACTGTCACCACAACTTCATGTGGGACCATCGTTGGTGACTGATGAGAGGTCATTGAATGACCTCCATCCTCCTGTGCCTCCGTCCTCCAGTCATACGTGCTGCTAACTCAGCTGGATTGGGATATGAAACTCAACTGTTTCCACATTTTTTATTATATCTTCCCTCCCACAATGTGAAACAACTTATTTTTCGGACATCGGGTAACATTGAAAATCCATCCGTGAGGCAAAAAAAAATAAATTCAAACTTGAATTTGACTCACAATGAACTTTAGACTCAAAATGACAATACAAATAATCCTAAGATCACCTATTTTCGATTTATTTTTTTAAAATACGTTTTCTACTCTTTTGAACTTGGAGTTCCAACATAAAATATACATTGACTTACACAATGCAAGGACTTTTTTAAAATGACTCGACTCTTTTGACTATACAAGATGGCAATAGAAAATGGATGAAAAAATTAACTACTAAAAAGTAATTAAAGATTACTTTTTATAACAATGTTTTGACTTGAAAAAACTTGTTACGACAACTTTACAAGATAAATTTTCCTTGATTGACAACCCATAATGACATTCTAATAATTAAGACTCTTGACTTTGAACATTTTTCTCACATTAACACTATAATGACATACTAGACAAAGTTACAATAACAATAAAAATCATTCAAACCAACGAAATAAGGGACATACTTTTATACGCGACAAAGTGTCCACAACTACATGGCGAAGAAAATGGTAGATTCGGTGTGAAGTATGGTAGAGTAGACATGCGTATATGGTATTTTGCACAAAAATTCAGTCGATTTAATCTTCCATGGTATTGTCGAAGATCAATACAAATCGCCAATGATGATAGTGCGAGGATATGCCAACAATACAGATTGATCAAATCCGTCAATGGACAGCAGGCTGGTTTGCATCCAAACGTGGAAGTGAATGGATTAAGAAAATAAAATTTCAACCTCATAGGTATCTCCCTAACACCAAACGTGGATCGGAAGACATGGTCAATGGAGGTCCCGAGCCAAAGGATATACACAGCCCCCAAAAATAGGCACGGATCTCAACCAATGCGTAACTATTGTACATGAGTGTTAAGTGAATTGTTCTTAAAAAACATATGATCTACAATTTTCACTTGTTCAAGGACATGAAATACATAGACCTGGAAGTTGCAAGAAGAATAATATGTTGACGTTATGAGCAGGATTTTCCACTTAGCAAATCATGCATGCAACACGTGTTGAATCGGCTGCCTTAGTAATCATCTGAATCATTTGTGATCAGGATTCGGTACATATGCCAATGCAGGCTGGGCAGTGACAAATCCGATGCAAACTCTGCAAAATGCAAAAAAGAAAACTCTAATACATCACCAAGAACACCACGTTCAGTTGGATGGAAAGCCGTCCATAATTTCCCCTCCAACGCAAAGTCACAGATCTCTTTCACTCTGATACCAAATATTGGAACAAAAATATTGTCACACAGAAAATAATAATATGATATTGTATTCGACATATATTGAATTACATTCACAGGCTAATATATAGCCATATCAATAGGAAAACTGACTTCCTATAAAATAGGAAACTACAACACACCCGAATATATATTGTTATAACAATATATATGTATAATAAACTAACATGTAACAAATACTAACAACCATGTGAATACTAATTCCTAACACTTTGTACAAAGCAACAAAACACCACAACACTATGTACAAAACAAGAAATCATACATGCTCCAAGTGGAACATGAAAAGTGTGCATAAGAACTTATTTTGCTGAAAACAAACCTAAACCTACTCCTACAAGAACTAGAGAGAAAAGGGATTTTAAAAAATCCCGTGCATCGGAAGGAGAAGTAGCTTCCCTTTCTCAAAAGGGGCAGCCATGCAAATGATTTGAAACGAATATAGATTCTTGTATGAGTGAAAAATTACTATAAGCCGGTCCTTCACCCAAATAATCAAGGTATCAACTAGAAACAAGACAAATGCTTCTTTTAATTGCTCTTAATTTTGATTGAAGAGGCATTGCCATTGATTCTTGGTACTGGAGCTCATCCTCATGCCCTGAAGTGGGCATGACTAGTTTTGTCTTCTCCTTTGGCTCTAATGAGGCCAAGTACCGATTGGTCATTGTCGATCCTTTGGATGTGCCCCTTATTGTGAATTTCAACTCCAAGAATCGAGTCTTCTTGTTGATCTTCCTAAATGGATGGTGTGAGAGAGATGGGGTTCTTGTGCTATTTTCCTTCCTTCTCCTGAGAAGAACATGGAAGATTCATATCTTCCAACCTTGGTTCTAGAGGGCTGTTATGAAATGCAAGCTATTGTACTTGAATGCTCTCCTTCATGGCAGCAAGCTCATGTGCTTGGAAGGTGGATGATGGAGGAGAAAATGATGTTATCTCCTCGAGGCTCCTCTCCATCAAAGCAATCTTCTAATTTTGACAGACAATCTTCCTCCTTGTTGCCCTACTACATGCACTCGACATCCTCCATGGTGTCCTCCTAATCTACAACTTTCTCACCATCATTCCCTTCATCCTCAAACATGAAGTTTGAAAGATAAAACTCTTCTTCCACATTAGAGCTTGAAGGGAATGAAGTGGGAGGAAGAACTAAAGGTTCTTCTATGGCCTGCTCTGTACTTGGAGCATCTGAAACTATATGGTCCTCCTCCATCATGGTTTTATCAATCAAATAAGACCATTCAAATGAAAGTAAAAATTATTCAATAATGTTTTCTTCACTAAGTGGCCTCAACTCTGATTTAATCTCTCTTAGTTGCTCCTCTTCAATGGGACTTGGAGTTGGTTGTTCTTCCTCCTTAAGTAATTGTCCAACTTGGGTTAGATCAGCATCCTCTTCAGATAGAGTGTCTTTATGGACACTACATTCAAAGCAAACATATTGCTAATCTTCACCTTCTTGTTCTTCTTCTGCTGTAAACTCAGCCTCAGCCACCACTGGCTATTCAACCTTGACCTCCTCTATTGGATTAACCATTAAGGGGATCTTTGTAAACCCAAGTCCTGCAGCCCAACTCTTCATATTTTCTATTCTTTCTTCTTTTTAGCGTTCCTCTTCTTGCTATTCTCCTTGACTGGATTATTGAGTAACTTTCCAAGATGGACTTGGGAAAGCAAGAGCATTGGTAGATTGGGATTCAACTAGTTTTATTTTTTTGTGGTGGAGAGGAAGTGGAACTTCTTGTTTGTTTGGAGGGGATGACTTCTTGGAAGGGAAAAGGGTAGAATAATTAAGATGAGATAGAAGACTAGGAGATGGATAAGGAAATCAAAACTTGGGGCAACAACTCGGGGATTGACTCTTGACCTTCTGAAATGATAAAGTTTGAGAAAGAGAAAATGAAGGACAAGGAGCTAGTGAGTGAGTTCTTGATTGACAAGGTTGTCTCACACATTGCTCATATACCTCAATATCCTCAATTCACTTGTGCAAGTTGAGGCAAAATTTCACTAATGAAGTCAACCTTCTTCCTCGATGGTGTAATGTCTTGGCATAAGGCTAACCCATGGACAAGGTGCCCCATAGCCAATTATGAATGCTTTCATCTATGTTGTAGCCCTGGACTACACCATGTGTGCCTCCATCCCTTGAATCTTCTCTAGTAGATCAACATTTTCCATGTAGTTGTTACCATCATATGCATACCCTTGTTCTTGATAAGCTCCATAGCCAAATTGGCTTTGACACTACTCATATGGGTAAGCATAATGGTTTTGGATCTGATCATAATGTTGATTTGGAGGAGTTGAGAAATACATTGGAGGTGGACTACATTGTTGCTGCTACAAGTGTGAATTCCAAGATGGAAATGAAGTCATGATTACACAACTTCATGGAAATGGAAGAAAATGAAAGAGATGGAAGAAAAATGGATGAAAATGGATGGGAAAAGGTTTGCAACTTTAGAGATGGGTTTTTGACCAGATGGAGTCGCCATATGTGCTTGCATATGCCTCAAAAGGCTGAATCTCAATAGGAACACATCAAACTGCTAAGATGAAGTGGTGAGGTACTTAAGACCTCTTCCAGTGGGCTTTCCAAAACTATTACTACTCGCACAATGTCTAATTATTTGTTTTTGATAATGAGACACCTCATAAAGATGAGAAAATATAACCTTAGCAAAAAGGTGTCCCACCGGGCATGCCAAAACTTTTAGTGTAGAATCACAAAGCACCCACGAATGGTCTTGAGTATGAGTGGGGCATTGAAGATGATTGCACAACGTTCTCTCAAGCTTTGGGACTTGTAAAAATTGAGATGGACCTCCAAATAAGGTTGGTTTTTTCTCCCTAATCTATATGCCTCAAGCTACTTCAGTGTAGACATAAATAATCTATCCCAATCCAACCATTCCAAGCGGACGGAGAGAGAGAGAGAGAGAGAGAGAGAGAGAGAGAGAGAGAGAGAGAGAGAGTAAAAGAGCCTACACTAAGTGGTGATCCACCATAAAAGGAAGTGGATGATCATGGATTCGACTCTTCTCCAATATATAAAAGAATGAGAGAGAAAGAGAGAAGGAAAAGCGAACTCTGCTCCAACCACCCCTACGATACATTAAATCTTACTCTAAAATCTCAACCACCAACCATAAATGCCCCTTGCAAATCCACCTACAATTTTTCAAGTCAGCTACTCTATATTTGTTTGGCGTGCTATAGAAGAAAGAATGGTAGATCAAATCAAATCTGATCTGGTTGTTGAAGTAATCAAATCATATATTAATGGCATGAAGACATTTCTCTATTTTCTATCTACCTAACATTCTTGAAATTAGGGTTTCAGGCCTTCATGGTGTAGAGGACATTAAGATCTTTCCAAAAAGTCTTCTCTCACACAAATCCAAGTTTCCATTCAAAATATATGGTTGTGTGAAGATCAGGGTCGCGGGCATGCTATATTTAAAAGAGCTTGTCCGTCAAGGTCCACGTGGCAGCCTCGTGCATCTTGAAGATTCAGCTTCTTCCTTTCACTCTTGAAATCACATTGGACTAACACGTGGCAGCTTACTGTGGGATCCTCATTTTCCTCTCTATTTTTCCTAAGTCCTTCCTTTTGGTGGAGACATTGTGCTTGACCGAGACACGTGGAGGTTTCACGCTCATTTGAAGCCGCCCTCGATTTTACTTTTGAATTTGCAGAGTTGAGACACATGGAGGCCTTCATAGGATTTTGGACGTTTCAACGGTCTACCTCACCTTTTCAGGCTCTAGACACATGGCGGGATGGCACTCATTTGGGAACTACCTTTCAAGCCGCACCTTTGAAATTGTGCCAATGAATCACGTGGCTCCTTCTACGGATCTTCCCTATTTATTATGTTATGGCTAAGTCCCTTTTTCTCGGCGGGCCATATGTCTTACCTTGGACACGAGGAGGCTTAGCACACATTTGGGAACCCGCTTTGAATTTTAATTTTGAAGTTACACCATGTTGACACTTGGCCCCTTCCACTGGCATGCCTCAGCTTAGAATTTTCAATGACTTGCTTCTTCCTTTTGCTCGAACACGTGGAGGGCCAGTGCTTGTTTGAGTCTCTACTTAGGTTTGTGCATTTGAATTTGTACTTGATACAATACATAGTGCCATCTCGCTGGCTCTCTATACTTATCGATTCGAGCTGCTCCATTTGACTTCCATTGGACCCAAGACATGTGGAGAGTTTGTGCACATTTGGGAACCCGCTCTCTATTTTACTTCTAAAGTGGTTCCGAGTTGACGCGTGGCTCCTTCCACCGGTCTTCTTATACTTATTCAATTTAGGCCCTCTTTTTCCCCTTTATTGACTCTGACCACATGGCGAGCTTACACTTGTTTGGGGAACTACCTTGGAGTTGATCTTTGAGGTTACGCCGAGTCGACACGTGGCACTTTCCGCTAGCTCTACCCCATTTTGACTTTTCAACTTTTAAATTTGTCCCTTTTTGTACTTGGGAAACATGGAATTTTGGCACTTGTTTGAATCTCCGATTGAGATTCTATCCTTGGAGTTACGCCGATGAGGCATGTGGCACCCTCTGCCCAGGTATGTGACTTTTCAACGGTTAATGAGACTCCATGAGCTCGCGGGCCCTTACTTGAAACTTGTGCCATGTTGTAAGAGGTGAAAAAGTTTCAAAGTCCCCAGAGACCTACCGGCTTGCCTTCACACTTGGGAAAATTTTCCTCCGCGGCCCCATGAGACCACTGCACCCGCATTTTCCACTTAGAGAAAAATAAATCCTTCTCTAACCCGCAGAGCCCAAAATTATACTTGTGCCCCTTTACAAAAAGTGGAAAGAGGTAAAAATATCTCCCTCTGCCATGCTTTTACGTAATTTTCCATGGAAAAGAATCTTCCCGAGGCCCGTTGGCCCACTTTTGGCAAAAAATCACTCTTAGGCTCGGCGGCCCATAACTTGAAAAATACAAAGAATTAGAAGGACTTATTTATATATCTAGAAAGGGGAAGAAATATTCTACCCGATGGAAATTTTTTCAAGGGGAATTAACTTCTTAAAATATGTAAAGATTCAGATTGAAGCATAAAAAGGGGAAAATGATGTTAGTTGACCCAAAATAAGTGTGAGCTTATTTTTGTCAACAAGTCACGATTATAAAGATAGATCATGTAAAGGGGAAGGAGAGTGTGGTTGAATATGCCTGGGTAGGTGGATACATGTGGTTATGACTACTCTAAATGGTACAGATTTGCAGAAGCGGGTTTTTGTAGCAACTTCCTCACGAAAACTTCTACCTTACAACAAGATTAGAGCTTGAGTCTCGGAGGCATCTTGAGGGAAATTTTGATGGATTTTCATTAGAGGGAGATGGTCTTCTATGACACGAGGTTAGATATATGTTCCTAGAGATGCGGGATTGAGATAGGATATTTTGGAAGAGGCTCATCATCCACCTTATTCAACTCATCCCGGGGTGAAGAAGATGCACACCAACTTGAACAACCGTACCATTAGATGGGACTATGGAGAGACATAGCCCGATTTTGTTGTGCTATTCGAGTGTCGAAGCATAATGCCCAACATAAGCACCCAGCTATCCTTCTATTTGCTCATGTCATAACAAAGTGGAAATGGAACACCATTTCCATAGATTTCATATTTTTGTTACCAACGTCGAGATACCACCATGATGCCATCATGGTCTCGGTGGATAAAATGACAAAAGTGACTCACTTTTCTCTGGTGAAGGCCACCTACACAACTAGTGTAGTGGCATGAGTATACCTTGATGAGATTGTTAAACTACATGGGATTCCACAGAAGATCATTTGTGACCGTGATCCCTTATACACTTCTCAATTTTGGACTACCATGTAGCATGCTCTCGGGATGAAGATCAACTTCACCATCTTACCACACTAAGACAGAGCACACACACATAGCGAGTGAATCGGATCTTGGAGGACATGCTTAGGATGTACGTCATGGACCATCAGTCGAGGTGGGAGGAGTACTTGTATTTGGTGGAGTTTTCCTACAATAACAATTTTCAAAATTCGTTAGGCATGGTTCCTTTTGAAGCGCTATATGACATGGAGTGCACAACATCGTTGAGTTGGGACAGATTAGAGGACGGGGGTTTCTCTTGGGCCATCTTTATTGCAAGATATGGAGAAGTAGGTTGTCATGATTAGGAAGAAATTACAGGAGGCTCAGGACAAATAGAAGAAATATATGGATCAGCAAAGGACAAATCGTAATCATAAGATCTGTATCCATTACGAGAAAATGCTCTAAGCTTTCTCCTATATTTTTGGGTCCCTTTAAGATCTTGTTGTGTATCAGTCCTTTGGCCTATCATCTAGCATTTCCACTCATAATGTCTCACATTCATGATGTATTTCATGTTTCTATGGTTAGGAGTTACATTTTATATCCTTCTCATGTATTAGATTGGACCTCATTGCGGGTGCAAGATCGGGGAAGGTGATGGTGGAGCTATCTGTATTTTAGAGCACGGGAGGTTGGGCCTTCGAGGTAGAGATTGATTAGGTTCACGTTCAGTGGGATAGATACAATGAGATAACAACTATGTGAGAGGATTCCATGCCTCGAGAGCACAATTCCCACATTTATTCTAGTGAATTTTAGGAGGAATTCGATTCTAAGGGGAGGGGGATGTAGTGTCCATTCCTCTTCAACATTTATATGATTATGATGTTGCTTATTATGGACTAGAGTTATAGACATTTTTATCACATTTTAGACATTGACATATGGATATCGTTATTTTGATTAGTTAAATGATAGACAATTTGGATGTTAGACTTATGACATGATTTAGAGGATGGATTATATGCATGTTTGAAATATCAAATTGTTGATTTTGAGCTTATATCGGGCCCGATGCATTTATGCCTATAATTATATGATGTTGGTTGATGTATTTGATGTCGTGATCTTATTGGTAGTTGATAAATTAATGAAATTGAAATAATTAAAATTAGGAATGATGGAAAATTACTCGTTTGGTTTAGTTACGATAATTGATTTTATGTATATACATGTATTTTTACTATTTTGATGTCATTAATATGACCATGAGGCCAGAAATGTATTGTCTTGAATTTTGTAGGTGTTTGCAACGTAATAAACCAAAGGGGGATAGGATTCCAATAGTGAAAGAATATGGAGTATCGGAAACAGGTCACCATGGCAACACATGTATTCATATGTTCTATGTTGTTTTAGTTTGTTAGGATGTCCCCATTGGGGGAGATCTCAAAAGTGACCTTGGGAATGTTTGTAATTTTCTCATGTTTATTTTATTTAATGCTGATTTTTGTATTTTTATTAGCATGTGGAGTCACTTTAATTAATTTTGTTTTAGAATCCTCTTAACTTAATGATTTTTTTATTAAATTATGCTAATTAAGATGTGACAAAACGCGGGAAATTAGTGTGAGTTGGTAGCCATAATTTGTGTTGGTTTGGAATGAATTTAATTTATTTTGGGGTAGTTTGTACTCGATCTTCCTTGTGCAATTCGGATTTTGACCTTCTAGGATATTTTGGAGACTTGTGGGACAAGTTAAGCTTGTCGCACACATCCAAAATCCACCCACCCACCTAGCCTAAGAGGTGAGGGACTTATTTTAGGTCCTATTTTGTGTTTTAATGAAGGAAAAAGGCAATTAATTGCACTTTTCTTACATGGGTATTTATTTTTTTCCTTAAGGGGTGTGAGTTGGGTTGAGTGTGTAAGAGGGTGGTCATTTCCGCAACTACCAATTTATTATGCTTTGGGGTTTGGGTTTTACCTTGGTGATGTGGGGTGAAGAAGAAATGATGTGTCATCCTACATGGAGCCGCATCATCTGCCTCTCCCACTTTTCTATTTATTATAATTTTTGTGAAGTTTCGGGGTTACTTGCATGATTTTGGGATCTCTCATTTTGGGAATGCTTCCTTTCTTGAGTTATTTTGGAGTTGAATATTGCTTGTAATGTCTTGAGCTTGGAGGATTTTGGGACTTGCTTGTGGAGTGGATTATTCCTATGGCAAGGTAGGGTCTTCACCCTTTGTTTCTTCTCTTTTCTTTTATGTTTATGTGTTGAATGGATGTGTTATTGCATGATGTTGTTGGGTAGTGAAATGGATTTAGGATGTGTATGAAAAAGTGAAATTGGGGTAAGTTTTGTTAGTTGGAATATGAGTTTCTCTTGGGTATTTAGGAGGGAGTGGGTTTGGTGCCCCACCTTGTTCTCATTTTGTTATTTTGTTCATTTTGGGAGACATAAGAGAGAAGGAGGAATAAGTGTGAGGGAGACATAAGAGATATTTATATTTGTAGGAAGGCATAAGATATTTCTCGGTTTGCTTGATATTTTAAGGTTTTGAGGTGGGCATCCAAACCCTTGGGAGGCACAAGGGTATCCCCATATTCCTTTCTCTAGTTGGCTTGTTTTATAACCAATGTATTGGGAAGTTTATGTGTTGATAAATGATTTTTGTGGTTATTTTTATTATGTGAATTTTGTTTGAAAGTAAAAGTGGAAGCCTTGTCTTTGTTTCCATGGTTGTCAAATATTCCATATTGTCTCATTGTTGGGGCTTAGGGCGAATGAGGAAGTAGGCTTCACTTCCTCATTGGAGTAATGGTTGGGTGGAGAGTGTTGCCTACTCCCCCATTTTTGGTTGTATTTGATCTTGGAAGAAGGTGGAGCTTAGATGATGAAGGCCTTCTTGTAGCTTTTGGAGAAAGAATCAAAAATTATTTTTTTATATTTTACCTTGTTGCCTCAATTGTGTATGGAGGGCTTGTAAACCTGCATTTGGTTATAGTGAGGTTTTCAGTTGTTTTATTATCAAAAATGTAATCTTAGTTGATATTGTAAATGAAGGAAAAAATTTGAAAATCATTTTATTACTTCTTGTAAAGAAATAATATAGATTCTTAAGGAGAACCGAGTTCAAAAGAATGTATTACATTTTATTGTGACCATTATTGTAATATTGGAAAGGATATAACGTTATAGATATGGTGTTTCCTTCAAAATTGAAACCAAATCTTCACTTGATTGTATTTCTATTAAGTGATATATATGAGGTTTAGTTTAGTTTTGTATGAGGTTTAGTTTCACTGATTTGTTAAAGTAATCCATATTTTTATATTTCACAATGTTGCCTCCATTGTGTAAGGAGGGCTTCTAAACTTGTATTTGGTTATAGTGAAGTTTTTAGTTGTTTTATTATCAAAAAATGTAATCTTAGTTGATATTGTAAATGAAGGAAAATTTTGAAAATAATTTCTTTACTTGTTCGAAAGAAATACTATAGATTCTAAAGGAGAACCAAGTTCAAAAGAAAGTATTGCATTTTCTTGTGACCATTATTGTAATATTGGAAAGGATATAAAGTTATAGATATGGTGTTTCCTTCAAAATTGAAACCAAATGTTCAATTTCTTGTATTTCTATTAAGTTATAGATATAGTATGAAGGAAATTGTTAGAGTGCTTGCTTTAATAAAAGAGTAATTTGATGTGTTTAAAATTTTATTCTTCCTATTTGAAATGTAGTAAGGAAGGGAATAGTTTAGTTTTTCCTTGTATGGATGAAACCTACTTATTAATTGAACTAGAAGAAACAATTAATTTTAGAAGTTTTCCCAAAGTTATATTTGAATGAATATGTAGGAATTTTAAAATCATCTTGCTCAAACTTGGATACCCAAATTTAGGATCCCTTATAAACCCCTAAACCATTCTTCTACAACTTAGATAATGACTAAATGTGTATCCACACTTATACAATCATTCCAAATCTTTTTGCCAAAGTTTATAATATTATTATAAAAAAATAAAAATTGAATGAATGAAATAAATTGTTAATATTAATAAGGTTAAAATTAATATATATTAATACTAGAACAATATGGATGATACTATTAATATAAATAAGATTAAATTACACACACACACACATATTTATAAGTATAAAATATATTAACAAAATTTAATAACAAAAAAAGAATCTTGTTTGAATAATAGTATAGATGATCTGTGCACACTTATTAAGAGAAAATGGTGGGGAGATCGCTGACCCAACCCCCACCCCATATACTATGGGATGGGAGGTGGGGTCGATGACCTCCTTCCAAAAACATTTAACCTTAACTTAATGATAAATCTCCAAATGTTTACCGGTCATACCCCATTCAAATGCACAATCGGTTTTTCTTCTTTCTTAGTGCGATCTGCACAAATCCATGAATAGGGTAAATAAGAACTTTATAATATATATATATATATATATATATATATATATGTGTGTGTGTGTGTATGTATATATATAAAATGAAATTTTAATAATATATATATATACATACATACATACATACATATATATATATATATATATATATATATATATATATGTGTATATTCTTTTACCTAAGTGTATATATACACTACTCTACCTATTTCTCTAAAATAGGAAAATACCCATATGCCCATTTGGGAAAATACAAAAAGAATAAGTTAAACAAATAATAAAAGTAATTGCAAACTCTAGATGAGGGTATAAATGTAATCCTCAATAAAAATAAAAAAATTGTTCCTCCATGACCTTGAACTTGTCTCTCATGGCTTCCACCTCCCTCTCCACAAACACGCAAAATAAGAAAAGAAACAATAAGTCAAATGAAAGGAAAAAGAGCTTTTTCATAAGCATATTTAGGGTTAGATAGATCTCTTAATCCAAGGGCTCCTAATGTATCCATCCAATGGATGAGATTCATCCCTACAAAAAGCAGGTGGGAAGTGTTATCTCAATTTCCCCCCTCAAAAATATTTATCAAACACAACCCTGTGTAAGAAGAAATCCAAGGGACAGTTCCATCGTATGATCCCATGTCTCAAATCCAACAAACAAGTTACAAGCGGGGTCTATAATGGAGGAGTAGGGTCGGTAAAGGAGGAAAACAATATCAAAGAAACTAGAGGCTCTCAATAGCAAAGTGAGGAAAGGCTCAAAGTCTTCGAGGCTTCACAAAAGATTCAGAGTGGGATCAAATTGGCTAAGTATGGGAGAGATGGTAGAAGTTGCCATGTTTCTCAATGAAGCACCTTGAAGGGTCGAGGCCAAGGGCGGTTCCACAAAACAAACAAAAAGTCTCCACATGTTCTAGGTCCGAAAAGGGACAGAGTCGGCCGTTGAAAATTCTAAACGAGCAAAAGGAACCATGTATCAACTCGACGCAATTTCAAAAATGAGAACCCAAGGAAGAGACTCAAACTAGCGCCAGCTCTCCATGTGGTTAGGGTCCAATAGAATTCAAATGGTAGTGGGCCTAAATCGGTTAAGTAATTAGAACGGTGGAAGTCTCCACGTGTCTCAATGACATAGATTCAAAAGGCGCAACCCAAAGCGAAGACTCAGATGAGCGCGAGGCTTCCACGTGTCTAGGGTTTGAGAAAGAAATCGCCCAAATTAGCTAAGTATCGCAAACTCACGGAAGGAGCCATGTTTCACTCGACACATCTTCAAAGGTAAATCTAAAATCAAGTCTCCCGAGAAGCGCTAGCCTTCCATGTATCCTAGGTCTAAAAAGGGGCATAGTCGATAGTTCAAAATTTGAGATGGGGGAGAAATGAGTGGAATGTGCCATGTGGCTCAATGACACAAATTCAAGAGGGGCATCCCAAGGGCCAGTCTCAAGCGAGTGCAGAGCTTCCACGTCTCCAAAAGTCGAAAGGGGATAGACCCACCATTTAAATCGACTAAGTATAGAAAGAATCGTGGAAGGAGCCACATGTCGGACCGATGCAACTCCACGGGGTAAAAATCAAGGGGCAGACCAAATGTGCGCTGAGCCTCCATGTGTCCCGAGTTAGGCATATGGCCATCGCATAACAAAAAGACTTAGCCAAAATATAAAGAAATAGAGAAAAGATGTGGAGGGTGCCATGTGTCTCGTTGGTGCAACTTTGAAAAAAAATCCAAAATCAGTTCCCAAATGTGTGCATGCTCTACACGTGGCCATGCTTCAAGTCAAGGTGGGTCATTGGAGGAAATTGTGACTTTTGACTTGAAAAGGCATAAAGTATAAAAATTAGCCTCACGTCTGCGACACCCAAGGAGCCACATGTAAAGCCTAAATTACATGCGGGCCGACGGGCTTGGGGAGGACTTTTTGCCCAAATGGAAAATGTGGAGCAGCGGGCCCGAGGATGTTTTGTTTGACACAAACGAATTATGGGGTTGCGAGGTGTTTTGTGCATTTTTGTAATTTTGTACAAAAGGTGCAAAGTGAATTTCAGGCCCGCAGACCAGTCCTGATAACTGGTTTTCACCATTTTTATATGGATCCAACTCAAACATTCAAATGGACAGATCTTTTGATCCAGTACTCTAAATTCAAATAATTTCGTACCATTAGAAAGGTCTTGACCTCATGCACACCATGGAAACCTAAATTTTTAATTTCGATGAGGTTAGGTGGGTGAGAATTAGGAAAATATCTTCATGCCATTAATATACGATGCGATTGCTTCAACAAATAGATTTGATCCACCATCCTTCCTTCTTCAATGCGCCGAGAAGACATAGAGCGGCAAACTCGGCCAGATTGTGGGAGGATTTACAGTGGCATTGATGGATGGTAACTGAGCTCCAAATCAAGTTTCCCACCTATTTTATTCTTCTTTGTTCATTGTGTTATAAAGGAAAGAGCTTGGCTCTTTGTAGGGGGTTCGAAATTTCTGTTTTGCACCCTCCCTTCTTCCCTTTTCTGCAAGTGAAGTTGTTGAGTTTTCCAAACCTTCCATTCAAATTGTAATAAAAATTTTTGCCTCTTGGCTATCATTGTAATGTACTATAACAACTCTAGAGCAATAATATATTCTTGTGGATGATTCTCAACCCTCTCATGTGTTCATTGTTGTCTTATGATCTGTCATTACAGTTTGGTTATCTGTGCATGGTGGTTGTATTACATTTCTATGGTCTGCGTGTTAAATTGCAAAACGGTTGTTTAAAATTTCTTTGGTGCATCACCTTGTTAGCTTAGGTTTTTTTTTCTCATATCTTTTCAACCCTATCCCCTTGGTAAGATAGAGTAGGTTTTAAAGTAGATCTTATGCAATTTATTTTTGTGCACCTGAACAAAGGAATAGGAATCGACCTTCATCCGAATATCTCTCTCGATTCCAAAGTCCCACATTTTACGAGATGCTCCATGTTGTGCAATCACACCGCAGATCTTAATCCATCAAGCTACCGATCCTGTGGGTGTTGTGATTGTTCAATAACAGAAGTGGGTGAGATACATTTCTAATTTAAAATGCATCGGTAGAATTTATTTTGGGGCCACTCAAGCAATGTATTGGTGTTATTATTTTTACAACCCAAATTTTTATTAGATACCTTTTAATTAATGCAAGCACTTGACCCCTTTAAGGTGTAGTACAATTTTTTTATTTAAATAACTAAACCACAATACCTTTGCAATTGATTTGAGCAAGTCTAATTAAGGTTAAATTTAATTGTATTAAAACAAAGGGAGGGAGTCTAAGCCTTGTTGTAAACTAATTAAATTATTAAATGGTATTGAAATATTTTCTTATTTTATTTAAAAGGGAGGTAAGGGGATTGTGGTCCCCATTTGGAAATTAATATTTTTGTTAAATATAATTGTAATATGAGAAAGTGTTGACCGTAAGTTTTTAACCTAATCTTGCGAGTGAGTTGTAAAAAATAAATTATTCCATAATTTTTCCAGTTTAACCTATGTTTGTCTTGGGTTTCGTGTGGGTAAATTTGTGGGCGTTACATAATTCCACCGGCTGGTAGCATTTTGTATGTTACCAGCCCATGACATTACTACACAGTGACCATGGAAAATTCTACTTGATTGGTGATACCATCGGTTACTAGCATGGAAAATGCTACAAGGAAGTGACATGGAAAACTACCACCCATCTAATAATCGAAACATGTTCCCATTAAGTGACGACATCATACTAGCTGTAATGCCCACAATTTCAATGCCAAAGTACAACAATAAAATTTATGAAATAATTTTTTGTCTTACATTGATCGTAACATGACCACACATGGGCTTAGATAGCTAATTTCAACACCACATAAGACACTTACACAAACATGGACCACATAGACAACATGATATCACCAGGTGCAAGTCGATGCCACACTTTCCCTAACAATCAATTACTATAAATTATCCAACCACAAAAGGGACCTAAGGATTGGCAACACCACAATGTGTAATTTTCATGGTTACATCCTAGTTACATTTAAAATCCCAAGAGAGATTATCATGTGAGGATAAATTTCCATTCTCAACCTACATATTCTTAATTTTGTTTACGATTCAACTTATAATAACACTCTTAGTTTGACTCTTTCTCCCTTTCCATAGTTCTAATAACTAATCAAGTTATTTCCGCATTTTTAATGCATACAAACTCGTGATACTCATTTTTATGTAAAGGTTCTCAAATATATATTTGTTGTTTAAATTATATCCTCATTACACGAAGGAAAAATAACATGAAGTCAAGGGAAAGAGACGCTCATATTTAAAGGAGATTAATAGTCAATTCACCTCTTTCTAATAAATTCCCTCCACTATGTTACTTTATATTCATGTTATAGTTGATATAGTTCACTAGTTGGTTTCAGTCAATTCAACATTTTCACATCCTAAAATTTTATTTATATTATATATCAGAGTTTTTGTTTTCTCAAAAACATTATCTCACTAAGGTAATTTATATTATTTTGTAAGAAAAAAATAATACCTAATTAAGTTGTAAGGACTTCAAGTATGACGTTATTCCTAAACGATAATCTCATTTACTCTTATACTCTTTCCACTTACATCGTACTTTGGTCTCACTTTGGTCCCACTATTAGCATTGTTTTTAGAACAATTGTAAATAAAATAACACATAATTTACACTAATGGATTTGATACTACAAGGAGTGTAACCTAACACGAGACAACTCATTTCATTCCTCTTAGACACTCAAGTGTTAAATTCATATTACAAGTGAGACATATAATACAACTTTCATGCCTTTCAAATACCCTCCACGGAACTATTTCAATCGTTGGGTAAAAAATAATCAATTTTTAGAAAACAATAACCTTAAGAGAGGTCCCACAATATATTAACTTCATAAGCATTCTAGGGTGGAAACTACACTCTACTAATAGACAATAAAATAGAGTTATAAAATATTTAACTCACGAGAACCTTTGAGCAACACAAGGCAATCCGCTAATACACACTAAGGGAATACTTCTATCTGAGAAGGAAAAAAGGGGTTCAAAATAAGATTTTATTCCATAATTACTTCAACCCATAGACTCCACTATTTTCATTTTAGTATCACCACGAGACCAATCGTAGGAGTATCAAAAACTACCTTTTCTTTGTTTTTTCAACTCACTAGGGTTCTAAGGAAAATTACACACATGGTTTTATGGGGCAGATTTTTAGTTTCCCCATTTCTCTTAAGTCAACATCTTCCAAAAATAATTTCATTTGCCAACAGTTAGTTACAATTTCCACCCACAAGTTAAACTCTTAATGAGTCAAGGTTTAGTTTAATTCTAATTGCACTCAGGGATCTATGCCCAACTATAGATTAGTTTAAGGTGAGAAAAACATTTTTATCCTATAAAACCTTTTTAAAAGACCAAGGTGTTATGTTTTTACTAGCCAAGGTAACACATTTATCTATGAGGAAATAAAAAGATCTTTAAGAAGATTTTAATGCCTATGACAACTAGTTCAATAACTCCAAAGTTTTAATCTAGGTTCCATGAAGAGTTCATTCGATGATGAAGTGAAACCTAGATCTAACTTCATAAGGATCTGGTGGTCCATTAGGATGGTAGATAAGTGTTAGTTCTACTTAATCCATATATGATAAGCTCACCCCCATATTCGTTACTTCAAAAAAGGAATCTTAATCTAGAGAAATGGTATTTTGAATACTATTCTTAAGTGTATTACAATAATTTTAGATGCTAGGATTAAATTATTTCATAATATGTTAGAGTTTTTCTAATGTGGGTGCCACAATATTTAGAGGGAGGAAAAACAAGGTTAACTAATAACTTCATTTATATGGTTTAATAATAATAATTTACTACCATACTTTTAAGTTTATCTATGAACCAAAATAGCTATCCAAAAAGTGATTGCTTCGATCATCTAAACAAGAAGAATCACATTAATATCCAAATTAACTTATTCCTCATGAAGTAACTAGTATGCATTTTAGCCATTTACATTGTCAATTATCCACCTCATTTATCTTTCGACATAGTTACTCATACATTCATTATGTGACACTCCTACTAGTATTCAAATGTTAGCTTTAAAACAACATAGATAAAAAAACACATAGATTTCTAGGTATAATTATTAAAACATAATAATACAAAAGGAGTGATGGTTTTCGACATAATAATATTAATAATGATATTCTCTTTAATTCACTTATATCTACTATTTGTAATTTATATCTATGTAAAATATCTTAATTTCATCTCATTTATTACAACATATCACACTCTTAATCCTTCTTGTTCAAAGTAGTTGCAACCAACGTTGCATCAGTCCTAGAGCTAGTATGAAAATCCCTTACACTCAAGCACAAAAAAACACATTCATCATTTCAAGTAATTCAAAACAAGGAATACGAGAGATAAAAATAGGGAGAGAGTGAGAGAGGTCATTTTTTCACACATTCACACTTTCACATTCCTACATACTATTTCTTTTTTTATTTTAGAAAGAGTAAGGAAGAGAGAGAAAATATAGAATTCATTTTATTTTCTATTCACCATATCATAACTATAAACATAAGGTATCATTTTTTATTTAATTTCAAATCCAAATACATTTTTAACCCTTCTACATATTCAAATCATTTTCATTTTCAAGATAAACAACCATTTCATATAAGTTAATGTTAGAGAGAGAAGAGGTAGGAGAGAGAAAACATTCTAAATTACTAAATCCTTCCATAGAAATAAATTTTATTAAATTAAACCTTACACAACCATTAAACTATATGAAAATTCTTTATGAGTATAAACAAGTCAAATGGGATGCTCATGAGGAATGTCTAGCTCAAGTTGTCGGTTTGCAAAAATTGCTAAAAACAACTAAAGTGCTTACAATATGGGTCCGGAAAAAAATTGTTTTAAGTTCAAATGTAAATTTAAAAATTCCTATTTACTCCGTTATATACCAAGAACTCATCATATTTGATGTCGTCGATTACAAAAAACATGGCTCAAAATAGAAAGGTGACATTGAGACCAATTATCGTAAATACTCAAACACTACTATTGTAAAACAATTTGTGGGAACCAAAACCCACTTGAAACTAACTTACAATTTTTTTCACAAAATTAAGAGTTTTTTCAATTCTCATAATGGAGTTCTAGAGGTAGATAGGGTTAGTTATTATTAGGAAATAAGGGATAAAATATGTGAAATAATCACTCACGAATCGCAATGAGAGAAACTAATATGCGAAATTATTACAGATCTCAAATAAAATTGTAGAATAAAATAACACAACACTAAGAGACAGATTTAATGTGGTTCACCCAATTTGGGCTACGTCCACCAAGAATCACTTGCTCGAGATTTTATTACAAGCCACTTGCTCTCTCAATACAATACCTGAGATCCGTTTGGAGCTATGCTCAACAAACTCTACATAATTCACACCAATTCAAAACACATCTGTGCAATACATTTGCTTTTCCATCTATCATATGCATAAGACCATATAAATAGACAACTGCTTAAGTAGTTTTACAAAACCGTGGGTATCAAAACCATGGGCAAAACCCGTCCCATAAACCTATGGGTCAAAAAACTCGCCCATATGAGAAAAGCACGTTTCCCGATATGTGGTGCATTTTTCGAGGCCAAAAAATTTTACGCCTAAAAAAAAAAATCGGGGCTGCACCCCAAACCCCTTCTCGAATGTGCCACCGAACCCTGCACACGGGCTACCGCCCTGGACCCCGCTCGAGGCCCGACCCGGCCCGAACCCCGGTGAGGATACATGAAGAGTGTACAGTACTCTTAGTGTACAATCTTCAACACTTTCACACATGAAAATAGGCTCCACAACCTAATAATCTCCCACTTGGAGACTAGTTTTCCTCTGAGCAAGCTTCTCAACCCTTCACTAGTTTCTGTGAAGACCAACCAAAGCTGAACACAACTTTAGTTTTTCCCTTGTGACCACCTTGGTCATCATGTCTGCAGGAGTCTAACTAGTATGGATCTTCTCCAATTTTAACTTCTCTTCCTCCAAAGCTGTCCTGATGAAATGGTACCTTAACTGTATATGCTTTGTCCTAGAGTGGAAAGTAGAGTTCTTAGCTAGGTGTATAGCACTCTGACTATCACTATGCAAATTACATTCCTCTTGCTTATGCCCCAACTCCTCAAGCAATTGTTGTAACCAAATCATCTCTTTGCTTGCCTCTGTGGCAGCAACATACTCAAATTCTATGGTTGACAAAGCCACTACCTTCTCGTAGTCGTGAAATCCACTCACTTCTGTCCACCTACAAGTGTAAATATAACCTGTCGTGCTCCTCCTGTTGTCTACATCTCCAGCCATATCTGAATCTACATAACCACGTAAAGTGGTGTTTGATCCACTGTAGCACAAAACTGTCCCCATGGTCCCTCTCAAATACCGAAGGATCCACTTTCTTTGCTTGCAATGCTCTTTACTCGGATCACTCATAAATCTACTCACAGCTCCCACCGTATGAGCAATATAAGGCCTAGTGCATACCATAGCATACATCAAACTCGCTAATCACGATGAGTAAGGTACCTTGGACATCTAGTTTCTTTCCTGCTCTGTCATGGGACACTGCTCCTTTGATAACTTGAAATGGCCTGCCAAAGGAGTCCCAACCGGTTTAGCATCCTGCATGTTAAACCTGTCTAATACCTTCTTAATGTACTCTTCCTGAGATAAAGTCAACTTCCGTTCCTTCCTATCCCGAGTTATCCTCATACCAAGGATTTGTCTGGCTGCCCCCAAATCCTTCATATCAAAGGATTCACTTATCTGTTTCTTGAGTACTTTTATTTCTGATTGTTTTTGCCTGCAACCAACATGTCATCAACATACAAACACAGGATAATATAACTTCCATCCTTAAATTTCTTTGTATACACACAATGGTCAGAATGACATCTAATATAACCTTGCTCCATCATGAAGCTATCAAACTTCTTATACCATTGACGTGGAGCTTGTTTCAGGCCATACAAGATCTTCTTCAGTTTGCACACCATCTCCTCTTTACCTCGACTTCATATCCTTCTCTGGTTGTTGCATATATATAGCTCCTCCTCCAAATCACCATGGAGAAATGCGATATTTACATCTAACTGTTCTAAGTGCAAGTCTTCTGCTGCCACTATTCCAAGAACAGTTTTGATAGAAGTCATTTTTACTACAGGAGAAAAAATCTCATCAAAATCTATACCTTGTTTCTGTGCAAACCCCTTGACCACCAACCGGGCCTTATATCTTTTCTTTCCTCCTTCTTCATCTTTAACTCTGTACACCCACTTGTTCTGCAATGCTCTTTTGCCTTCCGGTAGCTTCACCAAATCCCAAGTTTGGTTCTCCATGAGAGACTTATGCTCCTCATCCATGGCTTGCTCCCACTTCTTACTGGCATCTACCTGCATTGCTTCATCAAATCTCTCTAGCTCTCCACTATCAGTGAGTAATAAATAATAAAGAGAAGGAGAAAACCGTTCAGGTTCTTTTCTTACCCTAGAAGACCTCCTCACTGTAGGAGTTTGGGGTTCCTGTTGAGTAGGTTCCTGAACTGATTCATGGGTCACTTTCCCATCCGGAAGATCCTCTACCACTACATATTCTTTCTTGGATTCTTCCCTATTTTCCTGCAACTGTTGCTTATACATGAATTTCTCATTAAAGACCACATCCCTAGACCGAATGATTTTCTTGTCCTTAATACTCCAACATTTAAACCCAAAGTCATCACCACCATAACCAATGAAAGTACATTTTTCTGATTTAGCCTCTAGCTTGGTCCTATCATCCTTGTCTATATGAACAAACACTTCACATCCAAAGACTCTAAGAAATGAATAATCAACTTTCTTACCATACCATGCCTCCTCAGGTATGCCTCCATCCAAGGCACTTGAGGGTCCTCTGTTTATCAAGTACACAACTGTGCTCACCGCTTCTGCCCAAAAAGAAAGAGGCAATCCTGCATGTAACCTCATGCTCCTAGCACATTCCATTATTGTTCTGTTCATCCTTTCTGATACCCCATTCTGCTGTGGAGTTCCTGGAACCGTCTTTTTCCTACGGATTCCATTCTTAGAACAATAATCATTAAATTCATTGTTGTAATACTCCCCTCCATTATCTGACCTGAGACATTTTAGCTTAAGACCTGTTTCATTCTCTACCAAGGCTTTCCATTTAACAAAAGTGTCAAATACATCAGATTTGTTTCTAATACAATAAACCCAAACTTTCCTTGTTGCATCATCAATAAAAGTAACATAATAACTTGAACCCCCAAGAGATGATACCTAAGTGACCCCCACACATCAGAATGCACTAGCTCTAAATTACTCTCTTTCTTTGTAGGTCCAACCTTGAGAAACCTTACTCACGCTTGTTTCCCATATATGCAGTTCTCACAAAAATCCAAACATGTTTCTATATATCTAGGCAAATTCTTCTTTATGATGTTCATGCCCTTATGGCTCATATGACCGAGCCTATAGTGCCATAATGTTGTATCTACATCTGAAGCCACAAGATTACAATCATTAGTACTATCAGTGGTTAAATACAAGGTTCCAACCTTCTTACCTCTTGCAACCACAAGAGCACCCTTGTAGTAACCATCGTTGTTGGAAAAGCGACAAGCGAGCATGGGAATCTATAGGTAACTCTTCCACGTACCCGACCTCCCGAGGTCGTGCCGAGACAGCTGGTGGGGATGGAATATGTGTGGGATGCAGACAAACTAGTTAGGAAATCTAATGTCTTCGATACGCACTAATGGAATTTGTGAATCTAAGGCAAAGAAGGCCCTTCTAACTTGGACTGGTGTGATAGATCGATCGCAAGGATGACTTCTCGAAGGCTCCAATCAATATCGAGCTCTGGCGTGATTCGATCTATGGGTTGTGGAATACATGGAAAATGACCTAGGATAGTTTTGTGTATGTCTCCAGATAAGGTCATATGGTGGGTAATGAATACAATCGGCTCTATCGATGGTTCTCTGGCCTACTCCAGAATTCTCTAGCTTTGTTAGCCACTATATCTAGTAAGGACAATTGTTCGATGATGGTGGGTGGAAGTGGAGTAGATCTGAATACTAACGTGCGTAGGCTAGTGTCTATATCTGATTGACTTATGGATTCGTTAGGCTGTGGGATTTGTGGATCACAACCGTAGACTCTTGGTTGTTGCGGTCCTGCTATGGTCATGTACGAAATCAAGTCCTAATCCCTAGTATCCAGTAATCGTATGCTTTCTCAACTTCTATGTTTAAACTCAATAACTGCGTGATTTTCTCGGAATACCTCACAGGTGTTCATGCAACTTGGATTCTTAAGCTAGTATCTATGTCTGTGAGAGTGTCTCCTATCATCTGGCTGTGGGACCAAAGGATCACAACCAAAGGTTTGTTCTCTTTTGAACCCTTCTATAGTCATGTGAATGTTTTCCTAGGGTAATCTGTAGTTTGGTTGATTTGACCAAAACGTGTGTGCTTGGTCGTCTTCTATGTTTAACCCTCTCAACTGAGAACTGATCAGTTGTAAATCTGTTGTTGTTTGGAAGACTTGTATTCTAAGATTCTGGTCTATGTCAACTATTGCTGTGACGAGGTTTGGTTGAGGCACGATTGGCTCAAATACGTATTCCCTGGGCTCCCGAGGTCCCGTGATTGTCATACAAAACAAAATGTAAATCTAACTGTAACAAAGCAAATTCTAACTACGTGGAATAAATCTAAAACATATATAACTTCTATTTTTCTGAGAAACCTTTTAAGAATTTAAGAAAAGCAACTATTTAAACGTATCTAGAAATAACAACTAAATAACAATTTAAAACAAACAAGATAACCGAGTGTAGTTATTTGCCTGTGTAATTTGTAGATTTATTCTAAACAAATAAAATAGCTCATCTAATCTATCTGCAAGATTCTCGATCCTACCTCAGAAGTGAGGAGTGAATCATAGTTTCTCAGAAACTATCAATCCTCACAGCTTCCCTGAAATATCGAGAATAGAATTTACTGAAATGAAGCAATTATCTACTCTATTTGATATGATTCTAACTAGAACTTTGAAAGCTAGAACCTGGATTCCGCAGAACAGTGGCAAATCCGATGGTGTGTGTGATCTTGTCCCCTCAGTGTGATCTCCTCATTCTTTCGTGTTCACGTGGATCTAGAAAAGCGTGTAATGCTAGCATCAACAGAGGTAGATTTTGGGACAAAGGCAACTCAGAATGCAGACCGAATACAATGCGAGTAGGAGAGGGATAGCGCAAGAGTACAGAGCTTGGCTTATGCAATTCCTAGCGGGATTTATTGTGAGTCATGCAACATAAAGCATCCAGAACCTGAAACTATCCTGTTTGAGGAGAAAAACCTGCAACTTTAATGGCTTCCTAAGCTATTCTATTCCAATGGATTGGATAAAACAACAACACTGCTTGCACAAGCTGGATATGTGGCTTACCAACAGCTGAATAATGTTAACCAAGCATGCAAAGAATTAAAACTATGGCTTCTAAACAGAATAAAAGACTGAACTATGAAAATGAAAGCATGAAAGTGAATGAGGGGCAGACCATTTGTTTGAGCACAAGCCACTTATTTATAGCTTTTCATTCACCCAAAGATCAAAACCAAACTGAACTCTAAAACTATAAACAATGGCCAAACACTATTCCAGGGGACCAAAAACATAAATGCAAGCCCAAGTCGGCAAGGAAAAGCTGGTGAAACATTGATCTTTACGTGAGTCATGTCAAAATGCTTTCGGAAAATGCGTAAAGGACCGCCGCTCTGAGCAGGGCGGCGGTTACAGGACCGCCACCCTGATTAGGGTGGCGGTCACGAGACCGCCGCCCATGCAGGGCGGCGGTTTCGTCACTGAAGAGAAAAAGGCCAAGAAAAGAGGGAAAAAGGAAAAACAAAGGACGTGGGGGCTAAGCGGGGCATGTGGGATGTTAACGCATACTCGGAGAGCTTTTCCGGATCCCGAACACCTTGCGAGGAGACCTGTATCATCATTGGGGCACTTGTTACACTGTATTCGGTCAGTACAATACCTTTACAATTTTGGGTACGTACATATTGCCCCCTCGGAGAAGCGTTTTAGCCATGAAGAGGCATAAAACGGTGGGTCCGAGTATGGCAGTCCCGAAATGGGAAGTTAGAAGTTATACCTGACACGTCCGTGTGTTGAAATGACGCCATCCAAAATTCCTGCTACCTGTAAAATGAAAAGAGAACTCAAGTGCAGATAGATACAATAGTTCGAAAAATAAACGCTAAGAATAACAGGGAATGAGAACGTACCATTTGTGCGGGGATAGGAACTTACCTCCATCAGCGCTCCAAACCTGTGAAAAAGTCATTTTAAAATGAAACAGAGTGCTATATATATGAAAGTGGGCCCATTTTCCTATTCATTTGCGAGTTGATTTGATTGATTTTGAGCTCTGGGACCCACGGTGACGGTTTCTTGCGTGAGTAGAGTCAAAATGTTCGTAGCGAGAGATCGTGATCATGCCTCCACGTGCGGAACACCGACCTCAGCGATCACAGGTTAGTTTTCTTCAGTTTATTGTTTTTCCCCTTAATTTTGAAATGCTAAATACTCTGCATTGGGGGTCATTTTTGAAAATGCTAGTGTTAAAAGGTCCACCTAGGGGGCGCCTACTGGGTAGGCTCTTTTTTTAGTTAAAATGGTCTTTTCTGGCACTTTTTAGGCCTTTTTAGGTTAAAAGCCCGCGTGGGTTTTCGGACCACGACCGCCGCCCTAGCCAGGGCGGCGGTTACATGACCGCCGCCCTATTCAGGGTGGTGGTTACACGACCGCCACCTTTAAGGCGGCGGTTACAAAACCGCCTCCCTGCTCAGGGCGGCGGTTTTGCACAGAATGCAAAAGGAACTGATATTTGAGATTGCACTTATATTTTTAGCATTTCTACGTGTTTTTATGACTTTCTCAGCATTGCCCGGATGCTAACTTACTTTGTTTTGTGTGTTTTTGGGTGTATGCAGGCGAGAGAGGAGTACATCCGATGGAGCAGAGAGAGGAGTGTGATTGGCTCTCAGGGGTATTAGATGCCCTTTCACAGGATGAGGAGGACACACTTCAGAGGGCTGGCATATTGCGCATATCGCGCGTGCCCCATGTTGCACCATCTAGTCACATCCTTTGTGACTTATTCTCTTACTGGGATGCAGATCAGAACACCTTCCGATTGCCAGGGGTCCGTGGCGAGTGGACCATTACATTGGAGGACGTCTACCGCATTCTGGGGGTCCCGATCATCGGGAGCGACTCACTTTGGAGACAGCAGGCTCACGGGCACAGATTGCACAGTGGGCGACTTATATGGGAGATGCAGCCATCTCCACGGGGTCGAAGAAGGGGGTGAGAGTTCGATCCATTCCTTCTTTGCCTATCCCCGTATTTCGACAGGCCATCATGGGGATCCTTGCCTCGAGATTGATCGGGGACAAGGGAGGGGACACATTGCTATACTGTTGGGCCCCTATTATTACACAGATAGAGGGGCATGGCTAGATATACACTTGGGGCACAGATATTCTTGGGACCACCTACCACGATCTATATAGGGTGGTCCGTTTACGAGGCGATCATTGAGCCACCCGACTCTAGTCATGAGTTGGGTTTATGAGCACTTCATCCCTTATGGCAGGGGTGTGGAGGTGGCAGATCCTGGAGCTGTTAGGGCAGCTAGATGGATAGACATGTCGGTGCTTAGAGCACCTCATCAGCCAGTTTCCTCCCTGACTACTGCCGATATGGAGGCGACACCATACCAGCTCATGGCCGGCATATGGGGCGAGGAGACCCTTACCTTGATCTCCTGCTCCACCACAGGGCAGCTTATCGATCGAGTGGGACGAGTGGAGGTGCACCCCTTTGGCCGAGTTCCTCAGCAGTTTGGCCTTCCATACATGGGTATGCTTCCCCCAGTGGCACCAGTTTACAGATCAGTTCGTGAGGCCAGAGGGGGGCCTAGAGGCCGAGGTTGGATAGTGATTACTCCTGGCATTCCCATTGCAGCCAGGAGGATAGTTCATGCTAGAGGGAGAGCCGGTGCACCTCGGGCACCTTTACTTCAGATAGCCACGGGTCCTGCTCATAGCAGCGATGACCCTATTGATATTGACTCCGAGTCCGAGGAGTTCACAGAGGGAGGGTCAGAGGGGAGACCGATGACAGTGACCCTGAGTGGCATGACACTCAGGATATTATGCAGGCAGAGAGGGCTGAGCAGAGTGCAGAGAGGGATACTCTAGTTTCAGAGGAGCCTCTCTCTCAGGGCCAGGGTGGAGAGGATAAGTCCGTTGCGGGGTGACATGTTGCCCCTATCACGAGAGCAGCCCCTCGGTCGGCGGCATCCGCGGCAGGTGCCGGTCCCAGTGACCCATCTTGGAGGCATGGTGATTAGAGTAAGTTACCCTTTCTCCCTTTTAATGTTTATTTGTAGGCTCTCCTTAGTTTCTTATTTTATATCTTTTAGCCTTTGCCTAGTTTCTAATTCATTCTCTCCTTTGTTTGCGAGAGATTTGATGAGTGGCGGGATATGATCCGTAGGGTATGTACCAATTCCCTGATGATCCCCATGGATAGGACCCATGCGGAGATGTCCGTGGACGCTGGGGAGCCTTCAGCAGCTAGTAGGCATACCGATGTTTTCGCTCCTGTCTGGCACGTGGCCCGGATGGTGTCGACCCTCTGCACTGAGTTAACGGGCTACATGACGGCTGAACACCTTATGAGGAGTAATTCTCATGGTGAGACTGCAGCTGCTCCTTGAGACCCTGAGCCCTCCGTACATTCAGAGCGTCGGCGTAGCCGAGTCCTAGGCGTGGGCGTGCACCTTTGGAGGGGTCGCGTAGGGATTGAGAGGCCACTTGGCTCTCGTGTATTTTGTATTATATATTCTTTGTATATCCCGGGCTCTTTGAGCATTTTGACCATGCTTAGTGCATGATGGCATTGTATATAAACATTTGATCATTTATATATACGTATTCATTTTGGATCAAAATCTTGGCACTCATGGTTTCCTTTCTATTTCCAGCTTTTCTATGTATACTACGATGTATGTTTGTATGCTTTTTAGAATGTATGCAATGGAGAACAGATGATGCAAATGTTTGTTTCTTTTTGTGTATTTCACGATGCTGATATATGTAGATATAATGTGATTTTGAATCTTAGCTTCTGTAAGCAATTTTGGATACCTCATGTTTGTTTTGCAGAGTGATGAATATAACCAGTATGATGAACAGATTAACTTGCCCCACTCCTAACTCCACGCAACTAGTAAGATGCGAGGGCTCATCACCGAGAGCTAGAAAGGGCACAAGTTATGAGGTGTAGCTGAAATGATAGTGATGAAAGACAGACAAAGCTTTGGTGGAACCAAATTGGAAGCTACAAGCTTACTCTACCCGAGTGACTTCATAGTTTAGAATGCAACTTACTTTGCGGTTTATCTAGACTTGGATCCGTAGATGGCCACATAGTAGACAAAATCTGGGTTTTTAGGATTTTAACTCTCTTGGAATTTTGAACATCTGATTCATTCATTTTTGACTCAAAGTTTCAAAGTTTGAATTGTTTGTGTATGACCTTTTACATTTATTTGTCAAGAGGACCCCCTACACTTTGCCCCATGCTACTAGTAAGAAGCGTGGGTTTATCACCATGGGCAAGGCATAGGTGAGTAAGGGCATTTCCATCCTTTCCCAACCCTACGTCACTAGTAAGAGATGCAAGCTCATCACCGAAGGTTGGTGGGGCAAGGAAATGTGTAAAATTAAAATTTTCTGTTTAATCACTTTTTGACTTGTTTTCTTGAGTAAAATGTCAGTATGTGCTTATTTCCAAAGAGATGTACATATGGGATAGATGTGACACCATGAAGCTTCTAGAACAGACCATAGGCAAGACACCTATCCTAAGAAGAAATCAAAGCGAGAATAAACTTGCAGATCTTGGTATGGTTACCGTTAAGACTTTGTCATATCTAGCTTTATTTGATAAAAGATTCCGAGATGATTTGATGATATCATGAAAATGGAGAGGTATGATTAAAGAGTTTTATGCCAACAACATCATGAGTTTGTAATGAATTTCTTTGAGAATAGATTCCTTGATCACAATTTATGTAAGAAACAAGTGGACAAAATGATCTTAATCTATATGAAGATGCAATGTAGGTAGTTATATAAGTAGTGCTAGCTGCTTATGCGTAGAATCGCTTGAGGTGCAGGGAATTGACTGTTTCGCCAAATTCCTCACCTTCTAGCGTACATAAGAGGTATGCACCATTTCCATAGTCCTTCATGACTCGGTATGGGCCCAACCATTTGGGCGGAATTTCCTTCCTTCGCCAGTCTTCTTGTCGATACGGTTGTCTAGTCTTAGAACTAGATCACCTTCGTATATGTCACGTTCATAGACCTTCTTGTTATACTACTGGCACATTCGGTCAGCATAAGCTCTATGCCGTTGTTCAGCATCTAACCTAGTTTCATCTAGGCTTTCTAGTTGGGAAAGACGTGCTTCTCTGTAAGCGTCTTCATCCAGAATCCCTTGTAGTGAAATGCGGAGACTGGGTATTTCGACCTCAAGTGGGAGAACTGCTTCTGCCCCAAATACTAGCGAGAAAGGAGTTGCTCCCATTGGTGTTCTTATTGAGGTTTGGTGGGCCCACAAGGCCGGATATAACTTCAAATGCCAATCTCGCTTGTTTTCTTTTACCATTTTAAGGAGAATGGCTTTCAGTGTCTTGTTTGTCGCTTCAGCCTGTCCGTTGGCTTGAGGGTAATACAAGGAAGCCGTATGATGGCTTATCTTAAATTTATTGCATAGTTCGCGAACCTCTTCATTCTTAAAAGAAGTTCCATTATCGGAGATAATGATTTGTGGGATACCGTACCTGCAAATGATTTGGTTCAAAATGAACTTGGCGATTACAGAACCAGGGATAGTAGTAAGAGGCATAGACTTGGTAAAATATTCAGTGGCTGTGATTATAAAATGATGGCCATCTGTAGACGAGGGAGAGAATTTCCCTATCAAATCTAGGCCCCATGTAGAAAAGGGCCATGGAGTAGCGATTGGTTGCAGAGCTTGTGCCTTTGGCATGTGGATCTCATGGGAGAATTCTTGGCACTTATGACACCTGCGTACAAACTCTATCGCGTCATGTTCTAGAGTGGGCCAGAAATAGCCCATTCGATGTATTTTTCGAGTGGTGGCATGGCCACCGAAGTGGCCTCCACATATTCCACTGTGAGATTCATGGAGAATCTTCTTGGATTCCTCTGTGTCGACACATCTTAGGAGCATTCCATCGAATGCTTTTCGATAGAGCACCTGCTCTATAATGACGTATTTAGCTACGATAATGCGTAACCGCCTTCTTTGTTGCGGTGTAACTCCTTCTGGGTATGTATGGTCCATGATATAATTAATGATATCAGTGTACCAAAGACACTCAGAGATAGAGGGTCGGGTTTCGATGTAGTATACGCACTCATCTGGAAAGTCTAAATCTACTAAATCGCCTCCATCTAATGGGTTGTCAGCTAACCAATCCACGATGATTTTTCCTTTAACTGACTTCTGATTTATAAATGTTAATTCGAATTCTCCCATTAAGGTTATAAAACGTCCAGCCTTTTTAGATAAGGATCCTTGTGTGAGGAAAGTTCGTAAGTGGTCCATTTTTACCATGACCCTCGTTTCTTGGTTTAGCATGTAATGCCTCAAGCGTTTAGTAGCAAAGACTATAGCAAGGCATTCTCGTTCTACTTGTGTATAACGTGTTTCATAGTCGAGCAGTGTTCGGCTGATGAAATAAATCACGCGTTCTCTCTTGTCATCATCTTCTTGGGCCATTATATAGGCCAGCGAGACATCGATAGCTCGTGAATATAGAATTAACGGGTGATCTAGCTTAGGCGGCATTAGCGTAGGTGGTGACAACAGGTAACGCTTAACTGCATCAAAGGCTTCATTACAGTCTTTGGTCCAATCAATGCTATAATCCTTCTTGAGTAAATTGTTGATTGGATGAACGGCGAAGCTTAAGTCAGGATAAATCTCCGGATTGCACCCAGCTTTCCGAGAAATGATCTGATTCCAGATTCACTCGAAGGTGGGACCATTTCGAGGACAGCCCAAATTTTGGTTGGATCAACATCTATCCCTCGTGACGATATGATGTAACCTAGGAGCTTTCCTCCTGTTACGCCAAAGACACATTTCTCTGGGTTTAGCATGACTCAGTATTCTATTAGGCATGAAATAATGACGCGGAGTACATCCGGGTGGTCACAACGCTTCTTGGCCTTAGCCAATAAGTCATCAACGTAGGATTCCATGATTTTATGAATTAAATTGTGGAATATATATGTCATAGCTCGCTGGTACGTAGCACCGGCGTTCTTGAGACCGAATGGCATAACAACGTAGCAATAGGTTCCCCAAGGAGTTATAAACATAGTTTTAGCTTGATCTTGCTCAGATATTTTGATTTGATTGTATCCCGAGAATCCATCCATGAGAGACAAAAGTTCAAATCCAACTGTTACATCAACAATAACATCGATAGATGGTAACGGGAAGTCGTCCTTAGGACATGCTTTGTTGATGTCTCGGAAATCTATGCAGATGCGTATCTTTCCATTCTTCTTGAGAATGGGAACGATGTTAGATACCCATTGGGAGTAGTCGACTGGTTTGATGAATCCTACCTGGAGGAGTTTTATTACCTCCTCCTTTACCATGAGAGCTACTTTGGGTTTCATGGGTCTTGATTTTTGTTTAACTGGCTTTGCATCTGATTTAGTGATGAGGTTGTGCACCGCAATGTGGGGTGCGACTCCTGTCATCTCCTTATAATTAAATGCAAACGCCTTCTGATGTTCTTTGAGGATCCGCGTATGTATTTCCACTTCTTCTGGGGTTAAGGATGATCCTAATTTCAAGATTTTTGGTTCGTCATCTGTCCCGATGTTGACATCGATTGTTTCTTCGATCAAAGAGGCATTACCCTCTTCGAACTCAGGTGGTGCTGGAGGTAAATCCAAATCATCCCCATTTTCTACTGCGTATATGCTAGGTTCCATTTGTGAGGAGAGATCCATCATGGGATTTCCGAAATGGGAAGACGAATGTGGAATTAAGGATAAATCTAGCATGTGATAGGAGAGATGTAGTGCTGCATAGGTGTTTAAGTAATCCAAAGTGGCCATATCACTATCAACATGGTCTAGGATGGTAGATTCACTTCCGCTTGAAAGGGGATTTGTCATTGTTTTTATCAATGGTTCATCACGAATGGACACCGTGTAATGGGTATCTTCTAACTCATTGCTTGGCGTAAAACGTGATGCTGAAGTTGCTATTGAATCGGCGAGAAGATTTTTCTCTCGCGGGATTGCTTCAATGGATATGAAGTTAAATGCCTTACTTAAATCTAATACGGCTTCTTTGTAAAGCTGCAAGTGTTCGGCTTTGGTTTCGTATACTTCAGAAACCTGGTTTGTCACTAATTGCGAGTCTCCTAAGACTCTGATGTTATCAATACCAATTCTTTTGGCTAAGGTGAGGCCAAGGAGGAGGGCTTCGTACTCAGCGCCATTATTTGTGCATTCAAAATTTAACTTAAAGGCAAATGGTATGACTTTCTCTTTGGGTGAAGTAAGAATTATACCTGCCCCCGCTCCATAACGGCATTTAGCTCCATCGAAATGGAGAGTCCAATATTTAGCCGGGAGTATAGATGTTGGGGTATCTGTTGTGTTTGCGCACTCCACTTCTACCATGCAGAGATCTTCTGATGGAAGGGAACCAACACCTAGGGAATATCCTATGCCTATTGAATCAAATGGTAAGAACATTGGTAAATCTTGTTCTATTAACTCAACGATTTTTGCAGTAGTCCCTAATGATACTATTTCTATAGTTTTAGCCTTATCTTTGGGGGTTGGGGTTGTTTTGGCTATGTTGATAGTTTCAAGATCCGTTGTAGGTACCAACTTCTCCTCTGGTTTTGGGTCAGTGGGTTTATTAAGTTGGTTTGTTGGAAGTTCAAATTCCGAGTGCACACCTGGTCTTTTCTTTAAATCAGCTAGGTGTATATCGAAAGGTTTTGGATCGCCTTTGGCCACAAATACCTTTCCTAGATGCAGGAATCTTACTTCTTGGAATAACGTAGAAGGGATTGCCTTCATTCTGTGTATCCATGGTCGAGGATCATATTATAATTAGTTTCCCGATCTATAATATAAAACTCAGTCAGGATTGTTTTGGGTCCTAAGGTGACCGGTAGTATTATAGTTCCTATTGAAGTGGCTTTAAGGCTATCATAGCCTCTCAATGTATTTCGAGTGGTGGAATAGTTTGTTTCCCCATATCCTAGTTTTTGGAGGAAAGAGAAAGGGACTATGTTAACTGCGGCCCCATTGTCAACCATTGCCCGTTTTACATAGTTATTATAAACCCATACTTGTAAGTGTAAGGCTTGATCGCCTCGGCGTGCAATCTCAGCATCTGTAGGCATTTTACTTATTTCGAATATAAATTCGACATCCTTGTCTGGCTGCCCCGGAGGGTGGATATCAAAATCTACGTGATTTACTTGTGTTTCAGGAGGTGGAGTGATGTTAATTAAATGACCTAAACCTAATGCTTCTAAAAGAGCAGCTCTGTGAGCAGGAGAGTTCTTTAGTAAGTCCAAAAATGAAATATGTGAGAAGGTTTTTGTTAGGTCACTAATTAAATCATAGGCACCCATGGGTTTTTCTACTATTTGTTGACTCTTATCTGTTTCTGGCAGATGACTTGGGCTTGGTTGAGAGAAATACTCCCGTGTTCTTGTTATAGCTTCGATAGGTAGTTCAGCGTCTAGTTCTACCAAACTGACTATCTTAGGTCTCGGTTGACTTCCTAATTGTGGCGCAACTGATGGATTTAGTGAAGTCGTGGCTTCATGATCATTATTTCCGTCATTGCACCCTTGTTCGTCCCAGTTGGATTTAGTCTGTTATTATCATGATTTGGGAGTGGATCGTTAAAGATCTTGAGGGGAGCATTCTGAGGGGAAACGCCCTGCGAGCGTGTTTGGTGGTGGTGACATGGGATCTGCCAAAAACAAATTTGTGAAGAACTGTCTTTGTTCTTCTGGTAAACGTTGCATGAATTTATTGTAGTCACGGCACGTTCTAGTATCATGACCCCGAATTTTGTGGAAACCACAATAAGAATTGGGATTGTAATTCCTGTTTTGTTGGTTTGGTGTATATTGTGGCCTAAAACTCTGATCAAACTGGTGCCTATTAGGATTAAAGTTTTGCATTTGTTGTTTCTGGTTTTGATTTTGGTTTTGATAACCAAATGAGTTTTGGCTTGGCCCTTGTATGGGATTTCACCATTGTTGTTGTTGTTGTGGATGGTTAAAATCCACTGTATTGATTGTCGGGGTAAAGTTGTTGTTTCATTGGTTGTTTGTTTGTAATGGAGTATTGACAACATTTACCTTCTTAGGCTGATCAGTTACTCCATCTGTTGTTACCCCACGATTTTTGTTAAGGATTTTAGGTCCTTGATTGACGTTCGTGGTAGTTGTAGTGTTCTGGCTGGAGGTGATTAACCTCCCGTTTGTTCCATATGTCTTACGACCACTATCTATCGCTGCTTGATCTATTCGAAGAGCGCTCTCAAGTACTTCATTGTAAGTTCTTAGTGGGAACTTCTGGACTTCTTCCTTCACCTCTCTGCTGAGAGAATGAAGGAATAAATCACATAGTTCCATCTGATCCATATTGGAGCACTTGCTGAAGAATAAAGAACTGTACGCCACCTCTGGATGAAATGGGTGACAGATTCGTTGTGTTCTTGTTTGATGTGCAAGAATTCCCTGATTCCTGTTCTTAACAGTTTGTTCATGTCAAATGCCTTAATGAATTCTGACATGAGTTGTTTAAATGAATGGATGGAAGCCTCAGGTATTCTATAATACCTATCAAGAGCGATTCCTTCCAAAGTTTTGGGGAATATTTTAGCAACAGCCCCATCCCAAGGGAGTAATTCTCGTATGGCTGTAGCGTAATCCTTGATATGTGCATTTGGATCTCCCTCACCTTTGAACTTGAGTAAATCAGGAAGATGTCTTGGAAGCATGACGCTTCGTATGGTGAAGTCTAAGGGCTCTTTCAGATATTCTGAATAAGTCCCTATCGCATAGGTTTCGACCATTGATGGTGGTTGCTGAGGGAGTGGTGGTGGGATAGGTTGTTGATACGGTGCAGCATATGCATTGGCAGGGGCATAGGGAAGTCCCTGTGTTTGAGAAAACATGTCGGGAGAGGAGAACATATCTCCTTGTGGTGATTTGGAGTACATGTTTAAGTATGACGGGGCATTGTCTAGCAATGGACTGTTTGATACTAGACCGAGAGGAATGGTGTTAGAGATGATGGGCCTTGTTGGCGTTTGTTGTGGATACTGAGGAGGCATGCCTAACGTGCCTACTCCTGTGAGGAGATCTACTTGGCCAGGGTGGTATGGAGGATTGGAACTTCCTGCTTGCATGAACTGAGAATTTTGACTTGCTTGAAAAAGTTCTAACCCTCTCACTTTTTCTACTAACGTTGCAATGACTTCATTTGGTGAAGTCACGGTGCTTTACCTTAGCGGCATTTGTTGAATACCACGTGTTTTATAGGCATGTGATATCCTGCTATGAACTGATCTGCTATCTTGCCAAGTTTCTCTGAGAGTATTTCCTATATGCAGTGGCATAGAGGTATTTTCTTGAAAAGAGACCTCGGGTTGTATTTGTAAACCTCCTATAGATGGGTACATACCCCGAGAGCATTGTTCACTCCTAGGATAACGTATTGACTGTTCATCATCTAAGACCAGGTATGGGTCTGATTGCCTACTAATTTGTGGTCTAAGTAGCATCTGAGGAGACGAACCAGATTCTCCGGTAAACGTCATATTGTTCGAGCCTGAAGGCTCTGTTTGTTGCGTTCGAGGGGGTTGATCTAACTCCTCCGTTTGAAAGGACGAGCTATATCTGATCCTTGGAGTTTGTGTTGACAACTGATTAGTCGAATAGTTGTCACCCCATATTGAGAGCGAAGGTGATGATTGTCTATTCAGTTGGGCGTAGTATGCCTCAAGACCCAAGAGGGGTCTGCCATATGCATCGAATCCCGACATATTCGGGGGGTATATGAATACCCGCAGAATAATGGGAAGGAGCGAAGGTGATTTGTGAAAGGCTAATGAGGCGGAGAAGATGAAAAGTAAACTAAACTTGGAAGAACACGTGATACTATGACTCCAAATTAGAAAGTAGGAAGTTTACGTCAGCTTCACTAATTTTGTTTGTTCATGTCGGGTTCACCAATTTTGTATGCCGAGAAAAGCAACAAGCGAGCGTGGGAATCTACAGTAACTCTTCCACGTACCCGACCTCCCGAGGTCATGCCGAGACAGCCGGTGGGGATGGAATATGCGTGGGATGCAGACAAACTAGTTAGGCAATCTAATGTCTTCGATACGCACTAATGGAATTTGCGAATCTAAGGCAAAGAAGGCCCTTCTAACTTGGACTGGTGTGATAGATCGATCGGCAAGGATGACTACTCGAAGGCTCCAATCAATATCGAGCTCTGGCGTGATTCGATCTATGGGTTGTGGAATACATGGAAAATGACCTGGGATAGTTTCGTGTATGTCTCCAGATAAGGTCATATGGTGGGTAATGAATACAATCGGCTCTACGGATGGCTCTCTCGGCCTAGTCCGAATTCTCTAGCTTCGTTAGCCGCTATATCTAGTAAGGACAATTGTTCGATGATGGTGGGTGGAAGTGAAGTATATCTGAATACTAATGTGCGTAGGCCAGTGTCTATATCTGATTGACTTATGGATTCATTAGGCTGTGGGATTTGTGGATCACAACCATAGACTCTTGGTTGTTGCGGTCCTGCTATGGTCATGTACAAAATCAAGTCCTAATCCCTAGTATCCAGTAATCGTACGCTTTCTCAGCTTCTATGTTTAAACTCAATAACTGCGTGATTTTCTCGGAATACCTCACAGGTGTTCGTGCAACTTGGATTCTTAAACTAGTATCTATGTCTGTGAGAGTGTCTCCTGCATCTGGCTGTGGGACCAAAGGATCACAACCAAAGGTTTGTTCTCTTTCAAACCCTTCTACAGTCATGTGAATGTTTGCCTAGGGTAATCTGTAGTTCGGTTGATTTGACCAAAACGTGTGTGCTTGGTCGTCTTCTATATTTAACCCTCTCAACTGAGAACTGATCAGTTGTAAATCATTGTTGTTTGGAAGACTTGTATTCTAAGGTTCTGGTCTATGTCAACTATTGCTGTGACGAGGTTTGGTTGAGGCACGATTGGCTCAAATACGTATTCCCTGGGCTCCCTAGGTCCCGTGATTGTCATACAAAACAAAATGTAAATCTAACTGTAACAAAGCAAATTCTAACTACGTGGAATAAATCTAAAACATATATAACTTCTATTTTTAAGAAACCTTTTAAGAATTTAAGAAAAGTAGCTATTTAAACGTATCTAGAAATAACAACTAAATAACAATTTAAAACAAACAAGATAACCGAGTGTAGTTATTTGCCTGTGTAATTTGTAGATTTATTCTAAACAAATAAAATAGCTCATCTAATCTATCTGCAAGATTCTCGATCCTACCTCAGAAGTGAGGAGTGAATCATAGTTTCTCAGAAACTATCAATCCTCACAGCTTCCCTGGCAATATCGAGAATAGAATTTACTGAAATGAAGCAATTATCTACTCTATTTGATATGATTCTAACTAGAACTTTGAAAGCTAGAACCTGGATTCCGTAGAACAGTGGCGAATCCGATGGTGTGTGTGATCTTGTCCCCTCAGTGTGATCTCCTCGTTCTTTCGTGTTCATGTGGATCCAGAAAAGCGTGTAATGCTAGCATCAACAGAGGTAGATTGTAGGACAAAGGCAACTCGAATGCGGACCGAATATAATGTGAGTAGGAGAGGGATAGCGCAATAGTACGAGCTTGGCTTATGCAATTCCTAGCGGGATTTATCATGAGTCATGAAACATAAAGCATCCAACACGAAACTATCCTGTTTGAGGAGCAAAACCTGCAACTTTAATGGCTTCCTAATTAGCTATTCTATTCCAATGGATTGGATAAAACAACAACACTGCTTACACAAGCTGGATATGTGGCTTACCAATAGCTGAATAATGTTAACCAAGCATGCAAAAAAATAAAACTATGGCTTCTAAACAAAATAAAAGACTGAACTATGAAAATGAAAGCATGAAAGTGAATGAGGGGCGGACTATTTGTTTGAGCACAAGCCACTTATTTATAGCTTTTCATTCACCCAAAGATCAAAACCAAACTGAACTCTAAAACTATAAACAATGGCCAAACACTATTCCAGGGGACCAAAAACATAAATGCAAGCCCAAGTCGGGAAGGAAAAGCTTGTGAAACGTTGATCTTTACGTGAGTCGCATCAAAACGCTTTCTAGAAAATGCATAAAGGACCGCCACTCGAGCGGGGCGGCGATTCTGAGACCGCCGCCTGATCGATCGGGCGGCGGTCATAAGACCGCCATGCCCATGCGGGCGGAAGTTTCGTTAAAGAGCAAAAGGCCAAGAAAAGAGGGGAAAAAGGAAAAAAAAAGGACGCGGGGGCTAAGCGGGGCATGCGGGATGTTAACGCATACTCCGAGAGCTTTTCCGGATCCCGAACACCTTGCGAGGAGACCTGTATCATCATTGGGGCACTTGTTACACCGTTCCGGCAGTACAATCCTTTACAATTTTGGGTACATACAAGAACCTTCCAAGAGTCTCTACCTGTAAATATCACAAGACAACCATCACTTCCCAACTACCTCCCGCCGATATCGATTTCATCTTAATGTAGGCACATGTCCGACATCCTTCAATAGCCAAATATTCCCATTCGCATCTTAACTCCAATGTAGACCTTTTCCAACTACGCTGCAAGGCTCATCATCACCAAGAAAAACATGCCCAAAATCTCCTTGAACATAATCAACAAAATAATGCCTATGTGGAGAAGCATGGAAAGAAGCCCCGAATCTAAAACCCAAGATTCAGTAATATTATGCAAAGAAAGAATCAAAGCATCTTGACATACATTACCCATTGCCACATTTGTCTCCTTTTTTTCTTCCTGTTGTTTCTTCTTATCCCGAAGCTCCCAACAGTCCTTCTTTGCATGCCCAGGCTTTCCACAATTCCAGCATACAATATTTTTCTTGGATTTTGACCTTGCCCGATCTTTTGATTTTCCACGGTTTCCTCTATTCTTCTGTCTCCCTCTAGTTTCCACTTTGTTAAAGCATTCCCCAAGTAGAATATTCCCCAGAGCTTTTTCTTCACATTTCCTCGCTTAGAATCACCCCTACAACATCCTCAAACTTTAACTTCAAGTTAGCTGGAACCGAGTTACTTACCACCATTACCAGGCTATTCCAACTCTCAGGTAAAGAGCACAGAATTAATAAAGCCCTAACTTCTTCATCAAATTCTATTGTAACCGAAGCTAGCATATTCACTACCGTATTGAAATCATTTAAATGATCTGCTACTGAACTATTCTCAGACATCTTCATATTAAACAAATTTTTCATTAAAAATATCTTATTAGAGGCAGAGGGTTTTTCATACAACTTCCCTAATGCATCCATTAGATCTTTTGTAGTCTTTTCCTTTGAAACATTAAATAATACCGAAGATGCAAGACTCAGCCAGATTGTTCCAAGTGCCTTCCGATCCAACAAATCCCATTCCGCATCTGTCATACTCGAGGGTTTGTTCACCTTCTCGACAATGGAGTATAAAGATCCTTCTGATAAAGGTAATCTTCCATCTGCATCTTCCAAAGACTGAAATTCTGCCCGTTGAATTTATCAACCCTAGATCTTCCTTCATCTGCCATAGCTCCCACTCAAGCTAAAAACTTTCCCTGCGATTCAACACTTCAGAGCAAACCAAACCAGGATTTGATACCAATTGGTAGGAAATAGGGGATAAAATATGCGAAATAATGCCTCACGAGAATCGCAATGTAGAAACTAATATGCGAAATTATTACAGATCTCAAATAAAATTGTAGAATAAAATAACACAACACTAAGAGACAGTATTTAACGTGGTTCACCCAATTTGGGCTACGTCCACCAAGAATCACTTGCTCGATTTTATTACAAGCCACCACTCTCTCAATACAATACCCGATCCGTTTGGAGCTATGCTCATCAAACTCTACATAATTCACAGCCGAATTCAAAACACATCTGCAATACATTTGCTTGTCCATCTATCATATGCATAAGACCATATAAATAAACAAGCTGCTTAGCGCTTTTACAAAACAGATGGGTATTAAAACCATGGGCAAAACCCGTCCCATAAACCTATGGGTCAAAAACTCGCCCATATGAGAAAAGCACGTTTCCGATATGTCGGGTGCATTTTTCAAGCCGAAAAATTTCGGGGCTGCGCCACCGAACCCCTACTACTGGGGCGCCGCCCCGAACTCCGGCTTGGATACATGAAAAGTGTACAAGTACTCTTAGTGTACAGTCTTGAACACTTTCACACATGAAAACAGGCTCCACAACCTAACAGTTATCAATTTATCCAAATGGATACAATCTTTGATTGCAAGCCAAAAGCAATCACATTTTCTAAATAATGGGAGCGTCACTCCAAGTGAGTGAAACACAAAATGGAAATCGAAATTGTGTCCCCAAGGCATGAAATTGAGTTTCACAAAGAGTTATATTTATGGCCTTCATGGTGTCTAATACCATTAGGAATAATACTAGATTTCTAGGTTGGTAAAATGATTTTCTTTGGTGCATCATGCGTGTAGTGTACGCGATATGGAAATTTATTTTTTTAGATAATTTTTGCGTCTAAGAGTTTAATTTTTAATTCTAATTTCATCCTCTATTGTTCTAAAGCAATTAGGAACCAAACAAGAAACAATAAAATGTAAAATTTTAATGCAAGAGGAAGGGAAATCCATACATTTATCTTGATGCTTGTTAGAGACATCAACTAAGGAAGTTTTTCCACGGCACTTGACCGATGAATATAATTTGGTTTAAACTTTCTGATTCCTTTTCCATGAATCCATTTTGCACATATCCAGAAAGCGTGACATTTCATGAACCAATTGTTTTAAGACATTATGTCACACAATTTGTGTCCCTGAGGCCGCATTCCTTTAAGGAATTTTGTAAGACACTTGACAGTCCGTGGCATGGCATTTTCCATAGAATCATTTTGCGCATGACCAACAATTGTTAACTTCCCCAAAAGTTGAACTCCCTTGACACATTCTAAGAAGAATACCCACGTACCCTACTTACACGCACTTTATTGGAAGGTTCCAAGAACTTTTCACAAACCGATTTTTTGAATACATGGTTAGAGGATGCATCTCTTCCACCATTAGCAAAAATACCTCTCTTTTTTCTTGAGTGAGACCCATTCTCTATTCAATGCGATTAATCTGGCGTAGGCGTGGAGGAAGATAACAAAGACTGTGGGTGTCTTGTATCAGGCCTGTCTGTTGTAATTACTTATCAGGAAAAAGATGTTTTTTTCCAAACAATATGAAAAATACCTCTCCTCCATGGTTGCGTAGCATCCATAACCTGTTTCGAAGCTCCCATTTTGGTGGGCAGTGAGAAGGATTTTTGAAGAGGCATACGTGGGATGACTGGAAAGGGAACTTCCAATGTCTTAATCAATATAAAAATCACACATGTATGAATAACCCCCTCAACCTCAATCTTCTTCTTCGTATGCTTACAACAAACAACCCAGCGACAGGAAGATAGCAGACTTCTTACACTCTCAAACACATTTGAAACCACTTTAGGTTCAGATACATATCGAGATCAATGAATTTGCATTAATACAACCAGGATTTTTTTTTTTTTATAGATTTATCTCTGCATTTAAGGGTGAATTTGATCCACAAGTGGATTGATTTTATGATGGTTGCGGAAGAGATCCTTTAAGCACAGTCTACCATATTGTTGTGCATTCGCTGCAACTAACCCATTACTGCTAAATTTACAATGTTAACTTGGGTTTCACTGTGGTTATGCCTATGGATCTCAATTAAAGTTATTGTCTTATAATGCAAGGAAAATGAAAATTCAAAAACGATTTTAGGACGTGTCGCTGTAAATTGAGGGAACCAATGTTTTCTGCAACCTACAAACTAAACCTCTAGCAACATAGTTCACATCCTAAGTGTTAGCCTCTACTTGTCTTTTTCTATCAGATAGGGCGGCTTGATTGATGGGATACTAGTTTCAGGGAAAATTTTACACTATGGAATAAGCATTTCATTTAAATAAACACTTTACATGCATAAACCAAAATTTGCACTTTTCCCAAGAAGATTCCATGCATAGTTTAAGCTCCTTAAATGGTCCTGTGACCACGCTGCCACGTAGAGATGGGATGCAGATGCCACAAAAATGGGAGGGGCACTACACTGGTGTGTGGTTCCCTTATAAATGTTCCCATCTAAAAGCACACTATTATTTCTATCTAGTTGTGCCACTTATATCTTCAACTTTTTCACTTGTAAGTTTAGATTTTTCTTAGACTTATTCACTTTTACTTTCATCTTCTATTCCAGATCTCAAAATTAATTATATATATATATATATTACATTGTAACATAATGTTGAATATATTAACATTGGTTGGCCTTTAGTGAAAATAGAAGTCAAAATTAAGGCCAAATTTATTTATGACCCGTAAATTTTTGTGAACTCATTACCCGGTACTAAAAAAATCACCAATTTCAAAAATAAAAGATCTTAATATTCACCCTAAAATAAACCCCACTGAAACATGAGCCATTTGTGTCGGTCATTTGAAGAAGAAAGGGGTGCACTGTGCGGAGTTGTCAAGTAAATGTACTTTGGATATATCTTAGAAAGAAAGGTGCAGCTTGATGAATATGTCCAAGGTAAACTTGCATTTATTTGAATTCCAAACTCTCCCTCTATTACATATGGAAAATATCGATTCTGGGTTTAGTATGTCATCAATTTTAGGGTTTTTATTACGTAGTTAGGGTTTCCATTCATCATGTTTATAGATAGTTCCCTCTGTTAATGACCAATGACACAAAACCTCACCCCTCCATTTCCTCAATGCATCCGAGACACAACTATCAAGAATCCTTTTTCAAATGCCTACCAATTTTATTAGTATTAGAGGATTTGGAAAAATAATATTATATTTCAAGATATTTCTACTTGTGTGTTTGTCCTTCTTGATCATTTGACTCATCTAAGGTTATAAATAGGGAGCATTTCGGTTTGAATTTTATAATTTTGTTGATTGGTGTGAAGATAATAATCTATTGATGAAATAACAAAATTTAATGCATGGATGTCAATCGAGGATAGATGGAAAATATTTCAACCCATATGTGGATGCATGGGACATGTGTAGCCTACATAGTCTACTATTTTGCATAATCACCTAATTCAATTCTTAACCACTTGCATGTGAATTGAAATAGAGGGTTAGGCGAGGAAATATGCAAACTCCCCGTGATATTATAAATGGTGTGAGGAGATTCTAGATGTGATTATGGATGAATAAAAATACTCAATACAAGATCCATGATAAAGTACAATGTCAAATAAGTATGATGTCAAGTAATACGAGACAAAACCTCAACATTCCATTTCCCTGATGCATGACATGCACAACTATGCACACTCCCACTAGGAAAAACCTATCAACCTACTTAATGTTTGAGGAATTGGAAAAAGAAGAAAATTATTTTCTACGTGTGGGTCTACGTCCTCCTATGATCCTCTAGTCCATCCAAGGTTATAAATAGGGAACATTTAAGTTTGAATATTATAATTTGATTGATCGATGTGAGAATTACAATCTATTGATGAGACCAAAAATATGAATGCATGGATGTCAACAACAAACATATGAAAAATATTTGAACCCATATGTGCACGCATTGAGACACATGAAGACTACACCATTTAGTCATTTAGAGAGTCTCATAATTCATTTCCTAATGAACGTATCTCAAGTAAAATGAAGGGTGAGTCATGTGAAGATGAAAATTTAGGTCATTTTTTCGGTGATGTAATGAGATACCCAATGCGAGTAATTATGAGTCACAATAATAAATATGGGATCCATAATGAAATACAATGTTGATATCAAGGGATAATAAATGAAAATATTGTGGCCCACTGATCCCAAATTAAAAAAAATCTAATACAATGACCAAATAACCTAGAGTCATTTGATAAATGTTCATAGTAAAAATTTTCTTACACCATCTTAGTTTGAAAATACGCCATCAATGTAATTTCTTGTTAACATTATTAATCTAACAATCAATGTCATGTGGTATTATTTATGGATTATTTGTACCTACACTCTATTTTTTGTTTATATATAAGTGATTGTGTATGTATTTATAATCTATGTTTTATTGATGAAATGGAATTTTTTTGTTTTGTGGATTTATTTATATTATTTTGTGGCGGTGGTAGGTAGAAAATCAAAATGTTCAAACTTGGGGTATTTCCATACCCAACGCATACAATTATATGTAAAAAAATCTAACACAAGCCAACTTAATATAAAATAGTATATATCTTAAGAAAAACATTGTAACAAACCTATTGAAATCCATATAAAGGGTTCACTTAGTGAGAATTGTTAATTTGTCTCTTCGTTCTATTACACTCGATAATCAACCTTTACAAAACTAATAAAAATGTAATTGTTTTAGAAAATATGGGGGAATGGGAATTTATATTTAATTATTTTATCCTTTACAATGTTAATATTTTCTATTGGACAACATTTTATCTTTGATAAGACAAATACTGAATAGAAAGTTCCAAAGGAAAAGGTGGGAATTAGATACCTGCATGTCCCAAACCTATTCCATTACTTAGATTTTCATGTCCAAATAATATTTTCCATCTTTGCTCGAACTTATTGTCTAAATCTTAAGTTATTTTAATAGTGGTGAAAGGAGATTCTAGATGCGAACACGTATTAATTATAATACTCACTACTGGATCCATGATGTAATATGTTTTTTATCTCGGATAACCCTAAATGAAAATACTAATGCTTACTGCTCCCAAAACATAATGATTATCCAATATAGATCGAAGTGAAAGGATTAATTTGAGCTTGGTTGAAGTATAAATTTTGATGCTATCACAAAACCAAGTTAAGCTATTTTTTAACTACGTGGAGAGGCATTTTTCAATTTCGATATTTGTGTGCTTTTTTAACTACGCAGAAGTGGGGTTTCATAATTACAACTGCATAGACCTATTAATGTCATTTTTGTTTAAGGATTTAATTATGTTCATCGATGATGGATCTTGTGACATCTCGAGGCTTCCAATATAGACGGGCATCCAACAATGTTATCCATACATTTTCATGGTTTAGTATTTATATACTCAATAAGATCCATTCGAGCATGTTTGAATTGCATTACTCAATGCTAGATCCATGATCAACTCCAGTTTGGATATAAGATGAAAATATATGTAAATATTTAGGCCTATTTATCCTCAAACAAAATGCAAATCTATTGAAATGAACAACTAACATAGAGTCATCTAATATATGTGTAGTTAAAATTTACTTACATCATTCTAGTTTTGTAGTGTCCACCAGATTTCTATTTCATCCTAGGACCTATTGAATCATCCGAGTATTTTAGTTATTGCATATGAGATATTTTGTATTTTATTAAGGTAGATTTTTATTTGCGCTTGTTACGATTATCATACTATGGTTTATGACATTCTTATTTGACAAGACAGTTTTGAGACACTATTTAATATTCATGACATTGGTCATTTCATGCTGATTAGAGATGATGATATTATGATGTTATATATTTGAAACATTATGTTCCTATATTGTATTCATGATGATCGTGACATTGAGTTATATATTGCTGATATTGGATCATGCTTCTATGTATCATTGATAAAATAGAGTTGGTGAAATTTTAGTTAGTTGATAGAATATAATTGTTTTTCATTATGATTATAAGGATATTTTATTATGTTGAAAAGATTCTAGGTTTGACTTGAGTGTGCGGGATTTGCGGGTTACACCACTAGGTAAATGTGTGGTAGTCGTAGCACTACAAAATATGCCTAAAGTATCTTGCCTAATCTGGTTTAAGTTTTTCCATTTTTTGTAAATGGAGAATTTCATTGACTCTTTCATGCAAATTCGATTTATTCATATTCTTAGCATCCTAATCTTAAGCACTAGGGTAAAATTTAGTTTACTTCATTTCTCACATAATTTGGATTTCATTGTGTTAAATGGTCGTTTGGGATGATTTGTGTTATGGGGTGTTTTAGTGTCTTTAACTTGGTTATGGTTGTCTTGGGAGTTCTGAAACAAAAAATTGGGCTCCATTCATAGCCTAGATTTTCTCATTCAACTTCAAATCCCCAATTTAAAGTTTAAGTGCATTTTGAAGGCTTGTATTAAAAGGTAAGGGTCTCCTTTACCTTAAAAATGGTCCATGGGACCTAACCTATGGGTGGGGAAGATTTTTGTGAACCCAAAAATCCTCTTCCTCACTCCACCCTCTCATAAGTCACTATCTAAATCTTATTTCCTTGTCTCACATGGGTGAACTTGGGATTTTGTTTGGGCTTTTGGGGATAATTTTGCTTTTTTTCCCTTTTGCATTTTATTATTTCAGGGGATATGGAAACTCACTTGGGTGACATTGAAGGTTTGTTGTAATGCCCTAAAATATATCCATTCAAAAGGAAAAAACATCCTATAGATAATCCATAGAATTTTGAGATATTTCTAAAAAAACACATTTACTTAAGCTCCTTTTATGTTGTAATGATTATCATAAATACTTATCACACTGCAAAATATTCCAACATTGCATAATTTTCCAAAAACCATTTTGACAACTCTACATTAACCATGAGAAACTGTTAGGGTCCCTGATTGTTTTGATCCCCATTAACTATTCTACACGAGTGTGAATACCATGAATTGTTTTGGTTAAACCTTTTTATAGGTTAAGGAACATGTACATAACCTTAGTGAAAGACCATAAAGTATTTAATTACTTTCCTCCAAATAGAAACACCATTAAATTAGAATAAATGGTGATCATATGATGAAGTCAGTCATTTGCCTTATTCTGGCCATAGTTTTCAACATGTTATTTTACAAATCCAGGTTTGAAATCGCACACTAGCCTCTGGCTGAAAACATTTTCTCGTTCACCACACCATCATCTCGAAATAGTTATCAAGGATTTTTTCATTTATTAGTTATTTAAGTTTATAAGATGATCTTGCATCATACTCTCCATGTGGAAAGATTTCAACTATATAAAAAGGCCTCTCATGGCGAAATCACAACACCCCGATTGCTTGCAAGTGAATGGTTGAGGCGGTCTATGTGATTCGTCAAACATGGATTTATCGAGAAAGTGTGGGAATTTGAAATTAGGATACCCTTCGAGAATGCCATCTTCCTATCTATAGGTAGTGCCTTCTACTCCAAAGTGCACAGATTTTTAGATCTAGCACTAATTTAGAGTTTTCCAAGTAGATAGAGTTAGAGAAAACGCATGAAATTAAAAACCTTCTCTAAGGGAAGGTGATGTAACAAGAATGATGTTTAACAACCTGCACAATAAACACAACACTACTATAAACTTGCAATGAAAAAAACAATACATAAAAACCTTGCATCTAATGAAAGATCATAAAGATAAAATATAACACAAAAGAGGATTTGAAACATCCACAAATCTGAATTTTATTTCTCTCAAATTTGATACAATAAATCAAATTTAGGGCCAAAGGGACAGATTTTGAATTACATTATTCAAATAGAAAATTTTGGAGTCTCCAAAATCTATTACAAATAAGAAAGAACAGAGGGACATATGCAAGTTTTCCAACCTTTTCAAATGACCCCCTCCTTATAATATATAGGAAGAATGAGAGAAAGGGAGAGAGAACGAATTCCAAATATTTCTTCAACCACCTCAAAATTCATTAAAATCACTTGTTACAATTATGGGTGCCATTACAAAACCCATAACTCCATGTAATTTTCCTTTTTGGGGAAGAATGAAAGTCCATACCTTCATCCTTTTGGTAGGTGAGAAACACGGAAACATTAATCTAAAATGGCAGACTATATTTTCCAATTTAAAAGTACTTAGTGTCATAAATATAATAAAATTTATGTAGAGGACTCTAAGAGATTTCCAAAAAGTCATATTTTGTGCAAATCCGAGCTCCCAGTCAAACGTTATGGCCATTTGAAGATGAGGGTACCATACTGCAATAAATGCGAGTAGTTGATCTGCTTCTTCGGTCTATGACCATGCATTTCACCCTCGCAAATTTGAAATTTTGGACTTTTAGGATTCAGAATTTCAAGAGTTTGGACTTACAAGGTTAAATTTACTGTTCATCCTACGGGGTTGGATCAAGAGTTTCGAAATACCGAACCTTCGATGTTTGAAATTCAAACTTTGGAGTTCAAACTCTAAAATCATATTGTGTGGAATCTGGTCATTGCTCAAACCAAACTATTACGAAATTAAACCCCGACGTATGACATTCGAGTTCGGGTTTCATACCTTTATTTTTTAGGGGTTTGGGTTTCGGGTTTTGGGGGATTCGGACTTTTGTTTTCAAGTTTTTTCATCGATCGAGTCATCACATATCTCTTAAATCTAGAAAGGACGAAGTCTAAATTTCAGACTTCGGTTTTAGACCTTTGTGTCTTTGGACTTGAGTAACTTCTCGGTTGGTTGATCTCATAAAACCTCTGAAATGCCAAAACCATGAAGTCCGAAATTTGGACTTCGGGTTTAAGACTTCTAACAATTTTTTTCGCACTTCTTTTTATTGAGTCCCCAAATTTCACCTCATTCTACCTCCGAATGATCCCACCTCCAAAGTCGAGTTTTAGACTTCAGATATTCTTCATTTCTTAAACTCCTCTCGCAATGTGTTCTTCTTGCTTCATTGACTTGCTCATCTTGAGCCCAATAAGTGAGCTCCCATAGCCAAATTGATCCTCTGAAATCTTGATGCAAGGTCATGTTTGTCAAATTTCTCTTGAGGGGAAAATTAGATAACAAGCCTCCTTGTTTTTATTTTCCAGTTGTGTTCAAATTGTATATTCTTACTCTTCACTTTTGGATTCTTCTCATATTTATCAGCTACATGCTTCCTTTCATCTTCCTTTTTTATCTTCTTCTTCTTCTTCTTCATCTTGTTAAGCGCTCCTCAAAACCCGATGATTTATTATCTTTTCCCTTTATTTGAGCTCTTAGTTGAGCTTCCTTTTAAATGTTTTTCATCTCCTTTTAAAGAGTACCTATAAACACATGTGTGCACAAAACATTAGTTGAAAAATAAAGATAATTTTTAGTCTCTTCACCTACTTCCTCTTAACTTTATTCTTCCTTTTCGGTCTCCTTTTCCATCATCACAATATTCTCTTAATCATACTTCATTTCTTCACCCTTCAAAGAAAAATCAAGTTCCAATAACTCATCCTCCAACTACTCTTTGCTTTCATACACAAACTAAAAATCAGTTCTCCCATTTGTTCCTTCAATTTCTTCTTTATAAATACATTCTTATTTTTCTATATCTCGACTTTATCATCTTTTTGCTTGCTTTCCTTCTTTCTCATTCTTTTTAGCTTGTTTTCTTCCTCTCTTATATTCTTTCTTGGCTGTATTTTCTTTCTTTTCTCCTTGAGTGACCTTAGAGGTCACTTAACCACATTTCTTATCACTATTTATATGGTTTTTCTTTATATTTATTATTCTATTTTCATGAACATTTATAATTTCTTAATCACCCTCAAGATATTAATCGATTTTAAAAATATCCTATAGTGATAGAGGCTTGAGCTTTGGAGACGGATGGGTGCCCTAACCCTTGCATTCTAAACAACTATAGTCCGATCTTTGGCTGAGGGCATGGTTGTATTTTCTCAAGTGAAAAGATAGATAATGGCTTGGGAGGCTCTATTTTAGTGACCTAGGTCCTAGATCTTGTGTGGATGTTCTAGCTCATGGAAAAGCTATGGAAAATATTGAAAAATCCTTATTTATTAATGAATCTATTTTCTTAGATGCGAGATAGAGGACAAAGCTTGAGATTTAGGGAAGGATTTGTCCGCTTTTTTCCCTATAAAAATTATTCCCTTGGCATATCTAGAATTCAAACCTCTCGGATATTCGAGGTTTTAACACTAAACACTATGTAAAATGGTGGCTATGATAGGGTTTCAACCCATGATTCTATTTGAATATTTGGGGGACGACGTTATTACCCAAGTCTAGAAAGAGAATGATGAATTCAGATCTATTCTTGGTGGATCCAAAATCATTCGTGTATTTGAAGCTCCAGTTTATGGAAGCTCGGCATGTATGAGAGGATTCCTATCTCCCAACAGATATCCCTTGCTCGGTTGTCTTTCAAGGATGCTATGTGGGGTGGAGGTATTATGAATAGGGGTTTGCGGGATGCCAAGTGTAACAATCTTGTGGATTATGTAAAATCTATCCCATTTGTGAGGTTTGGAGAAGATGTGGTTCAATATGAAGCCACCTTCAAGAGGAATGGTTTGATTCATAGATTTAATAACTTCACCCGCATCTTGAAGTGCTACATTCCCGGATTTCAAGTCACTGGGTCATTTGTATGGAATGTTTGCTTTGGATATTTTTCCTAGTGCATATGGATTTTTCATTGTTTCATTTACAAGTTCTTTAGATAGGGATTTAATTTTTGGGAAAGTTTTGGAATTTGGTTCCCACATGCTTTCAATAAAACCCTACTTTCATTTGTTTAATCCAATTTCTAATACCTTATAATTTAAACCAGAATGGATACACCTAGCTTACTTTCCCCTCAAATTCTAGTTGGAGAGTTGTCTATCTTTTGTTGGTAACACATTAGGGAAATTTTTAGCTATTTTCCCTAAAATTGAATATTTTTAGCACACAACCTATGATCGAATATTGGTTGATATGAATACCTATGTGGAATTCCCTTCAAAAATTGAACATAATATTGAAGACAAAACTTGGATTCAAAACTTGTATTATGAAGAGTTTCATTTTAGATGCTTAAATGCTTTTATCTAGGCCATTTAACAGCAAATTGTCACCCGATTCAAAAACATGATAAAGAAAAAATATCATGGTGGAAGAAATAAACTTCTAATCACCTTGTTGTGAATGATCCTTTGTATTTTTATTGTGATTCAGTTCCTAAGGACTCAATTGACCAAGAAACAAAGGAAGTGAAACAAGTATGTATGAATGTATTAGATCACTTATGTGGATACCTTGGCTCTAGGAAAACATTAAATTTTTTATTTCAATCCACAATAATGTAAATGTAAATCCAAATTATGATTAGGGTTATAAACTTGTCAACTAGAATGAGAAAGGCACAATCTCTCCCATTAAGATGCAAAGAAGATAGAAAGTGAATGGGGTTTCTTTGAGATTGTTTGATGGTTTTGGTTTGTTGTTGGATGTCTGTTGTTGTTGGTTTTGATATTTTGTGCCATTGGTAGAGGATGGTTTGATGCGTTCCTCAATGTGTTATATCTTTCTCCTCTTTTTGTATGGGATAGGATCCCCTTAACCCTTTTTCATCGTTAATGAAAAAATCCATTTCTAATTTCTCAATATCTTTTTCTCAAATATATAATTTCTTTCTCCAACCACATTCTTATTTTCTCATCTAATGATCTCATTCTCTCTTTTCTTATTTTCCTATCTCTTTTCTCTTTCTCTAATTCCTTACTTATCATCAACTAACGTCACTCTTTCACTATTTTTACATCCATCTCTCTTCTAGAATTTTTTTCACCTTGTCAAGATCACCTAGGTTTTGTTTCTCACCTTATCTCTAGACTTCTTATTTTCTTCACTATATATTTTCTACTTTCTTCACTTTTAAGGAGAAACATATAACTATCACTTCACACACACACGCACACACACACACACACACACACACATAACTCAAAAAAATGATATCACATTAGCAAATTTTAAAAAATGATATGACATTAGAAAATTTAAACAACTCATATAAATTCATCCATATTCACCAAAAAAACAATATACAAACATTTCTTAGCAAAAATCAATTTTTAGCTTCAAATTGACAATTTAAAATTTCTTAATTCACTTTATCTTATGTATAGACCTACATACAAACCTATTTCACACCCATAATAGCATTATAATCCACGAAAAAAATTTATTCAATCATCCAACACCAATCGATTACTTTCTCTAATTGGCAATTCTTCCTCAAAACCACTAAAGCGCATAAAAACACGAAGAAAAACCCAATTTACTTACAAAATTTCTCAATTACTCCTAATCAAATTTTCCAAGCTCTTCAAAATTTTGATACAAAAATTTAAGCTACTTGCTTTGTAGACTTATCAAAACCTTATAGCCATGCAAAATCAAACTTTATGTCGTAACTCATGAAATATTCATAATTAAACTTGAATGGTAAAATTTCTAGATACCCATTCTCACCTTTTAGGTTCTTACGAAGTTTCAAGCCACAACTCTTTACCCATCATTTTTTCACTTTTTAGCTTTTCCATCCTACCCAATTATGTCTCTTAGGACACAACTCTATGTTAGGAACAAACTACAAACAATGAATCCGGAAGGTTATATTTTTATATAACCATTATTTAAAGCTTGTGATTTCTACCAATTTTCATCTTTCAACTCCTTATCTCACTGATTCCAACACACAACCCTCCTTTCACTTGTTTTAGTAAGCCTAGGCTAGGGTTTGATGAGATATTCTAAGGTTTAATAATTCCAACTATTTCTCCACCTTCGATAACTAAAATCCACCTATTTAAAAATTTCACAAAATATCCATTATGCCCTTATAATACACATTTAACATTCATAAGTACATGAGCTCATGTTTTTGGGATTCTTGTTTAAGACTAGTTTCTAGGCACTTATTTAGTCTTGCTCAACTCTTTTTCTAGTCTTATTTTCTTGACTTCGACTAAGATTTCTCACTCTTATTCTTTTCCTTCCACTAGACACACCTTAAACCAAATATCTCAATCAATTACTACCTCACTCACCTCATTTTAAAATCTTGAATTTTCCTCAAGTCCTTTTAATGGACTCGAGATAGAGGCGATTAAGCCTCTTAGATCTTTTTAATTGAATCGGTTTCCTCACACTCATATTTATTACCTCTTACCTGATTCTCGAATCACCAAATTTTGTTCTCTATTTGTTTAATATTTATAATACTTTCCACTGAACACCTAGATTCTTTGTACTAGGCATTCACGTAGTTTGTACATTTAAGATCATATATTAGTTGCGAGTCTCTAGAAGTTTCTTTCACTATTTCGAGTCTTCAACCATTCTAATCACATTCTTGAAACAAATTTTTATCAAATTCTTCATAGGTTTTCTTGATTCAAGGGTCAATTAGGACTATTACAATATTTCCTAAGACTGGACCTACTCTTCATTCACTAAATTTATCAACAACCTAAATTATTCCATGATTTTTATGAATTTATGACCTTCGATTAAACTTTCAATCTATAAATGTACTCGAGTTATTCGATCTGGTTTTAAACTAACATACAAGATATATTTCATTTGTAAGCTCTCAACTCTTTACACACGCTTATGACAATGTTTTCCTAATTTTTATCCCCGATTCATTTTGCTATTACTCTTACACTTCATGATCATGTATCACATGCCTAGATTCATATTGTAAACCTCATAATCCCTTGGTTTAAACAAGATAATGAATTTTATTTCACTCATTTACTTTAAACTCTCAAAATCCATAAACAAGGTGTTTAACATAGTTAGATGAGGGTTTTCTCATATTTGCATTGAAAGACTTCTTCCAAAGGCATTAAAACCTATCATTCACATTGATTACACAAAATAAATATATTTAAACTTATTACCATCATAATAAGTTTCTTAAATGAATATATTTAATAGTTTCTTATGATTCGTATGTAAATTATGCATCACAAAACAACTAAGAACATATTTATACCAGGTTTGTGTTAGGTTTCTTGGTTATTACTCACTATTTATAAGTTATATTCTTTCTTATACATTTATCACACCTCTACATGCTTATAAATCACTTTTTCATAGTTCACTATCTCCATTTGTCAATTCTAATTCTCATGCGACAAGCCTTCAAAAGACTCTTAAACATGGGAATAATTCCTTTTTACCCTTGTTAATTCATATGAAATAATACATAAATTTGTTAACTTCTAGTCTCTTAGAATACCTAGAGCTTCATAGTTTAAACTTTTTACAAGTCATCAATCCATCATTAATCCCTTGTCCATTTAAATATTCAAACATCGGCATGTTTTTACCTTATCACAGTTCCTTTTCTTTAGTCCCTAGATGGTCCTCATTCACATTTCACTCTTGCACGTTCTTTTTTTATTATCCTTCATGAGATGAATAGTATTCATATGACTAAAAGAATAGTTGTTCATATACAAATATGATAATGAAACCTTCCTCATCAAATTACAGTCCATAATATCATAACATATATAGAACACATATCTTACAACAAGAATCCTTTTATAATATATAACATGAATTATACAAAGATTAAAGATCCATAAAGCTCATTATAGAGGTATTTTTCCTCTCTAACCTCCGTAATAATCTCTTAAACTCATCTATTCGAATTCATCATGATTATGAATAAGGAGAAGTGTTTATGCCTTCACCTACCTAACTCAAACCATAATTTAGAAACTCTATTGAGTTTACACCTTGTCGATTAAGAGAGTGATTTTTACCAATATTAACTTATTAAATTATTATAAAGCCTATACTAACACTTTCTTGAGTTACATACTAACTCCTAACATAACTCAAAGACTATTAAAATATTCAAATGAACCATTTTGGAGGAAATAATCCATATACAATATTATTACAATTTCATGAGTCCACATGGACTAAAACACCTTCTAAACATCCTAAGACACCCTATCAAGCTTATTCAAGCCAAAATTGGATATATACAAGAAGCTCTTGCTTAAGTACTTGCATACTATATTGGTGACACTAAGAATAAGCTCACATTCTCTTATGTTATAAAATCTTTAACCAAAGGTATTTAATGAATACATACTCGTATCGAGTGATTAAGGGAGATTTCATATATCTAAATGACCCTTATAGTTTCACATGGGTAATGTATGTTGTTAATATGGATTATGGAATATTAATACTATTGGATTCCTTAGTATTGAGTTAAGTAATAATGTTATTCATTACAAGATGAAAAAGAATGAAAGGATTTTAAAAATCTTATTATGTTGGATTTTTATGTTATGTGCTGAAAAACAGTGAACACATAACATGTAATTAAGAGTTTAAATAAAAAATTACTTAATTTGGATTAATCATAAAGAGGGTGTTACAATTACCTTTCTAACGAAGTGAAAAATTAACAAAGCCATGAAGTAACCATAACAATCAAAGGTAAGAGGCCCTTCACACAAGCCTATCATGGGATAATCGGCTGAAAATAAGATCACTTATTGTAGACACTTGTAGTTTGGCTAGTGCACTATTACAACTAATATTGCGCTAGTTATATTTCTCCCCGCATGCTAGCGATATACTACCGGTTCGACCTATCTAACTTTCCTCTTGTAAACCATTTAAACAAGCTATAATAGCTTCGTTCTAACTACATTAACTTCTTACTTTCTTGTAGTCCACTTCTACCACCTTCTTGACCTATCAATCCATTCCATTGGATTGATATGACCTTCAAAACTCTCTACAAACCCTAATCACCTCCTAAACCTACTTAAATAAAGCTTAAACATGGTTTGTCTCTCCCTAAACCTAGTCAAAGCAAGCTTTGACTTGCTAAAAGTGTTTTTTAGAATTTAGTGTTTGTCCCACATGCAGTCAAGTTCCCCCTTTTCCCAAATGGAAAACTATATATAGGGCTAGACCCCCTCTCTCATTTTCAAGAATTCCTCCCTTCTTCCTAAGCATAGATTATAGTATTTTGCATCTAGGTTCTAGTTTTCATTTCTAGATTTCATTTCTAGTTTAGATATTGAGCTATTTACTTCACTTTTGCATTGTTAATCCAATTTATAGGGTAAAAGAGAAGAACCATTGGCTCAAAAGCCTATAATGGGGAGATCTCTTTCTCTTAATCACTAAAACTGATTGCTTAGGGCTTATTAGGTTCATTATTTTAAGCTTTCAAAGAATAGAGATAGTTTAATTAGCTTAAATTTGAGTGTTTACTTCATAATGCATGCTAGTTAGAAGATCTTGCTCATTTCTTATCGGATGGTCCACTGATTTGTTGCTTGAAGCCTTTGGGGTTTATTTAGGAATTATTACCCCAAAATTCATGGCTTTCTACAACTTTTTTTTTTAACACACTTGGCACGCTCGGTGGGATATCTAGTATCATCCCAAAATACTAGCCATATGAAATCAAACATCTCATAAATTAAAAACACATGATATCAAATACACGAGTATATCATCACTATGAAAGAAAAACATGTACATCTCTACATCTGAAAGTATGTCACATACATGAAGAGGAAAAGATACAACATGAACATCAATGAAACATAATTACCATGACAATATATCACTGCATGACAAGATATACAAGAAAGTGTCCATATGGTACATGTATAATAAAAATCTTTGTGTCAAAGTCCGGTATATACAAAATGCTTTGTCCATCTGCCATATAAAAGGGGTAGGGATCAGATACTAAGCCTACATATAGAGGCATGGTGGTACATAACAAAGGTACCCACATTGATCAAAATTGAGCCTTCATCTAGAGGCATCCACAAAAGAATCAAAATAATCTATACATGGGAAAAACCTGCCTTCATAAGAGGCATATACAAATGAATACATACATATATATCATGGCATGAGTAGAAGACTCAACTACAACTCTCACCCTCACCAAGGCGCTGGGACCATGTCCTGGGGACAGAGACGAGCAGTGGAGGATATGATGGGCCTACCCTAAAGCACACACCAACCGTGAAGGAAAACCTATGTACCCCTCTGCTATGTACTTGGTTGTGTGGCCGGCTGCTGTAATGACCTAGCCGACCTCCATGATCTTGAGCCTATGCGGCTCACATCAAGCTGGGCATAAGGCGTCACTCGCTCTGCTGCTTTGGAACTACCCAAAAGTACAATGTCCTATAGTAAAGAGCCTCGCATGTGGCCCTGATAGTGTCATGTATCAAATCCTTATCTCCTGTGGCTAGGTATGCCTATAGGGAGGCATTAGCTTTCCTATTAATCAACCTCTATAAGCATCGGCTGAGTAGTAGTAGTGGCCTCTTGATCCTGTCTAATGTGACACTCTGTAAATTGCTACGGGCATGGTCTCTCTCTATCAGATAGGTATGTCCCTCGGCTTGCACCTGGTCATGCTGAACCATGATGCTATGTAACTGGCTCTATGCCTGGCCTAAGGCACCCACTAACTGAGTGCCCTACATTGCCAACTATGTAATCTAACCCTGTCATACGGCCCTACCACCATCTCGTACTGAGACCTGGCCTAGTCTCTCTCGGCAGCTAAAACACGAATACGTGCCACGCCTCGATCTCTCTCTGCGGCCACCTGAAGTTGTACCACTATCACGGCCTGTAACTACTACTATAGTGCAGCAAGCTATCCATCACCACCTCCTGGGGCCTGAGGAGGTGGACCTTGTTATGGTAGAACCTATTGTAGTGGGACATATATACCCACTGGAATGCCTACTGGAGGCAACAGACTAGCTAGGGCCTAGTGTACCTATCTAGGTATAGGCCTAGGACCCTGTACCTACGGCTGTGGGGCCCTACCTCTAACTCGATGTTGTGCATCGGGGCCACCCTTGTCATCTGAATCATCATCATTGGTACCTCCTCGACACCATCTTCATCGCTAGCCGAGGCCCACCGGGGACACCTCACGCCTACCTCATATCTTTGCCCTCGGAATGGTCAGCCTGTGTGGAATCACGCCATGGTACCAGGGTGCGTACTCTATTGTGCACCCTGGATCTCACACCTACCTCAAGGGTACCCATGCAACGGTACCACCTGTGTAAAACTAGCCCAGGCTCTATCATAGGCTATCTATGGCCCCATATCAAAATACTCACACGCCCTCCGTGCATACCACATATCAGGCCCTGAAACATTATGTGGGGTACCAAACTATCACTAGCATCTATCAAATCTATAAAAATCCCGCATATAGCTGTGGCTGCCCATGATAAAATGATCTACTCCGGCTATAGATAGCTCTCGGGCATCCTCGGGCCACTGGAAATGTTGATATGGCCTCCATACCACGGCCGCCTATTGTAACTCATCGAGATCTCGATGATAAGGATAAGGATCACCCTTGTAGGGCCAAACATCATCCCCGACTGGGACCCAACCCATGGTAGATGGCTCCTCTGGAGCCCAAACTCTCAGAGTGCCTAAGGGGCACCCGATAGCAATGTGATCCCAAGCCCATATCATAAGGAGTCTAGCCGGGCCTACCATCTTTTGATGGTAGTAGGTAATCAGATGAAGACCCCTTAAGATGCACCAGAATGCACTAGCCCCAACAATAAGTCTCTCCCTATATCAATCCAAGAATAACTCTAAGTAGTCCAAGAGGGAATAAGGAGTCGGTCTTGTTAGGGAGTAGAACTCCACTAACAAAGGCCATCATATAGACAATGACCCGATCTAGCTCCGGATCATCGATGCACCGTGATAAACGCATTATCATCCCATGATGAGGAATCATCGGGACTTCGAATAGTTGTGTAATGCATCCATCCAATGCTGCTATGTCACTCACGTACTGAATGGGCTGGCCAATGATGGGAATGCACATGATGTGCCAGACATCCTCCAAAGTGATGGTAATCTCCCCTGTAGGTAGTGAAAGCACTGGCTCTCACTGTGCCATCTCTCTGCTATGGCCGTGAGAAGGCCATGGTCCAATGTGATCTGGGGCATGTCAGCCACATAGGCTAACCCTGTGACATAAAGGAGGATATCTAATATCCTCCTATCTCCATCCTCGAACTACGCCTCTATTCTCGAAGGCGGCCATATCTCTCCCACATCTGAAGTGTGGGTAATCTATCTTTGTAAGATCAAAAACAAGTGTTAGGCACTTATCTAATTTCTAGCTATCTTTCTAAGGAAACATAGTCTGTAGAGTCCTTGAACTTACTAATTTCAATTTTTCTTCTAAGTTCTTCTAATTTTTCTCCTATGCACTTTGCTACTCTATTGCTAATTGTGTTTTATTTTTCTTCAAGATGCATGCGCACCTTTTTAGACGCATGTGCACCTTCCTCGATGCCTACATGCCCTAAGCTGACACATACGCGCCCCCTACTTTTTCTATTTTCTAGTGTATGCCACACAAGACAAAAACGAGCCCAGTGTGACATCTATGTGTCCCTCCCAAAGTGTGCACACATGCGTGCATCCATTCACGGTAAATTTTAAATTTTTCTCCCTAGCGCCTACGCGCTTAGTTTGACACGCACATGCGCGCATCCTTGTTTTCCCCCCTTTGACGTACACGCATGCGCGTACACATTTTTCAATGCATACACCAACACGTACCCACTTTTTCTACGTGTACATGTGCGCGTCCCGTATTTTTGACACATGTGTGCGGACATGCATCTTTTTCCCACCTACCTACCTTAGAAGTGACGTAGAAAGCATTAAATGCAAAATTTAAGAGAGAAGGGATAGACCACTCACAAAGGGTCCATCCGTGGTGTCTCGCTGGTACTCTCAGATTTGGTCTTCTTGCCTCCATCTCGATTGTAACCTATGCATCATATTCTAGGCTCTCTTACTAACACCTCACGGTAAAAATTCACAAGGGATCTGGTACAAATGAATTGATCGTGATTATTTTTACCCCCTCGGGTGGGTATATTAACTCGTCGCGATACCCACACAGGGCATGTTTTCTCCGCCGTGATCATTATAATCTTCCCTACCCGCCATGATAATTATTTTAGTATTAAAATAACTATTTTTATTAATTTTCACATGGTGGGGCAGTTTGTGCTACCTCACGGAAACTTCCTCTTCACCACTCCGCATTATTTACGAACCTTACAGGCATTTTTTCTCTATTTTTATTCTTCTTTTCATCTATCTACCTCCGTTTTTTTTATTATTGGCAAATAGTTTTTTGAAAGGGACTATACCCTTGTACAGGAAGGCTCAAAAGCCAAGATTGAATCATGGAAGCCCAACAACAGAAAACAATCTGCTCAGAAAAGTACCAACACCCAACAACAATTCAGCAAAAAAATAGCTGAAAAACAACAACCAGTCTGCAACTGCTTTGCAACACCATGGCAACTCCAAAAATCAATGTTCGAAAAGACAAGGGACAATGTAGAACAGCCGAACACCAAAAGAGAGACAAATCATCGAGGCGAGAAAGTGGCATTCTTTAAAATAAACTTTTTCTTTTTACGGACAGTTACCCAACCTGATGATGCCTCCACGAATGGAGGGTTAGAAAAAGGAGAATCCTCCAAAGTTGCAATATTTCCAACTGAAACAACATCATTGTTTTCATGAGATAATTTTTCCATGCTGTCAACAACTAAATGAGATAAATTTGTTGCAATTTCCTTGCTGTTGGAAATAGGATTTTCTGATAAAGGGATTTCAGGGACAAAGTCAGATTCAACCTTAGCATTTGAATTTGAATCAAGGTCCTCTTTTGCATCAAAACCAAATGTTCGGGAGGGCATCTTTCCACCAACTACGTTTCTCATGCTGGCTCTTTGCCATCCCACAAGCAATAGAGGTATGACCTAAACAGAAACACCTTCTGCATCGAAATGGAAGACCTTCGTAATCTAAAGGTTGTGACCAAGTTTTGCTTTGCACCCTAAGATCAATGGTTGTTGGGAGGTTTTTAGCCGTGTCGAGTTCCACTAAGATTCGAGCATAGGTAGTGTGGGTGTAATCAGAAGTTTGAGAATCTATAAACAGTGTAGTTCCCAAGGTGTTTCCATAGATTTAAACAATCACCGCTCGAGAATGGAGGGGTAAATGGGCGATCGAGATCCAAACAGGTTTGCATGAAAAAGACTCAGTGAGTGGGTTAAAAGAGGGGAACAAGGGTTTAATGATCAGGTACTTAGATTGGCAAACCCAAAGCTTGGAAGCGATGGAGTTTTTATCAGCAATTGAAGAGAAAGTCACAATGAAGATACCTGTAGCACATGGATATAAGTCTAACCTCCCAACGAACAAAGAAGTCCAAAGTCTTAGAAATCCATGCGTGTAGGTCAGGAAGGTTGGGCCAGAGTCCTCCAAATCTGTAGATTAGAGCATGTTCCTGATAGTATTTTTCAGTTGTAATGACCTCCTCCCCAAATGTTATGCATGGAGTATTATCTGCTGGCTTCATAGGAGAATCCTTGCCCCTTAATGCATCCTTGAATGAGGTTACAGTGGGGCCGTGAATAGATGTGCCTTGGCCGATCCGTCGAAGCATGGTCAACTCCCGGTCAAGACAGTGCTCCATCCCCACCAGGGGAAGCGACCCGATGATTGTCTTTGCCTTCCTCAGAGGATGTAAAAGTGAGATTAATCCAAGATAGGCCGAGTCCTCTTGATTAGCCTCCAAGGCCTTGCCGCCTCCAACAACAAGACATGCGGGAGCCGAATTATGGGCCCGACCATCGCCAGGGGAGGAAGGAGATCCAGTGCCCACCCTAGCCACGATGTCTCCAAAGAAACCCATACCCGCAGCTACATTGCTTTCCCGTCCAGGAGCAGAGCCGCCACCATGGACGTGATTAGGGTTAGAGATACATTTGGTAGCGATCTACCTCCCGTTGTGAACAATAATTCTTGACAATAATTATTATCACCCTGTCTTTCTTTCCATGGGGATACCCTTTTGGCTCTTTTTGGCCTCGCCTTCCCCCATTCGCCTCCACATGTACTTTTTAGAAGATCTTTGATCTTTTGAATTCTTCTAACCGATCAAAAAAATTTAAAATTGATTTAGAAATATAAAAAACAGTATAAAACTTTGAAAATGAACTAAAATTAGTAACCAACTCATTTTTCAGCTGAAATCTGTGTCTTTTGCATGGCGCTCATCCTATATCTTGTTGGCATTTTCACATGTTTTGAAACAATGACTTGCGAATCACCCTGATCTACAATCATTTACAAAAGACCGCTACTTACTTCATCTGTACTCTAGGGCACTATTAGTTTCCTGGTACTATTTCATCGTGCACGTTGCTTTTTCATCGGACCCAAGTGTCCTCCGTCATTTCCCTTGCATGTGCATATTTCTTGGGGCATCGTTCTTACCCTTGTCATTTATCAAAACATTTGGGACTTCAGCTTGATAACAAAATATTTGTGCAACCTTCTTGAACGTTGTTGGTTTAAGTGTGTGTGACTGTACTTATTTCCCTGTTACATGAGTTTGTTTACTTCTCGTATTACGTTACATGTTTGTATGTTGCATGGAGTTGGCATTTTAGCAATAGACAGTTGTTTTGTATCTTGGCTTTTCATGTCACTATATGCTTCTGTTGTATGCTCACATTTTTAATAAGGACCGATGAGGAGGTCTCTAAGCAAAATGATGATTTAAATAGTGGATACAATTGATTTGTGGATAGCTCAATATCTCTTTTCTTGTTTCTCATCTTCTTCTCTTCACACTTTCCTTTCCTCTTTCTTCTCACCTTTTTCAAGCGTCGATCGACTTCTTTCATCACCCCATCAACACTCGAGGAAGCATCCTTCATCCTGTTAATTTTTCTTCAATCCCTTCAAAAAAATTCTTCTCTCTTATATTTGTCTAATTTCTTCAAAGTGATGTAATTTACATCACCTCAAAGAGGGAAAAATGTAGACACGTGTAGTTTGGCCAGTGCACTATTACAACTAATATTGCACTAGTTATGCTTCTCCCTGCAAACCGACGATACACCACCGGTTCGACCTATCTAACTTTCCTCTTCTAAACCATTTAAATAAGCTATAATAGCTTCTTTCTAACTACATTAGCTTCTCACTTTCTTCCAATCCACTTCTACCACCTTCCTGACCTATCAATCCATTCCATTGGATTGATCTGACCCTGCAAAAATCTCTCCAAACCATAATCACCTCCTAAACCTGTTTAACTAAAGATTAAACATGGTTTGTCTCTCCTAAACCTAGTCAAAGTAAGCTTTGACTTGCTAAAAGTGTTTTTTGGAATTTAGTGTTTGTCCCACATGCACTCAAGTTCCCCTTTTTCCCAAATGGAAAACTATATATAGGGCTATACCCCCTCTCTCACTTTCAAGAATTCCTCTCTTCTTCCTAAGCATAGATTATGGTATTTTGCATCTAGGTTCTAGTTTTCATTTCTGGATTTCATTTCTAGTTTAGTTATTGAGCTATTTACTTCACTTTTGCATTTGTTAATCCAATTTAGAGGGTAAAAGGGAAGAACCATTGGCCCAAAATCCTCTAATGGGGAGATCTCTTTCTCTTAATCACTAAAAATGATTGCTTAGGGCTTACTAGGTTCATTATTTTAAGCTTTCAAAGAATAGAGATAGTTTAATTAGCTTAAATTTGAGTGTTTACTTCATAATGCATGCTAGTTAGAAGATCTTGCTCATTTCTTATTAGATGGTCCACTAATTTGTTGCTTGAAGCCTTTGGGGATTCTTTAGGAATTCTTACCCCAAAATCCATGGCTTTCTCTGCAACTTTTCTTTAATTCACAGATTATTACACCACTAGATTTAGTTAACAAAGTTCTCACATAGTGAAAATTATGTTTGGTTCACATTATATTCACACTTTAATCCAAGTAATCTGAGGAAACAATTCTTGCACTTTAAGAAAGGAAAATGATTGTATTTGATAAAAATGTGTGACTACATTATTCTCAAAAATGACTTCTAGGATGTTATTTTCACAAGTTATTAACTTGAGAGATCAAATTCCCTACTAAAGACTACAATATTTCTATCCCTTACTTTTTGAGATGTCATCGTCTCATAAAATAATAGGCAACCTTATAAGTTTTTATTGTTTTATCCCTTACTATGTGTGGTATAATGACTCCCTTAGGATGGTGCATATCTCAATTACCTATGACCATTTGGTGTTGTGATTACAAGTAGTCCCTTAGGTTGGCTTCCTTAATTAAGAAAAGTTTCACTACACAGTTTCAAAGTACATACCTTTGTTGATATAAAGTGAAGGAAATAGCCATACACAAAGAAGAGAAACAACATTGTTTTTACCTTTAAAAACATTTCTCATGATTTTATATTCAAGTGAAGTGAAATAGCCATAACTCACAAAAGAGAGACAATGTTAACTCACATTCACTTAAATAATTGTACTATAATACAAATAAAAGGGCTATAAGAAAGGAAAGATTGAGTTATCAACACATTACATAGGTCCCAAGATTTAAATTGGTAACCATATATAAAACATGCATTTTCTCATGATTTTTACTTTATTCAATTAATCTTTTTGTATTAAGTGCGGGCTAGTGGTAACAATAAATCATGACACCGTACATTCTCACAAAAGAGATGACAATGTTAACTCACATTCACTTAAATGATTGTACTATAATACAAATAAAAGGGCTATAAGAAAGGAAAGATTGAGTTATCAACGACAATATACATAGGTCCCAAGATTTAAATTGGTATGCTTACTAAATTTTCTTGTGTTAATAATTATCTTGTCCCTCTTAAAACATGCATCAAAACTATACTTTATCAATGATAATTTATGAATTTAGAAAAATCTCATATACTTTCATTTATATTACAATAATTTTATGCATAGTATTCACTCGACATTATTAAGTGTGTAAACAATCTATGTGACAATAATTCCCGAGATTAATCTCAATTACTTTTATTCTTCCTACATTTATATTGTGCAGAAAATGTTCTTGTTGGCATTGGATTAGAATGAATACAATGTTGTAAAGCAATTGTTTTCCTTATATGGATTCAATATTCCAAGGAGTGTAGCCCCACATAAAATATTTCACTATATTGTTAGTAGGCTACCTAGGTATTGAATGATATATTACAAGCGAGAAATCAAACGCATATTATTATTTCCAAATTTCTTCTAAGCCACTATTCCAAGAGTTAGTAAATATACATCAAGATTTCCTCCACAAAGTCCAATTAGGAGATCATAAGACTAGCTAATTTATAAAATCATTCATTTCTTATTTTTAATACCTATAACCCACCATTAGGTCAAATCTACGAACAAATACATATACACCCAATAAGGTCTATAATTACAATGGGTCCATATAAGAATAGCTAAGACATTATCATCTCACAATCCTTTCTATGGTAAAAAAAAAAATTCTAGTAATTTTTTGGAGGAGAGAAAATGTAAAAATTGCCCCAACATCTAATTTTTGCATATAATTGGAATTAAATTATTCCTTTGGTAAAATAGTCTAGTGAGTTTGAATGAACTTCTCAGTTGTTCCTATACTTGAACTTCATCACTATTTTTTCATGCCACCGGTAAACTCTCAAATTAGTGTAAACATGGTCATAAATAAACACCGACTTGAAATTCTACTACAACTAACATTATTCACATATATATAATTTCCCATTTACAGGTGAACTCAAAAACTTATACACAACAATAAAGTGTAGGAACATAAATGGAGTTTTCATTTCATTTTTAAGTTAGAGATAGAGATAGAAGAGACAAAAACACCATATTTCCCACAAGTAATTTTCAGAAACTAAGTGATATACAAGATACCAAAGAGTCATGTGATAGTTTCTATAGGTTTTCCAAAATTTATTCAGCTAGGGGTAGGTCCCATGACACTTATCTCATTATTGTTGCAATTTTATAAGAAAGTCCAATTTTACTGAAGTGTCCTAGAAATTGACTTAAATTTTTTTACAAAATTAAAAACACCATGTGTAAATTTCTATCTACTTGTCCTATCTACAAAGAATCCTCTGAGAGTTGAAAGAACTTAAATTTTGTTAATAGGGGTTAAATGGCGACCATCTTTCTGTAGCTATTCATGAAAATCATGAATGTTAAACTTTATCAATAAATGATTGGAGGCCTCAAAAATTCCTTGAAAAAAATCTTACAATGTGATTTTCTCAAAGTTAATGATTGATTATGTTTTCCTTGGAGAAATGTTAGAGGTATGTGGTGATGAAATTTTTTTACGATATTGGGGCCTAATGTTTTAACCCAAAATAGACCAAATTATTTAACTTTCAACATCTATAAAATGCTATGAAATGGCTAGGAGTGTTCCTAGATACATGAAAAATGGTCAATGATCATCTACCTTAATTCTAAAGGATGATTGGGCATCCTAGATCACTAGGCACCATGGTCAAATCATACATTTCCCACAAAAGGTATAGAGGGGTGTTTTGCAAGTCGTTGAAAATCATGATTCATAAAATTTTACAAAGTATACAACGGCAAGCTATTTTGAAATATCAAGTTCAAATTTTTCACTCGGAGGTTTCTCTTATCCTATCTCATCATCTAAGTTTTTTTCCATTGTTACGCACCTTCATTCAAGACAAATTGACACCTAAAATAATTATTTCACATGTACAATAAATAAGGAAAATTTCATCACTTTTGTGCTACAAAACATTCTAAATTTACCCAAAATATATACTCTTTCTTTATTTTTATTTTTGAAACTACAGAGAAGGAAAAAGAATAAATATGAAAATATGCTAGAAATAGTGATAAAAGAATGCTGAACAAATTGAGTGATAGTTATGGAATTGGAATTACATGTATGAGTTTCATTTTCTTTCCAAATTCTAATTACTTTTCATCTAACCCATTTTTGTATCTCTCTCACCTATAGAAGTATATCATGACACACCCCTTTGACACATTCTACTTAATTTTCAAAACCTTATCCAAGCTTCATTAGACACAAGAGTTCGATACAAAGTTGGACGAATTATCTTGGGAGAAGAAAACATCGAGGTAATTATTATTATTTTTCCATGATTACCTAAGAATGAATGATAGCTCTAGGGAGAAGAGAACCAAATACATAAGGCCTTATCCGGTTAGTAGATTCTATTATTGACCGATTTCAAAAAAATTCAAAATATAAATAGTCTTGACATATATTTAGCATTTGAATCTACAATGGTGAAGTAGTAGGGCTATGCACTTGTATTTTAGAGGTCACCAAGTCAAATCCTTTTATCACTCGATGACTCAAAATGTGACGGCGAGTTACACTCATTCGTCCGTAAACCACCATTATGTTTAGAAACTCATCTCTTTTAGGCAGATAATTATCTTTTGATAAGAGGTTAAAGAGGGTTGAGGGGACCCTACCCCAAGGTAAAATGCATCACAAAATTTTAAAGATCCAAAAAATAGAGCCAAGGTAAAATGCATTAAAGCCCCACCAGTCAAAAAATCAAAATTATATACTATGGATCAATAAACCAAACTTAAAGAAAAAAAGTAGCATAACTAACAACAAAAACTAAAATAAGATATCTTGTCTTCTAAAAAGGCATAGTACAATTCATTATTTAATCAGGTCTCCCATAGTGTGCATGCATCCATTCCATTCATTGACCAAACTGGAAATAGTAGATTTCCAGTATTGATAATCTGGTTCAACAATCTCCACTTTAGGCCTAGAACCACCTTTTTAATTTTTTCTTCACAATTTCCATGGAGTGAATCATCTCTGCCAATAATTTAAGATGGTGAATGGTGCTCTTGACATTGAGGATGTGAATGTCCCTAATCTACAAAATAATCTCCTTCATTTTCAACATATCTTTCTCCATAGACAGACATCTCTCATTAGCATTCTTAAGTTGATCACTAAGAACAATAGACATGAGTTTCTTGAATTTTTCTTGAAGTTCCCTCAGATCAATGGACACCATGCTAATATTATGTCTATTGATATCAATATCCAACCTGTAGCTTTAAAATTCTTTCAGGAAGACATTAGATTTGACAGTCGTATCTTGAGCTTTGAACAAATTCTTCTGAGAAATTTTGAGAGCATGCATGTGACTCTCAATTACTTCTTTCGAATTCTAGGATCTCTTTCCCTCGAGTTCTCCGACATTTCCTAGCCTCCTTCCCCTCACTACTATCAGACAGGTTCTCTTTTATCTTACTTTTGTTCCCCTAAATAAAAATAACTTCAAAATTTTCGTGAGCTTCCGAAGACACACTCTCTTTACTCTTCTTGTTTACATTTTCTTCATCCGGAGTTTGACCTAGTAATTTTTTCCACTAATTTCCCCATTTTCCTCATATGAGTGACAACCACATTAGCTTCCAAAATATCATTTTTACCAAAATATTCTTGACCGGTGTTTCGTGAATTAGCCCCAAATTTTTCATTTTTACCAATGAGAGGTGTGCCCATCTTTAGCATAGCTTTAATGAGCCCTTGATGCAATGGAAGGGTAAAAGTTCCTTTCCCAACCTGAGTTATAGATTTGGCAAGAGAAATATACAGATAATTGGGGAAATTGTAGAGTCTATTATTCCTAACATGATTGAACATAGGGAAATGATACCCATAGATAACTTTGTATCTCCCTTCCATAGTTATATACAACATGATTAATAGAGCTATTTCTTCAAAAGGAGGAGGAAAATCCTCTCTAGCATAACCATTATGAAGGATTTTAGGAGCACCCTTACCTTGCATGAAGCTATCAATATCCAAGTTGTAGTCAGACTTAGGTTTGAAGATGCATCTTCCTTCTAGGAAAGGCCTATCACTTTAGCAATAAACTTCGGTGAGATAGTGAATGAGAAATTCCCTACCCGAACATGGCCTTCATTCCAATTTTTAGCCACAACTTCACTCATATTTTCATTGAACCCATCAAATAATATTAAAAATTGCATAAGGCCAACCTTATCTAACAACTCATCACCTCCTTAGACATCACAGGATCATGCCTAGTTCAGTTCGCACTAAGTCTCCTCCCATTTTACCCTTGTATCTCTTCTTCCTACAATGGATTAGAAAACCCTGTCTATTACGGTAGCTACTTTTACAACACATGTGTGGATGATTCAAATAAATGAGGGGATTATCCTTTTCAATCTAATCTATGGGATGATTGGAAGTTATGTTTTGCATGAGTCTAGGGATCATAATGACTATATGTGTCATCCAGGAGGCCTTCTCACCTTTTTGACTCATCATTAAGAAGATATGTCATTGGGGACATATTCCCCTTAAAGAGTGTGGATGATTTTAGCTTCCACATTGGTTAATTACACAACCATATTTACATCTAACGCTTTCCACCCCTCGATTTGCAAATAAATTGCTAATCTAGTTCCTTCATGGTAGATGTGTTGGAAAGATATTTCATTAAAAGAGGACATTTTATTTTTGGTTTTTTTAATGAAGTCTTCAATAGATATAGATGCAGTATTTTTTCCCATAATACACAGGATTATATTAAGAGAGTATCCTTCAAATATTACGGACTTGAAACCTCTCTCTTCAACGAGTTTAACTCCCCTAAACATGGTTTCTACCTCTACAACATGATTTGATTGTATACCCAAGTTAAATGAGTAAGAAATAATAAACTTACATATAGCATCTCTAAATACACCTCTTCCTCGTGCTTACCAAGGTTCCTTTTCGAGATCCATCAAAATTGATTTTGATAAAACCCTCTCTAGGATTAATTTTCTTAGGATGGGGGTCATCGGTTATGTTCTATTTCTTTATGATGTGTTATTTTATGTCTATAACTTCCACTTCTTTATTCTTTAGGATAGAGAAAAAGTTTCTAACAGCATGTAAACATTTGTTGAAAATCAACCTATTGGGAAGTTTCTTTCCATTGAAAATATTTTTTTCCGCTCTTTCCGTATTTCCCACCTTAGATGTCCAAGGATCTTTATCCACATATTTTTTAGACCTTGACTTATGAATGCAAAATTTCAATTGACTCTAGGAAAATTGGAATTCCTTAGGACTAACCCAATTAACCGAGAACATACCCAGAATAGAAGATAAAATTTGAAAAGAAAAAGAGCATTAAAAAAATGGTTAACCATTTCCAAATTCTCTTCACATAGAGAACATCTATTTACCATATGAAAACCTCTTTTGGTGAGGTTTTCAATTGTAAAAATATTATTTATCATCGTAATCCAATTGAAAATATTGACCTTGGGACTGATATTCTTGTTCCATATCTTACCAGCTAATAGATCTTCCTCACTAGTCTCCTCCTCAAATAATAATGCATAAGCTGATTTGACTGAGAAAATGCCATTTTGTTCTTTATGCCACACAATTCTATCTTGTTCCTTGTTGTTATAAGACACATGGTTTTTATAAATTCATTGAGAATATCCATGTGTTCTCTAAGTTCCTTCCTGTCTAATTCCATATACTTCCAAGTTTGAAAGCTCCCAAGATCAGCCATATAATTGTTTATTTTTCCCCCATATTTATCTTCTAATAATTTTGAGATTTGGGGAATTTATCTTCAAGTGTAAAGTTACCAGCCCATTTATCTGTCTAGAAGCATATTTCATTACCTTTACCTATTTTCCATCTACTACCCTTTGCCACAATTTCCTTCGCCAATTAATAGATTTCCATATACTTGACCCATTGAAGGAATCATGTTTAAATATCCACCGTTCATCATTAGCATCTATCCAATACTTTTTCCTTAAAATTCTAGTCCACACCCCATCTTCTTTAGTTAGCCTCCATCCAATTTTAGCTAGAAGGGCTTTATTCATTTTAGTCCACTCCATAAGAAACGTTTTTTAATCTTTTCAAGTTTTTCACAATTTTCCCCGGGAGTTGATAGAGGGACATTACATACACCGGGAGGATTTGGAGGGAACTTTTAAGTAGAGTGATTTTCCTAGCCTGAGATAGTAGGTTTTATTTCCATCCCACAAGCTTCCTCTCGAATCTTTCAATAAGAAAATTCCACTCTCCACTAAGAGGTATCTTATCCCCAAGAGGCATACCCAAATAAATGGTTGGAAAGGACTTAAAGTCACATTCTAGTATTTCAGCTATCTTCTTACATCGACTTTCCAAAGTGTTAAGGAAAAAAAAAGAGCTTTTTCTATAATTCACCAGTTGTCCTGAAAACCTCCATGTAATCATCTAAGATTTTTTAAAACTACTTAGCTTCCAGAATAGACGCTTCTCCCACCAAAATAGTATCATCGAAAATTTTGATGTGACACATTTTCCATACCCCTAGCCGAGATATCCCTTTGATGGAGCCATTACTAGTTTCCACATTGAGTCTTCTACTAAGGGCTTCTGCCATGATTATGAAAAGAAAAGGGAAAGTGGGTCCCCTTGCCTCAAACCTTGTGTGCTAGGAAAGAAGCCACACAGGGTCCCATTTATAAGAATGGAGAACCAAGAATTTGAAATACAAGCCTTAACTAAACTCTAAAAGGAGGAGTCAAATCCAAACTTGTTAAGGATTTTATCAAGAAAACTCCACGAAACCCTATCATAAGCCTTGGCCATATCCAATTTGAGAAACATAATAGCCTTTTTACTAATTTTAGCTTTGAGTGGATCATCTCTTTGATAGTAATGATCCCATATTGAATTTGATGTCCAAAAACAAAACCTCCTTGTTGTTTTGATATGATAGAAGGAAGGAACAATTATAAATAAAGAGCAAGGATTTTCGTGCAAATTTTGTAAGTAGTGTTACAAAGACTTATAGGTCTAAAGTCTTTAAATTCCATAGCATTACCACATTTTGGAACAAGAGCAAGAAAATTACAATTCATATCCTTAATAATTTTTTGTTGGTTGAAAAATTCTCTCACATATTTGTAAACATCCTTTTTAAAATATCCCAAAAATTCTGAAAGAAGAAAGCTTGAAAATCATCCAGGGCCAAGAGTCTTATCTAGACTGAGATGTTTGATAGTAAATTCTACCTCCTACATGGAGAGGATCGTGGAGTGAAACATATTATCTTCTTCAGAAACCATAGATGGAATGTAGTTAAGGAAGTATTTCTCCTTAGCCAAGTTAGGAACACTTTGATTAGTTAGCAGGTTTTTAAAGAAGGAGATGGCCTCTTCTTTTATTTCTTCCTCTTCCAAGAGATTCCCTTCTATTTTCTTGATTTTATTAATTCGATTGAAACTTCTACATTTGAGGGTGGATAGATGGAAGAACCTAGTATTTTTATCCCCTTCTTTGAGCCAAGTAATTCTAGATTTTTGTCTCCAGAAGGTTTCTTCCTTCGCTAAAATGTTGTGGTATTCTGATAGAAGAATTCTTTCCTTTTCATAGTCTTCCAAATCAGCTTCATATTCAATCCTTTCATTCTACCTTTGGAAATTTTGTAAGTCATATTTAATTTTTGCGATCATTTGGAATATATTGCAAAAAAACTTCTTGTTTGATTTATTAAGATTCGTTTTGACATTCAAAAGAGTTTTTGTTTAATCTATACATCGATGTTCCCTGAACCTTAAAATTCCATCATTTATTGACTAGATATTTAATTTCCTCACTATGGAGCCACATTTTTTCAAAACAAAAGGGATTTATCCTTCTGGAAGGGTTCTTAATCATAAAATATTTGGTTATGATCTGACCCTATCCTTGGTAGAGAAAAAAGGGATATATCATGTTTTAACCAATCCTTCAAGACCAAAACTCTATCCAGTCTCACTTGTATAAGTTGTGATCCTGATCTTCTGTTTGACTAGGTGTATTTTCTTCCCTTTAAGTCTATATCAAGGAGATGGGAATTTATAAGAAAATCATTAAAATCCTCCATACCAATAGTAAACTCCTAGGAACCCCTTTCTTTTCCAAGGGAGAAATAGGGGTATTAAAGTCACCCATCACAATCCAATCAGAGCTAGTGATATGATTTTTGAAAGTAAGGAGATGCTGCCATAATTTTTTCCTTTCTTTGTAAAGGGTAGGAGCATAAATGTTGGATAGAACCCATATTTTACCATTTTCCAAATTTCTCATCATCACAGCCATATGATAATATATTTTCAATAACAGTGTACCCTCATAAATGGTTGGATTCCATACAACATCTATTCCTCTAGAGGCCCCATTCGAACTAACAACATAAGCCTTATAGTTTTTCCAAAATAATTTATAGGAGTTTAGGAAATTGTCATCTTTCATTTTGGTTTCTTGAACTACTAAAACATCTATTTTTGTCCTTCAATCAAGTCTTTAAGAACCCTCCATTTAGCAGGGTTATTGAGCCCTCTTCCATTCCAAGAGATGCAATTCATTTTCTAAGATTGGGTTTGTTTTCCTAAATACCTTCTAGTCCAAAAAAGATTGTTTCCTCTGAATCTATTTCCTTCTGAGTAAATCTTTTTCTTGATTCAAATTTATTTGGTCTACCTTGTTTACTATTAAGAGTCTCCACATTTATTGGGTTTTCTCCCGAGGATTTCCTCTTTACTAGATGGAGTTAATTTGGAGGACTCATACCTTTTTGTAGATGAAACCACTTCTCCTTTCCTTGAGGGTGTTATTTTAGGAGGTTCCCCCTTTTTTCCAGAGTTAATTCCTCTTTCTTATCTTCCAACTCCTTGTTTAGAATTTGTTGAACATTCATGATTTCATCTGAAGAGAGGTTAATCAAATCACCTACTATCATCCTCTCTCCCATTGAAGTAAAATATATTTCATTTTTCTCTTGTCCCTTCTGTTTTTGGATCTATTCCACCACTATTTCTTCCATGACTAAATCTATAGTTTGTTGTTCACCCTTGTTTCCATTCTCCATATTTTCTTGTCCAAAATTTTTGTTGCTCGAGCCAATACCTTTATTTGAGGAAAAGAGCTCCAACTTCCTTGCATATGGGGAGTATTTTGCTGGTAGTTCCTTATTTTTTTCCCGATCTTTGAATCGAGAATGACTAATTTTTGATCTCCTTCTATTGACCACCAAAGTAAAACCATCTTCATCCATTTTCGGAAAAATTTTAGTTGGAGTTATCACAGTTTACTCTCTTTATTGGATTCTAAGAGGCTTATACCCTTCAGTATAATTCTTAAAAAAACCTTCATATGGTCAGTTGTGCTTTGCATAATCCCTTTTCCCTTATCTTATTTTCCTTCATTCATCGTTATAGCCATATACATCTTGGAGATCTTGAACTTACAATTCTAGGTTGAATGTCCCCAACCGTTGCATTTGGAACATTTTTCTAGAGAGATTTCCATTTTGATCTTTTGTTCCCATATTCCTAATCTAGACTTCAACTTGATGCTATTAGGGATGTCTAGCATGCATGGTATAAATACAAAATCTAGCACAAACAAGTCTAGTCATATTCAGAGTCGCATTGTCTATTAGTACCAGAGAGCCCAAGGAGTTAGCTATTCCTCTAACAATATCCTCATGCCAAAACTCCAGGGGTAAGTTAGGAAGGAAAATCCAGACAGGGAATTGATTCAGATTCTCTTTTTTGGATTAATTTTTTTCCCATTTCCTAAGATACCATCCTGATTTTCCCCAAAACCAAGGTCCTTCTTTGAGTACCTTATTCATATCTTCTTGAATGATGAAGTTAAAAATAAAGAACCCATTTGTAAGAGCACTTACCTCCAAGTTTCCTTTAGGGTTCCATTTTAGTTTGGCCCAGCTTCTACAAACATCAATATTTGGTTTGACTCCCACTAATTTCCGAACAAGCACTTTGTTCAAGTTTTCTGTAGTACTATTTAGAAGGGAATTAGGGATTTCTAGTACACATCTTGATTCCTTCTTGAATTCGTGGATTAAAAAGTTTTGACCTCTAGAAGTAGTTCCATTTTTAACTTGGTTCAATTATGAATCGGATGCCTTATTATGGGCTTCCTTTTCGTTGGCATCTTCATGTCCTTGAATCTCCTCGTCTTATACAGTTACAACAGATTCCTTGGGTCTAGGTTGTATTTCTTTTCCATCAGTTTCTCGTCTAGCCATTTTCAAAAACTAATCCTCCCTCTCTCCTCTAGCGCTCTCCATCTCTAAAAAAACACTCACTAGATATTAAAATGTTGCACTTTTGTTCTCATGTCAAACAGTTATGAAGTTAAGGGAATGTTATTTTCCATTCAAAAGGAAACGATATTGATGAAGACGGGAGTATTTTTTGACTGACCGTAACTCGCCGACACGTTTTGTGCCATCCAGTGGTAAAAGGATTTGACGCAGTGACCTCCGGAATACAAATGCACAGCCTTACCACTTCACTTTTGCAAATGCAAATGCTAAATATATGCCTAGTCTGTTCAGATTTTGACTTCTATCAAAAATAGGTAAAAATTGGAATGTACCGGCTGGCTAAGGCCTTCCCATATATAGTCTCCAAACACCAACCAAATGTATGCATAGAGCCAAAAATTCACTTAGCCGCCACAGGTTAATAATCATGTTGAGCATACAATTTAGAGTTTCCTTAAGATAGTAGGCATTGCCATGGTAAATTTAAGGCTTAGGTTCTGACAGGAGCCCACTACATTGAAGTATAACATCCATTACCAACTAAATCTAGACAATTAAATGTAAATTAAACAATAATTAATCTTGCACGGCCATGGCGGATTTTATAACTCCACATCTTCTTTAGGCATTTTGTAAAGCAGTTAAAACACCATTATGTTTGTTAAACATCGTATACAGATCCGCCAGAGCGCATGATAAAAAACATCTCATAAACAAATTTCCTCTTCAATGGTCTTTGATAGCATCCATTTCTAGCTTTAAAGATCTCATTTAGGTGTAGGTTGTGAGGTTCTTCTTACACGGTTGCGGAGACTGGATTTGCACTCGCCAAAGTGTTGTCTTTAGGTTCCAAATCCCATATTCATGGCATCCCCTCCCATAGACAAGTAGAGTAAAACAAATAACAAAAGTAACAATCCAAAAAAATAACTTGAACCGTAATGAGTTTTTTTATTATTATTATTTTTATTATTATTTATAAAATGTTTATTTTCCCCATGTTGTTATGGAGAGAAAATGAGATCCAACTTTTAAATTTAAAAGTATCATTTCACTTCATTTTTATTCTTTATTAAATAATAATAATACTACGCCCCGAAAGAGGTTTACGGGATGAAAAAGAGAGGGGTGCAATCTTGGTGATACATGTAATGAAAATGACATCCAACGATATTATATGCCACTCGCAAAGGGGCCCAAACCCTCATCGTTCAAGCTTAAAGGGAATTTAACTACGGTTTGGAAGCCATGTCTCAATGAGAATTATAACCACCCTTCTCTATTATTAGCCTATAGTACCGCGATTGCATTAATATGGGGAACATGCCATCTATAGATTGAAGTTTTTGCTATCATCACAATTGCTCCACCTTATCACTATTATTGGGTAAAACCATATAACTTTGTCCCACTTTTTTGCATTTTTTCTATTTTTAGAAAAATATGTCTGACAAACAAAACATGACCAAACACATAGAAAATGACCAAACATGTATTTTTAAGAGATTATAAATACAAAAGTACAAAGAATCCATAATTTACCTGATATTTTATTGTTTTTATATCATTTTAAAGTATTTATTTACTAGTAAGATTTTAAAATATTTTTCACCAAAATTGCTCCACCCTATCACTATTACCTTTACCCTATAATTCTATACATAATTTCGGGTTCCTCTTCTATGTAATTGATGATGTTTATATCATTCAAAATTTCAATGTTGTAATTAATGTTAACATAACCCACTTTTCTCATTGTTCAAAACTCAATAAGCTCCACTACCAATTTAATGCGTAAAGAGTCTCTTTCTACAAAACTCATTAATAAATCTTATGAGAATTTGATTAGATTGGTTAGTTGGTGTTAAAAATATAATTATTAGTATAATTATTTGTTTTATCATTGATGGTGAATAGACATAGTGAAAAAACCTGCTACCTAGGACCCCATCTAGATTTCTTCACTACTACCTCCCATTGCAAAATTAGAGTTTGCGAGTTACTTCTATAGATTACCATGGAAAGAAAGGGTCAAAATAGGATTTGACTGAAAGGAAAAATTCAAATGATAAAAACTTTTATAAGATTATAATGGTAATATCCTTTTATATTTTAAATATCTTTTCATCTTATCGGGGTCATTCAACATGTTTCTCATCTTGATGGAGAGATCCGAATTGTTGAAGATAGTACATATACACAAATCATACAAATGAAATAATTACCATAATTGCACCATTTGATGCTATATTTTCTTTCATGAATAGAAAAACTCTAACAAATCTCCTAGACGGGTAGAAGAAAGTTATGATCTTGGGCCATGTTATATCTAAGTTATATGCCTTGTTAGATAATCTAAACATTTGAAACCTTGTAAAAACAATGGAAACTAGTATGAAAAGAGGAAAGTACAAATTTGAATCTCATCACAAAGCATAATTATCGTTAATTGCCACTTGGATGGCTTAGGATTTTTTTACATCAAGGAACTAATTGATATAATTTTTTTATGCCCCTCACACTTGTCAACAAGGTTCAACTAACTCAAAATTTAATTTTATTCGCTATGACTTGCACACTATAGATTCTTACCTAATATGGTGGTATAAGTTTCATCCATTCTCGTAATTCATATCTACCATGTTAGTAGGATATATATATATATATATATATATATATATATATATATATATTCATAGAAGAGGTAAAAAAGGTTCGAGACTCCAAGTAAGTAATCACTTCATGATGGCTTGACATGAAAAATGACTAGAAAAGTGGGCTCCAAGATAGAATGGATTCCCTAATAAGATTTCTCAATTAGGTGTCACAAGTTGTCTAGGAGCGAGCTAGATTTACCCAAAAAGTCACACTAACTAATTTTGGATTATCTCACTTTACTTTACCCCTTACGTCTGATGAGAAACTAGTGCATTTAGTTGTACCACCACTAGAGTTGTGATACAAACAACTTTGACAATAACTTACAATTTGAAATGTAGTCAAGTGGGTAAGCGGAGTGCTTCTGTTTCATCCACGAGGTTACTCATCGGTGGATTTATTTAGGGTTCTTGAAACCACCCCCATAGTTGTAGCTTAAGGATTTATGCCAAAGGTTTTATGTTCTAGTTGAGTGAATAGAGACGTGCACCGTTTCTAAATCTGCTAATCAATGTGAAGTGAAATGGTGTATTTTTATATCTTGCTTAACTTAATGTTGTTGTAAGTAGCACACCATTTGGTAACCTGCATGAAAACATGTGTATTAGAATATTTTCTTTTTCTTGACCCCTCCTTTCTTTGACAAGCGTTAGGCCCTACATGCGAGGAGGTAGTAATTTTTCATCAAACAAGAAAGAGAGTATGCATGTTTGTTTTTGATTCCTAAGGTCACCAAAAAGGCGTGAAGGAAGAGCATACACAACGTGAAAAACCTACTCAAATAAGCTTTTGTGATAAATACTTCAAAAGGTAGAGTTCATTTTAAAAACTTTGAAAGACTACCCAATTATTTAAATGTAAATTAAGTGTCTTAAAAAGTTACAAGGTGTTTCTAGAAGTGTTTTTGATTCCCAAGATCACCTAGAAACACTTAAACACTTAAACCACTTTAGTCAAATAATACCTAAACATAAACCTGCAATTACTTGTTAAAACACAGAAACAAGTTAGAAAACCGAGAAACATTAGGAAATTCCATAAATCTATTTTTATCATTTTTCAACGGTTTTAGTATTTTGCATTTTTAGAGGTTTACGGGGCACTTTGGGAGTTTGACGATATAAGTAATGATACATAAGGTATAATAATTTAGGAAATTCCCTCACGAATTTGAATTCATTCTCTTTTTGATGCTATTTATAGGTCAACGGTCAAAAGATATGACCCAAATTAGGACCACTAAAAATTATATAAACAAATGGATTACACGAGATATATCTGTGCACCCTTCAATGTGTATGCATGATGTTTTAGGTATGTGCGGGTGGGCCTAGCGGGTGGGCGGGGTACATCTACTACCCAAGAGATGCCTACACTAGCGTAAGTGTGCCTACGCTAGAGAATAGGTGTCGCACTAAGGAAATGTAAAAATTGTAAAAGTTATGACAATCATGTGTGCACTTGTGAGGGATGCTTACGCCATCAACGGTTTGTATGCGCCACGGTTTGGGCATGTTTGTGCACTAGTAATTTTTTTTTACAGAGGGCCGAGAATACACAAGGTGTGTTGGTGCTAAAAATAGTCTTGCCCCAGTTTGCCTTTGAAAATCTATCGATTTGCGGCCTTTGTCACTTTCTTTTTCCCTACGTTGTTCTTGGTTAATATTTTTGCAATTTTTAATCTATTCCTTGTTAATTTGTTCCTCTAGAAAAGGTCTATAATTTGGGTCTCTCATTCTCTGTTTGTCTAAAAACTCGGGTTCTCCCATATTTTCCGTTCTCCATGGTCGATTTGTCTTCCTTGTCATTTCTACCCTAAATACTTGAAGAAAAATGAATGGATGTATCTCTGAGAAACATATTTGAGCCTTGTAACATTTCTAAATTCTTTGTCCTTGGAGAAAATTTCATTTTCAGGCTCAAATGATCATTTTTCTACATTTTATGGTTTAACGCAGGCGTTTCTCCCGAGTCAAATTTACATCCTTGCATCGACAGGGGACGTGGCACCTTTTGGTTGGACATAGCTCGCTTTGGATACTTCAAAAAATTCTATGAATCACCTCAACTTAAAGATTTGTCCACATGGAGGCACGACACTCGTTTGAGGATCTACTTTTTGGTCTAGCCTTAGAGTAGTGCCGGGAGGACATGTGGAGATTTCCGCTACTTTTCTTGGACTTAGAAAATTTATATGTAGCTAAAATAGTGTGGCGAAAACGCGGACACATGGTGAGCCCTCACTCATTCAGGGTCTCCGCTTTGGGCACCATTTTGAAGAAGTGCCAAGAGGACACGTGGAGGCCTCTGCTCACTTTGCATTTTTCTTAGACTTTTCAACGGCAAAAGGATACCACCTCAAAGCATGACACATGGCGCCTTCTGCTTTGGCGTCAGTATTCGACAAACTTTGTCAGGCTAGGACACATGGCGATCCCGTGCTCATTCAAAGTATCAAAATTTTTGGACCATCTCAAGGTGCACCATGGTGACACATGGTGGTTTGAAAATTCAAAGGGGCGGGGAGGTGGACCATCAGGGGCAATTTGGATTTTTGCCCCTTGACATGCAAATGACTAAAAACATGAAAATGGCCCGCATGCTCGATAAAGGAAAGGTCAAAGTTTTCTCTGATCAATGGTGGAGGTGCGGACTCTCGAGGGAAATTTGGAAAATTTTCCTTTTGGGAGAAAAGAGTTAAAAGTAAAAAGGGAAGCGTGGTTCCGCTGGAACCACATTTGGACATGTGTCGGGCTTTTTTTTCAAGGGCGAGATCTGACGGGAAAATTTGAAAACTTTTCTTGTTTTCATAAAGGAGGTGAAATGCTAGAATTTGGCCATGGTCCCATTGGGGCCCACCTTAGGACATGTGTCAAGATCATTTCTCGAAGGCGGGGGTGTGAAATTTTTTCATTTTTTAAAAATTGTAAAAAAGTCAGAGGAAGCTCCGGGTTTGTTTTAAAGTTTGATTCTTCCACGTGGACAGCGCAAATTCAAAGTAAGGATCAACGACAGCTGAGAGTTTGAATTTGAATTTTCCCCCATTTTACTGAAACATGCCTAAAAGTGTGAGTCTTCATGATTTCTTGGTATTTCCTACACGCTAAGTAGAGAGGGGAGTTAATGTTAATATCTAAGTTTGGTGGGAAGATATGGAACACATATTTCACCATAAAAATTGTCTGACTATCGTGCTCGATTGGATTTTCCATTTTTTTTTCTCCCGAGCACTCAAGGAGCTAGATTTGATAGATAAGGGGTGGAAGTGGTTGGAAAATTGAACAAAGAGTGATCTACGAGAGGAAGGAGTTGAATGCGGGAGATATTCGATGAGATCGCCCCCTCTCGAGCACCTCGTGACTTTCTGCAGATCGATTATGAGAATCATGATCGAAATCATGGCAAGCACTCGGCGTATCAAATGTTTTTTTCTTCTAGGAAGAAGGGGCTTTGTTGTGAATTTTATAAATGGCACAAATTTTTCATGTAAAATTTGGGGGAGGGGCGAAGTGTTACGGCTCGGGATTGATTTTTCTAATAGAAAACTTAATAGAGCCCTTTTTTTTGGAAGTGTTTTGAGAATCTTGTATATCTATTTTGTATTAAATCTGATCATGTCAAGGTGGTTGCAAGTGTACAACCATTAACAATCTTTGAGACTATTCTAGAAACTTTCCCCTAATGATAGATTTAATCAAATTTGAGTTATTCTGTGTTCTCTTGAGAAAAATGTGTTTGTTTTATTTCGAATGTATGTGTTGATGACGAATCATAGTACCCATGAATGTATGCAACTCGATGGGTTGAGACTCTCGGTGAAATTGCATAACATGGAGATTTTCCCAAGTGTGGGACCTTTTGAATCGGAAAGCTCTCCGAATGAAGGCGATTGATATTCCTCTATTCGGGTGCACACAAACAATTTGCAGAGGGTTCACTAAAAAAACCTAATCTAACTTTCCAAGGAGACAGGGTTGAGAAAATGCAAGAAAATAAACCTAATCTAACCAAGGTGATGCACCAAAGGAATGATGAACAACTGTTTTGACAATAAACACAAACCATAAAAATGCAATACAATAAACATGCACAAGTAATCCAAATTCCAATGAGAGATCACTTGAACACAATGAATACAAGAGAGGTTTGAAATCATACAAAAACTTTGTTTTATTGCTCCAAAGATTTATACAGATCCATTACAATGGCCAAGAGGCACATACATGCATTGCGGTTTGAATGGGAGCTTTGGAACTCTACAAATCCACTTGCTGATAAGAGAAAGAAGGGAGGGAAAAACAAGAATGTCCAACCTTTAAAAGAATCCTCTCCTTACAATTTATAGGAAGAAGAAGAGAGGGAGAGGAGAGGAATTTGAAATCTTCCCCAACCACCTCCAAATTGCATTTAATTCATCTCATTATGGTGGTAGGTGAGAACCCTAGAAAACCCAAAAAATGGCCAACTATATTTTGAATTTTTGAAGAAATTTTTCTCACCCAAATAAATATATCCAATCGTAGTTGGATAGACGACCTTGTAAGCTTTCCAAAAAGTCCTCTCTTGTGTAAATCCGAGCTCCCTGTGAAAAGTTATGGCCATTTGAATATTTTCCGCATTAGGGTGTGCTTCCTGTTGGGTTCGGGGTTCTCCTTTGCATTTGCATCGGGTTTGGAGGGTGCCTCAACATGTGTTTGATGCTTATGTTTTCTCGAAACCCACTTCCACTAGTGTTGCCAAGATTTCCTTTATTTCGGGTTCGGAATTTGGACCTACATATACATCAAATTTTGAAGGTGGCTCGATATGTTTTTGCCCCATGTTTTCCTGACTTGTTTCCCCGACTTCAAAACCCGATTTTCCTAGGTAGTGTTTCAGGTTTTCGGAACTCCCAAGCATCAGGACATACCTTGCAATTTTCATACTTCATGTCTTGTGTTTCCCAAACAAAAACCTGAAATCCTTTGTGTCGGTTTTCGGCCTATGCAACATATTTTCTTTGTGTCGGGTTTTCGGCCATGTAATGCACCCTCTAAAATCTGAAATGAAGGATTTAAATTTTCCTTGATTTCCATATTTTGTTGTTGTCTATATTTACCCAGGGGTGGATATATATACCAAGATGTGAGTATTTTTATTGTTTCATTTGCAATCTTGTATTAAATCTGATTCAATCACACAACCTTCAATCCTTGTGATAGTCTAGTGGCATCTACAATTTCATTTCTCAGAAGATATTTCATTTGAGATTGGAATAAATGATTTAAAATTACTTTTCTTTCATCCGTTGTGAGAGATTATCCGTAAGCCTCTGGGTGTACCTTAGGCATGATTTGACTCAGATCTTGATGCTTTGTTGGATTTTCTAACTCGAGACTTCATGATAGAATCTCAAAGATTATATGAAAGAGTGCTAATATGGGCTTCCATTGAAGCACATATTCTAGTTTAAAAAAATTAGCTATTCGATGGAATTCTATTGGTTTAACCTTCCATTTTCTAAGATTCCTCAAGGATCTGGTGAATCAAGTTCATCCTACCCCACCTCCCACCAAAAATTCATTCAAAACAACCAATCCTACCTGTACTACCCATGTTTGTCCTGTGTGCATACAAATGCAAAATCTTTGTTACCAAAACATGCAGAAGCAATTAGGGTCCCAAATTTCTTTAGTAACCTTTGCCTTGTTGTGAAAATATCTCCATGATCTGGAAGTGACAACTCGTGAGAGTCGATTTGGTGTGTTGATCATATTTTCCCAAGGTCTTCTCTATAAAATTTATGCAAAAGAAGGATCTACCAGCATTCTTCAATAACAGAGGTTACAAAATAGGTTCTCTTACCTTGGTTGAAAGGCACAACCTAAAATAGTGAGGATAGATCAAATCCTCTTGAGGGTGCTATCCATTTCTCCACATTTGAGTGACAGAGGGCTAGTTAGATCTCATCCCCAGCTACAAAACAACTCATCATGATCTAATTTATCTCTAAGCTTCCTATCAAACCAGTGATGTTGCTTAGAATTTGAGGGAGAATCAATTTGGATACCAATAGGGTGTTTGCATGTGGTTTTGGGTGCTGTGTGCCTAGTTAAAATGATGGGTTACAGGGTATATGTGCTAGAAGAAGGGTGTGTATTCCATGATTTGGGCATGTGCACCTACTTATAGGTACCTACGCATGGTTTTGGGTGCTTTTCCACCTCTTCTTAAAACAATAGTCACAAGGCGCTGCGTTAGCGAAAGGTATATGTGTGCACAGGCTGAAAGGAAATGAAATTCTAAAAGTGTCAACATATTATAATTTAGCCATTAAATGTAGTTTCTATCATAACCTTAACAAATAAGTATGAAAATGAGGGTTAACTACATAAAAGCTAGCTAAAAATCTCAAGTCAAAATATTTAACCCTAGAAAAACATGTAAAAAGTTACAAATTGAAATAGAAGCTTCAAAATGACACCATTAATGGAGGATAGACCTAGTATCCAAATGGGCGTGTAAAATGTATGTAATAGGCAAGTTGCAAAGTTTGTGGAATGAGGCTAAAGAACCTCAAATATTAATTAACTCAGCCATGCACCATGAGATAAGAGCTAAACAAGAGTTAATCCTATACATGCATCATAAATTTGACAAAAACATCGAACCTAGCATATCTACTATTCTCTACTCTTTAGATTACTAATTAAACATTAAACCTAAAAATATAAACTTAGCAATCAAAGCGGTGATTAGTTGTTGATGGTTTTCAAGCTTTTAATAATGTAGTCTCACCATTAATTCCTTCTAGGCTAATGGTTCTCTCCATATTAATGAAAACTTGGTTTAAGGATGCAAATGGAGGTCTTAGCTCAAGGTTGATGGAGTAAAGAAATCTTTAGATCAAATGTATAATTAGCTTAAATCTAATATAAATGAGATCCAACATTTCTTAGGCTTGGTTTGGTTTTGTGTTATGTAAATTTGTGTCTTTGAATAGGTCTTAGCCTTGTATTTATAGTTTTCCGAAATGAAAGTGTTTGAACTTTGGGTACATGTGCGACTAAAGTATAAAAAGAACTTTAGGATTAGATTATCATAAGTAGTTTTTAGGCTTAGTTAATATAGGTTAATGCTAATTAAACTTGATTAACAAGTGATTAGAGAGTCATTAAGAGTTGCGAGGGGTTTGGTAAATTAATTGTGGCTAATAGATATCCTAGGAAGCCAATAGAAGTGGTCTAGAGAGAACTAGGGAGGTTTTGAATGGTCAAAAGGAGGAATGTTTAGCTAATAAGAGAGATATTAGCCCAATTAGATGATTATATGAGTAATATGGTTGAAAGTGGTTTCACAAATGGGCATCGGAGAATGGAGCGAAGAGTGGGAAATTAACGAAGTGTCGTTAATCGGTTGAATTGAGGAAATGATAATTGTAAGCATATATTTTAGGTTCTACAATTTCCCCTCTTTGGGGTGGCATAAGTGATGTCACTTCAAAGTAAGCAGACAAGCGTAAGTATAAATTTTTTAAGGGCTAGAAGAAAAATTGAGTAGAATGAAGGATTCCCCCTCGATTTTTGATGGGGTTATGGAAGAACTTGATTGATGATCAAAAATATGATAGAAGGAGAAAAAAATAAATAATAGTGTGAAGAAAAGAAAGGGGACATAGAATAAAAGGAGTATGAGGAAGGGGGAATGACCTAACATCCATCCAAAGCCTTTTAAACAACTTTAGTTTCATCACATTCCTATAGATCTTCATCATCGTTACTTATTTTTAAAAAAGAGAATGAAAAAAGCTGTAGTATGACATGAACAACCATATACGAACAAATGTCTATTGCTAAAAATACCAACTCCATGCAACATACAAAATGCAATGCTATAGGAGAAAGTAAAAGATGCCTAACTCCATGCAACATACAAAATGCAATGAAATACGAGAAAGTAAAATATACCTTACTCAATGCAACATACAAAATGCAATGCAATATGAGAAAGTAAAAGATCAAACTAAGAGAAAACATAATGTAATTTTTTTATCGATCTTCATTTCCAACCTATTCTAATTAATGACAAGGGTTAATGATGTTGCCCAAGCAAGGGTACGTGTGAGGGAATAATGGAGAAACCTTGGGTCCGATAAAAAGGATTTGTGTGCTAGGAAAAATACCAAGCACTTGATTTGATAGGAAGTACATACATAGAAATTATACTAGATTTGTTAAAGGAGGTAGATAAAAAGGATCCACATGTCATTTATGACGAGAATAAGCAATAAACAAAGAGTGACATTTTGTAGGATGATTTATATTATTTTTGATGTTTCAAACATATTTGAATGTTTTTTATTTTGAAAGTTTTTGAAGCTATGATAGGAAGATGAGGAATCATCGATGCCCTAGCAATGGATGGGATGCAAAAGGGAAAAAGGCCACGTGCATATGAGAAAAGTGAAGATGTGAAAATGCCGCGGTAATTAGGTGGGAGTATTCAAAGGAAAAATATTCATGGGTAGAAGTGGGACCCAAGGCCATTATGGATAGGTTCAATGTGATTATGAAACGAAACCATTGAAATGTTGGGAAGAAGCAAGACTGGCCCAGCGTAAGTTGTCCTAAAAGCATTTGATAGAAAGGAAGGAGAAGATTGTTTTAATGAAAAGGGGAAAAGGTGTTTGAAAACAATGGAAAAAAAGAAATACCATACACATGGATGTTCTAAACAAATTAGAAGAACAATGTGAATGATATGAAGGTAGCTTTATAAGCCTCATGATGAAGAAGTGATTAACCAAATGTAGAAATCATGAGACGCAGAGATGTACCAAAGAAATAGTTTGAACAAGGTAAAAAAAAATCACACTTGGTAACATAATAATCTTGTTGCTCATAGAGATCCAAAGGTGTGCATATGGATTTTTAATTACCTCTTGAAGGGAAGATTTAATAGGCCATAATTGAATACAACCTAGCCAATTTGTAGGAACAATTGATTTTGATAGGTGATTTATTAATGGAGTGTAGATGGAGAGCCCTACATTACTCCACTTCCAGCCAGGCATCCATAGCCCGAACGGAAATTTATTTGATTCTAATCGCAACATTTCTCTCTTTTAGTCAGCCATCCATAGCCCCGTAGATATTATTTGAATTACCCCAAGAAAGAGTTGTATATCAAGTTTCTTTAGCTTTTAGCTTTCAGTTTTGATTTTTTTATTGATTTTGATTCTTTTGCTTTCCGAAAACTTATTTCGTCTCTCTTGCTTTACAATAGGTTAAGAACCAATGATGGATTGATGGAAGGAGGTGGAAGTGATTTTGATGATGACATCGGCTAGTGTCAACAAATATATAAAAAAATTCTTTGTAACAAGTTTGTTAGATGTTGAATGTGATAGGATCTCTAAGAGGTCTGCATGCATTTTTAATTTACCAAGGTGATGAAAGACCAAGGTCAAACAAATACCATAGAGATAAATGTCACAAAATGTGTGCAAATTCGCTAACCAAAATATCACTGAAGGGATGAAAATGGTAGGAAGACTTGCAGAAGAATAATAAGGAAGGAAAGAAAGAAACATCCATGTGTATGGAATACCTAATTGTAATGTTTTATCTTTGTACCTTTGATTTTTTTTTATGTTTTCTCAAGTTTTTTTGTATTTTTGCATTGATTTGATTTTTAGATTTTTTATAGTTTATGGAAAGGTGGGAACAACAAAGTCACTTTGTGTGGTAAGATCCAAAAACAATATTTGTGAATTCCTTAATAAGGGAGACTAGGCGTGTTTGTTTATCAAGAGTCATGTTATCCCTAATCTCAATGATTGAGGTGAGCTCATACTCAACAAATGACTACAATTTTTCTTAAAATATGGATTTTTTAGGTGGGAGTCTGAGTTCCCTATTAATAGGTTTAAGAACTTTTCACCATACTTGATGGGTGCATTGGCATGCATTGTTGAATTGCGGTGGATTTTGAATTTTTGGGATTTAGATAGCATTAGAGCTCTTGGAAGTTTTGACCTGAGCTTGGTAATGAACTGTTTTGGTTTCTTATAAGCTAACACAAGAATTTTCTAATCCTAAGAAGTGGGAGAAGAAAGTGAACATTTATGATTGATGATAGGAATGAGACAAATGATAGTGGGATTTCCTTGATCATTGGTAGGAGGATGAAAAGGATATGGTCCAATAATTGAAGAGGATGCGATACCAAGAGGTGAGCCATTGATAGAATATGATGAAGGGATCTAGAATATGGTCCTAAGATGGAAGACATTGTGCTATGAGGACATGTCCCAAGAATAGAAGAAGATGACGATGGGATACTAGGGTGTGGCCCAAATATAGATGAGGAGGGACTACCGGGAGGAGTCCCATAGATAGAAGAGGATGAAGGGATACTAGGATGCATCCAAAGAATAAAAGCCAATGGGATACCAAGAGGTGACCAACAAGTAGAAAATAAAGGACTACCCGGAGGTAGCTTTATTATAGAAGAAGACGATGAGATACTCAGCAGTGACCCAAGGAAATATTTTGATTAAGGAATGTCGATAGATAAGGAATGATTTGGAAATGAGAATATAGGCCATGGATTAATGCTAGACCTTGACATCTCATCATTCTCAAAGGAAGGTGAAGATGGAAGTTTCGAAGGAGAATCTAGTTCCATGACCTTAGGATATTCCTTTACGTTCTATCAAAGGGATCAATTTCTTCCTCCCTATATGCAAGCGTATCGAGTTCTAGAAATAATATTTTTTGCAATCCTCTAAAGGGATATCATCATGAAGTATGATTTTTTCCATCCTCGAGAGAAATCAATCAGAGAGGTGGTTGTTCTTGGACCATAAGAGGTTGACTATAGTAAATAGGTCGATAAGTGAGGAAGATTGATTGAAAAAGAAGATGAAGATGTTCGATGATGTATAAAAGGGAAGGTCTGACTTTATCACACCCACGAAGAGTTTTAATAGTGCTTTGAAAATATATCTTAGCACATGAATTATATCTAATGGTTTGACGTGGTTGCTGACATTGATATTTAGATGATGGATGAGGAAATGGTACGATATGGTTGAAAGTGACTAAGGGCTGAAGAACAATTGAATTTTGTTTGATAGCAGAAGACGACTCAAGAGAGGAAGTAGGCTTAGAGGTAGGCATCTCATGAATGGATGATTTGTATATGGACCTAGATTATTTTTCTATAATATGATGCAATATAGGTTGGAAAGTAGGATCACATAACCATCTATTAATTTGTGAAAAAGGAGTCAAATTGAATGATTGAAAATAGGGAATTTGAGTTGTTGAACTATTCTACAGAGGAAGAGGTCATTGACACGACTGATAAAGGAGGTCCTCCAAAGAAAGGAGGACCATGACTCAATAACTCGAATTAGATATTTGATCAAAGACACTTGAATTCACACAATTATTCAAAGGAGGAAGACATCATTGATGTGATCGATGGAGGAGGTCCTGCTAAGAAAGGGAGGACCATGATTTAGGAGTTTATCTAGTGGTATCGAACAATATTTGGGATGCAAATCTTTAGAAGAAGAGCGGAATCAAAATGGTAGTTTGTATCTTAATCGGAAGAAAAGTGGGGGAACATGAATTATAATTTGGATCGAAAGGTTCCAAACCATACCACCGACTATAAGTGAAGGTGGGGAATAGGGTACCCAAATGGGCCCTCTAACACGAAGAACCGAACGAGGCTTATTCGTAATGGGAATATTTTGATTTAAATTCCTATTCCTAGGTTTTGTATTTTTATAAGTGTGATAAACTACACGATAGTCACTCATCATTGGCATCATTTAGGTTAAAATTCCTAGACTTAGCTAGTGAGATCAAATTTCTTCAAAGTGAATAAAGTTCCATGTTAATTCGGGTAGCATAAGGACAAACAACTAGACATATCATAAATATGGAGATGCATGCGTGATTTTTCAAAGAAGCTCTATAGAAAATAGACATCATGATGACACAATATCGATGAGATTAAAAAGGTTTTTCCTTAGAAAATAATTTTTCCACATGAATAATCAGAAGGAACAATCATGCAAGTGTGAAACAAAAATCCAATCAATAAGGAAATACTCCCTATGTAAAATGTGTGTGTAAAATGATAGTTCAATGCAAAGACAATCAACACAATGTCAATACTTACATCACGATCGAAATTAAGAAGGTGTAAATATTAACAAAGGGTAGACATGATTCCCGGTTAAAGGATGCCATGAATAGTTTAGAGACAAGGAAGGCCCAAACGTCAAAGGGAGAGGATTGCGAAATAAAAGTTGCGTAACCACACCAAATTTACACGTCTCTATCAAGCTTCATGGAGAAGCGAGATATTATTGTTAAATCAAGATTGAAATGACGTAAACTAAAGTAATCAACACCCATAAAGATTTGGATATAATTTTGAATTTAAACCAAGTCAAAGTATACTAAGGATGTGCTAAAATGTGCGCAACATAATGCCACAATGTGGATACTTAGATCATGTTTACGAAAAACATGACATAAGTATCTTAATTGTGTCGAGGAAATGTGAAAAAGGTAACATGTCAAAGGGGATCAAATGATGACCCAATCCTAACTATGAATACAATCTTCAAATAAATATCAAAGGACTATCAAAGATAGGAGAATGTACTTGTGCAGTCTAGACATTTAACAACCCAACTGCAAACATGGTTGGGTGTAAACGGAAAAAAATGTGGTGAATACCATCTTTGATAAGACTCACAGGTATGCTTCCTTCTCACCCCAAAAATGGGTGGCGAGAATGCAAGGGTATAAATCAAAAAGATAAAAATAAATGAAGCGCCACTTGAGAAGAGTTTTGCCTCGTCAAGAAGGCAAGAATGAAACTGAGTGAAGTGAGATGTTGTTTAATTCCATGATGAAATACACTTAGTTAAAACTTATGTTGGATCTTTCCCTTGTTTTAAAAAAATGTTTAGATTCCAAGTAAGTCATCACTTCATGATGGCTTGACACGAAAACGGACTAACAAAGTGGGCTTCGAGACAGAATGCCTTCCCTAATAATATTTATCAACTAGGTGTCACAAGTTGTCTAGGAGCGAGATCAATTTACGAAAAACTTTACATTGACTAATTTTGGAGTATGTCAGCTTTACTTTACCCCCTTCTAATACAATGAGCTACTAGTGTGTTCATTTTTACAACCACTAGGGTCGCGATACGATAACTTTGACTCTAACTTATAGTGAAATCTAGTCAAGTGGGTAAGACGAGTGCTTCTGTTTCATCCACGAGGTTACTCTAAGGTGGATTAATTTAGGGTTCCTCGAACCACCCCCATTTTGAAGCTTAAGGATTTATGCCAAAGGTGTTATGTTCTATTTCAGCGTATAGGGACATACCCTTTTACGAATCTGCGCAATACAAAGTGTGAAGTGAAATGGTGTGTTTTTTATTTTGCTTAACGTAATGTGGTTTTAGGTAGCACAAAATTTGGCAACCTGTATGAAAACATATGTATTAGAATTTGTTTTATCTTGACCCCTCCTTTCTTTGACAAGCGTTAGGCCCTACATGTAAGGAGGTAGTAATTTTCATCAAACAAGAAATAGATTTTGCATGTTTGTTTCCAATTCCTAAGGTCACCAAAAATGCATGAAGGAAGATCATATACAAAGTGAAAACCCTACTAAAATAAGCCTTTGTGAAAAATAATTCAAAAGGTAGAGTTTGTTTTAGAAAAATTTGAAAGATTACCCAATTACTTAAACGTAAAGTAAGTGTTTTTAAAAGTGACAAGGTTTTTTTATAAGTGTTTTTGATTCCCAAGATCACCTAGAAGGTGTGAAGGAAGAGTATACACACTTTCAAAATACCCTTTTAACTAATAAAATGAAACACTTAAACTACTTTAGTCAAATAAAATAAATAAATAAACCTACAATTACTTGTTAAAATCTGTAAACAAGTTAGAAAACCGAGGAAAATTAGGAAATTTCATAAATCTATTTTTATCTTTTTTTCAACGGTTTTTAGTAATTTACATTTTGGTGGTCTTCGTGGCACTTTGGGAGTTTGATGATAGAAGTAATGTTACCTACGATATATTAAATATGGAACTTCCTTGCAAATTTGGCTTAATTTTCTTTCGACGCCTATTCAAACTCCGAAAAAAGGGTCAATGGGTCAAAATATATGAACCAAACTACGAGCACTAAAAATTATATGAAAAAATCCAGATTAACCAGATATATCTTCACACCCTTCAACTTATATGCACATAGTTTTAGGTATGTTCACATGGTTCATGGTTCCTAAACCCATTTTTGTAAACCTAGTGAGTGTGCAGGGTGCCCGTGTTACCCGTAAGTGTGCATGTGCCAATGAATAAGTGTCTGCACTAGGGAAGCAGAGAAATGGTAAAATTTATGACAAGGCGTGTGCACTTCTAGAGGGATGCTTACATCATCAATAGGTTGTGTGCGTGCCTTGTAAAAAAATTTGATAAATGGATAAGAATACAAAGGGTGCTTATGTGTGGTTTTGCGTGCCTTTGTTTGTAGTGAAAATGACGGGTTACAGGGGTGTATACACTGCGTAAGGATGTATGTGCCATGATGAGTGTGCCAAATTTTGGGTGCACAGTGCACCTCTGCTAAAAATGATAGCTGAAAGGTGCTTGCGATGGCGAAAGGTAAATGCGAGTCCGATGAAAACCACCAAAAACATGGAAAATGAAATTCTAAAAGTGTTAGCATATTATAATTTAGCCTCTTAAATGTATTTTCTATCATAAACTTAACAAATAAGCACGAAAATGAGGGTTAACTACATAAAACCTAGCTAAACAAATCAAGGCAAAATATTTAACCCTACTAAAACATGTAAAAAGTTAGAAAATGAAATAGAAGGTTCAAAATGGCCCCATTAATGAAGGATGGACCTAATCTCCCACTTGGCATGCCAAATTTATGCAATGGGAAAGTTACAAAGCTTGTGGAATGAGGCTAAAGAACCTCAAAGCTTAACTAACTCAACCATGCACCACGAGATAAGAGCCTAAACAAGAGTTAATCATATACATGCATCATAACTTTGACAAAACCATCGAACCTAGCATATTTACTATTGTCTACTCTTTAGATTAATAATTACACATTAAACCTAAGAACATCAGCTTATCAATCAAAGGGGTGATTAGTTTTTATGGATTTCAAGATTTCAAGAATGGAGTCTCACCATTAATGGCTTCTAGCCAATGGTTCTCTCTATACTACTCAAAAAGTGGTTCAAGGTTGTCAATGGAGGAAGGCAAGTTTTAGATCAAATGTCTAATTAGCTTAAAGCTAATACAAATGAGATCCAAGATTTCTTAGGCTTGTTTTGGTTTTGTGTTATGTAAAGTTGTGTCTTTGAATGGGTAGGCTTAGCCTTGTATTTATAGTTTTCCAAATGGAAGAGTTTGAACTTTGGGTGCATGTGCGACTAAAGTCTAAAAATCACTTTAGGATTAGATTAGGATAAACATGATTTAGGCTTAGTTAAGCTAGGTTTAGGGTAGTTAAAATTGATTATAAAATGATTAGAGACTCATTGAGAGTCGGGAGGTGTCTTGTTAACCAATTGTGATTGATATATAGCCCACGAAGCCAATAAAAGTGCTCTAGAGATAACTAGGGAGGTTACGAATTGTTGAAAGGAAAAATGTTTAGCTAGTAAGAGAGATATTATCCCAATTAGATGATTATAGTAGGAATATGACCAAAATATGTGTTATAAATGGGCATCCAAGAATGGATCGAAGACTGGAAAATTAACAAATTGTTGTTAATCGGTTGAATTTAAGGAAATGCTAAGTGTAATCATATTTTAGGTGTCTAAACTTAACTCGGAATGTGTGCTCTTTGTAGAGTGTCCCCTAAAGTGAAACTATATGTTATTAATTAATGTAAAGATATGACCTAAAACCAACCTAACCATATAATTCCCTATTAGTAATAAAAGTCATGGTGATAATGTGCTACTCAATTAAGAGGCACATATATTGATTAGTTTGTACTGAAAGGCACATTTTACACCCCATATCAACTTGAAATTTTGATGCATGTGTGTACATGGGTGGATGTGAGGGAGTAATGTAGGCTAGAATTTAATAAATATGAAACTCTTAATAACTAGCACAAATGTTGAAAATAGGTCATTGGAAACCCTATCATTTAGATGAGTATAGGAAACATAGTTTACTATTTAGATGTAAGGCCTTACTCTTTATATGCTATAGTGTTGGGTGCCCACTTGTTACTAATTAATGCACATAGTAACAATCTAACATTATGATCCATCGTTAGTAATAATAAAAGGTAAAATGAAAACATACCCTACTCTTTATATGATATTGAAACCCTACACTTTGTGTCAATAGAAACCCTACACTTTTTGCTAATAACTATTATTTATTGAAAACATTAGTACCATAGATTATACTTTTCAGTTCTATGACCACAAAAATGAAGTCTCCTTATTATTAACACATGACCTTATATCAGCGAGTGCCACCTCGGAAGTGCAATTCAAAGCCCTACTAAAAGGTTGGAAGCCTTAGAGGCAGATATGAAATTGTTAAAGGATGAAGTTAAAAACTTGACAAAACAGAAAGGAAAGAGGAAGAAGGAGGAGGAGGAGGATGTGGACAGCAGCCAAATTGAAGATATATACAAGAAATTGCACTCCTTGGACTCTCGCTTAGGGAAGGCCAAGACTAGGCATGATTACAACATTGCCATCTTTAGGGCAATTGAGGAATTTATTGAACAACACGTCAGAAGTGTCTCCAACCTAAGCGGAGTGCCGGCAACTCTTTGGGGTACTGATAAAGAAAGAAAGAAGACCTTGGAGCAGCTGGATTCTAATGACGCTACCCATATGACTACTTTGGGAATGTTTAATTCCTGGAAGAATATCAAAACCATCTTAGACAAAGCTACTAGGAAGTAGCTGTAGTTGATTCTGCTATCCTTGTTTTCTTTTTTGTTGTTTTTGTGGATCCTTTACTGCTTTTTTGCAGTATTTTTGCTTGTTCTGTCTCATTTTGGTAGCTATTTTTTAGCTACTTTGAACATCATTGTAACATTTGGATTCTGATCCTTTTCACTCTGGTTTTCTTGCTTATCCTGGCTTTTTGGCCTTCTTTTGTATTCAAGGGTATAGTCCCTTTCAAAAAACTATTTGCCAATAATAAAAAAAAAACACATGACCTAAAAACAACCTAATAATATAGTTTCACTAGCAATCTAAAATTTAATATAGGGATGACTAACTAGAGATTAATTGGAAGACCTACTAATTAAGGTCCCTATATTTGACTCAAAATTAGACCATCTCTATTTAAGTTATTCTAGAAAGAGGAGATGTTTTCATTTGTAAGTATTGATGGATACTAATTTTTAAGTTAAGGTGTAGATGATAATGTCCCCTACTCTCTATATAAATAACTATTAAATGTGTCTTTTCTCTTTATATAAGAATAACCTGAGAAATAGGTCATTGGAAACTATTTTCATCTCGTGAAAATAACAATAAAATATAAAACAATCTAAAAGTATTACTTCCAAATTTTAATAGAAGTTAAGATAATTATGTGAGTATTAACTAAAACTTATTAAAGGACCATCTTATAAATTAATCATAGTTCTTAACTCAAGAATGTGTGCTCTTGGTAGAGTGTCCCCTAAAGTGAAACTAGATGTTATTAATTAATGTAAGATATGACCTAAAACCAACCTAACCATATAATTCCCTATTAGTAATAAAAGGTAAGATGATAATGTGATAATCAATTAAGAATTAATTGAAGGGCCAATTGATGAAGCCCACTTTTTTATTTAGAATTAGTTAGGGAATGCACAAATAAAAACAATCTAATAATATAGTTCCTCAACAATTGTAAAAGGTAAGGTAGTGATAACTAGCTAGAAATTAATTCGAAGGCCTATTGATTAAGGTTCCCATATTTGACTTACTATTGGTTCCCACATTTGACTTACAATTAGTCCATTTCTATTCCCAACATTTGACGTATAATTAGACCATCTTTATTTAGGTTAGTCCTAACTAAAATTCAATTGGAGGGCCATATTATTAATTAATGGTGGTTCTTATCTTGAGAAAGTGTGCTCTCCTAGAGTGTCCTTGCAAAGTAAAACAAAGTGCTATTAGTTAATGTAAGATATAAATATCATCCAACAATATATAACTAACTAGAAAGACTACTTAGTAAGGTTCTTATATTTGACTTACAATTAGTTCAATTTTATTTAGGTTATTCAATAAAGAGGAGGTGTTTTATTTTGTGAGAGGTCAATATTAATTTGGAAGTGTCATTCAACATAACATACCAATAAAGTGAAGCCCACATTATTTATTAATGCACTCTATAAAACAATATTAAAACATAACTCTCCCAGTTTAATAAAAGGTAAGATAATCATGTGATTATTAACTATAAATTAATTGAACAACCATCTTATTAATTAATGGTTGTTCTTAAATTGATAAAATGTGCTCTATTGAGAATCCCCAAAAGTTTAATTTGTATTGTAGATTTCAAATTCTAATGCTTGTCTAGTATAGTATGCAAGTATTTTATTTTAGTTCATTTAGTAGATTTATCATATGTTGAGCCCATGGATAACATTTCATATAATTGATACGGAAATGTTTTTGACAAATGTTGAAAAACATAGTGTGTTTTCAACAACAAAATTTTCAAGTATTTATTCTTTCTTATCATACATGATTGTGTCTCAATAAGATGAACTCATCTATGGAAGTAAATATTATTTATTAGTAATGCCATATAGTTAAATTATTGATGTAATTTACAACACATACATTTGAAATGTTGTACACTATAAGCTTCTTATAATTTATAATATCTTCTTATATTAAACATGCTTATAGTAGGTATGTGTATATGCGTATGTTTTGTCAGTTTATTAATATTTAGTGATTAACATTTACTCCCACATACCAAAATCCCAAATTCACATGAAGAATTATTTTCTACAAACTATAGAATGACACAAATATATTATTATTGACCGGTTTGGATTCTCATGAAACTATTAAACTATTTGTAAACACTTATTCTGATATGATTTTATTATTAGTATAGAAGCTACAAAATTGATTTATACTTCTATTTTGTTTATACAAATCAATAAAAAATATTGAATATAAGTATTTATGTTTTATGATACTATTATCTGTTTTTTTAGTTAATTTTGAATATAAATCTCACCTCATATGTTACAAATGATTGATTTTTTTATAGTTGAAACTATTCCTAATTTTTAATTAATTATTTGTGTAGTTGTTTCATTAATGTTAATATGCATTTCTTATGTTATCTAAATTCATTGGTATTTATTCTTAAAAAAATTCATATGAGAGTAAATGCATTGCTATTTATTTTTTGATGTTATGTATTTATTGTGATTATGCCAATTTTATTATCCATGTACTATTTTGGTTTGATTTAGTAATTTATCTTTGAATAGACATAATTGCGACTAGTTTTAGTTTTTTTGTAATATAATTAATTTTAAAATTTTGGTAATTTCTTAATATGATTGAGATATATTGGTTGTGTTAAATGGAATAATATTAGAGTAGGTTTATTTCTCCATACTCATTATATTTGTAGATAATGCTAATGTGCATATACCACCTCTATATAGAAAATTGTTTATTATTTTTTTATTTTTATGATGCAAGTTCAAGCTAAAAACATTATGTGATATCATACTCTCACTCTGAATTCAGCATATGGGGGGAAGTGTCTCTGCAAAGTAAGGAATTGGTGCATGTTGAAGGGGATTTCCCCTTAGGATGCCGCATCAATACACCCAACTATCTTTGCATTCTGAAGGGATTTCCCTTTAGGATTCCACATCAATAATTGGGTGGTATACTATGTTCAGTAGAGGTTTTTAAAGTCATTCACCTACCCTTCACTAAAAATGCACCCTCCCATAGTATCAAAATTGTCCCTTTTGTAATATACGGTTTTGATATTATGGGAGGCTACATTGAGTGAAGGATATCCAATGGCATTTATTGATACTTGAATTTTTAATGGATATTAGCTTTCTGATATTGTGAAGATTTTATAATATTGGATGATGTGTATTATATTTTTCATGTGTCATACTAACATTAATTGTATATTTCTATTTGTATGTGCTTCATTGTATTTAGTTAATATTTTGCATGGTGAAAATGAATGCACGAAGCTCTATTCCTCCGAATCCCATTGGGATAACATTGACTACTCCAAAATTTCATAAGGTAGGAATATTTCAAGGTGTCCACATTTGTGGTTTACATAGACCACCAAAAACAAATCCATCGAAAATTGAAATTACAGCCATGGTTAATGCCTAACTAAATTTTCCAAAAACTACTATTATTCATTTGTCTAAGTTCCACACTATAGGTTCCCATTCACGAGGACATCATCTAACTTATGAAACGAGGGAGGAATCCCATAAGTATGAGCCTCCCCATAAGCTGAGGAAGATGGGATTTTTAGTCATAAAACATGCAATAGATTCAAAAAAATGTGCAAAATATATTACACATTGAAACAACTCCAAGTTTGCTTTGCTAAAAAAAAAAAAAATTACTTCAATTAGATTTTTTGTTCTAAAAAACTTATGACATGTTTGATAAAAACCTATATAAATACTTATCTTTTGACAAATGTTGATTCACATGAGCTTAAATATTAAATATTTTTTTGCAATGGATTAAATATGTTTTCTATAGTATAAACATGTGTTTCTATGAATTATATTTTTAAAATTAATAATGTCTATATATTTTATAGAAAGTTTAGATTATTAAAATTCATTCATGTTAAAAATTTATTTAGGTCCCAAATGTGTAATGGTAATGATTTTCTAAAATATTCACAATCCTCAAATTAAATGTCTTCGTGGTTATTTGAATATAACCAATGAAGTCTAGTTAAAAATGGAAAAATTAACAAGGTATAAAAATATTTAAATATTCATGTTGAATTCCCTAAGTGTGGGTTACGATCATTTTTACAGCTTTAGGATTGTATTGGTGCAATTATCATTTCCAATTATTTATCATATTCATATGGGGCCCTTGTATTATTTATTAAGTTTTTAATTATCTTGTGTTGTTCTAAGACTATTGCTAGGTTAGTGAACTTGACAAGGAACATAACTCCAAAAGGTTTTGGTAAACTACATCGTTATGAGAAACGATTCCTTGTTCTCTTTGAAATTTATTCATATGACCCTTGGTCTACCTTATTCACATTTTTGAAAGTTATATATCAGGTTTTTATTTACATGTCAATAGTGTTCTAATATGAGTTCAACTCATCTATAGATGCACATGTACCCTACTTAATCTACATAATATAGAAATTCATTATTGTTTGAAAAGGAGTTAATTATAGAGAATTCAATTACTCATTGAAGCATGAAATTTTCATAGTAGATATGCATTATAAATTTTTAGTGAATAAACTATAACAATTATTGGAATTTCATTCACAATACTATATGTTATTGATGGACTTGTTAAATATCAAGAAAGATTATTCTATCTGATAAAATGAAAACCCCAAAACCTTTTATTATTTCCTTATGGTTCAAACTTTAGCATCCCATTTAGTGAAATATAAATAAGTATATTTTAGCATTGATTGTAATGAATTTTTAGAAACTTGAGAGAGTTTTTGGACACCTCGTGTTGTAAAATCTACTCGTAATGAAGAATTTTGAATTAAAGTGCAAAATATTACTTGGAATGTCAAGTGTATGGTTTAGGTATGCTTGAAATGTCAAGTGTACATTATACACTTTTTGGTTCTCATAAATGTAACTTTTCTAGTTTTCCTCTGTCTCATAAAAATCAATTATCCTACAAGATTTGGATGATCATCTTCTTGTCACTCTTACAAAAATGATACATTTGAACCCTATGTACTAGATATATATTTATTGACTTGGTTCTAAAAACTAATCAAATGTTCTTTACTGTTCTACATTCATTTTATCCCTAATCAAATGTTTATAGATATTTATATTGCAATTGATTGAAATCTATCTATTCATAATACACTAATCAATTTATTAAGTGATTTATTCAAATTTAATATTTACCCATAATGTTTATAAACTAATAATTATATTAAAACATTTTTTTAAAATTATTAGAAAATGTGCTTGTATTAATTTTATGTTAGAAATATAATCTTATCTATATACAAAATGAGTGTAATGGAATCAAACTCGTAAATGAGATTCCAATATATTCCCCCTTTAGTCTAACATATAGAATAAATTTTTTTAGCATTGTAAGGAATACAATGTTTCCCAAAAAGAAGTCACTCACAAACACATGACATTAACTAATGTAGTGTTTATGTCCCTAGATAGAGTACTAAATCCACTTTGAATCTCCAATATGAAATCATTAGGAATGAATGAAATCGATAGAAAATGTTTCAAAGGTGCCTTGTTATATGTTAAATTACAAATGGTTGTATTGAAAAATTCAAATTTGAAGTTGTTGGTACCCAAATTCAATCTCCTTCAAAGGCCAAGAAACATCACGGATTTGACAGGACACTCAAAGGTAGATAGATGATTATGTATGTCATTTTGTAGCCGGGGAAGCAGTCTATCTGACTCTTTAGCACACAAGCTTTGGAAGGAGTGGGTACCACCTTAACATGATGTGATCTTATCCTAACTATTTTAGGTTGTGCCTTTACACCAAGGTAAGAGAACCTATTTTGTAACCTCTTTTATTGAAGAATGTTGGTAAATCCTTCTTTTACACAAATTTTATAGAGAAGACCTTGGGAAAATATGATCAACACACCAAATCTGACTCTCACGAGTTGTCACTTCCAGATTATGGAGATATTTTCAAAACAAGGCAAAGGTTACTAAAGACATTGGGAATCCTAATTATTTCTACATGTTTTGGTGGTAGAAATTATGCATTTGCACACACATAGGAAAAACAGGGGTAGTACAGGTAGGATTGGTTGTTTTTAAATGATTTTTTTGTGGGAGGTGAGGCAGAATGAACTTGATTTTCCAGATCTTTGAGAGTTTTTAAAAAAATGGGGAACTTACACAACAGAATGCTTCAAGATAGCTAAAATTTTCCTTTAACCAGAATGTGTGCTTCAATGGAGGCCCAAATCAGCACGTTTTCACATAAACTATGAGATTCTAGCATGAAGGCTCGAGTTAGAAGACTCAATAAAACATAAAAATATAAGATCAATCATGCTTGAGGTACACCCAGAGGCTTACAAACAATCTCTGTCAACAAATTAAATAAAAGTGATTTTAAATCATTTATTTCATTCCCAGATGAAAGCTCTTCTAAAAATGAAATTGTAGATGCCACTAAACTATCACAAGGATTTAGATCTATGTGATTGAGAGGGATTCTGATACAAGATTGCAATGGGAACAAGAAAAACCATTTGCAGACATTTAGAAACAAAGCAGACACAATTTTTCCCAGAGTAAACTCTGAATAACTCAAATTTGATTAAACTTATCAGCAGGGGAAAGTTTCTAGAAAAATATCAGATCTTTTCAATGGTTGTACACTCGTAACAACCTTGACACGATCAATTTTAACACAAAAGAGATATAAAGGTTTCTCAAACAGTCTGTCAGGGAGATGAGTTCTATCAAGCGTTTCTCTTAGAAAATCAGTTAGGACCCCTTACACTCCAACCATTTGCAAGATAAATTCATGAAATTTATAACATTTTACAACAGAGCCTTTTCCCCCACATTTAGAAACATTCAAAGCAACATTGTGTGTTGTAACTCCCAAAATCATATTTGTAAAAATTCTATTAGGTATGCAGAGGGAAAACCTCTTCAAATATTTCCAAAGATTCAATTCTTCACCAGTAGAAAACTCTTCCATCATTCGCCACCTACTGTCGCCCCCTAATCTGTCAAATCTAGTTCTTTACGTGCTTAGGAAGAAAGACTAGAAAATCGAATTGAACCCGATAGCCACATTTCATCTTAATGGTAAAAGACATCTTAGATATAAAATTAACTCCCCTTCCTTGTTTGGCGTGCAAGAAATATTGAGAAATCATGCGGACTCGCATCTCTACGAGTTCGGACTAAAAATGGTAAAAAGTTTGATACATATGCATAACGACCGTTAATTTATATATTGAATTTGGACTATCCATATGGGAGATCCACTTTAAAACTAGCCTGTGGGTTCCTTTTTTCCTTTTACAACATTTGGAAAAATGTAAATTTTTCACATTTTTCTCTCGCCCCTCCACCTTTGAGAAATGAGCTTGACACGTGTCTTAAGGTGGGTCCTAAAGGAACCATGGCCAAATTATACTATTTCACCTCCTTTTTGGAAAAGGGAAATCTTTCAAAGTTTCCCCCAAAATTCCACACCTCCACCATTGACTGGAACAAAATTTTGACTATTCTATGTCGGGCTTGTGGGTCCTTTTGATGACAAGAGGCAAAAAATCCACATTTCCTCCGATGGTCCGCTTCCCCACCTTTTGACTTTTCAAACTACCACGTGTCACAATGGCGCATCTTGAGATAGTTCCCAAAAGTTGAGACCTTGGATGAGCGCAGGCTCACCACGTGTCTTGGCCCAAAAAAATTGTTTGAACGCTTAAAGCTCAACAGAAGGTGCCATGTGTCAATGTCTAAGGAAATCTCCTTTGGCTATTGAAAATAAAAAGCAAATTGAGCGGAGTTCTCCAAGTGTTGCGCTTCTTTAAAATAAAATTCAAGTGTCGGTCCTAAAACATGCACGGCCCCTCTACATGTCCTAGGCCTCTCAAAACCTTTTGGAAAAGACTAAGTATAGGAAGACTTGGTAGAAGCATCCACGTGTCTTCATGGTGCAATTTCAAGAACCTTGTAAGGCTTCAAAATGATTTCAAGGGGGCTCTTCCATTTTATAATTTTACTCCATTTTTCCGAAAGGTAAAATTATCCAACCTACTTCCGAAGGCCCGTATCTCTACCTTTAACCTTGCCACATGTTCTTGGTGGGGTCAAAGTAAGAATTTTCCCCGCCACTTAAATTTTCTTTTATCAAAGATCTTTGACGGGGTCACGAGGAAGGTGCAAACTTTTTTCCAAAGTATCCAGAAAGAAAAATCTCAATAAATAAACCGACCGCACACCATCCAATTAAAAGAATCCACATTAAGAACCAAAAGAACCAATCAAATTTGAGCGGAGCTATGGGACCAAATTTTCCTTTTTTTGAAAAAAGCAAAAAGTGACAAGTTAAAACATTTTCCCATTGTCCCTTGACCAACCAAAAAAGGCCACATTTCTTGTTAATGCAAGTATGAAAATTGTACAAGGAGAAATGCGCGTCAAATTGTAAAATGTGGAAAAATGACCATTTCAGCTTGAAGATGAAATTTTCTCCGAGGATGGAGAATTTAGAAATTTTACAAGGCTTAAATACATTCCTCTGAGCCACATCCTTTCATTTTTCTTCAAGTATTAAGGGTAAAAATGACAAGGACAACAAATCTGACTGTGGAAAATGGAAAGAATGGGACAACCCAAGTTTTTACACCCAAATACAGACCTTTTTAGATGAACAGAAAAACAAGGAAACAATTTTGGATCTATACATGATCCTCGGTCTAGGAAAGAACTGATTACGACAACAAAAGGAAGGTGGAGACTTTTCAGGAAGAATACGGGAAGATAAAATGTGACAGAGACCATAAATTGATAGATTTTTAATGGCAAAATGGGGTGAGACTATTTTGAGCACCAACACGAGCTTCGACTCGGGATGGGAACTCCACGCTAGTGTCACAAGAACAAAGGTAGACCAAGTGCCAAAAATATCCATTGGGAAAAGGAGTCATCTTGCAGAGCATAAAACCATAACTTGTCTCCCCAAAATGACCAAAGAAATAATCAAAACTAGGCCACCAAGGACCGAACAAACAAAAACATAAAAGATAGAAAATAAACCTACGAACTATACACTCGCAGTGATGCTCACTTTGTTTCTTGTGAATCAATCTAGGAAATGCTTTAAGTTCCTTCCATTAACAACTAATTTGATCAATTCACCATCCAAATCCTTCAAGAATAAGGTATGCTCACCAATCCGAATGTCAATGGAGTAATGGCCCATTTACGGTGCATCAAATTTACCATGCTTGCCCTTATCTTCATGCCTTTTATCTCATAGCAGCACAAAATCTCCAAGATTGAAAGTTTTGTGAGTTACCTTCTTGTCAAATAACTTCTTTATCTTTTCTCTGAACTTTACATGCCTATGGCAAGATGCTCTCCTTTCTTCATCAAGTTCAACAATCTAGTTAATGTGGGCATCATATGGAATTACTTCAATTGTTGAATGAACTAATATGAGGATAATTTACATATGCAGGGGAAGCAGGGCCTGAGTTCCATACACCAACTCAAACGGAATATTTCCAATGGATGTCTTAATAGTAATTCAGTCAGCCCAGACAACAAACTTCAACTACTCACCCCATTTTCTCGTGTTCAGCTCCAAGGTTCTTCTGATAATCTTCAAAGAAAGTTTTATTACTGGACTCAGCTTGTCCATTTCCTTGGGGATTATAATTAGAAGCATATGTAAAATTTATCCCATATTCTCTGCACATTTCCACCAAGGGTTTAGCTCTGAAGCTCATGGCATTGTCAGTAATAATTTTGACTGGCACCCCAAACCAGTAGATAATATGGTTCAGCATGAAGTCCATGAAAAATTGGTGTGTTACTCTCTTGGTGGGGATTTCCTCCACCCACTTGGTTAAGTAATTAGTGGCTACAAGAATCCACTTATGGCCATCACTTGAAGGGTCTGAACTCTCATCAATGAAATCCATTCCCATTTCTTGAACGGGGCTTTAATTGACACGAGTGCGAAGGAAGGGAGCCTAAAGCTTTCGAGTCTTCTAGAGATTTGGCCTCTCTCACATCTTCTAACCAAAAGAGTTGAATCCTTGAAGATATATGGCCACTAATAAACAACCCTCATGATCTTGTGTCTATGAATTTTCCAGCAAAATTCCCCCACAACCTCCTCCATGGAGATCAGCAATTATCTTGAGGGATTCATCTTGATAACGCACCTTAAAACGACTCCCTAAGGGTTCTTCCAAGCTAACCCATAATCAGTAATGACATATTTCTAGGAAGCAAACTTAAGGGCCCTTTTTGGTTCTTACTCAAATACTCATGCCGGTATAAATGTCTAGATAAAAATCACATCTTTGTACCACTCGAACTCATCAATTTTAGAAAAACATCTACCCTTCCTCATTCTACGTCATTCACATAAATAGTTTGTAATTCACTCTCAGCCATAAGCTTACCCAAGCCCAAACCTCTCACCAACTTCATGGTCTAGATATGCATGTCATATTATTACAACTTGTTCACCCATCTGCATCTTTTTGCTTGAGACTCCAACTCGATAAGATGTCTTTGACCATGGTGTGGGCAACATAAGAAACAATTTTGAGCTCAAAATGTAAGGCCTCGAAGACCTTTTTGATTTCAACAAGGAAATTTTTTTCTTCTCAATAATAGTGTATTTTAGCTCAGCCCCCTGCAATGCCTTACTAAAAAAGGCAATTGGACTCTTAGCCCCTTCATCATCTTTCTATAACAAGATATATGCAATAGTGTTTTCTGAAGAAAAAGAAAACAATTGGAAAGGCTTCTTATAATCTAGAGCTGCTAAAACAAGGGCATGCTTTAATTCCTCCTTGATCCCATTGAAATCTTGAATGGAATCCTCCTCCCATTTTATGGCCCGGTCCTTCTTCAGCATGCTAGTGATTGGAATGGTCAACTCAGTAAAGTTTGATATGAATCTCTTGATAAAGTTTATCTTCCCAAAGAAGGACCGAATTCCTTTCTTTGTTTTTGGAATTGGGACCTTGTTGATGGCCTCTACCCTTTCTGGATCAATCATCACCCCCTCTTGTGACACAATGTGACCAAGAAAATTTTCCTTCTAGCACTCCAAAGTAGCACTTCTTTGGATTGAGTGAAATGACATACTCTCTACATCTTATCAAAGCATCTTTTCCAAGTGCGGCAAGTGATCACCCCTCTTTTTGGAAAACACGGTTACATCATCTTGGTAAACAACAATAAAATCATTGATGTAACCAGAGAAAGCAACATCCATTTCACTTTGAAAGGTTGTTTTGTAAAGGTTGTTTTAATTCTTTCCGATTCCTTCACCACAACTTGGTTATAACCAGAGAAACCATCCAGGTAGAAAGTAACTCAAACCAATTCACTATCTACAACATATTATCCATGTTTGGTAAAGGATAATTATCCTTCATTGATGCTCATTCACGTTTCTGTTCCACACATTCCCATGTCACCATTCTTTACATTTGGTACTAGGTTTGCAACCCAAGAAGAATACCTTGTAGTCTTAATAATCCCCCATCAATCAGTTTCTTCAGTTCCTCTTTCATTTTAAGAGATATGAGTGGATTGATTGGCCTCGATTATTCATGAATGGTTTTGCATTAGATTCCAAGGGAATCTCATGTTGAAATAAATCCTCTTTATCTGTCTTTAGTTCGAGAATAACTTCAAGCCATGTAATCTTGATATTTTTCTAGAAATTGGATGTAAGACTGTTTTTCCTCCCGGATAAGATTTCTTGCTAAACAAACCTTCCTTGGTTTCTCCTTTGTGCCAGGGTCATGCTCCTCAACATCCCTTGAGGCTATTATCCATCTGTTAAGCAATTAACATTATCAAAGTTGGATTCAAGAGCAACCAACCCTCTAGGAATTGTATTAGTCTTTAGTTGGATGATGCCTTTACCAAACAAGGTTTATTTACCCTCTTCCACACACACCATTGGCTCCCAATCAATATTTTGATCTGCAAAAACTCCCCTTTATTCTACAAAAATCTTCTGACCTAAGCATCATCATCAAAAACTTGCCAATGCTTAATGTTGTTAGGGACATATGGCCTTGTCAATACTTCAACATCATATTCACAATATGGGGACATTGCACAATTATCAAATTGAGATCCCAATATTGCAATTTTTTCTACCAAATCATTGAACTTCCTATCATGATGCACAATTTTGAATGAATCAAACATCTCAATGAAATCCCAAACTGCATGCTTGTATTGTTTCATTCGCTGATTTTTGTGGCATACAATTTTCTGACTTGCTTGACAATTAATTCTGAATCTCCTTTGACAATGATGTCTTTAACACCATATTTCCAAGAAATCCTCAGACCTAACAATAGTTCCTCATACTTAGCAATGTTATTAGTGCACTCAAAGTTGAGTTTGAAGGAAAATACAAACTCTTCTGGCGTGGAGAGATCATAACAACACCAGCACCATTTCAAAACCTAGAGCAAGCTCCATCAAATAATAAAGTCCAAGGAGATCTTGCTTGTTCAAGACACTTGCATTCTTCAATCTTGTGCTCTTTTCCATTAGCAAATCCTACAAAGTTATCAGCATCAACACTTGTGTACAATACTTCATAAGATGCATTGTTGGGATCTTCAATAAGGTGCAACATCTTCTTTTCTCCATACAACCTGACAAGGCTACCCTCAATTGGGATGGTAGCATAGGACATGTCCATTTGAACACTCCCACCAACACTTGCAGCCCATTTTCTAGATAACAACATACCCCACTTGGCTGGGAATCAACAATAACAACATCAAGCATCAGGTTTTTACAGGTAAGCTACAAGTTGCACCACCAGACCTTTCACACATCCCACCACTAGCACTTCTCTGGAGTCCATAGTAGTACACTTCCCATATGCTGTTGTTACTTTGATATCCAGCTCATTCATGACTTCTAGAGGCATAACATTGCATGATGCCCCTAAGTCAAACATACAATTTTGTAGCAATGTGTGTTTAATAATCAGAGTGGTGAAGAATGGATCCACATTTAGTTGAGACTCCACCAAGGTTGTCCACAAATAAACCTCGGATGGTTCCCCTAGTTCCTCCAACACTGGTGGTTTCTCTAACTCTTCAATGACTGGTGGAGTCTCCACAATGTTTATATTTCTACCTAGGGTAGACTTCTCCTCTTTCAGCCCCAAATATTCAAAATTCCTTTTTTGTGCTTAGGAATCCTAAGCAGCTCAACCATTGGAACTAAGATCTTGATCTAGCTCAAGACTTGGGAAATATCATAAGGGACAAACTTTGGCAATGCATCATTGGAAGGAAGGTTGACAAACTCATTAGATGGCACATGATTTTTGATTGCTTGGGCATGAGGAGAGGTATTATTTTTATTTGGAACAGCAAAGAAAGCCCTTGGTAGATGCATATTTCCTAGGATCCTCTTTAGAAATATTTGAAAGTAATGGAGTTTTTGGCTTGGCTTGAGGTCCCTTACCTTTCACAACCCTACTTATTGTGTTGCATTTATTTTCTTGAGCCACAAAAATATTCATCAATAACTTCTTATCCTCCTCAAATGGGATTCCTCCATCATACTTATTTATCATTAAAGCTCTTAAATATTCAAATTCATTATTGGGAAATTCAAAATCTTGTACGGTATCTACTTCTAAAATATGAAAAGGAGGAAGAATGGGTACTCGGTGGATGCAATCCCAAAAATTAGTAGCATTTTTAGCACTTATTACCTCAGTTGAAGTTGCCCCTTGTTGTGAGCTCATGAAGCAACCCATCATGCAAACATCATCATCATTATCATCATCAAATTCTTCTTCTTCCTGTTGATCTTTCTCACATGGAGCATGGATGTGAAAAATCTGTCACACCAATCAATGACATCTATCTCCTCCATAATAGCAACTCTAGCAGCCAAAGGATCATGTACCATTATATTTTCCCTTCCTTAGGACTATGTATTTCCAAATCCAACAGGTCCCTTGCCTCTATCATCAAATCTCTGATCATTTCTATGATGATTGGCAAACCTATCTTGGCCTTGTTGCTTGTGATGACCTTGTGAACTCGGCCCAATCCCTTTTTCTTCCCAGGATAATTTGTATGATATTTATTTGAAAATGCATACCAAAGTTTTCACAACTTCCCCCAAATCGAAGCCTTACTTGTTTAAGGATCTTCGGGTTAATTATTTTGACACCGTCCCTTTTTAGAGGCCTTCAAATTGCCTTGATGTTATTCTCGATTTGCGAGAGCCATGGTGAAGGCCTCCTCAAATTAGTATGGTTTTTCCCTCGGTTAGTAAGTAATTTTTTTTATCAAATGCATTTGAATATTTGATCAAACATGATTCATCACATGGCCTTAAAATAATAGGAAATATCCTCAAGGTTTTTTTAAACCTTGTGTTGAAATCATGTACTGACTCATTAGGATTCTTCTTGATGTTTTCAAATTATGATAGAAGAAACCTAGGGTCAGTTCTATCACCATATTGCAATCTAAATGCATTGTTCATATCTATCCAAGAATCAATGGAATTATCTGGAAAATATTTATACCAATCCCTTGCATCCTCTTCCTAAGTATGGATAAACAATTTGATATATACATCTTCATGTTCAATCTCAAATTATTCCATCATATTGAAAAAAAAATTAAATGTTGATCACCGGTTATAGCGTTGTTTCTTACATCCTAGGAGGCGCATTTGGATAACAAGCCATCCGTAAAAAAATATAGGACCAAAGGTGTTTACAACAAAATGAGGTCTTGGTGGGGGTTAGGCCATGTTGTTTTGAGGAGGTGACCCTTGAGGGAGACAAATTGATAAGGGGAAGAGGGTCTTTAAAACACGGAGTATAACATTAAAAATGGATATCCCCTAAAGGCCTTGTTTCTGAAAACCCTATCAACTTTTGGAAAGATAGGGGAAGAATGAGAAGCAACATTTTTAAAATAAAATGAAGGCCCCTCTTCAGATGGATAATTTAATTTGACAAAAAGACTACCTGATTCAAAATCAATTGAATGGAAATATTCAATGATAGGTAGATCACTTTCATTGATGGGGACTTATTTTGTTGACTGTTGATATCCAACAACTCTCCAGGATTTTCTTCCTTCTGAATTTATTTTTCCTAGCTCTGGAAATAATGTCGTAGCAAGATCTCTAGCAAAGAAATATCTTCTTCCTTCTAGCTTTGCAAAGATTAGTAACAAAAATCACTTGACAGAGGTTAAGACACTGGTACTCATCAAGAATTAGATCAACAGGAGTTCCCACTAAGGATTTCCACCTTAGTTGTGAAAATGCACTAAAATATGATATGTCAAATGTCATCAATACTAGAAACTGGAAATGGGATGATCTGACTTTTCTGTACCCAAATTTATCAATGAAAGCTAGTGCACTAGGTGTGGAAACTGAAAGAATTACACACAACACTTGCAAATTTGAAAACTTTTTACAAGCTAGAACACAAGATGATACTTGAAACAATGTATTAGCACTTAGAGCATATAATAAGTGTTTACTAGGGTCTGAATATGAACTGTAACCACTATGTCCCAAAATGATGTAAGAAACATGTTGGTACCCAAATTTAATCTCCTTTAAAGGCCAAACAACATCGCAGATTTTACAGGGACAATCAAGGCGATAGATGATTATGTATGTCATTTTGTAGCCGGGAAGTAGTCTATCTGACTCTTTAGCACATAGGATTTGGAAGGAGTGGGTAGCACCTTAAAAGGATGTGATCTTATCCTAACTATTTTAGGTTGTGCCTTTCAACCAAGGTAAGAGGACCTATTTTGTAACCTCTGTTATGAAGAATGCTGGTAAATAATTCTTTTGCACAAATTTTATAGAGAAGATCTTGGGAAAATATGATCAACACACCAAATTTGACTCTCATGAGTTGTCACTTCCAGATTATAGAGATATTTTCAAAAAAGGGAAAAGATTACTAAATACATTGGGAATCTTGATTATTTCTGCATGTTTTGGTGGTAGAAATTATGCATTTGGCACACACAGGACAAATAGGGTAGTACAAGTAGGATAGGTTATTCTTAAATGAATTTTTTGGTGGGAGGTGAGGAATAATGAACTTGATTTTCCAGATCTTTGAGAGTTTTTTACAAAATGGGAACTTACACAACATAATGCTTCAAGATAGCTAAGATGTTCTTTTAGCCAAAATGTGTCTTTGTAATGGAGGCCCAAATCAACACATTTTCACAAAAACTATGAGATTCTAGCACGAAGGATCGAGTTAGAAGACTCAATAAAACATCAAAATCTAAGATCAATCATACAGAGGTACATGCACATGCTAACAAATAATCTCTTTCAATAGATGAAAGAAAAGTGATTTTAAATCATTTATTTCATTCCCAAATGAAATCTCTTCTAAAAATTAAATTACAGATGCCACTAAACTATCACAAGGATTGAGATCTATGTGATTGAGAGGGATTTTGATACAAGATTACAATGGGAACAAGAAAAACCATTTGCAGACATTCAGAAATGTTGCAGACAAAATTTTTCCTAGAGTCAACACGAAATAACTCAAATTTGATTAAACTTATCAGCAGGGGAAAGTTTCTAGAACAATCTCAGAGCTTGTCAATGGTTGTACACTCACAACCACCTTGACACGATCAAGTTTAACATAAAATAGATATACAAGTTTCTCAAACAATCCCTCAGGGAGACAGGCTCTATCAATCTTTTCTCTTATAAAATCAGTTCTAATCCCTTACACTCTAACCATTTGCACTATAAATTCGTGCAATTTATAAAAATTTACAACAGAGCCTTTTCCCCCACAACCAAAAAAGTTCAAAGAACCATTGTGTGTTGTGACTCCCAAAATAAAATTTGCAAAAGAAACTGTCAGGTGTGTAGAGGGAAAATCTCTCCAAATATTTCCAGCATTCAATTCTTCACCTGGTAGAACACTCTTCCCTCATTTTCCACCTACTTCTGCCCCTAATCTGTCAAATCTGGTTCTTTGTGTGCCCTGGGAAGAGAGACTGGAAAATCAGATTGAACCTGATAGCCACATTTCGTCTTAATGGTAAAAGACATCTCCAGATCTTCCTCACCAAACTTAGATATCAAATTAACTCCCCTTCCCTATTTGGCATGCAAGAAATATCGAGAAATCATGAAGAATCGCATCTCTAGGAGTTCTTCGGTGAAAATGGTGGAAAAATCAGATACATATCCACAATTGCCATTGATTTCTATTTTGAATGTGGACCATCCACTTTAAAATGGACCTACGGGTTCATTTTTTCCTTTTGCATCTTTTGGAAAAATGTTAAATTGTCACATTTTTCTCTGCACTTCTACCTTTGAGAAATGAGCTAGACACATGTCCTAAGGTGGGTCCCAAAGGAACCGTAGCTAAATTCTACTATTTCACCTCCTTTTTGGAAAAGGGAAAATTTTACAAGTTTCCCCCGAAAGTCTGCACCTCCACCATTTCTGGAACAAAATTTGTACTATTCTTTGTTGGGCTTACGGGTCATTTTGATTATTTAATCCTTTAGATTGTAAGAAGTAAAAATCCAAGTTACCTCCAATGGTCCCTGTTGTTGCTCATGATGGTCTTGCCCTCGTTTACCTTTGAAAATATATCAATTTACGGCCTCTGTCACTTTCTTTTTCCCTATGTTGTGCCTAGTTAATCTTTGTTTCCATTTTTAATATGTTCCTGGGTTGTAGATCACTTATGGGTCCATGGTTTTCTCCTTGTTTCTTTTTTCCTCCGAAAAGGTCTGTAATTTGGGTCTCCCATTCTCTGTTCATCTAAAAACTCGGGTTCTCCCATATTTTCCATTCTCCATGAGTCGGGATTTGTTTTCTTTTTCATTTCTACCCTAAATACATGAAGAACAATGAATGGATGTATCTCTGAGGAACAAATTTGAGCCTTGTAACATTTCTAAATTATTTGTCCTTGGAGAAATTTTCATTTTCGGCTCAAATGATCATTTTTCTATATTTTATAGTTTGACGGGTGTTTCTCCTGTCAAATTTACATCCTTGCATCGAGGGGATGTGGAATCTTTTGGTTGCACGTATCTCAGTTGGGTATTTCAAAATTTCTATGAATCGCCTCAACTTAAAAATGTGTCCACATGGAGGAACAACGCTCATTTGAAGATCTACTTTTTGGTTTGGCCTTGGAGTAGTGCCGGGAGGACACGTGGAGGTTTTCCTACTTTTCCCAGACTTAGATAAATTTTATGCAGCTAAAATAGTTTGGTGGAGAACAAGGACACGTGGCAAGCTGCGTTCGCTCAAAGTATTTTAAAGAAGCGTTAGGAGGACACTTGGAGGCCTTCGCTCACTTTGCATTTTCTTGGACTTTTCAATGGCCAAAGGAGACTACCCCAGAGCATGACACTTGGCACCTTCCACTGAGCTTCGAGCCTTCAAACAAATTTTGTTGGGTCAGCACATGTGGCGAGCCCACGCTCATTGAAGGTCTTAACTTTTGGGGACTATGTCAAGATTTTCCATTGTGAAAAGTGGTAGTTTGACAAGTCAAAAGGAGTAGGGAAGTAGACCATTGGGGGTAACTTGCATTTTTAGCCCCTAATTTTCAAAGGATCAAAACATCAAAATGGCCCACAAGCCCGATGAAGGGAAGGTCAAAGCTTTCTCCAGTCAAAGGGGAGGTGCGAACCTTCGGAGGAAATTTGTAAAATTTTCCCTTTGTGGGAAAAAGAGTTAAAATTATAAAAGGGAGTGTGGTTCCGCAGGACCCACATTGGAAACTTGAAGCGGAAGGGCGGAGTTGCGGGAAAACTTGGAAAATTTTCCTTTTTCCAAAAAGAGGGTCAAATGGCAGAATTTATTCGTGGTTCCTTTGGGACCCACCTCAAGACACATGTTAGGATCATTTCCCAAGGGTGGAGGCACGGAACAAAATGTGAAATTTTTCCATTTTTCCAAAAGTTGTAAAAGTCAGAGGAACCCCAGGCCTATTTTAAAAATTGAATCTTCCACGTGGACGGCCCAAATTCAAAGGTAAATATCAATGACATATGAGAGTTTGAATCTGATTTTCCCCATTTTATTGAAACATGCCTTGAAGTGCGAAGTTTTCATGATTTCTTGGTATTTTCTACATGCCAGGTAGAGAGGGGAGCTAATGTTGATATCTGAGTTTGGTGGGAAGATCTGGAAGATTTCTTTCATCATTAAAATGGTTTGACTATTGTACTCGATCGAATTTCCCATTTTTACTCTCCAAAGCACGCAAGGAGCCAAAATTGATAGATTAGGGGTGGAATTGGTTGGAAAATTGAAGGAGTGATCTACCAGAGGAAGGAGTTGAATGTGGGAGATATTCGATGAGATCTGCCCCCTCGAGCACCTGGAAACTTTTTACAAATCTGATTCTAGGAATCGCGATCGTGATCATGGCAAGCACTAGTAGCACTCAAGGTCTAGATTTTGGAGGGGAAAAGGGTCTCTATTGTAAATGTTATAAATGGCACAAATTTTTCATGTAAATGGTTGGAGTGTTAGGGGTCGGGACTAAATTTTCTAATAAAAAAAGCTTGATAGAGCCCATCATTTTGAGAATCCATTTGAGAAGCTTGTATATCTCTTTTGTATTAAATCTGATCATGTCAAGGTGGTTGTAAGTGTATAGCCATTGACAAGCTCTGAGACTATTCTAGAAACTTTCCCCTGCTGATAGATTTAATCAAATTCGAGTTATTCTGTTGTCTTGAGAAAAATGTGTTTTTTAATTTCTGAATGTATGCGAGTATTTTTTTGTTTCTGTTGCAATCTTGTATTAAAATTTGATTCAATCACATAGGCCTCAATCCTTGTGATAGTTTAGTGGCATCTGTAATTTCATTTCTCAGAAGAGCTTTCATCTGGGATTGGAATAAATGATTTAAAATCACTTTTCTTTCATCTGTTGATAGAGATTATCTGTAAGCCTCTTGGTGTACCTTAGGCATGATTTGACTCAAATATTGATGCTTTGTTGGATTTTCTAACTCGAGCCTTCGTGATAGAATCTCAAATATTGTGTGAAAAAGTGCTAATATGGGCCTCCATTGAAGCACATATTCTAGTTAAAGAAACATTTTAGCTATTTTGTGGCATTTTGTTGGTTTAACCTTCCATTTTGTAAGATTCCTCAAGGATCTAGTGAATCAAGTTCATCCTGCCCCACCTCCCACCAAAAAATTCATTTAAAACAACCAATCCTACCCATACTACCCTTGTTTTTCCTGTGTGTGCACAAATGCATAATTTCCATTACCAAAGCATGCAGAAACAACTAGGATTTCAAATTTCTTTAGTAACCTTTGCCTTGTTGTGAAAATATCTCCATGATCTGGAAGTGACAACTCATGAGAGTCATATTTGGTGTGTTGATCATATTTTCCTAAGGACATATCTACAAAATTTATTCAAAAGAAGGATTTACCAGGTATTATTCAATAACAAAGGTTACAAAAAAGGTTCTCTTACCTTGGTTGAATGGCACAACCTAAAATAATTAGGATCATATCACATCCTTTTAAGGTGCTACCCACTCTTGTTAAAACCTAAGTGCTAAAGAGTCAAATAGATTACTTCCCCGGCTACAAAACGACATACATGATTATCTATTTGCCTTTGAGTGTCCTGTCAAATCCATGATGCTGCTCGGTCTTTGAAGGAGATTAAATTTGGGTACCAACATGCTTCTGGCGCCGTTGCCGGATATTGTGATTACAATTCATTTTCAGACCTTGGTGAGAATTTCTTATATGCTCTAGATGCTAATACATTGTCTCAAAAATCATCTTCATTCGGGCCTGTAAGAAGTTTCATGTTACAAGTGTTATATGTAACTTTTCCAGTCTCTACAGGTCTTTGTACTAGTATTCAATGATAAATTTTGGTAAAGAAAAGTCAAAGTCTTTCCATTTCTAGTTTCTAGTGTTGACAGACATTCGACAAATCATATTTAGTGCATTTTCACAACTAAGGTGGAAATCCTTAGTGGCGACTCCCTGTTGATCTGATTTTAATGATCACTAGTTTCTTAACCTTTGTGAAGTGATTTTTGTTACCAAAATTTTTAAATATGGAAGGAAGAATATCTTTCTTTGCTTGAGATCCTCCTATGACACTATTTCCAGAGCTATTGAAAGCAAAAGAAGAAGGAAGAAAACCCTAGAGAGTTATGGGGGATCAACAGACATGAAGGGGAATCTCCATTAATGAATGTGAACGGCCTATCATTGAAGACTACCATTCAAGTGACTCTAAATCAGGTAGCTTCTTTGTGGAATTGAATTCTCCAACTAGAGAAGGGCCTTCATTTGATTTTGAAAATTTTTCTTCACATTTTGCACCTGTCTTTTCTGAGGTTGATAGGGATTTCCAAGAGACAAGGCCTTTAGGGGGTATCCATTTTGAAAATTATACTCTTGTGTTCCAAGGACCCTTAACCCCTTATCAATTTGTCACCCCTCCAGGGTCACCTCCTCAAAATAGTATGGCCCAGCCCCCACCCAGACCTCCATTTGTTGTAAACACTTTTGGACCTATAAATTTTGTGGGAATGGCTGGTTATCCAAATGTAGTGCCTCAAGATGTAAGGAACAGACTACCAAAGTTCCAAGGGAACAATGTTATTACTGGTGATCAACATCTAAATATTTTTATCAATATGATGGAAGACTTTGAGATTGAACATGAAGATGTATATATCAAGTTGTTTATCCATACCTTGGAAGAGGATGCCAGGGACTAGTATAAAGCATTGCCAGATAACTCTATTGATTCTTGGACTAAGATGAGTAATGCATTTAGATTGCAGTATGGTGATAGAAATGACCCTAGATTTCTTTTAACAGAATTTGAAAACATCAAAAAGAATCCTAATGAGTCATTACATGATTTCAACACAAGGTTTAATAAGACCTTGAGGAGATTACATGTTAGGATAAGGCCTTATGATGAGTCATGTTTGATCAAATATTCTGATGCATTTGATAAAAAGGCTACATATTACTTAAGAGACAAGAACCCCACAAATTTGAGGCAGGCCTTTACCATGGCTCTGTAATTAGAGAACAACATCAAGCCAATTAGAAAGCCTCCAAAAAGGGAAGGTGTGAAGCTGGTTTATCCATAAAATCCTCAAACAAGTAAGGCTGTTGATTTGGAAGAGGTTGTGAAAATTTTGGTAGGGGTTGTAAAGAAATTTCCTACAAACTAGCTTCGGTGAGAAGGGAATTGGGTAGAGCTTACAAGGTCAACACAAGCAACAAAGGCAAGATAGGTTCACAAATAACTAGAGATCTATTGTGAGAGGTAAAGGACTGTTGGATTTGGAAATAGGAATCCCCAAGGCAGGAAAATAGAATGGTGCCTAACCCTTTGGTTGTCGGGGTTGCTATTGTGGAGGAAATAAATGTCATTGATTGGAGTGAAAAATGTTTCATGCCCCATGCTTCTTGTGAAGAAGATCAGCAAGAAGAAGAAGATGATGATGATGATGATAATGATGTCTGCATGATGGGTTGTTCCACAAGCTTACAATGATGGGTTGTTCCACATGATGGGTTGTTCAGTTCCATAAGCCTTAGACGAGTTTGTTAAGATTAAATACCTTTCAAACCAAATCAATATTTCCTTCATTTATGATCAGTCTCTTCCGAATGGTTCTATTTTTTGGAACAACCTTCTTCACAACAGGAAAATCGTTTCTCAGGGGTGTAGCTGGAAGCTTGGGGATGGGCAAAACATTAACTTCTGGACTGATAAATGGACTGATTCTAACTGGATTTCTTCTTATGGTCACATTAAAGACAACTTAATTACAAAGTATGGACACAAAATGTAGGGATACATTGAGGTGGATGAAAAAAAAAGAAAATGGAAACAGCTAAAAGTGGAGAATGATAATGTACAGACTGATGTTTCATCTAAATACAAAATCAACTTTCTCTAATCCATATTAGTAACCAAAATATTAAGGATGAACTCATCTAGAAGGATTATTTTGATGGGGAATATTTTGTTAAATCAGGATATAGTTCTTTCTTTGTCTCTATTGAAAGTGAAATTAAGTGGCACAAGTTGTGGATGTTTGAGTTAACCCCTAGAGTGAAATTCTTCTGGTGGCTCATCATTAAAGGAAAGATCCTGACTAATGACAACCTCATCAAGAAGGGATTCATCATGCCAAATAGATGTTGCATGTGTTAGAAAGAGGTGGAAGACATAAAACATTTATTTCTTCATTGTGAGTATGCTTCCAAAATTTGGCATCTTGTTTTTGCAAAATTTAATCGTAGATGGATTTTGCCCCTTACCCGTCTTCGGGCACAGGAACAATGGGACTCTCTGTATAAGCATTTTGTGGTGAATAGATTGTGGCAACTTGTTTTACCTCACACTATGTGGAGATTTTGGAAGGCTTATAATGATGGCATTTTTAGAAACACTAGAAAGGCATGTAACAAAGTCTACAAGGAAATTATCATTGTTGTGCAGGATAATATTGCTAGATTTAAACCTCCTAAAAATAGACTTTACCCTGAGAAAGAAGAATACATTCTGACTGATTGGAATATTGACACTGCCTTCAAAAAGAATAACAATGGTATGGATAGAACCACCATCCGATGGATTAAGCCTCCCAATGATTGGCATAAGTTAAATTTTGATGGGGCCTCAAAAGGCAATCCGGGAGACTCTGGAGGTGGAGGAGTCATCAGAGATCAAAAAGGTTGTTTTGTTGCTACTTTTTCTAGGAAAATGGGCAGGAAAACTAACCATTACTCAAGCTCACGAGTGGCCATATGGGAATAAGGCTTTCCAGAGATTGTAATATTTTGAATATTATAATTGAGGGTGATTCTCTGAATATCATCAATCTCTTAAACAAAAAGCAACACCCCAGCTGGTCAATTAGAGATTTCATTGGTGAAGCTATTGATATATGCAAGAGTTTTTAAAATGTTAAAATCACCCACACCTATCGGGAAGGCAATAGGGTCGTAGATGGTTTGGTAAACCTTGGTGTTACTAATAATTTTCAAACTTGGCTAAGGGGGGATGTTCTACCCACTCAAGTCAATAAAGACATATTTAATGATCTACATGGCTAAGAAAATCATCACTAATGGTTGTAATGTGGATGCTAATGTGCGGATCCTCAAGTACAGAATGATGACATCATATAATATTTATATGATTGATGGGATTTGTGAAAACTGGACAATCATCATTTATTGGCATATAAAGAAATCCAAGGAGTGGGAAAGATTCAAAAACAAAGTTCATCCCGCCCGTATCATGCTAACATCTTTACCGTTGATAACATAAATAGTTGAAAAAATGGGGGGTCTGCCATGCAAAACAGAACCCACCCACAATCCAGCATGGAAAGAGGATTTTGTTCTCTGGAACTACCTTCAAATTGGGGGTCTATCAAATTTGATGGAAAGGATTCAAGGTTTTGATCAAGATATTTCTATTAGATTCACCCAAGGATGGAAGAATCGGGTTGTCAAATACAACAACATGGAGGTTGAGATCACGGAGGAGCTCATCGCCCAGATCACGGGACTCAGTCTTGATGGCACCAAATTCTTCAATAAGAAGGTAGACAAGGAGGTGGAGACTAATAAATTCCTAGATGATGGGGAGAATCTTGAGTTTGTGACTGCTGGCATCAAGGTGGCTTCATTCCTGAGCCTTTTGTTGAGCTAGCCAGGATGGTTGTCAGGTATGTAACTCTTGAAGGAATATTTGTTACTATAACTCAAAAACATTTGATATTTCTTAACCACTTTTGTAGAAATATAACCATCAGCTTCCCTCACTACTTAATAAACTCACTGGAGAAATCAGTTAGGGAAGTTCAGAGCCATTCTAGGGTTGTCCCTTTGCATCAAGGGCTAATCCTGCTGATCCATCGCCACTGTTCAAACTGTCCCTGCATGAATCCCGTCCACCCTCTTCCTCCATACCTCCCCCTACTCACACCGCCTTCATTCCCCCTGCTGGAAAGGAAGATTGAAACTACTTTCTAGCAAGAAAAGAAAGGGCATAAAAACTAAAATCCCTACTTCTCAACGGGTTCTCAGAAGTCACAAAGACCTAGAGCTTGCTGAGAACCTCCTGCATATCAGCCAACCAATGGAGGAACCTAAGGAGGAGGATTTGATGGTCAGAGTGGACAGGATGGAAAAGGAAATACAAGAACTCAAAGGGGTTATAAAAATATGGAAAAAGCTAAGGGAAAAGGAATACTACAAAGTGATGATGAGGAGGGGGTTATTGCTGAAGTATTCAAAAATTTACAATCTTTGGATGGTAGAATGGGAAATGCAAAAAGTCGCAATGACTGCATACTATCTGCTCTTAAAAGTATTTATAATTTCATTGAACAACATGTTCATAGTGTATGCAGTTTAAGTGGGATTAATGAAGACATTTGGGGCCCCAAAGAGAAAAGGGATATAGCAATTGCTCAAGCGGATCTGAAAGACTCTTCTCTGGCCACATCCATTACCTTCTTCATGTCATTGCTGCAGCTATCAAAACCAAGATTGACAGGGCTATCAAGTAACGGGGTGCTTTGTGATGTTGTTTGTCATTTGTGAAGTTACTATTAACTGGCGCTCGAGGAGCTATTTATTAGCGAGATATTATATGATGGATATATTTTGTTTTCTTTTTGATCTCTTCTTACTTTTTGGATCATTGTATGTCTGGATCCTTTCTTCTAATTTTTTGTTTTATCTGGCTGATGAGCCCTCTTAGGTTGGTTGTTTTTCCCTTCTCTGGGTTGTTTCTCTCACTCATGATATCTGACTTTTGAGCCCTTTTGTATACAGGGTATAGTCCCTTCAAAACTATTTGCCCTTAATAAAATAAAATAAAAAGGGCAACTTCAATCGAGGTGATAGGTGCCTAGACTTGCCACTTTTTGGGACTGCATTCATAGGGTACTTATTCTTCCTCCCTCGCATATTTTATATGTAGATAATATAAAACCTTTTGAATTTCCCAATAATGAATTTGAATATTTAAGGGATTTAATGATAAAGAAGTATGATGGAGGAATTCCATGTGAGGAGGATAGAGGATTCTTGATGAATATTTTTGTTACTCAAGGGAAGGGATATAACACAAGAAGTAAGGTCATCGAAAGGGACGGGGCCTCAAGCCAAGCTAGAAGTTACCTTACTTTCAAACATTCCTAAAGAGGCTCCTAAGAAAGATGCATCTCCCAAGAGCCCTGCAGTTCCAAACAAAAATCATACCCCTACTCATGCCCAAGCTGTCAAAAATCTTGTACCACCTAATGAGTGTGTTGGCTTTCCTTCCAATACTGCCTTGCCAAGAAATGTCCTAAAGTATATTTCCCAAGTTTTAAGTCAAATCAAAGTATTTGTTCCAATTTTTGAGTTTCTTAGGATTCCTGAGCACAAAAAGAGAGCATTTGAATACTTGGGATTGAAAGAAGAGAAGACGCCCTAGGCAGAAATGTAAATATTGTGGAGAATCCTCCAATCATTAAAGAATTAGAGACACTACCAACATTGGAGGAGCTAGATGAACCACCTAAGGTCTATTTTGGGACATCCTTGGTGGACTCTCAATGAATGTGGATCCATTCTTCACCACTTTGATCATTAAGGACAAACTGCTGCACAACTACATGTTTGACTTAGGGGAATCATGTAATTTCATGCCTTTGGAAGTCATGAATGAGCTAAATATCAAAGTGATAGTAGCATATGGGAAGTGCACTGCCATGGATTTAGAGAAGTGCTAGTAGTGGGATGTGTGAAGGGTTTCGTGGTGTAGCTTGCATCTTACCTAGGTAATAATTTAAAACTTGATGTTGTCATCGTTGACTTCCCAACCAAGTGGGGTATGCTACTGTCAAGAAAATGGGTTGCAAGTGTTTACGGGAGTGTCCAAATGGATATTTCCTATGCAACCATTCCAATTAAGGGCGCTCTTGTCGGGTTGTATGGAGAAAAGAAAATGGTACATCCTATTGAGGATTCCAACAATGCATTCTATGAAGTATTGTAAACAAATGTTGATCTTTGAGAACTTTGTAGGATTTTTGATGGAAAGGTGAACAAGATTGAGGAATTCATTTGTCTTGAAAAAGCGGGCACTCCTTGGACTCTATTGTTCGATGGAGCTTGCTTCAAGTTTGGGAATGGTGTTGGTATTGTTCTACTTTCTCTGGTCGGGAAAAAATTGTATTTTCCTTCAAACTCAACTTTGAGTGCACTAACAACATTGCTAAGTATGAGTCACTTTGTTGGGTTTAAGAATTGCTTGGAAATATGGTATTAAGAACATCATTATCAAAGGAGACTCGGGAATTAATGGTAAAACATGTCGAGAAAACTATATGCCACAAATAATTAGTGAATGAAACCATATAAACATGTAGTTTGGGATCTTATTGAGATGTTTGATTCATTAAACATAGTGCATCATGATAGGAAATTCAATGACTTGGCAGACAAGCTTGCAGTGTTGGGGTCTCAATTTGAAAATTGTACAATTTCCCCATATTGTGAATATGAGGTTGAGGTATTGACAAGACCATCTATCCCTGACAACATTAAACACCGGTAGGTTTTGATGGCGACACTCGGATCAAAAAGTTCCTACAAAACAAGGTAGAGTTTTCTAATCAATGCATTGATTTGGAGAAAATGGTATGTACAATAGAGGGAAAGAAAACCTTGTTTGGCAAGGGAATCATCTAGCTAAATACCAATACCATTCCTAGAGGACTTGGTTGCTCTTGAGTCCAATTTTGATAATGTTGATTGCATTATTAACAAATGCATAGCAACCTCAAGGGATATTAAGGAGCATGATCTTGGTACAAAGGAGAAGCCAAGGAAAATTTGGTTAGGCAGTAATCTCAGTAAGGAGGAGAAGTAGTCATACATCCAGTTGTTGAAAAAATACCAAGATTGCATGGTTTGGACCTATTCTAAACTAAAAGCATACAGAGAGGACCTATTTCATCATGATATTCCCTTAAATTCTAATGCAAATCCATTTAGGTAGAAGAAGAGGCCCATCAATCCACTCTTATCTCTCAAAATGCAAGAGGAACTGAAGAAAATGAGGGATGGAGGGATTATTTAGCCCACAAGGTATTCTTCTTGGGTTGTAAACCTAGTGCCAGTGAGAAAGAAGAATGGTGACATTAGGCTGTGTGTAGATTTCAGGAATTTGAACAGAGCATAAATGAAGGATAATTATCCTTTACCAAATATGGAGAACATGTTGTAGTTAGTGACTGGTTCTGAGTTTCTTTCCACCTTGGATGGTTTCTCTGGTTATAACCAAGTTGTGGTGAAGGAATCAGAAAGGATCAAGACAACCTTTACTACTCCTTGGGGACCTATGTTTATGTCACGATGCCCTTTGTTCGATGAATGCTTTGAGCTACCTTTGAAATAGAAATGGATGTTGCTTTTTCTAGTTACATCAACGAGTTTATTGCAATTTTATCAAGATGATGTAACTATATTCTCCGAAAGAGAAATGACCACTTGCTGCATTTGGAGAAGATGCTTTGATAAGATGTAGAGAATGTGGCATCTCACTCAATCCAAAGAAGGGCCATTTTGGAGTGCGAGAAAGTAAATTTAATTAGTCACATTGTGTCATAAGGAGTGATGATTGATCCAGAAAGAGCAGAGGCCATCAGCAAGGTCCCAATCCCAAGAACCAAGAAAGGAATTCATTCATTCTTTAGGTAGATAAACTTCATCAGAATATTCATATCAAACTTTTCTAAGTTGACCATTCCAATCACTTCCATGCTGAAGAAAGACCAGGTCATCAAATGGGAGGAGGCTGTCATCCAAGATTTCAATGGGATTAAAGAGGCACTAAAGCATGCACATGTTCTAGCAGCTCCAAACTATAAGAAACCTTTCCAACTATTTTCCTTTGCTTCAGAGAACACTATTACTTCTGTCCTACTACGTAAAAGATGATGAAGGGGCTGAGAGGCCAATTTCCTTCTTCAGTAAGGCCTTGCAGGGGGCTGAGATGAAGTACACTATCATGGAAAAGAAAGCATTTTCCTTGGTAAAAGCAACAAAGGTTTTCGGGCCTTACATTTTGAGTTCTAGGATTGTTTCTTATGTTCCCCACACCATGGTGAAGGACATCTTGTCAGAGATGGAAGTCTCAAGAAAGAGATGTAGGTGGGTGAACAAGTTGCAAGAATATGATATGGATATCCAAACCATGAATTTGGTAAGAGGTTTGGGCTTGGCTAAGCTTATGGATGAGAGCAACTTGCAAAATATTGAGGTAAATGAGGTAGAAGAAGAAAGGGTAGGTGTTTTTAAAAGGTTGATGAGTTTTGAGTGGTACAAGGATGTAATTTTCTATCTCAGACACTTATGCTACCCTGAGTATTTAAGTAAGAACCAGAAAAGAGCTCTTAAGTTGGCTTCCCATAAATATGGCATCGGTGATTATGGGTGAACTTGGAAAAACCCGGAGGAGTGTTCTTAAGGTGCATTACTGAAGAAGAAGCCCCAAAGATAATTGCTGATTTACATGGAGGAATTTGTGGGGGGCATATTTCTACAAGAGTAACAACACATAAGATCCCGAGGGCTGGTTATTGGTGGAAAAATATCTTTAAGGATACAACTCTTTTGGTTAAAAGATGTGAGAGCTTCAGCTCCCTTCCTTTGTAACCTATATCAATTGAAGCTCCATTCAAACAATGGGGAATGAATTTCATTAGTGATATTTCAGACCCTTCAAGTGCTAGCCATAAGTGGATTCTTGTAGCCACTGATTACTTCACCAAGTGGGTGGAGGCAATCCCCATGAAAAGAGAAACACACCAAATTTTCATGGACTTTCTGTTAAACCATATCATTTACAGGTTTGGGGTGCCAGTCAAGATTGTTGCTGACAATGCCATGAGCTTTAGAGATAAACCTTTGATGGAAATGTGTAAGGAGTATGGGATCAACTTGATATATGCCTCCAATTACAATCCCCAAGGAAATGGACAAGTTGAGTCCAGTAACAAAAACTTGCTGAAGATTATCAGAAGAACCTTGGAGCTAAACAAGAGAAATTGGGGTGAATAGTTGAAGTTAGATGTTTGGGTAGATAGGATCATTTCTAAATGAGCCACTAGAAAGAGTCCATTTGAGATGATGTATGTAACTCAGAGCCTGCTACCCCTCGCATACACAATTGTACTCATATCCGTTCATTTAATATCTGAAGGATCAAGAGATAGGTCCTTATGATGCGGTCATTAACTAGATTGTTGAGCTTGATGAAGATAGGAGGGAACTACACTAAAGGCATGTAAAGTTTAGAGAGAGGTGAAGAAGTTATTTGAAAAGAAGCTCACTCAGGGCCTTCAATGTTGGGGATCTTGTGCTACTATGGGATAGTAAACATGAGGTTTAGGGCAAGCATGGAAATTTGACTAATTATGGATGGGCCCTTACTCCGCTTGATATTAGGATTGGTGTGCATACCTTCTTCCTCAAAGACATAGATGGTTAACTGCTTCCACACAGTAATGACAAACATTTGAAGCATTTCCTTGATTGATTCCCCTGAATCAAGGCAAAAATATTGTGTATAATGTATATTTTGTTTTTTGTTTCTTTTCTTTTGTGTTTTTGTTCATTCTTGCTCTCGGTGACTTGTTTTTGCTGGTTTCCCTATTTCATTTTTAAGAGATGGCTTTGTTTCTCTGCTTTCTGCAAATTGAATTTTTTTCCAAAGGATATTTTTGGCACTTGGGCTACTATTGTTCTTCCCGGCACTCACAGGAGTGCCCATCCCAGTCGAGCCGATGTTGGTGCTCAGAATACTCTCGCCCTAGTTTTCCTTTGAAAATCTATTGATTTACTGGTATCTGTCACTTTATTTTTCCCCGTGTTGTGCCTGGTTAATCTTTGTTGCCATTTTTAATCTATTCCTGGGTCATAGATCACTTATGGGTCCATGGTTTGCTCCTTGTTTCTTTGTTCCTCCGGAAAAGGTCTATAATTTGGGTCTCCTGTTCTCTGTTCATCTAAAAACTTAGGTTCTCCAATATTTTTGTTTTCCATGGTAAGTATTATTTTTCTTTGTCATTTTTTCCCTAAATACTTGAAGAAAAATAAATGGATGTATCTTTGAGGAACATATTTGAGCCTTATAACATTTCTAAATTATCTCGTTCTTGGAGAAATTTTCATTTTCAGGCTCGAATGATCATTTTTCTATATTTTATGGTTTGACGAGTGTTTCTCCTGGTCAAATTTACATCCTTGCATCAACAGGGGATGTGGCATCTTTTGGTTAGATGTGGCTTAGCTGGGTACTTCAAAATTTCTATGAATCACCTCAAATTAAAAATGTGTCCAAGTGGAGGATCGACACTTGTTTGAAGATCTACTTTTTGGTTTGGCATTGGAATAGTGTCGGGAGAACACATGGAAATTTTCACTAATTTTCCAAGACTTAGATAAATTTTATACAGCTAAAATAGTTTGGCGGAGAACAGGGACATGTGGCAAGCCCGTGCTCACTCAGAGTATTTTCAAGAAGCACCAAGAGGACACTTGGAGGCCTCCGCTCACTTTGAATTTTTCTTGGACTTTTCAACGGCTAAAGAAGACTACCCCGGAGGATGACACTTGGTGCCTTATGCTAATCTTTGAGCTTTCAAAAAAAATTTGTTAAGTCATGACACGTGGCGAGCCCACGCTCATTCAAGGTCTCAACTTTTGGGGACTATCTCAAGATGCGTCATTGTGACATGTGGTAGTTTGACAAGTCAAAAGGAGCGAGGATGCGGACCATTAGGGGTAACTTGCATTTTTACCCCCTAATTTTCAAAGGATCAAAACATCAAAATGGCTCGCAATCCCGATGAATGGAAGGTCAAATATTTCTCCAATCAAAGTCGGCGAGATGCGGACCTTCCGAGGAAATTTGGAAAAATTTCCTTTATGGGAAAATGAGTTAAAAGTATTAAAGGGAGTGTGGTTTCACTGGGACCCACATTGGAAACTTGAAGTGGAAGGGCGAGCCACAAGGAAAACTTGGAAAATTTTCCTTTTTCCAAAAAGAGGGTCAAATGGTAAAATTTATCCGTGGTTCCTTTAGGACCCACCTCAGGACACGTGTCAGGCTCTTTTCCCAAGGGTGGAGGTGCGAAACAAAATGTGAAATTTTTCCATTTCTCCAAAAGTTGTAAAAATTCAGAGGAACGCCCGGCCTGTTTTAAAAATTGAATCTTCCACGTGGAAGACCCAAATTCAAAGGTAAATATCAACGAGAGATGAGAGTTTGAATCTTATTTTCCCCATTTCTTGAACCATGTCTAGAAGTGTGAGTCTTCATGATTTCTTGGTATTTCCTACATGCTAGGTAGATAGGGGAGTTAATGTTGATATCTAAGTTTGGTGGGGAGATCTGGAAGATGTCTTTCATCATTAAAATGGTCTAACTATCATGCTCGATCGGATTTTCTGTTTTTCTTCTCCTAAGCATGCAAGGAGCTAGATTTGATAGATTAGGGGTGGAAGTGGTTGGAAAATTGAAGGAGTGATATATCGAATAAGGAGTTGAATTCAAGAGATATTCGATGAGATCATGGAAAGCAACTTGGTAGCACTAAAGGTTTGGATTTTTAGTGGAAAAGGGGCTCTATTGTAAATGTTATAAATGAAAAAAAAGTTTCATGCAAATGGTTGGAGTGTTAGGGGTTAGGACTGAGTTTTCTAATAGAAAAATCTTGATAGAGCCCATCATTTTGACAAGCTATTTGTGGAGCTTGTATATCTCTTTTGTAAATTTGATCATGTCAAGGTGGTTGTAAGTGTACAACATTGACAAGCTCGAGATTGTTCTAGAAACTTTCCCCTGCTGATAGATTTAATCAAATTCGAGTTATTTTGTGTTGTATTGAGAAAAATGTGTTTGATTTATTTCTAATGCATGCGATTAGTTTTTCTTGTTTCTATTGCAATCTTGTATAAATATCTGATTCAATCACACAGGCCTCAATCCTTGTGACAATTTAGTGGAATCTGTAATTTCATTTCTCATAAGAGCCTTCATCTCGGATTAGAACAAAAGATTTAAAATAAATTTTCTTTCATCTCATTGTGACAAGATTTTACGTAAGCCTCTTGGTGTACCTTAGGCGTGATTTGACTCATATCATAATGCTTTGTTGGATTTTCTAACTCGAGCCTTCGTGATATAATCTCAAAGATTGTGTGAAAAAGTTCTAATACAGGCCTCCATTGAAGCAAATATTCTAGTTAAAGAAACTTTTGGCTATTCTGTGGCATTTTGTTGCTTTAACCTTCCATTTTTAAGATTCCTCAAGGATCGTGTGAATCAAGTTCATCCCCCCACATTTCACAAAAAAAATCATTTAAACCAACCAATCCTACCCATACTACCCATGTTGGTCTTGTTTGTGCACAAATGCATAATTTCCATTACCAAAGCATCCGGAAATAACTAGGATTTCAAATGTCTTTAGTAACCTTTTCCTTGTTGAGAAAATATCTCCATGATCTGGAAGTGACAACTCGTGAGAGTTAGATTTGGTGTGTTGATCATATTTTCCCAAGTTTTTCTCTACAAAATTTATGCAAAAGAAGGATTTAGCAGTATTTTTCAAGAACAGAGGTTACAAAATAGGTTCTCTTACCTTGGTTGAAAGTCACAACATAAAATGGTTAGGATTAGATCACATCCTTTTAAGGTGCTACCCACTCCTGTTAAAACCTATGTGCTAGAGAGTCAAATAGATTACTTCCCGGCTACAAAATTACATACATGATTATCTATTTTCCTTTCAGGTGTCTGTCAAATCCATGATATTGCTCGACTTTGATGGAGATTAAATTTGGGTACCAATAGGTCCACTTCCCGCCTTTTAACTTTTCAAACTACCACATGTCACAATGGCACATCTTGAGATGGTCCCCAAAAGTTGAGACCTTGAATGAGTGTGGGCTCACCACGTGTCCCGCCCGAAATTTTTTTTTTTTTTTAATGCTTAAAGCTCGGTGGAAGGCACCATGTTTTAGGGTCCGCGGAAATTTATTTTGGCCATTGAAAATTCCAAACATATAGTAAAGTGAGCGGAGGCCTCCAAGTGTCCTCTTAGCGCTTCTTTAAAATAAAATTCAAGGGTTGGTCCTCAAACATGCGCAGTCCCTCCATGTGTCCCAGGCCTCTCAAAACCTTTTGAAAAAGACTAAGTATGGGAAGACCCGGTGAAATCCTCCACGTGTCTTCATGGTGCAATTTCAAGAACCTTATAAGGCTTCAAAATTAATTGGTGGGGGCAAGCTTCCATTTTAGAATTTTAATCCATTTTTCCAAAAGGGAAAAATTTCCAACCTACTTTCAAAGGCCCGCATCTTTTCCTTTAATCTTGCCACATGTCCTTCTGCGGGGTCAAAGTAAGACTTTTCCTATCGCTTAAATTTTTCTTTAATCAAAGTTTGGTGGGGCCGCGGGGTGGGCTCAAACTTTATGCCAAAGTAGCCAAAAAGAACAAACCCGACGTGCCCCATCCAATTAGAAGAAGCCATGAAAGCACCAAAAGGACCAATCATATTTGAGTAGAGCTACGGAACAAAATTTTCCTTTTTGCAAAAAAAGCAAAAAGTGACAAGTTAAAACATTTTCCTGCCTTCCCCTAACCAACCAAAAGAGGCCACGTTTCCTGTTGATGCAAGTATGTAAATTTGACCAGGAGAAATGCCCATCAAACCGTAAAATGTGGAAAAGCAACCATTTGAGCCCAGAGATGAAATTTTCTCTAAGGATGGAGAATTTAGAAATGTTACAAGGCTCAAATACATTCCTCGATGATGTTACCATTCATTTTTCTTTAATTATTTAGGAAAAAATCACAAGGATAGCAAATCCTGACTGTGGAAAATGGAAAGAATGGGACAGCCCGAGTTTTTACACCCAAATACAGACGTTTTTAGATGAATAGAAAAACAATGAAAAAATTTTAGATCTATACATGATCGTCGATCCAGAAAGAACTAATTACGGAAACAAAAGGAAGGTGGATACTTTTCAGGCATAATATGGGAAGATAAAATGTGACAGATATCGTAAATTGATATATTTTTAATGGAAAAATAGGGCAAGATTATTTTCAGCACAACCCTGAAGTGTTCATTGTTATTTTTTTTGTTGTTTTCTTACGATATATGTTTTTCCATTGTAAAGGTAAACATGGTTTCCATTTGGAGATTGGAAATTCATGGAGTGTCGAATAACTCCAAATCATATTGCATGATCACCATTCATATTTTATGACCATGATGGAAGCAAGATAGTAGAGAGAGGTACAATTGTGTGAAATGCCACTATGACCTTCCACCATCTTGAGTATAGGGCATTGATATTAGCTCTTGAGGAAGTGATACGCCATGAATTTCAGAGCATTTGCATGTGTTCTCATGATATTCGGTTGTGAAATAGATGACTTGTGTAGACCAATGAAACAATGTAAATCTTTCAATTATTTGAGTTCAATTTTTAGAGAGTGTATCTTTCTTTTGATATGGTCATATGTGCATGTAAAAGTTAATAGAGGTAGGTTAGATATATGTAAGTGTCTAGGGACACTATTAACCAAGAAGTGGCAGCTTTGCTATCACTTGACATTGATGGCATTTCATTATGATATATGTACACATTGTATTTCCTTTATGTATAATGAAAGACATAAATTTTTATTAGATTATGAATAAATCATATTATGTGAATTGTCTCCGACGCATATATTTTATATTTTGTGGATAATATGATGATACATCATATAGTGTAGATTGATAAACAATGAATTATGGAGAAAAGGGAAGGATTGTAGAGATATGGGAAGGATGTGGAAGTTAGGAAGTATTAATGATAGTACATTCCAAAACCTATGAACATGTCTTGGGAATGAAAAAATGATTTAGACAATGAGAAGTTTGTACATATTAAATGGCTTCTCATATTGTCATGTTGATCCATTTCATTTCTCCTCATAATACCATGTCCATCTATGTCATTGATCTTTATAATACCATGTTTCATTATGTTCCTCATAATAGTATGGATATTTTGTTACATATTATGTAGATGGATGATTGGAAAATTCGAGTATGGACACTCTTAAGAAGAATCCCAATGATGGAAGTTGATGAGGTTCATAATGCCTCTATAAAATTATTAAATTATTCAACGTATCCTCCCTCGTTCGATATTGGACCAAATAGGGCTAAACAATCAATTTTTTCATATTTTGAATGGGAAATTCTCCTGGGAAAATATGGAGCCGCTGGCGACATGTTTAACATGTCGTGATGGTTTTTCATTTTATGTTCAACCATCGGCTCACAATGACAGATACACGGTCACTAGAAGATGGATCGATGAAAAACTCCCTACAGTAGATTGGTTTCAATACCTTGGGTAGTATCACGACATCACACCGGGTCATACATCCACCTCCGGATGGGCAATGGCCTAGCTTATCAAAGAAATGTTCTTGATTATTAGGAGGACATTGATTTTCAACTAGAAAAGCTTGATGAGTGGAGGTTTGAACAATGGAGAGAAACACATCACAAATCGGATGGGTATGAGAATAATTGTAGTTGGGATGCCTACACTTTGGCCTTTTCACGTGCGCCAATGATTGTATATTCAGTAAAAGTGCAATGCACTTATTTTGAAATTGTTACTTCTTCCATTGTTTTGTAGATGTTTCACTTTGTATTACAAACGCAAATTATGAAAACCTAAACACATAATATAATTATATGGGATGATACTTGGATGTTCAAATATGTTTTCAAAATGGAATGTCATTGTTTTGATCCATTAATCCTATATTGTCTTGTAACTCACTTACAGCTCACATTTGATGTTTAATTCAGAAACATCTAGATTTGAGTATCAAATTTTTAAAAATTATGTGTGTAGCTAACTTCATCAAAAATGGTTTATTGTGTATGATTTTCTCAATATGAATGAATAATATAAATAAATAAGTTTTCTCACCATTTGTTTCAGCTTATCTTGTTTTACAATGTTGCACTTAAACAATGGTCATGACAACACTCTTGATGTGAAACATGCAGAATTTTGGTGACATGGGCCCATCCATGTTCAAAATGCATTCTTATGTTTTGGGGAAGACATAAATAATGAGATGCTTATATAAAACTTTGTAAACATTAATTATTTGATCTAGAAATTTACCTAATGTCATTTGTTGGGATAATAAATATGAAATTTTCAACACAGTTTCCTCCCATTCTGCGATGGTAATATTCGAATATGTGAACATTATTTTTATTCATAATACTTAATATTTTATGTTGGGATAATATTTATGTATTTGTACTCTGCAAAAATAAGAACCTTTACATTGCATGTCACCTATGCATTCATCAAGCATTAGAGAGCGATGCAAAGGGAGATACTCCTCGAATATTGATTGCACTTGCATCGATGATCCCTTCGAGCCCATTCAATCAAATATTTGTGAGACTGTAATGAAGGTGAATAAATTTAAAAATTAACATTTTTTCTTATTGATTGATGTTATTAAATAGTGTAATACTTATTATAATTTTATAACATTTTCTTTCAATTAGCCACCCATAGACTACAAAACCAAAAAAGTTAATGGTTTTTGTTATCCAATTTTGCCCCACAGGAAAAATTGAACAAATGTGACCTTTCACTCAAAAATAATGGAGGCCAAGGCCTGAAATTTCAAGTTTTGGCATTCAAAATTTTGGAGAAAAATTACGGCAAAAACGAATATGCAAAGTGCAAAATCTCGAAGTTCGAAAGTCGAAATTTAGACTTTTTGGAGTTTCGGAGAAATTCCAAAGTTTGAAAAAGATAAAATTCCAAAATCCCCAAAGGAAAAAGTCCAAAAAATAAAAAGTTTGAAATCTTGAAAGGAAAAAATCTGAAATGGAAGTTTTAAAATTCTAAAAGTCTGAAATTTTGGACTTTCGGGTTTTGGAGTTTCGAACTCTTAGGCTGATTTTCTTGAACAGTAAAAAAACTCTGAAATGGAAAGTTCTAAAATTGAAAAGTCCAAAATTTTGAACTTTCAGGTTTTGAGTTTCAAGCTTTCGTGCACTCAAGAAAATGAAAAGTAACCCAAATTCGAAACAAAAATGTCAAAAAGTCCAAATTTGGGGATTTCAGAGGTTGCATGCATTTCGGACTCCAAAAAGGAAGATCAAGAACTCATATTTTTGTAGAATGACACCCCGACCTTCAGATGGCCATAAATGTTGACTGGGAACTTGGATTTTCACAAGAAAATACTTTTGGAAAGGACTAAGTTATTAAAAATGATGAAATATAGTCTACCATTTTTTAGGGTGTCGGACTTCTCACCTACCAAAATAATGAATTATGAGATTCCTTTCTTTCCTAACAAGGCATAGTACATGGAGGCATGGGTTTTGTAGTAGAACCCATAATTGTTGTAGGTGAATTCAATGCACTTTAGGGTGGTTGAAGCAAGAATTCAAATGCTTCTCTTTTCCTTCTCTCATTCTACATATATTATAATGAGGGTAATTTTTCTAATGTTGCATAATTTTCTTTACACCCTCCCTTCTTCTCTTATGTCTGTAAGTGGATTTGTGGATTTCAAACCTCCCATCAAAATTGTATTGCAAGTTTGTGCCTCTTGGTCGTTGTAGTGCACTACATCAATTTGTGTAGGAATAATAAAAGTATGTGGATGAATTTTAACCCTCTCTTATATTCATTGCGTCTTCATGATCTCTCACCGCAATCCTAGTTATCTCATGCATTGTGCTTGTGTTGTTGTTTAAATTTTTGTGTTTAATGGAAAATAAGGTGTTCAAAATTCCTTTTAGTGTATCACCTTTGTTATTTTATGTGTATTTTCTAATTATCTTCTTAACCTTGTCTCTTTGGTAAGTTAGAGTATATTTTATAGTAGATCCTTAACAATTTGTATGTGTGCATCATAATAGAGGAATATGAACCATCCTTCATCCGGAGATCTTTCCCGATTGCAAAAGTCCCAAACTTGTGGAAAATATCCATGTTATGCAATCAGACTAATAGTTTCAACCCATTGAGTTGAAAACATTCTAGGGTGTTGTGATTACACATCAACAAATTGTATTCGATTTCTGCAAAGACACATCATTTTCTATTAGTGAGAATGTTAGGTTTTGGGAGTCGCATACACTTAATCGACATCACTAGGTATCAAAAATATTCTCTTTGTTGAAGCACATAAGTGTGACCATAATCATATGGGAAAATGGCCACCTATACCTCCAAAAAGAGTATGGCATACGCATAGAAGAGAGGGATGTGAACTATGTCATGAGGCGGTGATTTTACGTGCAACATAGGAGGGTTACTGATTGAGTTTGTAAAAAATAAATTAAATCTCGATTTGGTGAGTCAATCTAGGAAGGAAAGAGGGATGTGGATCTGCAACGTGTGCCTACAATTCAAATGAGATGTGTAAGAAAAAGAAGAGAAGTAGTTGAGAGAGTGAGGAAAAATCAACTCAAATATCTGGACCTAGGTAAATTTAAGATAATTATAATATATTATATAATATGTTTGGTTGGAAATCAAAAACTTAATATTATGTCATGAACAGGAAGATAGAGATGATTGAGGAAAAACTAGCAAGAATGTTAACCCCCTCCAAATGATAATGCAAGTAATTATTGGTCTTTCTTGATATATAGATTATAGTTTTATTTATTTGTGAATCTATTAATTGTAAGTGTGCATAGGATTATGAAATTCCATTGTGTCATCTCCTACATCAAGAGAGACTCCCTTCATAGTGTAAAACATACAAAGGTAAAAACCACTTAACACGCACTTGAAAATTGAATGTTTCCTTATGTTGTTGATATTTAAATTGTCTTGATGACTTGATTGTTGTAGGTGGATGTTTGTGATAAGACACCACCTCCACAATAAGTATGTGGTCTCGATCTTATTGGAAAGATGAGAGGTTAGAGAGGTTGAGATGAATATTTCCAGAGTTGTAGCTTATTTTCCAGTCAAGGAGAGAGAGGGTTACATGGGGAGGCATGAGGAGAGGGGAAAAAATGAAAATATTGATAGTATAAGAGAGGGTTGATATGGACTGGTAAGTTATTTAATGATATCATTTGATTTTCTATATTCATTTTTAGTGAAATTAACTCAAAAATTTTAATGTAATTGAGATTGTCATTTTTCCAGCTTTCCTTATGGGGTCAAAGTCAGGGTAATGTTAGATGATATAGTTGTTGCATGAGGATTGGTTTGTGATAGTATCCCACATGTGAAGTGTCATGGCATCACACTCCCAAAATTTACTATGAAATTCATTATTTCTAAGGCCATTATTCCCACTGATCCATTTCCCTACCCTCATTAATTTGCAAACACTTTGGTAGAGTGTGTCAAAGGGTTTACTATATGGGATCTCTAAGATATCAAACTGAACACTCCTCATGAAGAGGCAAGTTTATGTAATGGGTGATTTAATTTAATTATCTGTTTAACTGAGAGATTCATCTATGTTGACTTATTTACTATATGGTTCACTTTCGGATCAAGAGGTATAGGTTAAGAGAGTGCACCGAACTCAAATGTAGAGATCCAATGCCCCACCCATTCTTGGCATCACACCTAATTTTGTTCATAGGGATGAGAAGAAGCATATTATATTTTATGATGGACTATGTTCTGTTACTAACAATGGGAAGTAGAGGAAATGAAAAATTTTATGGTATAAAGTAGATTATCATGACTCACACTATATATGTGTATATGATGTTGTTGTTAAATTAATATATTTGAGGAATATGATTTACTAGTGCATTATTGATATAATGAATATGGTTTGTGGTTATGGATTACATAGAGTTATTCATTAACATTCCATTTATTGTATAAATGATGATGTTATCATTTATGTGATGTTATCTAGTTAATGTAATAATATGAATATGGATTGTGGATTACGGTATATGGTATATGGTTACATAGTTATGTTCTTCTTCTATTTATGCCTACTTGGGTTTGACGTGTTCGATAATTTATTGTAGATAATTCAAAAAAATTATTTCAAATCTAGTGTATTATGTATTACGGTTTCGGTTTCATAGTTGTTTTCTTCTTCTATGTATGCCTACATGGGTTAATTTTCTTACTAAGCTTTCATATATATGTTTGTTGTGCATTCTTATTCTATGTATGCCTATTTGTTGACTATAAGTTAAGTGTGTTTGAATAGTAATAGATATTAATCAATTATTTAATTACGTGTGTGATTAGATGGGAAGAGATAAAAATACATAAAGTACAATCATTCAAAGGTGGAGAAACCAAAAGATTATGAAACATTTGATAATGTCACTTACATACTCGTAAAGAATGAAAATAGCCACCAAATGAAGATGTCTGTGTTGACATGAAGTCGATTCTTCACCATTAGTCCATATGGAATTAGAAATGAAACTTGTTATGAAGAAGGCAAAGATGTATTATAACGAATGTGAAAGAATTACATTGGAAAATTTATATTTTGTGAAATAAATAAGAAAATATTTCATGAAATAGGATAACTTTTCTCGAGGAAGATGGAGTTGGAGGTTGAGGTTCGGGAGTTAGAACTAGAAATTAAGAATTGGGAGACAATGCATGAAGTAGACAAAAAAGTGTTCAAAAATCAGGTAGCAAGCTTTACTTTCGTTCTTAAAATACATGACGATCAAAAGGAAGTATGGAAGAAGATGTACATTTAGGGAAAGGCATTAATTAAGGAAAAAATACAAGTCATTCCCACCGAAGACACAGATAATAAATGAATATACCATTCATGCAGCCTTTGACATCAAAAGATTTTTTTTAAACATATATTAAATTTACTTATATATTTGGCATCAGTATGTTATCGTACTTATATCTTTCACTTACATATTTGACATATTTGACTTATATGTTTTATTTCTATAATTGACTTTTGTGCAAAGATATTGATTTTGTGGTATGCAAAAATTTTGTTTTATTTAATGATTATAGCATTTGTAGCATAGTAGATGAGATGGATAGATGTATGTGGTTATATTATGATTATTAGATGTATGTGATTTTACTCTAATGTGGTTGTGTTTTGGTTGATGTTATGATGTGCACATTAATTAGTATTTAGATCATGTATATGGATTTCTACATCTGGTATGTGATGTGTGATGTATAAGGAAGAGTAATACAAGTGTGATTAGAAGACAAGTGTATATAAGTGTGATGATGTTGTTACTTTGATGTGTTTCTTAGTTGCATTTGTCTTCTATGTATGCATACCTCGGTTTGATGTGCTTACTAAAATTTCATATATATTTGATCCATGAGAATATTTTGTTGAGTATAAGGTAAGTTTATTATTTTATTTGTAATTATATTTGAATGGTGATAGATATTAATCAAGTTTTTAAATAAATGTCTAATTAGATTGAAAGAGACAAGAAGGATAGAAAGTGCATGGATTCACAAGTGGATTAATGAAAAATATTATGAAACATTTGATAGTGCGACTTATGTGTTTAGAAGTAATATAAAGATCCCTACAAATGAATATGTGGGTGTTGGAAAAGAAGATGAGACTTCCCCACCATTGCGTATGGAATTAGAAATGAAACTTGTAATGAATAAGGAAAAGTTTTATAAAACCGAGCATAGAAGAATTACATTGCAATATTTATAATTGTCGAATAAAGGGAATTATTGGGAAAATTAGGAGACGTTTCCTCGAGGAAGATGGAATTGGAGCTTCGAGTTCAAGGGTTGGAATTAGAAATTAAGAATCGGGAGATAACATGTGAAGTGAACAAAAATTGTTCAAAAACCATGTACCAAGGCATAATTTTGTTCTTTAAATACATGAAGGTCACAAAGAATTATGGAAGAAGTTGTATATGTAGGCATGAGTGTCAAAAGTCACTCCACCGAAGACCCAACTAATAAATGAATAAATAACTTTGTAATAAAATGACATTTTCCATGTAGGTTTTGACATCAAAATATGTTGGTTAAACATATATGTTCATTTTTATAAGATTAAATAATAATTAAACATTAAAAATATAATAAAATATTTGAAGGTGTGAAGTTTGTATTGTGTCGTCATTTTGCAAATGGTTGTCTTGTAATTAAAATACATGGAAGTATATACTTGTTTCCCTTTTCGTAAATTCTTCGCCATTCTTGTTCTAAAAGATAAAGGAACATATACTTATATGATGGTTACATTCTTCCCTTTCCATTTAAATAGATGCATTTGTTGTTGAAATGTAACCTTGTATTCAAAATTTAAACAATATTAGAAGGGAAAATGTATAAATTTAATTCAATTAATCAAGAAATAATTTTTATTTTCATTTGTATATTATATTAAGTTAAACCAGTAAGTTGTTATAAGTAATTAAAAGCACGCCAAAAAAGTTGTTTTTAACGAAATTTTAAATCACCAATACATTATTTGACAAGACATGATTTTCCCATCCCCAAGTATTTCTTGAAGGTACTTTAGTGGGATTAACATTTTAAGATTCTTACCCGACTTGGTGAGATTAACCACAATCATATTCCTTTGTTTTATTAGTTTCTTCATCTTGTAACTTGTTTGGTTATTCAACTATAACCCTTTGCTCAAGTATAGTAAGTTGATTGTTTGAGTGAAAAAATGACTTAGATAGACAACATGGATATAGTTTTAGAAAAAATCTTGTATAAGAATATTCCAGATAAGAAAAATTGTGGCATAAATAAAAATTAATAGATAGAGAACATGATAAGCCTCTTAATTTACAATAAGAATTTGAAATGAATCATAACTCAACAATCATGTTATTGATATAAAATTATGTAAGAACATTCTACTGAGAAGGTTGCTTTATGATCCTAATAGTAAGCTAATTCAGGTTCATTCCATTTTTAATGTTCAAATTTAAATTAAAAGTAACTGTAATTTCTTTATGATTTCCCATTTTGATCTCACTTTGTTGATTTATGTTCTGCTATAAATCATGAGACTTCGTTTACTTTTGAGATACTTATGGATTTGTGTAGACTACAAGATGTTGTATTTTATGAAGCCATGATCTAGGATCGTCTGCTATTAATGGTGCTTTTATTAGGACCCCAAAATATTGAGATGGCTACTATGGAAAGGAGATGTGGAAAGGTGGCTATGAGAAAAGATGAAATATTTCAAAAATTTGAAGATAATTTGATGGGAATCCTATTGAAAATATTTTCCTACGATAGAAATATGTATGAAAATGTCTTGTATGAGCTCCGTGAACAATTAGTTTCCTAGTTATCTCAGTCATAACAATACTAATTTAAACATGAGACAAAAGAATAATGCAAATGGACAACAATAAAAAAGTATAATGGTTGGACAAAGTAGATGTTTCTTGGACCGTGCTATCGGCAAATTGGATGAAAATCACTATTAAGATGTATATATCGAAAAAATTTGTACAATTTATTTTCCTTTTGATTCTACAACAACATGTTTTCTAGTGGGATTAAGAGGAAAATTTGTGAAACAAGTACCATTTTCAGCTAATATGTTAGCCTTGGAAAATGACATGGTGCTTATTTTGGGTGGTATGGAGTTGTCGGGAAGTTTCCAAGAGGATATAATCCTAGAAGGGGAAGATGATGGGGAAGGGACAATAATTATAGAGGAATCCTAAAGGGTCTAGAAATAAGAAAAGAGAAGAAAATAGATACATTTAAAAAATATAGAGAAAAACAAGAAATATTTGCATTACTGATTTACAAACAGGAAGAAAACCATCGTGGTTTTCACTTTGCAAAAAAACTATTGTGTTTTTCATATTGCTGAAAATCACAATGTGTTTTTCAACATGCGGAAAATCACACTCTATTTTTGAGCACTTTGAAAAAATAAACTCTTCTCCACCTAATACTTACTTGATGTAGATTGCATCATTACAACAAGGATGAAAATCACCTACTTAGTTTGCACCTTGTTATAAATCGAATTGTGTTTTCCAAAGTGTTGAAAAACAAAGTGTTTTTTTCAACGTTATGAAAAATACACTATATTTTTCATCACTTTTAAAAAAAACAAATCTTATCCATCTGATAATTTCTTTATGTGGATTGAATTGTTACAATAAGGATGAAAAGCATCGTGGGTTGCAAGTTGGTATAAACCAAAATACATTTTTGAAAGTGTTGAAAAACACACTTTATTTTTTAAGCACTTTGAAATAAAATAATTCTTCTCCAACTAATAATTATTTTATTTGTATTACATCTCAACAAAAATAAGAAAAACATCGTGGTTTGCACCTTGTTATAAACCATTTTTTTCATATTACTAAAAAACATAGTGTGTTTTTCAACGTGTTGAAAAACACACTTTGTTTTTTAAGCACTACTGAAAAAATGCAATTATTCTCCACCTGATAATTAATTTATTTGCATTACGTCATAAAAAAAAGGAATAAAAACATCATAGTTTTCACCATGTCATAAAAGTGAATTACATTTTTATACTACAAAAACATAGTGTGTTTTTGAACATGTCAAAAAACACTCTATTTTTCAACACTTCAAAAAAATAGGGTCTTCTCCACCTGATATTTACTTGATGTGGATTGCATCATCACAACAATGAGGAAAAACATTGTGGTTTACACCTTATTATAAACTAAATTTTGTTTTTCGAAGTCCCGAAAAACACAATATGTTTTCAACGTGTTTAAAAACACACTTTATTTTGTAAGTACTTTGAAAAATATAATTTTTATCCATGTGATAATTACTTAATAAGGAATTAAAAAATTGTGGTTTGCACCTTGTTATAAACTGAATTGCATTTTTCATATTGCTGAAAAACATAGTGTGTTTTTCAACGTGTCAAAAACACACTCTATTTTTCAGCACTTTGAAAAAAAAAGAACTCTTCTCCACCTAATAATTACTTGATGTGGATTACATTATCATAAAAACTATGAAAAAAAAGTGGATTACACCTTGTTATAAACTGAATTTAATTTTTCAAAGTGTTGAAAAACACGGTATATTTTTCAAGTGTCAAAAATACACTCTTTTTTTTAGCACTTAGAAAAATAGAATTCTTCTCCACCTACTAATTACTTGATTTGTATTACATCATTACAATAAGTAATAAAAATCACGGTTTCCACCTTGTTATAAACCGAATTACGTTTTTCAAAGTGCTAAAAAACACAGTGTGTTTTTCAACATGTTGAAATACACACTATATTTTTCAACACTTTAAAAAAGTAACTCTTCTCCATCTGATAATTACTTGAAATGGATTGCATCTTCACAACAAGGATGAAAAAAACCTACTTGGCTATAAAATTTTATAAACCGAATTTAATTTTTAAATTGCTCAAACACATAGTGTGTTTTTTAACACATGAAAAAAAACACTCTAATTTTCATAACTTTGAAAAAAACAACTCTTCTCCACCTGATAATTATTTGATGTGGATTTCATTGTCAAAACAAGGACCAAAAACACCTACTTTTTTGGACCTTGTTATAAACTCAATTATAACTTTCAAATTGCTGAAAAACACAGTGTTTTTTTCAACGTGCAAAAAAATACACACTCTTTTTTAGCACTTTGAAAAAAAGTAGCTCTTATCCACCTTATAATTACTTGATGTGGATTGCATCATCACAAAAAGGATGGAAAACATATACTTTTTTTACACCTTGTTATAAATTAAAGTACATTTTTTAAAGTGTCGAAATACACAGTGTGTTTTTCAACATGTCGAAAAACACACACTATTTTTAGGCACTTTGATAAAAAAAATCTTGTCAACCTAATAATTAATTGATGTGGATTACATCATCACATCAGGGATGAAAATAACCTACTTGGTTTGCACCTTGTTATAAAATGAATTGCATTTTTCAAATTGTTGAAAAACGCAATGTGTTTTTCAACATGTTGAAAATCACACTCTATTTTTCAACACTTTCAATAAAAAATATTTATTTTTATTGCATCGTCTAACAAGGAAAAAAATGCACGTACTTGGTTTGTACTTTATCATAAAATGAATTGCATTTTACAAAGTGCTCAAAAGTGTTTTTCAACATGTAGAAAAGCAGACTCTATTTTTCAAAGCACTTAGAAAAAACAACTATTCTCCACGTGATAATTACTTGATGCGGATTGCATCATTACAAAAAGAATGAAAATAACCTAATTGGTTTGCACCTTGTTATAAATTGAATTACATTTTTCAAAGTCCTGAAAAAATAGTTTGTTTTTCAATGTTTTGAAAAACATACTCTATTTTTCAACAGCTTTGAAAAAATCAACTCTTCTCCACCTAATAATTACATGATGTGTATTGCATTGTCACAATAAGGATGAAAAATACCTATTTTTTTGCACCTTGTTACAAACCAAATTACGTATTTCAAAGTGCTTAAAAACATTTTTTATTTTTTAACATGTCAAAAACACACTCTACTTTTTAATCACTTTGAAAAATGCAATTCTTCTCCACACGATAATTAATTTCTATGAATTAAATTATTACAATAAGGAATAAAAACATCATGGTTTCCACATTGTTATATCGAAAAACACAACTTGAATTGTGTTTTTCACTAATCTAAAAACACAACTTATTTTCAATGTGTTGAAAATCACACTTTTTTGAAAATCAATCAATTTGAAAAATGCAATTTTTCTCCACCTGATAATTACTTGATTTTCATTACATCATCACAATAATGAATAAAAAATAGTTCTTTTCACCATAATATAAACCAATTTTTTTCATATTGGTCAATAACATAGTGTTTATTTCAACGTGCGAAAAACATGCTCTACTTTTCAAGACTTTGAAAAAAACAACTCTTATCCACCTGATAATTACTTGATTTTCATTACATCATTACAAAAATGAGGATAAACATCATGGTTTACATTTTTTTATAAACCGAATTGTATTTTTCAAAGTTCTAAAAAAACACGAGTGTATTTTTCAACTTGTCGAAAAACACTCTATTGTTTAAGCACTTTCAAAAAAATGCAATTCTTCTCCACTTGATAATTTCTTTATTTGCATACCTAATTATGATAAGGAAGAAAAAAATTGTGGTTTCCACGTTGTTATAAATCAATTACATTTTTCAAAATGCTGAAAAACAAAATGTTTTTTTCAACGTGTAGAAAAACACACTTTATATTTTAAGCATTTTGAAAAATTGAAATTATTTTCCACCTAATAATTACTTGATTTAAATTACATCATCACAACAAGGAATAAAAATATCATGGTTTGAACCTTGTCATAAACCAAATTTCTTTTTCATATTGGTGAACAACAAAGTGTGTTTTTCAACTTGTGATAAAACACACTCTATTTTTCATTACTTTAATTAAAATAAAATCTTCTCCTCCTAGTAATTAATTTATTTGATTACATCATTATAAGAATGAGGAAAAACATCATGGTTTTCACCCTTTTATAAACCGAATTGCGTTATTCAAAGTGTTAAAAAACACAATGTATTTTTCAACGTGTCGAAAAACATAATCTATTTTTTGAGAACTTTGAAAAACTGAAAATCTTCACCACTTGATATTTACTTGATTTTCATTACGTCATTACAACAAGGAAGAAAAATATCATGGTTTCCTACTTGTTATAGACCAAATTGCATTTTTCAAAGTGGTAAAAAACACAATGTGTTGAAAAACAAACTTTTTTTTTTAAACACTATTTAAAAATATAATTCTTTTCCACCTCATAATTAGTTGATTTTAAATACATCATATCAAAAAGAAAGAAAAACATCATGGTTTTCACCTTGTTATAAACTCAAATACGTTTTTCATATTGCTGAAAAATATATAGTGTTTTTCAACTTGCGGAATATTTTATTATGTTATAACATAATACTAATAATATTCTATGTTGAAAAACAATAGTGGTGCAAAATGACAAAAAAAAAAATAATAACAATATTTTGGAAACCTTTTTATTATTGTTATAACATAATAACAATATTGCTGCAAAATGACGACAAAATAATAATGTGGAAAAATATATTTAAGGAATAAATGAATCATGGTTTCCACCTTGTTATAAACTCAATTGAGTTTCTCAAAGTTATGAAAAACATAGTGTGTTTTTCTATGTGTCAAAAAACACACTTTATTTTTTAAGCACTTTAAAAAAATGCAATTGGTCTCCACCTGATAATTACTTTATTTTTATTACATCATCACAACAAGGATGAAAAACATTGTGGTTTGCACCTTGTTATAAACCAAATTGCATTTTTCATATTACTTGAAAAATACATAACTACATCAACTTTCTATATGTAGAAATATTTTCTACTATCCATATATTACGTGAGAAGTCCTCATTTGCTAACACCAAGAAGCACATTTTTTTATATACTCTCAAAATCATCAAAAATTAGGTCATCTATATATTCCATATTTATGTTATATATATATATATATATATATATATATATATATATATATATATATATTTAATGCATTGTGTTATAGATATATGCGAGATGTATCTTATGGAATGATATATATTTCGAAAGTAAATGCATGACATTTAGAAATTTGGCCTATGTTAGAATTATAAACATCTAAAATTCATGCATATGAGATTGTATATTGCACATATATATATATATATATATATATATATATATATATATATATATATATATATGTGCAATATACAATCTCATATGCATGAATTTTAGATGTTTATAATTCTAACATAGGCAAATTTTGGCTCTAAATGTCATGCATTTACTTTCGAAATCTCACCTGATCATTCCATAAGATACATCTCTCTGCATATCCGTTGTATCTATAACACAATGCATTAAATATTATACAATATATCCAAGGCTTTGTACCTTACATATGATAAATGAATGCATTGAAATTAAAGACATTGAATATACACCTTGTGTAGACACTAAATTTCTGAATGCTAAGCATCGACATGGATATGTTTCATCTGAATTTCAACCACCTGAAAAATAAATGATTAATATGTAATTCTTCGCGTCCACAATTAAAATTTCTTACAAATTTAAAATCACACCAATAATTCAATGTTTTGATGTGTAGGTTCTACTTGTCTGGTTTCTCTCCTCTTTGCACGATAACTGTCCAAGAAATTAGAAGCATTCGTAGTCTTCCCCATGCAATTGTTTAAATATTCTACAATTATTGGCCTCTTAGTCACACTAAAGTGGCATTTTTACTCAAGTTAAACCATGGACGCATGCGGGTTGTGGTTGTCTCATTGACATCTCATTTGAATGCAACATCAAAAATATGTTATGCTTCTAGGTCTCTCCTAAACCTATGAACACATTCAAAGAATGTTTTTTTTTCTGTTCATTTGTAATTAGTAGTGTATCCAAGACTAAATTCAAGAATTATTTAGACATGTGTTCCATAAAATTTTAATCTCTTTTTATCGTCAACCCACCACCCCTAACTATTTTAGGAGTGCTATGACATATAATACATTATAGAAAGTTTTTATTTATACACTAGGTTTTTCAATGTCATTGTACAATAGAAAAACAACCTCATATAATCCATACATGTTACTCTTCGTTCAGTCAACAAGGGAATATTTTTGCTACAACACCCATTCAGAATATTTAATTGAAAATACACATTGTCGCCTACACATGAAAACGCATTTTCATCTACTCATAAATATGTGTGATGGACATTATCATTAACATCAATTAATTTATTAAATGGAATAACGACTAACCATAAAATTTTAGTGACTCTTAAGGTGGTGAGGAGGGGCCATCCCATAACATCTCCTCATTTATGGCTCTTTTCTCCGCATAAGTACTAGATCCCGAACGTGAAAGGAAATTAATTTCAAGAAAATGTTTTTTTCGTTCAACTTATGCTTGGTAATCTATATCACTACTTGCCGGATATGCTGACATTGAATTAACTTCCACTTCTAGTGTTGGATACGGTGAGGAGGGGCCATCTTGGGATGTGTCTTAATTTATTGTATGTGTCTCCACATAAATACTAGCTCCTACACGTGAAAGGAAAAAAATTCAACACGATGTTTTTTTGTTACAACTTATGCTTAGAAATCTATATCATTACTTACCACATATGTTGACATTGAATTACCTTCCACTTTGCTAGTGTTGGATATGGTGAGGAGGGGCCACCTCGAAAAATTTCTTCATTTATAATGGTTTTCATTGCATAAGTATTGGCTTATGCACGTGAAAGGAAAATAATTTCAACATGATGCTTATTTCCTTACGACTTATGCTTAGCAACCTACATTGGTAACATATAATGGCAATAAATTACCTACAACTTCTAGTGCTTGATATGATGACATTGACACTTATCGGTTGTGAAGTTCCAACATGTTTAACACGTGCTTACATATGTTTTCTTTGATAGCCGTGTTGACAATTTTTACACTTTTGCATAAATGGGAAACTTAAAACTTCATTATGATGGATGGTATTGATGAAGTGGACTTAAAAGGAGAATGAATTATAGTTTTATCCTGTTTTTAGTTACAACAATTGATTAGTTACATGTAATATGCAGCTATGTGTGTTGTTACAAAATGTAACACCTCACATAGCCTACCATTCAATGTTTGTCTTCAAAGGAAACACAAAAGCCCTGAAGGACTAATGCATTGCCTTGATGAAGGCGAGAATCACAGTTTAGGAGAAATGCTAAATTTGGGAACAACAAATAGATTTTTAGTTTACAAGAAAGAGAGCTCATTTTTAAGTTACAAGTATTTCAAAACTCTTTATTTATGCATGTAAATACATTTAATTATGTTTTTCAGTTGTTTCTTCAGTTATACAATCAATGTACTTGTCATTAAGTTGAAATAAAAAAGAAGTATATAAATCACGTACAAAAATAAAATTTTATTTATTCATGAACAAGTACAAATATTTTCCACACAAGTCGTGGTATATAATTCATAACTATCGAAGAAGGAAGTACATATGCATGAAGTTAAAAGTAATAGAGTATAGAAGAAACTCATCATTTCCTTGGGTTCTCTTCTGGTCTTCTTCACTTCAGCTCCAGCTCCATCTTTTATTTGTCTCTTCTAGCAATGACAATGTACCTAAAAATTGAAATACAATTGTCGTCATACATTGAGCTCAAGGTTTAATTTGTACCCTTGTACTATCTAACTACATGTAGATGGATTTCTAAAAGACTAGAAGTATAAGGTACATCACGTACATATACACAATTAATAAGAGCAATATTCTACATCAACACATATGATTCCCGAAGCATTTCATAAAAGAAAGAGAAAATAAAAAACTATGGAACACAAGAGAGGCCAAAAGCCTATATATTTTTCTAACTATTTATTTAAGTGTGCAGGTACAAGTAGCAGATTAGAAAGTGAAAATATTTTGTAAAATTATTACTGCATTTAAAGGAAATACTTACTGAAGGAATCTACATGGTACAAATTTATGAGCTGTTCCAGAAGAAAAGAAAATGCAGATAGAAGATGTATAAAAGAAAGGCATTGGGACACTGAAATCAGAAGTGAGGAAGCAAGATACAAGTAACAGTTCTTTTAGAGAAATTTTTTCATCAAAACATAGAAAATAAGCAAGGGTATATTCCATCTTTTATTAACAAACCTCTACAAGAACCCATGAAGAGGATAGTTATAGGAGATACCACAAAAGAAAAACTTTAAGGGTGTGAATGAGAGATATAAGCTCAAAAGAACAGTTAAAAGTGATCAAGTATGTGCAACAAATGAATGATATATTAGTCAATTACAAATTCATGAGAACAAAAGCTATTATGAAGGGACATGATGGCATTTCCAGCTTAGAATCAAAGCTAAAAGATCAAATTACAAATGTAAAGAAACCTTCGAAGGCCTGTTTCAGAGTTCATAAAACAAGGAAAGTACACTCTTCAAAAGTTACAAGTGCAGGTACAAAATCTTTAGTTATTAAAGATAAGTGCACATAAAAATCTAGTTTCAACATGTATATCAAAATAATCATGGAGATACAACTCAAGAAAACCCAAATATCCTATTACAGTTGCGCAACAAAGAATTATCAAGAAAAGCCTCATCTCGAAGATTCACAAAATAGGAATGCAAGCACTCGTAAAATATATTAATGTGAAATCAACAGTTTACGTAAAAGAGTTGTAATACTTATAGGTATTGTACACTGAATACAAACAAAAAAAAAAGTTACACGAGTGCAACCATATTCCCAAAACTTCCAACATCCGGGAAGTATAAAAATATAATCAAACAATTATATTGTTAAAACAATATAACAACTCCCGTAATATTCAAATACAAACAAAAGGATGGTTATAATTAAATATAACCAAAAACTAATAACTAATAAATTTATTAATATGCAATGCATAATTAATTAGGATAATAATAATATTTTATCCTAACATTCCCCCCTTAATTGTGCATTGTCTCAAGGGATGAGGAGAGGAACTCTCTGAACAACTCGAACTTGTCATGTGCAAGTGACTTTGTGAAGATATCTACTCGTTGTTCAGCTATTGGACAAAATTAAAGTTGGATGTTGTGTTTCAACACATGCTCACGTATGAAATGAACATGTACCTCAATGTGATTTGTTCTCTCATGAAACACTAGATTGCGAACAAGTTTGAGAACACCTTCATTGTCAACATACATGGTGGTCGGTTTGTCCTATGGTATTCCAAGTCCTAGTATGTGACGTAGCCAAATCACTTCACAGACAACTTCTCCTATAGAATGATACTCAACACATCAATATCTAGAAACGATGTTTTGTTTCTTACTTCCCCATGATATTGGTCTAGATCCCATAAAGAATACAAATCCAAAAGTGGATTTTCTATCATCAATGTTACCTGCATGATTTGAATCCGAATATCCAGTCAAGAAGAATTTGTCATTCTTCTTGTATTTTAGACCAAGATCCACTGATCATTTAAGATATCTCAAAATGTGCCTTGCTACTTTCCAATGACAAACTTTGGGTTCCTTCATGAACCTAGATAGATAGCTCACTGCAAAGTTGATATCTGGTCTATTATAGGTCGTAAATGAGACTCCTAATCAGTGCCAATAGAGAGTGGCACTTACCTCAAGAGATGGATCTGAATGAGATAACTACAATCTATTCTCCATGGGTGTACAATTGGTGTGTAATCCATCATCCTAAAATTCTCGAGCGTTGTCTTGGTATATTTCATTTGAGATGCCAAAATTTGATTCTCTTTACGCCATACTTCTAATCCAAGACAATAAATGCATTAGCCCGAGATCGGTCATGTCGAATGATCAATTAAGATATTTCTTCATTGCATCGATCATCCTCACCGAACTGCCAAGATGATGACTAGATTGTCAACATAGACAACAACAATCACCATCTCCCCCTTGCTTTTTGAGGTACAAATTGGGATCGTATGGATTTCTAACAAATCCATGTTGCGAGATGCTCATCGATCTTGATGTACCATACCCAAGGTGCCTATTTGAGGCCATACAAAATATTTCCTGAGTTTGCATACCTTTGCTTCTGGACCAGGTACTACATATCCCTCAGGTTGAGTCATGTACACTTCTTCTTGTAAATCTTCGTTTAGGAAGGAACTTTTTACATCCATTTGGTGGACTTTCCATCCAAACCGAGTAGCTAAAGCAAAGATCATCCTGATTTTTTTGATCTTAGCTGTGGGAGAAAATGTATCCTCATAGTTAATGCCTTCTTTTTGTTCATACCCCTTCGCTACAAGTCTTTCTTTATACTTCTTCACTATCCCATCTACTTTGTACTTTGTTTTAAATATCAATATGCATCCAATGGGTTTCTTCCTAGTGGAAGATTGATAAGTCGCAAAGTGTTATTCTTCATCATCACTAATTGATATTCGAATCCATGGCATCTTTCCAAGCTTTTGACTATAGGGCTTCGTAGACCTGTAGAGGGCTCATCTCGATTCAATAAATCTACTCATCAAAGAAAATTTAACTTCTTCTCTTGCTTTATTGTGAGTGCGTGGTCCAGGGGTGGATGTATTCAAAGGAGCATCCATTCTTGCATCTCGTAATGTACTTGTACACCATTTAGGCATACACTAAACTATTCCCATGGGTTCTAGTTCTATCTAATCAACACCATCATCCCTATCATCACTTTGATTTTCAGAGGGAACATCAGCTTAAATTTTTATAATAGGTGAAAAATATACATCTTGTGAGTCTGGAGGAGGAGTATCTACTTCCTTCTTCTCGAAAAACTCAACATCTCTGCTGGTGTAGACTTTTCTGGTCTTAGGATCCATAAATCTATACCCAAGAGTCTCTTCACTGTACCCAATGAAGATGAGTTTCTGTGACTTCATGTCCAATTTATTTCTATTATGTTTGGGTATGTGCATGCTTTCTTTGCACCCGAGTACTCTGCGGTGTGTAATAGATAGTTTCCTTTTTGACCATGCTTCTTGTGGTGTTATTCCATCAAGAGCAGTTGTGGGTGCTTTGTTCAAAAAATATATTGATGTCTTTGTTGCTTCTTCCCAGAATGTCTTTGCAAGTCTGGAATCATCAATCATGCATCGCACCATTTCCATGATAGTACGATTTCTTCTCTTAACAACACCATTTTGCTTTGTGGTGTGTGTGGAGGAGGCATTTGTCAACAAATCCTATGAGTTTGTAGGTAGTCTCTGAACTCATCATCACTGTAATTCCCCCTCGATCTAAGTGGAGAGTTCTGATGTGACGACCAGTTTCTTTCTCAACTACTACTTTGAAATTTTTGAAGGTTTCAAACGCTTCACTTTTCTTGCGAAGATAGAAAATCCACATTTTTCTTGAATAGTCGTCAACACAAAGCATGAAGTACTGGAACCCAGAATGACTTGGCTACATCGGACCACAAAGATTGGTATGAACCAAGTCAAGTTTACCATGAGCTCGAAATGTACTCCTTTGGAATGAAGCTCTGTGTTGTTTTCCTACTAGGTAGTGAGGACACTTGTCTATATCCTTACGAAGATATGGTAGCCTAAGTACCATATTACACAAGTTAAGTGTTTTGAGATATTTGAAACTTATATGAAAAAATATCTCGATGCCACAACCTGTGCTAAGGTGGACTTCTTAGCCACAAGTGCTTGATAGTCTCTGTGAACAAAATCAAGTTAGAACATGCATCCCACATTGGAGGCTTTTGCAATTATTTTCGAGCCTCTTGATTTATTTTGAATCAAGCATGTTTTCTTACCGGATTTACTATTAAAGTCAATTTTGAGGTTGTTTATCTAGGAGTTGATTGAATGCAAGTAGATTCTTCACAACCTGGGAAATATAGGACATCTGATAGTCTACATTTGCATGAACCAAGGGGTAGAGAAATGTTCCCAATCCCCTGAACTGTATATGAAGAATCATCTCCCAACGAAACATGATTTTTCAATGGTGTGTCCCTCATTGAAATAAACTAGTCTCTATGGCTGGTCATGTGTCGAGTGGCTCCCGAATCAACATACTAGACATCACTAGATGATGTGGATGGTTCACTTGATCAAGTAGTGAACAAGAAGTCTTCATTGTCTGAATGTTCTTGTTGCTCAACAATATTACCTTGCTGGTGGGGTCTTCTTTTCCAGTTCCCCTTTTTCTTCCCGTGATTTTTGTTAGAATGTCCCTTGTAAGATTTTTGTTGTTGAGGTCCAGAGTTGTTGGATGAACCTTTCTTGTAAGTATTATACCAACAATCTTGTAGGTTATGTCCTCTTTTGCAGATAGGACATTGCTTCTTCTATTGTCTGTCCCCTTGATAATGATTTTGATTTTGGGACTTCTGATAGGAATTAGGTTTTCCTTTACCTTTTCCTTTCCATTTTTGATGTGAAGATAGTTCCTTCTCCTCTTCATCATCCTTATTGTGCATTGCTTCCTCTTTTTGTAGTAGGTTTACTAGTTTGTCAAAATTAACTTTCGTATCTGACACGTTTAGTGTTGTGACAAAAATGCGGTAAGAAGAGGGGGTGCTCTTAGAATGATGGGAAAGAGAGTATCATCTCGTGACTAGTTCTCCTGTGGCTAGAAGTGAAGCCCTTAATTCTACAACTCTTCTTAAGAAAGCTTCAATTTTTTCATTTTGTTTGAACTCTAGTGTGTGTAATGACTCTGCAAATTCAGTATAACATTCTTGTTCTTGTCCTCGTATATCGTGCTCAATTTAACCCATGCTTCTTTCATTGTTTTGGCATCTTGAATGTGGGGTTTCACATCATCGAAACTCCAAACAAGATTATGAGTTTGGCCTTCGATCTTCTTTATCAAACTACCGTTGTTGTGTTGTATCGTAGTGATCTGGTTAGAGTACTATTCACGAGTGGGCCGATTTCTTCAAACTCAAGTTGTGTTGTGATTTTTGTCTTCCACGTAACATATTTGTTTCCTCTTAGTAGTTGTGAATCTGGAAGAAAAAATTTGGGGGCATTGGTTCCCATTTCACAGTGATCACCGAGGGGGTTTGGCTCTTATCACTCCGGTATTAGGTCTCCTAATCTATATAACATCAGTCCAATATACCAAACCTTTCTATATACACGCCCTTCCAATATACCTAGCGGTACATGGAAGAGGCTCGCCCTTTCTATATACTCGGCGGTATGTGAAAGAGGTGTTAACGTATGTCAAATAATTCAATACATGGTACCAAGATAGTACTGATGGGATTTGTGTGATTATTGACAACGGCCCAAAGAAATATCCTAATATGTACACGTAACTTCACTATATACTTGGATAATTTCTCAGTCTAGATTTATGTCGTGCAATCGTTCACAGACGGATGGGATGGCCCATAGTGTGTGCACTTTGTGACCTTAGTTTGCAGCAAGAGAGGATACAATAGAGCCGATCCACCAATCATATCCATGGACGTTGGTGAAAGATGCACCCAACCACCAACAAACAATAGCTCATTAGAAAGGGAGAGAAAATACCCTTCTCCACATGAGCTAAAATATTCATTGAATTTTGAGAATCATTGGTGATGCCTTTCTTCCCGCTAATCCTTGAAACATCTTGCAAACATTTGAGAAACCACCGCCTCCCACCTCATGTAATAATTGGTCATGTTGTCCTAGCACAATATTTATTTTATGAAATTAATTTGTCTTGTTGCTTGGATTTTCTTGCTAGTGTTTTCCATTAACTAAACTAAAACAAAAGTAAACAAGCCAAAAAATTATCCCTAGGAATCCTTCACATCTGATCTTAAATGCATCTTAAGGATATCATTAACAAAATTCTCTTTCTTCTTTCTACCGATTATAATCCATCCAAAGACAAGAACTCTAATTTACATTTTCATCGGTGTGAATTAGTATAAAAATTTTGATATCCTCCTTATCCAAAAATTCCTCATCTGATCTAGCCACAAAATTTCTTATAGGAGTTTCGGTAAAAATTCCTCTAAATCACACTTAGAATCAACTTCCCTTTTTGGTTTTCCATTAACCACATTATCACATGGGAGTGCATATTTCTAGAAGGTCGATCTCACATGCTTATTCCTCTCTAGATGATAGTCTACAAAAAAATGTCCCATATAAAAACATTTTCTACATCCGATGGCAATCCCTTCATAATCAAGGGGTTGAGTCCATGTTTTTCCTTGACTGTAACATCAATATTAGTGGGAATTTCTTTTGAGGTATCTAATTCAACAAGTATTCGAGCATAAGTTGTGTGGATATAACAATCGGTATTAGTGTCAATATTTATGATATTACCCAAATCATATCCTATGGAAACTAGATAATTTGGCTACAAAAACTAGAGGGGAAAATGAGGCAATCTAATCCAAACTAGTTTGGTTGAGAAATATTCAGTAAGAGGGTTGAAATTTGGTAACTAGGGTTTCAAAATCAAGTAGTGGAGTTGTCAGACCAAAATGGTAGTAGAGATATAACTCCTATCCCTAATCTCAGAGAAAATGACAATAAAAATTCCTTTAGCACAAGGATAAATGTCTACCTAGCCTTCAAGAAAAGGGAGCCAACACTTTGAAATCGATGCATGTAGGTCTGGTAAAGTGGTCATCGTCAAGTGAATCCACATATCGACCATGCTCATTGAAATAACATTTGGAATTATACACTTATTCTCAAAATCTCACACACAAGTGCAAAAGGAAGAGATCATGGGGAAAAAATCATAGCCTTTTTGAATGGCCTCCTTAAAAAAATTCTCTAGTTCACTTTGGTGCAACCGAGGAGATAAAAGAGGCATCAAGAGGGCTAGAAATTTTTTTACTTGAACCAACCATGAAAAACCTTAGGATGCAGATTTTTATTTGGTTTGCAAGTAGGAAAGACTAAAATAGAGCCAAATACACCAATCATATCCATATATCCATGTGTAACACCCGCTAAAATCTCCCACTTTGGAGACCCATGAAAAACCTAGGTTTAGTTAGAAAATTATGGAATCTTTTTTTTAAAGTGTTAACAACCAAAGTCTCAAGGAAAATTAAATTCAACTGATAAATTTTCCCATTACAACAATTACTAATTCCACATTAAAAAGCAACAAGTGTAATAAGTCCACACCTAGCTCAAATCTCCTTAGGGATTAATATAATCACTGATTACATTGACATTTTAGCTAAATATTCCTTGATTAAAATTTTAGGATTAAGGGAACAAAATCATTAAATATCCAAGGTATTTAATTCCACAATATCTAAGACAAGAGCAAGGTTTAATTACAATGGGGAGAAAAATACATATTTAAAATTATCAGAGTAAATTCTTACTTACCCACTCCCAAAACTCTCTTAAAATATTCAACCTGATTTTTCTCATATTAACGCACTCAAAAAATTCTGAAAACATTCCCATTAGATAGGAAATTTCCTCACCTTTCTAGTGATATAAAGAAGTCCTCCTAACTCCTCATATTTCTCAAGTTATGGGCCGGCGGAACTTGGGGTGAAATTTTTCCCAAGAGCGGGCCTGGCCTAGGGAGGAAAATTTTCCCCAACTCGGGCCTGCGGACTTCGGAGAGAAAATTCACCTAGAGGAGTGGGGAAGAAAATGTTTCCCATACATGGGCCGACAGAGCGGGGAAGACATTTAGCACCTTTTCCCTTTTGGGACAAAACAAATTTTACACATGCACCTTTGCACGACACCAAGATAGGCCATGTGGGAGCTCCTTATTGGTTGCAGGTCAGCATGCTAGCGGGGAACATTAGGAAAATTTAACTTATCAAAAGGAAAGGCATAAAGGTTGAAAGCAACGAGCGCCTCCATCGACATGAGAAGATGCCATGTGTCAGCCAACCATTGGCTGCGGGTTGGCGGGCCGAGAGGGATAAAGAAATTTTTCCCAATTTTTTTCTGAAGCATTAAGGCTTAAAAGGGTCCACTCCTCCGCCGACACCTCTTAAAGCCACATGGTAGCACCTTATTGGCTACGGAGGAAACTTACAAATTTTTCTAAATTTATATTTCAAAGTGCTTAAGTTTAAAATCGGTCTAAGCCTCTGTAGACGTCCAACGAAGCCATGTGTCGATCAATGGTTGTTGCGGGTGATGGGGTCGCGGAGGAAAAATTACCAAATCAAATTTTTGGACTTAGATCATTTATAGATGAAATGAAGGCTTGCGGATTAGCGGAGCGATGGAAAACTTCATGACTTTGTGTAATTTGGGAAAAATTGAAAGAGGAAAGTTTTAGCCTTCGTGTCTGCCCAAGAATAATTTTTTTATATAAAATTCGACAATTAGATTATTTTGAGCCCGAAATGAAGTAAAATCTTCAGAAGGCCATAAATTTTGATTGGGAACTCAATTCTTGGAAAATGAGGAATTTCTGGAAATCTCTTGACGTCCTCTTTACACAACAAGATTAGGAATTTGATTATGATAAAATTTAAGGGGTAAATTTTTAGAGAACGATCTATAAGCTTATAAATTGAAAATCGGTAACATTTGACTTGAAAATTCTTTTCAATTCGACTTCCTTCCTTTCTCAACATGCCAAACAAACATGGAGTATTTATCTTAGAGGAACTTAGGATAGATTTCAAATATTAAAGTTTTTTATTAAAGATCAATTTGAATTTCACTAATTTAATGCAAAAATGACAGAGAAATTGTTTGAGCTCGATTTTGAAAGGTGATATGAAAATTTCTTAAGTATTATAGTTTGTTTGGGACTGTTTTGATTTTTCTTAGATTGTATTAATGTTTCAAATGTATTTCCTAGTATGCAAGGTCGTTTTGTACATTTTCTAATAATTATTTTCCAGGTTTGAAAATCATCTAACAGAGCTCTGACTTCAACTCGAATTGATCCATTTCATTTACCAAACTTTAAAATATGATTTCATTCTAATCCAAAGATTACAATGTTCCATTTCCTTCAATCAATTAGTAGAAACAAGAAAGCAATTCAAAAAAAATGTGGTTTTAAAAACATAGAGGATGCAATACTTCTGAATATATTTTTCCACATTCGAAAAAAGATTTGTACAACATTTTTAAAGTAAATTTAAAACAATAATAACTTCATTGTATAAGGTAAAACAACATCTATTCATTTGGAAAGATGTCTTTTACAACTTCTTTTTCTTTTGATCAAATACAACTTTATAATAACAACTCCTCCTCATTACATTCCTTTTTATAAACAGACACGATTATATTTCTTTCACATCAAATGGGATTTCATTTCCAAAACATAGTAACTCTTCAGCACAAAATGTATATTAAATTGTCATGCACATCAAGTGGGGAAATGGTTTACAAAATTAGTTTCGCAAGGGACTGTCATAACTTTGTCTTCTTCCTCAATTGCAATAAACAAAATACAATTTCTTCAACATTTATTCTAAAAAGAGAACAGAGAGTATATCTTTTCATAATTTGAGATACAATTTTCCTAGTCAATAAAACACATCTTTCCATCACAAGTAATGTACAAGGTCATCCACTTCAAATTTGGAAGGGGTTACAATAAGAATAATCTCAAAAAGGACGGTCAAACTTGTATTCCTTTTCTACTCCTAAAAAACAACATGAATATCCTCAATTTTCTTTATTTCAAATTTATCACAATAGAACAGGGAAAGGAAATGCTCTCCACCACAAAGACATCCAATTAAAGAAGAATCCATCCTTCATCATTGGCCACCGAGCCCAAACCACAATGCAATAAGATATGTTTTCCAACATATGGCAACAACATGCTTCCACAACACAAAGTCGATTTATCGTTCAAACACATCTCAAAACAAAGCTGCAAATTTGTAACCACGAACAAAACAACAAACAACACTCAGGCTTAAACATGCAATCCAAAGGAGCAAGAAACTATGGGGATGTTGATTATGCCTCCCAAAGGGGAAATGGGTATCACCACCTAATAAAAACCACAAAATTATATATCATTTTAAATCCCCGATATGCCCTTATGCCTCCCCAAGTTCCCCTTATTCCTCACATTTCTTTATGCCTCCCCAACCTCTTATGGCACCCCATAACGAGTAAAGAAATGCAAGATATTTATTTTTACAAGGTGGAACCCAAATCCAAACTCCCTCCACACTTATACCTCCCCAAAACACTTATGCCTCCCACAAAATACCCCATAGTCTTCTCCTACACCATCCCTAGGAAGTCTACCCAACCAGCCAATAAATAAAACAACACATTCAAACACTCAACCATTCACATAAGCACAAAAATGAAAGAAGAGCATTTCCAAGAGCCAAGCTCTTACCTCTCCATGATGGAGTTGTTCCAAGTTCAAAACAACAAGCTCTCCAATGCAAATCAATCCAAGAGATCAACAATCAACAAGTGTGCAACCATCTCCAATCTCCTCCAAAAGCAAGAAATATTAAAACCAAAAGAAGTCACCCAAAATGAAGCAATGCAAGTTCAAGTAACCCCCAAAACAAGACAAGGAATTTGAATATATAGAGAGGGAAGAGAAGAGGATGAGGTGGATCCAAGTGGGATGCCACATCACACATCCTCAACTCCAACTCATAAGTCAACTTCAATCTCTAAGGCACAATAAACTTATGTGGGTGAATAATATGACAGATTACTTACACACTCCAAACCAAGCCCACACCCCAAAGGGCTGAAATTAAAAGCATGTAGGAAAGTGCAATTACAGCTTACAACTTGACTAGTTCAAAATTCATAATGAAGGCTAGATTTAGACTCTCCAACCATAGGTAAGGTGGGTATGCAAATTTAAGAGGTATGCGACAATTTTAACTTGTCCCAAAATCCTCCAAAATCATCCTCCAAGGACAAATTCTAATTTCAAAAGAAGGTGGAGTGTTTCATACTCCAAAATTAACTTACACATCTCTTACACATCACTTACACATTACTGACAATTTATCTCACAACATATAATACAAGAGCCAACTCTAATAATTATTTTCTTATGTCCCAATTTTATTAATTAATTTTTTGTTATGTTTGTGGAGCCTATTTTCATGTTAGAGTGTGGTACACCTTCTATGTATTACACTCAGGTATTTTTATGGCGGTCCCACTCACTAGTGAGTGGGTCAAGGGGTTCGGGGCAAAGCCCCGAAGCAAATTTTCATGGGTGGTTTATTAACCCATGGGTAATGGGTAACCGTTATGGGTTGTTTTTGGGCCCATGGTTTTTCGGTACCCATTTTTTTGATACCCATGGTTTTTTGCCCATGGTTTTAATACCCATAGGTTTTTCCCATGGTTTTGATACCCACGGTTTTGTATCAAACTGCTTAAGCAATTTTCTATTTATGTGGTCTTATGCATATGATACATATACAAGCAAATGTATTTTAGATGTGTTTTGAATTCGGGTGTGAATTCTGTAGAGTTTGTTGAGCATATCTCCAAATGGATCTAGGTATTGTATTGAGAGAGTGGAGGCTTGTAATAAAATTTGAGCAAGTGATTCTTGGTGGACATAGCCCAAATTGGGTGAACCACGTTAAATCTTGTCTCTCTGTGTTGTGTTATTTATTTTGCACTTTTATTTGAGATCTGTAATATTTTTGCATATTAATTTCTACTATTGCGATTCTGTAAGGGATTATTCTACATATTTTATCTCTTATTTCCTAACAATTGGTATCAGAGCCTGGTTTGGTTTTCTGAAGTGTTGAATCGCAGGGAAAGTTTTTATCTTGAGTGGGAGCTATGGCAGATGATGGAAGATCTAGGGTTGATAAATTCAATGGGTAGAATTTCAGTCTTTGGAAGATGTAGATGGAAGATTACCTTTATTAGAAGGATCTTTATACTCTGTTGTCTAAGAAGGTGAACAAACCCTCAAGTATGATAGATGTGGAATGGGATTTGTTGGATCAGAAGGCACTTGGAATGATCTCGGCTGTGTCTTGCATCTTCAGTATTATTTAATGTTTCAAAGGAAAAGACTACAAAATATCTAATGGATGCATTAGGGAAGTTGTATGAAAAACCCTCTGCCTCTAACAATATATTTTTAATGAAAAAGTTGTTTAATATGAAGATGTCTGAGAATATTTCAGTAGAAGATCATTTAAATGATTTCAATATGGTTGTGAATATGCTAGCTTCGGTTACAATAGAATTTGATGAAGAAGTTAGGGCTTTATTAATTCTATTCTCTTTACCTGAAAGTTGGAATAGCCTAGTAATGGCGGTAAGCAAATCGGTTCCAACTAACTCTAAGTTGAAGTTTGAGGATGTTGTAGGGGTGATTATAAGTGAGGAAATGTGCAAGAAAAAGCACTTTGGTGAATTCTCTACTTTAGGGAATGATTTGATAGTGGAAACTAGAGGGAGACAGAAGAATAGAGGAAACCGTGGAAAATTGAAAGATCGGGCAAGGTCAAAATCCAAGAGCAAGATTGTATGTTGAACTGTGGAAAGTTTAGGCATGCAAAGAAGGATCATGGGAGCTTCGAGACAAGAAGAAACAACAAGAAGAAAACAAGGAGGCAAATGTGGCATCGGGTAATGTATGTCAGATGCTTTGATTCTTTCTTTTGTGCATAATATTATCAATCTTGGGTTTTAGATTCGGGGGCTTCTTTTCATGCTACTCCACATAGGCATTATTTTGTTGATTATGTTCAAGGGGATTTTGGGCATGTTTTTCTTGGTGATGATGAACCTTGCAGTATAGTTTGAAAAGGTTCCGATCTGATCAGTTAAGATGCGGAATGGGAATACATGGCTATTGAAGGATGTTAGATATGTGCCTACATTAAGGAGAAATTTGATATCAGCAGGGAAATTGGGAAGTGATGGTCAGACCGTGATATTTATAGCTGACTCTTGGAAGGTTACCAAGGGTGCTCTTGTGGTGGCAAGAGGTAAGAAGGTTGAACCTTTATTTATCCACCGATAGTACTAATGAATATAATCTTGTGGCTTCGATGCATATACAACATTATGGCACTATAGGCTCATCATATTAGCCATAAGGGCATGGACATCATAAAGAAGAATTTTCTTGGATATACGTAAATAGGTTTGGATTTATGTGAGAACCGCATATATGGGAAATAGAAGTGAGTAAGTTTTCTCAAGGTTGGACCTACGAAGAAAGAGAGTAAGTTAGATCTGCACATTCGATGTGTGGGGGCTAGCTCAAGTATCATCTCTTGGGGTTCAAGTTATTATGTTACTTTTATTGATGATGCAACAAGGAAAGTTTAGGTTTATTCTATTAGAAACAAATATGATGTATTTGATACTTTTGTTAAATGGAAAGCCTTGGTAGAGAATCAAATAGGTCTTAAATTAAAATGTCTCAGGTCAAATAATGGAGGGGAGTATTGCAGCAATGAATTTGATGATTATTGTTCTAAGAATGGAATCCAGAAAAGATAGTTCCAAGAACCCGCAGCAGAATGGGGTGTCAGAAAGGATGAACAGAACAATAATGGAACATGCTAGGAGCATGAGGATACATGCAGGACTGCCTCTTTATTTTTGGGTAGAAGTGGTGAGCACAACTGTGTACTTAATAAACAGAGGACCCTCAAGTGCCTTAGATGGAGGCATACCTGAGGAGGCTTGGTACGGTAAGAAATTCGATTACTCATTTCTTAGAGTCTTTGGATGTGAGGTGTTTGTTCATATTGACAAGGATGATAGGACCAAGCTAGAGGCTAAATCAGAAAAATGCACTTTTATTGGTTATGGTGGTGATGAATTTGGATTTAAATGTTGGAGTATTAAGGACAAGAAAATCATTCGGTCTAGGGATGTGGTCTTTAATGAGAAATTCATGTACAAGCAACAGTTGTAGGAAAATAGGAAGAATCCAAGAAAGAATATGGTGGTAGAGGATCTTCCAGATGGGACAATGACCCATGAATCAGTTCAGAACCTAGTCAATAGGAACTTCAAATGCCTACAAAGTGAGGAGTTCTTCTAGGGTAAGAATATAACTTGAACATTTTTCTCCTTCTCTTTATTATTTATTACTCACCGATAGTGAAGAGCTAGAGATCTTTGATGAAGCAATGCGGTAGAAGCCAAGAAGAAGTGGGAGCAAGCCATGGATGAGGAGCATAAGTCTCTCATGGAGAACCAGACTTGGGATTTGGTGAAGCTACCAGAAGGCAAAAGAGCATTGCAAAACAAGTGGGTGTATAGAGTTAAAGACGAAGAAGGAGGAAGTAAAGATATAAGGCCTCGTTGGTGGTAAAGGGGTTTGCATGAAACAAGGTATAGATTTTGATGAGATCTTTTCTCTCCGTAGTAAAAATGACTTTTATTAGAACTATTCTTGGAATAGTGGCAGCATAAGACTTACACTTAGAACGGTAGATGTAAATACTGCATTTCTCCATGGTGATTTGGAGGAGGAGCTATATATGCAGCATCCAGAAGGATATGAAGTCAAAGGTAAAGAGGAGATGGTGTGTAAACTGAAGAAGAGCTTGTATGGCCTGAAACAAGCTCCATGTCAATGGTATAAGAAGATTGATAGCTTCATGATGGAGCAAGGTTATATCAGATGTCATTCGAACATTGCGTGTACACAAAGAAATTTGAGGATGGAAGTTATATTATCCTGTGTTTTTATGTTGATTACATGCTGGTTGCAGGTAAAAACATGCAGGAAATAAAAGTACTCAAGAAACAACTAAGTGAATCCTTTGATATGAAGGATTTGGGGATGCTAGAAAAAATCCTTGGTATGAGGATAGCTCGGGATAGGAAGGAATGGAAGTTGACTTTATCTCAGGAAGAGTACATTAAGAAGGTATTTGATAGGTTTAACATGCAGGATGCTAAAATGGTTGGGACTCCTTTGGCAAGCCATTTTAAGTTATCAAAGGAGCAGTGTCCCAAGACAGAGTAGGAAACAAATAAGATGTCCAAGGTACCTTACTCATCAGCTAGTTGGTAGTTTGATGTATGCTATGGTGTGCACTAGGCCTATATTGCCCATGCAAAGGGGAGTTATAAGTAGATTTATGAGTGATCCAGTAAAGAGAATTGTGGCAACCAAAAAGTGGATCCTTTCATATTTGAGAGGGACCATCGGGATAGTTTTTTGCTACAAGGATCGACACCACTTTATGTGGTTATGTAGATTCAAACATGGCTGGAGATGTAGACAACAGGAGGAGCATGACAAGTTATATATACACCGTAGGTGGGACAACAAAGTGAGCTGGATTTCATGACTACAGTAGTAGGTGGCTTTGTCAACCACGGAGGTGAGTATGTTGCTGCCACAGAGAGGCAAGAAAAGAGATGCTTTGGTTACAACAATTGCTTGAGGAGATAGGGCATAATCAGGGAGGAATGTAAGTTACATAGTGATAGTCGAGTGTTATACACCTAGCTAAGAACTTTGCTTTCCACTCTAGGACAAAACATATACATTTGAGATATCACTTCATCAGACACTTTGGAGGAAGATAAGTTGAAGTTGGAAAAGATTCATACCAAATGTCAAAATACTACGTACATGATGACCAAGGTGGTCACAAGGGATAAACTAAATCTATGTTCAGCTTTGGTTGGCCTTCACGGATGATAGTGAAGGGTTAAGAAGCTTGCTCGGTGAAAATCACCCAAGTGGGAGATTGTTATGTTTGTGGAGCCTATTTTCATGTTAGAGTGTGCTACACCTTCTATGTGTTACACTCGGTATTTTTATGGCAGTCCCACTCACCGGTGAATGGGTCGGGGGTTCAGGGTGAAGCCCCCAAACAAATTTTCATGGGTGGTTTATTAACCTATCGGTAATGGGTAACCATTATGGGCTGTTTTTTGGGCCCATGGTTTTTCGGTACCCATTGTTTTGATACCCACATTTTTTTTCCCATGGTTTTAATACCCACGCTTTTTGCCCATGGTTTTGATACCCTTGGTTTGTATCAAACTTCTTAAGCAATTGTCTATTTATATGGTCTTATGCATATGATACATATACAAGCAAATGTATTGCAGATGTGTTACGAATTCAAGTGTGAATTCTCAGAGAGTTTGTTGAGCATATATCCAAATGGATCTCGAGTATTGTATTGAGAGAGAGTGGAGGCTTGTAATAAAATCTGAGCAAGTGATTCTTGGTGGACGTAGCCCAAATTGGGTGAACCACGTTAAATCTTGTCTCTCCGTGTTGTGTTATTTATTCTACACTTTTATTTGAGATCTCGTAATATTTTCTCGCATATTAGTTTCTACTATTGGGATTCTGTAAGGGATTATTCTAAATATTTTATCTCTTATTTCCTAACATTTTTACCAATATGATTACTCATATTACTTTACCACAATTTATTTAAATAAAAGGGGAACACATCACTTATAAAACACAACAACATTAACAAAGGACCAAATAAAAGAAAAACATAAAGTTCCTTGGTCACATTTAAAGATGATCCCCTCATGGGAATCACTAACAACAATTAAACACACACACATAGATGAACAATACAAGTTGTCATGGTGACCTTGCTAAATTCATGTATAATTCCAATGTGGTTGGTCTCTAATCCCCCGATGTTTGTTGTGATATTTTAACCTACAAAACACAATACCTCCTTCAGCCTTGTGGCCATATCAGAACATCCAAATGAATATAAATATAATTTCAAAATCATCAATATATATATATATATATATATATATATATATATGAATCACAACAACATCAAGACAATCAACAATATCACTTACGATTTCATCAACAACTATATCATCATCAATTTTAATTCAATTTTATAGGTCTGCTCAATATATCCAAATATCACATGTCCTAACAACATCCATAAGTATATATATAATCATTTCCAAAAAATGTCAACATCTATATAAAATGTCTCTAACAATCATCATGTATCATATATGAATCAAAGTCAACAATAATCCATGATCGAGATCTAACACCATACTAAATCAAAACTATAATAATGTCCATTATATAGTCAAGCGATGATCATGATTAGTATCAAAGGGAAGTGGGCACTACATCCCCCTCCCCTTAGACTTGACTTCCTCCCGAAGTCATTGGAAAGAGAGATAGGAACAAATGCAATAGAAAAAGGATCACTCCATTATGGGATTGCTTGCTTCAAACAAGTGTGGGTCTATAGAACCCAAGTTTGGTCTAATGTAATTCAGCAAGAAGAAGGGAGATTGCAAGGGATGAGTTCTAAAATTTTTGCATGCAAGGCTATGAACATTTAAATCTAGAGAGTAATTTTATGCTATCCACCAAGATACAACACATAACAATATAACATGAAGAGTTCAAAAGAGTCTTAAGAGTAACCACCAAGTAGAGGAATAATAAGGAGAATTCCATGAGTTTGATAAATACCACATAGTTTCCCATGGAATACAACATATTATAGTAACAAAATTTAAGGTTTCCACTAATGTTAAATTATGCTTTCATAGTTCGTTATTTAGACAAGGCTAGCAGAATCAGCCATGGCCAAAATTTTGTATGAGATACATGTTCACTCAAGGTCCCATCATTTGAGGTCACACAAGATGAGGTTACTCAACAAGGAAGGACACCTAAGTTATTAAAACATTTACAATCAAGGAAACTATTTATGGAAAGCACTTATATAGCTCAAAAGGTTCCAGTAAAATTGTCATGGTAATACTAAGAAAATTCATGACCATAAGGTTTCCTATAGAATCGAACACACCAGCCAAATCTAGAGATGACAACATTTAGTAAAATTACCTCCACAAGAAACTAACATAAACAAGAAGCACTATTCACATTAACGTAATGGGGTGTATTTATCTTACTTATTTTATAACTCAACTAATTAAGTCAAAAGTTGTAGTTTCATTTTCCTAGCACATTCCTTTACGAGTTTTCTTAATTAAAATATTCCTTTTTATTCTGATATCACATGTTTGCGTTATAAGGAGCACCACTAAGGTGGCCATGATATCTCGTCATTCTGTATAGGTGGACAAACAAAATATTTATTTGACTCCTAGGGGAGGTAGATGGACAAAGTTTTTCCCTTTCTGTTCTTCTACATGGTTTTTTTAATTTCTTCCATTAATCTACCAAGGTTAAAGAAAGGACCATTTTCTCTTTCTATGTTCCAGTTTATTTGTTAAGATTTAAGGCCAAATCTCCTCAATTATAGTTGTATGATGTTTGGGTGGGTCAATTTGTCAATTAAAAACATTTAATGAGAAGGAAGGGTAAACATATCACACTATTACTTTTATGGGAGAGAGAAGTAAATCAACACACCATATTTTTAATTCTAAGGAAACAAGGGACATTCAACATAGAAAACACATTATTAATTTTGTAAGAACTAGGAAACAATCAATAGACATGGATCACAACAATATTTCGATATTTTTCCTTTTTTTCTAATTCCAAATATCATAAAACATTCCTAGTGGGTTTCTACAAGTTCTCAAAAGAAGTTACAAGGAAGGCCCATTAAAGAAGCATAATTACCTTACTGATCTACTAAGGTTTAACAATGTTTGTTATTTTGACGAAAAAATTTTACTAACATGATAAGACAAGGAAATTTTTTAGATCTACCCGCATATTACCTTAGGATACCACCAACCAAGCAATCAAATGACAAGGAAAGTTTTTAACTATAAAAACACCACATACTCACTATAAAGCATCAAATGTAAGTAAAGAAATCAGCTATCTTTTCAACATGGATTTACGACCAAGAGTTACAGCTTCACAAGAAGAATCACATTATAAAATACCACTAAGATTAAATTATCAAGGTCTAATTACACTAACATCACTAGTGGCACGGTCTAAAAGACAAAATGCATCCATAAGTGTCTCCACGTAATCCAAAATTAATAGGTCATATAGTGTTATTCATAGTAACTTAAAAAAGATAAGGAGAGGGTAGAATTATTATAGGTCAAGAGGGAAAACAAACACACTTAATTTACACATAATACTTGAATGGAATTAATTATAACCATAATTACCAAGATGCATACAACCCTCAAGTCACTACTTTATATAATGAAATAAGGAAATCCTGATAAAACTTAGCATGCCATCGAAGAGAAGCCACTACCAGACAAACACTTTTCCACTAACATCCACAGCCAGCCAAAAGCAAACCGATCCCACTATAATTCATCAACCCATAATTAAACACCTCTACTCCGATGAAGTTCAAGCTCTTATTGGATTGTAAGAGAATCACCACCACCGCTAACAAGTTGTCAACTAGAACACACAACACAACGAACTCTCTATCTAGCAAGGTCGAGCAACAAAAATAAACTCTAAGATCCTAGACACACTCAAGGTTTTGTGCATCCAAAACCAAGGCATATATTTAAGCACCTAAGAAGAAATTCAAGACACCAAGGGTGTACCCCCATACAACAAATTTTCGCAATACCAACAACGTAGAAACAAGCTCATCATTAAGCAAGAAGGAATCACGTAACGTTTAGCTAAGCATCCAACAAATAATGATCTTTGAGTCACCAATCAAAATAAAATCCAAGAAATGTCGACAATCAAGGATAGTGGCTAAGTAGTGGCATCAGAAAGTATGAAAATTCTCACAAAAATATAAATAACTAAAAGAGCCTCAGAGCTTCTCAATCCAATCATATAATAAGATGCTAGTCCTTGATAAAATAACACAATTTCACGAACACATAAAAACAGAAGTCCACATCACAATCACTTCGCAGCCCCTGATGGCCACCAAAAGGGTATTATGCCTCGAGATCCACTCTAATGACACTCACGCAAAGTTGGATCAAAGGTGACACCAAGACCTAACATCCTACTTACTCTTATGGGGATTGAGTCACCAAAGTGATAACCAAAACTAACTTGTCTAACCACTAAAGGAAAGAGGGGAGATTTAGATGACTAAACAACTTCTAGTTAACTCTTCCCGACCCCATAACACAACCACTATTTTCCAACCACAAGAATCACACCATACAATTTATCATTCCATCAACTCCAAAAAAAGGGTCTCAAAATGGCTTACGCATCATAAAATTATGTCAAGATTTAGGAAATGCAAAACAACACATTTTCAAAGGAGAACCAAGTTTCCACTACACTAGAAGTTCACAAAAATCAATTTAAGTTGACATTCTTAGCTACCCGAGTTTGACAAAATGCCACCGAGTGGCTACAACAATTCAAACAACTTATTTTTATTTTTATTTTTTTAATTATGGTAGTTCAAATGAACAGAGTAATGTAATATTCCTTCATACTTTTTTTTCAATTTTAAAATAAGGTTTTTTTCTAGATTCAAAAGTGTGTTAGGTTTACAAATTCATGTCTCAAGTTTTCTAGTGTGCTCAAGGGTCCAAGCTTTGAACCCACGTCTCGATATCAAGTGTAACATCCGCTAAATCTCCCACTTGAGACCCATGAACAACCTAGATTTAGTGAGAAAATTATGGAATTTTTTTAAAGTGTTAACAACCAAAGTCTCAAGGACAATTAAATTCAACTGATAACTTTTCCCATTATAATAATTACTAATTCCACATTAAAAAGCAACAAGTGTAATAAGTCCACACCTAGCTCAAATCTCATTAGGGATTAATTTAATCACTGATTACATTGACATTTTAGCTAAATATTCCGCTATTAAAATTTTAGGATTAAGGGAACAAAACAATCAAATACCTAAAGTATTTAATTCCATAATATCTAAGACAAGAGTAAGGTTTTATTACAATCGGAGAAAAATACATATTTAAATTATCGGAGAAAATTCTTGCTTAACCACTCCTAGAACATTCTTTAAATATTCAACCTGATTTTTCTCATATTAAAACACTAAAAAAATTCCTGAAAACATTCCCATTAGATAGGAAATTTCCTCACCTTTCTAGTGATATAAAGCATTCCTACTAACTCCTCATATTTCTCAAGTTATGGGTCAGCGGAACATGGGGTGAAAATTTTCCCAAGAGCGGGCAGGCATGGGGAGGAAAATTTTCCCCAACTCGGGCCTACAGACTTTGGAGAGAAAATTTGCTTGGAGGAGAAAAGTGGATCGGTGAGCGGGGAAGAAAACTTCTCCCATACGCGGACCGGGCAGAGCGGGAAGAAATTTAGCACTTTTTCCCTTTTGGGACAAAGCAAATTTTACACCCGCACCTCCACCGACGCCCAGGGAGGCCACATGGCAGCTCCTTATTGGTTGTGGGTCAGCGAGTTGGCGGGGAATATTAGAAAAAATTGACTTATCAAAAGGAAAGGCATAAATTTTGAATCGAACTTGTGCCTCCGCCGACGCGAGAAGATGCCACATATTAGCCAACCATTGGATGTGGGTTGGCGGGCGGAGGGATAATTAGAATTTTTTTCCAAATGTTTTTTGAAGCGTTAAGGCTTAAAAGGGTCCGCTCCTCTACCGACACCTCATGAAGCCACATGGTAACACCTAAATGGCTACAGTTGGCGAGGTCGTGGAGGAAACTTACAAATTTTTCCAAATTTATTTTTGAAAGCGCTTAAGGTTAAAATCGGTCTGATCCTTTTTCGACGCCCAACGAAGCCACGTGTCGATCAATGGTTGGCATACGGTGGTGACGGGTCGTAGAGGAAAAATTTCCAAATCAACTTTTTGGACTTAGATCATTTTTAGACGAAATGAAGGCTTGTGGATTAGCAGAGTGGTGGAAAACTTCATGACTTTATGCCATTTAGGAATAAATGGAAAAAGGAAAGTTTTAGCCCACTGGTCCACTCCAAGAATAATTTTATTCATATAAAATTTGACATTAGATTATTTTGAGCCCCGAAACGAAGTAAAAACTTGAAGGCCATAAATTTTGATAGGGACCTTGGTTCTTGAAAACAAGGAATTTATATAAATCTCTATATGTCCTCCTTGCACAAGAACCTTTGAAAATTGATCATGATAAATTTTAAGTTGTCAATTTTGAGAAAACGATCTCAGGATTATAAAATGAAAGTTGGTAACATTTAACTTTAAAATTTTGTTCAATTAGACCTCCTTCCTTTCTCAACATGCCAAACAAACATGGAGGATTGATCTTAGAGGAAATTAGGATAGATTTCAAGGATTAAATTGTTTGATTGAAGATCAATTCGAATTTCCCCAATTTAACAACAAAAATGACTGAGAAATTGTTTGAGCTCGATTTTGAAAGGTTCTATGAAAATTTCTTAAGTATTATAGTTTTTTTGGGATCGTTTTGATCTTTCTTAGCTTGTATTAATGTTTTAAATGTCTTTCCTAGTCTATAGGGTCATTCTGTATGTTTTCTGATAATTATTTGCCAGTTTGAAAGTCATCTAACAGAGCTCTACATCTTCCGACTCGAATTGATCCATTATATTTACCAAACTTTAAAATATGATTTAATTCTAATCCAAAGATTACAATGTTCTATTTCTCTCGCTTTATTTAGTTTGCAGCAAGAGAGGATACAATAGAGCTGCATCCACTAATCATATCCATGAACATTGGTGAAAGATGCACCCAACAACCAACAAAAATAGCTCATTAGAAGGGGAGAGACAAATCCCTTCTCAACATGAGCTAAAATATCCATTGACTTTGGAGAAGCATTGGTGATTCCTTTCTTCCCCTAATCCTCTTGAAACATCTTGCAAACATTCGAGAAACCACCGCCTCCCACATCATATAATAATTGGTCATGTTGTCCTAGCACAATATTTATTTTATTAAATTAATTTGTCTTGTTGCTTGGAATTTCTTGCTAGTGTTTTCCATTGACTAAACTAAAACAAAAGTAAACAAGCCACAAATTTATCCCTAGGAATCCTTCACATCTGATCTTAAATGCATCTTTAGGATATCATTAACAAAATTCTCTTTCTTCTTTCTACCGATTATAATCCATCTAGCACAAGAACTCTAATTTACATTTTCATCAAAGTGAATTAGTATGAAATTTTGATATTCTCCTTATCCAAACATTCCTCATTCGATCTAGCCACATAATTCCTTATAGGATTTTCAGTAAAAATTCCTCTAAATCGAGTTAGAATCAGCTTCCCTTTTTGGTTTTCCATTAATCACATTATCACATGGGAGTGCATCTTTCTAGAAGGTCGATATCACATGCTTATTCCTCTCTAGATGATAGTATACACAAAAATGTCCCATAGAAAAACACTTTCTACATCTGATGGCAATCCCTTCATAATCAAGTGGTTGAGTCCATGTTTTTTCCTTGACCGTAACATCAATATTAGTTGGAATTTATTTTGAGGTATCTAATTCAAAAGCATCTGAGCATAAGTTGTGTAGATATAGCAATCGGTGTCAGTGTCAATATTTACGATATTACCCAAATCATATCCTATGGAAACTAGACAATTTGGCTACAAAAACTAGAGGGGAAAATGAGGCTATCTAATCCAAACTAGTTTGGTTGAGAAATATTCTGTAAGAGGGTTGAAAGTTGGTAACTAGGGTTTCAAAATCAAGCGGTGGAGTTTTCAGACACAAATTGTAGTAGAGATATAACTCCTATCCCTAAGCTCGGATAAAACGACAATAAAAATTCCTTTACCATAAGGATAATTGTCTACCTAGAGCCTTCAAGAAAAGGGAGCCAACACTTTGAAATCGACGCATGTAGGTCTGGTAAAGTGGTCTATCGTCAAGTGAATTCACATATCAAACCATGCTCCTTGAAATAACATTTGGAATTGTACACTTCTTCTCGAAATCTCACACATAGAGTCAAAAACAAAGAGATCATGGGGAAAAATCCTAGCCTTTTTGAATGGCCTCCTTAAAAAAATTCTCTAGTTCACTAGTGCAACAAAGGAGTTAAAAGAGGCATCAAGAGGGCCAGACAACAAATTTGACTTGAACCCACCATGCAAAACCTTAGGATGCTGATTTTTATTTGGTTTTCGTTAGGGGAGACTACAATAGAGCCAAATACACCAATCATATCCATAGCCATGTGTAACGCCCGCTAAAATCTCCCACTTGAGACCCATGAAAAACTAGGTTTAGTTAGAAAATTATGGAATATTTTTTTTTAAGTGATAACAACCAAAGTCTCAAGGACAATTAAATTCAACCGATAACTTTTCCCATTATAACAATTACTAATTCCACATCTAGCTCAAATCTCCTTAGGGATTAATATAATCACTCATTACATTGACATTTTAGCTAAATATTCCTTTATTAAAATTTTAGGGTTAAGGGACCAAAACAATTAAATATCCAAGGTATTTAATTCCACAATATCTAAGACAAGAGCAAGGTTTAATTACAATGGCGAGAAAAATACATATTTAAAATTATCGAGCAAATTCTTACTTACACACTCCCAAAACTCTCTTAATAGATTCCACCTGATTTTCTCATATTAGCGCACTCAAAAAAATCCTAAAAACATTCCCATTAGATAGGAAATTTCCTCACCTTTCTAGTGTTATAAAGAAGTCCTCTAACTCCTCATATTTCTCAAGTAATGGGCCAGCGAACTTGGGTTGAAAATTTTCCCAAGAGAGGGCTTCATGGACTTCGGAGAGAAAATTTTCTCGAGGAGAAAGCGAGACCGGAGGAGTGGGGAAGAAAAATTTTCCCATATGCGGGCCGATGGAGCAGGGAATACATTTAGTGCATTTTCCCTTTTGGGACAAAACAAATTTACACCCGCATCTCTCTGATGCCAAGGGAGGCCATGTGGGAGCTCCTTATTGGGCTGCAGTCAACAGTGCCGGCGGGGAACATTAGGAAAATTTGACTTATCAAAAGGAAAGGCATAAAGGTCAAAATCAATCAAAGCCTTCACTAATGTGAGAATATGCCACGTGTCAGCCAACCATTGGCTGCAGGTTGGCGGGTAGGAGGGGATAAAGAAATTTTTCCCAAAATTTTTCTAAAGCGTTAAGGCTTAAAAGTGTCCACTCCTCCACCGACGCCTCTTGAAGCCACATGGTAGCACTGATTGGTTGCATGAGGAAACTTAGAAATTTTTCTAAATTTATATTTGAAAGTGCTTAAGGTTAACATCATTTTGAGCCTCTCACGACACCCAATGAAGCCATGTGTCGATCAATGGTTGGGTCATGCAGGGTGATGGGCTCACGGAGGAAAAATTACCAAATCAAATTTTTTGACTTAGATCATTTTTAGATGAAATGAAGGCTTACGGATTAATGGAGTGATGGAAAACTTCATGACTTTTTGTAATTTGGGAAAAATTTTGAAAAAGGAAAGTTTTAGCTCATGGGTCCGCCCAAGAATAATTTTTTTATATAAAATTTGACAGTTAGATTATTTTGAGCCCGAAATGAAGTAAAATCTTCAGAAGGCCATAAATTTGATTGGGAACTCAATTTTTGGAAAATGAGGACTTTCTATAAATCTCTCGATGTCCTCTTTACACAAAAAGCTTAGGAATTTGATTATGATAAAGTTTAAGGGGTAAATTTTTAGAAAACGATCTATAATCTTATAAATTGAAAACTAGTAACATTTGACTTAATTTTTTTTTTAAATTTGACCTCCTTCCTTTCTCAACATGCCAAACAAACATGGAGTATTTATCTTAGAGGAATTTAGGATAGATTTCAAAGATTAATTTTTTTATTGAAGATCAATTTGAATTTCCCCAATTTAACAGCAAAAACGACTGAGAAATTGTTTGAGCTCGATTTTGAAAGGTTCTATGAAAATTTCTTAAGTATTATAGTTTGTTTGGGATCATTTTGATCTTTCTTAGCTTGTATTAATGTTTCAAATGTATTTCCTAGTCTGCAGGGTCATTCGTATGTTTTCTAATAATTATTTTCCAGTTTGAAAATCATCTAACAGAGCTCTACAACTTCCAACTCAAATTGATCCATTTCATTTACCAAACTTTAAAATATGATTTCATTCTAATCCAATATTACAATGTTCTATTTCCGTCAATCAATTAGTAGAAACAAGAAAGCAATTTCTATTTCCTTTCCAAAAAAATGTGGTTTTCAAAACATAGAGGATGCAATACTTCTGAATATATTTTTGCACATTTGAAAAAATATTTGTACAACATTTTCAAAGTAGATTTCAAACAATAATAACTTCATTGTATAAGGTAAAACAACATCTATTCATTTGAAAATATGTCTTTTACAACTTCTTTTCTTTTGATCAAATAAAACTTTACACTAACAAATCCTTCTCATTACATTCCTTTTTATAAACAGAATACCGAGTATATTTCTTTCACATTCAAATGGGATTTCATTTCCAAAACATAGTAACTCTTCAGCACAAAATGTATATTAAATTGTCATCCACATCAAGTGGGGAAATGGTTTACAAAAGTATTTTCGCAAGGGATTGTCATAACTTTGTCTTCTTCCTCAATTGCAATATACAGAATACAATTTCTTCCACATTCATTCAAAAAAAGAGAACAGAGTATATCTCTTTCATAATTTGAGTTACAATTTTCGTAGTCAGTAAAACACATCTTTCCATCACAAGTAATGTACAAGGTCATCCACTTCAAAGTTGGAAGGGGTTATAATAAGAATAATGTCAAAAAGGACTTCCAAACTTGTCTTCCTCTTCTACTCCCGAAAAGCAACATGAATATCCTCAATTTTCTTTATTTCAAATTTATCACAATAGAACAAGGGGAAAGGAAAGGCTCTCCACCCGACAAATACATCCAATTAAAGTAGAATCCATCCTTCATCATTGGCCCCCGAGGCCCAACAAAAATTCAATAAGAGATGTTTTCCAACACATGGCAACAATAGGCTTCCACAACACAAAGATAGATTTCTCATTCAAACACAATTCAAAACAAAGTTGTGGTTCAGACCACGTAACAAAATAACAAGCAACACTCAGGCTTAAAAATGCAAGCCAAAGGAGCAAGAAACTATGTGGGATGTTGTTTATGCCTCCCAAAGTGGAAATGAGTATCACCACCTGATAACAAATCACAAAATTATATATCATTTCAAATCCCTAACATGTCCTTATGCCTCCCCCAAGTACCCATTATTCCTCACATTTCCTTATGCCTCCCCAACCTCTTACTTGCACTCCCATAACAAGTAAAGAAATAAAAGCTATTTATTTTTACAAGGTGGAACCCAAATCCCAACTCCCTCCACACTTATACCTCCCCAAAACACTTATGCCTCCCACAAGAAAACCCCATAGTCTTCTCCTACACCATTCTGCCCGGCGACGGGGCCGTGGAGGAAAAATTGTCAAATCAACTTTTTGGACTTAGATCATTTTTAGACGAAATGAAGGCTTATGGATTAGCGGAGTGGTAGAAATATTCATGACTTTACGACATTTAGGAATAAAGGGAAAAAGGAAAGCTCTAGCCTGTGGGTCCACCCAAGAATATTTAATTCATATAAAATTTGATTAGATTATTTTGAGCCCAAAATGAAGTAAAACTTCAAAAGGCCATAACTTTTGACAAGGACCTTGTTTCTTGAAAAACAAGGAATTTCTAGAAATATCTAGATGTCGCCCTTTCACAAGAACCTTTGAAATTTGATTTTGATAAATTTTAAGTTGTCAATTTTGAGAAAATGATCTCAGTAGGATTATAAAATGAAAATTGGTAACATTTAACTTAAAAAATTTGTTCAATTACACCTCCTTCCTTTCTCAACATTCCAAACAAACGTGGAAGATTGATCTTAGAGGAAATTAGGAGAGATTTTAGGATTAAATTGTTTGAGTGAAGATCAATTCAAATTTCCCCAATTTAACAACAAAATGACTGAGAAATTGTTTGAGCTTGATTTTGAAAGGTTCTATGAAAATTTCTTAAGTATTATAGTTTGTTTGGGATCGTTTTGATATTTCTTAGCTTGTATTAATGTTTTAAATGTCTTTCCTAGTCTGCAGGGTCATTCTGTATGTTTTCTGATAATTATTTGTCACCAAAGTCATCTAACAAAGCTCTACATCTTCTAACTCGAATTGATCCATTATATTTACCAAACTTTAAAATATGATTTCATTCTAATCCAATATTACAATGTTCTATTTCCTTCAATCAATTAGTAGAAACAAGAAAGCAATTTCTATTTTCTTTCCAAAAAATTTGGTTTTCAAAACACAGGGATCCAATACTTCAATATATTTTTCCACATTCGAACAAAGAGTTGTACAACATTTTCAAAGCATATTTCAAACAATAATAACTTCATTGTATAAGGTAAAACAACATATATTCAATTGAAAAGATGTCTTTTACAACTTATTTTTCTTTTGATCAAAGACAACTTTACAATAACAACTCCTACTCATTACATTCCTTTTTATAAACAGAATACTGGGTATATTTCTTTCACATTCAAATGGGATTTCATTTCCAAAACATAGTAACTCTTCAACACAAAATGTATATTAAATTTTCATCCACATCAAGTGGGGAAATGGTTTTCAAAAGTAGTTTCGCAAGGGACTGTCAGAACTTTGTCTTCTTCCTCAATTACAATATACAAAATATAATTTCTTCCACATTTATTCAAAAACAGAGAACAAAGTATATCTCTTTCACAATTCGAGTTGCAAATTTTCATAGCTAATACAACACATCTTTCTATCAAAAATAATGTACAAGGCCATCCACTTCAAAGTGGGAAGGGGTTACAATAAGAATAATCTTAACAAGGAATGTCAAACTTGCCTTCCTCTTTTCTCCGTAACAAAAACATGAATATCCTCCATTTTATTTATGTCAAATTGATCATGATGCAACAGGGGGAAAGACAACGCTCTCCACCCAACCAAGACATCCAATGATAGGAATATCCATCCTTCATCATTGGACCCCGAGGCCCAACAAAATGCAATAAGAGATGTTTTCCAACACATGGCAACAACAGATTCCACAACACAAAGATAGATTTATCATTCAAACACAATTCAAAATGAAGTTACGGTTTGCAACCACGTAACAAAACAACAAGAACACTTAGGCTTAAAAATGCAAGCCAAAGGAGCAAGAAACTATGGGGGATGTTGTTTATGCCTCCCAAACGGGAAATGGGTATCACCACCTGATAAGAAACCATAAAATTATATATCATTTCAAATCCTGACATGCCCTTATGCCTTCCCCAAGTACCCCTTATTCCTCACATTTCCTTATGCCTCCCCAACCTCTTATGGCACCCCATAACGAGTAAAGAAATGCAAGCTATTTATTTTTACAAGGTGGAACCCAAATCCCAACTCCCTCCACACTTATACCTCCCCAAAACACTTATGCCTCCCATAAGAAAACCCCATAGTCTTCTCCTATACCATTCCTAGGTAGTCTAACCAACCAGCCAAAAAATAAAACACATTCAAACACTCAACCATTCACACAAGCACAAAAATGAAAGAAGAGAATTTCCAAGAGCCAAGCTCTTACCTCTCCATGATGGAGTTGTTCCAAGTTCAAAACAACAAGCTCTCCAATACCAAGCAATCCAAGAGATCAACAATCAAAAGGTTTACAAGCATCTCCAATCTCCTCCACAAGAAAGAAATATTCAAACCAAAATAAGTCACCCAAAATGAAGCAATCCAAGTTCAAGTAAAAACCCCAAAACAAGACAAGGAGTTTGAATATATAGAGATGGAAGAAAAGAGGATGAGGTGGATCCAAGTGGGATGCCACATCACACATCCTCAACTCCAACTCATAAGTCAAATTCAATCTTAAAGGCATAATAAAATTATGTGGGTGAATAATATGACAGATTACTTACACACTCCAAAACAAGCCCACACCCCAAAGGGCTGAAATTAAAAGCATGTAGGAAAGTGCAATTACAGCTTACAACTTGACTAACAAAAATTCATAATGAAGGCTAGATTTAGACTCTCCAACCATAGGTAAGGTGGGTATGCAAATTTAAGAGGTATGGGACAAGTTTAACTTGTCCCAAAATCCTCTAAAAATCATCCTCCTAGGACAAATTTGAATTTTAAAAGGTGGAGTGTTTCATACTCCAAAATTAACTTACACATCACTTACACATTACGTACACTTATCTCAAAACATTTAATACAAGAGCCAACAACTCCAATAATTACTTTCTTATGTCCCAATTTGATTAATTAATTTTTACCAATATGATTACTCATATTACTTTACCACAATTTATTTAAATAAAAGGGGAACACATCACTTATAAAACACATACAACATTAACAAAGGACCAAATAAAAGAAAAACATAAAGTCCCTTGGTCACATTTAAAGGTGATCCCCCCATGGGAATCCCTAACAACAATCAAACACACACACACACGAACAATACAAGTTGCCATGGTGACCTTGTTGAATTCATCTAGAATTCCAATGTGGTTGGTCTCTAATCCCCCAATGTTTGTTGTGATATTTTAACCTGCAAAACAAAATACCTCCTTCAGCCTCGTAGCCATATCAGAACATCCTAATGAATATAAATATAATTTCAAAATCATCAATATACATATGAATTACAACAACATCCAGAAAATCAAAAATATCACTTATGATTTCATCAGCAACTATATCATCATCAATTTTAATTTAATTTTCTAGGTTTGCTCAATATATCCAAATATCACCATGTCCAAGTGTGTATATATATATATATATATCCAAGTATATGTATATAACCATGTACAAGAGCATGTCGACATCTATATAAATTGTCTCTAACAATCATCATGCATCATATATGAATCAGAGTAAACAATAATCCATGATCCGACATCTAACACCATACTAAATCAAAACTATCATAATGTTCATGATATAGTTAGTTTTATCATGAGCAAAGATCAAAAGGTGTAAAACGAAAGTGGGCACTACACTGTGGGTGAAAGATCCACCCAACCACCAACAAACAATAGCTCATAAGAAGGGGAGAGGAAAATCCTCTTCTCCCCATGAGCCACAATAGTTGTTGACTTTGGAGAATCATTGGTGATGCCTTTCTTCCCCATAATCCTCGCAACATCTTGCAAACTTCCGAGAAACCACCACCTCCCACCACACACAATAATTGGTCATGTTGTCTGCACAATAGTTATTTTATGAAATTAATTTGTATTGTTGCTTGAGTTTCTTCGTATTGTTTTCCATTGATGACTATTTATAGATTTGCTTCAACCGTAGTATACATAGTGTGTTGTATTCATATAAATTTTTCCTTCAAAGGGTAATATAATAATTTATGGATAACAATGGCCTCTCAAATCATTTCTCATTTTCTATTTTCTATTTTCCATTTTCTATCACATCGTTGTTGCCACATTAACATTCTAATAAAGAAAATCACTTTCCCAACTCAATCCTTGTAAAATGTTTTATAAAGTGGCAAGGTTCTTGGAGATAAGAAGTAGTAAACATGGTTGTAAGTTCAAAATTTATGTTTCAACTAATTTTCCATAATGATGTTACTATTTTTGTAAAAGGTACATTTCTAGGGAGCTTGTTCTACTTGTGCCGAAATTTTTTTTTCACCCCACTGCATAGTAAATGTTCATAAAATTATAACAAATTAGAAATCATTATGAAATTTGCAGTTATCAATGTTCTTAGAATATTATGTTATGCAAATCAGTTTTCTACAGTCTTCAAATATTCATTTATGTAATTAATATGAATGCTGCATTATGAATCTAAAATTATTTTCCACATCTGTTTGTATAATGAAAAACAAAACTCTCAATCGTCAAATATAGCACAATACTTACTATTTAAGAGATTTTATAGAATATATGGATATTAAAACTATGTTCAGTTTATCAGTGCCCATATATATTATGAATGAAATTATGAATAAACATTACATGAAGCTTACTCAAAGTCAGGCCTCATCCATAAACTAAACACCAAACAAATTTATTCTTCGACATATCCCTTGAGATATCCGAATCGTATGAGAACTTTAAAAAAATAAAAATCCTTTAAACTTATAATTTTCTAAAATAAACTTTTGATAACCAACTGATCAATTGGGAGTCACTTTGTTGGACGCTCCCTGTAACCAACTTAGCTAGGAGCTACTTTTTTCTCGTTAGTGTACATTTAATTCATGACATATTCTTGGAAGGTTCTATTGAAATTATTACATGAAAACGTGATCACCAATATCAAAGGATATTTGAGAGTGACTTTATCTAGCCCACTGACAATGGAAATCATGGAACATGCTATGATAATGGCGAATTACATAGATGTTCATAGTTTGGAGCTGAAGTTAGCTTTAATAATTAATAATTTCATGTGGGGTTTCTAAGGTTTTTCTAGTCATTGTAGGGCTATTGTTTTGTTTTTTATTTTTGTTTTTGTTATTTATTTTTTTAAATTAGTAGTTTTATTAATAAATTTAAAATCATTGACTATGTATTTTGAATTTTTACTTAAAAACTGAAGAGTTGCAATAAAGAATTCTAATGAGGGAGTTTTTAATTATATTTGGTTTGATAAAAAAATTTAATTAATTTAAAGTGTGTTTTGGAATTTTCTACTAAATAGTTAAAGTTTTACAAAAAAATTAATGATGATATGAAAGGTTGTGACTTTATATGCTATGCTAATAACAATTGTAGCATTCCCTAATGTGGAGGTTAAAATTGTTTTATAATTAATTATGTTGAAGACATTTTTAAATAATATATAGTGGATCGAAGTTTGTCAACTTCATAATACTTTTCTAGCAATCATATCAACAACATATTATTTTTTCTCTTATGATCATTGTATCTACCTTTTTAAATTGTGTTGTGGCCCATTGTCCACCAACGTTGTGGTCAAAAATGGCTACAAACCCATGTTGTGTGTCGATGATGGCTATCCATCTTCTTTGTTTTTCCTTATTTTTTTATTCAGTCGTTGACATGAGGGATTCATTATTTAAACTTATGTCCTATTATGTGCATTTATAAGATGTTAAATAATACCCCTATTCCAAAAATTTCATCTTAATCGTATAGTATTAACACCCCCCCTGCTCATACAAATTTCAAATTATGAATCAACCCTTATTTAACCACATATCTAAACCACCCATTTTCTCTTTGACATTTTGATGCCCCTTTTTATTTCCACCTCTTCAACATGTTGGAATCAATTTCTATGTATTTTCACAAAATTTAATTACATTTCCACTTAAAACCTTGGTGAATATCATATTGCACATGAAAATTACAAACCCTCAATATGTGAAGTTTGATGTATTTCTCCCTTTCTTTTCTATCTACATTTGTCACACTAATCAAACTTTGTATAGTAATGTGAAGGGTCATATGTGGTTACATTCTTGTTAGTTAAAGTGATTAATATTAATGAAAACCATTCTCCTTAATTAATTGAATTGAATGACAAAAAATATAGCTTAACAATGATATTATGAAAATTCTTAGGTATTGAGAGTTATGTAGTTACTTTATTCTAGAAATACACGTTGTTGAACTCTAGAAAACATGTCATTACTTTGAAAAACATACAATGAAAATGATATGAATTTAGGTCTTCTTCATTGTCCTCATTATCACTCATCCCTATCACTCCACTGAACCTACCCCCAATATATGAAACAATAAATTGGGTCCATTTTGACTAATATTCAAAACCCATATATGAACTCACGTGATAAGTAATGCTTTGGATTGTGAATATTCTATCTTTGTTGATCTTAAATGTATTTCTACTTGGATTAAAGAATAAGACATTATTTATAGACGAAACATGCGATAAATAAATATATTAGACGACTTTATATGATTAAATATATTGGGTCCATTTTAGCTAATATGAACAAACATTCTAAGTAACGCTTTGGATTGTTAATCTCATATCGTTGTTGATCCGACACATATTTATACTTAGATCAAAGAATGAGACATTGTTTCATTCTTTATACGTGTCACATGTAATAAAGTATGTCGACTCCACAAACAAGTGAATTGTTCTCACATCCTTCACTAACAAAAACCCAACTCTTTAATACTTAAAAATTAATATAATCCAAATGTTGAGACATTTAATAGAGGGACGATGAGGAAGTAGTTTGACTAGTGAGTAAAAATCAAGGACTTTCAAGAACTCTATTGCTAGGAGGCATTAAAATAATAGTTTTTAATGTTGAAATTTTAATCATACAAGCTCATTGGAATCACATTGTGTGATGAGATATTTTTAGGTCATTTCAATAAAAATTTTGAATTATAATCATACAACATTAATTTTCTAATGTGTAATGATCACGCTAGAGATGCAACCTCGCATACTAGGAAAGAACATTTTTGACTACATGTTCAATGTGTAATTTTGATCTAGAGCTTCACATACTAAGTGTAGAGAAGGTCGGTGTCCAAAGTGTGTAGGATGGAGTAGGAATTAAATATAGTGTCCGTTTGAAATTTCACTACGAAATTATGCTTCCTTTGTTTTCCTCCACATGGACATTTTTCATGCCATGTAGTGGTAGTCAAAATTCTCAATTTTATTTAAGACACTTCTATTTTATGGTCCCTTACATGTATTTGAGAGACATTGGGATTTTCTTATCCTTCATATTTTTCAAAGTTAGTCTAAAAAAATATTATTGTAGTTACCACTTAGTGGATTGGAAAGAAGGGGTTTCAATAATTTTTAAGCATTTTTTCAAAGAGTTGAGAGAAATTAAACCTTAGTCTCTACAAGTTCCTTTGTCATCGACAAGTGTTACCAAATAATATAGTGGAAGATGTAATCTCGTTTGTAAGTTGATATAACAATACCCACAATTACCCATTTCACTAGTTATAATTGCCTATGGCTATCCCGCAACAAAATCACCGGATCCTACTAGATGTAATATACACACATTTCAGGAAACATCAAAATAAATACAAATAAAATCAATTGGTAGCATGTGACAGGTGTTAGATGGATTGGTAGGCCTGTGCACTTGTATGTGAGAGTTCACTGGTTAAAATCACATATTTTTTAGTGGTATTCACACTGTGTATACCACAAAACCAAAATAAATTCTAACTGTTGGGTTTTGTGTATACCACCGTGATCCCACTGTGCATGGATTGGATTTGGTATGTATGGGGTCATGCGATGGGGCCCAATGATTTTTTCACCAGGATAGTCACTCCATAAATATTTGTTATATTTTGATATTAGATGGTCTCGAATTTTATAATTTTCCAATGTGGTTATTTGAGAAATTAATTATGTGATTAAATAATTTATTATGTTTGAAGGAGTAATAAGTATTTAGGTATAAGTGGGACATGGGTGAAGAATATGAAATAGAACATAGTCATCATGGACTTCACCATGTGATCGAAGGAGAAAACATTCACACTAGTGTTTGTTGGGCACAGAAAATGACTAGCTATTTGAAGTATTCAAAGGTTCACACGTGCTCAAAAGGGATACAAAATAAATGCGCGAAGGATATACTTGGTGAGCACACTAAAAGGATATATTTTTTTCATGCACAACATGGAAGGAGATACGCATGAGGAAAACAAACAAAACAACAGAGAATGTAGTCAGTTTTTGCATATGGAGCTAAATATAGACTTGGAGTGTGCGACATGTAAGGAAGATTATGCAGTCAAGAAGAGTCTATTTTTGAGGAAAGAACTTACATTTTAAACATATGTATATAAATAATAATAATATAATAACTATTGAGAACTATAGGTAATCTATTATTAGACGAAGCTTGCATGCTTCCTAGTTGCTTTTGTAGTGGCGCATGGTTATTCTTTGCGTGCAAAATATTTTTAGAATGCATGGATGATGAATGGAAAGTTTCTAAACCCTATATATGTATTGATTTGCATGGTTTAGTAGAGTGAATAATTTTGTGAGGTTATACTACTAGTTTTTGAGCATGTCTCGAGTTATGATAGTCATATATATGTATTCAACTATTGTGGATTAATATGATGGATCATTGTGGTTGGATATTGATTGTGGATGTCTCTGTTACTTTAAATTATATGGTGAATCTGATCTTAGTGGTTATATGAACTGTATGTTTACTTATTTATGTGTGTTTCCAAATTGAGCTCATGGATCTAGTTGTTATGATTATGGAATATATGTTTATGCATGCTAAATCCTTGTTAAAGCTGGCATAAAAGAGGGACTTGTTACCTTCATGTGCATCAGTGAGCACATAGATATGTCCGAGTGATGTGCCAACATGCATAGGGTTTGTGTAAGAAAATAGATTGCATTTTTGTTCTATTGTCGAGGTCCCTTTCCAAGCTATTGTAAGGATGATGCACACTTATGGCTTATCGGTTGACTCTTGCACCATTAAAGATCGAGTTATTGATGGACACATTCAGTTTTCTCAAATATATGATTCTAGACATAATTTCAATGCGTGTAAGTGGCTTGATGAACACCTTTATCATGAGATTTATGAGTCTTTCTTTAGTTTCTTCCCTACAAAATTGTAAGAGTGGTTATCTCCATGAACGCATCGATGAGGAGATGGTATTACAAATCGAGGGAAATGATGCATAAAGAATAAAATACCTTTTTTGATGCAGATGAACCTTGGATGCATGTTGTAGATCACCTGGTCGGACGGTGTTATGACTAATTATACTCTAGAGTATGTTGTTTGCACATATTCTTGCCTGGAAATTACACAGCTTTGAGGTTTTGCACGATCCCGAGGATCTTACCTTCACGCTATTACTTTGGCATGTCACATCTTGATGCTAATGTTGAATTTAGAGCACCTCCCTATGGCTAGATAAAATCACCACCGCGCACATGGGGAAGGACCAATGTGGTGAAAGATGGAAGACCTTGTGGAAGAAAGGCATGGAGAAGAAAGGAAGCTTAAGTATAATGATGTGAGAGAGAGGGAATTAGAGAAGCAACATAATATTTAGGATTCTCGTGGAGTTATAGAGGATGATATCTTGTGAAGGATTTGAGGCTCACATAGCAGACGTGGAGCTAGAGCATTAGAATCTCCCCACTTAGCAAAGCATAATAGAGAATCTACTCTAGCTTCAGCTTAAGAGTGCTTCAAAAGAAAGTATAAGGACCGTGGGAATACATCCGATTACACCGGTGATCTTTCCCTTCCTCTTGGTGCTCACATTCTTGTAATAGTTGTTGATAATCAAGCTAGTGTTTGTGATAGAGTAGTGACAGTAGATTTCAATTTCGTTTGAGTACAAGAGTTGATCAGATAACACATTAAACTATGGTGATATAAATTTCATCCTATTTTTTTCGAGGTTTGGTTTAAGGAATATTATCCTGAGGATAATCTACACAGAGCTTGGGTGCACGTAACATTAGTAATACATCCGTAAGTGGCACAACTTCTCAAACTCGGGAGTTTAATTTAGCACAACATTCGGAATGTAAAGTAACTCATCCTCCTATCTAGTACCTTCTACAAAAGGTGGCTTAGGAGGATCTACAAGCTTGGGATCTAGTGGATCTGGTGGTTTTACAAGTGAAGGAAACATTAGAGGTAATATAGGTTCTAGCATGTAGTGGGCATTATCTCAGCACATGCCGTGATAATTCATTTAGGAGATGTCCCTTCCCCTTTTAGAGTACAGAGGCATTGAGGATGCGGAGAGCAGGTTCACATGTGTGAAATTCAATGGCACGTTAAAGGGATAACATCTATCTAATGAAAGGAAAGCCAATTTTCTACTACGTTGCAAGGGTGTGCGCATAGTTGGTATAGTAAGTATGATCTGAACTAGATCATCAGAGATTACAACACGTTGGGTGATGCTTTCTAGGTTGAGTTCTATATACCTGAGTTTGAACAAAAATCATGAACACACCGAAAGAGATTAAGCAGGGTATGAATAAGAGCTTAAGGGAGTATGATGCACAATTTAAGAATCATTATCAAAGTTATCCTATGACATCCACCATAGCTAGCATGCACAATGGTATTTTGGTGGTTGACTCACACCTTTTAAAAGGGTGCTTTCACATAAGAATTTTACTGTATATGCATGAGGATTTTGAGGTATCTTTGCATGAGGAGGAATTTATAAGTGTAGACATTAGAGTTAGTATGTTTTTGGAATCACATATTGCATCCATGGAAAATTAATTACAACAACTATCATCCAATTCAGCTCATGAGTCATGCGGTGGAATTTGGTGTAAAAAAATGTGAGGTGGAAGGACATACTAAGGATAGTTTTCATCACAATTTTTACACACCATGTTGTTTGATTGTGATATATGTCCTTTGACCATGAAGCAAGTAGACGTCTCCTTTTACAATGTGTTTTCCATAAGAATGTATCCTTATATTGCAAGATTTATAAGTTTCATGCTCCTAACATTGTTAATTTCAGAATAATTGATCATATTCATGAGGCTATTGTGACCGGTCTTTACCAGACTAGTGTAGCAAGTGGATCTAAGTATCTAGGAGAGAAACATAACGAAGGGTGTAGTAATGGTGATAGTAAGATTATGAGATTTTATGGAGGATACAGAGGCCAAGGTCATGGTGGTGGAAGAGGAGGAATTCCTAGAGGTTATTTATTTACATGCAGATTGCCTGATCATTATCAATGTGAATGCCCTAAAAATATAATTGGCTCATGGTGTAGGAAACAACAAAAGTTTGAAGAAAGTCCTAATTTGTATGAGCATATGAGTAAGCAACATAAACATGACAAGGGCACGACTATGATTAAAATAAAATGGGTCTATGGAGCTTAATGGATGCCAATGGTTGGATTGAATTCTTAATTATAACCTTTATTAGTCACCACCCACGTTGAGGAAACATACACACGTGATGCCCTAAGGAGAAAGCCTATTATAACAAAGTAATAACTGATTAATGTTAAGTAATCGTGATTTTGAACATCAGAAAGAAGTCTATCTAGATACCATGGACGTTATCAGGAATTTACAAGGAGAGATTCATGGCTTGAAGGAATAGGCACGTGTGATGGATAGAGAAAATAAGGTTGACCTTCCACAGAAAGACATGGATGATTTAAAATAAGTATGTCAAATGTTGTGACAAGAAAACATCATCCCCTTACTAGGTGAATGGTTGAGAGAAAAGGTTCCATGTGCAGGACAAGTGTGAGAGGAAGATCCTCCATGAAAATATTCCTCCCCATAATCATGAGTATGATAAAGAAATTACACTAAATGCGGTCATAGATGGATGGATCTTGAGTAATATTTTGATAGATACATGTGTAGAAGTTAATGTGCTCACATTGGATGCTTGGGATCATATGGGAAGACCACCATTGTATTTTCTTAAAATGTGTTGTACATGGCGAATAGAACTAGGGCCAACCCTATTGGAGTGTTAAAGGATGCTACTATCATGATTTAGGGGGCCAAGTTTACTAGGGAATTTGAGGTATTGGAGCTTACAAAGGTAGATAGTTTCCCAACACTTCTTGGGTACCCTTGGTGTTATAAAAATAACACAGATCTTCATTTTAGAAAGGAGTACATTATCATTGAGAATAAAGAAGAGCATGCCATTATACCATTAACAAATGCAAAGATTTTTCCTTATGTTGAGCCCTTGAGTAAAGAATACTTGAACATAATTACACGTGCACAAAAAGAGGTCCTGAAGTAAATGACCCATCCAAGGAAGGAGTGATACGGTGGTATGAGTCTAATTCAATTAATAACGCTACTAGTTTTTCTTGTGAAAATTGGGAATATGCAACATATGAAGTAGTAGGATGGGAGATCAAGAATATTGTTACTCACAAACTCATGCCCCGCGGTGTCCGATGTTTGGGTTAGAGATAGGTACCTCGGTATCTTGGTGAAGGGTATCCTAATGTATTCTTGTGTGCCATGGTGTCCAACTAGAAGAATGAAGTACATAGAAGGAATATTCTTGTATATACTCCGCGCAGTCCACAACATGTTGGTGAAATACACACAGAGATAACATTTTGTAGTTTCCGTGAAGTGATCATCTTCTCTACAAGGTTTCTAATGAGTAATGTATCCTCAAAAATATGTGAATTTCATGAGAATGACTCTACTTCACACCACATTCAGAAGTGTGAGAAACTCTAGACCGAGAGGTAGAAGGCCTTACCACCATCACTTTGTGTAGATAAGTTGAACAATACCTTAGGTGGTTGTGTGTACGCATAGTATGTGCATGCATAGTTAACAAAAGTAACAATGAATTAGCAGGAGATGACCTCAGTTATGATTCATACTTTTTTATTATTTTTCAACTAATAATTTTGTAAATGAAGCATTACATATTCTAAAGATCTATATTCTTTGAGATAGTGCAAAGGATGGAGATATTTTATTGGATATGTTTGGCAAATTGGATTGGGAGGTGAACTTTGAACTTGACGAGAATGAAGGATAACAGATGATCAACACCATGGACGAAACATAAAATTATAAGATGGTATGCCTGATAGATGGATATGAAGATGAGGATAACAACCTAGAGGTTAACCATGTTGAAGATATGCATGAGGTAATGGATAGAGAATATGAAATTGTGTGCGCATATCGTGAACCTATGAAGACAAAATAGGTTAATATTGGGATGGATACATAGCCTAAAGAGGCCATTATTGGTGATTATTGGTATGAACTAGAGGTAGCTAAAATTATTGAGATTTTTCATGAATTTCAAGACCTATTTCTTAGTGGCTATCATGAATTATAAGAATTACACCCTTCTTTAGGAGATATGCAAATTAAATTGAAATAATGTGCGTTCCCATTTAGGAAGATACGTTAAAGGATGAATCCTAATCTACTCATTAAAATAAAAGAAGAAATTGACAAGATGTTGAAGTTTGCAATAATTGAGCCTATTAAGGAATCTATGTGGGTAAGTCCCTGTTAGGTTGTTGAGCCTATTTTCATATGTGAAAGTTTTGAAGTCTATACACTAAAAGTTTTGTACACTTTCCATAGATGACTTGTCGTGGTTCAAGGGCACAACCCTCGAGAAAAAAAATTATCCTTGAAACAAATGTGCCCAATGTACCAAGAAACGTGCTTTTCTATCCATAGGTTTATGGGACAGTTTTGGCCCATGGTTTTGATACCCACGGTTTTGTAAAACTACTTAAGCAGTTGTCTACTTATGTGGTTTTGTGCATATGGTAGGTATTATGTAACATTGCAGATGTATTTGAATTCAGTGTGAATTCTATAGAGTTTGTTGAGCATATCTCCAAACAGATCTGGGTATTGTATTGAGAGAGCGGTGGCTTGTAATAAAATCTAAGAAAGTGATTCTTGGTGGACGTAGCCTAAATTGGGTGAACCATGTTAAATACTATCTCTTTGTGTTGTGTTATTTTATTCTATACTTTTATTTGAGATCTGTAATATTTTCTTGCATATTAGTTTCTACTATTGTGATTCTATGAGGGATTGTTCTACATATGTTATCCCTTATTTCCTAACAGTGCTATGGTCATTAGCATAAGTAAATTTGGGCGGATAAGGATCAATGTTGATTATAGGGATGATTAATTGATACTTTACATAAACCTTTACAAAAGAGATACTTGAAGGATTTTATGGGTGAGAGATTTACTCTTTTACAAATGGGTTCATTGGTTATCATTAAGTACATATTTCTAAGGACAATTAGGAAAATACAACCTTCACCATAAAGTGGAGAATTTTTGCATACATCATGATGCCTTTTGGATTGAAAAATGCACCTTCAATGTTCTTGTACATCTTGTTACAAGTCTTTCATGACTTCATTCATACGTTTTTGTAGGTTTATTTGGATGATTCAACAATTTATGGATTGGTGAAGGATCACCATGACAACTTGAGAATCATGATTGAGATATGTAGGAAATTTATCATCTCCTCAAATATTAATAAGTGTATCTTTGCTACACCCTTTGGCACCTTTTTGGGAAACATTATTTCTAAAGAATTATTTTTGGTAGATCCTGATAAGGTTGTAGTTATCTTAGGTATGGATAATCCTACCACTAAGAATGAGGTGCACAGATTCTTGGGACATAGAAGTTATTGTAGAAATTTCATTAAGGGATATGTTAAGATTTCTACACCCTTAGAATATTTTTTTATGAGTAAGGGAAAGTTTCATTGCGGTGAGGCACCGTAGAGATCATTTGAGTCATTAAAGGAAAGTTACTTCTATGCCAATTTTTCTCTTTCTTTCTTGGGGTAAACTATTTCATGTACACGTTGATGATTCTAGTATGTCCTTTAGCGCAGTGTTGGCACAACTTGGTGAAGGAATAGTGGACCACCCCATTTTTTTAGCAACTAGGAAATTAACACCTCTTTGAATAGAATTATATAACTACCGAGTAGAAATCTTTATCTATGATTTACATACTGCACAAATTCAAAAAATAATTGTTAGCTACACATTTCATTTTTCCTTACAAACCATGTGACACTTAAGTGTTTGGTCAACAAGAATTTTTACAATGGTGCATATGCAAGTGGATCCTACTATTTCAAGAATTTCAGTTTACAATTGTGGTAAAACTACGAAAAAGTAACTCAGGACCTGACCACTTGTCAAGGATCAATTCTAGTGAGGATGCACAGAGGATTGAAGACACAATGTCATATGCATAGCCATTCATATTGAATCTCACACCCAATGAAGTTTATGACATTGTAGTATTCTTGCACACTAGCTAGGGATGTGAGGGGATGAAGATTTTGGAAAAAAGAAACTTGTAATACACATTACACCCTATTTGTTTATAGTTGGAGATCTATATAAACTTGGTTGTGATTAGGTTTTGTGCAATGTGTTTTGGAACATGAGTGCAAGGGAATAATGGAATAATCTCATGGTGGGATTGTAGGTGGACATTATGTGAGATGCCACCCGCAAAATTTTGATGGTTGGATTATGGTGGGAGACTCTCTATAAGGATATTAAAGAATATGTCAAGGCGTGTGACCATTTTCAATGCCTTAGAAATCCTAGAACAAGAGATGAGATTCCTTTGAGGCCTATTGCAAGTGCTAAACAAGGTGTGAAAATGGGAAATTAAATTTGTGGGTCCTATTTCCCCACCTATGCATAGGAATTAAGCGTGCTACATCATAAATTTCAAAAATTATTTGACAATGTGGGTAGTGGTGATTCTTACAAAGGATTTCACTAAGGTACAACAACAAGATGCTTACGGGATAACACTATGAATAGGTAAGGATGTTGATTGACTTTGAGAAGTGATACCAACACATACTTTTTCAATGAGACTATCACAAGATTATTGGCAGATTTTGTGGTGGCACATCACAAGTTAACACCCTATCACCCATAGGCTAATGGAACCGCTGAGGCTTTCAATAAGATATTAGGGCATACATCAAAAAATATTTGTGATGTTGGGCGGAAGGACTAGGATGGGAAATTTTCTCATTGTGATATGGGCTTATAGAACTACCATTAAAAGGTTAAATCAGACACACCCTTTCAGGTTAGTGTTTGACAAAAAATATATATTTCTTGTTGATTTTATGTTTCCCTCTCTTTGTATTGCAGTGTGTAAGAGACCTATATGATGAACAAGAAGTTGAAAAGCACATATGTAAGTTGATGCAGTTGGATTAGTTGTCTGCCATTGCTCGATGGAGTAAAAAGATAAAGAAAGAAAGACAAAATCATGGAATGATAGGCATATCAATAAAAAGGAATTTTAGGTGGGAATGATGGTTATTTTGTATGATTTAAATCTTGCGCACAACCTTGGGAAGTTGAAATTTCATTGGTTGGGACCATTTGTAGTAAAAAAATATTAGAATCGACGTTTGCAATTACAGCACTAGATTACACTTTATCCCTACTATAAATAAGTCTTCTTGGTGTTTTTAATAAGGTAATGTTTCCATTTATATTAGGTTTTCCTTTAATGAATTTATTTTATATGTGTTTCCTTTCATCATTGTTATGCTTTGTCAATTTATTTTTGTGTTTTATTGTAATAAGCATGCTTGTTTTCCTATAGTTGATTACTATCTATGTGAATTCATGTGTAAAGGACTGCACATACAATTAGTGTGGGGTAGAAGGAAAGAAAGAGCCTCGTGAGAGAGTGGTACAATTTACAAAGGCCTAAGTACTAAAGGAGCGCACATGTCATTGGTGATGTTGGTTGCTGAAGAATGGTGATGAGGTGTCATAAGAAGAATGGTGATAATAAATATATTACCAAAGTAAATTCCAAGTACAATGAATGAGCGATCACCGTAACATGAAGTAGGAAATGACGTGGATAGGTACATGTTATAAGGCGTAGAGGTTGATGTACTTCGATGCATGGATTGTGTGAAAGGAGGTATGTGGTTAGAGTAGTTTATGCACGAGAAGTTTGTATTTGGATTACATGATGAACATGTGCGTTAAGCACGATGATAACTACGGAGGTGAAAAAAGTTGAAAAGTATAATTAAATGCAGTCATACGGTGATAGTTGGCAAGTAATTAATACGGGTAACATTAGAATTCCTATTAAAATAATTTCATGGTAAAATCATTTTTACCTTACCTTGCACGAAATTTGTGAATGCTTTGTGTGACCTAGGGAAAACTTGAGAGATTTGGGGAGAAACAAATTTTTGAGCTGAAGAATCTTGAATGAGAGGGTGAAGGAGAATCGGGCCATGGTTAGAGTGAGGTCCATTGAAGGGGTGTGGTGAGAGTTTGGAAGGAAATAATACTTTTGGATAGGGTTTTGAGAATTAGGGACGAAACACAAAATTTAAACAAAGAGGTATAGTAGGGTTATGCCAAAGGTTTATGGAAGGAGATTTTGAATACTAAGGAGGATGATGAACAAGGTAATATTAGTATATTACATGAAAACGATGGCACTAAGGAAATAAATAACTATGTCATCGAAGAAGTGGGGAAAGGAAAAGAAAAACTAGACCCAACATTAGACGTATAGGAGGAATGGTACATAGAGATGCAATTTCTCGATGGAGTATTAATGGAAAAAGAGTGGCATCCCATGTTATGAGCATGATCGTAAGTGACTATAAATATCAAATAGATTTCATAGTTTTCCACATGGCGACATAGCTTGTTCATCTGACGAAGGAAAGAACCTCGAATGAAAAGCTGATATACGATGACAAGGTTAAGAGGGTGTTGAAGAGGACTTAACTATTGTAGATATATAGTATTTTTTCTTCAAGAAGACTAAGAGATTATATCAATGGTTTATGTCCCGCGTACGAGGACCATTTCTATTTTACAGGAGACAGATGCATATTTCTATGAAGTTAATTGAAAAATATACTGGCTTGATGAATTTTGTGAATTATTTTGATAATGACTTAGCTAAATATTCCGAGGTAAATAAAGCTACAATGGAGTTTGAGTACAAGAAATGTGGGCGCTTATTTGATATTGTTAATCTCCGTGATCTTCTCATGCAGATGGTCACACACTTGCTCACAAAGCTAAGTGGGTAGGAAAGATGAACTCAAGTGAATAAAATATTGTTGTACAAATGTAATAATATGCACTTATTTAAGGATTTAGTTTGTTGATGGAGCATTCATGGAGGATTATGTAAGTATTCCTAAGATCCCTCCATGTGGAAAAATGTGCAACCAAAGAAACGGGGTGTGAAGAGACCACTTCACAATAGAAGAAAAGGGGTAAGTAAAACATAACAATCTAATTTCAAGCATGCCCATAGGAAAAATAGAGAGTAGAAGGAGGTAGGGATAAGCACCTATGTTAGAAGGCATCTTATATGAGGAAGATCTCTTATCTAGAAGATACAAAAATATTTACTATCTTGGACTCTGAGGAGACGGAGAGCCAACACGGAGAAGAACAATTTGAAACTGAGGATGAGAAGAAACCAAACATAACCCATTATCAAATCTTCCTGAATTTTAGGTAATATATATATTAAAAAAATCATTTTTTGTAAGCATGTAACCCGACAAAGATGGGTATCTATTTTACCCAAAGTAGTTTATTTTTAAATAGACTATAAATAATGGTCTTTCTTACCCGGCCCCTCCTCCCTTAAGGCATGCTTTCCACCTCTATATTTTGGCCAAACACACACACACACAAACACAAACACACACACACACACACACACACACACACACACACACACACACACACACACACACACACACACACACACACACACACACACACACATACACACACACATACATACATACATACATAAATACATATATATTCATACAGGACCTGCAATAAAACATGAGTAAAAAAACCAACAACAACCTCCATTTATGGCACGCCTGATTTCCCATGAGTATGTAAAAAACTCTTCTCATGATGGATGATTCACCCTCCCATGATAGGGATAGACCTTGCGATACGAAATAAAACCAAATAAAATCTTGCAAACCCCAATACATAATAACGAGATATTATAGGAGGAAGTTTCTTCTCTTTTTGGAAAATCTAGAACAAGAAATGAAAAGGGGTTTAAAGAAAATACAAATAGAGATATGGGTTTTGTGGAAAAAAATGGCATTCTTGGTCTTCTTCCTCCTCTACCTTCTCCGTGTAAAAACAACATCAGAAAATGGAGGAAAATAGAAGTTATAAGGAAATCATAAGGATGGATTAGGGATTTTAGGAAATACCTAAGATCAAGGGTAGACAATAAAAGAATCCAAGGGCTCAGATTTGACCCTCCAAACTTTTAATTTATATGGGAATAGATGTTTTTTATGGGTATTGGGGTAATTTAATAAAATGGGGAACCTAGGGAATTTTTCTAATTGACCTTGGAGGGATTATTATAAAAATGTGGCTTTTAGTAAATTAGATAAATAAACAAATAATGGGCATATGTTCATTTAATTTAACTACAGGATACTATCTGTTTAGATTTTTAAATGGTAAATTATGGAATTAATTTACTAAATAAACCTTAGGCATGGGTGAGGTTTGGGTGGCCTAATGAAAACCATTTTTTCCAAAATTAATTTAGTTTAATTTAAGTTGAACAAAGGGATATGTTACCCCGAAATCATAATTTGAAGTAAAATTGTATTGGTTCACTACGGGTTATAGCTCAAACCATAGTTGAGGAATTGATAAAATGATCTAAATAAATAAATATTAATAATCATCCCAAATTTCTAAGTAGTTGAATTTGGTTTGGGTTATCTAATATGGGGCATTGCAATTGGTATCAAATATTGGGTTTTAACACTAGGTGAATTAGATATGATCGTGTAATATATTAATAAGTTATGTTATATTTTATTTCCCATTCAAAAAAATGTTTGTACTAAACTCATTCAATTCCATTCTATGTTGTTCCAAATGCCGTAATGAGGTGTTGGACATCACACATCTAAGACAATCACTTTGGCGTATTGTTCATACTCTTAGGATGTTATTTGTTATCAATACTAGATTAGGTGGGAAATTTTGAGAAATAAAAACATCTAGGGTGATTGTAATGCATGTTTTGTTCAATTTCTCTATTCTAAAGCATTTTGTAAAATTTATAAAAAATCGTTCAAAAATAACGTGCAAAATGGCTTTGTGGCTCCCATAATGGAGATTGTTAAGGATGATCATGTTCTCTAGTGACATGGGATGTCATAAAAAAAATTAAACCCAATTTATAAGACAATTTTATCCTTTAGTTGAAGGAATTTTGAGCCATGTTGATCACATTGCTTGATGGGATAGCAATAGTAATCTAAGAAAAATTGTTTTGATTTTGACCAATGATTTAGGGAACTCTACTATAAAACTAAAATCTACCACTTCTAACCTTTGATATTATTCCATTGCAATTGATTGCAACAATTGGTTTTGTAAAAATAGAGTTGGGAGCTATTTTTCAAGCATGGTTTGAGGCCTCTAGTTTTTTCTAGCACTATAACAAACTACTCAATTCATAAATCAGCTTTGAAGATGTGGTCACAACTAGATTTATGGGTATCCAAATTATGTTATGTAAGTTGCATCAGATTATATATATATATAGGAGAATAGATGTGAGTTGATATAAAATATGTTGAGTTGTGATAACTTATTTTTAAAACCCTTTTCGTAGCCAATTTCACAAAAAAATTCTGAATTGCAATAGTGAAACTTAAATAGTTAGCCCAGAGAAGGTGCTTCCAAATTTGAGATTCATTCGCAGCTTTGGGTGTTGTATGTGTATTATTTGACTCACTATATAACAGAGAATTGGTTGAATGTAATTATCTTACCATTTGGTTTTCTTTTAGTTGTTTGGTAGCCCCTTTTTGTAGCCATTTTGGATAGATTATAGGAGAGAGGAACTGGATCTTAATGAACTGTTTGAATTATTAGGACACCATTTGAGGATGAAAGCTTTTATAATATGATTATCATGATGTCGTACATGTGTTCTAGGTTTAATTATATGACCCAAAAATCAGATGATACGAGACATTTTTGGGTCCTAATTTGTTTCCTACAATCTGATCACTTTGGACACCATACACAATCACGGTGGTTTCACAAATAATTAGTGTTCGGATATAAGTGTTTAGAATTTTTCCCTAGATCTAAGTAATATATTTTAGATGTTTGGTTAGTTAATTTTTCCTCCTTGAGTGATCTTACTTTCTTATAAAAATCACTCGCAATGTTAAGGATACCACATTTAAACCTAACAAAACCCTTTTGGTATGGGTGAAAAATAAATAATTGTACCTTGTTGTAGAAAGAACCTAACAAAAGAGGATGGTATTACACATTTTTAAAATTTCATTATTGAGAACTAGAATAATTTTCACTCCTCGTGTATACGCTACTAATCTAAAATTTACAACTCGTTTATAAGAAAAATTTACCCAATAGGCTTATAACCTTGTTTTTCCTTTCAAAAGTGTATTTCTAAATTAAACATACTTGGATGAAAATATTTGTTAACGTAAACTTCTCTAACTTATCTCTAATCAATATATGATAAGGGGAAAGGATTTTTAGTGTCTCTTTTTATATGATGGCTTTACATGAAGTGATATTTCATAGTTATTTTATCCTCTTCTTGTAAACTAAGAATACATTGAGCTATTGGAAAATAACTATGGTTTTCACAACTTAAAATTCTTATCAAGGCCTTCAGTATAACATTGTGGAATCACTTTGGTAATGATCAAGTTACTTATAACCCTTCTTGAACTCGATAAGCCCATTTTCATACTATGATCCTTTATTAAGTTTTGTCGCAATGTAACTTGGTTAAATATTTTCACCCTAGAAGATAAAGTTGTAATAGTGCTTCCCGAATTAATTCTTATTTCACTAAATTAGAACATATTCCAATAAATATAGACTCCAAAGATTTCAAGAATTGGAAGAAATCCATCTCCTTTGTTACGTATATTGCATTCCATTTTTGTCCATATTTTATTACAATATTACTATTATTAGAATCCATTAGTAGAAATATTATATTCCAATATCATTATTGTTGGATTCCAATATTGCTATTATTGGATTTAAAATTGGCTATTTTTTTATTATTGGTAAATAGTTTTAAAGGGACTATACCCTATTACAAAAAGGGCTCAACAACCAAATATAACTATAAAGATGTGACAAAAAGGATCAAAATCCAGATAGAACACTATGTCCATCAGTAACCAAGAGATAGTTACAAACAAGAAACAAAATAGAACATAAGCTACAACAAAATAGAAAAAAAAAGCAAAGCAAAGTCACAACAAAGTCACAACAAAAAGACTAGAAAAGATCAACAACTAAAACAACTCCCTCCAGCCCGAGTGAGTTTACTTTTTGGACACTCTTTCAATTCTGGACTGGATCGTTTGCAGCGAGGTGAACAACGCCAATGTGGTGATGTGATTTGAAATTGGCTATTATTGGATTCCAATTTCACCATTTATTTTTTTCAATGTTGAGAGTATGTAAAGCTAGAAACTAATAATTATTATAAGGCATGATCCAGTTCAAAGTCATGAACGAATGATAACTATTACTTGTTGGTCCCGTTGTATTAAGGTGAGTTGTCTCTAACTATGATAATTAATGAGCTTCGATGTAAGGTGAGCGGTTTCAAACTCTTATAAGTCACGAGCCTTGATCTAAGGTGGGCGATCACTAACTCTTATAAGTCATGAGCTCGTTATATTAAATGAAAAAGTGAAAAATCCTTGATGTAAGGTTAGCTTCGATAACTATTATAAGTCATGATCCCATTGTATTTAAGTGTGAGCCCCACACTCTGAAAGTGTGAGCCTCACACTCTCAAAGTGTGGGGCTCACACTTTAAAGTCTGAGAGCCTCATAGTTTTGAAGTGTGAGCCCCACACTCTTAAAATTATGAGATCCCCGTACTTTCTAAGTGTGAGGCCCGTACTATGAAAAGTCTGAGCCTCACACTTTCAAAGTGATATCCCCGCACTCTGAAGAATCCAAGCCTCACACTCTGAAAGTGCAAACCTCACACTCTAAAACTACGAGCCTCACACTCTAAAAGTGCAAGCCCCGTAGTTTCATTCACACATTGAATGTGCGAAGTCTCGCACTTGCACTTTTAGAGTGAAAATCTCCAACTTTAAAAGTGTGAGGCACGCACTTTCAATTTTTAGTATGCACATATCCTTAAATTTGAATCTAGCCTTAAATGTTAGTGGTGTTATTATGAATTCTGATGGAACTCAATAAATTTATGTTCTCACCCCCAAATAAATGATGTAACAACCGAAAGATTGTTTTTAGATTGTATAAGTTAACTAGTGTTTATTATTATAAACTATATATCTGAGTAATCATTAAAAGTAAAAAACAAAGTTGGTATTTTGTGTATATCACAAATTCTATTATTATGAAAGATGGTAAAATTTACTATGTGCTTGTATTTTTTTAATTCTCTGTATAAATAATGAGTCACTTTCGTGAGAAAGAAAAAGAAATAATTGTTGTGAACGTAAGAAAAATGTATGCGAGAAATGTCATCTTATGCCCTCAAAGATACAATGAAACATTATTTTATAGTTTACATCAATCAAAATACTCATTTTTACGTAATTATATTTTTCTAATAAAGAAATTAAAAAAATGATTTATCATCATCTTTACATTGAAAGGTTGTTTATGTACACTTCAAATTTCTTACAAACTCATACATATAAAATTCTACATCTTATATGAGGAGTCGTCACATTTTCTAGAAAAATTTATTTGCACAAAACATGAATACATTTATTGCCTCTAAAACAGATTACCGGCTTATAAGTAAGTATATCCAAGAAAGTAGCAAGTGGAGATGCTATCAAAGTAGAGATGAGTATTTACGAGCAAGAAGTAGCGCAGAAGAGTGCACTACTACCTATATCAAAAGTGGATTGATTTAGCTATGATGAAAACAATCCTATTTTCCAAGTGGAAAAGGATCAAAGTGCAAAAACCCAATATTTCCTCTTCTAAACTAAATTCAGACACAATTTTATTTATTTTAAGGGTTTGGAGTGGTTTCAATTATAATCGAAAAATTGGATTGTAACAGTAAATCTAGTTGTCATTTTCTTGAAAATTTTCTCATCCGTTTAGAAAAGTAGACCCCAAGAAAGTGAGGACTCCAAGCGATGCTTTTTTTTCCCATCACAACACCTTCGAAGTATAATTCCAGTCAAAAAAAAAAATTTGAAATCACCTCACTAAATCTCACAAACAAATCCCTTTCATAAGTGCAACTTTTGCTCCCTATAAAATCATTATGCTTACCATCTGCATATCCATTCAAACACCACCTGTAAGTAATACTATGTGTTAGTTGGTTCATTCGATACTAGAAAATTACATAGGAGAAGGCACCGACACCATCTACTTTAGAAATATGGCAACGTCATGCATGGTGGGTCAAATAGATAGTTATTTCTTTGTAGAAAGTAAGGCCAATTGGTAATTTTTTCTTACAATCCCAAGATTCCTGCCGGTTTATGCAAATTTTATGTTAACAATTTCAATGAGTGTGTTGTAATCTGATTTTGATAGAATTTGGTTTCACTTTCTAACGTCAAAGAAAATTCCATCCACATTTGATTGCTCCTGACAAAAAGGCTTAAAAATACTTAAACAACATAAAGTGAAAGCTCAATAAAAATTAACAAACATAAATATTACAAACTTTGGTTGATTTGAGTTATTGGCCATAGTTTCCTTCCCCGTCATCTTTTCAAGAAGATTAATCATGTAACTATATACATCATGTTTATTATTTAGCCTTGATGTTCTTGCATGTTATCGGTCAATATAAAAAATAGTACCCATAACATAGGTAGATGTGTTATGTTTTTCCGATGAAATGCCAACATCCGACAAATTTGCGTTGAAATTAAAATTCAAAATAATGTTAGAATTCTTCACCTCCGTATAAACAATGTGTGGGTTACTGATCCACAATGAAGATATGGCTATCCTTCTTCAACACCATGAGAAATCTTTCGCTGATCATTCTAGTATAGCTTAATCTTCTTTGATGATCCTATACTAAAATAAAAATTAATAAAACACTTGTTATCTTTTCCAAATATCCATTTCACAATTATGTTTAGAGGTTGATTGGACACTTCTATTTCAAAAATTGAATCTACAATGTACAGATTCATTTTTCTTCATAACATAATCATTTTACTCACCATGTAGGATGTCTCACAGACTTCTGTTTACCATGTAATCATAAAACATCAGGTTTCCAAGTGGAAAAAGTGAACATCCATGCAGACTCTCAAGATTCCAATGTTTGATGCTTCCAATTATTTCCACATCAGTTTCAAATGCAAGAAAGCTTAGTTAGTAGTGATTGTACATTATCTTTATAGCAATTGGATTAGACTTCTTTAGATCCCATTTATAAACATTTCTTGCAATATTATATCCAATTACATATTTCTATTTAATATTTTATTATATTATCATTATGTCATCATACGTAAAGATCCATGTTCATGTGTAGTATGAAAAACCTTGGAGACCATAAATGTAACAAGTAGATGTGTGAATAAAAAAATTAGAATATGATATTGTTTTCTGATTTGTCATCCGATAATGTATTAAATATGAAGTCATATCTTTCCATGTTAGTTTTAACCCTTCTCCATGTTGTTTGTAGAGCCTTTTGTAAATACCTTTGAATTATTTGAATGGTACGAAGCTATAATTATGCACAATAGTAGAATTGAACCCTAACGAGATGTAAAAATTTCTAGTTTTAAGATGGATTTTGTTCATTGCATTGGGCCACAATTTTGTTAAACAACATCATACATATCCAAGTTTGTCAAGTTTTTGATAAAAATAGAAGAATGTCTTGTTAATCCAAGCTATTTAAAATACAAATACTATTTCTTGCATCATTTAATTGGAGATATCCAAAAACCATAAGAAACAAAACTGAATTGGTACACAGAGAAAACTTATGTTTATATCTACGTATATGCAGGAAAAAAATGACAAAAAATTATTAAGAGGAACTTCCCCAAAGAGATTATTGTAAGAAGAGAGTATTTTGTAAAAGAAATAGATCCATTTACAATATCTCCTATTATTAGGAAAGAGAACTAAATTTATTCCTTTCCTAAATAGCTCCATAGATTTTGAAAGTGAAGAGCTCCAGGTTTCCACAATGAACTCGGTGTAACTTAATTTTTTTAAAGTGATGGGAAGATAGCCATCAATCCACTATTAGATCCTCTCTCTTAAAGTCAGAAAGATTTTTTTACATTGTGAGAAATAAATTACATAATAGATTGATGCTAGCGTCGCTAGTCTCCACTTCTAGCAATGAATTGACATCTTCAAACAAACCGAATTTAATAGTGATTAATTTTTGAAATTGGATAATGCAACGCACACAACAAAAAAATTTATTAATGATTTCTTGATGTTTATAATTGAAGGATGGTTGTAGTTTCCTTCCCTTTTCATTAAATATACAATGAGAGGTTCATTCTAAAAAACCTAAACAATCTACCAATACTTTGGTGCAAAATTATTAAGGGCTTATGCCAAAAACACGTGATATTGGGAATACAAAAACCCATACCAGTAAGACATGCATGATGTTTTTGTAACAATGCAACTCGACAAGGCTATATAAAAACAAAAAAAAGTTACCCTAATGGATTTTAGAAGAAATTATTGATTTGAATTAGATGACACCCTTGTAACCTCCACTTTAACGGGGATGAAAACTATTTCCTCATGTGGTTCAAGAAAAAATGCTCTGCTCCAAAGAGTATCCTGACTCTTCAACCAATCATATGCCTCACGATCTTCCCGAAAAAAAATATCTCAATGTGTCGGTTCCTGATGTAGCAGAGCAAACATATCATTTAGGTCAAGTAAGGGGAGAGAACTATCTCCCCACCTCATTTCTAACCCCATTTGGACATACTAGACACGAATCACATTAGGACGTCAAACCATTTATACAACTCTGAAAAAATGGCCACATCCACAAAACATTCCTATTTATAATGGGCCTCATATAAGAAGGGAAACTATGCACTCGTATTTTTTCCATTTCCGCTTCCATGCCAACCCTATATGCTGGCTTGATCTAATGACAACCCATCTCCAAATCCCAATCCTTCACTAGATGTATGATAAGAAGATGACAAAGTAGCATCGAAGAAACTTCAGTATTTACCCTTGGATGTCCCTCTAGAGGAAGATAATCATATCCAAGAACTTCCTCAATTCTAACTAGGTCTTTCTTTGATTCAATCCAAAAAATAGATTTCAAACAATGATGCGAAATTTTGGTAAAAAATCCAATTTCACTCATAGCCGCACAAAATAACATGAAAGGAAACATTAGAAAGGTTAGGACAAATGAAATGAAATGTAGTGTAATAAAGACAAAATTTGTGAAAATAAGGAGGTGAGGATCGGTAAATATGTGGAGTGACTATGTCATTGCATGCTTCTAATTAATACAAGCTTGTAAGGGGCTTTAATATTGACCTTTGTTGGAAAAGGTGATGAGTCCGTGTGATCAACATATTTAGTTATAATCTTACCTTATCATTTTCTTTAAAATCTTCCTTATTAGTAGCATTCCGATATATAATATTTAAGGTCCAATTTTTAATTAATGAAAGCGTTAAAAAGGAATTTTATTCACACAATTTTTTCATGGCGGAGTTAGTTTTAATATGAGAGTCACCTCCAACAATTAATTTGTTACTATTCAAGTCAATATCAATAAAACAAAAATGTTCCTCAACTTTAATTTATTGATTCCTACATTTATTAATTTATATTTGGTACGAACACGGTCCATAATCTACAATCAAGGAAAACCTCGGTAATCAATATCACGATATTGCATAATTTAATCTTCAAACTATTAATAATCATTTAAAAATAAAAATTCTATATTTGTTCCTTCCAAAGTAATCACAATAATTTTTACATATAATTTTAATTTACTAATTTGGGATTGATGGTGTGTTTTATTTATCAATAACATCTTATATTCTATTAACAAGTAAAATGTTATAAGAATATTCACCAAAACAATGGGTGGTATGGAAGCATGCCCCAAAGCCATGAGTTCAAACTAGGCAAACAAAAATCCTAGGAGTACATCCAATTACAAAACATCACAAGACAAAAAGAAAAAAATTAAGCATCAACTATGAATTACTCGACAAGAAAGCTACAAATCTTGATCAAGCAATCAAGATCCTAACAAGTCTCAAGGATAATTAATTCCCTTTGTTTCTTTCCTTTGAAATAAAAAAAATCGGTGTGGTGTTGAACAAAAAAAAATCATAGCTTAAAATTTAATGCAAATAGTCAAAAACTTCCATATTGCATCTTATTTCATGATAAAAACATATAATTGTGCAATACAAAAACATTATATTGGAAAAATTGATCGATACAATATTTAATAGACAATGTTGGTTATAGACAATTAATTTTACAAAAATTATAAAAAATATGATTTCCACTAACATTCTTTATTCAATACCCTCTTCAACATTATCTATAATAACACCTTCTCGCATTTGCGAAACGACTTCTCAAAAATTACTACATATCTCCAAAACCACACTTATCTTACAAATCAATCAACATTATCAACTCATATAAATTCGAAAAACACATTCAAACAAAAATTATTGTTCTTAGCCATGTTATTAATTATTCAATTAGCATCTATAAGAAGGACAACTTTTTTCATGGCTATCTTGCCAAACTAGCTTCGAGGATTGGAGAGAGTCTAGACACGCTCATATAACACTTAGACCCGTGTTATTTATTTTCCTAGGCCTACAAAATTTTATTTTCTTTATCAAACACACGATTGGGCATACTATATCAAAAAAAATTGATCAATGCAATAGACATTTGTCATTTAATACTACGCCAGAATCTTGTTCACCTTCGCCCTACGTATGTGGTTGATCCTTTAGGTATATTTTCTTTGAAGGATGATTTTAAGAAAATATACAAGGCCAAGATGGACAGAACATGTCTTCAAGGTTTAAATGATGTACATCTGTTACGATGATCTAACATTTCCATACTACGTGGCTATGTTAATTACAAGAAATTTTTGATCGTAGCAATAGCAAATCCTTCCCTTTCACTAACTAATGGTGCTTATCAGTTGGCAAAAATTATATTCATTAGTCATACTTCTTGAAGGTTAATATTGAAGGACTAGGATCTACCAAGCATCATCCATCAAATGTAATAAAATTACAAATAACGACTTCAAACCTATTGAGATTTTTTTTGCATGGTTAAAATAGGTTTTTGACAATATATAGGGTAGTAAAGACCCATGTTTATATTTGCCTTATATTTTTAGTTAAACATTCATGACTATTTTGTTTAATGGGTTATTTATAGAAATATGCAAGGCCAAGATGATCGGGATACATCTTCACGTTAAAAATGTACTTCAATGATTATGCTCTAAATATTATCTTCTTATAATACGAGTTTCATCGTGGTCTATAACTATTAAGGGGATGTTAATGTTCTTGTAATGTGAGTACTGCCAAGGTTTATAACTATTAAGGGGATGTTAATGTTCTTGTAATACTTGGTGTATTGGTATTGCAGTTGTGTGGTTGGTCAGTGCATGTAGCATTGAAAAAGATTATTTCTTCATGATATCCTAACTATTACTAGGACTATGGTGGATGATTTGTTTTGTATTAAGCCTTGGGATCTCAATGATGTTAAATTTGAGGCTATGGAGGTGTTTGACCAAATGGGATTGTAATAGTAATTTACTATTTAAATTCACTTAAATCTAAATAAAATATGAAGATTCGACAGAAAATAACCCTAAATTACTTAATATTTTTGGCAAAGAGAATAGAAATCCCTTAGACCCCTAAAACTATAAAAAAATTAACTCGAAAACCTTGACAAGAATTTCATGCAAGCATAAGTATGCTTATTTTTATTTGTAGGGATATAGTGAGATAACCAGCGATAAATGTTCTCTTGACATGTGATAATTTCTCTTCTTCACCCTTTTTATAATCAAGGGATGACAAAGGTGATGGTCTTAGAAAAATTTTGATGATAGGAGGGTAATGAAGATCTAAAATTTCTTCTCCCACCATCGAATATCATTGGGCTAGACAAAGAAGATTGTCAAAGATCTTTCTATGGAGTCTTTTACTTATTTATATCATAGATATTCCAGGGTTTTTAGTGTTGATAGGATAATTTTTGTTTCACTTGAATGCAACAATTCTCCTTTTCTTTTGACTTTCCTCATTTACTATAATGATTTATTTGATTTCACTACAACAAAGCTATCAAATCTTGATTTTTAAATTGATTTTGACATTTTTTCTCATGGTGACATTTGTTTATTTTTATTTATAGGGTTATTTGAGTGTCTACAAACCCTTAAGATTTACTTTGGATCCATGATTATTTCCCGATTTTTCCTATTGCTTGAGTTAAGGGTGACAAGAATGACGTCCTAATAGAGTGAGATGCGGGGAGCTTGAATAGGAGAATAATGAAGATATGGATTTTTACTTCCACCGTTGGATATCATTGGGATGAACATAGAATATGGTTGTTCGCACCACTACCATGCACATTAGAAGATTGATTAAATTTAATTATATTATCATAGTCTAGATCAACACCCTCTACTAGTTTCTTCATAATATCTTCAATCATTATCTAGTTATATTGAGGTTCAATCCCATCATAGTAAATTAACCTCGAAGTGTCTCACATATCTTTAAAGTAATTAGCCTATACGTTACTAGCATGTATAAAACTAATAAAATACATATAAAAGAGCGTAAAATTTAACACATTGTTGTGGCCTTTATTAACCATTGAAGGACAAGAGAATATGTTCGTTATCCCGTAGAAATCATAAACATTTTCTCGTAACATGTCATAAATAATGCCTTATGTCAACTAGATCGTATATCATAGCATAACTATCACAAAGATAAATAACATAGCATAAATAGTGGCTAGCGATCACTAACCCTTATAACAAAGAAGAATGTTCTGTACATAAAAAATCATAAATAATGCCTAGCAGACGCTAGCCCATGTAATGGATTCCAATATTTGATTTTATGGATTCGAAAATATGGGACTTTGGAGTACATATAATTCTAATATAGGTGATTTTAGATTCCAATATATGCGGTATTGGAATGCAATACGTTTGACTTTGGAATCTAATATGTGTGATTTTGGAGTGAAAATAATTCCAATATTTTACATTTTGGAATCCAAAAATAGTAATATTGGATTCCAATATTGGCTATTTTTTTTAGCTACTAGAACCGGATAAGTCCCAATTTAGTGAAAAAAATGTTATTTATTAAATAATCATGTTTATGACACTAAGAGTTATGTTTAGAAATCATGGAATCACCCTCTCCCTCTTACCTTATCTCGTAGATAGAAGAACATTGCTTACAAAAAAATAAAAAATTTGTCTCATCCTCTATTTCTAAGAACATGATAAATAACTTTGTGTCAATTTATCTCTAGGTTCAGTGAGATGGTATACCAACATTAGTGTTATCTTGTGGAATTACAAGCACTATGGTGTGATAATGATATATATATATATGCACATGTATGTACTTATACCTTATAAACAAGAATAAAATCATGTAATTATATGTAAATGGGAAAACTCGTAGAATATATATTTGAACAACCTTGGTTGACAAAAATTGTTATCATCTATTACCTCCTTAAAATATTAAATCAAGGTGATCATAAGTTATTGTTTCAAATGAAATAAGTGATGTTTATTATTCTTCGTTGTGCATGTTTATCTAATCTAGGTTCTCCATGAGAAAGTAATGCAAATAATATATGCTTGTAATTTTTTCCCATATGGATACTCATTTGGTTACTTGACTTGTAGGAGACTTCAGTGTAAGTTTTCAACTAGGAGGACTCTTATTAAAGTAGTAATAGATAAATGGGTTAGCCCCTTTTATGAAGGCTAAAGATTGATGATTTTCAATTTTCCCATCCACCTTGGGTAATGAAATCCTTTGATATTGGTGTAAAACCTAATTAAGAAATGTGATTTTAGAGTTGGATTGAGACTGATGTTGTTTTAATGTACTTTTGAAACACATGGCGCCGTTGCTTTTACCACTCAATAGGGTGGAAAATTTGAAGTTATTTGTGTGAAAATGTAGTCAACCCCCTCTAGTTTAAGAACTATATATACTTAGATCTCTTTCGATCTAATGGGTCATTGATGACCATAATAATTATTGAGCCTAAGTTAACATAAATTTCATATTTGAAGAAGCATTATACTTGTAGTCTCCTAAAAGGAAAAACATGTTTCATCCTCATGAAATCTTAGGAAGGTATGTCCAGTAATTGTTTTTATATCCGTATGAGTTATAATTTAGTAATTTACATAGTCCCTTGATAAATTTTTGAAAGCATCCCTTTGAATGCATTTTTCTAGCTCATTTATGTATTCTCTTGTCCATAGTGATCAAGAAATGATAAATTTAAGTCATTTTCTCATATTTATTTTTGAATTGAAAATTAGTTGTTTATTGTTTCATTAAGGAATTAGTTTTTTATTGGGTGTCAAAAGTTCAAAATAAGTTTTCTCATGGTGAAAAATTAGGTAAAATTTTAAACAATAACAAATTAAACTATCCTTTATGGGTTTTCTAAAGCAAATTTTGAACTAGAATTGAGATGTCATAGAAAATGGTCCATGTTATGGAACCCTAAAACCAAACTAGCAAATCAATCCTAACTTGATGGTTGGCTAGATATTTCACCCATAATTTACTGGTACTATCACTATGTGAATGTAAAACTTCTTGTCAAATGAAATCATCGCCCCTTTATTATGCTTGGTATTGGGTGAATCTTCATCTTTGACCCCTTAATGAATAATGCAGATGTTAGGACCAATTTGGAGAGGCTTGTGAACCATTTTCCAAATTTTAAAGTTAATTGTGAGCTAGAAGGTGAAACCACACGTAATTTTTGAATTTTTTCTCTCTTCTTGTGTGGTATTTATGGCACCTTGGATGGTTTCATGAGTGGGCTCGTACACATCAAGTATGCATAACTTGTTAACCCTGTATGAAGAAACCATTATGTTCCCTTGGCTCACCCATCAATAGTTCACTTTAAATGTGGACCTTATCTTCTCGCATCCACTTATGTGGAACCCTATCGGTAAGTTAGATGATAATGAAAATGAATCTAAAGGTTTAAAAGATAAAGTTTCCCTTGATTAATATTATCCTATTTGAAATACACTTGACTTTGAACCATGTTATATTTGGTGAGGCATGTTTGTTGAGAATATATATATATATAGATCCCTTAAAGAGAACATAATGTTGGACATCCAATTACGTGTGAATTCATAGGGTTTTAGACAATAATGTTAATGAAATTTCCTTGTAAGTTATAATTTTCCTTAAATAATTTACTCATAATGAGATAGACACCTAGCACTTGACCAAGTTTGAATTAGTGAAACATGCTTGTTGTGATCGATAACCACATGATATGACACGATACTTCATGAAATGATATCCTTATCTCTTCGAGTGACTTCTAGGAGGAATTAAAATCTTAGGAGAGGGGGATGTAGTGCCCACCCCTTTCTTGCATCGTTACATTTATTAACTCATTTCATTTACTAGATTATAGATATTGATTTAGCACTATTTGGATAATATGTGGTTTCATTATGGATTATTGACATTGATATAATACTATTTAATCATTATATGGTTTTGTCGTAAATTACTCTTGTGACATAGGTGGTGTTTGAGGTACACGTTATGCCAATATAATGTTGTGATACATAGTATTAGTTTTTACACCGATGTGATCCATAAGGATATAAAATGACTCTACTTCATCGATCAACCAACATCGAAGAAGGAAAATGAAGAAACAGAGCTTCTCTCTTTATGATAATAGAACCATCACTCTGTGTAGAGAAGTGGATATAGAACCACCACCCAACCCGGGTGGCATTCCTATAACCGCCACTAAGCCATGTTGGCAGTCCCCATGATCGCTAGTCCGCACTAGGTGGCTATCCTTACTCTTTCAAATAGAAAAATCAGAAATCAAAACAAACCATCTTAGAATTAGAAAGGAAGCATGTGTCTCTTCTTCTCTACGACCTTTCCCATCCTCCAAGACATGGAATGACATGATAAGGGCTATAAATACATGTAGGAAGGAGAGGTTTTGATTATCAAAGCATGAAAGCAAGTAAGTGAGAAGTTATTAGTTTTGGAATTGTGTTTATAGAAGAATGGAGTGTTTAGGAAGAGAAAGAAAGTAATCGGGAGAAAGTTTGAGATATTATCTACTTCTCTTTCATAATTATTGTAAACTATGTACTTCTTAATTGAATTGGCTAATAAAATGTGGAAAGAAAGACAATTTTCCCTTGCCGAATGGTTTTCCTCCTCTCGAGGTTTCAAGGATAAAAAAATTGGTGTTCATGAGTTGTAATTATTAATTCTAAGCATAAGAAAAAAATTCACTAGTTATCTTTGTCATTTTCTATTAGAAAGTAGATCAAAAGCATTTAATTTTGATTGGGTTAAAAATTCCAAAGTAAATAATTTACATATCATTTTGGTATCGTAGATAACAAGTATCCAGGACTTTAATATTCATTCTTGAATTTGTATGATAGTGATGAGATCTAAAGGAGAATATTCTTTGCCTTGCGATCCACATATTTCTACAAGGAAGTGGAAACAGAGAATTTGTGGGACAAATGAGGAAGAGAAATTCATCCATAGAATCAAGATGTCTTTGGAGACCATGATCAATAGAATGTTTAGAAGACAAGAAGAACTTGCATATTTATAGAAGACAAATTTTGTTAAGCAAGACTCCATGGAATAAGTGGTTTGAGGCTTAGTCAAAAATTTGGCATAGGTAGGAGCCACCATGAGTAATATTATGGGGACAAGCATGAAGAAGAGACTTCAAATGCAAGAGAAAAGGTAAAATATGATCATGGTCCTTTTAAAGTTGAGACAAAAGTTGAAAGTAAATTCTTTGGAGGACAAGTAGATGTAGAGTTGCTTTATAAATGGTTAAAATAGCTAGAACTCTACTTTAGCATCCATAATGTCATTGAGGCATAGAGGATCACCTTTGCATGTCTCAAAATGGAGGGACACACTCTGGTTTAGAGGGAAACCCATATAGCCACTTGTGAAAAGAAGAAACATCCTATTGGGAAATCTTGGAAAGAATTTAAATAATTACTTAGAGCTAACTTCTATCCTATTGGCCATAAGACTGACTAAATGATTAAATGGTAGTATTTTAGACAAGGCAAAGTGGTTAAATTTTTCAGGACTATACCATGGAGTTTCGGAGGTAGGCCATGTTTGTTGAACATGGACTTGGAGGACGAGGATATTCTAACTAAGTACTTGGGAGGACTTCACACTCACCTTTGAAGAAAATTCATCTCCACAAAGCCCAAATATCTCAACGAGGCATGTGTGCAGACATACTACATAGATGATGAAAATAAGCAAGGAGAAGCAGATTCAAGAAAAAAGTAGTCAACAAATCTACGAATAAAGAACATGTGCAAAAAGTATCAAGGGTAAGTGGAAATGGAAAGGTAAACAAGCTACCACTACTTTAAATAATTGTAAACATCCGAGGAATTTTTTCAAGAACTGTGATATCAATGGTCATACGATGCTACATGTTGTAAGTTACATCCAAAGAACCAAACCAAGGACTCAAACAAGTCCATGACATCTATAAAGACAGAAGGGGAGGTAGAAATGGAAGATGAATCTGATGTAGATGAGAGGTTGGGATGCACAAACACCAAAATGGACATCTAGCAACAAGAGATGAGTATACTATTCCATATAAAAATCTAGATCAAGAGAACTAAGGTAAATGCTTCAGTTGATATTGGTTCTCAATCTAACATGATTTCTGAAGAATTTTTAAAGAAGCTTGGTCTTTAGACTTACAAGAATCCACACCCTTATCGTTTGGGTAGGGTGAATAAATGTGTTGAAATTCAGGTAACAAAAATATGTAAGGTCCATTTTAAGATAAATTCCTAGTATATTGATGTATTAGAAGCCGATGTTATTCCACTTGATGCTTTTGATGTTGTTTTAGGGAGTTCTTGTATATTAGGGATGTTATATTTATGAGAAGAGAAAACTGGTATAGATGGGTCAAGGATGGGATCATCTAAAATATTTGGGCATGCCAACTTAATACATGGGTTACTATGGTGAGTATTAACAAAGAAAAACAACTTATTCAAGAAAATCATAATCAGTTTTGTTTACTTTGTTTAAAGGATAAACAAGATAGGGTTGAAGTTTCAGATATTTCTAACCAAGAAAAATAGGATTTGGATAGTATTATTCAATTTTTTTGGATTTTTTTCAGGATCCCAGTGTGTTACCACAAAAACATAAGTAGAGCATGAGATTCAATTGTTGCAAGAGTCCCCTCTACCGAACATCACATTGTATAGGAAATCCTTGCTTGATAGTAATGAAGTAAAGAAACAAATCCAATAACTTCTAGACCAAGAGGTGATATGTCTTATCACCTCACGATGCAGCTTCACCTATTGTGATTGTTCAAGAAGGATGGTTCTTGGAGAATGTGCATTGACTACCGCACTTTGAACAAGATCACCATAAAGAACATATATCCACTTCCATGCATAGATGATCTCTTGGACCAGCTTTATAATGCCAAATTATTCATGAAGTTTAATCTTAGGTAAGGTTATCACCATGTCGAATGAAGAAGGAGGATATATGGAAGACTCGCCTTCAAGAAAAAACAAGGTATGTATGAATGGTTAGTACTTCCATTTGGTTTATGCAATGCATCGACTACATTTATGAGATTGATGAATGATGTATTATGGGATTTCATAGATTCATGTGTCATTTTTTATCTACATTATATCTTTATTTTTAGTCCCACATGGGAGGAACATCTAACTCATTTGCAACAAGTCTTGCAATTTCTCGGGGTGAAACAACTACCTTGTAATATGAAGAAATGTGAATTTTCCAAATAATCACTTGTCTGCCTCTTGGGCACGTGGTTGGAAGAGGAGAACTATGAGTAGATATAAAGGAGGTGGAATCCATCACCATTTGGCCAACACCAAGACACATAGAGACTAGGATTTTGTTGGAGTAGTACAGTACAAGACATGCGGAAGTTCATTCTGAGCTTCTCCGCAATTGTAACACCTTTAAAAACATTGTTCGAAAAGAGTAAGTATTGTGACTGTGGTAAGGAACAATACAAATCCTTTGAGTTATTTAAATACAAGATTATTCATGCTCTAGTACTTTCTCTTCCTAATTTTTAGTAACCCTTTAAATTAGAGACAAATGCCATGATTATGCTATGGGTGCAAAGTGCTTCTTCAAATGAGGTAAACCCGTATGCTATCATTCTCAAACTTTTACATAAGAAGTAAAATGATATTCAGTAAATGATAAGGAAATGCATGCACTATTTTAGGAAATTAAAAAATGCAATAATTATTTGTTGGTAAAGAAACTATTTTACACACTAACCAAAACCTCTCAAGTATTTCCAAGCACAACCTACATTGCAGAAGGCAAGGCACTACAAATAGATGGGGTTCCTTCCATAGTTCCATCTAGTGGTCAAATATGAGAAGGTTAGTACAAAAATTTTAGCATACATGTTGTCTAGGCCGCCCACACAGGATAAGTTCTTCTTCTTGGCCACTATCTCTTATATCAAGCCCTTCACAAAGGAATCTTACAGAGAGGCATATGCATAAGACAAAAAATTTGAAGTGATATTTCAGCAATTACAGTCCTAAGGGGGTAAAAGGATGGGGATTGAAGATTTTTATCTCAAGGATGGGTTTTTCTACGATGGGATAAGATTTGTGTGCCTAAATAAGAAATACATATTTTGATGAGGGAAGCAAATACCTCAAAATTAGTGGGACATTTTGGTGTTGGTAAGACCCTAGCCCACTTGCAAAGGTACATGTATTGGCCCAATATGCAAGAAGAAGTATCAAATTTTATATGTGGATGTAAACTTTTTGTACCAACAAACCTAAGACTAGGGAAGAGGGTTTATATATGCCTTTTCTAGTACCTACTCATTCATGGGAGGACATTTCTATGGATTTTATAGGAGGATTACCTATGTATAAACATGGTCATGACTATCTCTATGTTGTTGTTGATAGATTCAGTATGATTTGTATTATTATGGCATGTAAAAATATAGTAAAATCACATGAGGAAGAAGATATTTTCTTATCTAATGTATGGGTGCATTTTGGTTTTCCAAAGTCTATTATTTCTAACAAATGATTCTAGGTTCTTGGGAATTTTTGACTACTTTGTGGGATAACTTTGATACCAAAGTTACATAAGAGAATGTATTTTCATCCACATAAATATGGACATACAAAAGTGGTGAATAGGACTTTGGTATAGTTGATCACAGGTATAATAGCAAATACCTAAGGATTTGGGATGAGTCCTTAGCCTACATTCAACATTCCCAGTAATCGGCAAGTACACACATCCACTACGAAGTAACCATTTAAAACATGCTTAAGATATCTACCTACAAATACACTAGACATAGCAGTTGGGTAGTAGGATGAGGAGGAGATATGAGACACAAAGGTGACTAGAGAAAAAAATTTCATTGAGAGGATCCGAAAATTGATCTCAAAGTCAAAAAACAAGCTTAGAAAAATCTTAAGCCAAGTACAAGGCTAGGCATGATAAGCATAGGAGAGAACATAAGCTTCATGTTGGAGATATATTTTGGATTTACTTGAGAAAGGAGAGACTACAAGGTCAAGCACGAAGCTCAAGCCACTACAATATGGACCATTCACCATATTGAAGCAAAGTTGGAGAAAATGCCTTTTGAATTGATTTGCCATGATTTATAAGAATGTACTCCATAGTAAATTGTGATAACTTGCACCTATATGATCCATTCATGCTAGATTAATATGAAGGGCTAAAATTTCTATTATCCATTGAGTAATTCTTCTTGGACACACAAGGTGAATTGGAGGAGTATTTAGTGTTGCATAAGAGAAGGTCGAGAGACTAGGAGAGGTCTGCGCATGAGTCTTGACAAGTTGGACTGAAATGAAAGAATCCAAGGCATGAACGATGGTAATCAAAGGAGAAAGTGAAGGAATTATTTCCTCATCTACTCCCCAACTAAGATTTTTTGGAACCAAAAGCCTCCTAATCAAGGGAGGTATGATCTATAGGAATCTAAAATGAATCTACTTCATCCGATGAGCTAGCATTGAAGAAGGAAAATGAAGAAACCAAGGTTTTGTCTTTATGTTAATAAAATTATCATTTTGTGCAGATAAGTGGGTATATAACCACTTCCCAACCTGTGGCAGATCTCGTAACCACCACCCACCCGAGAGAGGCGATCTTGTGACTATAGATCTACACTCACGGCGGTCATGGATATTTCGGGTAGAAAAATAAAATTCAAAATGAAGAGTCCTGGAATTGGAAAAATTCCATGCATCTTCTCCTCGATGACATTTCACATCCTCTAGTGCATGAGAGTACATGAGAAGGGCTATAAATACATGTAGGAAGGAGAGGTTTTATTAACGAAGGATGAAAGTAAGTGAGCAAGAAATTCTTAGTGTTGGAATTGTGTTTGTAGAAGAAAGGAGTGTTTAGGAAGAGAAAGCAAGTAATTGCGAGGAAGTGTGAGATATTATATACTTCTCTGTCATACTTATTGTAAATTTTATACTTCTTAATTGAATTTTCCAATAGAAATTGGGAAAAAAAAAGCATTTTCCTTCCCGATCGGTATACCTCCTTTGGAGGTTTCAGATAAAAATTGTTAGTGTTCATGAGTTCATATTATTTCCTTTTTTTTCAATTATTGATTCTAAGAATAAGAAAAATTCATTCACTATCTCTTTTATTTTCTAATTGAAAGTATAACAATAACGTTTAATTATGATTGTGTGAATAATTTCAAAGTAGAGAGTTTACTGAGATCACCAAACTATTATCAATATTATAAGGATGTAACTTAGATAGATTTCAATAGATATATGATAGATGAATGATGAATATATTTCATATTGTGACCATTAATTATGATTGTTATTCTTTGATGTTATCATTGAATAAATTGGATGAATTATATGTCTTGATCTACTATAGAAACTTATGTGACATTTTGGATACTTATCTCGTTTGGATGCTTGTGGCTTTCTGGATTTGGATTCTCAATCATAAGTGAAATAATTATCTATTGTTGTATAGTTGGAATTAATATCTATGATTCATTTGGTTGTCTATAATTTATAATTTCTCTGATTTATTATTTATCGAGTATGTATGTTTAATTCATGAAAAGAGTGTCTAGATTATTGGTCACATAGGAGAACGTGGGTTTCATATTTATACCTCATGTTTCTCAAGCGGATGACTAGATTGAGTCCTTTAGCTATGCATGATCTTTGTGTAACCTTGTGTGTATGTGGTGTATTCATTTGCAGGACACCATTGGTGATTCCTAATTTACCTATGTTATTTTAATTTTTTTGGCCTTTTACTAAACCTTTTAAGGACCTAATGGTCCCCTCATGCATTAGTGATGTTATTATGATTTTAGTATTGTTGTTAGTGGTTTAGGACTACCTAATCATCATCTTGGAGGACCCTACTACCTCTTTTTTTTTTAGCCACTTTACCCAATATTGAATTAGGGATAAATCGGCATTTGTAAGGCTCTCTTTTTCACATTTACGGTCTCCCTTACACTAAAATGGACCCCTTTGACCCTACCTATGGTTAGGTGCCCTCTTTCCTAGGGAAAAAGGGAATTTTCCTCCCATTTTATCCCTATATTTTCACCATCTTGTAAGTATGTTGATTTGTGAGCTTTCTCAAAAGTTGAAGTGTGTTGGCTTATTGGCTTTTTAGGAAATTTTTAAGACTACTTCCTAAAAGTTTTTGGTTTTCTATTTTATTGGGATTTTGAAATATTATGTTTGAGGATGAAATGGGTAACACATGTCACACTCTCATTTGTGAGTGTTGGATTTTGATTATTCTTTTTATACCTCCTCATGGAGATGGGTATGGACTTTTTCTTCTCATTTTTAACTATTAGGAGTTGGAGAAAGCTTGGAGCTTGAAGTATTTCGATTGTTTTGGATAGGGATAGCTTGTTTTGAGGTATTCCTTCATGCCTCTCAATTTTAATTATTTTAGTACGTTGTGTAATAAAAAAGGTTGTTTGCATCTCTTGAGTTCTTGCATGTTGTTATAGGTATCTTGTAACTCTTGTATGTCCTTATTTTCTCCATCAATCTTATGTTGTGGTAGATTTTTCAATTATAGGGTAAGAGGTAGGAAATACCTCTCTTACATGACATGGTTTGATGGGAAAGCCATGATGGTCTTTATTTTATTTCCTCCCCTCATATGGTTTTATGTGGAAGATGATTGTTCATATGGTTTGAACCTCATCTTCCATCCTTGTGAAGGAAATTATCTCATTGTATGAAAATAGTTTGAAAATCCTTACAAGGAGGAGGACTGGAAATTGGGATTCAGTGATAAGATAGGATATATGATGATTACAAAAAAATAGTGTTCCTATGGTTGGTTCAGATTATGGATTACAAAGGGCTCCTTCTCACTCTTCGCATTAAGAAAAACATGACGTTCTCTTCTTGTGATTGTGGTGTTTTTACAATTGTTTTTTATTGCAATGTTGTGTATGTGTTTCCACCCTTTGTATTCCCCTACATGTGAAAATCTTGAGGCATGCATCCTCTCTCTCCCATGGGATTATAAGAATGCTAGCATGTTCTCCATTGGTGGACATGGCATGTGATGATGTCATATGGTTGGGTGGAAACCGGACCTCATTCTCTTGTGCATTGAAGACTTTCATATGAATTGGAAGCTTGGAAAATATGTTTGGAGCTTGAATGAGAAATTTTAAAACTTATCATGTTGTTCCCTGTATTGGGGAGGCTTTTCCTCTTACATTTTAGTTATGGTTTTATAATAGTTATTCTAACATTTAATATGTCTTCTTCTACCTTGAAAAGAAAATTTTAAACCTTGTACTTGTAATATTGTGTCATCTTATCTTCTCTCTTGAGGATAAGGGTTGGGAGATTGTAAACTTGTTCCCACATTTTGTGAAATGCTCATTTGCTTTTATTTTTCTTGTTATATTATTGTCTTGTGAGAGAAACTTGGCATGCATTTACATCTTGTTAAAAAGGGTTTTGGGAAGATTTGAAACCTTGTAATATATTTGATAATCCTTTTTCAAGATGAAGCTTTATAATATACTATTGTCTTGGAATATTATTTATTTTATTTTCGTAGTTTTCTCTCCATTTTTAAGTATGGCAATGTTGAAAAGGAGTTTTATTCAAAGTTGTAATAAAGAAGTTATTCTTGTATTGTGAAAATTGTTATGTGAAAAGAAATCTTGTATTTTGATGACAACCTTTGGAAATGAAAATTCTACCTCCTTGTTATAAATTATAGTGGAAAAGAAAAGAAATAAAAATGGGCTTAAAAGGTAAACCTATTAGTCTAGAATTTTAGTGAAGGTAGTTGAATAAATTAGGAGGAAGACATTCTCTTTACATCTGAAATTTGAATAATAATTTAATAAAGCAATTATAAAAGTTTAGCACTAAATTTATTATTTTGTTATGGTTAGAAACAAGTAAAATTTCTTTTATTGTCTTGCATTATTCTAGTGTTAAATATTAAATCTCTTAGTTTTGTTGAGAAATTAAGAAACAAGTGGAGAATTTTCACTCATTTTCATTATTCTATGGTTTAATATTAAATCACATGATCTCTTTCATGAATATAGAAACAAGACAAGAGCTTTATTGTTTTTAATATCATCCTAAAATTTAGTTTTAAATTTGTATGTGAAGTGAGATAAATTCTTGTTAGGCACTAGTGTGTAAAGGAAAATTGAAAAAAAAAGTGGGAAGGTTATATTAATATACATTGTATGTTACTTTATCCAAAATTCGCCCCTCAAAAATTTGGTCAAGACAACTCCTGCACATAAGGAAATTATGAAGGAAACGACTCAGACCCACGAGCTCACATTCCAGGATGACAAACAAGGTTATAGGGAGACTCTACAATGGAATGGCGGGGCCTGCGAAAGTTTAAACGACCCTATGCGAGAAAAAAGAGAAGCTCAAACAAGTGCCACATCTCCACATGTCTCAAGATGAAATGGAGGCAGGGGCAAATGGTCAAGTAGAGTCAAAAGGCAGAGCTTCGGGGCCGTGGGGTTTTCTGAGTTTTGTGTTTCATGAAAAGGGGAAAAGATAAATTACGGACCCACGAGCCCAATTTTTTCTCTAATCTGACTACCACGTGTCCCATATCAAAGGGGACCCATTTTTCAAGTTGTTTTCCCGCCCTCCGTATGGACCTCGATACAAACTTCGAAGGGGCATATCTTTTGACTCAGGGCTCGAAATATTGTGAATCTAACACCGTTGGAAGCGTCTCGACGTCCTCTATGCCATGAAAGGATTAAAAATCATTTTTCAGGCCCTGGTAGGTAAAAATGAAGAAGAGTCTTCTAGGCCATTAACGCAAAATCCAATCTCTTCAACTACCAGATCTGATTCGATTCAATCCGTTGGGAAACCAGAAGTGACATATTGTGGGTGAATTTGTAGAAGGCATTGATATTCAGTGGTTGAGATTTCAAAGTGGGATACGATGCATATCTCGGGGTGGTTGAAGTAGGATTCATTTTTTTCCCTCTTCTCTCTCTTTTCTTTCTATATATTGTAACACTTCTCATTTGAGAGGAGAGACATTCGAGGCATAAATAAACTCTCACAAAAATTTTTCTCGACTCCATTTTTAGTAGAAAACCTTCTCCCATGCCCGGAAAATCTATTTGTGCCTCTATTCCGAAATGTAATGGTTCTGTGTACCTTGTAGAGCAATAAAAACGTGCTTTTTGGTGTTCTTTAACCCTTCGCATCATTTTGTTATTTCTCTCGCGCCTCTCCCTTCCAAATTTCTTTTTTTTACATATATTTCACATTTTCAATTGCGGGATATTGTGTTTCATGGAGTTTAATGGAAAATTTGAATATCCGGCCGTGTCACTTCTGTCTGACCTCCCTCATCTCCATTTTCTCTGTTTCTTTCTCCTTCAATAGAATATCTCATTCCCTTTTCTTGGTGCTATCACCTATGTAGTGTAGGATTTCTTTATTTTCATGCTCTCTCTCTCTCTCCTTGGTCCCTTGGAATTGTTTGATTATGAGTAGATAGTCACACTTCCTTCCTTATAAGTACTTTAGTGCTAGTATTAGGAAGAGGAACTAGCCTTCTCTGGAGGATCATTCTGATTTGCAACTCCAACAACTTGGGAATGATCCAGGTGTTATGAAAATCACACCAAATGACCCTTCCTTAGAAAAGCAGATCCATAACACATTTGGGGGTGCTATGATTTCACCCTAACAGTTTTTGCACACCTGGTGGGACAGTCCAAGCACCTTACCACTTCGGTTCATCAGTTCGATGTGTTCTTGGTGAATATTTCATCCTTTGGAGGCACTTTCGTACATCTCGGTGACTCCATCATGTAAAAAACCCATTCTCTAAGTTGCAGACCTTTTCCATCCATTTTCTTCTTCCATCTCTTTCATTTTCTCCCATTCCATGAGGTTGTGAAATTATGACTTCATTCCCATCATGAAACTCACACTTATAGCAATACATTCCACCTCTAATGTATTTCCCAACTCTTCCAGATCAATATTATAATCAGATCTAGGACCATTATGCTTACCCATATGAGCAGTGTCAAAACCAGTTTTACTATGAAGCTTATCAAGGAAAAGGGACGTATATGATGGCAATAGTTATGCAGAGGATGCTCGTCTACTGGAGAAGATTCAAAAAATGGAGGCTGACATGGTTCAGTCAAGGGCATAGCACGAATGAAGGCATTCGAGATTGGTTGTAGGGAATCTTGTCCATGGGAAGGCCCTTTTCCAAGATATTATAGCCCTCAAGAGAAGCTAGACTTCATGGTTTAAATGTTGCCCCAACTTGCACAATGGACTGAGGAGATTGAGGCCTATGAATTTGGTGTTAGGAAGCCTTGTCAATGGGTAAATCCTACACCATTATCTGGTAATTTTCTCTCCACTCCTCAAGCATCACCATCTCAATTTGAGCTTCAATTTCCAACCTTACCATTGTATGTTGCCCCATGTGTGAAATCAATTTCACCGTCCCCTATTCTACCATCCCATTTCAGTTCTTCTTCCCTTTTCCCTTCCAAACATTCATCCCCTCTGAATAAAGAAGAAGTTCCAACTCCCTCCCCATTACAAACAATTGCAAATATGGTTTGAACCCCACCGCCACTCCTCTTACTTTCCCAACTCCATGTTGGGAAGATACTCAAGAATCCAATCAAGAACAACAAGAAGAGGAGCCAAATAGAAAAAAAAATAACAGAGAATCTGATGAGTTGGGTTGCTAAATTTGGGTTTACAAAGATCCCCTTGATGGTCAAGCCAATAGAGGAGGTCAAGGTTGAAGAGCCAATGGTGGTTGAGTTTGAATTTATAGTAGAGGAGGAGGACCATACAATTTCAGAGGCCCCGAGTGTGGAGCAAGCTACAAAATAACCTTCAGTTCTTCCTCCCACTTCATCCCCTTTAAGCTATGATGTTGAAGAAGAGTTTGATCTTTCAAACTTCATGTTTGAAAGTGAAGGGAGCCATGGTGATCAAGTTATAAATCAGGAAGGCACCATGGAGGAGGTATAGCACATGCAACTTGGAAGATTTCTTTAATGAAGAGGAGCCTGAGGAGATAACATCATTTTTCCTCCATCTTCAACCTTCCAAGCACATGAACCTACTTCCATGAAGGAGAACATCCAAGGACAACAACCTGCATCTCACAACAGCCCTCTGGAACCAAGGTTGGAAGATCTTGATCTTCCATGTTCTTCAAAGGAGGAGGAAGAGAAAAGGCAGGAGGATGTCATCATCTCCCTCACACCATCCACTCAAGAAGGTCCACAAGAAGACTCCATTTTTGGAGTTGAATTTTAGAGAAATGGGCACATCCAAAGGATCAGACCATGCCCAATTAGGTACTTGGCTTCATTGGAGCCAAAGGAGAAACCAAAACTAGTCATGCCTACTTCAAGGCATGAGGATGAGCTACAAAGCACCAAGGATCAGCTGTCATACCTCTTCAATCAAAATTAAGAGAAACTAAAAGAGGTATTGGTTTTGTCTTCAGTTGATACTTTGGTGATTTGGGTGGAAGAACAACTTATAGTTAGTTTTTCAATCATCCAACCAGCCATGTTCAGTGCCAAATCAGTTGCATGGCTGCCATTTTTTAAGAAGGGAAGCTATTTCTTCCTACCAGCCATTCTGTTTTATTTGAGTTTCCTTTACTCTTGGTTAGAGTAGAGTAGGTAGGTTTGTTTTCAGCAGAAGAAGTGCTTTCGCACACTCTACATGTTCCATTTGGAGAATGTATGATTTTCATTTTGTACATAGTTTTTGGTGTTGTTGTATTGCTCTTGCACAGTGCATTAAGTTGGATTTTGGTGAAGTTCAACCTCAAGTTCAGCAGGTTTCCAAGTGATTCAGAGGTCAACAAAGTTTAGGGAGTCGAAGTCCATTTTATAAGAAGGATCAATGTCAGGCCATCATTCTTGACTCCATGCCAAATGGATGCTCCAAGGTCACTGGTCTTTTCATCTAGCAGTAGATGTCCCCATGAGTCGCCAAATTGTTATCCCAAATTCACCCCCTAGAAAATTTTGTCAAGACAACTCCTGCACATAAGGAAATTATGAAGGAAACAATTCAGACCCACGAGATCACATTCCAGGATGAAAAAAAGGTTGCAAGGAGACTCTACAATGGAATGGTGGGGCCTGCGAATGTTTAAAGGTCCCTATGTGAGAAAAAAAGAGAAGCTCAAACAAGTGCCGCATCTCCACGTGTCTCAAGATGAAATGGAGGTATGGGAAAATGGTCAAGAAAAGTCAAAAGGCGGAGCTTCGAGGCCTCGGGGTTTTCTGAGTTTTGTGTTTCGTGAAAAGGGGAAAAGATAAATTATGGACCCGCAAGCCCGATTTTTTCTCTAATCTGACTGCCATGTGTCCCATATCAAAGGGGACCCATTTTTCAAGTTATTTTCCTACCCTCCTATATGGACCCAATACAAACTTTGAAGGGGCATATCTTTCAACTCAAGGCTCGAAATATTGTGAATCTGACACTGTTGGAAGCATCTTGACGTCCTCTATGCCATGAAAGGATTAAAAATCATTTTTCAGGCCCTAGTAGGTAAAAAATGAAGAAGATTCTTCCAGGCCATTAACACAAAATCTAATCTCTTCAACTACTAGATTTGATTCGATTCAATCCACTGGGAAACAAGAAGTGACATATTGTGGGTGAATTTGCATAAGGCATTGATATTTAGTGGTTGATATTTCAAAGAGGAATATGATGCATATATCGGGGTGCTTAAAGTAGGATTCGATTTTTTTCCCTCTTCTCTCTCTTTTCTTTCTATATATACTATAACACTTCTCGTTAGAGAGGGAGAGACATTCTGGGCATAGAGATACTTTGTCAAATTTGTTTCTCGACACCATTTATGAATAGAGAACCTTATCCCATATCTGGAAAATGTATGTGTGCCTCTATTCTAGAAATGTAATGGTTTGTGCACCTTATAGAGCAATAAAAACATGTTTTTTGTGGTGTTCTTCAACCCTTTGCATCGTTTTGTTGATTCTCCATGCCTCTCCCTTCCATATTTATTTTTTGTGCATGTATTTCACATTTACAGGTGTAGGATATTTTGTTTCGTGGAGTTTAATGGAAAATTTGAAGATTTGGGCCGTGTCACTTCTGTCTGACCTCCCTCATCTCCATTTTCTCTATTTATTTCTCCCTCAACAGAATATCTCGTTCCCTTTTCTTGGTGCTATCACCTCTGTAGTGTAGGATTTCTCTATCTCTCTCTCTCTCTCTCTCTCTCTCTCTCTCTCTCTCTCTCTCTCTCTCTCTCTCTCTCTCTCTCTCTCTCTCTCTCTCTTTGTTCCCTTGAATTATTAGATTAGGAGTAGATAGTCGCATTTCCTTCCTTAAAATTATTTTAGTGCTAGGATTAGGAAGAGGAACCAGCCTTCTATGGAGGATCATTCCCATTTGCATTTCCCATAGCTTGGTCAATGATCCAATGTTATGCAAATAACACCAAATGACCCTACCTTAGAAAAGTAGATCCATAACTCATTTGGGGGTACCGTGATTTTGCGCTAATAGTTATGTTGGTGATATGTATTTAAAAGAGTGAAACTTAGTTTTCTTTGATTTTTCCATACCTTCATATTTGTATTTTTACCTTTCAATTCTATGTAATGTCCCCTTTTTCTATGCCAATTCCCTAAGGGTCAAGTCGATTCCAAGCCGTCATACCCAAGGTGCTTTGGGGATGCTTTGGGGACTATTGTGAAGGGGGCGCATTGTACTAATATCCATGTTTTGTGCACTTGGGAATTCACTTTTAGACCATGAAGAATTAAGGGAAAAAGTAACTTTAGTTACTTTCATTTTATTGCCCCTCCATGGATTGAAATGTGCCTAGGGTTATTGGGGCTCGTTTTTCTCGAGAAGCATATAAGGAGTGGGGAGAGTAAGAAAATACACTTTTGATATACATTTTATTGACCCATTCTCATGCAAACTACCGATATTGTGCATCTATAACTTTTGTAGTAAAATCCCATAAGGATCCTAGCTTCGGTGGTGAGAGACCCGTCCCTAGCTAGCACGACATTCTTTGGTAGTGAGATATCTACCCTAGTATGTCATTTTGGAGCCGCTTTCAGGCCATGTGCTAGAGGTATTAACAGAGGTTTCAGAGGAAGGATCTCGAGGGTTTTAGGGGCATTTGGGGAAGATAAACAGAGGTTCTCTACACCGATTCATATAATCCATTTAAGATGGGTGTGGCAAAGACATTGACATTGCCTCCATCATTTTCTAACCCCATTCCAAGTGAGGTGACTTACAACCTTTATTTGGGGTTTTCCAGATGACCATTTTTAGATATGAAGGTATAGGATTTATTTGGAGGGTTTTCTAGTTGGCCATTCCTAGATCTAAAGGTGGAAATATTATTTCCTTTATCTGTTAATGTTATTACCAAAGACCCTTAATTTCTGCTCCGGTATTTGGAGAGTTACGAGCCTCTGAAGTTTCCAGCTTGTCTAGGGCACGCTTGTGCTTTTTCTGGCAGCATTTTAATTTATGTAAAACTCCAAAAATAGTGTTATTATGTCCTTTATAATAATATCAAGCCCTCTTCAAGTTTTCAAGTAATTTGAATGAATATTTAGGGAGATATAGATTTTATTTAGTTCGTTGTCCTTACTGTAAAAATCTGGTAAAATCAGTATTTTATGTGGCTGCAAGTTTTCAATATTTTGTGCATTTTTAAGTGGTATCCCACAAGGGATAATTCAATACTATCGAGGAGTTGTTCCTCCAAAGATGTGTTAGTAAAATATGGTAGTTTGGAAAGATATCATAGCAGGTTTTATGAAGGAAATTTTGACCAACATGGTGAAAGAACAGAAGCCACTAACCTTTATTTGAGTCAGCTCACTCAAAATTTGAAACAAAGAAGATCTAGGGACAATAAGGAACATGGTGAGAACAATGATAAAGGGCAGCCAATAGAGGTAATTAATGAGTATTCTTATTGGAGGAAGTACCAATATTTGAGTAGGGGTTTCAAAGATAATATGCCATTTCTAGATTATTGCATGATGAAGATTGGTAGCAAGCCCAAACGAGGTCATCATATGCCGGTACCTGAATCACAAAAGAACTCGTTTGTAGAAGAAGCTTCTAAACAAAAGGGTATGATTTCCATTGAGCAAAATAATTACATTAGTGAAACTTTGCTTGTTAGAGAAATTATTCCATCTCAAGAGAAGAAACTTGTTTATGCAAGCAAGGAGGATGTAATGGAAACTCTTAAAAGTGTGAGGAAGGGAATAGCAGAGCTAGAGCTGCTAGGTTGATAGTGACTCAAGCAAGACAACACATACAAGAGTTTGAGGCAACAATAAGTGCATGTGATATAAGGAAGTCTATAACCATGAAAGAAGACTCTATGGATCAGCTGGAACATGAAGAGGAGCCTCACATGGAAACTTGTGTAAAATTACAGCCTACTATACTTTCCAAACCAACAACTATTGATCATATTTCAAATACTTTCAACAAGCACTTAGGAAAAAATGTTGGGGGTAACTCAACATATGTCTATCTTGAACACGTGGGGGACATTGACGGCCTTGAAAGGTATGAAGAGCACACTAATGTGTCTTATTTATTGTAGCCTATTCCAATTTACTTCCATCATGAGATGCATGGTATGGTAGATGACGAAGTCTTCATCATGGAGTTTGTTGGACCATTTCTCCAACTATGTGTATATGAGCATCTGGTGGATGATATATGGTGGAAATTTTTATCTCACTTAATGATACAAGGGTTCATGGGCATTATAAACTATGGGATCCTGGTAATATGTTGCAATTATCCAAAACTATCAATTCTTATTTTGAAAACTATGTGACTAATTTCATAAGCAAAAGAAGGAATTCAAATGTGTTTTTGGGATTACAAGTGTTAGCAAGCATGATTTCTTCATTGGAGACTCCAGTGCAAGAAGGTAGAGTACTTCTCAAGGTACTAGTGTGGGTTCTATGATTACTAAAAATGGTAAGAGAATATTTTTAATCACCTTCAGCCTAGTGGACTATGTATAACAGTAGTCATAATGAGAGGATAAAATAACAATATGGGATAATAGGGTCAAAGAGGTGAGAGTGAACATTCACTAAAAATCCTCCCCATTCTTCTCGCTAGGATTTTGTGCCTTCACAAACCTTCTTTCTTGAAGGATCCATAAGTTTCACAGGTACAACAGCCAATAGATATTTTGGATGAGGAGACTTGTTGGGAGAGGAACCAAACCTTGAGTGAGGGCATTCGTAACAACATGCCATCCCAGGAATATGGAAAAAGGAATATTGGTAGTAGATCCAAGAGAGATCATCAAAAATAGGTACCATAATTATAGAGGAGACTGGGACAGATTTCAATTCCACACTTCATTCATTTTAAGAAGTGTACTGCACATTCTTGGGATCAAAAGTTGAAGACATACTCCGACTCGAATCCTATGTGTGAGGAAGATGCAATTAAGTTTGCAAGCTCACATCTTAAGGGAGACGCTCATGATTGGTGGCATCATGGGTTGATTACATAGGGAGACATACACATTACTACTTATGCAGAGTTTGCACAGAGGTTGGGGAGTAGATTTGATAGGAGGGACCCTGATAGGTATTTCAAGGAGTGGACTCATTTGATACAAATGGGTCCCCTGGATCAATACATCATAGATTTTCAGATATTATTAGTCATGGTACCTGATGTCATGGAGAGGAGGTTGATTTTTCTATTCATAGCAGGTTTTATTGATGCTTTTGCTGGATTTGTGAAGGCATTTGAACCTTATTCTTTGCACGAGGTTGTTAGGAAAGATTGGGACTTGGAGTTATCCACTCCAAAGTTGAGGGCTCTACCTCACGCTCAGTAGAGGGAGCCTCCATCGAGGAAGGAGGTGGTTAAAAATCCTATCATTTCTCGAGAACACAGAGATGAATTGAGGTGAAAGAAACTATGTTTCAATTACCACACACCTTGGATTCAAGAACATGATTGCGAAGTAGAGGGGAAGGCTCAATTCATTGAAGTCTTCGAGGAGAGAAAGGGTGACAGAGGTGAGGAGTTAGAGACTCATGAGATGGATGATGGATATGGGGTTGCGTTGGATAGTGCTGATGTGAGGAAAGAGGAGAAGACTTTTCCTTGGGAGACTATAGCTACATTTCCTAGTACTCTTATGTAGAAGGCATTTAGGATTATAGGAGTTATGCAGGGTTAGCGTGCTGGGGTACTCATTGATATCTGGGAAACCCACAACTATATTGATGCCTCATTGGTTGAGATGCAAGGACTACATATAGAGGATTTTGAGGGCCTCAACATGGTTGTAACCAATGTAGAGTCTTTGAGGTCACCACAATGGGTAACTATCTAGTTACCAATGATTTCCACATTTTTGGAATGGGAGTGACCAACATAGCACTGGGAGTGCAGTGGCTTCACTCTCTTGGTGAGTTTTGGACTAACTTTTAGATGATAGAGCTGAAGTTTAAGTCCGAGGCAGAAGGTAATTTTTAGGGAGTATCTCAGGAGCACCAAGGATGGTTACAACTAAGGGGATGGAGAGGCCAATCTGAAATGGTGAGGATTTTTATTATTGTGAATCAATGTGGAGTATGATGGATGTGTTTGTGACTAAAAACATTACACATGAGATCACATCGAGATTGGGATTACAGGTTCAAATCATCTAAGATTATCATTATCTTTGGTTATCCGAAGTTTCGGTAGATTGGAGACCTCATTTTTTTGTTGATTAATCCAAGAACCGACACACTTGTTGAGATTCTAGATGGTCACATACAGGATGATAGCTACATATTTGAGGATGAGATGATCTTCTATCAAGGAAGATTGAGCCTTGTGTTAGATTCATGGTTGAGGATGGAGATATTGCGACATGTGCATTGTCCTTCCATGACTGGGCATTTGAGCTGTGATGAGACCTATAGGTTTGTGTCAGAGAGGTTCATATGGCATAGGTTGAGGGATGATATCCCCAACTTTATACATGCATATAAGCTTTGTCATTGTGACCCGTCAAAGTCTACGGGTTCATCATTTTTTGAATCAACATTGGATAACACTCCTATGTAATTCATTGTTTCTATGCCCGGTGAGCACTTCACTCATGTGTTAGTCAGTGGAGAGATGAAATTGACTCATGGTTATTTAGTAGGTTCACATTTAGCATAGGAGGTGGACTATGTGGAGCCAATATTGTCGGTTGATTTTCTACTGGAGTCTTGGGACTTTTCCTCCACGTGACACATTAAGATACATTATGAGGAGCCTTGGTCTCACATGAGTGTAGGTCATGTGTGAGATTTAGCACCATTTGCATGTATAAAAGTTGTTTCACATGTGGATTCAGGGGACTCTACGGGATCCAGAATGAACTTTCATACCCAGGAGTCAATTGGAGAGGTAGTGAGTGATCACATGATGATAGCGTTGCATCGGCAGGGATTGGACAGATTGGAACTTTTGGCATGGGTACCAGGGAGAGTCGGTGTGGGCATCATACTACTTTAGGAGAAACATTGTTCTCCACATGGCATGGAGAGCATGATCACTACATGGGGTGTCTTGGTTACTTCGCATCACACGATCATCAATTGACTACAGGACGAGGTGGGGAAACTTGCGGCATGGTATTCAGGCCCCGCAAAGACGACATGATAATTCTTGGGGTCAAGCATTTCTTGGGAAGGGAGGACTGTGATTTCACCTTTTTCTATGCCAAATGCCTAAGGGTCAAGTCATACCTTAGGGGTTGTGGATGTTGGGGGCTATTGTGAAGGGACCACATGGTACTAATATCTACATTTTGTACTTGGGGGTCAATTTTGGACTATCATGATTTAAAAGGGGAAAAGTAACTTTAGTTACTTTTATTTTATCGTCCCCTCCATGGAATGAAATGTGCCTAGGTTTATTGGGGCTCGTTTACTGAGGAGAAGTATATAAGGAGTGGGGAGAGTAAGGAAAGACACTTTTGATATACATTTTATTGAACCCTTCTTGTGCTGATGTTGTTGTGCATCTACAAACTTGTGGAGTGAAATCCCATAAGGACCCTAGATTTGGTGGTGAGAGACCCATCCCTAGCTATTAGGGCATTCTTCGGTATTGAGAGATCTACCCTAGTCTGTCATTTTGGAGCCATTGTCAAGGTCGTGCGGTAGAGGCATTAATAGATGTTTTGAGAGGAATGATCTCGAGGGTGTTGAGGACACTTGGGGAAGATAAGAAGAGGGGATCTAGATCAGATTAATGACATCCATTTGGGCTGGGCGTGGCAGCACGTTGAAAGCACCTCCATCATTTTCTGACCCCATTCCAAGCGAGGCAACTTGCAGCCTTTATTTGGGGGTTTTCCAGATGGTCATTTTTAGATCTAAAGGTGAAGCCGTTATTTGGAGGGTTTTCTAGTAAGCCATTCCTAGATCTAAATGTTGAAATATTATTTCCTTTATCATTAACGTTATTACCAAATACCCTTAATTTCTACTCGATATTTGGAAAGTTACGAGCTTCGAAGTTTCTGTTGTCTAGGGCATGCTGTGCTTTTTTGGCAGCATTTTAATTTATGTAAAACTCCAAAAATAGTGTTATTATGTCCTTTATAATAATATCAATCCCTCTTCAAGTTTTCAAGTAATTCGAATGAATATTTAGGGAGATATAGATTTTATTTAGTTCGTTGTCCTTCTTTATAAAAATTTGGTAAAATCAGTATTTTATGTGGTTGCAAGTTTTCAATATTTTGTGCATTTTTAAGCGGTATCCCACAAGGGATATTTCATTCTAAAAATAAGATATATTTGAAATATAAGAGTTAGAGAAAATTATAAAACTAGATCTTTTTCATAAATATGATTATATATGTTTGATTTCTGCGTATTGAATATATATATATATATAACACAAAAAAATTCATATTTCCCAAGCCTTATACGTGGTGGCCTAGGTATCCCTTTTACCAAAGTAGTTTCTTTCTAAATCAACCAGAAACTTGGTCTTTTATGGCTGCCCCATTTTGTAAAACCCCGCATAAAAAGAGGAAATACGGGTTTCAACAAGTAGATTTTTGCTTGGTCGCCCCTCCTCCTCGCAACATATTGGCCACCTCATCTTTGGGCCAAAAAAAATGTGTGTGTGTGTGTGTACACACACACGCACACGCGTGCGTGCACACACACACACATACAAACCTACTATAAAAGAAGAGAAAATAATGAACAAAACAAAATCCTCCATTTGTGGCACCCTGATTTCCCAATAGGCTACAAAAAAATCTAGCCATGATCGATGAGTCACCACCTCCCATGATAGGGATAGACCCCGCTATACAAAAATAAAATAAATTAAAATATTACAAACCCTAGTAGAGAATAACCGAGATTGTAGGAGGAAATTTCTTCCATTATTAGAAAATCTAGAACAAAAAAGAAAATACGATCAAAGAAAATACAAACAGAGATCTTGGTTCGGTGGAAAAAAATAAAAATGAACTTCATGGTATTCTTCCTCCTCTACCTTCTCCCTATAAAAAAATGACCTATGCAAATGGAGGAAAACTAAACAAAACAAAACTAATACTTAAGAAGAATGGTATTGTGTGTGTGTGTGTGTGTGTGTGTGTGTGTGTATGTGTGTATATACTATTGGGTATATATACCCAATATTATATATACAAATATATATATAATACTTTAGGTTTTTGGTATGTGTATAAGATTAATAAAAAATATAAATCAAATCACAATATCGTATGCTATGTGAATATGTTTTTGAAAAAAATAGAGGTTGAGATCCTCCGATCAGTGTGACCTACCCCAAATCAACCCCCTTCCCCGATTTATTGATAGTGTGGTGTGGTCGTGGCCACCCCATAGACTATGTGGTGTGGTTGCAGCCAAACCACACCCTTATAACCCCTACTACCCCCTCATACATAGTTTGTGCCCCCTTAAACCCCCTCTCGCATCATGATCATTTTTAACCTTTACACACACACACACACACACATGAGAATACCCTAGTTTTTCAAAAAAGAAAATAATAATAATAATGAAATCTTGGAAACCCAGTTAGAAATCAAACCAAAAATTTAGAGGAGTGATTTCTTCTCTCCTTGGCCAATCGAAAATACAATGACATGGATTTTCAATGGACTAAATGTAGAGATATGTGGTTAGGGTTTTTAGAGAAGACCTAGAAGCTAACGTGGGGATTAATTCCATCTAATGGCCCAAATAAAATCCTCACCACTTAGGATTGTGGGAAAAAAATATTTTAATGGGAATTGGGTAAGTGTAATAAGTGGGGTCCTAAGGTAGTCTTTTAAAAATAAATTGTAAGCTAACAATTCTATTAGAGGCAATGTAGATATAAATTAACAATGTGGCTTTTAAGAAATTAGTTTAATAAATCAATATGTAGCATAAGATTATTTAATTTATAATGGATCATGGAGACTTGCAAAAATAATCAAATTTTTAAGCATTTGACATGACTTAGTATGGTAGCCGAATGGATCCTTTCCGAATTTAAACTTAATGTACACAAGGGGAGTTTTGACACGGTAAAAATTATGAGAAATAATAACCAAGATGAGTAAGATTAATTGTTGATAGTAGTCCTGACACTAATAAAATATTAATAAAGTAATATAAAAAAACATTGCCACGATTTTTTGGTGTTTTAGTTTTGATCAAGTGCCAAAATATGGGGCACTATACAATTGTGCAAATGCAAGAACAATTTTCTACCTTCGTGTATGATGCAAGGGCATCATTAAATGAAACATAAAAGTATTGATTCTTCATACTCGACATGTTTATAAGGTATTAAATTGTATGTGAGGTTACACATGAGGCAAAGGACTCACTAGTTTAAAATTGCAAGTTTCCCCAATTCTAGATTTGAACTTTTACAAACATTTAGGTCAAAATCATTGGTAAGTTGTGGAAGTTTCTTAATGCTCTCAAGTATGGAGGGACTAGTCATGTAAATAAGGAGTCAATAAATGTATTTTTAAAGTCCTAAGTGAATAAATAATATAAAATTTCTCCTAAATGTGGATTGGGTATGTAAGAGTTAGTATGAGTTTAGGAATGGAAGTTATGAAATCAAGACAGACATATACATCATGAGAGAATTCAATTTTGGAAGTTATTTATCTCTCTAAGCAAAGAGAAGGATGGTATTCCTTGGTGAGGAGGAAGAGTTGAGGCTATGAAGAATAATTCTTGTAAGAAATATAGTGAGTATCGATACAAAACACATGTTTTTGCATAGTATTATGTTTTTGTTAGGTGTTTCTAAGTTGAACAATGAAACACATAGTTGTTTTGTTGATTTGAGTGTTCATAAAGAATCACATGGTGATATTGGCACATGTGTTCATTTTTAGTGTGAATCAACTTGCTTTTGAATGAGGTTTCGTGTGTTTGATTGAATTTTTCTAAGACACCAATACTTTGTTTTTATGTGACTGTTAATATTGTGATTACCTTAGGTTTGTATAATTTATCTTATATAATGTGTATGGGATGTGCTTATGGACCTTGAAGCCTACAAATAGTTAGATAAAATGGGAAATTATTACTCTAGTTGGTAAGAAAATGAAGTTTGGAGTACTTTAAAGGTTTGGCATAATCGAAAAAGAGAAGAATAAAATAATGGGAAGGAGATGGATAAGATAGTCCAGGGGCTGAGGAGAGTAAAGTATTTTGTTAGACAATTTTTAATTACATTGAGAAGAATAATGTTAATGACTACGGTATGGCTAATACCTATTGCGACTATGCTCGAGGAATAAAATTGTGCGGTGTGATAGTGTTAAAATTGCTTGATAATAAATGTAAGAAGAAGAATATTTCAAGGTTAAAAGGCTTAGTTCATTCTCATAGCTAATTCACAACCAATGTGAAGGATCATCTAATGTCTTTCTTGTAATTTAGTACCTCAATGTGTAATTGTGTATTGTCATACTAATCTCTTCCCTACTTGACAACATAGTGAAGGAATGGCTCATATAAATGGAAGGACATTTAGTTAAAACCGATGATGAAGCAGAGGTGTTGGAAAAGTGTGTGCAAGTATTAATCCAAAATTTCAGACATTTAAATTTAGGAAAACGAAAAATATAAGAAAATTATGGGTTCTTAGGATTTCCTAAGATGCAAAGTACGACCTTGACTAGGGCTCACTATTAGAAAATCAACTAGGCATTAAATGTGAAACTAATTTCTGTCTTCCTCCAAATTTAGTTCTCTGACTTCTTAGATTTGTATTTAATTATGACAGCTACATATTTACTTTTTGGTTGAAAATTCTCCTTGATTATCTCTTGTCAGAGATTTTTTCCTGCCTTGTAAGGCAAGTCTTTGTGTAGGTGAATATTATTAAAGTCTCATGTTTTATTGTGTAATTGCATAGAGAAAGAAAGAGGGAAAAATCAGATTTAGGAGAAGAAGAAAAGAGTGTACGCAGTCCCAGCTCAAGTCTGGACTAGTTTTGCTGAAAGAAAACTTCATTGCAAGAAGTTGTTATATGAATGAAGGTTTTGTGTGCAGCTGTAGCTGCTATTCATTCTTGGAAAATATAAATGCATTGCTAAAGCAATTTGAAGCACAAATCATGTTATTTGAAGCCAAGATTGTTGATTTATTTTTTTGTTATAAATTTCTATAGTTTTCCTTTCTTTCCCTTTTCCAAATCTTTCATTAAAATTTGTTGTGTTTTATTCTCTATTGTTGTCTATAGATTCTATAGTTTCTACAATTTCTGTAGATCCTCATATTCCCTTCATCTAGTATTAGAGCCAGGATAAACCTTGCTTCTATTTCTTTTATGGGTTTTTAGTTTTTCATTTGGCAGCCATTAATGGCTTCTACGTCTGGCGCATCACCTGGTTAGTGTGCAAACTCCTATCTTCACAGGAAAAAATTATGAATATTGGTCTTTAACCATGAAATCTTTGTTTTGGTCTCAAGACATTTGGGAAATGGTTGAAAATGGTTACTAGGAACCAACAGACTAGGCAACATATAATGCTCTTACACAAGCTCAAAAGGACACCTTGAAGGAACAAAGGAAGAAGGATGGGAAAGCACTATTTTATATCCATCAAGAAATGCATGAGAGCATACTCCCAAGAGTTGCAGCAGAAAATCAAGCCAAGGAAGCATGGGACACACTCCATATTGCTTATCAAGGTATGGACAAGGTTAAAACTGCTAAGTTACAGCTCCTTAGAAGAGAATTTGAAAATTTGTTAATGAGAAACTCAGATTCAGTAGAGTCTTTCTTTACTCATGTTGTTGGTCTGATTAATCAAATCAAGTCCCATGGAGAGGTCATAGAGGATAGGAAGGTTGTTGAGAAGGTTCTTAGGAGTCTCCCTTCTAAATTTGATCCTGTAGTTGTGGCTCTAGAGGAAACCAAATATTTGAGTCAATTTAGTGTTGATGAACTTCATGCCTCTCTTATCAATCATGAATATAGATTGAATAGATCAATACTTCATTAGAAAATGCATTTTCATCTCATATATCTATAACTCATGGAAGAGAAAGGAGGATTTTAGTCCTAGAGGTAGAGGGAGAAGTTCTCCTAGAAGTGGACACGGTAGCGGTCTATAAATGTTGGTGGTAGAAGTCAAAATTAGAATTTCAGTCATCCAAGTGGCCAAATATTTGACAAGTCACACATTTAGTGTCACTATTGTAAGAAGTTTGGCCATTATGCTCATGAATTCAAGAAAAACAATATGATCAATAGAAGAAAGGTCAAAATTAGCCAAGAAACACTCCCTCGGCAAACATGTTCATTGCATGCACTAATATTGTTGAAGCAATCCCTACAAACTCTCCAGTTGAGTGTAATGTTGTTCAAGAAATCCCATGTGACATATGGTATTTAGATTTGGGATGCAGTAATCACATGACAGGTAATAAATATTTGTTTTCTAGCTTGGATGAATCAGTTCAAACTGATGTTACACTTGGTAAGAACAACAAAGTCATTGTCTTGGGTAAAGGTACAGTTAATATTCTAACTAAAAAGGGGAGCTGAAATTTATGCCTGATGTATATTATGTTGCTGGTCTAAAACATAACTTGATGAGTATTGGATAGTTGATACAAAAGGGCTATAGAGTGTACAAGGAAAATAATGAGTGTGATATTTTTGAAAAGCTTCCAAGAAATATGATTATTGTCAAGGTACAAATGATTGTAAACCACATGTTTCCTTTAAAAATAAGGCCGACTATGAAAGAAAAAACAACTCAAGTTGTTCATGAGACAAATAATGTAAATTCTGGAGTAGCTTTTAAGGTAGAAGATACAAAATCTGTAGTAGCCAAAAAAGCTACGGAAAAGTTCAAGATAGCTACGGAAATGTTCAAGATACAAAATCAGCAGTAGCCAAAGATAGCTATGGAAATTTTCAAGACGGCTCTAGAAACTCGAAGAAGAGGATGGTTCTATAGAAACTCAAGTAGCATTTCAATCAGTAGTAAAGGATGAGTCTTGGTTATGGAATTTTAGATTTGGGAATTTATATTTTGGAGCACTGAAACTACTACATATGAAGAATATGGTGAAAGGTTTTCCATTAATTGAGAAACCGAAAAGAGTTTGTGAAGGATGTATTATGGGAAAACAACATAGAGAGTCATTTCCGGTTGGCCAGTCAAATAGAGCTACAACACCACTTGAGATTGTGAATTCAAATATTTGTGGGAAAATGCAAACACCATCTATAGGAGGATGCACTTATTTTCTTACTTTTATTGATGATTTCACAAGAAAAACTTGGGTTTATTTCCTAAAAACAAATCTGATGCATTTTCTTATTTGTAGCAGTTCAAGGCACTTGAGGAGAAGCAAATCTGCTACTACATCGAGGTTTTAAGAACAAACAGAGGTGGTGAATTTATATCTAATGATTTGCTAATTTTTGTAGTTCTCATGGCATACACAAGAAATTTGCATTCCACTATACACATAAAAAAAAGGTGTCACAGAGAGGAAGAACCGAACAATTATGGAGATGGCTTGAAGCATGATGGAAACCAAACATATACCTAATGAATATTGGGCTAAGGCGTGTGGCAATCATTGTTTACATCATCAATAGGTGCCCAACAAAGAGTGTAAGGAAAAAAGTTCCTCAAGAGGCTTGGACAAGATGGAAACATAGTGTCTCTCATTTGAAGGTATTTGGATGTGTTGCATATGTGCATATTCCGAGATGAGTTAAAAAGAAGTTAGATAATAAGGGAAAAAATGTATATTTTTGGTTACTCGAGGAAACAAAATCATATAAGTTGTTTGATCCTATCAATAGAACATTATAATCAGCCACGATGTTCGGTTTGTGGAGGATGAAGCATGGGATAGAATCATAGAGAGGCTTGAAAAAAATTCGCTGCTGTCCCTAATGACAATATGGCGGATGAAGTGTTTCCAACACCGAATATAACCCAAACAACAGATCCTTCCAATCCCGAGGATGGTACCACAAGTTGCAGCTCAAGCTACACCTTCTATCACACCAAGGATATCTTCAGGATGCTATGCACACCATTAGGATAGAAAAATTCACAAGCATCTACATCAATTGGTATCCTGGAGCAACACCATCTATCACTCCAAGTAGTTCTTCATCTCCGGATCCAACTCTAGAAAGCATGATGCCACGAAAAATAAGGAGTTTGAGTGAGTTTTCTAATGTTAACACAACAAATTCATTTCCAACTTTTTCTTTATTTTCTCATATTGATGATCTATTAACATTTGAAGAGGCTATGAGTAGTGATATATGGGCACAAGCCATGGATGAGGAGATTGAATCCATTGATAAGAACCAGAAATGGGAATTGGTTGATTTTCCTGAAGGAAAAGTTATAATTAGTGTCAAATGGATTTATAAGACTATACAAGATGCTGATCAAAATGTGCAAAAGCATAAAGCAAGGCTAGTTGCGAGGGGTTTTACACAATAGCTTGGTATAGACTTCAATGATACATTTTCTCATGTTTCTCGATTGGATATAGTTAGGATTGTTTTAGCTATTTTTGCCTAAAACAAGTGGCCTGTATATCAAATGGATGTAAAGTCTGCATTTTTAAATGGCTATTTAGAGAAGGAAGTGTATGTGGAACAACCACAAGGATATGAGCTACCGGGTCATGAAGAAAAGGTGTATAGGTTGAAGAAGGCACTCTATGGATTAAAGCAAGCTCTAAGAGCTTGGTACAACTACATTGACTCCTATCTCATTCAAAATGGTTTCCAAAGAAGTGGTTGTGAACCAACATTGTACATCAAAGTCAACAAGAAAGGTAACATTTTAATTGTTTGCTTGTATGTGGATGATCTAATCTTTACCATTGATCTAAAATAGATTATTTCAAATCAGTAATGAAGAATGAATTTGAAATGTCGATTTGGGTCATATGAGGTATTTCTTGGGGATTTAATTTCATCAATCCAATGATGGTATATCTATTTCTCAATCTAAATATGCAAATGAATTTTTGGAGAGATTTAATATAACAAATTGAGAGGTATCCCCAACACCGGTTATGACATGGATGAAGTTAAGCAAGGAAAATGATGGAGCATGTGTGGATTGTACATTGTTCAAGAGGATGGGTGGAAGCATTATGTACTTAATAGCCACAAGGCCAGATATTATGTACGGTGTAAGTCTGATTTCAAGGTTTATGGAGTCTCCAAAAGACTCACATTGGCAGGCCGGTAAGAGGATATTGAGGTATGTGAGTGGTACAAAGGATTTTGGTATATTGTATTCCACTTCAGATGATTTCAATCTTGTTGGGTACACCGATAGTGATTGTGGGGGCAGCATAGATGATAGAAAAATTACTTCTGGGTATACTTTTCACTTTGGTATAGGTGTTGTGTCGTGGGCATCGAAGAAACAACCCATTATGACTCTTTCTTTAGCTGAAGCTGAGTATGTGGCAGCCACTAGTGTTGTGTGTCAAGCTGTTTGGATGTGAAGGATGTTGAAATATTTGATGCATGATCAAAAGGAAGCCACTACAGTATTCTGTGATAATAGTTCAGCCATAACATTATCTAAAAATCATGTGTTTCACAAGAGAACTAAGCATATTGATACGAGGTATCATTTTATCAGAGAGCTTGTAAGCAACAAAGAAATTTGTCTTGATTTTTGTAGGTCTGAAGATTAGTTGGCTGACATATTTACAAAACCATTGGCAAAAGAAACATTTGAGTATTTACGAAGTGGCTTAGGATTTTGTGACTTTGCACAAGTTAGCAACTTGAAAAAATGTCAGTTAGCTCCGAAATGTTACAACAGCTTTTGAACAAACTTGATTCAAATTTTTGATGATCTCCAGTTGTTCATAATTAAGGGGGAGTGTTGGAAAATCAACTGGGCATTAAATGTGCAACTAATTTCTGTCTTCCTCCAGATTTAGTTCTCTGACTTCTCAGATTTGTATTTAATTATGACAACTGCATATTTACTTTTTGGTTGAAAATTCTCCTTGATTATCTCTTGTCGAGATTTTTTGCTACCTTGTAAGGCAATAATTTGTGTAGGTGAATATTATTAAAGTTTCATGTTTTATTATGTAATTGCATAGAGAAAGCAAGAGGCAAAATCAAATTTAGGAGAAGAAGAAAAGAGTGTGCAGTCCCAGCTCAAGTCTGGACTAGTTTTGCTAAAAGAAAACTTCATTGCAAGTTGTTGTATGAATGAAGGTTTTGTGTGCAGCTGTAGTTGTTGTTCATTCTTGCAAATATAAATGCATTGTTGAAGCAATTTGAAGCCTAGATCTGTGTTATTTGAAGCCAAGATTGTTGATTTATTTTGTTGTTATAAATTTCTATAGTTTTCCTTTCTTTCCCTATTCCAAATCTTTCATTAAAATCTGTTGCGTTTTATTCTCTATTGTTGTCTGTAGATTTTGTAGTTTTTGCAATTTTTGTAGATCCTCGTATTCCCTTCACTCGCTAATTGGTGAATCAAACCAAAGAATTTCAACTCAAAATTTGGAAAATTTCATTCCAATAAGGTATAGAAGACGAATATGAGGGAATTTTTGAATTTAATTGGTTGAGGAGGAATAGTTTCATGACAGTCTATCATCGAAACCCGGTGTACATTCCATGAAGGCTAATGATAAAGGAAAATTAATAAAGGAAACTATATTTATCTTATGAATCCAAGCGTGATGACTTTATGGAAAGTCAAATGCATTATTGGGTGTCTAAAAACCATTACAACATGCCTTAAAAGTTCTTAAAAATAAATATGTGTTTGACAGAAGACTCGAATGACCTAGTGAGGCTTATAGGAGTACGATTGTAAATAGTGTAATAAAATGAGTTACAAGGAGAGTTGGAGTTCTAGTTTTGGTATACATCTTAGAGGAAGGCTAATCCAATTTTCAAATCCTTGAAGGTTGTCTTAGAAGTCATTCTTCATTGATGCTCCAAACACATTGTCTTAAGGTCATCAAATGGACTATATTACAAAAGAAGATAAATTGAGAGGTTAGGGCTTGTGAGTCAAGTTTGTGGTAGGTATAGGTTTTCTTTGAATGTGTTTGTAGAGTAAATAGAGGTGAAGGGAGTAAAGTATACTAAGAAATCAAAAATTGCATATTTGGTCTAAGAGCTAGTGAAACAAAGGCACAAACAAATAAGTATAAGGAAGTGTTATGGTATTTTGATTGATAAATGAACAATTTCATAAATACAATGATGTTGCAATGATGTTGTGAGGAGTGTTGAAAGAGGGGTAAAGTGATTCTAAAACATGCAAGATGTTATTATGCTAGTAAAAGCAAGGTGTGATCAAATATAACAAGAATTGGATTTTTTGGCTTGGAATATTTCTCCTTTTGTAGGTTTTTGAGAAAGTTGATGATTAGATTATCTATATTGAATGTATACATGATAAAATAGGTAACTGACTACATCACACAACATGTACTAAGAGCGGTGGATGTAGGCAAGTAGTTAGGAAATGGAGCATTGAATGTGAGTGAAGCATAAAATAGGATTAGGAAATAGGAAAACATGTTAAAATTCCTCATTATGTTGTATGAAGTCAACACACCTTAAACTTTAATTCCAATATCTCTCCAAAATCAATTATTTATCCTTTAAAATAATCCCTAATAAAGGGACCCATGTCTCATTGGACATTTCCTAACATTGTTCTAAACAATGCAATAGGAAACGAGAATGTTTGTCTATCCTTGACTTTTATCAGATCTAATAGTCAATATTTTAAATTTTAAAACACATTCCTCTCTTATGTATTCCCTTTAACAATATTATAATTGTAATAAAGAGTAAGAGGGTCCCATTTATACACAGTATTGATTGTTTAACAAATTACCGGTCAATGACTACTTGGGTCGCCTAACAGACAATTTTCCCATTATAAAGAGTGTATGTAGAGAAAGTGTATCCAAATAAGTCTCTAGACATGAAAACATCAATTTTTGAAGAAATTTTGTGAAGCCTAGAGTCTCAAACATACTGAATATATTCATACTATATTTTATCTTCTTCCAAAAACTCCTTCACTCTATAGACTATCACATCATGAATCTCCAAAACAAACAAACAAACAAAAGGATCATTGTAGTTTTGTATTCAAGATGGAAGGCCTTTAGTAAATTGAGTGTCTCTAAAATCTTTCCCTGCACCTAAAGAAAAATAATGTTTGTTTGGTTCCATAATTCTTTATTCTTAGTTCACCATGTCTCGAGTATTATTTCTTTACGTGAGTCCAACCACCGCAATAGGTCTCTGCTACTTAATTGAAAATGACTAGTATCCGTTAAAACCTAGATCAACTTTTGAGAAATGTGGTATTTGAATTTTATGACTCAAATTTGATTAAATTCTTTGCCTTTATGGTAGTTTAGCTGGACTAGTAATGGTAATAGCTATACCCAAAACAACAAGTCTCAAATGTCGGGAGCTACACATAAGTTAGATTTGCCACCGTATTTTTCATTCATGCTTCTTTCTTCTCCTTCGTGGGAACCTCTTTCTTCCCGACTGATTTTTCTCATGCTCAGTTACAGGCCCAACATTCAGTAATGTTGACCACCCAAACTTTCTGATATTTATGGTGATGAAAATTTGATCTGCGTCTCCTATTACAGTGATTCTCTACTCCATAAAAATTTGCATGCATTCAATGACTGCCAGAAATCCAAACAAATGGCCACATTAGGGAATTTATATTTCAAAGACAAAAAAAAAGGTTCCTCTTAGAAAGCCTCTTACAACATTCTTCATGGCCTTCTATTTGAATTTATCACATTTGAATTCCACCTTCAACAACATTTTCTTCTCACCAATTTTGAGTTCTAAATTTGGAGTTAAAAATTAAAACAAAGTTGGATTATCTTGTTTTACATTCAACATATTCTTCATCTGTTGGTGCTTTGATAGATTAGATGATGCACAATCTTTTTGCAACTTTTTCCCTTTGTATGAGCAGTATTTTGGCCTTTTGAATGACTATAGTTTTTCCTTTAAACTTTCATATTTATTCATAAACTTTTAATAATAAAGTAATCAGTGGGAGCCACTTTCCTACGAGCTTCCATGCACCCTTTCTTTTGACTAGTGAAATTTTCCTAGAAGTTCCCTTTAACCAACTCGTCGGTGAATAAATTTTGTTTGTTACATTGGACATTTCACTAACGATATTTTCTTTTAAGATTCTACCCAAATTATTACATGAAAACATAATCACCAATAGCAAGGTAAATAATTTTCAACATTACCTGTATATGGCCCTCTAACAATGGAAATTATGGGACATGATTTGATAATAGTGAAAGACAAAGGTGTCGACAATTTTGAGTTGATGTTGGCTTTTATAATTAATAATCATGTAGGATTTTTATTTTGATTGTATATAAGGTTCTTCTTTTTATTGGATGTAGGGTTATTGTTTCTTCATGTAGAAGTGGTTATATAAAATATCGGGAGTTACAACTAGCAATCACATGTGCACAATGTAATGTGAATGCCGAATGGTATATGTTATTTGATTTAGAGGGATAGTTATTACTTTTGTAGTTGATATTGATAACGAGCGTGATTGATTTTGTAAGTGTAGGAATATAGATGAAGCATTACATTTAAAGGTTCTTTCTCTTCATTTCAAATTTGTTACAAATTTGTACATATGCATTTGCAAATCTTATATCATGAACAGTAAAGAACATGTCTTATTATTCTATGTAAATTTCAGCAGTTTTGAGTGCATAGTAGTAAAACAATAAACAATTGCAAAGTAGAACAAAATTATTTAAAATCTTGTACAAGTAGCATACATTCATTTTAATATTTGTTTGAGTCTCGGGAAAACTCCAAAGCAAAAATTCTACAGTTAGCAAACATATAACACATTCAAACATTTTCTGTAGCACTAAATTCCTCTCTAAAGTTTCAGGAAAGAGTATACAACCAGGACAAAAAGACAAGGTTCTTACTAAAAAGAAAAGTCATAAATGTAAAGAAGAGGACAACTCTAGCACAATATTAGGTATAAGTGTTGTGGTAATCAAGGCCAAGATATACATACATATATTCTACTTTCATTGAGGAAGTAACTTTGGAAAAATTTGTGGCAATCAAGGCCAAGATGTACATATAGATATTCTATTTTCATTAAGGGAGTAATCTGTGATGTCGAATCACAAGACTTCCCGAATGTCTGCAACTCGATGGGTTGAGACTCTCAGTGCGATTGCATAACATGGAGCTTTTCCCAAGTGTGGGACCTTGCGAAATCGAAAAAGCTCTCCGGATGAAGGCCGGTTCCTATTCCTCTATTCAGATGCACACGCAAAAAATGCAGAGGGTTTACTAAAAACCTAATCTAACTTGCCAAGGGGACAGGGTAAGAAAATGCATAAAATAAAACCTAAACTACAAAGGTGATGCACCGAGGAATGAAGAACACCTGTCTTGCCAATAAACACAGACCATTAAAATGCAATGCAAGATCATGCACAGATAGCCAGATTCACAGTGAAAGATCAGGAGGATGCAAATGAACACAGAGAGGGTTGAGAATCATCCATAGACATGCATTAATTTGCTCCAAAGATTGATACAACACACTGCAAAATGCCAAGAGGCAAGGTTGCATTACAGTTTCAAATGGGAGGTTTTAACTCCACAAGTTCACCTGCCAAAGAGAAGAAGGAGGCGCAACACAAAATGTCCAACCTTTAGAAAGAATCCCCTCCTTACAATTTATAGGAAGAATGAGAGAGAAAAGAGAGAGGAATTCCAAATCTACCCCAACCACCTCTAGGTTGCATTTAATTCATCTCATTATGATGGTAGGTGAGAACCCTAGCAAACCCAAAAAGTGGCGAACTGTATTTCACATTTTTAAGAATTTTTCTCACCCAATTAAAGATATCCAATCGTAGTTGGATAGAGGACCTCGTAATATTTCTGAAAAGTCCAACCTTGCATGAATCCGAGCTCCCTGTGAAAAGTTATGGCCATCTGAATATCCGCGCCAAGGTCTGCTTCATGTCAGCGCTCAAAATGTTGCGCCTCCTGAAGGTGCACCTTGGCGCATCTGTGTGTGTGTCAACATCCCTTTACCTGCGCCATAGGCGCATCCTTTTTTGTGTCGACATCCTTTGATGTGCGCCCTTTACTGCGCCATGGGTGCATCCTTTTTGTGTCAACACCTTCACATTGTGTGCCTTTACGTGCGCCATGGCGCATCCTTTTTGTGTCGACATCCTTTGTTGTGTGCCCTTTACCTGCTCCTTGGCGCATCTATCTTCATGTCGACATCAATTTTCATGCGCCTTGTAGGTGCGCCTTGGCGCATCTATCTTCATGTCGACATCCATTTTCATGCGCCCTTTACCTGCGCCTTGGTGCATCTATCTTCATGTCGACATCCATTTTCATGTGCCCTTTACCTGCGCCTTGGCGCATCTATCTTCATGTCGACATCCATTTTCATGCGCCCTTTACCTGCGCCTTAGCGCATCTATCTTCATGTCGACATCCATTTTCATGTGCCCTTTACTTGTGCCTTGGCGCATCCTTTTCATGTCGACATCCATTTTCATGCGCCCTTTACCTGTGCCTTGGCGCATCTATCTTCATGTCGACATCCATTTTCATGCGCCCTTTACCTGCGCCTTGGCGCATCTATCTTCATGTCGACATCCATTTTCATGCGCCCTTTACCTACGCCTTGGCGCATCTATCTTCATGTCGACATCCATTTTCATGCGCCTTGAATTTGTTGGTGACGAATAAAAATCGGGCTCTAAGTTTCTTTGATTTCCATATTCTTCTCTTGCTTGTCTATATTTACCCGAGGAGGGAAAAATATACAACATAACTTTGGAAAAAGTTGTGGCAATCAAGGCCAAGATGCAGATAGAGATATTCTATTTTCATTAAGGGAGTAAGTCTGGAACAACAATGCTGATAGTTACTGAACAAATATACACATTCAAAAAAATTGGAACACTAAATTCATCTCCTTGCTTAAGACTTTACAAGAAGCGTACAACTGGTCCTACAAGAATGCCTATACTAAATGAACATGAACACGCACACGGAGACAAGTTAAATTTTGGGATATAATTTTTAGCCATAAATGTTATAACAAGCAAAGCGAAAAAAAAAATTCACAAAAACTTGGAGCAAAAGGTATTGCAAAATTTTCAAAGACCTTATGATCTGAAAAATCAAACTGTAAAACATGCAAAAGAAGCACATTTAGACTCTAATCTCTACTCAAGTTGGAAAAAACTCTATATTAAAAATTATTCAACACATTTGAAGATTTTCAGACATTAATTACATATTCAGGTTTCACCATAAGAAGCATATACCTAGGTGAAGAGGAGGCTTTTACTAAGTATTGTTGTTGTCAATGCAAAGGAAATGAAAATTCTGGCATATTATTAGGCATAATTATAACAAAAGGCAATACTCATAGAGCTTGTGCGCACAAATTTTTTCCATAAAGGATTATTCAATCAGGCTGAAGAAGAGCCTAAGAGATATAGTCGTACATGAAAAGAAAAGCTCAGAAGAACATGTGCACCCAGAAACTTCATCCACATAAACGGGAATGTCAAACCATGAAACTTGCAGTATTGTATATCTCTATATGCGGTTAAGGAAATTTTTGGAACAAAAAATTCTAGTGGTTACCAAAGTAGTACATTGTTTCAAATATTTTGAAACACCAAGGTTGTTCTTCAAAATCAAATTCATAAATGCAAAGAATTGAACAAATATAAGCCTCTAACTGTTAAAAAAAAGAGCAACACAACCCTGCAATCTACAACAAGGAAAGACGAATAGATTAGAATGTCAAATATCTCTTCTACGTAGACCCAATTCCCTGAAGGCATAACATCCACACATTTTAAAGATATTTAAATGCAATTTCCATTGGAAAATCATAACACGAGAATATTTTCCAAAAAGAAGTTTGCATCCACTCAACAAATTTAAAATCCTTAAGCCTGAATAGGCAAAAATATTATCCTAATCGAAATAAAAAATGAAACTCAAGACTAATTAAATAGGATGCACATGAAAAGTAAAGATCTTGCATCCCGAGTAAATACCTCCTAATTACGAAACCGTACATCGAAATCGTAAATAGAACATCAATCGCCGTTGTGGGCCGAACAAAATGTCAATCCTCCTTGGGTATCATCCATCTACCGATTTCACATCGAAGGTGACGCAAATGGATTCTGTCTCCTCCCATTGCACATGTAACGCCCATATTTTTCTCAACAAGAAAAGATGATAAACCCAATAACAAACAAGAAAATTTATGGAACACACACACACACACACACACACACACACACACACACACACACACACACACATATTTGAAAAGTAAATAACATTTATCGAATTAAAATAAATTTTGATATAAATTTTTATATAATTTTTGAAATGGACATAAATTCAAATAACAACCGATTAATATTGACTCCATTCCAAAACTCGAATCATGATTTAAATTTTCTTACTAAGCTTCAATATTTCAATAATATTTCTCATCTTGCTTTTAATTGCTCTATTCCATTAATTTCCTTTAAATTTATTATTTAAGGAGCATAAATAAATTTTGAATTAAATTAGACAAGAGTACTAATTTTGCAATGTTAAAGACATGCATATTATTATTAGTTCATTATTTCAAAAATATGGTGGTGGACAACTTAGTCAAATCCCTTAGACCCCATTGAACATTACACACACCTCCCATTATTTATTTCATTCCCACATAAATACCCCATCATTAAATGATGTAGGGTTCATCCTACACCATTGGATCTATTCTATCTAAGCCCTTAGATCTAGGTTGCACTAAAGAAACCCTAGAAATCTTTATGGGTTTTCTTATACTCATTTCTTAACCTATCCTCTCATTTCTCTTGTTTGTTTTGTAGGTTAAGGAAGAAGGGAGGCCATAGAAGGAAGCTCAAGCTCTTGGGTGAATGCACAAAGGAAGAAGAGTTAGTTTTAGCATCCCTCTGCTAGGGTTTGCTCTATTTCTAAATATCATTTCACTCATTGTTTGTACTTCTTTTAGAGAGAGGTTACTCTTATCTGGGTTATGGCTTTTATCCATTGTTGTTCGGTTTAAAAGAGGAGGAAACAAAATAAAAATATTGGTGTATGTATGTGTATATACACAAAAATATAAATGTTTTATCAAACCCGAAAACTTCCTTTCTTTCTTTTTTTTTGTTTGACAATCTTATCTGAGTTGTGGGTATTTACCCATTTCATTCTAATTTATACCAGAAATTTATTTATATTGCAGACCCGAAAATAATCACTCTATGAATATACCATTTAAGTGTGTAATTATATATGTAAATTCATATATATATTTTACAAATATATATTTATTTGATATATTTCCTTATCTTTTAATTCCCATTTTAAATGGTATTCGGTTAGAAATACATTTTATAAACATTAATTATATATAAATATAAACTCCAGCATGGAAAGGATCAAAGCGGCCACTGCCAGTGATTAAATGCGTTAGAAGTTATACACAGGCCGCAAAAGTTACATGGCCATTTATATTGTTTGATGGGGTTACATTGTTGTGGAGGAAGTTTATAATAGTTTTCCCTTTATGGCCACGAATTCCTTAGCCAACAAACTCAATGCATTTCCCTTTTTGTTTATATTACTCCTTTAAACAAAACTCTAGCCCATTTGGCCGACCACACAAAAACTTTTTTCTCTCTTTTTATAAAAATGGCATTCCCTTACTTATTCCACTAAGCTGTATAAAAACAAAATGGTTTATATTTTAATGTTACTATTAATTCACATATTGACCACCACTTGGCCGACCACTCCATTTTTTTAATTTTATTTTTCTGTTTATTTAAACTCTAACTTTCAACCTAGCCGATTTACAAGGCTAAAGAAAATATTTAATTCCTAATATTAATACTACTTTCCATTTCACTTTAGCCGATTTGAAAGGCTTATAAAAAAATAATATTATAATTTTTTTAATCATTTAAATGTATTAATACAAAGATGAATATAAAGTATATATATTTTAAAATTATTCAAATGTATTAATAAGTATATAATTATAATATATACTTATATTCATATTATGATATTTGTTAATATTAGGTAAGTAACAATATTTATATGATTATATTAATTTCTAATCATATTATTTGTGCAATATAAATTTTTAAAAAATTAATAAAATATATTTTAATATATAACAATTATATATTTATATATATATATAGTTAAGTTTCTCATTAAATACGAAAATAGGAAATCACAAATAGTTTGAAAGAATAAATGTTACAATTTTGGAATTTATATGGATATAAATTTGCATGCACCAGATAATTATAGTGTAAAAATTGGTGCATTTGTCAAGTTTAAACAAGTTATCACTTTCAAATTTATTTACATAACTATTTAAGGGGTAATCTTAGTTGTGATATACTCGTTTACTTTACGATAATTTCTATTGCAAGAAAGGAAAAGTATATTGTAAAAATAACTCTAATTATTCCTTCTTGTACATCATTGGAATAGAAAATATGAAACATACTTAGTTAAAGTTTTACCTCATTCAAGGAGGGTTGCCAATAATGTAAAAGAAATCAACACTCTCTTTCACCCAATAGCATTAATCCCTTTCAAAACAAATTTACCATACAACTTTCAAGGCAAAATATAGATTTGAGAATCTTATCATTTTCATACCGCCAATACAAGTTCCAATAACTCATTTGCAAGATCTAACCATAACATACAAGATTACATCCAAGGTTTCATTTGTAAAATTTGCAAGTTGTAGAATCATAGTATCACAAGTTGCAACTCCGAGTATTTCTCCATTCTCTTGAAGGAACTATGAACCAATATTCATTAAACTCCATCATATTCATCATGAATCAAGAACACAACCAAATGGGGGAGTAGGCAACGCTCTTCACCCAACCAAGAATTCTAATGAGGATAAGAAGCCATCCTCCTCATTGGCCCCCGAGCCCCAACCACAATGCAATTGAAAATGGATTTAACTCATGAAAAAAACAAGTTCCACATCACAATCCAAGATTTCAAAACCAATCCAAAGCACATTCAACTCACACTACAACACAAGAAGGAAAAAGCACAAAATATACAACGCTTCAAAAATGAGAAGCCAAAGGAGCAAGAACCTATGGGGAGGTCACTTATGCCTCCCAATGGGAAATGAGTGCCCACCTTAAAAACCTCCAATAAACATCTCAAAACCCCTACACACTCTTATGCCTCCCTCAAGAACCTCTTATGCCTCCCCCATTCTCTTATTCCTCCCTACAATCTCTTATGTCTCCCTCAACAATTTCTCACCCAAGGTGGAGCACTCAACTCAAACTCCCTCCAAACATGAAATAAAATTTTATGCCTCCCTACATGAAATCTCCCCATAGTCCCCTCCTACACCACACTTAGGAAATCTACCCAAGAACCCAACAAGCATAGCAAAACACTCAAAACAAGAACATATGCATACAAAATAAAATAAAGCATTTAACAAGAGTTTTACTCCTACCTTTCCATGGTAATCTTAGTTGTGATATACTCGCTTGCTTTATGATAATTTGTATTGGAAGAAAGGAAAAGTATATTGTAAAAATAATTGTATTTATTCCTTCTTGTACATCGTTGGAATAGAAAATATGAAACATACTTAGTTAAAGTTTTACCTCATTCAAGGAGGGTTGCCAAAAATGTAAAAGAAATCAACACTCTCTTTCACCCAATAGCATTAATCCCTTTCAAAACAAATTTACCATACAACTTTCAAGGCAAAATATAGATTTGAGAATCTTATCATTTTCATACCGCCGAATACAAGTTCCAATAACTCATTTGCAAGATCTAACCATAACATACAAGATTACATCCAAGGTTTCATTTGTAAAATTTACAAGTTGTAGAATCATAGTATCACAAGTTGCAACTCCACATGTCTTTCTCCATTCTCTTCAAAGGCACTATGAACCAATATTCATTGAACTCCACCATCTTCATCATGAATCAAGAACACAACCAAATGGGGGAGTAGGCAACGCTTTCCACCCAACCAAGAATTCTAATGAGGAGAAGAAGTCATCCTCCTCATTGGCCCCGAGCCCCAACCACAATGCAATGGAAAATGGATTCAACTCATGGAAAAAAACAAGCTTCCACATCACAATCCAAGATTTCACAACCAATCCAAAGCACATTCAACTCACACTACAACACAAGAAGGAAAAACCACAAAATATACAAGGCTTCAAATATGAAAATCCAAAGGAGCAAGAACCTATGGGGAGGTCACTTATGCCTCCCAATGGGAAATGAGTGCCCACCTTAAAAACCTCCAATAAACATCTCAAAACCCCTACACACTCTTATGTCTCCCTTAAGAACCTCTTATACATCCCTCATTCTCTTATTCCTCCCTACAATCTTTTATGGATCCCTCAACAAAATAACCAAGTAAGAAATGCAATCAATTTCTTTCCCAAGGTGGGGCACTCAACGCAAACTCCTCCAAACATGAAATAAACTCTTATACCTCCCCACATGAATATCCCCATAGTATCTTTCTACACCACACTTACGAAATCTACCCAAGCACCCAACAAGCATAGCAAAACACTCAAACAAGAACATATGCATACAAAATAAAATAAAACATTTAACAAGAGTTTAGCTCCTACCTTTCCATGGTAGAAAATGATCCAAGATCCCTACATAAAGCTTATTCAAACCCAAAAACACCAAGAAGCTCTAACAAATCCACAATGACTTCCAAAATCCTCTAACCCTCAAAACGCAATGGCACAAAATAATAAAGTAACCCCCAAACAAGAGAATTGGACTTCAATATATAGAAAAGGGAGAGAGGAGGGTGAGGTGGCTCCATGTAGGATGCCACATCACTCATCCACAACTCCACCCCACTAGTGAAACTTCAAACTCCAAAGAACAATTAATAAGTGGGTGAAGAAATGACATATTACTTACACAATCCAAGCCCACACCCCCTAAGGACAGAATTATTTACATGAAAGAAAATGCAATAAATGTTTTACCTTTTTGTCCTCTAAAACACCTAATGGGGTCTAATTTTGACCCCCAACCCATAGGTAGGATTGGTATAGAAATTTAAGAGGTGTGGGACAAGCTTGAATTTTCATGAAGGGGTAGAGTGTACATAGTCAAGATTCCCAAGCACTCAACTTTCAACACAAAATCCAAGAGAAATCTAGTCTAATGAATGAATTCCTTATGTCACACTTATAATTAGTTTAGGACAAGATTAAATTAGCTTTAATTAAGACACTACAACCCATTAATAATAAAGGGTAAAATACATACCCCAAATTCCAAATAATTAATACAATGAATTACATCACTAAAATCACATACTAACATCAATTAAAGGAAAATAAATAAAAGATAACACATAACCCCTTGGTCACAATTTCCCCCTAACAAATAATTCAAACACACACACATACATGTTGCCATGTTGACCCTTGTTGAATTCACCTAGAATTCTAATGTGGTTGGTCTCCAATCCCCCCGTAGTTTATCGTGATATGTTTTCCTACAAAAACACACAATAACCCTATTGTCTCATGGCCATATTAATGATGTTGAAGTAATAAAACACTTACATCTAACTATCAATTTTAAACATCAAAAATCATAACTACTATTGCTAAGACCAAGTAATTTAACAATTATTCCCATTTTCAACATTTTGATTCTACTCATACATCAGTTTGCAACTAAGATTAAGGACCAACTAGATCATCAGATTAGAGGAATACTTTGACTCATTCACAATTTCGTGAATCCTCCAATATCAAATAAATCAAAAAAATAACTTTGAACATCATAATACAAATCCATACGAAAATGATTCAAAATATTGACATATATTTATCTGACAACACATCATTTTCTTCCATACTGAATGTCTATAAAAATTTAATTAGTTCGGTTACAATAACATCTATCCTTTAATTTCCCTATCACAATGTGTTAATGTCATTTGTCTATTAATATTTATCGATCATAAAGCACAAAAGTGTTGATGTGTCGATTCACAGAGATAAACCAAATACAACAAAACAATATCAAAGAGTAATGATATCACAATCAAATTACGACAATGCAACCATTCTAGCTAATGGTTTTGTCCTTAAATTCCCATCAGGGTCCACAGTACGACATATAGTTAAAATAATAATAACAAAAATACAATAGAGTCATGATGCCCCTTACATTATAAGTATGCTAATTAGAATAAAGCAACAAGGTTTATGATTATAACAATTCGAAAAAAGATAATCATGTTTCATTTGGTGTTGAAGAGAAGTGGGCATTACTGAACACACCTGGAGAGCACCCAAATAGGAAAGAAGTACCATCCCAAAGCTATAAATGTCACTCTTTTTAGTAATTACACATTGAAAGAACCACTCAGGAGCAAGGTATCTCAATGTGCCTCGCATGTTTGTCATCATGTGGTCTTTTTCGCTCATCAAAGTCGCCATTCCCAAATCGGAGACTTTGACCACAAAATTCTCATCCTCACATCCAAGTGAGTGATTTTATACCCGCATTCCTCGTGGAGATACGCCAGACCCCACGCAGTGCCCAATATGATGTTGAATCTGATGGGCCTTATCAATTCTTTTTCCTTGTCATCGTTGAAAATCCACCGATCTAGAAATCCATTGGCCATGAGTTCATAAACGAGGATATTTTGACATTTCTATGATTAGAATCAAACAAATGAACCAGATTGCGGTGGTGCATTAACCCCATAATTTCCACCTCACGAAAAAAATTGTTGTTATCCATATTTAGCCCCGTGCCAAATATTGGATTAGTCACAACCCCGCATGAGAGGAACTCGAGAAGACTCATTCAAATCCTATAAATTGGTCATAGAAGGACTCAATCATGCGGTGGCGAGAGGTGAAAGAGACTAATGGATCCCTTGCGAGAAAATGACTCTATCGGGCCATTTCCACGTCTTAAATCCATTATCCAAATTTTAGGAAGACTCAACTATGAGATAGTAGGGTCGACAAGAAGAAGGCGATGCCATAGAGGAATCAGAAAAAAGAAGGGGAAGAAACGGTGAAGATCCGAAGTCCTCGGGCTCAAAATGGCTCAAGAAAAATCCCAAAAATGACTAAGTATAGAGGGGGCAGTGGAAGGAGCCACGTGTCTTAACGACACTTCTCCAAAGGTGAATCAAAAAAGGGGAGCCCAAACTTGCACCCCAGCTTCCACGCATCCAAATCTCCAAAGATATTACGTGGTGTTGAAAAGTCTTCAACCAAAAAGGAAGTGCCAGGTGTCAGGTTGATGTAAAACTAGAAAGGAAATCTAGGGCAGAGACTCAAACTTGTGTCAGCCGTCGACATAATAAATGGTCAAAATAGAGTCAAAAGGCAGACAAGGCGGGACTCAAAATTGGCTAAGTATAAAAGTGTAAGTGGAGAATGACAAGTGTCAGCATGGTGCATCTCCAAGAGTTTGTCTCAAAGAGGAAACCCAAATGAGCACGATCTTGCCACGTAGCCCAAAGTCTAAAAAGTAAGAGGGACTGTTGAAAATTCCACAAGTTAATGGAGGCCGACAAGTGTCAACTCGATGCTCCTCCAAGGGAAAACTTTGGGCCGAGTTTTCAAGCAAGTGCGGTGCCTCCATGTGTTATATCAAAAGGGGCAGAATCAATTGAATAGTCAATGCATGAGCCAAAGCTAGCGAGGCTGCCAAGTGTCTTAATGATGCTGATTCAAAGATTGAATAAGGAAAAGGTTTCCAAATAATCGCTCGACTACTGCGTGTCCTAGGGAAAAGTGGGTTGTTGGGAAGTTTTTTTCTTTTCCCCTTGTTGTTTCAAAAGGGTAAAAAGTTGCAAAATGGCATGCAATCGTGCCCAAGGAAAAAGTCGGTGTTTGAGCCCAAGTCACACGACCAAAGTGGGCGAAAGGGGAAAAAGTGAAAATTTTCCTATAGTTCAAAAAGGCACAAAGATAAAGATGGGAGCCCATTCCCACTGACCAAAATGAGCCACGTGTCCAAGAGGAGCTTCGGGGCTGCGATAGTATTTTGAGTTTTGTGTTTTTTTGCGTAAAAGGGAAAAAGATAAATTACATATCTGTAAGCCCAATTTTTTTCTAATCTAGGTGCCACATGTCCCATATCAAAAGGGGGACTCATTTTTCAAATTTTTTCCTTCTCATCTATACAAACCCGATATAAACTTCTAAGGGGCATATCTTTCGACTCAGGGATCAAAATATTGTGAACTGATACCGTTGGAAAGATCTTGACTTCACCCATGCCATGGAGGCCTGAAACTATAATTTTGAGGAGGTTAGGTGAAGAAAATGGAGGAAACATCTTTGGGATTTTAATACAAGATCTTCGTACCTCAACAAACCAGATTAGACTTGATTTGTTTCATTGTTTCCCCTTCCTTCAGGTGCCAAACTAAGGATTGATGTAGTAAAGATGAATCAGGGGTAGACTTCATTAGAAGCATTAACAACAATGGTTAAGATTTGACTTGCCTTTCCCACTTCTCTCTCTCTTTCTTCTCTCTAATCGAATCTATAAATACGGGGGTAGGATTCATTGTAAAGGGTTGGACATTCTTTGTTTTATAGGCTCCCTTCTCCTTCTAGCAAAGGGATTTGTGGGGTTCAGGCCTTCCATTAAAATTGTAATATGTTTTTTCCTTTTGGCTATTTTGTAATGAACTGTACCAATCCACAGAGTAATAAAACATGTCTGTGATCGATCTTAGATCCTTTCTTGTCTCTTCTGCTTTCATTTGGTCTCCCATTACAGATCTGGCTATCTGTGCTTGTTTATGGTATACATTTTGTTGGTTTGTGTCTATTGGCAAAATAAGTGTTCATCATTCCTTTGGTGCATCACCTGGTAGTCTAGTTATTTCTTGTTTCTTATACTCTTTTACCCATGTCTCCTTGGCAAGTTTTAGATTAGGTATAGAAATAGATCCTCTGTAAATCCTCACATGTGCACCTGAATAGAGGAATAAGGAACCAACCTTTAATCTAGAGAGCTTTTCCATTTTTGCAAGGTCCCACACCTTGGGGAAAGTTCAATGTTATGCAATCACACCAGATGATTCTACCTTAGAAAAGCAGATCCATAACTCAATTGGGGGTGTTGTGATTCCGCCCTAACAAATTCTTTTTCTCCTTCTCACACAAGCTCAAATCTATTGACATTAACCTTCATCCTGTTCCTCCAAAAGGCCCTTGTTTACCATTCTGAATCCACCTGACCCCAAAATCTTATTGAAACTCTTGGTCATTGTATTGATTTTTTTGAGTGAGAAATTCTTGGCAGTAAAATATGAAAAACTTGACATCAAATGGTTATCTGAACTATCTGGGTAATTCTACACCTGTGGGTTTGGATCATTTTTATTATCAAAGAAGCCACTTTTGAAAGAATAAGAACAAACTAAACTCACAACAAATGCAAACACAGTTAATGCAACCCAAATGGCCACCTTTTTTTGATGAGATTTACAATTCACGACGACTAAATCCTTGTTGCACAGTTTTATAAACGTGAAAGAGCTCTCATTATTTGTGTGTGAAAGCATTCCATCTTGAGATGAAATGACATAGCAAGATTTGGAATCTACCAAATAGAAGGATCTTTGTCAAAATTAGTCGCATTGCAAAAATGTCCGAGAGGTCAGTGAAATTTAACACGATTGTAAAAACATCTGGAAGGTCCTTTCCTTAGTGGAACGCCTTCAACGTAATAAAGAATTTCAATGATGATTTTTTTAGTTTAAAGAATAGTTGGTTTCTATATTTTGGAATTCTTAATTATTTAGGAGCTAATTTTCCCTCATTATCAGTAAATTTCACTAATGAAATTTTCTTGCAACTTTCTACCTCAAAATTACATGAAAACATGACCACCAATATTACGAAAAAGAGTGGTTCCTTTACGGCACTAACTTTATATTTCTCATTGACAATATAAACTATCAAACATTCCTTGATAATGCTTGAGTATAAAAGGTATCAACAATGTAGAGCCGAAGTTGGATTTAATAATTAAATAATTAATAATCATGTGGGGTTTTTTTTTTTGCGCATATAAGGTTTTTTTTTTTTCCATGAAGTGGTTAATTTTTATTCTAGTATGATTGGTTCTATAAATGATTTTAAAACATATATATATATATATATATATACATATATATATATATATATATACATATATACATATATATATATATATATATATATATATATATGTATATATATATATATATATATATATATATACATATATACACATATATATATATATATATACATATATACATACATATATATATATATATATATACATATATACATACATATATATATATATATACATATATACATATATATATATATAAAGAAAAATGTATAGTATTCTAATAAAAAAATGGGTGTTATAGAATCACACACCAATATTCCATATCAAACTAGTTATGAGATAGAAAAACACATGGTTTAGGTCTTTAATTTAGTCACATGAATATCGTATCAATATAGATTTTTCATCAAAAATAAATAATTAAATGAAGAGAATGAGGAAATTAAATAACAACTCGGATAGAAATAGCCAATGGATGAGGTGTTAGGACTTTCATGCCTGATACCCCACCCATAAATTCTACAACACTCCTAGTCCGGGATGCCTTCCAAACCATGTTGAGCATCATCAATTTACTCCCATATGGGTATATGGCCATATATAGGTGAAAAAACCTATCAAAAGGGTTGGAAGACCAAGTTTCATTGCCAAAATAACCACTTTGATGTGAATCCATTTGCAAGAGGTTGAAATACCTCCAAACCACACATAAATAACTTTGAAACAAAAACATCTTATATTTCATCTGATTCTGAAATCCACACTAATATTTTACATTATTACAATCCACCATTTATATCATGTTTACTCTAAAAACCCTAAAATGCAAAAAAACTCTAAATTGCCAAAAACCCTAAAATGCCAAAAATTTCCTACTAGAAAAACAACTTGGATGGGCCCCAAGATTTTTTTCCAAATATGCCTTCATAAATTAAGGCTCACATGAAATTTTGACTTATTCTAACAAGAATTTTTTTTTATTAAAGTTCTAAGACCTAGTCAAAAGTGAAAAAACGTTCGGTGCCAAATTTAGGCCACTAGATGAATGAATCCGGACCCAAATAAATGTGCCGAAATGGCCATGAAATTGCAATAAAATATGTCTCCATCATATTAATAATTTATTTCTACGACCCTCTAAAATTTCCGAGACAATCCCAACAATGGATCAAAATTTATGGTCTACAAGTTATGCTCCCGCATCATTCTCCCCTAGTTGAAAAGAATTCAGCTGCTATGAATTCAGTTAATGGAATTTATCAAATTTTACACTATCAATCTTCTTCAAATCCCACTCAGGAATCCAAGTATTTTCTTCTTGCTGCAAACCTTCCCATTGTACCAAATATCTGTTGTAGCTCTCATGTCTAGTAGTGACTGACTTTTGGTACAAGACATGAATTACCCTTTCCTTTTTCTTCTTTGGCATCTGTTGCTCCCAGTTTATTTCTTCCTCCAAAAAAATTTCATCAACACCTAGAAACTTATATAAGTCGAAACATTAAAAATGTTGAGATAACAAGGTTGTCGGTATCTCCACCTTGTAGGCATTATCAGTCATTTTCTTCAAAATCCTACATGACCCAATATTCTTATACTTGAGTTTATTATATATCCCTTTTGGAAACATCTCCTTTCTAAGATGAACCATCACCATATCTCCTTAGAATACACTTACTCTCCCGTTATCATTTGTAGCTACTTTATATTGTAAACCTATTTACAAATGTACAACATTTAGTTTTAAAGAGGAACTCTGATATCATGAAAGTGTTTGATATAACAGATCATCAATACAAAAGGATAGAAGAATTAAGGAATGGGAAAAGGTAGAATAGCACTCTCAGGAAATATAGATAACAAAATAATTCCTTACACATGCCAGAATGGAATCATATAGAACATAATCATTTGCATTAAAACCACAAGATGTTATTTCACAGACACAAAGTTCCAGAGATGACATCCACAAGAATACAAAGCTTCTTGAAGTAAAATAGATTAATGATTCAATAAATTTTAACAGATAGAAATGAAAGAACAAGAATAGATGGAAATAGAAAGAGAGATCTTCTTGTATTGATAGCTTTTTACTCCTTTACACTTTCAAAAATAACTAGAGTTCCAGCCCCTGAAAATGGCGTAGAGCCCATTATATAGCTTACAAATTGGTTACACTTGGTAACCATTTCTTTTAACTAAAATATTAATTAAGGAAGTGCTCAACACAATGTCCTTAATTAGTTTACAATGAGCTCGATTCTAGGAAAAGAAGGAGAAAGGAGAAACTAGGAGAGAAAACATCCGCTTATTGTTGAGGAGGGCCCACCGACTTGAGAATCCATTGCCTGAATCTTTTTAATGCCTCAGCTATCTCCCTACCTCGTGGGACTGATGTGTTGGCAGTGGCATGAGACCAAGTGCCTAGACATTTCTCCATGTTCTTATCAAACTTGGTATGTTCAGGTATTCTTTATTAGCCTCTTCAATGGTAGATTGAAGAGAGAAAATATCCTTTATCTTCTCTTTGGTAATCAATTCTTCTTTGAATAGGCCTTCTTTGACAAATGTCCTGAACTAAGTTTTAATCTCTTGAAGAGAGAAAGGAACACCTGAAGTTTCATCATGAAGATGACAATGAATATCCTTAAAGGCAGATGCCACACAAGTCTTGAAAGATTCTCCCTTCTGCCAACTGTTTCTCAATTCTCCCAAGGCTTCTTCCAGAACTTTTATTTTCCATTCAACACTAAACACCCATGACCTTGAACAAGTTTTCCTTGGCATCATCAAAAAATTTACTTGGCCAACAATATCTTTTCATCATCCTGTCCCATCAGGTGAAGATCTATGATGCAACTACTCCAAAGCTTCAGTTCTTTGTCCATAGTTTTAATAGAGGAGGAGAGTTTTGTTGCAGGTTGACCACCTTCTCATTGGCTTTGAAGGCCTCTTCAATGAAGTTCAAGCCTGCAATGGTCATGTCATCAACCATGGCTTCCATAGCCCTTCCATAAGTGGAATATCTGTGTATATCCTTGATACTCTAAACCTCATCCTAACTGAGAATCATAGGAGGTGGAAGGGCAGCCAGTGGAGTAGGATCCAAAACCTTATCTTTAGCCAATAATGACTTGATGAAGTTGGAAAGAACTTGATTTTGTTCTTCCAATTGTTCTATAGTTTGTTTACCCTTTTCCACTCTCTCAATAACCTTGGTTACTTGTTTCTTGGAGGTTATGTACCTCACTCTCAGGAGTAGATTCTCCCATTGGAATTCTAGAAAGTTCCAGGTCAGAGGCTAATAGATCTTGCTCTACCTTATCAACCTTAGGCTTTGCAACCTCTAGAAATTGTTGGCCTTGAGCATCTGTCACTATTCTTGAAGTTTTTTAGCTCTCTTTGCTGGAGGAGGAGGAGTAGTACCTAACAAAGCTACCACAACATCAAAATTTGGCCTTGTCAAATGGGAAGAAGGTTTTCTCTTCCTGCTATCAACCAAGGGTTGCACCCATGCAAAAGTAGAAGAAGAAGAAGAAGGGACAAGAGGTCCAAGAGCAAGTGAACCCATGGCACTTAAGGTATTCACCATTGTTGCTTCCAGTAAAGAGGTGAGTGAGGCATCTGGAGCTTCTTGTGCAGAGGAATCTGTGGTACTAGGAGGTTCAGTGCTAGGCACCTCCTTCTCATCTTCTACTGTAACTTCTGAAAGTTCTGCAGGGTTTGGTACTTCACCATCATCACTTTCACTGAGAACAATAATGTTCTCTAGCCCTAAAGGCAATCTTGAATGCTCTAGAAGGGTTCTTCCTCAATTGGCTCTTGTTTAACCTCTTTTATCTTCTTTTGGTACACTTGAGTAGAAGAAGAGGGAGTAGATGATTCAGGTTCTTTAATTGAGGAAGAAGGAGGGGTGTATAGTACCTCTGTGTTGGGTGTATGTGTTTCCTTCCTAGGTGTTGAAGTATCTCTGGAAGAAGATCCACTTTGATTCTTCTTAAGCTCTCGAACCTTCTTGTCAAACCAAACTTTGGTTCTTACAAGGACAGGGGTCAAAATCTCAACCAAGTCATCCTTCTCCTTCTTGTACCAATCCAGATCTTCCAAAGGAGTATGTTTGATTAATGTCTCATATTCAAAAGACAACAAGTCTTCATCATCATCTTGGAACCCTTCAGGAATTTGATAGAGATTGAGCTCTTTAATCAGTTGCAGAGAGAATCTGCCATAGTGCCTCCACCTTGCTTCAAAATCATCTGCACAATCAGCCCAGTAATCCTCAGTATCTGGCCTGTGATGATAATTTATTCTAAGGTTCTGATCAATGAACTTCTTCAAATCAAAACAAGTCCTAGGCCTGAAAAAGTGGACAGTGATGGGAGCAAGGGCCCTTTCTATATTTTGGGCATCCAAGGTTGTTTTACATGTATAGTTTCCCAAAGAAATAGGGAAGTGTAGACCAAATATTTTCTTGTCCCTGCAGGTTCTATGCAATTTATCCAATTGCCTGCACACTTCAATTAGAGCCATCTTGTCATTACAAAACATGGGGAGCTTGAGAGGTGTGTTTTCATAACCAGCCAACTTGATATATGAAAACCTCTGAATTGAATGAAGAAAGCTCCATACTTAGCTATCAGGTTCATGGCTTCATCAAAAAATCTCCTGGTAGTATCACCTTCTAAGAGCCTTACAATATACATGGTAAAGGCATCATTAACTCTCTAAAATTGTGGTTGCTAGTTTCAAGGGTGAATTGAGGGTAGTATGCATAAATGGGCTCATCCTTCGGCCCTCCATGTATGTGAATCCAAACCACTTTGCGGGATGCTGCTAGGGAATACATGAGATAAGAAGTCATATAGAACTTCTTAGTCTGCTACACATTAGACAATTGCTCGGTCAAATTCATGCAAATGATTTCTACCCAATTTATGTTCTGATTACCTTCATAGATGATGTTGATGAAAGGGCACATCCAGAAGTGAAATTCATTGGTAGAGGGAAATCCCATGACACGAGCTAGCAAAAAAAATGATGAAATCAGACAACTCTTCATTGAAATCAGCCCTAAATAACACCTTGGAAAGTCGGGATGCTCCCTTCTTAGGGTTCTTCAACCATGATTTTTCTATTCTTGCCTTATATTTATCATTGTCCTACTCGAATAGGGTCTGAGCTTGAGCTTGAGTGATAATGATGGAGTCTTTAGTCTCTGGAATGCGTAGGGCAGCAAAAATGGTAGCAACATCTAGTTTGGCAATCAGCTCCCCATGCACATTAGTCAATTCTTTGGTGTCGAGTTAAAATGAGCTCCACAGTGAGCACGGTGTCGACACACATTGTACAGAGATAGGGAAACCAGCCATAAGCAAGTCCACTATCATTGATCATTTGTGCCATGGGGGAAGGATTAGGGCAAGTCAATCTGTTCCAAAAATCCCCAAAATCCAGGTGTCGAACCTCACTATCCCCGATATCGGGAACAGAGGTCTCAAGAGGTGATACATGTTCTTGGCCTTGGAATTTGATCTTCATGTTTGCAATGCATAGAGAGGAAAAACCTTCAAGGATCGAATTCGCAATGAAAAATGCAAAGGGAGCAGGAGCACGAGCAAATGACCTTAATTGTAGGGATTCGAGCAAATGATGGCAAGTGAGCAATGTGTCAAATGCATAGAGAATAGTCCCATTAAATAGCCATTTAGGAGAGAGAAGGTCATTAAATGTGCATTAAATTCATATTACACCGACTTAAAAAGATAAGAATCGGGAAGAGTGGAAAAAACTGGCCCTAGATGGTCTTTGGTACATTTGGGACATGAGGGACACGAAGATGATCCGGCCGATGCGGGGTGATGTGGGTAATGGGCCAAATGAGCACGGGTGGTCTAAAAACTTGGAAATGAGGGATGCGAGGGATGAAGATGTGATTGGTGATGCGATGCGCGTGATGTGGAAAAGTGGGGGATAGAAGGCACATGATGCTTTTGGGATAGATGGGACAAAAGTACGTGAAGGACCCGATGCGGGTGATGCGGGTGATCGGGAACAGAGAGCCCGAGAAACTTGGGACAAATGGGCCAAAAATTTCTGACAAAACAAAGTTAAAGAATTTTTGGGAATGTGGCGATCGGGAACAGAAGGCCCGGCAAAACTTGGGACATGAGGGACAAAAATGTCTGATAGACCCCAAAAATCACCAAAATAACTCCAAAAAATGTGAATTTTACTATCTCCTCAACTTTTCACTTCACTAGAACATCACTAAAGGGTGTCAACTCAAAATTTTCAATTTTTGACTTTCAAAAGAGGGAAATTTTGAGAGGACAACAATTGGCTCTTTCTGGGGATGACTTGGCTAGATCGAAGAAATGAGACAAGACAAGGCAAGAACTCTAGAAAACCTAGGGGAAGAAGACCAGTGCCTTATCCATTGGGCCACAGAGTCAAAAGGCAAACCAATACAGAAGACAACACACAAACAAGGAAAAACACACCACAAATAGAAACAGGGGGAGAAGCAAACACACACTATACATAATATACAAAGAGACTTCCTATTCACCTAGGACTTGAACAATTTTAGGTACTACCCACTATAAGGAAGTGGGAGAGAGGAACCATCCATGTAATCAAGATAGAAAGAATTTTCACTAGCAAAATGCCTGATTTTGAAAGGACCAAGCCAAAGAGAATCAAACTTACCATGGCTTCCTCGAGGCTCATGTCTTTTATCCCATAACAAAACAATGTCTCCAACTTGAAAATTTCTGACTTAGCCTTCTTATCAAACAAATATTTTACCTTCTACTGGTGGGTAGATATTCTATCAACAACCTGCAGCCTGTCTTCATTCAACTTATGAAGATACATGATCCTTTTGTCTAAAGAATCATTGAAACTAGTGTCTTCAATGGCCTTCATTAAGTACAAAGCTGGTAGCTCCACTTGTCACTGGTAATTGGGCTTCCACACCATACACCACTTGAAAAGGGGACATCCCAATAGCTCTTTTAGGTGTAATCCTATCTACCCAAAGAGCATCATAGAGTTTCTTGTGCCAGTTCCTCTGAGATTCATTAACCAGTTTCCTTACTATAGCCACCAGATTCTTGTTTGTTGATTCTACCTATCCATTCCCTTGAGGATAGTAATCTGAAGAGTGAGCAAGGGAAATGCCATATCCATAACAAAATCCATCATCTCAATAGAAGAAAAATTTGAAGCATTATCAGTCACAATCTTGTTTGGCACTCCAAACCTTACCAAGATGTTTTCTTTGATAAAATTACATACCACTTCAGAAGTAGTACTTTTACTGGAATGGCTTCTACCCACTTAGTGAAATAATCTATGGCAGTTAACACATGAGTATGTCCTACACTTGAAGATGGGTTGAGTGTTCCAATGAAATCTAAACCCCACTTGTTGAAAGGGCTCTTCAATTACAACTAGTTTAAGTGGCAAGGCAACCAACTTGGGTCTTCCCACAAAGTTTGACAAGCTTCACATTTATCAACCCATTTTGATGCATCTTTAAACAAAGTAGGCCAATAGTATCCAACATGAAGAATCTTGTGAGCAGTAACAACAGATGAGTAATGACCTCCACATGCTTGATCATGGAAAGCTGAGAAAAGCTTCTTCTGTTGTTCTTTGTCAACGCATTTCAGAAATCTTCCATCCACTCCACGTTTGAACAAAGCATTCTCCCACAACACGTATTGTGCTGATCTTAGCTTGATAGCTCTCTTCTCTTTGGTAGTCAAGTGAGAGGGACACTCCCCATAGGTGAGAAAATGAGTGATATCAACATACCATTCATCAGTCGAGCTGAGAAATAGAACAATAGGAACATCAACCTCATCCTTAGGTAATTCATGACCAGCTCCTTCAGCAATGAGTTCACACAAGCCTTTACCCCAAACTAGTTTGGTTGGTCTGATGTCAATATCATATTCTTGAACCTTTTCTACCCAGTTCCTCTCTTAGTTCCAAATTCTTGCTTGCGTAAGAATAGACTTGATGGTTGTATCAGGCACAAGCACCACAGTGGGAGTTAAGAATATAAAATCAAAACTGCTTGACAACTTTAACCACTATGCAAAAGCATGTTTCTCCATCATGGTGTATTTCAACTCATGATTTTTAAGAATGTAGCTCATGAATGCAATTGGGAGCTCATGATCATCAGAATCTTTTTGGGTCAATACAACAGCTAGGGTGCTTTCTATGGCATAGCAATAAATAATAAAATCTTTACTAAAATCTGGACATGCTAAGATAGGAGTCCTAGCAATAGCCTTTTTAATACCTTCAAATGCTTCTTTCCCTTTAGAGGACCAGCCAAACATTTGTTTCCCTTTCATCATTTGGGAGATATTCAAAGTTAGCTCTGTAAAATCAGGAATGAATCTTCTCAGGAAGTTGATCTTACCAAAGAAAGAATGCACTCCCTTCTTACTTGTGGGAAGAGGAATCTATTGAATAGCTTGAACTCATTTAGGATCGATTTTGATTCCATCTTTAGAGACAACATGCCCCAAAAATTTTCCCTCCATGACACAAAAGATAGATTTCTTGGGATTCAAAGAGACCCCATGTTCTCTGCACTTCAAGAGAACTATTTCCAGATGCTGAAAATGATCTTGCTCTAGTTTTGGAAAACACAGTTCAGTCATCTAGATACACAACAATACATTTTCCTTTCAGGCTTCCAAAATCCAAGTCCATAGCCCTTTGAAAAGTGGCACCAACATTAATGAGTCCAAAAGGCATCCTCTTGTAGGAAAAAGTACCCCAAGGGGTGGTGATAGTCTTGTGTTGATCTGTGGTATTAACTTCCACTTGATTATACCCTGAGAAGCCATCAAGCATGGACAACATTTCAGATCCTGTAACAGCTTGCAAAACTTGATCCATCATGGGTAGAGGATAGTTGTCCTTCAAAGAAGCTTGATTCAGATTCCTGAAGTCAACACAGATATGAATCTCACCATTTTTCTTCTTAACAGTACAATGTTGGCAATCCATGTCGAATGGTGAATGGGGAAGATAATTTTGGCTTTCAATAATTTTTGTATTTCCTGAAAAATGGTGTCAACAATCTTTGGATTATACTTGCCTTTGCTTTTTCTTGAAAGGTTTAATCCCAGGTTTGAGAGGAATGAAATGTTGCATTTCTTTGGGCTGGAAAGCTTTTAGATCATCATAAGAATATGCAAGAACATCCATATACTTCTTCAAAATATTTACTACCTTCTTCTTTTCTTCTTGAGTACAACACTTTCCAACGTTCACCATTTTGGGGTCAGTAGAGCTCCGATGTTAATCTTTTCATACTCAGCAGATTTCCACACTCTTGTAGAAGCTTTAGACTTAACATACCTGTCATGTTTATCAAACAATTCCTCCAAACTCACCAGCCCTTTAGGAATCTTGTTACCTTTGAGTTTGATGCACCCATCTTGATCTGTCTCCTCTTTGACACCCTCCTCATTGGAAGATACACTCTCACGAGGAAAATTGTCACTTCCTTCAAAGTACAATTGTTCAAAGTTATCCTTGAGCTCCAAGAAAGAAAGAAATGTTGATCATCATTGAAAACTTTCCAATTACTTGCATTATCAGGCACACTTGGCCTATGGATCATTTCAATGGTGAATTTATCTTGAGAGAAATCAGGGTGAGGTATCAACAATGATCCTGAAACAAGCTAGTGAATCAGCCCTAGTGTTCTTTTCTCTTGGCACTAGCTTGATGGAGAAGGCATCAAGAAATTCAATAGAATCCCAAACTAGATTCTATAATAATGCTTCAACCTTCTATTCTTTACTTGAAAAAGGTCTCTGACTTGTTTAACAACTAGTTCTGCATCTCCACGAGCCAGAAGATTCTTCACACCTTTTTCTTTTGCCACATTAAGTCCAAGGATGAGGGCTTCATACTCTGTTGTATTATTGGTATTTTCAAACTGTAGTTTGAATGAGAAAGGATGAACTTTTCCCTCAGGAGATATCAACACCACACCAGCTCCAGAACTAGCTGAGGAGCAGCTTCCATCAAATTCTAGATTCCAAACACCATTAGGATCATGAAGTACTTCTTTGGGAAGTTTAGTTTCCTCTGGAGACATAATCATATAGTTACCATGTCCAATATCTTCATAGAGTATTTGTGCTTTGGGATCATCCATTTTTTGCACAATATACTTGATTGCTTCTCAAGCAACAACTTCTTCATTTTTCCATTGACTGGTATAAGGGCATGTGACCAATCCATTTGAATCTCTCCTCCCACATCTTTACAAAAATTCCTACTTAACAACATACCATATGAAGGAGGGATATCTGCTACTAGAATAGTAGCCAAAACCTTTTTCTCAGGTAAGGCAACAAAAGCTACTTGTGCATCTTTAATCCTTCCCACCAAAGGCACCTCCTTACTCTCCATAGAATAACATGAACCCATAAGTGCATGTGAGAGTAAGACCCAAAGCATGAGCCACTTTGGTAGGCATTACATTATCTGATGCTCCTGAATCTATGACACAGTTGCTAAGTTTATGGCCTGCTATAAGAAGAGTCACATAAAAAGGTTTGATTTTCTCATTAGATGTGATTGTAGCCACAAGATTTGGTTGGGGTGTGGAGGATGGAGTAGGTAAAAGGCCTTTAGAGGTAGTTTTGGAATGGGAATTGACAAAGTGGACCATTTTGGCAAAGGCTTTAGGGTGGGTTTGATAATACTCAGCCTCTGAAATTTGAACTTTTGTTTTCTTAAGATGGTCAATGATATCAAAAGATCCAGAGATGGATGGGGAATCATCACTAGGAATTTTAGGCTTATCAAGTTTAGGAGTTGAGAAAAAGAAGTTTTAGAAGTAGAAATAGGAGAAGAATTATCAGAACTGACCTTTTGTGTGGATGTAGTGGGAATAGGAGATCCTCTTCTTGCCACAACGGGATAGTTGTGGAATACTCTTTAGCTTTCTTGATGGGCTGCATCACTTTTTCCTTCTTATTGGTCTATTCTCATGTCATAACAACATATGATTCACTATTCATATCTGCTACTACTTCATCATAATCATCCTCTTCATCAACACCTTCAGTGGTGAAGAAATTAACTCGAGATCCCTCAAGTTCCTCCAGTTCTTCATCAGCCTCTTCTTCAGGTTCTTCAAATCTTCATTAATCTCTTCATCTTCAGGTTCTTCAACCTCACAAGTTGCATTAACAGGGACCTTGATGGGTGGTCCCTCAATTTCCAGCCTTGTCTGAGAGGAAGGAAAATGATTTCTAGGCTGAAAATTCCTCCTTGGAACATCTGCATAAGGAGCATGTTGAGCCAATTGTTTCTTGATGGCAATGAGGTCATTAGCAAGCTTTTGTACTAATGGATCTGTATTAGCTCCGAGAGTAGAAGAAGAAGAAGAAGAAGCTCTAGATTTGGAAGGATCTCTTTTCAACTTACCAGACATGATCAAGTCATCTTCAACACTAACATACTAATCTTTGATCCTCATCCAATGTTGCAAGGTTGGCTCTCCTCAATGCATAGCTAACTTCAGGAAATTGAGCATTTAGGAAGAAACATTTTTGAATTTGATCTACAGGTTGAGTGTCTAGTGGGATTTTGTTAATCAACTTATTGAACCTAGCCACAAATTCCCTCATGGGACTCTTGTGATTCTTTCTTTATTTGAGAAATCTAGGCTAGCAAAGCATGCACATCCTCTGCAGGTTTGAAATGGTTCTCAAATCTTGTTCTCATCATAGTAGTCCAATTGGTAATGGCCCCAGTAGGAAGATGATAGAACCAATCTATGCTGCATTATCTTGCAAAGTCTCTACAAAAATCCTCACCGAGACATCTTCATGCTCAACACCAAGGACTCCACATGCAACTATGAAGGCTGCAATATGTTCATCTAGGGTGCACTTTACCATCACCTTTGAACTTGGGAAGTTCTTTCTGTTACCCCTGGGTAACTCATGCAAAGGTTGAGGAAGGGAAAGAGGCCCAACACAATGGCCCCAAGGTAATGGAACTACCATCCTTGGAAAGACTGCTTGAAGAGGAACTGAAACACCAACAAGAATTAAAGCATGAAGATTAGGGCTAAGAGTTGCTCTTGAGGGATACTACTTCCAAGAGTTCTATCTTCAACAGGGGTGTGCTTGTGGAATGAGCTCTTCTATTTCTCCTTGTTGAAGGAAGAGGAAAACCTTGCTGCTCTAGGAGATGAAACTTGAGAATCTTCAATACCAAGGGCTCTCCTACCACGAGTAAATCTTAGAGTCACCAGATCAAAGAATGATCAAGAAATTGTTCATAAACTGGAATCCATCAAAAATGAATCCCCAGAGTCACCAAAAAATGTTGGTTGTCAAATAAGGACTTTATTGAAAACAATAGTTAGGGGACAAAAAGTCCCTCCTCTTTAATGGGAGAGGTTCCCTTATTTAAAGGAAAAAACCTATTTACAAATGTACAATGTTTAGTTTTAATGAGGAACTCTGATATCATGAAAGTGTTTGATATAATAGATCATCAATACAAAAGGATAGAAGAATTAAGGAATGGGAAAAGGTAGAATAACACTCTCAGGAAATATAGATAACAAAATAATTCCTTACACATGCCAGAATGGAATCATATAGAACATAATCATTTGCATTAAAACCACAAGATGTTATTTCACAGACACAAAGTTCTAGAGATGACATCCACAAGAATACAAAGCTTCTTGAAGTAAAATAGATTAATGATTCAATAACTTTTAATAGATAGAAATGAAAGAACAAGAATAGATGGAAATAGAAAGAGATCTTCTTGTATTGATAGCTTTTTACTCCTTTACACTTTCAAAAATAAATAGAGTTCCAGCCCCTGAAAATGGCGTAGAGAGCCCATTATATAGCTTACAAATTGGTTACACTTGGTAACCATTTCTTTTAACTAAAATATTAATTAAGGAAGTGCTCAACACAATGTCCTTAATTAGTTTACAATGAGCTTGATTCTAGGAAAAGAAGGAGAAAAGGAGAAACTAGGAGAGAAAACATCCACTTATTGTTGGAGGGCCCACCGACTTGAGAATCCATTGCCTGAATCTTTTTAATGCCTCAGCTATCTCCCTACCTCATGGGATTGATGTGTTGGTAGTGGCATGAGACCAAGTGCCTAGACATTTCTCCATGTTCTTATCAAACTTGGTATGTTCCAGGTATTCTTTATTAGCCTCTTCAATGGCAGATTGAAGAGAGAAAATATCCTTTATCTTCTCTTTGGTAATCAATTCTTCTTTGAACAGGCCTTCTTTGAAAAATGTCTTGAACTGAGTTTTAATCTCTTGAAGAGAGAAAGGAACACCTGAAGTTTCATCATGAAGATGACAATGAATATCCTTAAAGGCAGATGCCACACAAGTCTTGAAAGATTCTCCCTTCTGCCAACTATTTCTCAATTCTCCCAAGGCTTCTTCTAGAACTTTTATTTTCCATTCAACACTGAACACCCATGACCTTGACAAGTTGTCCTTGGCATCATCAAAAAATTTACTTGGCCAACAATATCTTTTCATCAGCCTCTCCCATCAGGTGAAGATCTATGATGCAACTACTCCAAAGCTTCAGTTCTTTGTCCATAGTTTTAATAGAGGAGGAGAGTTTTTGTTGCAGGTTGACCACCTTCTCATTGGCTTTGAAGGCCTCTTCAATGAAGTTCAAGCCTGCAATGGTCATGTCATCAACCATGGCTTCCATAGCCCTTCCATAAGTGGAATATCTATGTATATCCTTGATACTCTAAACCTCATCTTGACTGAGAATCATAGGAGGTGGAAGGGCAGCCAGTGGAGCAGGATCCAAAACCTTATCTTTAGCCAATAATGACTTGATGAAGTTGGAAAGAACTTGATTTTGTTCTTCCAACTGTTCTATAGTTTGTTTACCCTTTTCCACTCTCTCAATAACCTTGGTTACTTGTTTCTTGGAGGTTATGTACCTCACTCTCAGGAGTAGATTCTCCCATTGGAATTCTAGAAAGTTCTAGGTCAGAGGCTAATAGATCTTGCTCTGCCTTATCAACCTTAGGCTTTGTAACCTCTAGAAATTGTTGGCCTTGAGCATCTGTCACTATTCTTGAAGTTGTTTTAGCTCTCTTTGTTGGAGGAGGAGGAGTAGTACCTAAAAAAGCTGCCACAACATCAAAATTTGGCCCTGTCAAATGGGAAGAAGGTTTTCTCTTCTGCTTTATCAACCAAGGGTTGCACCCATGCAAAAGTAGAAGAAGAAGAAGAAGAAGGACAAGAGGTCCAAGAGCAAGTGAACCCATGGCACTTAAGGTATTCACCATTGTTTGCTTCTAGTAAAGAGGTGAGTGAGGCATCTGGAGCTTCTTGTGTAGAGGAATCTGTGGTACTAGGAGGTTCAGTGCTAGGCACCTCCTTCTCATCTTCTACTATAACTTTTGAAGTTCCTGCAGGGTTTGGTACTTCACCATCATCACTTTCACTAAGAACAATAATGTTCTCTAGCCCTGAAGGCAATCCTGAATGCTCTAGAAGGGGTTCTTCCTCAATTGGCTCTTGTTTAACCTCTTTTATCTTCTTTTGGTACACTTGAGTAGAAGAAGAGGGAGTAGATGATTCAGGTTCTTTAGTTGAGGAAGAAGGAGGGGTTTGTATAGGTACCTCTATGTTGGGTGTATGTGTTTCCTTCCTAGGTGTTGAAGTATCTCTAGAAGAAGATCCACTTTGATTCTTCTTAAGCTCTCGAACCTTCCTATCAAACCAAACTTTGGTTCTTACAAGGACAGGGGTCAAAATCTCAACCAAGTCATCCTTCTCCTTCTTGTACCAATCCAGATCTTCCAAAGGAGTATGTTTGATTAATGTCTCATATTCAAAAGACTACAAGTCTTCATCATCATCCTGGAACCCTTCAGAATTTGATAGAGATTGAGCTCTTTAATCAATTGCAGAGAGAGTCTTTCCATAGTGCCTCCACCTTGCTTCAAAATCATCTACACAATCAGCCCAGTAATCCTCGTATATCGGCCTGTGATGATAATTTATTCTGAGGTTCTGATCAATGAACTTCTTCAAATCAAAACAAGTCCTAGGCCTGAAAAAGTGGATAGTGATGGGAGCAAGGGCCCTTTCTATATTTTGGGCATCCAAGGTTGTTTTACATGTATAGTTTCCCAAAGAAATAGGGAAGTGCAGACCAGATATTTTCTTGTCCCTACAGGTTCTATGCAATTTATCCAATTGCCTGCACACTTCAATTAGAGCCATCTTGTCATTACAAAACATGGGGAGCTTGAGAGGTGTGTTTTCATAACCAACCAACCTGATATATGAAAACCTCCTGAATTGAATGAAGAAAGCTCCATACTTAGCTATCAGGTTCATGGCTTCATCAAAAAATCTCTTGGCAGTATCACCTTCTAAGAGCCTTACAATATACATGGTAAAGGCATCATTAACTCTCTGAAATTGTGGTTGCTAGTTTCAAGGGTGAATTGAGGGTAGTATGCATAAATGGGCTCATCCTTCTGGCCCTCCATGTATGTGAATCCAAACCACTACCGGATGCTGCTAGGGAATACATGAGATAAGAAGTCATATAGAACTTCTTAGTCTATGCTGCACATTAGACAATTGCTCGGTCAAATTCATGCAAATGATTTCTACCCAATTTATGTTTTGATTACCTTCACAGATGATGTTGATGAAAGGGCACATCCAGAAGTGAAATTCATTGGTAGAGGGAAATCCCATGACACAAGCTAGAAAAATGATGAAATCAGATAACTCTTCATTGAAATCAGCCCTAAATAACACCTTGGAAAGTCGGGACACTCCCTTCTTAGGGTTCTTCAACCATGATTTTGCTATTCTTGCCTTATATTTTCACTTTCCTACTCGAATAGGGTCTGAGCTTGAGCTTGAGTGAGAATGATGGAGTCTTCAGTCTCTGGAATGCGTAGGGCAGCAGTAATGGCAACAACATCTAGTTTGGCAATCAACTCCCCATGCACATTAGTCAATTCTTTGGTGTCCGAGTTAAAATGAGCTCCACAGGTGAGCACGGTGTCGGCACATTGTACAGAGATAGGGAAACCAGCCGCATAAGCAAGTCCACTGTCATTGATCATTTGTGCCATGGGGAAGGATTAGGGCTAAGTCAATCTGTTCCAAAAATCCCCAAAATCCAGGTGTCGAACCTCACTATCCCCGATATCGGGAACAAAGGTCTCAAGAGGGTGATACATGTTCTTGGCCTTGGAATTTGATCTTCATGTTTGCAATATACATAGAGGAAAAAACCTTCAAGGATCGAATTCACAATGAAAAATGCAAAGGAGAGAGAGCACGAGAAAAATGACCTTAATTGCAGGGATTCAAGCAAATGATGGCAAGTGAGCAATGTGTCAAATGCATAGAGAATAGTCCCATTAAATAGCCATTTAGGAGAGAGAAGGTCATTAAATGTGCATTAAATTCATATTGCACCAACTTAAAAAGATAAGAATCGGGAAGAGTGGAAAAAAATGCCCGGATGGTCTTTGGTACATTTGGGACATTAGGGACATGAAGACGTGATCCGATGACGACATGATGATGGGGTAATGTGGGCCAAATGAGCATGGGTGGTCCAGAAACTTGGAAATGTGAGGGACATGAGGGATGCAAAGATGTGATTCGGCCAATGTGCATGATGTGGGAAAAGTGGGGATAGAAGGCACAAATGCTTTTGGGACAGATGGGACAAAAGTACGTGAAGGACCCGATGCGATGATGAGGGCGATCGGGAAGAGAGCCTCGGAAAAACTTGGGACAAATGGGGCCAAAAGTTTCACATAAAACTGAAAGTTAAAGAATTTTGGGGAATGTGGCCGATCGGGAAAAAGAAGGCCAGCCTAGAAACTTGGGACATGAGGGACAAAAATGTCTGACAGACCCACAAATCACCAAAATAACTCCAAAAAACATGAATTTTACTATCTCCTCAACTTTTCACTTCACTAGAACATCACTAAAGTCCCGCCAAGTAATGTCTCCAGCCTTAATTCTTGAACAATAACATAAAATTCCAAATCATAAGTAGAATATTTTCTACTAACTTCATTTAAATTTTCACTTAAGAATGCCACAAGTCGTCCTTCTTGACTCGGTATAGCTCTAATCCTGACATGTGAGGCATCACAGCCAAGCTCGAAGACCTTGCTAAAATATGACAATACCCAAACATGGGCTTCTAACACTTTATTATTCAAAAATTCAAAACTATCGATTGGTTCCTTGGTCCTCAAAACCTATATACCTTTTGTACACTCTGTTATGGGTGTAAAATGCTACTCAAATTCCTTATGAAATTCCTATAAAAATTTGCTAATCCATGAAAACTACAAACCTCTCGTAATATTACTTGGAATAGGCCATTCTAAAATTTCCTTTACGTTTTCGTCATCCATCCTCACCCCATCCTCGATATGAAAAAACCCCAAAAACAAGACTCTTATGAAGAAATATAAACTTCTTTAACTTTGCATTTAGACTCTCTTTACGTAAAAAGTCTAACACCAATTTCATATGTAACAAGCATTCTTCCACTATCTTACTATATATCAAAATAGAAAACAACAAACTTATAATTGTATTCTTGGAATACTCTATTCATCAACCTCATGGATGTATTGGGTGCATTAGATAGCTCAAATGGAATCACCATCCACTCGTAATATCCTTCTTTTGTTTTGAAAGTCATTTTCCATTGATCCCCTTCATGGATCCAGATCTGATAGTACCCACTCTGCAGGTCCATCTTGCTAAAATATCAAGCTCCCACTAGCACATCCATCATATCATCCAATATTTCAATTGGGAAATGATACATAATTGTGATTTTATTTATGGCCATGCTATCTACACATTCTCCGGTCTCCATATTTTATGGAAGTCAATAGTTCTAGAGTTACGCATGGACTCATGCTTTCTCTCACTAACCCTTTATGTATAACATTTTTCACTTGTCTGTTCAACTCTTCACTTTGTGTCAAACTCATCTGATAGGATGCCTGGTTTGGAAGATCCGGTCCTAGGATAAAATCAATATGATGTTGAATATTTCATTTCGAAGGTAACCCATATGGTATCTCATCTAGTATGACATCTTTATATTCGTTTAGTACCTTTTCCCAACAACAGGTATATTAAAATCCTATATTTCCACCTTCTTTGACATAAGTGCATAACACCATCCAAATTCTTCCATTTATGTAATAAACTCTTTTGTAACCAACAAGCCCTCACTCTTCTCTTCTTCATTGAAGGGTAAAAATACCACTTTATACCATCCTTCCAAAAAGTATATTTATTTTTCCCTCCATCATGAGTGTCCTTTCTATCATATTTACAAGGCCTCCCCACTAATATATGGCATGCATCCATTAGAATAACATCATACCACACCTCATCCTTGTAGGTATTCCCAGTCGAAAAATTTATAAGGCATCTTTTATCTATGGTTAGAGCATTCCCTTTCTTGAACCATGATATACGATAGGGATATGTGTGCTTCTCACATTTCAAATTGAGTTTATCAACCATCACAATTGAAACCATATTTTCACAACTATCACCATCAATAATAATTTTACATACCTTTCCTCCATAGGTGCATCTTGTTTGAAATATATTTTTTCGCAACCATGAATCAACACCAACAACATCTTGTTCTTTCTCCTTCCTTGGGGCAATCATTTTCCTCCTTATCACGAGGGTTTCACCCAAGTCTATAGTAACCTCCATTTATTCTTCCTTTTCAGCTTGAACCATATTTACTTGCATTTATTTTCCTTGCCATATATCTTGTGTAGGATATTGTAGATACTCAAAATCTTTGTGCCCCTCTTCCACATGTGTAACATGTATATTGCCTTTCGGGACTATAATAGCCATGTCCTCCGTTATAATATCTTCCCCTCTGAAATCCCCTACCCCTTTAGTAGTTACCACGGCTTTGACTAGAATCTTGATTCCCTTTTGCATTAGAGGATTCACCTTTTGTAGATTAAAATATACCCCTACCTCTCATTGGAGATGATGATGGCCCTCTCTTCACACCTCTTCTAAAATTATTCCTCTTGTTATTTTCTTCTTCCCTTAATGTGAGTTGATAAGTATCATCCAGGATATGGATCTGGAGCATCCTCGATTCATCTTGTATGGTGTAACTCAACCCATTTATATATCGTGTAGCCTTCTATTCTTCAAACTCTCCTGTTCCACCCTTGATTGACAACTTGTAAAATTCATTGGTATACTCCTCAATGTTGAGATCCTTCTGTCTTAGGTTTTGAACCTTCAAAAGAGCATCGAGAATAATCTACAAGAATAAACTTTTATTTGAGCTTCTTTGCCATTTTATTCAAGTTTCGGATCTTGCCCTTTCCATTCTTTTGTCTTTTATTTTGTAGGTGTTCCCACTAGATCAATGCATGTCTAGAAAACTTAATGCATGCAAACTTAACCTTCTTCTCCTCTGAAATGGTTTACCACTAAAATAAATTTTTTGTATGATTCAACCATTCAATCAAATCCTCTCATCGTAATCCTCCACCATAATCAAGAACATTAATCTTAATGTCATCATTCTTTTCCTCTAAAAATCTCTCCTCAAATGGTATCTCATTCACGGTTTCTTCATCTCTCTCATTTTTTTCTGCATATCCTCCTTCATTCATTAATTGAGGTACTTCTTCAATATCACTATCTGGGCCTACATCCCCATTTGCATGTTTCCTTCTAAGACGGGTAACTTCTCCTATGAGCTCAACAACTTGTCTCTGTAGCTCATGCATATTCCTATTCATCTGGGAATAACCTCCCCTCCCACATCTATCCATGATTATATAAAATAGAGGAAAATATTTCACAAAAAAATGTAATATGTTACCTTAGCTATGTCCGCAATATCTAAATCCAGCTATGATACCAATTGATGTGAATCTAGTTGCAAGAGGTTGAAATATCTCCAAAACTCAAATAAACAACTTTGTAAATAAAAACTAGAAGTTTCAAAATAGATTTCTTCTCATTCTGGAATCCACACTAATCTTTTACGTCATTACAATCTACCTTTTATTTCACGTCTACTTAAAAAACCCTAAAATGCCAAAAACCCGAAATTGCTAAAAAATCCTAAAATGGAAAAAAATTACCTACTAGAAAAACCACTCGAGATGGGCCCCAAAATTTTAATTCCAAATATGCCTTCATAATATAAGGCTCACATGAAATTTTAACTTATGCTACTAAACACAAAAAAACTTATTAAAGTTCCAAGACCTAGTCAAAAGTGAAAAAAATGTTAGGAACCAATTTTAGGCCACTAGATGAAGGAATCCGGACCAAATAATGTGTCAAAATGGCCAAAAACTTGCAAGAAACATTGAATGCAACATATTACTAATGTATATCTACTATCCTATAAAATTTCAAGATGATCCAACTGGTCGGTTCAAAAGTTACGGTCTTTGCAAGTTATGCTCCCACATCACACTTCCCATAGACTATTAACGCCAACACCATAAGCACTATCTCTAACTATGTCACTACAAAAGTGGTATAAACTCTTCCTATTGATACACCCATGAAAGGGTGGATGGAAAATGGAATTAAAACAATTGTTTCTTCTTTAAAAGAAGCGGTGATGTTGAAGACTTCTACAATGACCCCAAGGAGGAGAGAATTATCATGAGTGATCCGATAGTTCTTGATGTGGTTTTGTAGGGTGTATTCGAATGGTCAATGATCTTCTATAAATGATCAACCTCTAAGAATACTTTCTCCTTTTTCACCTAGATCTAACGAAACACATTTGCATTAATTTTTTTTATATTATAAATAGAAAAGATACATCCATATCCATATGATTAAAAAAGCATAATTTCTATCTTTCTTGATTTAAAAAAGAATATCAGCTCTAAATTTTTCCCAAATCTGGTTCTATTATTTAGGAAACACACTTGAGTCCTCGAGTAGAACAATGTTCTAGGTAAAGGGTTTTGAAAAAGATCTTGAAATAGAGATTAAATCTAGGTCCATACAAAGGTAGAAAAGGAGCAAAAAAAAATAGTTGCTTAATGGTTGCAGTTTTTTTGTAAGTAGGAAGATTGGATTTAGAATTCTCATATGCTTTAGCTATTCATAACATATGAGGCTTTGTTAAATAATGCACTAAAATAATTGACATTTCTTAGGCTCTATGTGAGTTTTCCAAACATTTTAAAATCTCCATACCCATACATAGTGGGAGGATTTAAGATTCCACTATTGGTTCAATAAATCCACATGAATTTCATGAGCCACCGAAAAATTACAACCAATCTACAATTTACACAAGAAAAAATGAGAGGAAGTTGGCTAGTTCTAGTCTCTTCATGAAAATTTTGATGTTAAAACTCAAATTTTTAGAAGGTGTTCATTTGAGATAGCATTTTTAAATTTCATAGCTTGGGATGTCATCTTTATTTTTAGTAAGAGTTTTAGTTTGATGTTATCTCAAGGTATCCCACTTTCATATTATTTGCGTAATAAATCATTGACTATACGAATCTTATTTTTAAAGAGAAGAAGACCTATGTATTTGAGAAAAAATCCAAGAGGTTAATTATAGCATTGGATAATGGGTGAAAAAAAATAGACTAAAAATTTAAGGAAATCAATTTTCTCAATCCATTGTCGACCTAGAAGAGATTATTATGATAAATTACCAAGATCTCCATATTATTTTTTCCACAAAGGTGGTTCTAATTTTGACATGCACTATATTTTATAAGGATAAATTCGAGGTATTATCCTATCCATACTTTATTCCTACAAAAATTCGCTTGAGGATGCATTTTCCTTATAGAATTTAACAAGATTTTGATACTTTCACGCCTCTGAAAATCCATTTATAACTTAGGGAATAGTCTTGAAGTTTTATGTCAAGAATCCTAAGACCCTCTTATATAGGTTTGCAACAAATATCACATAAAATTATGTGAAAGAATTTACCTCCTTCTTAACTATCTCATAGGAATATTTTAAAATCTTCCCAACATTATGATAAGAATATTTAGATGGATCTAAAGAAAAATATTTGTATACATGAGTGGCATAAAATACATTGAAACATATCTAGAATGTTCTTGCTAAAGAGAGGGGTTTGGTGATAAAAAAATAAAATTATTTTCCATTCTTTAAGCCACATAGGGTCATATCTCGAACAAGGATACTTGAAAAGCAAAGTGAATGTTGAGAAACTTGGATTGAAATATAGGTTGTATCCATTTCCATTGTTATGCATCTAGCGATGCTCACATAAGAGACATTGCATGTCTATAATGTTGGGTTTTTTTCCTCTGGATAAAATATCCAAAGAAGAGCTAGGATATATCTTAGGATTCAAAAACACGTATCACAACTTTTTCTTCCTCAATAAAATTTAAGAAATACTCATCTACAAAGTTCACATTGGTGAGCTACTTTGGAGTGTTGTGAGGATTTTAGGTACCTTTAACTAGAGCCTTGAAGAAATAATTGGAAGGAGGTAACTAAAACCTTCAACACTTACGACATAGAGATAAGGCCCTTTGATGGTGATGTAGGGCCTAGTATGTTTAAAGAACATATTGAAAGAATAAATAAATCTAACACCAAAGTCAAGAAATTTCAGCATGTGTATGATGAAAGGAAGATCAATCATATCATAAAAAAATTCAAAATAGATTTTGATGAATAGAAATTTTGATAATATTTTCTATCCCATGTCATACATTCCTAAACTACAATGACATTTTCAATAATGCATATATGTTGGATAATATAAATACGATCAATTTTTGTGGTATGGGTATGAAGGTTCCTTTTAATAAGAGCTATAAATTTGGAAATGATTTTAAATAAGATGTTAAGAAACGTAATCAGCTTTCTAATTAGGGATTTTTTCATGGTTACTATCTTTATGTATGGATTCAATGTTTCCTTGATTTATAAGTTCACCTAAAGTGTTGGTCGGAATAGATTCCAAGTAGACATTATATATGTCTAGTTCAACAATAATCAAAAGTGTTTGATTTAACTCGGATGGAATACTATCAATTTCAGGGGAATTTTTAGTAGTCATATTCATAGATATTTTAGATCGTTCATAGATATGATTCTATCACAAGTGATCAATTAGGATTTTGATTTATTGCATGGGATAATTTGGAGACATTGTGCAAGAGCATTTTCTCAATCTATGAAGTAAGTGTTATCCATATTTCACCCCGGAAAAATATTGGATCAGCCACAACCCCGCAAAAATAATCGGATAAAACATGTTTAAAACTCAGTAAACTGTTGCAGAGGGACTCTACAATGGAATTGTGGGGCTTGTGAAAGTTTAAACGACCCTGTGCAAGAAGAAAGAGAAGAAATGGCTCTGTCGCATGAATCTGTGTCTTAAATCTATTTGACAGACTTGGGCAGGCTCTAAAATAAAAAAAGAGGGGCCGTTGAAAGGTCTAAGGATCTGTGGAGGCTGACAAGTGTCAACTCGATGCTCCTCCAAAGGAAAACTTTGAGCCGGACTTTCAAGTAAGCGCGGTGCCTCCATGTGTCCAAACTTTGAAGGGGCATATCTTTCGACTCAGGGCTCGAAATATTGCGAATCTAACACCGTTGGAAGCATCTCAATGTCCTCTATGCCATGAAAGGATTAAAAATCATTTTTCAAGCCCTGGTAGGTAAAAAATGAAGAAGAGTCTTCCAAGCCATTAACGTAGAATCCAATCTCTTCAACTACCAGATTGATTCGATTCAATCCACTAGGAAACCAGAAGCGACATATTGTGGGCGGATTTGCAGAAGGCATTGATATTCAGTGGTTGAACTTTCAAAGCAGGATTTGATGTGTATCTCATGGTGGTTGGAGTAGGATTTGACTTTTCCCTCTTCTCTCTCTTTTCTTTCTATATATATTGTAACACTTCTTATTTGAGAGGAAGAGATGTTCTGGGCATAGATAAACTCTGTCAAATGTGTTTCTCTATGCCATTTTTTAGCAGCGAACCGTCTCCCATGCCTAGAAAATGTATTTTTTCCTCTATTCCATAATTTTAATGGTTCATGCACCTTCTAGAGCAATAAAAACATGTTTTGGTTGTGTTCTTCAACCCTTTGCATCGTTTTGTTGTTTCTCTGTGCCTCTCCCTTTCAGTCTTGGTTTTTTCGCATGTGTTTCACATTTCTAGGTGTAGGATGTTTTATTTCATGGAGTTTAATGGATGATTTGCAGATTTGGGCCGTGTCACTTCACATCTCCCGACCTCCCTCATCTCTATTTTTCTATTTCTTTCTCCCTCAATAGAATATCTTTCTTCCTTTTTGGTGTATAACCGCTTTAGTGTAGGCTCTATTTTTCCCTCTTTCTCTCTCCTTTGTTCCTTCGAATGGTTAGATTAGATTAGATTTAGTTTTCATGCACTTTGGAGTAGATTGTGGTAGGTAGTTTAGGAAGAGGAACCAGCCTTCTCTAGAGGATCATTCCCATTTGCGCAAGTCCCATTGCTTGAGGAATGATCCAATGTTATGCAAAATCACACAAAATGACCCTTCCTTAGAAAATCGATCCATAACTTATTTGGGGGTGATCTGATTTCACACTAATAATTTTGGCATGCTCGGTGGGACAGTCCAAGCACCTTACCACTTCACTTCATCAAGTTCGATGTGATCTTGGTGAAGATTTCAGCCTTTGTAGGCACTTTCAATCACATTTGGCAACTCACACCTGGTCAACAACCCATCCTCCGAGTTGTAGACCTTTTCCATCCATTTCCAATCATTTTCATCCATTTTCTTCTTCAATCTCTTTCATTTTCTCCCATTCCATGAGGTTGTGAAATCATGACTTCATTCCCTTCATGGAACAACAAGATGCTCCACCTCCAATGTTTTTCACAACTCCTCCAAATCGGCATTATGAGGAGATTCGTAATCACTATACCTATCCACAACAAAGCAATGCCAAAACCAAAGTTTGGACATGACACTTATCAAGAAAAGGGATATGCATATAATGACAACAACTAAATGGAAGATGTTGGTCTGTTGGAGAAGATTCAAAAAATGGAGGCTGACATGGTTCAGTCAAGGGGCATAGCACGAATGAAGGCATTCAAGATTGGTTGCAGGGCACCTTGTCCATGGGAAGGCCCTTTTCCAAGACATTACAGCCCTCAAGAGAAGCTTGACTTCATGGTTGAAGTGTTGCCTCAGCTTACACAGTGGATTGAGGACATTGGGGCTTATGAGCAAAGTACAGGAAAACCTTGTCAATGGGTAAGTCAATCACCAACTCCCTACCTTTCATTTTCTCTCCCTCTATCTTTATCATTTCAAAAGAGGAAATATTCAATCTCCTCACTTGCTACCCTAAGTGTTGATTTCATTTCTCCATCTCCTAGTATTCCACCTCATCTCAATTCTTCTGTCCTTTTCCCATCCAAATAGTCATCCCCTCCAAACAAACAAGAATTTTCACCTCCCTTCCCACTACAAAACATTACAAAGATGGTTGAACCCCAACTCCGCCACTCCTCTTGCTTTCCCAAGCCCATGTTGGAAGAGGATCCCAACAAAAAGAAATGACAGACATTCAAGAGTTGGGATGAAAAATTTGGGTTTACAAAGATCCCCTTGATGGTCAAACTAATAGAGGAGATCAAGATTGGAAAACTAGTGGTGGCCGAGACTGATTTTGGAATAGAAGAAGAGCAAGATCAAGAGGAGGAACAATTAGTCCCAATCCCCATTGAAGAGGAGCAGCTGGAAGAGATTAGATCAGTGTTGAGGCCACTCATTGAAGAAGGCATCATTGAATATTTTTTTCTTTCATTTCAAGGGCCTGATTTGATTGATGAACCCATGATGGAAGAGGACCATATAGTTCTAAAGGCTCTAAGTGTGGAGCAAAGCATGGGGGAACCTTTAATTCTTCCTCCCACTTCATCCCCTTCAAGATCTGATGTTGAATAATATTTTGATCTCTCAAACTTCATTTTTGAGGAAGAGAGAAACCATAGTGAGCAATTTACGTATAAAGAGGACACGATGAAGGAGGTAGAGCACACACAAGGGAAAACAAGGAGGTAGATTGTCTATCGACTTGGAGGATTGTCTTCATGGAAAGGAGCCCATGGAAATTACATCATTTTCTCTTCCATCCATCTTCCATGCACATGAACTTGCTGCTAAGAAGGAGAATATTTAAGTGCAAAATCCTACACTCCATAATGGCCCTATGGAACCAAGGTTGGAAGATCTTTATCTTCCATGTTATTCAAAGAAGGAGGAAGAGAAAAGGTAGGAAGGTTTCATCATCCTTATCACACCATCCACCCAAGAAGGTCCATAAGAAGACTCCATTTTTGGAGTTGAATTTCAGAGAAATGGGTACATCCAAAGGATCAGACCGTGACCAATCAGGTAGTTGGCTTCATTGGAGCTAAAGGAGAAACCAAAAACCAGTCATGCCTACATCATGACATGAGGATGAGCATCAAAATACCAATGGTCACCATCAACACCTGCAAAAGTCAGATGTAAGTTAGCTTGAGTAGGTATTTCAAATTAATGTTGATACCTTGATGATTTGGGTGGAGGACCGACTTATTGTCAATTTTTCACTCATACAGTAGCTATATTTAGTGTCAAATAATTTCAATGGTTTCCCTTCTTGAGAAAGGGAAGCTACTTCTCCCTACCTGTAGCAAGATTTGTTTAGCATTCTTTCTCTCTAGTTAGTGTAGGAGTAGGAGTAGACTTTGTTTCCAGTAGAAGAAGTTCTTATGCACACTCGCATGTCTCATTTGAGGCATGTATGATTTGGTCTCTATATATAAGTTTTGTTCACATTGCTCCAAAGGTGCATAAAGCCAGGCTCTTCAGTATTCATAGCAGGGAAACTCATAGTTACCTATAATAGTTTCCATCTTCAAAGAAAACAAATGTAGAGCAACTAAAGTCATTTCAAAACAGTCCATTTTAGGGATAGATGAAAGCCCCAAAGTTAAAACAATATTGTACTCTCAGAAATTCCATTTCCAAGATTTCCTTATGAAAATTGAGAGTGCAGACTCAGGGTCAAAAAAACATAGAAAGGGCATACAGTCAGGCTCGTAGTGGCTCAGGGATCAGCTCTTCAAAATTCAAATTAGTTTCATGTTTATCAGGAAAAATCCATGCCCAATGGATGATTCAAGGCCATTGGTCTCTTCGTCTAGCAGGAAGATGTCCCCATGAGTCACCAAATTGTTATCCATATTTCGCCCCCGAGACAAATATTGGATCACCCACGACCCCACATGGAAAGAATTAGAGAAAACATGTTTAAATCATGCAAACTGGTTGCAAAGGGACTCTACAAATCATGCTAATTGTGGGGCCTATAAAAGTTTAAACGACCTTGTGTAAGAAGAAATAGAAGAAACAAACTGTCAGCGTGAATTTGTGTCTTAAATCTATTTAATGACTTGGGCGAGACTCTAAAAGACCTAATTCACTAGAACATAGGATTTTCCTTTATTAACAATTATTAGAAAAGGTCATAAGGTCCAAAATTTAGGGTTAGAAGGTTTTCCTTTATTAACAATTATTAGGTTCGGGTTAGAGGGTAATTCCTCACCATACCCACTCTCTAATAGGCTTAAAGGTTCAACTTGATTTTTCTCAAACTTAACACATTCAAAATTTCCCTAAATTATTCCCATTGGATAGGAAATTTCCTCACCTTTCCATTGATATAAAGAAGTCCTCCTAACTCCTCATATTTTTTTGAGTTATGGGCTGGCGGGCCTTGGGGTGAAAATTTTCCCCAAGAGCGGGCTGCGGGCCCAGGGGTGAAAATTTTCCCCAAGGGTTGGGTTCGGCGGGCATGGGGAGACCTTTGGAAATTTTCCCACGTGGGGTGAAAAAAAAAAACTTTGCACCCCCGCACCCGGGTCCGTAAGTCCACTAGGGACACATGGCACCTCCCAAGTCAGTGTGGGGAGAGCGGGGTGGCGGAGAACATTTTGAAAAAACTTCCCATGTGGGGCGAAAGCCAACTTTGCACCCCACACTCCCGCAAATCCACAAGGGACACGTGGCATCTCCTAAGCCAACAGGGGAAGGCGGGGCGGCGGGGAGAAAATTAGTTTAACACCCCAAGAAGGCTAAGAGGGTAGCATTCACCCGCGCCTCCACCGACACCTCACGATGCGACGTGGCGGCTCCTGGTTGGATTGCTGCGGCAAGCGGGTTGGAGGGAAAAATTTGGAAAATTTTCCCAAAATTTTCCAGGAGCGCTAAATTTAAAAATACATCCACCCCTCCTTTGATGCCTCGTGGTGCCACATGGAAACTTCGATTGGCTGTGGGTCGGCCGTGTGGCGGAAAATTAGAAAAAATTTCCCAAAAAAATTCCTAAGAGCTAAGGAAAAATTTGGGCCCGCGGGCCCACTAAGAAAATTTTCCCAATTTTTTTTTTTTTACGCCAAGGAAGAAAAACTTGAAAGGCCATAACTTTTGATAGAGAGCTCATTTTTGGGAAAACAAGGACTTTCTAGAAATATCTTGACGTCCTCTTTACTCAGGGATCATTAATTTTTGATTTTGATAAATTTTAAGGGGTCAATTTTATGAAAATGACTTGCAGGATTTTACAGTGCAAACTGTAAATTTTAACTTGTTAAATTTGTTCAATTTGTTCTTGTCCCTCTCTCAACATGTCAAATAGACATGGAAAATTTTCTTAGGTGTATTTAAGAGAAATTTCAAGATTTAATTTGTCTGATTGATTTTCAATTTGAACATTTACATTTTTGGACAACAGCATGACTGCAAAACGGTTTGAACCCAATTTTTATAAGTTTTATAAGAATTTACTTAAGTGTTAATGTCTAGATGAATTCAGTTAGATCTTATTATGCCCAAATTAATGTTTCATTTTTATTCCTTTGTTGCAGATTTGGTTTGAGCATTTGGGATTAAATAATTGTCAATTGGAAAAAAAGACAAAGTTCAAATTTTAAAAGGTCTATTTTCCATTTTCTTCTTCCAAGTATTATAATGTGTTCCAAACCTAATCTAATGCATTTAGTTGATTTAATTCAACTTATTCAAAAACTATAATACATCTCTGATTTCAAATTTTTACATATTTCAAAGGACAGAGTATTACATTTCCTTTATACGCATTTCTTTCTTTCAAACAAAGATTTCAATTACATTTAAAAGATCAGATTCAATGCCACTGTGTAATTTGAGAAAGGTGATACATCATTTATTGATTCCAAAAGACAACTTTGTAACATCCTTCTTTTATTCCTTCCAAAATCATATATATATAAATAGGGCAAAATATTACATTTTCTTCTCACGTGTTTCACTTTTCCTCTTTTCCAAACAGGGATTTCATAGAACATGTTAAATATAGATTTCCAATGGAAGAATATCATATGAACAAGGAAAACACTTCCATTAATTCAAATGAAACTCTTACAACCTCCTTTCCATTTGATTTCAAAATACAACATACAAAACACATGTCATTCTTTCACATTCTTTCCAAAATAGAATACAGAGTATAACTCTTTTACATTTCAAATTTCCACTTTCATTGCCAATACAAAGTATCTTTCCATTATAATGAATACACAGATCATCCACTTCAAGTGGGAAAGGGGCTACAATAAGATTTCATTTCACAAGGGATTTTCAAATTTCTTTATCTCAACTCCAAAACAACAACATGTAGATTTCTCATTCTTCCAATTTGATCACAACAAAAGTAGGGGAAAGGAAATGCTCTCCACCCAACCAAGACATCCAATGAAGAGGAGAAGCCATCCTTCTTCATTGGCCCCCGAGCCCCAACCACAAAGCAATAAAAGATGTGATCCAACTCATGGCAACAACAGGCTTCCACAAACACTCAAGCAACATAATCACAATAAAACACAGTCCAAAATAGAATGTAGTTTTCAACTATATTAAAACATGAAAAACATTACTGAGGCTTCATCAAGCAAGCCAAAGGAGCAAGAAACTATGGGGATGTTGCTTATGCCTCCCAAAGGGAAATGGGTATCACCACCTAAGAACAAACCACCAACATATGTATATATATATATATATATATATCATTTCAAATCCCTGACATGCCCTTATGCCTCCCCCAAGTACCCCTTATTCCTCACATTTCCTTATGCCTCCCCAACCTCTTATGGCACCCCATAATGAGTAAAGAAATGCAAGCTATTTCTTTGTAAGGTGGAACCCAAATCCCAACTCCCTCCACCCTTATACCTCCCTAAAACACACTTGTGCCTCCCACAAAATAACCCCATAGTCTTCTCCTACACCATTCCTAGGCCATCTACCCAACAACCCACAAACATGCCAAAACATTCATACATTAACACTTACATTCATAAAAGAAGAGCATTTCAAGAGTCAAGCTCCTACCTCTCCATGATGGAGTTGTTCCAAGTTCCAAAACAACAAGCTTTATCCCAATGCAAGCAATCCAAAACAACCAAGCACAAGCATGCAACAATCTTTCCAAAAAAACTTCTTCAAAGCAAGAGCTCCCAAAACAACAAAATAATTCACCCAAGAATAAAGTCTCCAAAATGAAGCAACCCCAAAACAAGGCAAGCCATTCAAATTTTATAGAAGAGGGAAGGGAAGAGGATGAGGTCAGATCCACGTAGGATGCCATATCACACATCTTCAACCCCAACCCAAAATTCAACTTCATTCTCCAATGCATAATAAATAGGTGGGTGAATAATATGATAGTTTACTTACACACTCAAATCCAACCCACACCCCAAAGGACTGAGATTAAATCATGTAAGAAAAGTGCAATTAAAACCTACAATTTTCCTTCTCAAAAAGCATTATAAAAGTCTAATCTCAACTCCCCAACCATAGGTATGGTTGGTAATTAAATTTAAGAGGTATGGGACAAGTTTAACTTGTCCCACAAGCCTCCAAAATCAGCCTCCAAGGACAATTTCAATTTCCAAGAAGGTGGAGTGTTTCACACTCAAAAGTTCAATTCACACATCACTTACATATCTCTTACACATACTTATATCACTTTAAATCATGGCCAACAACTCTCATTAATTACCTTCTTATGACATATTTGATTTATTTATTTTAACAATATGATTACTCACAAAATTTACACACCATTTAATAATTAATGAAAGGGTAAAAGCATCACAAAATAAACACATGCAAACATAAACAAAGGGACCAAAATAAAAGAAAATACATAAAACCCCTTGGTCACAATTAAAGGTGATCCCCCATGGGAATCCCTAACACACACAAACACACAAAAAAAAATACTAGTTGCCATGGTGACCTTGTTGAATTCATCTAGAATTCCAATGTGGTTGGTCTCCAATCCCCGATGTTTGTTGTGATATTTTAAACCTACACAAACACAAATACCTCCTTCGGCCTCGTGGCCATATCAGAACATCCAAAATAATATAAATATAATTACCAAAATCATCTAGATATATGAATCACAACAACATCAAAGCAATCTAGCAATGTCATTTATAATTTTACTCAACACTTATATCATCATCCAATAATTTCCATTTCTAGGTCTACTCACAATATCCAAATATCACAAGTCCACACAACATCCATAATATAACCATGTCAAATAGTATACCATCATCAATATCCAAAGTGTCTCTAATAATCATCATCATAACTTAATCAAGTCAACAATAACCCATGATCTAACATCTATCATCATACTATAATAAGGTCCATAATCATGTCTATAATATAATCAAAAGTATCATGATTAGTAACAAAAAAGTGTCAAAGGAAAGTGGGCACTACATCCCCTCCCCTTAGACTCGACTTCCTCCTGGAAGTCACTAGAACAAATGTGGAAACTAAACTCATAGCAAAGTAGCATCCTCCCATGTAGTCTGTAGTCTCATCATATTTGTCCCACTTTGCACCTGGACCTGATCAACCTCTCTACCTCGAAGGCCCAGGGTCCTGCGATCTAGGATGCAAATGGGCTCCACCATCACCTGCCCCTTGATCTTGCACTTGTAAATGATGTCCAATCTAACACATGAGAAGGATCTACAACATATCTCCTAAGAAATGAAACATGAAACACATCATGTATGTGAGACAAGCTAGGTGGCAATGCTAGATGGTAGGCCAAAGGGCCAATACGCTCCAAGATCTCAAAAGGACCCATGAATCTAGGAGCTAACTTAGAACCTTTTCCATAATGGATAGGGATCTTGTGTGGCCTGACACGAAGGAAAACCTTCATGCCCACATCAAAACTATGGTCATCCTATGCTTGATCTGCATACTTCTTCTGCCTATCATGAGCCTCCTACAATCTCTATCTGATCAAAATCACCTGCTGCTCCATGTCTGCAACAAGGATGGTCCAAGAGAAACCCTATCCTCTAACCTATCCTTGTCCCAACTAAGAGGTGTCTTGCACTCTCTTCCATACAAATCTTGAAAAGGAGCCATGCCTATAGAACTCTGAAAACTATTATTGTAGGTGAAACTCCACCAAGTATAGGTACTCCTCCCATCTTGACTATTGATCCATCACATACATCCTGAGCATGTCCTCTAAAATCTGATTCACCCACTCCATCTGTCCATCTATCTCAAGGTGATATGTTGTGCTGAAATTGATCTTCATCCCGAGGGCATGCTGCATGGTAGTCCAAAAATGGGAAGTATACAAAGGATCATGGTCACTAATGATCTTCCATGAAATCTGTGCAACCTAAAATCTCATCCAAATATACCCATGCCACTACACTAGCTGTATAAGTGGTCTTCACCAAAGAAAAGTGAGCCACTTTTGTCAATTTATCAACCGTGACCATGATGGCGTCGTGGTGATATCTCGACATCGGTAGCCCAACAATGAAGTCCATGGAAATGGTGTCCCATTTCCACTCCGATATAGCATGAGGAAAGAGAAGGCCAATGGATGTTGATGCTTAGCCTTAACTTTCTAGCACTCTAAACATCATGACATGAACTAGGCCACGTCTCTACGAAGTCCTCTCCAATGATACAACTGTCTCAAGGTGGTGTGCATCTTCTTCACCCCAGGGTGGGATGAATAGGGTGCATGATGTGCCTCTGCCAAGATGTCCTACCTCAAGCCTCCCTCTCTGGGAACATAAATCCACCTCTGTGCCTAAGAAGGCCATCTACCTCTAGTGAGAAACCATCAAACTTCCCCTCGAGGGTCTCTGAGACTCGATCTCTTCTCAAACTACAAAGTAGAAGTTGTCGAGAGGAAGCTGTTGAAGAATCCTGCTCTTAAATCTATGCTCACTAAGGTGGCCATGGCCACATGTCTCCATCTACTGAGAGCATCTGCCACCACATTCTCCTTCCCTTTCACATGTTCTATCTCCATATCATACTCACAAAGTAACTCCATCCAACGCCACTGACGAGCATTGAGATTGGGCTTGCATGAAGAGGTGGCGAAGACTCAAGTGATCTATCCTGAGTGTGAATCTCCGACCAAGTAGAAAGTGCCTCCATCAAACCAAAGCATGCATAAACTTCCACAAGCTCAGATCATGAGTCGGATAATTAAGCTCGTAATCTTTGAGTTTGCGAGACTCAAAAGCCACTACTCTGCCCTCCTGCATCAACACACCTCCAAGCCCTACTAAAGAAGCATCCATGCAAATGAAAAACTCACCCTATGGATCCGACACTACAGAATAGGTGTTGTAGTGAGACATTCCTTTAGTGTATTGAAGGCCTACTCACACTTGTCCGACCAAACAAACTTCTTCCCTTTCCTCTGGAAGGGAAGTGATGGGGTGAGAAATCGAGAGAAGTCTTGAACAAATCTCTGGTAGTAACCTACTAACCCCATGAAGCTGCATACCTCAGTCACTATAGTGGGTGTTGGCCAATCCATAATAGCTCTAATCTTGGAAGGATCGATGGTGATACCTTCCCCAGAAATGATATGACCCAAATATTACACCTCTGTCTTGAAAGAATGCACACTTCTCCAAGTTCCCATAAAGCTTTTCTACTCTCTCGGAGGCACTAAAGAACCTGCGAAAAGGTGCCCCTCGTGCTCCTCACATGTATACGTGAGTAAATCAAAATTTCATCAAGGAATATGAGCACAAAATGATCTAAGAAGGTCCTAAATACCCCATTCATCAAACTCATAAATACTACGGGGGCATTAGTCAAACCAAAAGGCACCACTTGTGAACTCATAGTGGCCATATCTCATATGGAAAGTGGTCTTATGAATGTCCACCTCCAAAATCCTCAACTGATGGTAACTTGACTTAAGGTCTATCTTAGAGAAAGTTATGGCTCCCTTCATCTGATCAAACAAATCATCAATGCATGTGGAAGGGGATAATGATTCTTGATCGTTACCTTATTCAGCTAATGGTAATCAATACACAACCGCAAGGATCCATCCTTCTTCTTGACAAAATCATTACCGTGCACCCCAAGGGGATACACTAGGATGGATAAGGCCTTTCTCCAAAAGGCCCTCAAGCTACAACTTGAGCTCACAGAGCTCTAGGTGGTCATCCGATAAGGTGCTCGTGAGATAGGCTCTCTCCAGAACCAGATCTATGTGAAAATCAATCTCACGTGGGGGTGGTAACCCCGGTAGCTCCCTTAGAAAGACATCTGCAAAACTCTCTCAAAATGGGGTGATCATCTAGTGATGGTCCACTAGATCCATCCTCTAATCTTTCACTGATTGTAATAACATACATCTGACAACCCCATCGCACACACCGCTTAAGCTACATAGCAAGATGGTGTGTAAATAAAATGGGTCTCCCGACCCCCGAATCACCGACTCAACTCCCAAATCATCTACACAAGAGATATGATCTTGTGGTAACAATCCATCTCGGCCTTTGTGTGCAGAACAACCAATCCATACCCAAGATGACTCCATAAGAGCCCAAAGGAAGGATACAGAGATCCGAGGTAGTGGTGAAAGGTCCCAAATCCACCACACACTCCTTAACTAAGGAGTCTACAAAGATCTTGGCTCCAAAAGCCATCTCAACATCCCAACTATGACCCTGCCTAACTACCACCAACTTGCTGCATCACTCTACTAAAGATGGTGCAATAAAAGAATCAGAAGAACCAGAATCAAACAAAATGGAGGTAGGAATACCACCAATGTTACCTGTAGTCTCAATAACTGTACTCTATGCTCTTCTAGGGTTCTCGACCACTACATACATCCTATGACTACACCCCATATCACCAACAATAGGCTCTAAGATCTTTGTGTCTTACCCTTGTTATTAGGGTTATATGTGGGCAGTCTCTCAAAAATGTCTAGTAACACCACAACCAAAACAACCGCCTGATCCTCTCCCCTGTGTAGTAGTCCGGCCAGTACTTTGGAGGTCTGTGGTGTGGATCCTAATGATCCGGTTGTGGTCTGTTGAGGTCTTTGTTGGTGAGCTCTGCTGAGTGAGCTCTTGGGCATCTCTGTGTCCTAATGGGACCCCTAGGAGGAGGCCCCATGCTCTGACCTCTCTGTGCATCAAATCTCTGTGGAGGTCTATAAGGTGGGTGGGACTCTACTGCTGCTGCTACTATCTTGGTCTAAAAGATGACTATGTTGAACCCTATCCACCATGAGGAAGAGGTACTTGACCCCCTCGATCTATTGTCCTGCATCATCTTGTATGCGGCTCCGGACTCGGTCTCTAGCCTGCTGGGTCTTTCCCAGTCTCCTCTACTATATAGGCCTTCTCGATGGCCTCAGCTAATGTCTTGTGGACAATGGATCTATATTGCTCCTCCAATGTCTAGATTCAGGCCCCGGATGAACTTGTGATCCACACTTGCTCATCCTGCATGTAACCAACATACTAGAGTAGATCTAGAAATCTACTCTCATACTCAGCCACTATAAGAGATGCTTGTCGGAGGTCATGGAACTCATCTATCCACTTTGAATGAATCTCCATGACAAATATCTACTCCTGAAATGCTCCTCAAAGAGCTCCTAGGTAACTATCTCAGAATCAACATGGAGCTTCTGCTCCTCTATCCTCCACTAAACACCAGCTCCATCCTTCAATAGATGGATCATAACACAGCTTTCATGTTGCTAGAACAAGGACAGAGCTTGAAGCATCCGCTCAAGCTCACCAACCAGCCTCTTCCTAAAATCCACCTATGTCACCAGAATAATGTGATGGTTGAAGCTTCAGGATCTCCTGATGTGATCTGTAGCTGTGGTCTGATGGCCTCTAGGTCTCTCTGCATGCTCATCCCTAAGCCTAGGGCTCCGAGACCTCTCTCTATGTCCTAAAACTTGGTCACCTGTTCCCTCTGTGGTGACTCAGCTCTAGATGACTCTGCATGGGAGTTCTCTCCTCCATGCTCCTCACTTGGGTCGAGGAGATACATGACCCTCAATGGAAGGGACTCTATCATGTCTAGCTGCATGTCCTCCTACTGATCCCTCCGTAGAGTGGCATTAACATCCTGAAGAGTCTACAAAATCTAGGGTAGGATGGCTGCTACAACATGATCTAGTGGTGGTAAGTCTAGGTCTATGTGAAAAGACCCCTCGTCCCATCTCGTCACTCCTCCTACACTAGACAAGGTGAGAGTTAGTTCATCTTTCTAGGTTTTATTCAGTTTCCATGTTTACTAAAATATGTAATTTCTAAACTAAATTGTTTTCTAGATTTAAAAGTGTGCTTTGGGTTTAAGGTTCATGTCTCAAGTTTTCTAGTGTGCCCAATGGCCCAAGATTTTGAACCACTTCTCTGATACCAAGTGTAACACCCGCTAAAAATAACCCACTTGAGACCCAAGAACAACCTAGGATTAGTTAGGAAAATTATGGAATAATTTTTTTTTGTTTAAAAGAGTCTACAACTAGGTTACAAGGCAACAACTGTCACTAACAAGTTCCAAAACAATTCTAATTCACTAGAACATACTTTTCCTTTATTAACAATTATTAGAGGTCATAAGGTCCAAATTTAGGGTTAGAAGGTACAATAAGGTTCAGAGGGTAATTCCTCACCATACCCACTCTCTAACAGGCTTAAAGGTTCAACTTGATTTTTCTCAAACTTAATGCATTCAAAATTTCCTAAATTATTCCCATTGGATAGGAAATTTCCTCACCTTTCCATTGATATAAAGAAGTCCTCCTAACTCCTCATATTTTTTTGAGTTATGGGCCGGCGGGCCTTGGGGTGAAAATTTTCCCCAAGAGCGGGCCTGGGGCCTAGGGGTGAAAATTTTCCCCAAGGGCGGGTCGGCGGGCATGGGGAGACTTTTGGAAATTTTCCGCATGGGGAAAAAAAAAAAACTTTGCACCTGTGCACCCACAGGTCCACAAGTCCACTAGGGACACATGGTGCCTCCCAAGTCAGCGGGGGAGAGGGGGCGGTGGAGAGACATTTTGAAAAATCTTCCCATGTGGGGTGAAAGCCAACTTTGCACCCACACTCCTGCAAGTCCGCAAGGGACACGTGGCATCTCCTAAGCCAATGTGGGAAGGCGGGGTGGGGGAGAAAATTAGTTTAACACCCCAAAGGGCTAAGAGGGTAGCATTCACCCACACCTCCACCGGCACCTCGCGATGCCATGTGGTGCTCTGATTGGCTGCAGGCAGGTGGTGGCGGGGAAAAAATTGGAAAATTTTCCCAAAATTTTTAGGACTCTAAATTTAAAAAGAGATCCCCCTCCACCTCATGATGCCTCATTGGTGCCATGTGGCATTTGGAAAAATTTTCCCAATTTTTTTCGAAGTAAGTTAAAAGTCCACCTCTCGGTGGTGGGAAAAAAATTAGAAAAAAAAATTTTCCCAAAAATTTTCCTAAGAGCTAAGGAAAAAAATTCGGGCACGGGCCGCTTGCCAAGGAAATTTTTCCCAATTTTTTTTTTTTTTTCTAACGCCAAGGAAGAAAAAAATTCAAAAGGCCATAACTTTTGATAGAGAGCTTGGTTTTGGGAAAATAAGGACTTTATGGAAATCTCTCGACGTCCTCTTTACTTAAAGGATCATTAATTTTTGATTTTGATAAAGTTTAAGGGGTCAATTTCAAGAAAATGACTGTAGGCTTTTTACAATGCAAACTGGTAAATTTTAACTTGTTAAATTTGTTCAATTTGTTCTTGTCCCTCTCTCAACATGTCAAATAGACATGGAAAATTGTTCTTAGGTGTATTTAAGAGATATTTCAAGATTCAATTTGTCTGATTGATTTTAATTTGAACATTTACATTTCTTGACAACAACACGACTGCAAAATGGTTTGAGCCCGATTTTGCTAAGTTTTATAAGAATTTCCTTAAGTGTTAATGTCTAGATGAATTCGATTAGATCTTATTATGCCCAAATTAATGTTTCATTTGTTATTCCTTTGTTGCAGATTTGGTCTGAGCATTTGGGATTAAATAATTGTCAATTGGAAAAAATAAAACAAAGTTCAAATTTTAAAAAGGTCTATTTTCCATTTTCTTCTTCCAAGTATTATAATGTGTTCCAAACCTAATCTAATGCATTTAGTTGATTTAATTCAACTTATTCAAAAACTATAATACATCTCTGATTTCCAATTTTTACATATTTCAAAGGACAAAGTATTACATTTCCTTTATACGCATTTCTTTCTTTCAAATAGATATTTCAATTACATTTAAAAGATCGATTCAATGCCACTTGTGTAATTTGAGAAAGGTGATACATCATTTATTGATTCCAAAAGACAACTTTGTAACATCCTTCTTTTATTCCTTCCAAAATCATATATATATAAAAACAGGTAGAATATTACATTTTCTTCTCACGTGTTTCACTTTTCCTCTTTTCCAAAAGGATTTCATAGAACATGTTAAATATAATTTCCAATGGAATAATATCATATGAACAAGGAAAACACTTCCATTAATTCAAATGAAACTCTTACAACCTCCTTTCCATTTGATTTCAAAATACAACATACAAAACACGTGTCATTCTTTCACATTCTTTCCAAAAAGAGAATACAGAGTATAACTCTTTTACATTTCAAATTTCCACTTTCATTGCCAATACAAAGTATCTTTCCATTATAATGAATACACAGATCATCCACTTCAAGTGGGAAAGGGGCTACAATAAGATTTCATTTCACAAGGGATTTTCAAACTATCTTTATCTCAGCTCCAGAACAACAACATGCAAATTTCTCATTCTTCCAATTTGATCACAACAAAAGTAGGGAAAGGCAACGCTCTCCACCCAACCAAGACATCCAATGAAGAGGAGAATCCATCCTTCTTCATTGGCCCCCCAGCCCCAACCACAAAGCAATAAAAGATGTGATCCAACTCATGGCAACAACAAGCTTCCACAAACACTCAAGCAACATAATCACAATAAAACACAGTCCAAAATAGAATGTAGTTTTCAACTATATTAAAACATGAAAAACATTACTGAGGCTTCATCAAGCAAGCCAAAGGAGAAAGAAACTATGGGGGATGCTGCTTATGCCTCCCAAAGGGAAATGGGTATCACCACCTGAGAACAAACCACCAACATATATATATATATATATATATATATATATATATATATTTCAAATCCTTGACATGCCCTTATGCCTCCCCAAGTACCCCTTATTCCTCACATTTCCTTATGCCTCCCCAACCTCTTATGGCACCCCATAATGAGTAAAGAAATGCAAGCTATTTCTTTGTAAGGTGGAACCCAAATCCCAACTCCCTCCACCCTTATACCTCCCTAAAACACACTTGTGCCTCCCACAAAATATAACCCCATAGTCTTCTCCTACACCATTCCTAGGCCATCTACCCAACATCCCACAAACATGCCAAAACATTCATACATTAACACTTACATTCATAAAAGAAGAGCATTTCAAGAGTCAAGCTCCTACCTCTCCATGATGGAGTTGTTCCAAGTTCCAAAACAACAAGCTTTATCCCAATGCAAGCAATCCAAAACAACCAAGCACAAGCATGCAAAATCTTTCCAAAAAACTTCTTCAAAGCAAGAGCTCCCAAAAAACAAAAAGAATTCACCCAAGAATAAAGTCTCCAAAATGAAGCAACCCCAAAACAAGGCAAGCCATTTGAATTTTATAGAAGAGGGAAGGGAAGAGGATGAGGCAGATCCATGTAGGATGCCATATCACACATCTTCAACCCCAACCCAAAATTCAACTTCATTCTCCAATGCATAATAAATAGGTGGGTGAATAATATGACAGTTTACTTACACACTCAAATCCAACCCACACCCCAAAGGACTGAGATTAAATCATGTAAGAAAAGTGCAATTAAAACCTACAATCTACCTTCTCAAAAAGTATTATAAAAGTCTAATCTCAACTCCCCAACCATAGGTATGGTTGGTAATTAAATTTAAGAGGTATGGGACAAGTTTAACTTGTCCCACAAGCCTCCAAAATCAGCCTCCAAGGACAATTTCAAATTTCCAAGAAGGTGGAGTGTTTCACACTCAAAATTAATTCACACATCACTTACATATCTCTTACACATACTTATATCACTTTAAATCATGGCCAACAACTCTCATTAATTACCTTCTTATGACATATTTGATTTATTTATTTTAACAATATGATTACTCACAAAATTTACACACCATTTAATAATTAATGAAAGGGGTAAAAGCATCACAAAATAAACACATGCAAACATAAACAAAGGGACCAAAATAAAATAAAATACATAAAACCCCTTGGTCACAATTAAAGGTGATCCCCCATGGGAATCCCTAACACACACAAACACACACAAACAAATACTAGTTGTCATGGTGACCTTGTTGAATTCATCTAGAATTCCAATGTGGTTGGTCTCCAATCCCCGATGTTTGTTGTGATATTTTAACCTACAAAACACAAAATACCTCCTTTCGGCCTCATGGCCATATCAAAACATCCAAACTAATATAAATATAATTACCAAAATCATCTAGATATATGAATCACAACAACATCAAAGCAATCTAGCAATGTCATTTGTAATTTTACTCAACACTTATATCATCATCCAATAATTTCCATTTCTAGGTCTACTCACAATATCCAAATATCACAAGTCACAATTATATAACTATGTCAAACATATACATCATCAATATAAAGTGTCTCTAATAATCATCATATAACATCATCAATATAACCCATGATCTAACATGTATCATCATAATAATAATCATCATTAAGTCTATAATATAATCAAGTATCATGATTAGTAAAAAAAGTTGTCAAAAGGAAAGTGGGCACTACTGAAAATTGATATTCGGTGGTTGAACTTTCAAAGTGGGATTTGATGCATATCTCATGGTGGTTGGATCATAATTTGACTTTTCCCTCTTCTCTCTTTTTTTCTATCTATATATACTATAACACTTCTCGTTTGAGAGGTAGAGACATTCTAGGCATAGAGAAACTCTATCAAATTCGTTTCTCAATGCCATTTTTGAGCATGAACCTTCTCGCCATGCCCGCAGAAAATGTGGTTGTGCCTCTATTCCATAATTGTAATGGTCTCCAGACACCTTCTAGAGTAATAAAAAACATGTTTTTGTGGTGTTCTTCAACCCTTTGCATAGTTTTTGTTTCTCCCTTTCGTCTTGGTTTTCTCAGTGCATGTATTTCACATTTCCAGTGCATGATGTTGTGTTTCATCAATTTTAATCGATGGTTTACGAGATCTCGGCCATGTCACTTCTATTTGACCTCCCTCATCTCCATTTTTTCAGTTTCTTTCTCCCTCAATATAATATCTCGCTTCCTTTTCTCCGGTGTATCACCATTTTTGTGTAGGCTCTATTTTTCTCTTTCCCTCTCCTTGGTTACTTGGAGTGGCTAGATTAAGTTAGATTTAGTTTTCTTGCACTAGAGTAGCTCGTGGCGGGTAGTAGTTTAGGAAGAGGAACCAACCTTCTCTGGAGGATCATTCCCATTTGCAAGTCCCATAGCTTAGGGAATGATCCAATGTTATGAAAATCACACCAAATGACCTTGCCTTAGAAAAGTATATCTAGAACTCAATTGGGGAAGCTGTGATTTTACACAAACAGCTTTTGGCATGCCCAATGGGACAGTCTAAAGCATGTTACCACTTAACCTCATCAGGTTCGATGTGCTCTTGGCTAAGATTTCAGCCTTTGGAGGCACTTCCAAGCACATCTAGTGACTCCATCTGGTCAACAACCCATCCTCTGAGTTGCATACCTTTTCCATCCATTTCCAATCATTTTCATCCATTTTCTTCTTCCATCTCTTTCATTTTCTCCCATTCCATGAGGTTGTGCAATCATGACTTCATTACCTTCATGGAACTCACACTTATAGCAACAGAAGTACGTTCTACCTCCAATGTTTTTCACAGCTCCTCCAAATCGGCATTATGAGTAGATTCGAATCACTATACCTATCCATGAAAGCAATGCCAAAACCAGTTTGACCATGAAGCTTATCAGGAACAAGGATATGCATATAATGAAAACAACCAAATGGAAGATGTTGGCATGCTTTGGAGAAGATTCAAAAATGGAGGATGACATGGTTCATCGAGGGCATAACACAAATGAAGGAATTAAATATTGGTTGCAGGGCACCTTGTCCATGGGAAGGCCCTTTTCCAATACATTACAGCCCTCAAGAGAAGCTTGACTTCATGGTTGAAGTGTTGCCTTAGCTTACATAGTGGATTGAGGACATTGGAGCTTGTGAGAAAAGTGCGGGACAACCTTGACAATGGGTAAGTCAATCCCCAGCTCCCTGCCTTTCATTTTCTCTCCCTCAATATTTATCATTTCAGTAGAGGCAAGAGTCAAGCTCCTCACTTGCTTCCCGAAGTGTTGATTTCATTTCTCCATCTCCTAGTCTTCCACCTTATCTCAGTTCTTCTGTCCTTTTCCCATCCAAACAGTCATCCCCTCCAAACAAACAAGAAGTTATGACCTCCTTCCCACCAAAAACAATTATAAAGACGATTGAATCCCAACCTCGCCAATCCTCTTTCTTTCCCAAGTCCATATTAGGAAGACACTCAAGAATCCATTCAAGGGGAACAACAAGAAGAGGATCCCAACAGAAAAGAAATGACAGACAATCTGAAGAGTTGGGTTGCCAAATTTGGGTTTACAAATATCCCCTTCATGGTCAAGCCAATAGAGGAGATCAAGATTGCAAAACTCGATGCAATGAGTTTTGTAATAGTTATTGTAACATTTAATATGTCTTCTTCTACCTTGATAAAAAATCTTGTAAACGTTGTACTTGTAATATTGTGTCATCTTATCTTCTCTCTTAAGGAGAAGGGTTGGGAGATTGTAAACTTGTTCCCACATTTTGGGAAAGGCTCATATACTTGTATTTTTCTTGATATATTATTATCTTATGTGAGAAAATTTTGAAATACATTTACATATTGTTAAAAAGGGTGTTGGGAAGATTTGAAACCTTGTAATATATTTTATAATCCTTTTTAAGATGAAGCTTTATATTATACTATTGTCTTGGAATATTGTTGCTTTTATTTTCCTATTTTGTTCTCCATTTTTAAGTATGGCAATGTTAAAAAGGAGATTTAGTTGAAGTTGTAATAAAGAATTTTATTATTGTATTTTGAAAATAAATCTTGTATTTTGATGACAACCTTTGAAAATGAAAATTCTACCTCCTTGTTATAAATTATAGTGGAAAAGAAAAGAAATAAAAAGGGGCTTAAAAGGTAAACCTAGTAGTCTAGACTTTAAGTGAAGGTGGTTCAATAAATTAGGACGAAGGCATTCTCTTTACATCTGAAATTTGAATAATAATTTAATAAACCAATTATAGAAGTTTAGCACTAAATTTATTATTTGGTTTTGTTAGAAACAAGTAAAATTTCTTTTATTGTCTTACAATATTCTAGTGTTCAATATTAAATCCCTTAGTTTTGTTGAGAAATTAAGAAACAAGTGGATAATTTTCACTTATTTTCATTATTCTACAGTCTAATATTAAATCACTTGATCTCTTTAATGAATATAGAAACAAGAGAAGAGATTTATTGTTTTTAATATTATCCTAAAATTTAGTTTTAAATTTGTATTTGAAGTGAGATAAATTCTTGTTTGGCCTTTGGTGTGTAAAGGAAAATTGAAAAAAATAGTGGGAAGGTTATATTAATATACCTTGTATGTTAGTGTTATCCCAAATTCTCCTGTTTGGAAAATTTGGTCAAGACAACTCCTGCACATAAGGAAATTATGAAGGAAACGACTCAGACCTGCGAGCTCACATTCCAGAATGACAAACAAGGTTGCATGGAGACTTTATAATGGAATGGCGGGACCTACAAAAGTTTAAACAACCATGTGTGAGAAAAAAGATAAGCTTAAACAAGTGTCGCATCTCCACGTGTCTCAGGATGAAACAGAGGCAGGGGGAAATGGTCAAGCCAAGTCAAAAGGCAGAGCTTCAAGGCCGCAGGGGTTTTCTAAGTTTTGTGTTTCATGAAAAAGGGAAAAGATAAATTACAGACCTGAAAGCCCTATTTTTGATCTAATTTGAATGCCACATGTCCCATATCAAAGGGGAACTATTTTTCAAGTTGTTTTCCCGCCCTCCTGTACGGACCCAATACAAACTTTGAAGGGGCATATCTTTCGACTCAGGGCTTGAAATATTGCAAATCTGACACCGTTGGAAGCGTCTTGACGTCCTCTACGCCATGAAAGGATTAAAATTCATTTTTCAGCCCTTGGTACCTAAAAGTTGAAGAATAGTCTTCATGGCCATTAACACGAATCCAATCTCTTCAACTACCAGATCTGATTCATTCAATCCGCTGGGAAACCAGAAGTGACATATTGTGGGTGAATTTGTAGAAGGCATTGATATTCAGTGGTTGAGATTTTAAATCGGATACGATGCATATCTCGGGGTGGTTGAAGAAGGATTCAATTTTTTTCCTCTTCTCTCTCTTTTCTTTCTATATATATTGTAACACTTCTCGTTTGAGAGGGAGAGACATTCTCGGGATAGAGAAACTCGACAATTTTTTCTCGATGCCATTTTTGAGTAGTGAACCTTCTCCCATGCATGGAAAATGTATTTATCCCTCTATTCTAGAAATGTAATGGTCTGTGCACCTTCTAGAGTAATAAAAACATTTTTTTGTGGTGTTCTTCAACCTTTTACATCGTTTTGTTGTTTCTCTATGCCTCTCCCTTCCAAATTTATTTTTATATGCATGTATTTCACATTTTTGACAGGTGTAGGATATCATGTTTCATGGAGTTTAATGGTGAATTTGAAGATCTCGGGCCATGTCACTGCTCTCTAACCTCCCTCATCTCCATTTCTCTCTCTTTTTCTCTCCTCTCTCTCTCTAATATCTTGTTCCCTTTTCTCTCTCTCTATCACCTCTCTATGTAGTGTAGGATTTCTCTCTTTTCTCTCTCTCTCTCTCTCTCTCTCTCTCTCTCTCTCTCTCTCTCTCTCTCTCTCTCTCTCTCTCTCTCTCTTCTCTCTCCTCTCTCTCTCTTGTTATCCCTTGGAATTGTTATATTACGAGTAGATAGTCACATTTCCTTCCTTAGAAGTAGTTTAGTGCTAGGATTAGGAAGAGGAACCAACCTTCTCTAGAGGATCATTCCCATTTGTAAGTCCCACACCTTGGGGAATGATCTAGTTTTATGCAAATTACACCAAATCACACCAAAATTGGATCCATAACTCATTTGGGGTGTGTGATTTCGCACTAATAGTAAGAATATTTAAAGCCCATATTTTACACACAAAATATACAACACACATAATAATAAGATAATTTTATTTTTGGCTTACATTGTTTGATACATAACATCACATAGGATCACTTAGGAAATGTATAACAAATGATACATTTGTGTAACAATGGACCCACATATATAACATGAAACAAATTATGCACATCAAAGCCACATTTCCAAAAGTGAAAAAGTACAACCACACCCACGATAAGATACACTTACTCACATGAGATTCCCACAACGCATCATCATTCATTGTGAAATATTTATTGCAATCCTATTTTTATTAGTTGACTATAATTGTAAGAATAACCCATAACATGGGACCTTCATTCCTTTACAACTAGGCTGCATGTTTTTGTTTAACATTTCACCTATTGTTGTTCCTTTAGAATTCACCTGTTTCTCTTGTGGAAATAACTTTTTATAACATGATTGTGTTTAGGAACATATATACACACATGCTTATTCTAATATTTTAATTAAGGATTTGTTTGAGAGAGCCTTGTTTACTTTGTTTGGAAAAATACTCTCGTTACATGGATGAAAATTCAAAGGAAGAAAATGGAAGGTTACTAGATCAATAGAAAACCTATCGCGAGTTCATTTGCTAGAATAGTTTTAATACTAACAATAAATTATTTTAATATTCAAGCTATTATAACCAAATATGTAGGTTAATTAATTAATTTGTATCATTCTTTATTCAAAATCCATTGATTCAATTAGGATTTCTTATATTCATAATCATATTGTGCATGGAAGGGTACATTACATCTGTGTTCTCATTACGAGATATTTCTCTTTGAATTTAAGTGATGGAATTCACATTTGAAACTACTTTTGTTTATTCATCTTAAATATTTACTCCTAATAGAAATGGGTTAATCACATGATTTTACCATAAATTCTACTTCTGAGTGATCCTAGGTTTTACTATATTCTTATTTAGGCCAAGGTTTCTACAAACTTTTACAAGTTGAAATAGAGTGTAATTTCCTTAACTCACAAGAAGTTGGCTACAACTGAAGTTATCCCATTCTCAAGGCTACATTTGATTATTTCATGAGAATCCTTTATTAATCCCCATTAATGCAAACCAAATTTTTTATTATGCATCATATTTGATTTTTTGATTTATTACGTTGTTGTATTAGTCGCGGAGCTCTACTTTATTACATTCATTTTATGATCACATTTGAAATTTTTGACATCGTTTAATGGCATACCATTTTTTGTATCGACATTCCTTAGTTTCCTATTATTTACCCTTTCATTCACTGCGTTTAAGCGATTACTTTAAATCTTATATTATCATTATTTTGGAACAAATGAAATTACTATAATACTCACTTAATACTAGGGATTAAGACTTCTAGGAGTACAACCTCACACAAGACAACTCATTTCATTTCTCTTATACATGCAAGTATTAAGTTATGTTGCAAGAGATTTATCTCAAACCTATTTCAAAAAAGCCTCCTACAAACCTATTTCAATTGTTGGGTAAATACACAAGTAATTCGAAACGTGGTCTCCACTCACAAAATTAAGATCTCACAAGAGATCAATCGTAGGTAAAACAACCAACTATCTTGCAAGGCTTTGGCCACCCACTAGGGTACTAAGGGAATTTACGCACTAAGGGGTCAAAATTATTCATGATATGGTCATACCAACAACAATAAGACATGATCACCTCACTCGTCCCAAAATGATAGGTTTCACAACTTAAAATCACCACCTCATTAAATATTCGAGTAAAAAGGTCCATAATAAGACGTCTTAGGTGTGAAACAAGGAGATGATTAATGAGGTTAGAGTATTTTAATTACATGATCTGTGGTTTACACCTTGAAAAAGACTTAGACGGAGGAAGGAAGTACAATAGGCATTATAACTCGTACATTTTTTATAGTTTTAATGAGATGAGATTCTACCTAGCATTGTGGGTGTTAAGGAATTAAACCAATAATTGACATAAAAAAGGATTAGTTTAATATCTTTATAACATAGGTACAACATTGAGTACAACTTCACATCCAATTTGACACTATACATTATAGCCACATTGTTATTCCCTTTCAAAATGTACAAAGAAAAATTCTTCGATTAACAATATCATTATCCTATGCTATTACACGTATTACAAGGTGAATATAAATTTACAAAGATGACTCATTAAATGCCACATATCACATCCACGAATTCCTTTTGTTCAAAGTACCTACAAGAAATGATGACTCGGTCCCTAGGACCGGTATGGAAATCCCCTACACTCAAGCATAAATCCACACATTCATCATTTTAACATTTTAAATTACCTAGAAAAGAGAGAAAGAGAGAGAGTTTCTCAAGAATTCACACTTTAACATTTAGTTGCACATAATATTTTAGTAATAGAGAAAGAGAGAGTAGTAATGAGAGAGAAAGTTAAGAGATGTTTAATTTTCCATTCAAAATGTCATAACCATTTGCATTTCATTTCAAACCAATTCAAATTTTCCCATTCATTTACATTTTCAAATCAATTAATTATCATAATCATTTTTAGAGAGAGAAAAGGGTGGAGAGAAAAAATCACCATACATTTAAAAATTCATTTATACAACATAAAAGATCGAATAAACTTCTACATGGAATTTCTATGGTATTACGAGGTCACATGCGTGGCTAGAAGTCAAACAAGACTCAAAAGGGGGATTCTAACTAATGTTGATGAAACTAACCAAAACATCAAAGTGTCTACAAACTGGGTCTTGAAAACACTTGGTGTAAGTTTGATCATGAATTTTGATGATTCGTAGTTACTCTCCCGTATATAAATAATACATCGTGTCGACGAAATTTTATTATGACAAGAAAAGCTCAAGTTCAAGGGAAAATTCGGGGCCGTTAGCATAATGGTGGAAGAAACTCTTGTCACACAACGATAAGTGACCCCAAAAACCCACTTGCAAAATTATTTTCTTAAGGTGTTTTCATTAAACTGAAGGTGGGTTCTTTTTGTTGGCGATCTAGAGGTAGGAGGTAGTGGTTTTAAGCTTTTCTCAAGCTAAGCGACAACCGTAAGCTGAAACTAATTTTGTTTCATTTAAATGACCATGTCACCATAAGTGATTGATAAGCTAAGAGAGTTTAGGAATACGACATGTAAGAGCGTTAAATAATTTTTAATAACTTGGTTAAGGTTCCATAAGGTTTTCCATGTCACCCTGGGTCATGCAAAAAGTTTCGATTTTATGGTATGTTTGGGTGTGGCACTCCATGTGCATATCTTTCAATATAATTTTTTTATTGTTTATGGTTTGAGTGTTCACGTCAATGAAATATTTTGTCATTTGTTGGAAATATTATCCCTATTATTCAACATTTAATGTTGAAAATGATGGAAATGATGAAGTGAAAATTAATGTAGGTGAAAAGGGGAAATCCCTTCCTTTTTATGCAAAACTCATGATCCCCACGTTCAACGAGACCACGTCATCTTTCCAAATACACCAATGGAAAACCACATGACCAAGAATGATGAGCTCCAAAAACTGAAAACTTATTATTGATGCAGACTCACAAAGACTCTCGGACGTTGATCGATTTCTAGGTTGATCACTCTAGCATCCAGTGTGATTGCACAACATTGAAACCTCTCTACAAGTGTGGGACTTGTAAAATGAGAGAGGAATCTCCAGAGAAGGCTGGTTCCTACTCCTAAACTACCTACCACAAGCTATTCCAGTGCAGGAAGCTAATCTAATCCTAATCTAACCATGCCAAGGAGACAGAAAGAGAGAAAAGGAAAACAAAGAAAAAGCCTACACTAAAATGGTGATACACCAGAGAAGGAGAATGTTGAACATCTATCAAAACTGCCATGGAACAAAGAGAGGTGAGTAATGGGAAGGATGGACAGATGCATCACGAGCCCAAGGATAGATTTCACACGTAAAAATGTCCCAAAGCTCCATGAACACGGCTCCTGGACTGCAGTAATGAACATTCAAACGTGCACAAATACTGCGCAATGAAGAGAGGCAAGAAGAAAACAAGCAAAAATGAGCAAGGATGGACAGATGCATCACAAAACATGTTTTTGTTGCTTCAGAAGTTTGCACAGAACATCATTTCAATAGTAAAAGGCAAAAATGCCATTACAGAGCAGTAGAGGAGGTTCGAACTCCATTTTCAACCCTAGAGAAGAAAAGAAGGGAGGGCCGAGCTGAAAAGATGAACCCCGTAAAGAAGACCCTCCTTACAATTTATAGGAAGAATGAGAGAGGGAGAAGAGAGGAATTCGAAATCTACCCCAACCACCTCCAGACTGCATTTAATTATCTCATTATGGCGGTAGGTGAGATCCCCAACAACTCAAAATATGGCGAACTGTATTTTGCATTTTTAAGAATTTTTTTCTCACCCAATTAAATATATCTAGTCTTAGTTGGACAGAGGACCTCATAAGCTTTCCGAAAAGTCCAAACTTGCATGAATCTGAGCTCCCAGTCAAAAGTTATGGCCATTTGAATATCTCGCATCAGTGCTCGTTTTCTGTCGGCGCTCAAAATGTTACGCCTCCTGAAGGTGCGCTATAGGCGCATCCATATCTGTGTCGACATACCCTTACATGCGCTAAGGCATGAATTATGTCATGTCGACATTCGTGTTGTGCGCCATTTCCATGCGCCAAGGGCGCATCCTTTACCCTGTCGACACTCATTGTTGTGCACCACTTCCGTGCGCCAAGGGCACATCCTTTACCCTATCGACATTCATTGTTGTGCGCCACTTCCGTGCGCCAAGGGCGCATCCTTTACCCTGTCGACACTCATTGTCGTGTGCCACTTCCATGCGCCAAGGGCGCATCCTTTACCCTGTCGACATCCATTTCGTGCGCCACTTCGCGCCAAGGGCGCATCCTTTACCCTGTCGACACTCATTGTTGTGCGCCACTTTCCTGCACCTTTTGAATGTTAGGGATTTGAGATTCTTTGATTTCTATATTCTCCTGTTAAATCTATATCGACCAGAGATATTTACAACACTTACCATATTGTAACTAAAACCAAAGGATGAGAGTGATGACAAAGGTGAAATGATTACATGGATACAAGCACCCGGTGAATCAACAAAACACAAACTCATTTTGATACATGCTCGGAGGAAGATAGAAATCCTTGTGGAATTTCATCTTTAAAGCTACCCACAATTCAAGACAGACACTATGACCAAATTAAAAGATAAATTTCCCTTGGACCTTATTCCACGCCAACTCCATAATCACCTCTCAATTGATATTCCTCAAATTTCTATTGGATGCACATTACATCATGCCACGAGATCAATATTCCATGGCCAAGTCATCTATGCAAAGTGGTCAAGGAGCTATACTAAGTGGTCATTTAACATTTTCCTTATCTCATTCATACGATCTTACCGCTATTGCATTCCATAAACTGACAGATGAGCAAGGAAATTAAGAGAATATAGTTCACATTTCTTGCATAGTATTCCTTATTTGTATACATGGCCACAAGGAAAATTTTTACCATGGCATCTAACAAGGAATCCCTCCTATTTTATATTCTCGAGGAATTTTACCACCGTGCTCTACATCTACCATTTTGACATAAACTTGGAAGAGTGCATGTAAGTTTATATTACTCCAGTAACACGGGTTTTGATGGGAAAGGTCAATATTTAGACATTACACTACCATGAAGCACCTTCATGATCCTCAATATTTTTCTTCTTATTTTTAAAACAACAAACACCACATCAACAAGTAGTATTTCCCCCTCAGAGTTATTTAAACACGCCTCAATTGTAGATACACAACCACCACATGTTATAAAACAAAAAAGAAGCTTATGTGGTCGGGAATTCTATACAACCACTTATAGAAACATCATGTTTATCCTTTTTCCTTAGAATGGCCATGCCTTCTACAAGCTCCTATGTTGGCGTAGGGAAGGGTGAAAAATACCACTCTTGTAGAGACATACATGGATTAGTATAAAAGTAAATCAATACATCTTGGCTTTACGCTTTGAATTCAACACCTCCTTATCCTTAATATTATTCCTCCCTTATACCTAAAAGAGTAAAACATGGTAGGAAAAACTTTCCTTTTCTCTCGGAGGCAAAACAACCTACTTCCTCTCTAGATACATATAAAAATCCCAATCAAAAAATTTATATATAGTGAAATAAGTATATATTTGGGTATTAATTTTTCTTTGTGTAGGGTTTTATTGAGCCAAAAATGGGCTAATTTTAGAAGGCTAATGTTGATAGCTCCATTAGCATGATTTTCCCCACCACATTCTACACATCAGTAACTATCCTCTTATTGTTAAAACTTCAACATTAACTTTGGTTTACTATGGTTAACGTCTTGGATTCTCAAATTAAGTGCTCATCCTATTATGCGAAGGATAATGAAAGGTATCGAAAGATGATTCGGGATGTGTTGCTTCCATTGTTGTAAGATGACAAAGTCAAGTGAGAAAAGGACCATTGTCCTTCCCACATTGCACTCCACATTATTTTAGGTTTTATTTAAATTTATTTTGTTATTTTTTTTTATCTTGGGCACTACATTTCCATCCCCTTTTAATATCATCTTCCTTAATATGACAAAACACCAAAGCTTGAGGGATACGTAAGCAAAAATTCAATAATGACACATGTCATTTAACAAAAACAACTTGTATGCACAATGTGACCACAAAAAAGCAAGCTAATTTTGGAAGTATCTTAAAATTTAAGGTTCTGTGAAGATTGGTAGTTGGTTATATTTTTCTTTATTATTTAATTTATCTTTTTCCTTTACAGTATTTCTTAATCTCAAGCTCTTAATATTCATTGTTTAGAATTTCAATTGTCTTTGTCACACAACACTCAACACAACACAAACGACCCATGAGACATCTTGTTACATACTTTCACAATTGTATCACATCACAAGACCTCTAATTCCACCATGGAAAGACAACCAAGTAGTCCACATAACGAATAATTTCCAACAATTATGTCACATGCATAGATCTAACACACACATGTGGTATCACAAACATAATCATGACACCGATACATATACAACCGATATCATATGACCTAAAAACCATGACTGTACCAACATAATACCAAGACTATATCCAACATTACATAGTAATCTAAGAGGACCGTCAATCCTCAATCATAAAAATGTCTAACAAAACTCACAAGAGTACACATAACTCATAATACCAACTCCACACATAACAACACATCACGAAACAACTCCATATATCTCCAAAATAATCTCAAAAAAACTCCATATACCTCCCAAAGAGAAAGAATCGTAGTGTCAAAACTAAACTGGGTCACCCAACCATAGATCCCCCTCCCCCGATTTCTCCATATCAGGTCACTCAACCATAGAGCCCAAACTCCTTTCTCCATTTAATGAGGCTAGTTCACCCTATGGCCCTAGGCACATAGAGCCCCGTCACTTTGCTAACCCAAGTGACATAATAACTCATGGTTTAACAACCCACTAGTTATTTGTAACTCCTTGAGGCATACCCCCATAACACGAAGTGGGTCCATCAACTCAACCACTTCATGGTGAATCCGATGACCCCATTCCAACACATTACGACATTAGAACCAACATAACAATATGTCTCAAATGGAAATTTGAAAAAATTCCAAGCCTTACGCAAGGGTATAAAACTTTTGAACATGAAAAGAAAGTTTAAAACTAAGAAAAAAATTGCTAATTATCCATAATTAATGTAAAAATCCACATGTTAGTACAACAACCAAATAAAATGTCCGAATATAAGAACACGTCAATCAAGAAAATGTTGGTTCTTGCAGAAAATAGATAATGATCAATTTATGAATAAAATATTTATTGATAAATACAACATTACAATCGGTATGTGACATCATACGGCCAAAAGGGGTATTCATCGAGTTTCTAACACTTAGATATCAAGCCTTAGCTCACAAAAATATACATGTAAAAGAAATGAGTATATCAAATAATGTAATTATCATCATCTCTTCCTGAATTATCCCTCCATACTCCCACAACGCTCAACATTTTCAAAATCACATAGGATTGTTCGATGGAAAACCCAATAGGAAAGAGCAGGGGATGCTAGTTCAAATAAATTTAGCCTACGGTGGTGTGCATCCACAATATACTTGAGAAAACTCGAAATATACTAAATAGATATCTAAGACTCCACTTCCTCCCTTGTACTCAACTCAAGATTAAGAAAACCTAGTCCACGCATCCTCTCTCCACACATACACTCTTGATGGTTGATTCCCTTAGGGTCGTCTAGTGTAAGGTTCAAAACATAACACATAACTACATCACTAACAAAATGGTGATTCACGCACATTAACCATACCATCTTACACATGATATATCTATATAGGGTATAACATAATCATTAGTTTCATGGGTTATAATACATCACTTTTCCACATAATGAACCTAAGGTGCAAGTACTGCACAATAGGGGTCATACGATCACCATATGCCATGAACCATCACATATTACAAAAATTATACGTATAATGAAAACAATGACTAACATTACAACATACGGTCAATTTCAATAAAACATGTTGACACACCAAATTCATCACAACATAGTGGCGACGTCGTGATAAAATTCAATTCACTATATATCTTTTTTTCATGCAACACATCAACATACCTTCATATCACATGATTAAAAACACTCCAACACTCCATAATCTACAATAAAATTATTTTCACACACAACAAGGTGGTACATCAAATGTGAACTCCTCCTCGAGTCTACAAAAAGGAGAGAAAATTATTTCATTACAAACACATCAAAATGATAATCAAATATGCAATAATTGACATGCATAACATGTGCATTCATAATATCACAATTACAACATTGGTTACATCATAACATATATCAAATTACTCTTCCCATCTCCACCACCACCATTCAAAACCATCATAACTCCAATCTATCCCATAGGTTTGAGAGCATGAACCTCCTCTTTGATACCATATGTAACACCAACATTTTACACACAACAAATACAACAAACATAATAACAGGATAGATTTTTTTGTTAACATTGTTTGATGCATAAGATCACATAGGAAAACTTAGAATAATGAATAGAACATGAGATGTTTGTGTAACCATGGACCCAAATATATAACATGAAACACATGATGCACATCAAAGCCTCATTTCCGAAAGTGAAAAAGTACAACCATGACCCACGAAAAGATACACTTACTCACAGAACTTCCCACAACACATCATTATACATGCTCGGAGGAAGCTAAAACTACTCACGGACTTTCATCTTCAAAACTTCCTAGAATTCAAGACACACACCATGACCAGGTTAAAATTTAAATTTCCCTTAGACCTTATTCCACACCAATTCCATAATTGCCTCCCGATTGATATTCCTCCCAGTTAAATTGGATGCACATTACAACATGCTACGAGATCAATATTCCATGGGAAATTCATCTATGCAGAGTGTCCAAGGAGCTATACTAAGCGTTGTTTGAAAATTGTCCTTGACCCATTCATACGTCTCTCATAGCTATGACATTCCATAAACTGAAATATGGGTGAGGAATTTAAGATAATAGAGTTTACATATCTTGCATATTCTTCCTTATTTGTATCCATTCCCACAAGGAAACTTGTGACCGTGGCATCTAACAAGAACTCCCTCCTATTTTATGCTCTGAGGAATTTTCCCACCGTGCTCCAAATCTACCATTTTAACAAAAATTGGGAAGAGTGTGTGTAAGTTTATATTACATGTAGCACAAGTTCTCAATGGGAAAGGTCAATAGCTAGACATTACACCAGCATGAATGACCTTCATGATCCTCAATATTTTTCTTCTTAGTTTTCAAACAACAAACACCACATTGAAAAAAGTATATCCCCTTCAGAGTTATTCAAACACGCCTCAGTTGTAGATGCGCAACCACCATAGGTTATAAAAAATTTGAAGCTTACATGGTCAGGGAATTCTATACAGCCACTTCTAGAAACATCCTGTTTCTCCTTTTTCCTTGGAATGGCCCTGCCTTCTACGAGCTCCTATGTTGGCATAGGGAAGGGTGACAAAGACCACTCTTGCAGAAATATGCGTGGAACAATAGAAAAGTAAAATCAATACAACTTGGATTTACACCTAAATTCAACACCTCCTTATCCTTAATATTCTTCCTCCCTTCTGCATAAAAGAGATAAACACAATAGGAAACAATTTCATTTTCTCTCAGAGACAAAACATCCCGCTTCCTTTGTAGATAAATATAAAAAATTGAGATTAAAAAGAAATTATATAGTGAAATAAGGAGATATTCGGGTATTAATTTATCTCTGCATAGGGTTATGTTGACCCAAAAATGGGCTAATTTTGGACACATATTGGTGAGAACTACATTAGCATAATTTTTCCCACCACGTTCTCCACACTGCAAGTATCCTCTTACTGCTAAAACTTCAACATTAACCTAGGTTCACTATGGTTAACGTCTTGGATTCTCCAATAAAGTGGTCGTCCAATTATGCAAGGAGAATGAGAGGTATCGAAAGGTGTTTAAGGATGCGTCACTTCCACTATTGCAAGTTGATGAAGTCGACTAGGAAAAGTACCACTGTCCTTCCCCACATCATACTCCACACTATTTTTGGTTTCATTTCAATTTATTTTATTAATGTTTTTTTTTTGTTTTATACCACGCACTACACAATGAATATAAAAAACACCATTATATTTTTCGACAAAGGCTGACACAATGTGAGTTAATTTTTTAATTTTTTCATTAAATCAATAAATACCTTTATTATGCTAGCACGTTGTGTAGGCCTAAGGAAAGAATATAATTAGTTTATGACTATATGCCCCTATTATAACTAGTTCATATGAACTCATATTCGAGCTATGTGAGATTTATATAACTCCTCCACATTAATTTCATGTTTCTAAATGGAATATTGGGTTTGAAGTTAAACATTTAATTGTGAAAAAACAAGCTAGCACAAAGCTCTTTGAAATTTTTAATAAGCCACCTCATGAGCACGTTGCCTATATAGATAACTTCTTTACAATAATTTTTTTAGGAAGGTGATAATTTTTTTATTTCATTTAGATTTTTAGTATCCACAATGTTTCTAATTTTAGTAATGAAATCATGTAACTCCTTGACCTTTCTCATGGTAATTCAAAATTGTGTATTTAAACTATTTCTATGTTACACAAAATCCTTGTTTATGATAATTATGCACCCCTTATCAATGTTGCCCGAAACACTCGGACCTTACTATATTTTGAATCCCTAATAAATATATTTTTCTCCTACTGTGCAAATGAATTTAAAATGACTACACAATCCTTTTATGTACATAATATTATAGTCTTCGGCAAAGTTCCTCACATACAACATTATGCAAGCATATAGTATTATGATATTAAACCCATTTACACACCTTCATAATAGTCACGTCTTGTCTAAACCATTACGCAATCCCTTTATATTAAATAATTTTTTACAAAATTATTGTTTGCATCTATACTAAGATTTGTGTGATCCCCGTATGTTTCACAACACTTTCACCCACTTGTCCATTGTTTGTTCTCATTTAAAAACCCGTAGTTGATCTATCTTTCACTTCCTAAATGTTTGACCTTTTTGTAATCCAACCCTTCTACTACATAACCACATAGCTAAATCCCACAACGGATGGTTAAATTACTATAGCTTCATGATCGCACAATGCAAAGGCACAAACATTTACAATGAATGAAATGATGGGAAAATCTTGTAAGCACTTAAATAAGCATATCCAATTATGCAAATAATTCATTCGATAAACTTGGTATAATCCAATGTGTTCCTCTCGCATGCCCATGATCATAATATGACCCACATCTAAACATCTCACATGCAACATATGTAATGCCCACTCCTCCTTGACACTTATTATACTATGATATTGATTATTGTTAATTAGATATATTGAAATTGCGATTATTATATTTTGATTAGAAGATGATAGACTATATAGAAATTTGGATTATCGATATGTCATGATTCATACCTTTTATTATGATGTGCTAGAAAACACTATTCTCGTATAATGTACTAATATGTACCGATATTACCTACGTTTGAATGTTATGACTAGTCTTGTGATCTCATTGATGTTAGTAAAATGGTAGAATCGAATTAATTAGAAATTGTAGACAATTGATAGAATTGCTTAATTTTGATGATGATTATTGATTGATATGTATGAGTTATTTCTCAATGTTATTGATGCACTTGACGCGGAAGAGGTATTTTTTTATGATTGCAAGAAATGATATTACTATAGACCGAAAGGGTCTAGGGACCAACCCTAGAAGAATGTTGGGTATTTCCAACAAGGCCAATTGACAATTTATGTTCTATGTGTGTGTTGTTTAATTGTTATGCTTGGTTATGAGGTTTTCCATGGGGACGGCCTCATTTGTGTGGCCAAGGATTGTGATGTTTCCCTCTTTTAATTATGGGTATTTATTTTATGGTGCATGTATCTCATTCTTTCTAAAATTTATTCATTTTACTATTACTTGTTGAGATGCTTTTAATTAGTTAATTTAACTTAATTAGTAAACTAAACTGAAGATGTTACAAATTAGGGTTTTAATAGGGTAAATGGTCCTCGATATTTGCTTGATGTTGAATAGATTTAATTACATTTTGAAGTATGTACTCTTCCTCCTTTACCTATCCCCAAATTGTACTTTGGATTCATTTTAAGAGGCTTGTGGGACAACTTAAACTTGTCTCACGCCTCTTAAATTCACCTACCAACTATACCTATGGGATAAGGGGTAAAAATTAGACCCCATTATGTAATTTGAAGGGTAAAAAGGTGAAATTATTACACTTTCTTACATGATCTTTTTTTTTTTTTCATAGAGGTATGCAGTGAAAGTTTTTGTGTAGAAGGATATTGTCATATCCTCACCCACCATTTTTTTATCATTTGTTTTGATGTTTGACTTGGTGATGTGGAGTTGAGGAGAGCTTATGTGGCATCTTACATGGAGCCACCTTACTCTCCTCTCCTTTTTTTCTATTTATACAAGTTACTTGAATGTTTTGGGGGTTATTTGTCTTAGTTGTGCACTTACATTTTTGGGAGATTTTTGCTTGAGTTACTTGCTTGGAGTCTTGGAGCTTTTTTTTATTTCAGCTTTAGCTTGGAAGGAGCTTAGAGTTATGATTTTGGATCAATGTTTCTTGCAATGGAAAGGTAAGGACTTAAACCTTGCAATTTTATTTTATTATATGTGCGTTGTATGTAAAATGAATGTTTGTATGTGCATGTTTGGGACTTTGGGTAGTGTTTCCTTAAGGATGGTGTACAAGAATGAATATGGGGATATTTTGAGGGATGGATAAGAGTATTGTTTGCATATTTTGGAGGGAGTTTCGGATCGATGTTCCACCTTTGTAAAACAAGATATTCCTACTTATCTTTAATGAAATACTCGAGTGAGTGATAAGAGAAGTAGCAAGTGATAAGAGTATGACAAAGTGATAAGATTTTGAGAGAGGGATAAGATTTTAGTTTTGTTTTGTGGATGAATATTTTTGGAGGCCTTTAAGGTGGACACTTAACCCATTGGGAGGCATAAGTGATTTTCCCATATTTCCTTTCTCCCTTGGCTTAAAGTTTTTAAGCCTTGTTTTGGAAAAATTACATTTTATTGATATTGTTATTTTGTGTTTGTATGTCCATTGAAAAGATGTATGTGTGTGTTATTTTGGAAGCCATTTTAATTGTGAAGTTGTCAAAGTTGCCATTACTCCCTATTGTTCTATAGTTGGGGCTCTGGGCCAATAAAAAGGACGGCTTCTCCTCCTTATTGGAATAAAGGTTGGGAGGAGAGCATTGCCTACTCCCCCTTCCTTGTATTGTGATTTGAAATTGATGAGATGAAAGAGAGAAAAGTTGAATCCTTAGACATATTTACATTTTTAGAAGACAAAGAAGGAGAAGGCTATTTTTAAAAAAATTTCCATGTTGTCTCTACCTAAGTGGAGGGCTTTTGTAACTTGAATTTTAAAGATTCAACTTCTTGTAAATGTATTATGGAAATTTGATTTGTATTACTTATTCAAGAAATGTATATGTGTGAAAAGAGGCTTGTGAAGGTTGTAATTTATTTGCTATTGCATCCCCTCCAAACTTGTAAGTTTATACAAAAGAATGCTTTTGATTTATCAATGGAAACTATCCTTATTTGAAATGGTTGTACAAGGAATATATGTTTGTTATTTCTTTTTAAATAGTTTTTGTTATCCAATTACATGTTTAATGAAAATAAGGTTGCACTTGGATGAGTCTCCATTTTTACCCTTCCTTTGTAAAATGCTCTATTGGTAAAATTTCATCAAGTATTGTCACACTTGAAAAATCTTTTGCAAACTCAATAGGTTCCTTAGCTAGAGTAGGAAATTGCCCTCTGCTTTATTTGTGCAAAGCCTTCAAACAAATTAACCTATCACACCTTTAGACCCATATGAATATTTAGATATGCATATAAATTTTTTTATATTTGTATATATTTACATATACTTGTTTTTACAAACATATGCACCAAAACTTGTATTTCGAATTTTAAACCAAAAATTAAAACATCTACAAATAATTATAGATATCTACTCATATTAATATAGTATATATGTTAAATGAGTTATTATTATATTATTAATATTTGTTTATATTTTAAGTAGAAATATATATAATTAAAAAAAGAACTATGAAATAAATCCAAATTGGCAATAGTGATAAAGCGTTTAATAAGGAAAACAAAATTTATATCTATGGCTTAGGAAGTCGTGTGGCTATATTGTCATTACTCATAACCGCTGTGTCTATATGTAATTAATAAAGTATTATTAAACAATTTTTATTGTGGAATGACTGAATATCATAACTGGTGGGAGACCCTTAATATAATAATTTTGTTTAAATATAAAAAGAAATGTGGTATTTTTTATTGATTGGGGACATAGGCCTGCGCGGAATAACACGGTGGGTAGGGTGGCGTGGTGCCCCACCCACATTCGTTTATACGGCTCAACTTTTTTTAAAAAATCCGTGACCACTATATTTTAAGCATTGTACATTTCATTTTTTTCAGCCGAAAACTATGACATTATACACACACACACACACACACACGTCTTGTAACAAAGAATAAAATGGGGTGCCCATAATTTGATTTGGGTAAACTATAAAAAAGAATACAAACTAACAATCGCACGCGAGGTGTGCGATGATAACACCGAAAGAGAGGTTGGGGAATAAGGAGAAGGAAGTGGAGAAGAAGAACACATTTGACGGAAAGGTTAAAAGAAATGAAAAAGGGGTATAACAAATCCATTAGTTATATTAGACTGGCTAGAAGTAGAGCGCAACAAGAAACTTTGGACATCTTAGTAAACAAACATAGATTTAATATGGAGTTTAATTTAGTTGCAGATAATACAAACCCAAACCAAAAGCGGTTATCGATACAAAATACACGTGAAATATACATGCACGATTGTTATAAAGAAGGTTTGGCGAACACCGCATGGCTAGATGATTGCTATATACATGCATGGTAGTCGTAAGGAGTTAAGACGAGGGTCGAATGGGGTGAGGGAGAGAAGAGGGAAGGGAGCGAAGACGAAATTCCTCTTGTAGCCTGGACTATAGAAGTGGAGTGGAGGACATGCGAGAGTAGCGGGAGAAAGAGAAAGTTGGAGAAATACGAAGGGAAGAAAGAGACGGAACTCTTGACACAACAGTGAATGTTAGACCTTGTCTTTCAGTTCCGCCAATGTCCACTGTAGCAAGTTGTAGTGTAAGTCCTTGAGATTTGTGGATAGAAAAAGCCCAAGCCATTTTGAGCGGTAGTTGTCTGCACCCTCCTCTAGAAATGGGAGGAATAGGAACATGTAAGGGGTTGTCTGAATCCTAGGGAGGTCCTATGTAACGATCAAACTTGATGACGACAAAAAGAGGTAGACTTGGAGGTCCGAAGGATACCCCATAGACTATGTTGATGATAGAACCAGTAGCGCCGTTGACAAGACCTTTCTCAACCCACAAGTTTGCGGAAAGTGTTACATTCTAGTTGATGAAGAGAAGAACCTTGGACTTCAACCTGGGCATCTTTAGTATCACCGGATGTAGAACATCCGGTTTTTTTGGCAATTGATCTGGCTATAGGAGAGTTAAGGGACTTCAACATAATAAGGTTGTGTGAGTCCACAAGGTCATTCTGAGCGAAAAGATGAGGGCCATTTTTAAAATCAATGCTTTCTTGTTCGGAAAGGGAGGAATCAGATCTTGACATAAGAGCTTCCCGGGTCTTGGATCACAGGACGGCATTATGAATGTTAAGCAAAAAGTTCCTAATGATGCCCTTTGCCGGATCGAGCCTTGTTGTCGGAAGATTGAATGAAGGGAGACAAATATGTTGAATTCTCACCAAAGGGTAGCTCTGTAAGACTTGCTGGCATAAAGCGGGATGTCCATAACCAGAGGGAGTTGACCGAGGTCGATTATAGATCTGCCTCTAAATGTTGAATTTTTGAAGTGCAGAAAGCCTCCCTAAGACGGTAGTTGATTCTCGAAAGTAACTTTGGTCCAGCTTAAACTCATTTCATCAATTAAAATGTATTTGGTGTGCTTGATGGAGTCTTGAAGAGAAGATAAAGCTTGCCCTCTAAGGGTTTGAGTTCTTTAATGGGAAACCGGAGGCTTACGTGTATTGTCGAAGCTGAAATGTTGAAAGAAACTCCTGTTGGGGCGAGCAAAAGGAGAGGTGAAAGGCTCGGTTGGATGAAGAGGCAAATGAAGACTTTATAATGTTAATGAGGAATGATTTTCTAGTACTGCAGTCCTCTTGTATAATTAGTCTCGGCGGAGGAAGGTTGGATCTCGTACGTGAAGTGTTGAATAACTATGTTGAAAGCTTGTTGTTGTTCTGGAGATAAACCTAAAGCTGGAGGGTCGAATCTGTCCACGAAGGAAGCTGAAATATGTTCTTCCTTATTATCTTCGATGAAAGTGGCACCAAGAGACTGTAGAGAAATAGGAACACGATGTGCATGCCAATTGTGAAGGGTGTTAAATTCACGAAGTCCCAACATTTGCAAGTTGTCAAGGAGTGAAGTGTACCCGGGTGGAATTGAGCCAAAAGTTACCAATCATATAGTTGCTCAACAGAAAGGGGGGGCTCGGCCTCAAACTCAATGTCATTGTCAGAGGTGTGTGACGGATTTGATTCATGCCATGCAATATGCCAGGGCTGATAATTGTATTTGAGCAAGCTCCAATTTGAAATGGTTTGTTGAGGTGTTGAACCAATTTCGGTGAGAAATGTTGCGGAAAGGTTTGTATAGAAGGATTTCGCACTCAACGTAAAAGCTCAAAAGAGAGGGAGTCCTTAGATGGAATGCATTGAAATTTGGGGAACACCCAAACAATAGCTGGATGGGTATGAATCTTCCACTTATTGCACTTGCGATATTTGTTGTAATTCCAGTCACGTGCAACTTCAATGAGTGGAAGGCTTTCCATGTTTGAAGTTTGGACCCTGTATGCATCTAAAAGGAGGGATGTTTCTGCATCCTCACACTCTGCTTCAACCAATCTTCTTAAGATTTTTCTGCCTACATTTAGCGTCACAAAAGTGCGACTGCACATTACAAGTGGCAACTGAGGAGCATGTGGCATGTTTCTTATGCGCTAATGTCATGTTTAACCACACTTTCAGTTAACATTTTTTTATGGCTAAATGTGCAAAGATATCAGATCTAAACCTCTCGTATAATAAAGCAAAATGAATGCAAAAACCAATTGTATAATAAAGCGTTCCATAATGTTAGCATAAATTATATGTATATATATACATATTGGACCATACATTTTTATCAATTACAAAAAGGTGTCTCTGTGATATAGATGTGTATGTAAACCAATATTAACAACCATTAAATGGAAAACTTTGAGAGTTATAGTTCATTAGAACATGCGGACAAAAGCATAGTACAAATGTTTTTGTGGACAAAAGCATATTACAGAGGAAAAATGAAAAGACAATGAAGAAACTAAAATATAGGAAAGTGTTATGGTGCGCAGGAATGACAAAATCAAGCAACAACTTTGGATTCGTCCAATTTAAGGGAATCAAGTATGACACATTTCAGTTGTGTATTTCCACGAAAAGTTTCTTTTTTCATGGAGAGAGTGAATTTGTAGTCATGGCCAATTATCTGGTTTGCAATTTCTGTTGTAGCCTCATCGTATATGCACATAGTTGGTGGTGGTCTCTTTGCCGCGACAGCCATGATTGCTTCAGCAGCTGTGTCAAATGTTGTAGCCGATTGTAGCTCTCCTAAGCCATCTTGCAAGTTTATACGGAGAGCATACCTATAGTCGCACTGATGCACATGAGAGTTATAACTTGCACAAAACCACGAGCCATTGTCTGCTGGTTTCACTTTCTTTCGGCATTGTTTGTCACCATTTGCAAGGGGCAAGCCATGTAGTAGAAGTTATCCATTGCAATGTTTGTAATTATAACTGTAAGCGTAGCCCATTCATTGTTGTTTGTATTGCCCATTTGAAGTATTTCTGCAATTGTTGCCACTGGTTTTAAGCTTTGAGGAGGACCTAGAAATTTGTTTGTTATAGAGGGAGTTTCAACAGTGTAATTTTCAGAGGCAACCCATTCTTGCAACGTTTTAGATTCAGGAATCTGAGGATTGACAAACCATTTTGTGCTGGAGACAGTGTCTATGGAAGTGTCGTTGAAACTCGAAACACGCGCTACTTTTATAGCCAATACTGGGAGTTGTGGAATAGAAAGGAGTTCCTCAAGTTCTTGGGCAAGATCCTGTAAATGATGGCCCCATAAAGTTACAGTAACACTAAATCCTGACATGTCCTTCAATTGCAAGCTTCTTCATTTAGTTTCACTAGAATCCCGCTTTCATGCGAATAGTGCAGCAAGGAGAGATTGCTAAAACAATGACAATAACGTCAACAAAGGAACCAACAGGTTTTGTAGGTATATCTTTGATTTCGTGAAGTGAAAGTTATGTAAAGGTATTGTGGCATTATTGACAAGCAGTGGAGAGACAGTGGAAGAAGCTTGTAGAAATATCTCAAATTCGTTGTTAAGGTGGTTGTAACCTAGTTTTGTATTCCCTATCCTTCCATTTGTGATGGTGTATAACTTTCCAAATTCAATTTGTCTAAAAAACTTTGCTGTAATTTTTTTGAAGCATGTAATGCGTATTTTCCGCCTTCATCATCTACAAAATCAAAGATGAAATATGAGCCGTTGCCATTTGCATTCACATATTCCTTAAGCGTTGTTTTTCCAAGGGCACGACCTTCAACAGAACCATGTACGCATGGTTGTTATTTAGTGCACTTATTTTTAGAGGCAACCTTGAATTGTCAGGGAGGCCAACTTTCTTTTGGGGAGGTGTTTGCGGGACCAAAGTTTTGTCTTCTCCATGATTTGTATCAGGATTTGATTTCTTTCCGTGAATGACATGGGCAGGAAGAGGAGTGGGAGCACCAATTTTAGGATGTGTTTCTATCACAACTTCCATTTCGGAGACAAGAACAGTCCTACAAAGGATATAAAAGAAAAGGGACAAAAATTTATTGAATATAAAAGAAATGAAAGTGGAGTATCCATGCATAAAGGAAAATGGATGTATACAATTCATGTTTTATCATTCTACAAAGGGTTTTGCATAGGAGGACAACGCTTCCGTCTTTTAGCCGACCATTTGAAACCTGGCTTGCAAATTTCGAGGGCAAAAGAGCTGTTTGAAAGTGCACACCATCGGAGAGATCCACGCGATGCTGGAGCTCAGTGTTCAATGCGGATCGAAGGGGAAAAATGTTGAGAAGTTGAACTCTCGGTGAGCATCTGTACAACCCTTAATCAAAATAGAGATTCCACCATATGTCAAAGGTGCAGCCATGATCAAGATTGTTTTCAACACACAATGCGCTTCTGCACAATGAGCTAAATCGCATTACAATATTTATAAACTTTTTGGAAAGCAAAGTTAATAGAAACGTAAATGTTTACATCAACGCTAGGCAAAGAAAAAATGGCATCGCCAGGTTGTGTGCAATGAGAACAAGCAAGTATATACGAGATCAAAAGGTATATATAGATCAATATTTATATAAATGATATAATGCCATTATTGTAAAAACAAATTGTAATTTGTGGGACATATTGTATTATTTCGGCATCAATCTATTTTTTTCAAAAATGGGATATCCATCTTAGTCCTTCAGAGCCCAGGATGAATATCGAACACCTCTTGCTTGTTTCAAATCGATTTCAAGCGAAACTATCCTAACGTGATAATTGGCACGTCATGAAATTTTGCTTCCACGAGTCATAAAGTTGAAAGAGATGTAGGCCTAAATCGTTGGAGAGTAGTTTGATGCACGGTAGTTTGTTTTATTGTTATTATGGAGAGCACTCTTCCCAAAGCGCACAACAAGAGTAATTTATGGTAGTTTATTATCTTCACGCATAACATAATCATTATGTTGGTATTAACTTTGTATAGTTGAATCATATCAAAGTGCCTGGATTGTAAGTTGAAGATGATTCCTTTAGACATTTTGTAGTTGAATATTCTTGTATGTCATCATAACATTCGGTGGAATATTTTAAAACTGAAGTTCAATCGGTCAAATATTTGATGCAAAGCCAAAAGGATTGCTGACCGAAGTAGAGTGGGACTCATTAGGATTTAAAGTAATAAATTAATACATTTTCCTGTTGTGTTGAAGATGAGTTAAAACTATAATGTTATATTTATATCTATGATTTCAGCCAATCAAGATTTTAACCTTTTTTCATAGCATTGATGGTAAGTGATGCAGAGGGAAGTAGAAAATACTCAATCTATACAAATGAGGTTCATAATTAGACAGCAAATTTATCTATTGTTAATGCATATGAAATAGGGAAGCATATACAACATAGGATTTGTTTGGAAAAATGTGTCAAAATAAATCGGTTTTGTGGGGGACGAAGTGCAAAAAGTGTTAAAGAGATAAGGTTAAGTGAAAGTACCAGGCATATTAGACAACTACATGTACCTAGTGCAATGCATCAATAATGACCATATTTGTAATGGCTGGAAGTTGAACTTTTCCAACTTTCTAGCCCTTCATTTGTTGATTTGTAACTTTATTTTATTTTATCATCATGTACCTTTGACTAATTCAATTTAGTTCTCTAATTCTTCAAAATATCTTCAAGCTATGAATTAGTGTTCAAATCTTTACATCTCTTTGCAGAGATGTTGTCACAGTTCTTTTATTTACATTTTAATGAATTACAATTCTTTAATTCATGGACACCACTAATGGGATTGGATATGACCAAGTGTCACAACAAAACACAAGAAGGTAGTTCGTGGTGGACTAAACTGTAGAAATAGTTGGGGAGATAACACTTCCACAACCCGCTTAAGAAAACAAGATCTTTCTTGCATAAATAATCACCAAACTATTCCTACAGATTAAAATGAATTCAACATAACAAGAGAATCAAAACAACAATATAAATGATAAAATGGAAATCCTAAATTGTAAAAATTCCTAGAAGTTCTTCAATAGCATTACACTTGCCTCGACGCTCTTAGGCACACATAGGAGCTTCCTACAGACTACATCTTATATTTTCCTAGCTGTTCAACTATAAATTATTCAGCTGTATGATGCATTATAAAAGGTACATGAATTGTAGCTCCATAACAGAAATTGCAGCTTCTTAACACAGATGGCAGAATGGTTTTCAAAGCAAAGAGAATGGTTTAGAACAGAGCGGAAGCTGATGTTGGTGACTTAAATTAACTTGTAAGATTGGTAGCATGATCAAAAGCATGTCAAACATTTTTGCTATGGAAAACTCACTTTTTTTCTTTGTTCATAGTAAACAAAAACATTATTTCATTTATCTGAATATTTTGGAGAGATGATTAAAAATGCAGCTTGAACAGTTTCAGCAAGAAATCTACATAATAACTAAAACAGTATTCTGCAACAATTTATGTTGTGTATGTAGCAATGAACAGTTTCAAGGGAGCAACATATGAGGGAATTCTTTCAAAAAAAGCAATTAGAAAACCATCTGCAACAACTCTACCAAACAACTGAAGTTCACCTATAAGAGCAGCACATGAAGTTTATAAGATACAACCGCCATTAAAAGTATGAAATTTCTCTATTAAAAGTTTTTTTCACATTAATAAGTTTGACAAAGTGGCAAATGTACAATGAAGCAAGTCTCAAACTTAAGGAAGTAAGAGCTATCAAAAACATAACATAATGTTATTTCGATCGAGCAACTGAAAGAGCACATAGTAGATGTTTGCATCATATAGCTACCTAAACTACTTTTATGTACATAAGTTTAATGGAGCATGCCCTTAATGGTTTTCATTTTTTCTTGGCATCTCGTTTTTTTCCCTTGGTGACATTAGCAATTTTTTTGCACCATGTTTTTTTTTCCCTCCAACATGTATTGTCTTTGCAGTTATCCCCATCTTTTTCAGTTTGTGGTCAGGTTCGTATTTTAGAGCATCTTCGGGCGATCATATACAAGCCCAAATCCCCTCAAGTTGGAGCCCGCCGTACGGAATTTGGAAAGATAAAGAGGACAGGAAGGATGCAGGCGTAGACGTTCTCTAACCAAATCAGCGATCACAGGTTTTGCCAGTTTTGGTTGCCTGCAATGGAGCACATTGACAACAAACTTTGTTCGGTTGAAAGCATCTTCTTACTCCAAGTGCAGTGGTGATTGTCACACCATGTGGAGGAAGAACAATTGTATTCGAGTCTTCATTGCTGCAAGTTTACAAGTAACCCAAAACAATAGAAATGAAAAAAAACCAATTCTATAGATATCCGGAAAGGATATATAGTTGAGTCCTATCTTCAATCTCAAGGAACCGAGTAAGTCAATCCGGGAAACCGGAACCGGGCAGAGGACAGAGATACAATCAATTCTTTCACCCAAGTGGTTTTTGCTTCTCCCCGTTCTTGTTCCTAACTCTTACCCGGGCAGTTCCCAATGTTCGGCACTTCCCATGCTTCGCGGGTACAACATCAACTAATTTGCTCATGATCAAGTTACAACCTATGGCAAGCACCTATGGATCTATATGGCCACATCCATGAAATGCCTCCTCCTCGATTTTGGAACTCCTCTAACGCTATATAAACCTCAATAAGTTACATGCTTTGAAATGGAAGTTAAACACATTATTTTTTGTTACAGAGGACAACAAGGAATCAAAGACAAATATTCGGTGTTGTCTGCTTTGGCAGGCACTTTAAAAACCTTGCCAATGGGCAGTCTAATGCCCAATAAAGGGTGTTTTGATGCGGCATCCTAGGGGCAAAAACCCTCAAAGACACATCGAATCTTGCCATTATCGAAGGCACTTGCTCCTTTATGCCGTGGTTGAAGAACGAAAACAAAAATAGTTTTCACATCTCTTGTTGTAAAACAGAATTATCTATATGTAAGGCTCCAATCAGAAATCCTATCCATCACTTGTCCTGAAGAAGGGACACAAAGAGCAGCCCAAAACATTGGTCCAAATTTGTTTTGTAATCAATTCTGTCTGAAGATTTTGAACATTTGTAATTAATAAATATTGATATATTGAAAAGGATAAATATTATCCATCAAGGAAAATTTTCATAAGAACTGCATGGAGTTTTTTAAAGAGGAGAAATAAAGAAAAAGAAAAAAATTATATTAATGCATGTAATGGGAATGTTGAATTTATGGAAAAAAAGGCATCATCACAGGCTCACATTACCAGTGTTTAAAACATTTATGCAAGAGTATACAGGAATTTATGCAAACTGTCAAATTGAATAACCAAAACAATCCATTCAAATATACTTTTACCGTAATATTAGTCTGCAGAAACGATGCAAAAATTTTTACCGTAATATAAGTTGTGCTTTGCTGGAAGGCTTACTCCAATCAGGTAGTCTCCACCTTCAACTAGAATCAACATCCAACGAGCATCAAGGAGTTCTTTGCCGGAATGATCCACATAAAACAACAAAAGTCACGGCTCCTAACTACACTGCACACTATAAACTGCAGTATGAGATTAAAACGCGGAACAACAGAGGGAGAAGCATTCCGCAAGTTTTGATAATGTCAATACTCCCGCGCCCTGGAATTTCAAATTATCTATACCTGTCAAAGCAAAATTTGTTGACGGTTTACCTCTTTCACGTGGCTGTAATTTCAAGAAATTTTTATAGATATATGTATAATCTGTTCATATATATATATAAATAGGTATTATGTTTTTAAATAAACCCCTTAAAAAAATTGACGGTTTTCAAAATTTTCAGCCTGTTATTGTCTACGGTTTCTAATTTTTTTTGCCTGTAAAATATGGTTAAAATCACAAAAAACGGCCTACAGCCTGTCAATTCTCAGGCCACGAATTGTTAATTCTACAGGCCTTTGACATTAAATCATGCGCAATTGCCCATGAATGACGTCGAATCTACAAGCCGAAGTAATCAATGGATGGCACGTGTATATTTTTATTAATACAAATAATCGGCGAGTCATTTTATGTCCACGCATGGCACATCGAGCCACGAGATGCTCGCGCACATGATGCAAAAATGCCCGCTTAAGCGCGCAACAACGCGTTGAATGCTGTCCGTGCCGTCCCTCCAAGCGGACCCACCTGCTGCCGAGGCCCTTGAGGTGTTTGTGCGCGGAAGGGGGACATACCTGACATTTCCGTCCCATCAATTTATGTTAACCTGTTACAAAATGCGACGTATATGTTTTAATATATACCTAATGGAATGCGTGGAATGTGTTTGTGCTTGTCATCGCCACCAGGGATCAAATTTGAAGGGCTGGTCTGAATTTTATTATGAAGGGCAAATATTGGACCAACCCTTCCATGATGAAAAGAAGCATGAATATTTTACATTTCATATGACAAGCATAAATCAAGTATACACGTCATAAAAATTAAGAAAAACACATAAACACATATCACTAAACACATAAATACCATCAAATTATGTGTGGGACACTAAGATCTCTTATCAAAATCATAAAGAAAACTTGTAAATAATAAAATAAATAATCTGTAGCTTCAGCTTGAATTTTAGTGCTAAAATTAAAATCCATTTGGATTCTTAGCACTTCAATAAAAAAATTCATTCGATGTTTAACCACTAATAGTATAATAGTACTAGTCTATTTATTATATTAATTTTTTTTATAATTGCAATTATTACGCCTTGTCTGACGTATCTACGAGTCATGCGCAAATTGTGGAAAGATGGAGGTGATTGTTGTTTGTAGAAGTCATCAATTTTTTTTTAGGTTTTAAAATTTCACACTAGCCCTTCTTTTGACAGTTTTAAAAGTAACTTGCACTTCTGTATTGTCAAATGATTTTTACATTTTGATTTTTTTTTACATGCAAATTTTTACTCGCCCTTTTCTGACGGGTTGGAGGCCTTGGGAAGGGCTGTGACGGGCTCAATTTTGAACCCTGATCGCCACTGTCTCGAGTAGGCCGCGCACATGATGTTGAGGGCAGCGGGTGTGCATGCATGCCTAGCTACAAGAGTGTTGTGAGCGGGCATTTTGCTATAGTCGACATTTGTCATTACCCAGGAGGACCCCTTAGCTCTAGCACATGAGCAAAAAGCCCGGCGATAGGAGCGCACATGCAATGCAGTGCCTTATCTAGAGTCTCCTTACTTTTAAAAATATTATAATTAAAAAATAGGTACAATAGAACAGGGCAATTTATATTTGGTTGAAATGTTTTATCTATATTAAATGTTGTACGTTTTTAACAGTCAGTTTGGCGCCTCCTGCAACCTTCGCAGCGTGATTGGCTTTGGGATAGCATGCATTTATGGTTGGAGGCGCCTGGAGCGCGCATTTTGCACTGTTTCAAGTGCATGTGCGCAGGATTCTCGCGCATCATGCGTGCCACGTGTACGGTAAAGGATTATCCGTGCATCGTCGACCAACCAATCGTGATCCTTGATGTCTTGTTGCTTGTCAGAAGGGGTCGACTTTCTCACATAGAACACGCCTTTCGGCATAATAACTAATAGTATTCATGGTAAACCCTAGGAGAGGGATACAAATAAACAAAGCTCCCAAAATGGTGTGTTTATCATTCCAAACAAAAAAAAAAAAACATAGATAATCTCTTCTTGACTCCATGTCCTCCATTCTTCTAAACTACAAAATAAAATAGTGAAAATGATAAGAATCGGGAAAGAAAAGAATAAAAGGAAAATTATAAGGATTTATAGGGTTCCTTAGTCAAACCTAAGATCTAAGGGATCAAAAAAATTTAATCTAAAGGTGGATATTTAACCCTACAACTTTAAATGGGTGTCATTTTCATGGGAACGTGATTTACATTAGATGTGTGGGTAATGGGTTATTGGGGTGAGCTAGTGCTTATTAAGTTAGAATAATTTGTGATCCTTTTTGGGTATGGAGTAATAGTTATTTTATTTGGGTTTGACTATAGGGTGGGAATAAATAATTTTGGGCATGAGTATTATAGATAACATTAAAGGGGGATTAATTTAATTAAAATTAAATGTATAGTTAATATAGCAAGTTATGGGTATGGAAATTAAATTAAATTTGTGAAGTGGATTGAATCCACTTAGAGAAAATGATTAAATAGCTATGATTTAAATAAAAATTAAGTAGAACCTTAAAGCGGGTTGGGTTTTGAAATGTTGTTAGAAATAAATTAATAATATTTAACTATTTATTTAATTTCGATTACCTTATGAATGTGTAGGAAATTATTAAATGTAAAATTATTTGAGAGTAATTAATATTTGACCCTTGATACCTTGGTTTTAAAAAAATCCTACAAAAGTTTTCCCTAATAAATTAATAGACTTTGATGTGGTTTTAGAGCATCATTTTTGGGAGTTACACTTAGTATCGTAGAGGAGGTTCGAGACACTTGAACATCTGGGATTAAAATAATAATAAACACAATAAAATTTGTTCAAATTGTTGTTTTCCCAAAGTGGAAGGTCACCCACCCCAAGGGTGGTGAAGTGATTCGACTTCCACGAACAAATTATGTGAAAATTTTGTGAAATTGTTATTTCTAGAAATTACTATTTTTGGACAACACTTTGAAAATTATATTTTGTAACCTTTATGTGATTTTTTTGGGGGTCAAAATTTTCTAAACATAGTTGTTTACCCCTTCACCACATTCTCGTGTGTCCAAATATTTCGATGCCTTTTGAATGAAGTCAATCGTTGGTATGGCGCAAAAGTTATGACTCTCGGATGTTGCCTCACCTGTTGAAGTGGAACTACTACCCGAATCAGAGCTTGTTGGGGCGGAAGGTTGGGTGTTGTCGGCTTGAGGAATTAATTCCCATATGGGAGGGTGGATATCACGACATAATGTCATAGTACATCTAGTTTGTATGTATGTTCTTAGATTTGAGCTTGATGTATATTACCCCTACTAACGACTGAAGGGCTATGAAATAAATGTGATGTGGACATCTCATGCGTTATGTATTTGTCAACTCAAGTTATTTTATAAAGGACCATAATTTTATTTTAATTATTTGTTTGAGAAGCTTTGAGACTCTTATTATTATTATTTTTATCTTATCATGGATTTTTCAAGGATTGCACGATGCGGCTACTTAGCCATTTCGTTTGATTGCTAAGAATTTTTTGGACTTTATCTTGGTTTGGTGACTCAAAGCTCATTTTTTCTTGATGGGAACTTAGCTAAATGTTGTCAAGAATTTTATGCGATCCATTTCTTGTCTCATTGATGAGCTAGTTCTACACTATTTGAATTGTGTTTTCTCGTCATATGAGGGTACACCCTCGGTGTCTTGATTGTCTTCTCAGAACTTCGGATCATGCCTTTAGTTCTGGAGTGACAGGGGCTCTATTTGGATAGGACCTTGAGTCATCCCTTTTTATAAACAAAATTCCTACGTGAGAACTTTATATGTCATGCAATATAGTTGGCGGTTTCTACGGTGTTTGTGATTCTTCTTACAACTCGTTATCGGCCTTTTGCATCGGCCGGATGGATGTGGGTTTCAGCTTTGAGCTTATGAATTTTTAAGGGTAGATTAGCTCTAGGGTAATTATAGGTTTCTGGTTGATAGTGTATTGTTGGGATGTGATGGTCCAATGATGGGCATACTAGAGTTTTAGTTTGGTTCCCTTGTTTTATTTTAGAAAAGATTGAGAATTAGACTATATGTACCTTGGGTAAATATGGTTATCCTTAAGTTGCTTCGAGCATTGTGCTTAAATAAATGTTCTTGTTTTACTCTCGAGGACCCATAACAGGTATAGGCTGGTGTTAAATCTCTTTATTTGTGTAGCATATACCGCTTTTGACCTATTAGTATCGAGTTACATTTAGATAGATATGGATTCCTTAGGATCCTTTGGACCTTGTGCTTAGAGATTATGGGTTTTATAGGTCTTAATTTTTTGACCTTGGTTGTGTTTATGTCATGCTCTTTCATCCAAGGCTATAACTCTTGGTATTAGAGGCTATGTTTGAGAAAGTCGGTTTCCTTGCCTTTTACTATTTTGATGTTCTCTTGGTGAGGAAGTGTGGTTTCTATGGGGTAATTTCCCCCTTATCGTCTTGATTACTTGGTTGATGGTATTTTGTGGAGGTATAATTTTTGTTTGGAAACTCTCTCTCTCTCTCTCTTTCTCGTAAAGTGAACCCATTTTGACTATAATCCGTAAACATTGTTTTCTCCCTAACACTAGATCTAAAACTTCTTGAACTTGGAAAAGTAAATTTATAACTTCATAAGGTATATCTTCATTGTATCTCTTATTAACACTTGTGGAGATTCACCTGGAATGCATTGGTGATGCATGTAATTATGTAAAAATTATGGTTAATTTAGTGTGTTCTGTTTCGTTATGACTACTTGTTCCTAGGAATTGAATAATTTGATAAGCTTGGCTCTTCCTACTCATTAAAATTCAATTGGTAATGTGACAACCTGAGCATATTAGATATCTAATTGGGAGGCTTGGACTTTCAAAACTTAATAAGTAAATTGGGACATTAGGAAGATGGTTCCTTACTCTAACTTGGTAGTTTAATAGAAGAAATAAAACTGTGAAAAGCTCCCTACTTTTATGGCTAGAGACTATAGTCATCGGAAATAATTATTTGGGAATCCCCCTTTCAATGATGACTTGCCCCTAATTTTGATAGTCGGTGAAATTTGACACTACCCTAATTAGGGTTTCACCAATGTTTGACACGTGCATTGTTTGCAAAACCGAGGTTGATTTTTTAGTAATCTTTAGTTAGATGATTGTTTACAATTTACACTATTTGATCTTGTACCTCCCGATCTTGACCATTGATTTTTAATTAGATGATGAGTTGGGTTTTAATCGTAGTTGCGTTTGTTGAGAAAAATACTTGAAATCTAAAAATATTTGCATCTTGTGAGCTCAAGTGAGATGGAGGAACTCTGCTAAAAAAATTCACCGCCGCCATTAATTTTTTGTGTCAAGATTTTGAGTTCATTCTATGAGGCTTCTATGGAAGACATTTTGCAAAAATATTCGATGTATAGTTGATATTAACTTTCCACCGAAGCTCAAATCATGATTTTTGGTTCTTCATGAAGGGTTTGTTGTTTGCAAAAATTGCTAAGTATTTGTAAAAGTCTGGGCTCTGTTATTTATTTTTCTACATAGAAAATTTCACATAGCTTGGTTTGAAGTCTTGAGCATACTGTTTATTTTTTCCCGGTATTTGGGTTTTTGGGCTTGTCTTGAAAATAAACCCTCATTTTATCTGGTATTTACGTTTTCTTTGTGTTCGAGTTTGAGCTTTGTATTCTTTGTTCTAAAATTTTAACCCGATCTAGAGACCTTGGTTCTAGCCATAGAGTGTTGTGATTGGATAAAGTTTAAGATCAAACTTTTGGGTTAATCTGAGTTTTACTAGTCACCATATTAAAGGTAAACTTCTTCTCGAACTGAGGTAATAAAAATTGGGTTGCTATTCATCTTAGATATGGGCTTGTTTCTCAATTCCCCTTTCATGGACTTGTGCATGAGCCAATGATGAGTCTTTTAAGCCTTTGTGGCTTACGACCATTTTGATCTTCCTTTAAAATGAGCACGTTGAATATTTTTGTGCATTGAGACCTTACTATATTGAGAATAATTTTGAGATTTCTGAGTTTGATATTAAAGTTCAAAATATTTTCTCTCGGTTAATTGCCTTTCAAATTAAAATCATTCATACATGTAATCTCGAAGTCTGTTTTCTTTTTTTTGCTTTACCTAAAATTTGGGTCATGACATGGTAGCCCATGATTGAGGCTTTACCTTGCTAGATATGGTTTTACAAAGGTAAGTTGTGATTTCATTTCTTGTGACCCATATTTTGGTATTTTGGTTTATATCTTACGAGTGTTTCTTTGTTTCTTGTGGGTTGAAATAAGGATTCCATGGTTTTTCTTATAACTCCACGATGGCATATATGTTGTTTCTCTCCACATTATTTTATCAGTATGTTGATTTGGCCTTTGTCATGGCCATTATGGGTTTCTATTGGCGACCATGGAAATTTACATTGAGATTTTTGTTCCTTGTGCCCTCTTTCTGTTCTAGCTTGATTCTTGGACTCGTAATGAAGATAACCATGGATGATTTCTTTCTATTTTCTAGTTTTGACAAGATGTTCATTGTTTTATCTCTACGTAGAATCTATACCTCCTTCTTGTCATGGCTTCCATCATTTTCATATATTATTGTTCTTGTCTCTGGTGGTTACATGGCGGAGTATACTCTTTTTGATCTTTTCTTTAGCTCTTATCTGGATACTTCAAATATTTGAATCATACAGTCAAGATTATAGCAGCTTGCCTCTATTTTGTTCATTGGGCTATACATTTGATCTATATCTACACTTGTATCCCCTCTATTGCAAAATATTTGTTGATCAAGAGTAGAAATAGAATAATTATGACTTTTGAAACCTCTACCGATCTGGAGATGATAATGCAATAGTGCATTGAAACTATACTTATATATAGCTATTCGTAAATTAAAAACTAGACATAATCTTATGAACTCAAATATTTTTTTTTGTATTTTGTATTGATGCAAATCATATTTGGAAACCTGTTTGCAATGGTACTTTTGAATCCTTAATGGTCAAGCTTTGAAAATCTCTTTTCACAATAATAATTTCCATCTGTTAAAAGTAATTATGTGAAACAAAACAACATTAATTGATGCTTTTCTTGTATAGAAGATGCACAATCTTCTTATGGTATGATATTTTGTAAACTTTACCTCGATGCATTTGATGTTCATTTATCTTCTAGTGTGAAGCATAACTATCGAATTGTACTCGTTTTTTATATTGTAGAGAAAAGCTTTCTTTGCTTGTTGAAACTGTGATTTTGAAAGTACACCCTTCAGTGTATAACCTTGTTTCAAATTCAATTTGAATTTGCAGAGTATGTATCTGTAACTTATAATTTTTCATGATGGAACCAATGTAGCTTACCTCTTTGAATTTGGTGTCTTCACTTGTGCTATGAAATTTCTTATCTTAAATGCATGCTTCCTATTTTAAGTGCTCACTCTCTAGTTGTATTGGCTGTATTTTGTGTACTCATACTTCTTTGCAAGTTGGTAGCCATTTAATTAGTATCTCTTTTATTGCATGTATAAATGATCAAGACTCGTTTTATCATATTGTGGATGCAAATCTGATTTTTAGTAATTGGTGTTACTTTACGTACTTGAATCTCTTAACTTTATTTTCATGGGCATAATTGTATCTTTACTTACTTGAAATCGAAAAGAAGATAAGCATTATTCTTAGGACCTTCTTTGTTACTAATTTTGATTTGTATATCTTGTGAATGCTTATTCATTCATTCTATACTGGTTTCAAGTTCATTTTTTGAAAGTGCATCTGCTTAAAGTGAATAAAGTAAGCTTTCAAATCCACAAACTTGACAATCATTCATTTTCCCCTTTTCAAGTACAATAATAACAGTTGGAAAAAGTGGTGGAGAGGGAGCAGCGACGACGAAAACTTGCAAAAGAATCATGGAAATCTAGGAAATGATGGATTCCATCCTTTCTTTGTTCACAACTTTACGTATATGTTCTTTCATTTCATGCACTTGCTTTCAGAGTTATTCCCACGGTTTGTGTGGGTTCATTATATTGTTATTCCTCATGAATAAATGAACTTTTTTATGTAATGAGATGTATGTCTTTTCTTCATTTGTATGGATAGTAAATGAACTTATAAAACTCAAAACACTTAAATAATTCATTTAATCAAGGAAATAAATCAAAATCAAATATATCTTTTGATGCTCATTGGAAGATTGAAAGTTATTCTACACCTTGTCCTTTAAACCTACAACATTTTTACAACTTGAAACATCATATCTGATTCATTATTCCTTTCCTTCCTTCTTTAGGGCCTTACAATGATCGTTTACGGCTATTACATAGTTCTAATAAGGGTAACGAAAAATATAGGCTAAATAAATCTTGAAAGGGGTAGTGAAAAATAGATTCCTTTTCTCCAAAAATGAGGCAATGAATTCAACTTGGAAAACAAGTAACATGATAGAACTCAACTTGAGATATGTTCCTTGAATTTGTTCAAAAACTTATCCCAAAACACAAAGAATTTGTCTAATTGATCTGAAAAATTATTCTTAGGGGCTTTGAAATTTATTCTTGAGGATATGACACTCATTTTTAGGCTCTGATACAAGCATGAACTCTGTTATTTCTATAGCTTTTTGTGAACCAACAAAATACTGAATAAGACATGGCCTTCAAACTATTTTTAAGGTTGTTCTCAAGGATTCTTATCCCCTATAAAATGTTGTATAATCTCTTTGAGAATATAAAACTAATCTGAAAATTATTTAGCCTCCTCAAGTTGGTTTAACTCATCAATCATAACATCGTGAAGATGATAAGATGGTTTTTCTACTTCTTTAAACTTTTTGAAAATATTTTGAATCTTCAAATTGTTGTCTATCTTCTTCAAGTTGTTGATCCATTACTATTATGACTGATATTTCAACAATACTTTCAAATTCATCCATTCTATTTGAATTTACCATATTTCCTAAAAATTCATTTTCCTCATCAATGAAAGGTTACTTCTCACGAATACTTGTAGTATCATCTGATAGGCCTTGTGAATCATTGCAATTCCCTAATAACACATTACTATCTCCATGCATGTAACAAAACGAGGGTCTTCACTCTCAACTTCTTGGTCATGATAATTCTAAAACTGGTCTTTCTCTTTACTATCATCAACCATGGAAACTAAAAAGCTGCAAAGAGGCTTTGCTCATTCCCTAAAATCGATGATTTATCATCAAAACTGATGTGCAAATCCAATTTTATTCTCAAAACTTTGTTTTCTTTAGATTCTGCAAATCATGATGAATAGGTCACTAGTGTGAGTTTGGTGCCATCGTGCACACTACACTCGAGAGAATTAAGATTGCTAATCATATTCCACCTGATTTTGATTTGATGTGAAATCAGACTATGCCTTTTGTAGGGTTTCATTTTGTAACTATGGAATATGATCAAACTAAAATTTAGAAACCCATTTCTCTATGCTCTACAAAAATTCTATCCCGTTTTTTTCTTAAGTTAGCTTCCCCTCTTGAACAATATTTTTATTTTCTCTTTCCTAGACTAGAAGTACAAGTAAAGGATGAGGAATGGGCTTAATTTCAGCCTTAATAGGAAATTTTTGAATAATAGGATGGGGTACAAAGTCTATTTTTAGGACAACATTTGAACGCCAACTTAGACACTTCAATTTGAGTTTTTGTGGTATAGGAGCATGAATTGCAACAGATTGATAATTTTAAATTTTAAGAATGTGCTACTTTGATAAACAAAGGAATATATAGGTGTTGTATTCTCGACAAACTTGATGCCTATCTTTTTCTCTACTAAAGATTTCTCATATAGTTCCTTGACAACAAAAATGATTGCTTAAATTCATTAAGCTCGATCTCAAGATCTTTTCACCTTTCATAATCATCATAACCCTCTGCATAAATTTTACCTTGAACAACGTAATGATTATCATATTGATAATCATACTGATTTCCAAGGTTTGGATCATAAGGATATTCATTTTGCTAGGGGTTATAGAATTGGTCCGAAGGGGAAATTTGATAAAAGGGATACTTGGTTTTGCTTGATAATAGTGTTGGGAATGAGTTTTCATGACTCAGTAGAACCTAATAAAATATTGAAATAATGAAAATAGGTCTGCTTGCTCACATAAACAAATGATAAAAACAAAATATCATATTTGATCTTTTTGAAAAATAGCTTAAAACATTAGCTTAATATTTTGATGATGTTGAAAAGTGTTGTACTATCTGAAATTATATTTACAGAGTCACAAGATGAGTTCGCTTCATATTTTCAATCTTCAAAATGCATCAATAATAGTTCTCGTCCCAAGTGGTGCAAAAATTGTTATATCTCGAAAGTGCACCCTAGTTGAGAGATGACAATAGGGTTCTAATATTTCTTTGAATCTCTCACTTTCGTAGATACAATGGAATTACCTCGGTCTATGGGTATATTTATTTTGAGGTGAGTCTCGTATCAAGGCCGGTTCCTTTTGATGTATCATAAACTAAGTTTTTGGAATATTTAGGGTAAAAAGATGACTGTAACTGAAATTGAAAGGGGTGATACAACAAACTTATTAAGGGATTTGACTAATTATATGCACAATAAAATTTAGAATGAATTTTGGATGCATGAACCAAAGGTTTGCAGAATATACTAATACAAACAAAATTATGTATTGAGGGAATAAATTACAACAACACAATAAGATAAACATGCACACTAATACTATGGAGAAATTACTATATTTGCAACAAGGTAAGATGATTAATCAGGGAATTGGCATTCACAAGAATTAATAAAGAGATACACACCACTATAAATAATTAGAAAGGCAAAAATCCGTTCTCATTCAATGGAAAAACTAGCAGAAAATTGCTTCAACACTCTTATGTCCAATAAGTCCTCATGCCTTGCAATTGCACACAATACATAGCAAAATTATTAACCCAACCATCCTAAAAAATTGGCTAAAATTTGTACTCATCCATGCATGCTAATTTTACCCCTTTCTCATGAATAAATAATGGAATAAAAATAGACATGTTGATTACAATGAGGCATTAATATCCTTAGTTAAAAAAATTAATTTCAGTCCAAGTACAGTTGACTGATGTATTTTAATAAAATTGGATGAATAATTTGGATAATAATATCCCTTGCTTGTTGTGTAAGTCTTCTGCAATGTGCATGCAATCTTTGGCATCTTTGTTTGATGTGACACTTGTAACTTGATCCACTTGCAATGATATTTTTAGCATTCTTTAATTCTTCCCCCTTGGATGCACATGAAAAAATTAATCTCCCTATGAGAAAAATAATTCCTTTTTCTTCAAAACTTAGCAAAACAATCACCCTCTCTGGGGAACCACTTACAGGTATGTGCAAGAAAATAATAACCTTATTTGTAAAAATTAAGGTAATTAGCATTTCAAAAATGGTCTTCATGATCTTTGATGTTGACATCTGTGTACTTCCTTGTTGTTTTTTCTTCTAGTGGATGACATGGAAAATATATTTATTTTCATGACGGATATGATGAGCATGATGTGGACCTTTGGTATATACACTCTTCTTTTTATTTTTCTCCATGGCATGTACATATTTGGTAAAAGAGCATTTTGCAAAGATTAAGGTAATAATATACCTTTATGTGGCATATTATTCTATGAGGTGATCCTCTTTTGACTTGACATATACTTTGGTATATAATGTATTATGTATGTATTCGGACCATGGCATATTCTAAAGTTTGTAATTAGCCATCTTTAATGATTGATTGATTCCCTTTGATAATTTACGAGGCATCTATATCTTGAAAAGGACTTTCGTCAAGTCAAGAAATGATCTTGTTTAAAATAATCATTCGTGACTTTTAATTTTATGGCCAAAGACTATAGTCATCGGACATAATTATTTGGGAAGCCCTTGTACAACAGAAAAGTGACATGCGAGGATGATAATTTGCAAGTTACCTTCCCCATACCTGACTTCCCGAGGTCGTGCCAAGACAGCCGGTGGTTTGTAATGCGGGTGACTTAGATGAAGCCACAACTGGGATTATGGCCAGTTTTCTATGATAGAAAAGCTACAGGTGAGGATGAGAATCGGCAAGTATCTTTCCTATGGCTAATTATGGGAGGATCAATGACTAAGATCTGGTAGTGTGATCTCCTAGTAGCTGAAATGACAAAGGGGATATTTAGAGGCTATGAGCGGGTAGCGTAAATTCCCTAGTGGTTTATCCTCCTAACTAGGATCTAATTGCTAATCTAGTTTTGAAGTCTCCGAATTAACTTAAACTAAAAATAACAATTTATACTACTGCCTGAAAGGAAACTAATTTAAACAAAATACATGATTGAAACATTATAATTACAAACAACTATTTAAAATAATTTTATACTAAAACTAAACAAGCAAGATAACCCGATGTGGTTATTCACCTGTGTAAATATGTCAATCTAGATAAAAAACATCTAATTAACTTAATTGAAAACCTTCAATCTTACCTCGAAGTGAGGAACAAATCATATCTTCTCAGAAACTATCATTCCCCATAGCTTCCCTGGAAATATTGAAAGTAATCTTTAACTGAAATAAAATGATTCACTACTCTATTTGATATGTTTCCAATTATAACTTTGAAGATTTAAACCCAAATTTTATAGAGAAGAGGAAAATTAAGTTGTGTTGTAGCTTGTCCCCTCAATGTGATCTCTTCGTTCCTTCGTATTCTCGTGAATCCAAAAAAGTGGGAATGTGATAGCGGCAACAGAAGGAGATACTCGAATAGTGAAAACTTGGATGTAAATTGAATATAATGCAAGTAAGAGAGGGATAATGCAAGTGAACAGAGATTGACTCTGTGATTCCTAGAAAGATTTATTGTAGGGATACAACACAAATCTAGGATCTATTTCTTGTGACAAAACGACAACCTACAACTCTAAGATTATCAAATGAACTTTAATCTAGAACTGAAACTATCTTATGCTAAGCTGACTGTGTTGAGGATAACAATGGAGAAAAGTGAAAGTATGAAGATCAAGCGATCTCTAAATCAGAAAGGAAGAAAGGAGCCTTGAACTGAGAGGCTGAGAATTCATGCAAAATCTAAACCTATTGAAACTTATGGAAGAACTTTAAAACACACTGAATAATAAACCATAGAAGGTGAGGGGCCATTTGCTTGTAAACAAGTTGGGTATTTATAGCATCTGGATTTACCAGAGGGTAAGTTTGAATTGAAATCTTCTATTATAAACAAAGAGAAATCACTATTTACCAGGTGGCCAAAACATAAATGCAAGCAAGAGTGGTTGAAGAATGTGAGTGCCACTTGAATTTTCACGTGGACGAAAGAATCAGAAAGTTCTGGAAAATGCACACAGGACCACCATCCTACGCAGGCGCAGAGTTACATGACCACCGCCCGTTCGGGTAGTGGTCATGGGACCGCCACCCAGGTAGGGTGGCGGTCCTATAACTTAAAGACTAAAATGCAAGGAAAAAGGGGGCAGAGGTTAGAACAAAACATGCAAAAGCTGGACAAGGATTTTTAGGATGCAAATGTATACTTGGCGAGCTTTTTTGGATTTTGAACACCTTGCAAAGAGATCTGAATCATCATTGGGGTTTTTGTATCCTCTTTCTGACAGTATAGTACATACATTTTTGGGTACGCATGTACCCATTTCAATGATGACTTGCCCTCATTTTCATTATCGGTGAAATTTTACTTTTCCCTAATTAGGGTTTCACCAATGTTTGACACGTGCATTATTTGTAAACTGAGGTTGAGTTTCTGGTAACCTGTAGTTGGATGATGGTTTATGTTTTACACCATTTGATCTTCTACTTCCCGATCTTGACCATTGATTTTTAACTCGATGATGAGTTAGGTTTTAATCATGGTTGAGTTTGTTGAGAAAATACTTCAAAACCTAAAAATATTATCATATTGTGTGATCAAATGAGTGAAGGAACTCTGCTAAAAACATTCACCGTTGCCATTGATTTTTTGTGTTGAAGCTTTGAGTTCGTTCTATGGAAGAAATTTTGCAAAAACTTTGATGTATGGTTTACATTATCCCGCCACCGGAAGCTATGAAATCGTGGGTTTTGGTTATTTGTGAATGGTTTTATGTTTGTGAAAATTGGTAAGTATTTGTAAAATTCCACGCTCTGTTATTTCTTTGTTTATGTTGAAACTTTCACACGGCTCGGTTTTAAGCCTTGAGCCTCACCGCTTATTTGTGCCTCGATGTTTGTATTTTCGTGGGTTTTTTAAAGTACACCCTCATTTTATCTAAGTATTTAAATTTTTCTCTCGTATTTGAAGTTTGAGATTTGTATTCTTTTTATTCGAAACTTTAACATAGCTTTGGAGACCATGGTTCTAGCCACGGATTTCTTCCATTAGATAAAATTTGAGCTCAAAATTTTGGGTGTATCTGAGCTTTACTAGTTTTTATATTTGAGGTAAACTTATGCTCGGTGAGGTAATAAAAATTGGGTTGCTATTCCACTTAGATCTAGGTTTGTTTCTAAATTCCCCTTTCGTGGACTCGTGCATGAGCCATTGATGAGTATTTTAATCTTTCATGGATTGCAGCCATTTTTATCTTCCTATACAACGAGCACATTGAATATTTCTGTGCCGAGACCTTTATCTATCGAGAATCATTTTGAGATTTATGGGTTTCATATTAAAGTTTGAATTCCTTTCTCTAGTTAATTTCCTTTGAAACAACCGTCATTCATACATGTAATCTTGAATTATGTTTTATTTCTATGCTTTGCACGAAATTTGGGTCATGACATGGTAGCCCATGATTGAGGCTTTACCTTACTAGATATGATTTTACAAAGGTAAGATGTGATTTCATTTCTTATGACCCATATTTTGGTATTTCATTTTATAGCTTGCCAGGGTTTCTTTGTTTATTGTGGGTTATAACAAGGATTCCACCTTTTCATGTAACTCCATACTATAGAATCTGTTGTTTCTCTACACATTATTTTACTCTATATTTATTTGTCCTCTGTCATGGCCATTTTGGGTTTCTCATTAGTAGCCATGGAAATTTAAATTGAGATTTTTATTTCCTCGTGCCCTCTTGCTCTTTTGGGTTAACTGACGAACTAGTAATGAAGATGACCATGAATGATTTCCTTTTATTTTCTCGTTTAGAGGAGATGTTCATTGTTTTATCTCTCGCATAGAATCTATACCTCCTTCTTGTTGTGGTGGCTATGATTTTCATCTATTATTTCTCTCGCTCTAGGTGTTTATGTGGCTCAAGATACTCTTTTTTGATATTTTTCTCCGACTCTTATTTGGCTACTTTGAAGATCTCAATGCACTATATTGTAGCATTTTTCCTCTATTTTATTCATTAGGATGTACTTTTGATCTCGTATCTACACTTGTATCCCCTCTATTGCAAAATATTTGTGGATCAAGATTTAGAAATATAAGAATTATGAATTTTGAAACTTGTATCTTGCTTTGGAGATGATAATGCAATGGTGCATTGAAATTGTACTTATATATAAATGTTTGGAAATTCAAAACTAGTCGTAATATTATGAACTCAAATCCTTTTTGTATTTTTATTGATGCAATTCATATTTTGAAACCTATTTTCAATAGTGCTTCAATCCTTAATGGTTAAGCTTTGCAAATATATTTTCATAATAATAATTTTGATTTGTTAAAACTTATTATGTTAAACAAATACACATCAATCGATGATTTTCTTGTATAGAAGCTGCATAATCAGCTTATGATATGATATTTTGTAAACTTTACCTGCCACATTTGATGTTCATTTATCTTCTAGTGTGAAGTAGAACTATCGATTGTACTCATATTTTATCTTACAGAGAAAAGATTTCTTTGCTTCGAAACCGTGATTTTGAAAGTGCACCCTTCAAAGTAGAACCTTGTTTCAAATTAACTTTGACTTTGCAGAGTATGTATCTACAACTTATAATTCATCATGATGGAACCACCGTCACGTACCTCTTTGAATTTGGTATCTTAACTTGTGCTATTAAATTTCTTATCTTAAATGTATGCTTCTTGTTTTAAGTGCTCACTCCTAGTTACACTCGGATGTATTTTGTGTACTCATACTTCTTTGCAAGTTGGTAGTCATTTAATTAGTATCTATTTTATTGCATGCATAAATGATCAAGACTTCATTTATCATATTGTGGCTGCAAATATGATCTAAAGTAATTGCTTTTAATTTCTGTACTTAAATCTTTTAACTTTCTTTTCACTAGCATAACTATAGCTTTACTTACATGAAATCAAAAAAGAAGATAAGAAATGTTGTTAGGCCCCTATTTTTTTACTGATTCTTAGTTTTATATCTTGTAAATGCTTCTTCATTCATTATATACTGATTTCAAGTTCATTTTTTTGAAAGTGCATTTGCTTAAAGCTGTGAATACAACAAGCATTAAATTCGGAGCTTGACAATCATTCATTATCCCCTTTTCAAGTACAACTGCAGTAGTTGGAAAAATTTGTGGAGAGGGAGAAGCGATGACAAAAACTCACACTGTAATCATGGAAATCCATTCCTTGATGGATTCCATCATTTCTTTGTTCACAACCTTATTTATATGTTCTTTCATTACATTCACTTGCTTTCAGAGTTACCCCAAAAAGTTGTGTGGGTTCATTGTTCTGTTATTCCTCATGAATAAATGAAATTATTTTATGTAATGAGATGTATGTATTTTATTTTCTATGCTTTCTTCATTTGTATGGATAATAAATGAACTTATAAAACTCAAAACACTTAAATAATTCACTTAATCATGGAAATAAATCAAAATTAAATGTACCTTTTGATGCTCATTGGATGACTAAAATTTATTCTGCACCCTGTCCTTCAAACTCAGTAACTTGTTTTCAGCTTCGTAACATCATATCTCGATTCATTATTTCCTTCCTTCTTCGGGGCCTTGTATTGATCATTTACAGCTATACCATAGTTCTCGATGAGGGTAACAAAATGGAATGGATGCATGTATGAGGCATGTCATTCTGTAACTACACCTAAGTTGTAGTTTTGATCCAAATGTGACTTCCAATACTATATAAAACATAACAATTAAAATCTATATCTTTTTTCCGATATGGTGACCCAAGTATATCCAAACTTGTAACTCGACCAATATGAGAAACTTAAAATTTTTGAGTTGACCTTTTCACGCAAGGTGCAAAAATGTCAACATCCACCTCACCCTCCTCTCCTCTTTTTCTATTTATACAAGTTATTTTGATGTTTTTAGGGTTACTTGATTTAGTTGTGCACTTGCATTTTGGAGATTTTTTCTTGAGTTGTTTGCTTGGAGTCTTGGAGCTTGTTTGGATTTGGGCTTGAGCTTGGAAGGAGCTTAGAGTTGTGATTTTGGATCAAAGGTTCTTGTAATGGCAAGGTAGGGACTTAAACCTTGTAATTTTATTTTATTATATGTATGTTGTATGTAAAATGAATGTTTGTGTGTGTATGTTTGGGACTTGGGTAGTATGGCCTTAAGGATGGTGTAGGAGAAGGAATATGGGGATATTTTGAGGGAGGGATAAGAGTATTTTTTACATATTTTGGAGATATTTTGGGTTGCATGTCCCACCTTTTTGAGATAAGAGATTCGTACTTATCTTGTATGAAATAATTGAGGGTGTGATAAGAGTTTGACAAAAAGATAAGAGTTTAGTTTTGATGTGTGGATGAATATTATCAGTAGGCCTTTAAGGTAGATAATTAACCCATTGGGAGGCATAAGTGATTTCCCCATATTTCCTTTCTCCCTTGGCTTAGAGTTTTTAGCCTTGTTTTGGAAAAGTTGCATTTTATTGATATTGTTGTTTTGTGCTTGTATGTGTGTTGAAAAGATGTATGTGTCTATTATTGTTTAATCTATTATAATTGTGAAGTTGTCAAAGCCGTAAACATTCCCTATTGTTCTATGGTTGGGGCTCGGGGTCGAGTAAGAAGGATGGCTTCTCCTCCTTATTGGAATAAAGGTTTGGTAGAGAGCATCACCTACTCTCCCTTCCTTGTATTGTGATTCAAAATTGAAGAGATGAAAGAGTGAAAATTTGACGACTTGGAATTAGTTACATTTGTAGAAGACAAATAAGGAGGAGGTTGTCTTTAGAAAATTTTCATGTTTATGTTGATAATTTTTCCACTTGTGCAAAATTGGCAACTCGGAACTTCATTATGATAGATAGCATTGTTTAGTATACCTAAGCTAGGGAGTTTGTTTAAGATATATTTTTACTTGCTAAATTAATTAACAATTACATGAAATCTCCAGGTATGTTTTTTGTTACAAAACGTGTGATGATCACATAGTCTACAATTTTATGACTATCTTCAAGAAAAGAACACAAGGCCCCAAACGATAGTTGTGTTGTATTAACGAAGACATCCAATTGCATAATAGATGAAATGCTAAGTTTTGTAATAGCAAACATAAATGCAGATTATAGAAATCGAGTTCATTACTTGGATGTTATAGGTTTTCTTTAATGTTCTTTCCTTCATGATTAAGACATTCATTATATTATTACGAGTTGTTTAGTTCATCATACAATTCATTCATAAATTTGAAATGCGAAAGAAATACACAACTCATTTTAAGAATTCAATATTTTATTCATAAGGAATTTCAAATGTTCCCACACAAGCCGTGGGATGTAATCTGAAAAAAAGTAAAGTATAGATACTTAAATAAGAGGTACACATGCATGGAAGAGAAAATAAAGGAGTATAAAAAAACCCATCATTTCCTTGGGGGTTTATTCTTTGGTTGAGACATCTCCACTTTATGCTGTGTTCCTTCTTCATCTTCGTTGTTGAAATCACTGTGCCTAAAAAGAAGAGAAGAGAAAACTATCAATTATGAGCTCAGAGATCAATCCATATTCCTTTATTGTCCTAATTAATGCATATGAATATCTTAAAAATAGGAGATATAGTTTACTTGAAGATCAATCTGCACACATGTTTTACTCACTCAGAAAGGAGGGATAAGAAAAGAAAAACCATGGACATAAAAGAGGCCAAAAAGCCTAAATATTTTCTAACTGTTTTCTTAAGTGTGCGAGATATAGGTCATGCAACCCAAGAAGAAATAAATAGTATTTCAAGAAAGATTAATAATCAGAGTTCAATGACTTCTATCCTATGGCATAAAGCAGTTAAGTCATTAAGTACATGCTAGAATGAAGGAAGAATACAACTCAAGTTTTAGTAATTTTCATACAAATAGAAGAAGTTACAGTACAAAAGAGAGAAAAATGGAAGTACGTGTTTCGGATTACAACTAAAGAAGAAGAAACAGATTTAAAAAAGATGAAGTTAACTGAAAGAAAGGATTAGAGCTAAATACAAGAATAAGGAAAAGTATTATGGGAGACTTTTGATAGGGCTTCGCCATGTAAAATGGACATTTACATATTTCCATCATGTTGTTTTTAACTAATACATGCTTTAAAATATTTATGTAAATCAAGTAAGTGATATAGAAAAGTAGAAAAACATGCCATGATCAAGATAACAGTTATTATGTTTTAGTTTCCAACAACAAATCAACTTCAATAGAAAAGTGTTACATTCTATATTTTGAATTAGAAAATACAACTACTATAGCTGAAAAAGGAAGGAAGAGAGAATTCTGGAAATTTTTTTTTAGGGGCTTTTCCAAGAAAAATAAACATTTTAAATTTTCCAAAGATGTCAGATATACTACTATCAAATAAATAAAGCATGTAAATAAAAGAAACAAGATTACAATATTTCAACAAAGCATCTGAATCAAGGTTTATGCCTAAGAATGGTATTACATGGATGAATAATTGCTTATAGTTTCCAGAGAGCCACATGTAGGGTACAAAGACCTCTTAAGATCAAGAATAGATTGAATAATCGAATGAAGTAAAGTAATTTCTAGTACCCATGCCAAGGGAAAGATACCCAAATCAGGGTTTTACTATCTCAAACTTTAAATTGAAAAATACAGATCAGGGTAAGGAAAACAATTTTTCACTGGTAAAATTGAAGCAGAGAAAACCCTCAAGTAATCATCAAATTCAGAGCCAAAGGAAGAATGACATCTTAAGTACAAAATATCAGAGAATATGCTCCTATTACAGTCGAGAAAATCAAAGTTTCAGTTTTGCAGTATAAGAGTCAACAATGATCAAGTAAGTCATGAAGGAAATGTTCATGACATACTTTCTTGTTTGTTGGACCTAGATGGAGATTCATAAGATTAGAACTTTGAGCTAAGAAAATGACAGTGAGTTCACAACGTAACGGTCATTCAGGGCACTCCTCAGAAATAGAGCTTTGAAATCAAAATAATGGTGACATACAATCAAGAATGAATGCATATTGCTAAATCTCTAGATAGATAATCATGGCTATAGTGAGCAAACAAAGAAGTTACAGAGGGCCTGAAGGAAATGTTCATGACATACTTTCTTGTTTTTTGCATGCATAAAATCTCAAGAATGCTATAGAACTCAAGTCACAACAAACAACTACAGTCACCAATTCAAAATCAGAGAAGTCAAGGTACAGAGATAATGCAGACCCAAAAAGTTTTCCATAGTTTTACGGAATCACTAACACACTACGAGCAAGAGAATTTGAGCTCAAATGATCTCAATGAATGAAGACCATATTCAAGTGCACAAAACCCAGGCCCACAAAGATATTTATAGAGTAACCCAGATGGAAAATCTCACTCAGATTTATTCTCGTTTCAAGAAAAGCAAGGAGATGACAAAACTGAATACCCATGTCTAGGAAATTACAGTTTCTAGCTTTAATCGTAAAACCCATTAATGAGTATCAAAATCAGAGTAAGAAACATGTACTTACTGGTATTGAAGCAAAGTAAACCCTCATGAGATAATTTGATTCGGAGCCAAGGAGGAGCAAGCTCAAAACATAATTCAACCCAAAATGACCACTAATCGAGCCACGAAACCACATAAAATGCAAAAATAAAGAATGGATTATCAATATTTTTGAAAGTATAAATGGAAAAGACAAAGTAACGGGGTGCCTGCCAGAGATCAAAAATTACCATCATTTTTAAAACAAGATGATGGTTACACAATCCTGAGCTCGAAGGACTTCAATAAAGAAAATACAACTCAAAACCTTGAACTCCAACCAAGGTTTCAGAAGCCAAATCCAGAGCTCGAGTGCAAAGAATGGTGTCTACCAAGAATCCTCACATAACTTCACAAGACAAAGAGATATTTTGAGCAAAATCCAAGCTTGAACCCTCAAAAAAACCCAAATAGAGTAGATCCATAAAATATATAAGTACAATTGAGCTCAGAAACCAATTATGCAGAAGGGTCAAGCTCAAGGAGAAAACAACAATGGCGTCAACAAAAAAGCCATTTTGCTAGGGCTTCACCCACATACTGAAAATCCAAATGAAATGATCATTAGGGTCAATCTTCCCTTTACCACCTGAGCCCAAGCATTGGGTTAGTTCAAACTCAACCACGGTCAAAGATCAACGACCGTAAAACAAAAGGACAACAGATCAACGCTCAAGGATCGATCCCCAAGTTCAAGCAAAATAACCATCCGGCAATATGCCACCGAAAAATTTCAATGCTAGCAAAACCCTAACTATGGTTTTATGATCGACGGCGTGATATCTCAAAGAAAAGAGATCAACAATTACAAAATGATCACCAATATCAAAGCGAACTCTACCTGAGTTAGCCATGTCACCAACCAACTATTAAAGGGGTGAGTCATCATGCAAAGGGGGCCAACCCCATGATTAAAACAAAATCATTGCATTTGAAATGTCAAAAGGATCAACTATAGTCCAACTTCAAATAATATAAAGTGTCGATCGAATCATGTTCACCGATGATCACCCAAAAGGTAAGGGTTATAAAACTATAATCAAGTGTTACCCAAATGTAAAAGCCGACAAGTATTACATGGTCATGTTTAATCAAAGGTGGCTGAATATGACATGGTGGTCTTTTACAAAAGTGCCCCATATACATCTAAAACTCAATAATGTGCTAAGTCCACAAAGGTGGCCAAACTAAATGGAGATTAGTGATCAAGTGCAAGGGTGGCCCCACAGACTATAGAGGAAAATTTGAGCATGTGCACATGGAGGTGGTCCCCATAAATGGATGAGTGGATGGATTATTTTACAAATTTTGCAAGTGTTGTAATTATTTTTCTCACAAATAGGGAGTTAATTTTTGCATGCTTTCACTAGGGACAGAATAGACAAGAAGATGAATTCACATGCACAAGGAAAGAGACTTGCCCAACAAGCAAGCTTATTATTAGCAAATTATTCACCATTCTTTTCTTAAAAATAGAACAGTCAACTTTAGTTTGACTGAGATGTAATCAAAGGCTATTAATGCCTATTTGTAATTGCATGTTCTATTTTTATTCCTTTATTTATTAATAGATGAAGGATAAAAATAGGATGCATGGGCGAGTACAAGCCTTAGTCTATTTTTAGGAAGGGGGAAATAAAATTTGCTATATATTGTGTGCTTTGGCAAAGCACAAAGGAGGACTTTTAGATACAAGAGTGTTGAAGCAATTTTTGCAGTTTTTCCCTTTGAATGTGAAGTATTTTCTGCCTTTCCAATTATTTGTAGTCTTGTGTATGTTTTCATTAATCTTGTGAATGTAAATTCCTTGTTAATCATCTTACCCTGTTGCAAATTCAATAATTTCTGCATGATATTAATGTGCATGTTTAGCTTAGTAGTATTGTTGTGATACTTTCCCTCAATACCTCGAAGTGTTTTACCCTTAACATTTTGTAGAAAATTGTTGGTTCATGCATCAAGAATCCTTTCTATATTAGTTATGCATATACTCACCAAAGCCCTTATATAAATTTGGTGTATCACCTCAGTTTTAATCATTTTACAATCATCTTTTACCCTTAACCTTAGAAAAATCAGTCTAGGATACATCAATAAGGAACCGGCCTTGATACTGGAGACTCACCTCAAAATAGGTGTACCCATACACCCGAGGTGTTTCCATAATATCTACGAAAGAGAGAGATAAAATTTGAAATCTTAGAACACATATAGCCATCTCTTTATAGGGTGCACTTTTGAGAGACAATAGTTTTTAGCATGCCTTGTGGGATAACGAATTAGATCTGCATGCAAGTTATGACTATCTACAACAGATTTATAATAGATCAAAAGTTACTTTTAGGAGCAAGTCACAATGATTTATTCTAAAGATTTAAAGTTGTTTTTGGTGACTCCATATAGCTGATTTTAGACCAGTATTGCAGCATGTTCCATGCCTAATGTGACTAAAAGATCATCGGTAAGAGGAATTCCTCCCGAGTTTGTTTCTTTACCTTTGAATTCTACTTGAAGGAGAAGGGTTGGTAATACTTTACCTTATAATAGACCTGGTTTTGATAAACCTCCTCCTAATATTCCTTCACCATGTATCAATTTCTCTATTAATATCCCAATTTTTCCAATGGCTATCCAACCACCCAAGAATTTTGTGACCTTTAATCGGCTGCCCATTATTAATTACAATTGATCATGATATCCCTAATGCTGCCATGAAACATTTTCCATCATTTTCGTGAAAATCAGGTTACACCTTTAAAGCATATCAAATATATTGCATCCTTATGTGTAGTCGATAATATCACTCATGAAGACATAACTTTGATAATTTTAGCTGCTTCTTTTAAAGGACATGCCTTACAATGGTATAGAAATCTAGAGATTGGAAGCATAAGAACTTGGGATGATTTAGGTGAAAAATTGCTGAAACATTTCCAAGATAATTCAGATCATTTTTCCCTCATTGAACAGTTGTCCACTATTAAAAGAGATCCTCATGAATAAATTTCCAGTTTCAACATCTGTTTTTCTAGAACTTGGGAAAGAACCCCAACAAGTGTTAAGCCTCAAGCTGATCACGCTTTCCTTTATTATCTCAGAGCATTAAATAGTGATATTTCAGCTATGATTCAATCTATGAGAGGTGATACTCTTCCAAATGCTTATGATATTGTTATAAAATCTTAAAATAACCTTATTCAAGCCAAAAATCAGCACCAAGGCCTTCAATGCCATTTTTGTAGGATTTAGCCCATATCCCACAACCTATTACAATTGTAGAACCTGATGTTGCAGCCCCATTAGATGACATATTCAAAGCTTTGAAAACTTTGGGAATAAGATGAATTCATTGAAAAAAAAACTTGCATTACCTAGCGAGATATTATTAGGCTCCTTATCATGCTCCTTATCAAAGAAACGAGCAAAATAGGTAGCCTTACCAGCAAAATAAAAATTATAGGTGGACTTATTAGCAAAGGAAATTTTATCCAAATGCTCCTAGTTCATCTAATGTTTTAATCTCGCTTAACATGGCTACGAATCAGAACAGTCATGGAGAAGAGTGATGCCCACCTTGTAATCAACCTCATTCGGAGTAAATTTCCCAAATACTTTTCTCAACATAACTCTTGATGCACAACCTCAATCTGAGACATTATTCATGCCTCAAATGGAGAGTGAGAAGCAATATACTTAGGTTTAGAAAGAACCTAAACAGAATTTAGTCAGTTTCAATGAGGATGATTTCATTGCAGAGCTACTACTGGGGCTCAAGGAAAAGCTTCAAAAGTCAAAAACAACAAATTAGGCATGTTCTTCCCACATCACTAATAAGACATCATCTTCAACCCCAAAACTAGCTAACAGAAAAAGCTACTTTGCACGACTGACCCACTAAATTTTTTTACCTCGGATATCAAAGGCAAATGAAGGAAAATCATTTTTTGCTAAGGAATATGCTAAAACAGTTGAATTTCTCTCTAATATTATTGCTTCTTTTAACATTGTTGATCTAATAAAAAAGCATAATGTTAACATCTCAATGTGGGATGCTCTAATTATTCCAGACAACAAGATTTACTTTCTTGTGAACTAGCTAAGCTATAAATTTCTTCTAAAACAACAGAAAAGGAAGTTTAGAAAGCAGACATGGTCCTTTGAACATTCGAACAAGACCACATCAAAGAACTTAAGGGGATGGTTCAGAAAGTTTTAAATGCTCATGACATCAAGAAGCCACCACCATTTTATTTATCACTGATTATTGGGGAACATCTTGTTCATAATTGCATAGTGGACACTGGTGCAAGTAACACAGTTATGCCGAAAGAAATTTTAGAAAAATTGGGTCTATAGTATGAGCCTACAGAAAAGAGTGTCTTACAGCTTTATGGAACTACAACTAATAAATTTGGTGTAATCAGAAATTTAGAGGTGACATTGCATGCTTTCCCAAATGTTTCTATTATGCAAGATGTCACTATTGTAGATTTACCTCCTTACTTTGCATTATGCTTATCTAGAGATTTCAAAACAAAGATAAGATGTTATCCCTCTTTAGTTTGGTCTTTATTTTTCACTACATGTTATGGCACCAAGTTACTATCAATTCGAACCATTGGCCGATTTCACATTGAGCCTCACTCTTCCAAAGGTCAAGAGCTAATTATGTATCCTTCAACCGCCTTATTTGGATAATGTAGCTCATGTTTCAGCATTAGATGGTGTTTCTAACATGTTTATGGATGAAAAGATAGTTGAAGAACATGCTCATGATCCTTTTAAGGAGTTTGAAGAACATATGTTTGGTCTGTAATGTTTGCATGAAGAAAACACACCACTTCCCTTGTTGTCTAAAACAGAACATTTAGCGAGAAGGGATTTGGAAGCTTCATTTTGATGGAGCTAAGAATAAGAAAGGACATGGAGTAGGTTTTATGCTTACTTCCACAACAAATGAAAGGTATTTCTCAGCTTTGAGTCTCCAATTTTCATTCACTTATAATGTAGCTGAATACGAAGCATTAATTCATGGCTTACTTTGGGCAAGAAAGAGAGGTATCAGCATGTTACAGATTTTTGGTGATTCTGAGTTGGTTATCAATCAAGTAAGAAATTTTAATGTTTGTAAGAATCCATTAATGAAGTCTTAAAGACATAGAGTTTCAGACTTAATGGAATATTTTGAGGCTATTAATATTCAATCTATTCCTAGAGCAAAAATAAGCATGCAGACAAACTTGCAACAATTGGTGCTAATTTTGAAGTGTTGGAATAGATAGAGAACATAAAAATTTAGCCTCATATTAAGCTAATTTTCAGGCCTTCAATACCTGATAATGATTTGAACTGGTAGGTTTTTGAAAATGATGATCAAATTTGTAGATTTTTGCAGCAAGAAGCTAAATTTTCTGCAATAAATCAGGATAAATTACAACACTTATATGGTGACCAGATTGTTCAACTAAAGACAAATAAGTTACCTCGAGGTCTTGTCACATTAGAAGACATATTCAGCCCTGATGATCAGTTAAGAAAAGACAAAACTAAGATATCAACACATGCTGATAACTATGAGGAGATCTCAGTTGATGAAGGGAAAAATTTGTTTCTTGGAAAGGTATGTTCCTCAGCTGAAAAGCATTCATTTATTGATCTTTGCAAAGAATTTAAAGATGTTTTTTCTTGGAGATACCAAGACTTGAAAGGATTTGATCCCATTTTAGTACAACATACTATCAAATTAAAACCAAATTCTAAACTAGTTAGGAAAACGCAGAGGCCTGTGAATCCTAAAATAGAGCCTCTAATGAGGAAAGAATTATCTAAGTTGATTGAATTAGGTATTAGCTTTCAAGTTAAGAATTTATGTTGGGTAGAAAATCCTTTTCCTATTAGGAAGAAAAATGGAGAAATCGGATTATGTGTGTATTTCATAGATCTTAATAAAGATTCATTAAAAGATCATTACCCTCTTCCAAATATGGATCAGATTTTAAGAACAGTTTCTGGTTCAGATAGACTATCTCTTCTAGATGGTTATAGTGGATATGATAAAATTCTAGTTTGAGAAGAAGATAGGCACAAAAAAACTTTTACCACCAAGTGGGGTACTAATGCTTACAAAAGAATGCCTTTTGGCCTTTCAAATGCTGGTGCAATGTTTCAACGTGCAATGGACATGGATTTTGTAGCTTGTTAAATAAATGCATCATTGTTTATTTAGATGATGTTACTATATTTTCAAAAGACTCTGATGAACATATAATGCATCTAAGGTAGAATTTTTAGTTATGCAAGTAATTTGGAATATCTTTGAATCCTAAAAAGTATATCTTTTCAGTACATCAAGGTAAATTACTTGGTCATATTGTTTCTAAGGAAGGATTAGTAATTGATCCTTTCAGAATCGAAGCCATATCACAACTATCATTGCCTCATAATAAGAAGGCATTACAGAGTTTTCTTGGGAAAATCAACTTTTTAGAAGATTTGTTCCAGATTTTAGTAGCATTGGTTAAACCATTAACAACTATGTTAAAGAAAGGGAAAACTTTCTCTTGGACCAACGAACGTAGAGAAGGGTTTGAAGAAATCAAAACAACCATCTCTCAGGCTCCTACTCTTGCAAATCCAAATTTTGATAAAGATTTTACAATGTATGCACTTACAGGAGCTGAAACAATCTCAGCTATATTAACTTAGGTTAATGATGAAAATATTGATTAGCCTATTGCTTTCTTTGGATAGATCTTACATGATTACGAAACAAGGTACACATTTCTTGAAAAACAAGTACTTTCAATAGTCAGAGGGCTAAAGAATTTAAAGTACATGCTTTCAAACAATAAAATTCATGTTCTTGTTTCTCATCCAAGTGTGAAGGCTTTCTTGTTAAATAAATAATTGAATGAGAAAAGAGCAGGTTGGATAACGAAAGTTATGGAATATGATGTTGATATCCGGGTTACTAAGACAATTCGAGGTAAAGGTTTATGTGAGAACCTAATTGCTGATATGGAAAAACAACAAGCTATAGAACCAGATGATTCAAAACAACATGCTGAAATTGCGTATCAACAATCAGAAATCATGGTTCAACCAGAAAATCAGCAACCTGAACTTGCTCAAGAAGTCCAGGAATCAAGATGGATGACTGATTTAGTTAACTATTTATAGCATGGCAACTATCTGAAAGGTATGGACAAAAATAAATTAAGGTATTTTAGATTACAAGTTGTACCTTATATCTTTATTGATAGTGTGTTGTTCAAAAGAGATATAAATGGAATCTTGTTGCGATGTGTTGACTATGATAAAATTCAGAAAATATTATCATAATTCCATGAAGCACCTACAGGAGGTAATTTTTTAGCGTACCATAGCCTTAAAAATTATGAAAGTTGGTTACTATTGGCCCAACATATTCAAGGAATATTTTGAATGGATCAGAAAGTGTAAGAAATGTGCTTTCTTTGTTGGGAAAGAACATTTAGCTTTGCTGCCTCTACAACCTATTTCAATGGATCAACCTTTTATACAATGGGGTCTTGACTTTATTAGCATGATAAACCCACCTTCTTCACAAGGACACAAGTGGATTTTGATTGCTACAAATTATTTTACATGATGGACTGAAGAAATAGCCTTGAAAGATACTAACGAAACCTCAATACTATCCTTTTATGAAGGTATAGTTTACGATTTGGTGTTCCAACAACTATCATATCAGATAATGCTTTAGCATTTTGTTGGTGCTCAAATTAGTCTCGCCCCATTTGTCATTGAAATCCTCAATTTGTGTCCTCTGTCACAATTTTTTTCTCCTTGTTTTGGTGCTTTAAGGCATTGTCTTCCATTCAGCATTACTATGGTCTATTCCTTTCTTGACCGAGGATCACTTAAATGTCCAAAATTTATTTTTGTTCCTCTGACCATATGAAAGAGTCTGTTACTTAGTCGTAAAACTCAAGATTTTCTTTTCCCTCTATTTTCCATAGTCATGTTTTGTTGTCCCGACTTTTGTGTCCCAAATACCTAAGGAAACGTGAGTGGATGTAGCTCGGAGGATCATGTTTGAACCTTGTAACATTTCCAAATTCTCTGTCCTTGGAGAAAATTTCATCTCCAGGCTCAAACGGTGGTTTCCTACATTTTTACGGTTTGACAGTGTGTTTTTCCCCGTCAAATTTAAATATCTACATCAGTGGAAACATGGCTCTTTTTGGTTGGATGCGGCTTGGTGGGGCACTCTAAAAACTCTATGGCTTGCTTCGACACAAAAATTTTCCATGTGGAGGAACGACACTCATTTGAAAATTCACCTTTTGGTTTGGCCTTGGAGTTGTGCTTGAGAGGACACGTGGAGGATTCTGCTGCTTTTCCTAGACTTAGACAAATTTTTCATGTAGTCATTATAGTTTTGGTGGGCCATGGAAACATGGTGAACCCACGCTCATTCAAGGTCTTCGCTCTTGGGGACTATCGTGAAGTTGCACCATGAGAACACGTGTAGGTTTCCATTAGGCCTTTCCTTACTTATTGTTTTCAAAAACTTTGTAAAGGGCCCGGGACACGTGGAGGGACCGTGTATGTTTGGGGACTAGCCCATGGGTTATATTTTGAAGAAGCGCCATGAAGAATCTTGGAGGATTTCAATCACTCGTCCTTTGCTCAGACTTTTGAACAGCCAAAGGAGACTGCCTCGACCCTAGACACATGGCACCTTCCACTGAACTTTAAACTTTTTAAAGACTATGCCAGACCAAGACACGTGTTGAGCCAGTGCTTGTTTGGGGTCTTTACTTTTGGGGACCATCTCAAGATGCACCATTGAGACATGTGGTAGTGTGAAGATTCAAAATGCAGGGAGGTGGGCTTCCAGGAAATTTGAAAAAAATTCCTTTTGTGAAGAAAGGGGTTAAAATGTGAAAAGGAAACACGGTTCCATTGGGACCCACATTGGGACACGTGTCAAGCCCATTTTTCAAGGCGAAGGGGTGGAACAGAATGAGAAATTTTGCATTTTTTTTAAAAGTGTAAAAAGTAAAAAAGAACCCCAGGCCCATTTTGACTTGGATCTCCCACATGGACAGTCCAAATTCAAAAGGGAAATTGATGGCAACTGAGCATTTGTATCTGATTTATCCGCCATTTTTCTCCACATCTCCTGGGGATGCAAATTTTTATGGTTTTTAATCAGTTCTTGATGTCTCCTACATGCCAAATGATAAGGAGAATTAATTTGATATTTTGATTTGGTAGGATAGATCTGAAAACATCTTTTACCATTAAGATGTAATCTGACTATCGGGTTCAATCTGATTTTTTGATCTTTCCTTCCTTGGCACACAAAAAACCAAATTTGACGGATTGGAGGAGGAAGTAGTTGGCACATGAAATGAAGAGTGGTTTACCAGATGAAAGGATTGAACGCTAGAAATGTTTCAAGAGATTTTCCTCCGAGCGCTTGACAAATTTTTTTGCAGATCTAATTCTCGCAGTCGGGATCAAAATCGCAACAAACAATGGTACTTTGAATGTTTTTGTTTTGGGGCAAAACTCATTGTAGAAAAAATATTATAAATTGCATGAAATTGTCATGCAAATGGTTGGAGTGTGAGAGGTCGGGAGTTATTTTCCTAAAAGAAAAGTTTAACAGAGCCCATCTTTCTAAGAAACCATATGAGGAACCTATTTATTTCTTTTGAGTTAAATTTGATCATGTCAAGGTGGTTGTAAGTGTACAGCCATTGATAAGCTCTAAGATTGTTGTAGAAACTTTCCCCTGCTGATGATTTTAATGCAATTTGAGTTAATCTGTTGATTTTGGGAAAAATTGTGTTTGCTTCATTTCTGAATGTCTGCAAATAGTTTTTCTTATTCCCATTGTAATCCTACATTGAAATCTTTGTGAATCACATAAGATCTTATCCTTTTGATAGTTTGGTTGCATTTGTAATTTCATTTATCGAAAGAGGTTTAATTTAATAGTGAAATAAATAAATTTAATATCAATTTACTCCTAGCATGACGGTAAGATTGTTTGTTAGCCTTTGAGGGTATCTTACGCGTGATAAAACAAAGGTTGATAATGTTCAATTAAGTTTTTCAATCTGATCCTTGATTTTAGATTCTTAAAGTTTGTGTGAAAAGGTGTTGATCTGAGCATCCATTGAAAGCACACTTTCTTGTTAATGTAGAATTTTAGCTGCTATGAACCATTCTCGTTGATTAGGCCTTTCATTTTTTGCAAAAGCTCTCAAATATCTAGCACATCAAGTTCATTCTCGCCTCACCTCCCACCAAAAATTCATTTGAAAACAACCAATCTCACCCATACTACCCCTATTTGTCTTGTGTGCACAAATGCAAAATTTTTATTACCAAAACATGCGAAGCAATCAGCTTTTATTGTCTTTACTGGCTCGAAACTTGCTTAGAAAAAATCTCCATCATCTAGGTTGTGACAACTCGTGAGAGTTAGGTTTTGTTGTATTGATCATATTTTCTTCAAGGTCTTCTTAATAACTTTACAAGGAAGGACATCTCCATCTCCTTCAAAAATAGCAGACTACAAAAAGGGTCCTCTCACCATGGTTGAATGGCACAACCATAAAGTAGTGAGGATAGATTAAATCCTTTTGAGGGTGTTATCCATTTCTCCACATTTGAGGAAAAATAACAAGATGGATTTCTTCCCAGCTAAAAATTGACACAAAACATGATCTACTTGTCTCTAAGCTTCCTGTTTAATTTGTGATGCTTTGTTAAGCTTCTAAGTGAAAATCCATTTAGGTACTAACACTGCTCCAACACCATTGTTGGGGACATTGTGATTGCAGTTCATATTAAGACCTTGGTAAACATTTCCTATATGCTCTAATTACTAGTACATTGTTTTAACATCATCCCTTGTTCAAGTCAGTTAAGAAGTTTTCAAAGTTACAAGTGTTGTGTGCAATTTTTCCAGGTTCTACAGCTTATTGCACTAGGTTTCATTGATAACTGGGTAAAGGAAGGTCAGATCATTCCATTTCCAGTTCCTAGTATTGACATACATTTGACAGATCATATTCTTTAGTGCATTTGCACAACTAAGGTGGAAATCCTTAGTGGCGAGTCCATGTTGATCTTATTTTTGATAGATACCAGTGTCTTAACTTCCACGAAGTGATATTTGTTAATAATATTTAAAAATATGGAAGGAAGAAGGTCTTTCTTTGCTAAGGATCATGCTAGGGCATTATTTCCAGAGCTAGGAAAAACAAAGTTAGAAGAAAGAAAATCCTAGAGAGTTGTTGGAGATCAGTAGTCAAGAAAAGAGATCTCCATTGATGAAGGTGATTATCCTATCATTGAATATTTCCATTCAAGTGCTTCTGAATTAGGTAGTCTTTTTGTGGAATTAAATTCTCCATCTAAAGATGAGCCTTCATTTGAATTTGAAAAATTTTCATCTCTTTCTGCACTTGTGTTTTCCAAAGTTGATAGTGTTCTCCAAGAAATGTAACCTTGAAGGGATAACCATTTTGAAAGTTACACTCCCGTGTTTCAAAGACCCCTTGTCCCTTCCTTAAAAACATGGACCATCCCCACCCAGTCCTCCATTTATTTTAAATACCTTTGTACTATAAATTTTAGAGGGATGGCTGGTTATCCAAATGCAGTTCCCCAAGATGTAAGAAATATACTACCAAATTTCCAAGGAAATAATGCTATAATTGGTGATCAACACTTAAAGCTTTTTATCAACATGATGGAAGACTTTGAGATTGAATTTGAGGATGTATATATCAAATTGTTTATTCATACTTTGGAAGAAGATGCAAGGGACTAGTATAAGTCTTTACCAGACAACTCCATTGATTCTTGGATGGAAATGAATAATGCATTTAGATTGCATTATGGTGAAAAAACGGACCCTAGGTTCCTTTTGTCTGAGTTTGAAAATATCAAGAAAAATCCTAATGAATCAGTGCATGACTTCAACACTAGATTTAACAAGACCTTGTAATTGATTTAACAACATTAAAGCAATTGGAAAACCTCGTAAGATGGAGGGTGTGAAACTAATTAACCCGAGAAAAACCTCAAGCAAGTAAGTTTGTTGATTTGGAGGAAGTTGTGAAAACTTTGGCGGGGCTATCGAGAAATCTCATACAAATTAGCTAGGGAAGAGAAAGGAATTGGGCGAGTTCACAAGGTCAGCACAAGCAACAAGGCCAAGAAAGATTTCCAAATCATCCTAGAAATGAGTAGAGATCTGATGACAAAGGCAAGGGATTTGTTCGATTTGGAAATAAACAGCACCAAAGTGCTAGGGAAAATAGAATGGTGCCTGATCCTTTGTCTCTTGAGTTGTTGTTGTTAAAGAAACAAATGTAATTAAATGGTGTGACAGATGTTTCATGCCCCATGCTCCATGTGAAGTAGATCAGTAAGTAGAAGAAGAAGCTGATGACAATGATACTGATGATGATGTTTACATGATGGGTTTCTCCATGAACTCACGACAAGGAGAAAATTCAACTGAAGTGATAAGTGTTTGAACTACTGCAAGTTTTGGGATTGCATCCATCAGGTACCTCTTCTTCCTTTCTATCATACTTTAGAAATAGATATTGTACAAGCTTTTGAAATACCTAATAATGAATTTGAATACTTAAGAGCTTTAATGATAAAGAAGTATGATGGAGGAATCCCATCTGAGGAGGATAGGCAGTTGTTGATGAACATTGTTGTTGCCCAAGAAAAGGAGTATAACACAAGAAGTAAAGTTTTCAAAGGAGCGGAACCTCAAGCCAAACCTAAAACTCCATTTCTTACTAGTATTCCCAAAGAGGTTCCTAAGAAATATACACCTTCCAAAGGCCTTGTTGTCCCAAAAAGATTCATACTACTCCTCATGCCCAAACCGTCAAAAATCCCATGCCATCTGATGCGTTTTTCTATATCCCTTCCAATGCTACCTTGCCAAAGCATGTTCCTTATGATATTTCCCAAGTCTTGAGTCAAATCAAGATTTATGTTCCAATTTTTGAGTTGCTTAGGATTCCCGAGCACAAGAAAAGGGCCTTTGAGTATTTGGGGTTGAAAGAAGAGAAGAGTACCCTAGGAAGAAATGTAAACACTATGGATACTCCTCTAATCATCAAGAGATAGAAACACCACCAAAGATTGGAATAACTAGGTGAACCACCTGAGGTTTATTTGGGAACATCCTTGGTAGAGTCTCAGCTAAATGTAGATCCATTCTTCACTACTCTGATCATTAAGGAAAAATTGCTACACAACTATATGTTTGATTCAGGAGCATCATGCAATGTCATGCCTCTTGAGGTCATGAATGAAATGGATATCAAAGTAACAACAACATATGGGAAGTGCACTTTGCCATGGATTCCAAAGAGGTGCTAGTGGTGGGATGTGTGAAAGGTTTACTCGGTACAACTTGGATCTTATCCGGGTAGGAACTTCAAACTTGATACATTGTTATTGTTGGACTCGCCCAACCAAGTGGGTTATGCTTTGTTGTCTAGAAAATGGGCTACAAGTGTTGGTGGGAGTGTTCAAATGGATATGTCCTATGCCACCATCCCAATTGAGGGAATCCTTGTCAAGTTGTATGTAGAAAATAAAATTTTGCACCTCATTGAGGATCACAACAATGCATCTTATGAAGTGTTGCACACAAGTGTTGATGTTGATAACGTTTTTGGAATTGCTGATGGTAAAGAGAAACAAATGGATCAATGTAAGAGTCTTGAAAAAGTAGGCTCTCCATGGACCTTGTTGTTTGATGGAGCTTGCTCAAAATTAGGAAATGGTGCTGGTGTAGTTCTGATTTATCCAAGCTTGGAAGAGTTTGTTTTTTATTTCAAACTTAACTTTGAGTGCACTAACAACATTGCTGAGTATAAGGAATTGTTGTTAGGTTTGAAAATTTCTTGGAAATACTATGTTAAAGACATCATTTTTAAGGGAGATTCATAACTAATTGTCAAACAAATCAAAAAATTGTATGCTACTAAAAATCAGAGAATGAAACAGTACAAGCATGTAGTCTGGGACTTGATTGAGATGTTTGATTCATTTAATATTGTGCATCATGATAGGAAGTTCAATGTTATGGTAGAAAAGATTGTAGTATTGGGATCTCGGTTTGATAATTGTGTAATGTCCCCATATTGTGAATATGATGTTGAAGTGTTAACAAGGCCATCTGTCCCTGACAACATTAAACATTGGCAATTTTTGATGATGATGCTCAGGTCAAAATATTTCTACAAAACAAAGGGGAGTTTTCTAATCAATGTATTGATTGGGAGCCAATGGTGTGTGTAGCAGAGGGTAAAGAAACTTTGTTTGGCAAAGACATCATCCAACTGAAAACTAATACCATTCCTAGAGGATTGGTTGCTCTTGAATAAAAATTTGATAATGCTTATTGCATTATTAATAGGCATATATAACATCCTCAAGGGATGTTGAGGAGCATGACCTTGGTAAAAAGGATAAACCAAGGAAGATCTGTTTAGGAAGTAATCTGTGCAATGATGAAAAAGCAGTCTTATGTCCAATTATTGAAAAAATATCAAGATTGCCTAGCTTGGTCTTATTCTGAACTAAAGGCATACAAAGAGGATCTATTTCAACATGAAATTCCTTTGGAATCTAATGCAAATCCATTCAGTAGAAACAAAGGCTGATCAATCCACTCCTATCTCTTAAAATGCAAGAAGAACTGAAGAAACTGAGGGATGGAGGGATTATTCGAGCCACAAAGTATTCTTAATGGGTTGCAAAACTTAGTGCCAGTTAGAAAAAGAATGGTGATATCAAGTTGTGTGTGGATTTTAGAAATATGAACAGAGCATCAATGAAGGATAATTATCCTTTACCAAACATGGAAAACATGTTGCAATTAGTGACTGGTTCTAAGTTGCTTTCTACCTTGGATGGTTTCTCTGGCTATAATCAAGTTGTTCTAAAGGAATCAGAGAGAATCAAGAAAACCTTTACCACTCCTTAGGGAACTTATTTCTATGTTAGAATGTCCTTTAGTTTGATGAATGTTGGAGTAACCTTTCAAAGAGAAATGTACGTTACTTTTTCTCGTTACATTAATGATTTTATTATTTTTACCAAGATGATGTGATTGTGTTTTCCGAAGGATAAGTGACCACTTGCGGCACACTTGGAAAGAATGCTAATAAGATGCAAAGATTATGGCATTTCACTCAATCCAAAGAAGTGCCATTTTGGAGTGCCAAAGGCCATGTTTTTGGTGACATTGTATCAAAGGATGGTGTAATGATAGATCCCGAGAGGGTCTAGGCCATCAAAGAGGTCTAAATTCAAAGAACCAAGAAGGGAATTCAGTCCTTCTTTAGGAAAATAAACTTTATTAGAATATTCATATCAAACTTTCTTTGAGTTGACCATTCCAATTACTTGCATGCTTAAGAAGGACCAAGTTATCAAATGGGAAGAGGTCACTATTCAAGATTTCAATGGGATCAAGGAAGCATTAAAGCATACCCCTATTTTAGTAGCTCCATATTATAAGAAGCCTTTCCGGATGTTTTCTTTTGCTTTAGAGAACACTTTTGCATCTGTCTTGTTGCGGAGAAGGATGATGAAGGGGCAGAGAGGCCAATTGCCTTTTTCAGTAAGGCATTACAGGGGACTGCTCATTAAAATACACCATTATAGAGAAACAGGCATTTTCCTTGGTAAAAGAAACAAAGGTTTTCAGACCATACATTTTGAGCTCTAAAGTTGTTCCTTATGTTCCCCACACCATGGTGAAATATGTTTTATTAGAGATGGAGGTCTCAAGAAAAAGATGCAGATGGGTGAACAAGTTGCAGGAATATGACATGAATATCCAAACCATAAAGTTGGTAAGAGGTTTGGGCTTAGCTAATCTTATGGTTGAGAGCAACTTGAAAACTATTGAGGTGAATGAAGTAGAAGGAGGGGTGGATTTCCTTGAAAATTTGATAAGTTCAATGGTGAAAGGATATACTTTTTTATCTCGTACATCTATATTGCCTTGAGCATTTAACTAAAAATAAGAAAAGAGCTCTTAAGTTGGCTTCCTAGAAATATGTCATTACTGATTTTGGGTTAGCTTGGAAGAACCCTAAGGGTGTTCCTTTCAGTGCATTATCAAGATCAAGCCCCGAAGATAATTGTTGATCTCCATGGAGGAGTTTGTGGGGGGAATTTTGCTGGAAGATTCACAACACACAAGATCTTGAGGGTTGGTTATTGGTTTCCAACTCTTTTCAAAGATACAACTTTGTTGGTCAGAAGATGTGAGAGTTGCCAGCATTTTTCTAGAATACTGAAAGCTTTAGGCTCCCTTCATTTGTAATATGTATCAATTGAATCCCTATTCAAGCAATGGGGAATTGATTTCATTGGTGAGATTTCAGACCCTTCAAGTGCTTGACCATAAGTGGATTCGTGTAGCCACCGATTACTTCACTAAGTGGGTGGAGGTAATCCCTAGCAAGAGAGAAACACACCAAATTATCATGGACTTCATGAAGAACCATATCATCTTCGGTTTGGAGTGCCGATAAAATTGTTGCTGATAATACCATTAGCTTTAGAGAAAACCTTTCTTTGGCAATGTGTAAGGAATATGAGATTAATTTGACATATGCCTCCAACTATAACCCCAAGGTAATGGACAAGTAGAGTCCAATAATAAAAATATATTAAAGATAATTAGGAGAACCTTGGAGCTAAACAAAAGGAAATGGGGTGAGCAATTGAAGTTTTTGTTTGGGCTGATAGAATTACTATTAAAAGATCTATTGGAAAAATTCCATTTGAATTGGTGTATGGAACTTAGGCTCTGCTTCCCCTGCATATGCAATTATCCTCATATTAGTTCATTAAACAACTGGAAGATCAAGAAGTTATTCCATATGATGATTGCATTAACTAGATTGTTGAAGTTGATGAAGAAAGGAGGGCATCCCACCAAAGGCATGTAAAGCTCAAAGAAATTTTGAAGAGTTTATTTGACAGGAAGGTCACTCTAAGAGCTTTCAGCGTTGGAGATCTTGTGCTATTATGGGATAGCAGGCATGAAGATAAGGGAAAGCATGGTAAATTTGATTCATTATGGAGGAGCCCTTGCTCCATTGTCTTTAGAATTGGTGAACATACCTTCTTCTTGAAATGGATGGGGAATTGCTCAAATTTCCTGTTAACTGTAGGCATTTGAAAAATTTCCTTGATTGATTCCCTAGAATCAAGGTGAACGTCATTTGTATAGTGTATAGTTCATTGATTGCTTTATGTTTTGGTGTTTTTTCTCGTTCTGGTCCTTGGTGACCTTGTTTTGTGGGTTCATCAATTTATTTTTAGGAGATGGTTTTAGTTTTATGCTTTGCAAGCCGACTCCTTTTCCCAATGGATATTTTTGGAACTTGGTTTGTTATCTGGTTCTTGTGGCACTCATAGGGAGTGCCCATCCTTGAGTCGGAGCCGATGTTGGTACTAAAATTAGTCTCACCCTGTATGTCATTGAAATCCCTCAGTTTGCGGCCTCTTTAACATTTTTTGTCTCCCCGTTTTGGTGCTTGAAGGATCTGTCCTCCATTTAGTTGCCATGGTCCTGCTTCTTCCTTGGTGGAAGATCACTTAAATGCCCAAAATTTATTTTGTTCCTCTAACCATATGAAAGAGTCTGTTACTTTGTCGTAAAACCCGGATTTTCCTTTCCCTCCATTTTCCATAGTCACATTTTGTTGTCCCTATCTTTTGTGTCCCAAATACCTGAGGAAACATGAGTGGATGTAGCTTAGAGGATCATGTTTGAACCTTGTAACATTTCCAAATTCTCATCCTTGAAGAAAATTTCATCTCCGGGCTCAAACGGTGGTTTCCCTGCATTTTTACAGTTTGACAGGTGTGTTTTTCCCTGTCAAATTTACATCTTTGCATTAGTGGAAATGTGGCTCTTTTTGGTTGGATGCGGTTTAACGGGGAACTCTAAAAAATCTATGGCTTTCTTCGACCCAAAACTTGTCCATGTGGAGGAATGACGCTCGTTTGAAAATTTACCTTTTGGTTTGGCCTTGGAGTTGTGCCAAGAGGACACGTGGAGGATTCGACTGCTTTTCCTGGACTTAGAATTTTTTTTCATGCAACCATTACAGTTTTGGCGGGCCATGCACATGTGGTGAACCCGCACTCGTTCAAGATCTCTGCTCTTGGGAATTATTGTGAAGTTGCGCCATGAGGACATGTGGAGGTTTCCATCAGGCCTTCCCTTAGACTTTTCAAACAACTTTCTAAAGGGCCTGGGACACGTGGAGGGACCGCACATGCTTGGGGAATGACCCCTGGGTTTTATTTTGAAGAAGCATCGGGGGACACTTGGAGGCTTCCACTCACTCTACCCTTTGCTTAGACTTTTCAACAGCCAAAGGAGACTGCCTCGAACCCTAGACACACGGTGCCTTCCACCGAACAAAGTCAAATTTTTAAAGACTCTTCCAGACCGAGACATGTATTGAGCCAACGCATGTTTGGGGTCTCTAATTTTGGAGACCATAACAAGATGCACCATTGAGACACGTGGCAGTTTGAAGATTCAAAAGGCGGGAGGCGGGCTTCCGGAGAAATTTGAAAAAAATTCTTTTGTGAAGAAAGGGGTTAAAGTGTAAAAAGGAAGCATGGTTCTGTTGGGACCCACATTGGGACATGTGTCAAGCCCATTTTTCAAGGCGAAGGGGTAGAGTAAAATGAGAAATTTTACATTTTTTCCAAAATTGTAAAAAGTTAAAAAGACCCCAGGCCTGTTTTGACTCGGATCTCCCACATGGATGGTCCAAATTCAAAAGGGAAATTAACGACAACTATGCATCTGTATCTAATTTTTCTGCCATTTTTCTCCAAAGCTCCTGGGGATGTAAATTTTTATGGTTTTTTATCATTTCTTGACATCTCCTACACGCCAAATGAAGAGGAGAATTAATTTGATATCTTGATTTTGTAGGGAAGATCTGAAAATGTCTTTTACCATTAAGATGTAATTTGACTATCGGGTTCGATCTGATTTTCCGATCTTTCCTTCCTTGGCACGTAAAAAACCAGATTTGACAGATTGGAGGAGGAAGTAGTTGGCACGTGAGATGAAGAGTGATTTACCAGATGAAAGGATTGAATGCTGGAAATATTTGAAGAGATTTTCCCTCTGAGCACCTGACAACTTTTTTAGATTTGATTCTGGGGTCATGATCAAAATGACAACACGCAATGGTGTTTTGAATGTTTTTGTTTTTGGGGGGAAAAATCTGTTGTAGAAAAAATGTTATAAATTGCATGAACTTGTCATGCAAATGGTTGGAGTGTTAGAGGTCGGGAGTTATTTTCCTAAGAGAAAATTTTGATAGAGCCTATCTTTCTGAGAAACCATCTGAGGAACTTGTTTATTTATTTTGTGTTAAATTTGATCATGTCAAGGTGGTTGTAAGTGTATAGCCATTGACAATCTCTGATATTGTTCTAGAAACTTTCCCCGCTGATGAGTTTAATCCAATTTGAGTTAATCTATGTTGATTTTGGGAAAAAAGCGTATGCAATGCTTTTTTTTTCCCATTGCAATCTTACATTGAAATCTTTGTGAATCACACAAGATCTTATCCTTGTGATAGTTTGGTGGCATTTGCAATTTCATATATCAGAAGAGCTTTTATTTGATAGTGAAATAAACAAATTTAAAATCACTTTACTCCTAGCATGACGATAAGATTTTTTTAGCCTTTGAGGGTATCATTGGCATGATGACACAGAGGTTGATAATGTTCAATTAAGTTTTTAAATCTGAGCCTTCATTTTGGAATCTTAAAGTTTGTGTGAAAAGGTGTTGATCTGGGCCTCCATTGAAAGTACACTTTCTAGTTAAAGAAGTATTTTAGATGTTATGAAGCATTCTGTCGTTGATTAAGCCTTCCATTTTTTGCAAAAGCTCTCAAAGATCTGCAAATCAAGTTCATTCCGCCTCACCTCCCACAAAAAATTCATTTAAAAACAACCAATCTTACGATACTACCCTTGTTTGTCTTGTGTGTGTGTGTATAAATGCATAATTTCTATTACCAAAACATGCGAGAAGAAATCATTTTTTCATTTTCTTTAGTGGCTGAAACTTACTTAGAAATTATCTCCATCATCTAGGGTGACAACTGGTGAGAGTTAGGTTTTGTTGTATTGATCATATTTTCTTCAAGGTCTTCTTAATAACTTTACAAGGAAGGACATCTCCATCTCCTTGACAAAAATAGGCTATAAAAGGGTCCTCTCACCCTGGTTGAATGGAAAAACCATAAATTAGTGAGGATAGATCAAATCCTCTTGAGGGTGCTATCCATTTCTCCACATCTGAGTGACAAAGAGCAAGCTACATTTCTTCCCGGCTACAAAATGACACACAACATGATCTACTTGTCTCTAAGCTTCCTATTAAATCTGTGATGCTGCTTAGCTTCTGAGGGAGAATAAATTTGGGTACCAACACATTTCTTGGTGCAAAGGTAATAGATTGGACTATCGAACCATGGAATTTATCTAAGTTCTTCATCTAATTATTACCCAAAAGGTAACAACTTAGCTTAAAGTACTAATAAGAATATTTTAAGGATCATCAAAAGAACACTCAAGGATAATCAAAGAGCTTAGCATTTGATGTTGAATTCAGTACTTTGGGATGATAGAGTGACTCCTAAAAGATCAGTTGGCAATTCACCATACAAGCTTGTTTACGGAAAAGAAGCAAGACTGCTTATTTCAGTCAAGTTACCCTGGCATTAGATCTGCTTTGCACCAAATGGAGGTACTTGAAAATGAACCATTGTAGGTTCATTATACATAATTAATGGAGTTACAAGAGCTAAGAGATCAAGCTCATGTGAACATGGAAAATAATCAGAAATAGATGAAGAATACTTTTGATAAGAAAGCCAAATTCGAGTCTTTAATGAAGGAGATATTGTGTTAAAGCGAGATGTTAATCATGGAAAGCCAAGAAGACACACACGGTTTGATACAATATGGAGTGGTCCTTACATGATTTCAGCTTGTAAAGAACAAAATGATTTTTATCTTTCAAGGCTAAATGGAGACAAACTTGGACCATTTGTGTGAATGGTAAGTTTCTCAAACACTTTTATTGAAAATCTTACAGTGATTGTTTAGAGTAGGATTTCCCTTCTATAAGTGTAGTTTCTACACATTGCAATGTTTTTCAATTCAATAAGTGCATTCATGCATGTCATCTATTTTACCAGATCCTTTCCCAGTTTTAGTTTGTTTTGGAAGGGTTGGACCTTCAGGAAAGGAAGATTTTGGCTACATGATTATACTCCATGCCAAATGGAAAAAAGAAAGGCATTGGTCTGCAAGCTAGCTAGTAGCTTTCCATGTAGGATCCCCAGAAATGTTGAAATTTTTTGTACTTGTGCAAAATGGGCAACTTAAAACTTTGTTATGATGGATAGAATTGGTGAAGTATACCTCAGCTAGGGGAGTTTCTTTCAGATATATTGTTACTGCTGACTTAATTAATGATTACATGAAATCTGCACCTATGTTTCCTGTTATAAAATGTAACAGATCACATAGTCTACAATTTCATGACTATCTTCAACAAAATAACACAAGGCCCCGAAGGACAACTGTGTTGTCTTGATGAAGACATCCAATTGTAGAATAGATGAAATGCTATGTTTTGGAAAAGCAAACATAAATGCAGATTGTAGAAATTAGAGTTCATTACTAGATGTTACAAGTTTTCTTTAATGTTCTTTCCTTCATGATTAAGACATTCAATTATATTACTGAGTTGTTTAGTTCATCATACAATTCATACAAAAATCTGAAATGTAGAAAGAAATACACAACTCATTTTTAGAATTCAATGTTTTATTCATAAGGAATTTCAAATGTTCCCACACAAGCCGTGGGATGTAACTGAAAAGTAAAGTACAACTACTGAAATAAGAGGTACACATGCATGAAAGAGAAAATAAAGGAGTATGAGTGAACCCATCATTGCCTTGGGGTTTCTTCTTTGGTTGAGACATCTCCATTTCTAGCTTTGTTCCTTCTTCATCTTCGTTGCTGAAATCATTGTGCCTGAAAAGAAGAGAAGAGAAAACTATCAGTTACGAGTTCAGGGATCGATCCATATTCCTTTATTGTCCTAATTTGTGCATATGAATCTCTTAACAACAGGAGATATAGTTTACTTGAAGATCAAACTGCATACATGTTTTACTCACTCGAAAGAAGGAGGGAGAAGAAAAGAAAAACCATGGACATAAGAGAGGCCAAAAAGCCTAAATATTTTCTAACTATTTTCTTAAGTGTGCAGGTACAGGTTGCAACCAAGAAGAAATAAATAAAGTCTTTCAACAAAGATTACAGAGTTCAATGACTTCTATCCTATGGCATAAAGTAGTTAAGTCATTAAGTACATGTTGGAATGAAGGAAGAATACAACTCAAGTTTCAGTAACTGTCATACAAATAGAAGAAGTTACAGTACAAAAGAGAGACTATACAAAATAGAATCAGATTTCAAGAAGTTGAAGTTAATTGGAAAGAAAGGATTATAGCTAAAACAGAATGAGAAAGAGGATTTTGGGAAAATTTTGACAGGGATTCGCCATGTAAAATGGACATTTACATCTTTCCATCATGTTATTTTTAACTAATACATGCTTTAAAAGATTTATGTAAGTTTCAAAAACAAGATAATCATAAAAGCATAAAAGCATAAAATCATAAAAGCATGCCATGAACAAGATAACTTGTTATTATTATGTGTCAGTTTCCAACAACAAATCAGATTCAACAGAAAAGTGTTACATTATGTATTCAATTATAAAATACAAATACTACATGACTAAAAAGGAAGAAAGAGAGAATTTTTGAAAATTTTTGCAGGGCTTCACCATGAAAAATCAACATTTAAAATTTTCCAGCATGCTAGAAATACTACTATTAAAGAAATAAAGCATCTAAATAAAAGAAACAAGATTACAATATTTCAACAAAGCGACTAAATCAAGGCTTATGCCTAAGAATGGTATTATATGGATGAATAACGCTTATATTTTCTAAAAGCCATATGCAAGGTATAAAGACCTCTTAAGGTCAAGAATGCAGTTGCATAATCGAATGAATTAAAGTAATTTCCAGTACCCATGCCAAGGGAAAGATACCCAAATTTGGGTTATACTATCTCGAACTTTAAATTGAAAAATACAGATCAGGGTAAGGAAAACAATTTTTCACTGGTAAAATTGAAGCAGAGAAAACCTCAAGTAATCATAAAATTCATAGCCAAAGGAAGAATGATATCTTAAGTACAAAATATCAGAGAATATGCTCCTATTATAGTCGAGAAAATCAAATTTTCAGTTTTGCAGTATAAGAGTCAACAATGATCAAGTAAGTCATGAAGGAAATGTTGACGACATACTTTCTTGTTTGTTGCACCCAGATGGAGATTCATATAGATTAGAACTTCGAGCATAGAAAATGATAGTGTGTTAACACCATAAGGGTCATTCACTGAACTCCTCAGAAATAGAGCTTTGAAATCAAAATAATGGTGACATACAGTCAAGAATGAATGCATATTGCTAAATCTCTAGACAGATAATCACGACTACAACAAGAAAATAAAGAAGTTATAGAGGGCCTGAAGGAAATGTTAATGACAAAATTTCTTGTTTGTTCCATGCATAAAATCTCAAGAACACTTTAGAAATCAAGTCATAACAAACAACTAAAGTCACTAATTCAAAGTCAGAGAAGTCAAGGTACAAAGATAACACAGACCTAGAAAGTTTTCCATAGTTTTACGAAATCACTAACACACTACGAGAAAGAGAATTCGAGCTCGAATGATCTCAATGAATGATGACCATATTCAAGTGCACAAAAACCTAGGCCCGTAAAGATATTTACAGAGTAACCCAGATGGAAAATATCACTCAGACTTATTAAAAGCAACGACATGAAAAAACTGAATACCCATGTCGAGGAAATTACAGTTTCTAGATTTAATCATAAAACCCATTAATGAGTATCAAAATCAGAGTAAGAAACATGTACTTACTAGTATTGAAGCAGAGTAAACCCTTGCGAGATCATTTGATTCAGAGCTAAAGAGGAGCAAGCTCGAACAAGATTCAACTTGAAATGACCAAGGTCGAGCCACGAAACCATAGAAAATGCAAATAAAGAATGGATTATCAGTATTTTTGAAATTCAAGATGGCAAAGAAAAAGTAATGGTGGCAAACATTATGATGGTTACACAATCTTGAGCTCAAAGGACTTCAACAGAGCGAATACAACTCAAAGCCTTTAATTCTAACCAAGGTTTCATAAGCCAAATCTGCAAAGCTTGAGTGTAAAGAATGGTGTTGACCAAGGATCCTCACAGAACTTCACAAGACACAGATATATTTTGAGAAAAATTCAAGCTCGAACCCTTAGAAAAACCAAAACAGAGAAAATCCATAAAAGAAAAAAGTACAACCAAGCTCATAAACCATTTATGCAAAAGGGCTGAGCTCAAGGAGAAAACAATAATGGCATCAACAAAATTTTTCCAGGGCTTTGCTCACATACTTAAAATCCAAATGAAATGATCATTAGGGTCGAGCTTCCCTTTACCGCCTGATCCCAAGCATTGGGTTAGTTCGAACTCAACCACGGTCAAAGATTACCACCACAAAATAAAAGGACAACAGATCAACACTCAAGGATCGATCCCCAAGTTCGAAGCAAACCACTGGGTAATATGCCACCGACAACATTCAATGTTGGCAAAACCCTAACTACAGTTTCAAGATCGATGACCTGAGATCTCAAAGTACAAAGATCAACAATTATAAAATGATCACCAATATCAAAGTGAACTCTACCTGAGTTAGCCATGTCACCGACCAACTATTGAAGGGGTGAATCATCATGCAAAGGGAGCAAGCCCTATGATTAAAATCAAATCATTGCATTTGAAATGTGAAAAGAATAAACTATAGTCCAACTTCAAATAAAGTAAAGTGCCGACCGAATCATGTTCACCGATGATCACCCAAAAGGTAAGGGTTATAAAACTATAATCAAGTGTTACCCAAATGCAAAAGCTAACAATTATTACATGATCATGTTTAATCAAAGGTGGTCGAATATGACATGGTGGTCTTTTACAAAAGTGCCCCCATATACATCTAAAACTCAATAATGTGCTAAGTCCACAAAGGTGGCCAAACTGAATGGAGATTAGTGATCAAGTGCAAGGGTGGCCCCACAGACTGCAGAGGAAAAGTTGAGCATGTACACATGGAGGTGGTCCCCATCAAGTGGATGAGTGGATGGATTATTTTATAAATTTTGCAAGTGTTGTCATTATTTTTCTCACAAACAGGGAGTTAATTTTTGATGCTTTCACTAGGGGATAGGACAGACAAGAAGATGAACTCACATGCACAAGGAAAGAGACTTGCCCAACAAGCAAGCTTATTATTAGAAAATTATTCACCATTCTTTTCTTAAAAATAGAACATTCAACTTCAGTTTGACTAAGATGTAATCAAAGGCTATTAATGCCTATTTGTAATTGCATGTTCTATTTTTATTCCTTTATTTATTAATAGATGAAGGATAAAAATAGGATGCATGGGCGATTACAAGAATTCGTCTATTTTTAGGAAGGGGGGAAATCAAATTTTCTATATATTGTGTGCTTTAGCAAAGCACAAAGGAGGAATTTTAGATATAGGAGTGTTGAAGCACTTTTTTCCAGTTTTTCCCTATGAATGTGAATTATTTTATGCCTTTCCAATTATTTGCAGTCTTGTGTATGTTTTCATTAATCTTGTGAATGCAAATTACTTGGTTAATTATCTTACCCTGTTGCAAATTCAATAATTTCTGCATGATATTAATGTGCATGTTTAGCTTGGTAGTATTGTTGTGATACTTTCCCTCAATACCTCAAAGTGTTTTTCCCTTAACATTATGCAGAAAACTATTGGTTCATGCATCAAGAATCCTTTCATATATTAGTTGTGCATATACTCAATCAAAAGCCCTTATATAAATTTGGTGTATCACCTCATTTTTAATCATTTTACAGTCATCTTTTACCCTTAACCTCTGAAAAATCAGTCTAGGATACATCAATAAGGAATCAGCCTTGATACTAGAGACTCACCTCCAAATAGGTATACCCACAGACTTGAGGTGTTTCCATTGTATCTACTAAAAGAGACATAAAATTTGTAATCTTAGAACACCTACAACCATCTTTTTACAGGTGCACTTTCGAGAGATAATAATTTTCTCCACCTAAGTGGAGGGCTTTTGTAACTTACATTTTAAAGATTCAACTTCTTGTAAAGGTATTATGGAAATTTGATTTGTATTGCTTATTGCATAAATGTATATGTGGGAAAAGAGTCTTGTAAAAGCTGTAATTTATTTTGTATTGCATCTCCTCCAAACTTGTAAATTTATACCAAAGAGTGTTTTTGATTTATTAATTGAAACTATCCTTATTTGAAATGGTTCTACAAGGAATATATGTTTGCTGTTTGGTTTAAAATGGTTTTTTTGTAATCTAATTACATGTAAAATGAAAAGAAGGTTGCACTGGGATGAGTCTCAATTCTTACCCTTCCTTTGTAAAATGCTCTATTGGTAAAATTTCATCAAGTATTGTCACATTTAAAAAACATATTACAAACTCAATTGGTTCCTTAACTAGAGTAATAAATTTCCTTCACTTTTATTTGTGGAATGTCTTCAAACAAATTAATCTTTCACATCAATAAACACATATGAATATTTACATATGCATATACAAATGTTATATATTTGTATATATTTAAATATAGTTGTTTTTACAAAAATATGCACCTAAACTTGTATGTGGTAATTTTAAGCAATAAATAAATAAAAACCATTTAAAACTAATTATATACATCTACTCATATTAATATAATACATATGTTAAATGAGTTATTATCATATTATTAATATTTGTTTATATATTAATTACAAATATGAATATTAAATAAAATTTTATATCACACACACACACACACACACACACACACATAAAATTCAAGATTATTTAAAAAATTAAAAAATAAAACTACGAAATAACTCCAAATTTGCAATAGTGATAAATTGTTTAATAAACAAGGCCATGATATGGCAAATCCTGCCGCCAAGTTGATGCTTTGTGGTATGTGGGGAGGAATTAATAGCAAAATGTAGAGCGGATGAGAGTTGTGGGTGTATGAAAAGTTATATTTTTCCAAATTTAATTCGTAACATGTAGATTTGAAATAAATATAAATAATGAAAAGTAGAAGCTATGTCGAGGTGTATTTTTAAAGAGGCATTAAGATAAAGTGAAAATAAAATATGAATTTGGAAATGATATAGCGAAGAATGTAATTTTTTTAGTACATATAATATATTTTATTCTTTTAATATATTTTATCATTGAACCAATAGTGAAGTGAAGGTGTCTATATTTCAGTGAATAAAAATATCTTACTACGTATGTTTCGAGACATTTTTCGAAGGCAATAAGGTAAACGAATTGTTGATATAGAGGTTTCACTAAGATGATTAGCAAAAAATTGCTTGTCTTGTTGTAAACATGTAATTATTCAACACAAGTTTTGTTAAATAAAACCATAAGATATATTAATAATTCAATGAAGAAAGAAACCTAGCCGTAGGCAGAGAACACTGAAGCATAATCCTATCCCACCTAATTCAGTCCCCACCATAATGATCGGCACTAATGGTGCATAAAGTCTCAATTCTAGAATCCATTGCCATAGGAGAAACAAGAGAAAAGCGACACTGTTGGTATTGATAAAAATATGAAGCAACACCTAAAACATGCATGTTCATATTTAGATTATAAATACAATAGAATCTACTTCTAGAAACAAATAAAACACAAGCCAAAAATGGGCAATACCCTTTTCGATATATTTTCGTAGTTCTCACCTTGTTGATCAGGGAGAAAGCCAATAGACAAACATCTACACCAATGTAAATTAAGGGCCTTAACCGATTCTAATCCTCTTTCCCTGCACAAACATGACTTAAATTACTAACAAAAATAGATGAAAAAAATTATATTCTCCTTTTCTTACAAAACATCTGTAGAATGCATGCATCAATTTGTCAATTCATATCTTTGACTACCAATAGTGAATCATTACTTATAAATTTTCTAAAAATAAAGAAAGTGAATTTTTTTGCAATTACAAAATGAAGCTAATATTTGCATAAACATATCAGAGCTTACATTTGCTATCATGCTCTACACATATAACTATAAAAGGAAACAACCATCATTTTTCTGAGCCGGAATAAAATAAATTAAGGGAATTGAGATTTAAGCCATATGCTTCACAAAAGAATATTGGGTTTTCTCTAATTAGGAAATTCATAAATTTGCAAAGTAGCAGAGAATAATAGGGAAATAAAAAGAAGATACTTTAGAAGCTCTTGCAAACTACAACAACCATTCAAATTAAGAGTTGTAAGAGATCTCAATTGCTCAATTTCTGAGGGTAACTGCTTTAGCTCATTACAATTAGATAAATTTAACTCCCGTAGAGCTAAGGGATCCTCAACTACGCTTCTGGTAACTCCTCCAACTTATGACTGCTAGAGATATGTAGCTTCTCTAGATTATTAAATTTAACTAACCATGATATATTTGTAGTATTCGATCCATTTAATACCAACTGCCTCAGTTTGTAAGGACGCCCAAATACTGGTATTCCAATCATATTTGTAGAAGCACATCAGATCTTACAAATTTTATCCTCACATTCATGTATACTAAAAATAATTGCAGGCACTGTAAATGAAAGTAATGGGAGATGCATAAACATAAGTTCAGCAGTTCAACAAAACCAATACAAAATGTGAATATTTCAAAAAGGTAGTGCGATATAAGTAGTAAAGGAAATAACTAGAATTAGAGTCAATGAGAGAAAGCTAATCGTTGCAGCTCATTCATATCGAGAAGGCATCTGTATAGTTGGCGGAAGGGCCTAAAAATGGAGTTGCACAGAGTTAAACAATAGAACCAAACATTTGGAGATGATACTAAAACCCAAATAGGGTCGTTGGCATGATTACACATGGCTTAGTGGTGTGTTGCAAAATTATGAGACAAAATCATTTCTCAAGCCATGTGACAATCCTCTGACGATAAATATCTAGATTTGCATAAATAAATTAAGCAATAATTAATTAAAATCAACACAAGAAATAAAAATTACATAAGAGAGAAACCAAATTTAAATAGAATGGAGCAATTTCTATTGAATATTGGAGGGAATTTTATATAATTGCTTGCTCCTATAATCATGGAGTCAAGTCTCATCACCTTATCCCCATATCGCTCCTATAATCATGGAGTCAAGTCTCATCACCTTATCCCCATATCGCTCCTTTAATCCCTAGTCTTACTCCCACTATTCTCTCACATATCCCACCAATATCTCCACACACAATTATCTATGTGAGTTTTTCTCACAACTCACTATTACAATAATCTATATGAGTTGTTTATTACAACTCATTTACAATTATTTATACTCTAACATGATATTATTAATATGAGTTATATTAACTCAATATTAATAATTTACAAATTAACTAATATCACTCAAACTTACTAATGTAATATAAGAATATTACATTTAACTATTAAAAACAATAATGTGAGCACTAATCCAATGATTATTCCTAACATTCCCCCCTTAGTGCGAACATGGGTGAGTTCTATCTAGTACCTGCTCATGTTCTACAATCCGATGGTTTTCAAAGAGTACCATCAATTCCAACAGGTTTTCTAATGGAACCATTAACCACTCTGTATGTAATTTTCTAAGAGATTTACAAACTCTCAAATTAGTTTTCTAGTGGACCACCAACCACTTTCATAGTAGCGTACATGTTTCCCCACCCCCATCTTTACATTCAAGTGAAAATATAAGAAATATCGCTCACACAGGAGCTCACTTATTACAAGAGCGAATAGGAATAAATCGTCTGTTCTTATTACATCACATAATGAAAATTAAACACACAACAAAAAAATGCCACAAATTCATTGTGTGGCCCCTTCGCTTGCGGTTGGCGAGAGGTCACTGATTATCCTCCTTCCTCCATTGCCTCCTTCCTCCATCATGATGATGCTAACTCAACTAAATTTTTCTTTGAGGCTCATTTTACAATTCTATTAGGTGTCGGTTTCAACCGATAATGCACCCTTACAATAATAATTAGCTTTATATTTATCCAAAATAATAAAGCATATCAGATTTTAATTGTTGAAATTAGTCACTAATTTTTTTACAAAATAATTAGAAATGTCAGAATTTTTTCCACGATTTATCTTAAAATACGAAATGGGTTTCTATAATTTTTGATAGAAGTTTTCCATAATACAAATAAACAAACCCAAAAAAATTTAGAAAATTTTGAATTTGGTTTTTTGAGAAAAACACGAAGTACTAGTCATTTTTAAAGATCAGAATCGAGAAAATGACGATATAAGCTTCTAAACTCTTAGATCTACATCATAGGGGCCACGGTTTTGTTCTACAATCACTCTCATAAATCTTCCTAACCTGCTCTGATACTAGATAATGATAAATATCTAGATTTTCATAAACAAATTAACCAATAATTAATTAAAATCAACACAAGAAATGAAAACTATAGAAGAGAGAAACCAAATGTAAATAGAATGGAGAAATTTATATTGAATATTGGAGGGAATTTTATACAATTGTTTGCTCCTATAATCATGGATTCAAGTCTCATCACCTTATCCCCATATCTCTCCTCTAATCCCTAGTCTTACTCCCACATATCTCTCCTATAATCACTCACCACTATTCTCTCACATATCCCACCAATATCTCCACACACAATTATCTACGTGAGTTGTTCTCACAACTCACTATTACAATAATCTATATGAGTTGTTTATTACAATAATCTATATGAGTTGTTTATTACAACTCATTTACATTTATTTATACTCTCACACTATATTATTAATATGAGTTATATTAACTCAATATTAATAATTTACAAATTAACTAATATCACTCAAACTTACTAATGTAATATAAGAATATTACATTTAACTATTACAAACAATAATGTGAGCACTAATCCAAGGAATATTCCTAACATCCTCGAGCCCCACGATGAGGGTCACTTTGCCACTAAATTTTAAAATAAATTTTACATAGTCAAGAGAAAAGGGTCCAACCACTGGATTGAAACAAAAAATAAATTTACAATGTGAAACTTTAAATAAATGTTATATAAATACACATGGAGTTTTGATTTGTTAATTCCAAAATGAGTAATTGCTTGTGTGAAGACAATATCGACCTTGCCTTTGGCACGATAATAAAACAAAATTTCTAGATATGGCTTTAGGAAGTAGTTGACTATCTGACAACCTTCCTCATAGGCGATGTGGCTATATATACATAAGAAATATCATTAAACATTTTTAATGTGGAGTGACTACATATTATAACCGCTGGGAGACTCTTAATATAACAAAGTTATTTTACTATGAAAAGAATTGTGGTTTGTTTTATTTATTGGGGAAAAATAGGCTGCGCGGCCATTAAAATAATAACACGGTGGGTAGGGTGGGGCGGCGCCCCACCCATATATAAATAAACCCTAACTCCTTTATATGGGTTCACTATTTTTCTTAAAGTTGTAGCCATTATATTTTAAGCGATGTGCATTTATTTTTTTCATATATATATATATATATATACCTAGCCACAATATATAAACTCAACAATTTTTAAAATTTTTCCTAGTGTTTTAAAATAGATTTTTAAAAATGCTATATATGTGTTTGTATGTGTGTGTGTGGATATATCACTTTGTATTTGTGTATATACATTTTGTAACAAAGAATAAAATGAACTAATAGTATTCTTGAAAAACCTTAGGAAAGGGATGCAAATGAAACGAGCACCCAAAATGGTTGGATTATCCTTCCAACCAAGCAATATTATCCATAATATCTTCTTGACTCCGTGGCCTTCTTTCTCCCAAACTTGCAAAACAAAATAGTGAAAATGATAAGAATAGGGAAAGAAAAGAATAAAAAGGAAAATTATAAGGATTTATAGAGTTTATTAGTCAAACCTAAGATCTAAGGGTTCAAAATGTGTTAATCTAAAGGTGGATAGTTAACCCTACAGCTTTAAGTGGGTGGTATTTTCAAGGCAATGGGATTTAAATAAGATGTGGAGGTAATGGGTTAATAGGACCAGCAAGTTCTTTGTAAGTTAGAATAAATTGTGACCTTTTAGGGTTTGGAGTAATAGTTATTTTATTTGGGTTTGACTATAGGATGAAATAAATAATATTGAGCATGGTTATTCTAGATAGCATTAAAAGGGGATTAATTTAATTAAAATAAAATGTATAATTGATATAGTAAGTGATGGGTGTGAAAATTAAAGTTAATTTGTGAATTAGATTAAACCCACTTAGGGAAATGATTAAATAGCTATGATTTAAATAATAATTAAGTGGAACCTTAAAGCGGGTTGGATTCTAAAATGTTGTTAGAAATAAATTAATAATATTTAATTCTTAATTTAATTTCGACTACCTTGTGATTGTATAGGAAATTATTAAACATAAAATTATTTGAGAGTAATTAATGTTTGTCCCATGTGACCTTGTTTTTTTTTTAAATTCTCCCAAAAATTTTCCTTAGTAAATTAACGAGTTTGGTGTCATTTTAGAGTGTTGTTTTTGTGGGCATTACAACATAAGTATTTCCCCTAATTAACCCATTGCACACAATCTTGATCAATTCCCTCTCATATTTCGTATGTAGGAATGACTTCAAATCATGCAATGATGGATGTACATGTAATTGAACGTGATATGGAATAAAAGTGACTATGCAAAGCAAAGTATGTGAAGAGTTTGATAGAGAGCTCGAAAATAAATAGTCTCGCATTACATAGTCTTAAGTGCACATTCTAGGAAGAGACTTAAATTAAAAATCCTTTGAACAATCCAAGAACATAAAATTTTGCATGATGCAAACCAAAGACGCACTAAACAAAATAAATTTATTTTCCATCATTGGACAAATTATACCAAAGTGTGAAATCATGATTGTGTAACCAATATGTCTATCGGTAAGATAGAGAAATTATCTTTGTTAATGTACATGTCATGTAAGATATGGGTGGACAACTTGAATGGAGAATTTTAATTATGCAACAATACATGTCATCCAATATGGGAATCTAAAAATCGAGAAGATCATATCCAACCTTATTTATAAGCCTCATCAATTTTTAATGAATATTTTTCTCATTCAAGAGGATATTTTGACATCGCTAAAAATTTAGAAGGTCAACATTGCATTCAAACCATATTTAAATATGCATCTATCATGTAATAAATTTCTCAAATATGGGCTATGAAAGAGACTACTAACATTAATACATGTAAATGTTGTTCCTATCCTATTTTTTCCTATATATTTCTAAAGGTCTTTGAAATTGGAATAGAAAATTTACTTCAAAAATATATGTTGACTTGCGTGTAAGTGTCTCCAAAACTTATTTCTCGTAAATATAAATTTCTATCCTTGTCACTAATTTTTTTGGATCAACTTCAGAATGACTAAATTTTGAAATTACAATTTACATGTGAGAGAGAGAGAGAGAGAGAGAGAGAGAGAGAGAGAGAGAGAGAGAGAGAGAGAGAGAGAGAGAGAGAGAGAGAGAGAGAGATCATTACATAAATTAGTCACTTACACATCCATTTTCTGATCATGCCTCCCTATTTTGAGGTTATTATGTCCCTAAAATCCTAAGGAACCAATGAGGTGAGGAAATCTCTTCCTCGGATATTCTCTTGAATACCACTTATTTTTGTTTGATAATTTACCTATCAACACAATAAACCACCATCTTGCACTCTTCATTTTTCTTACCTTTCTTTTCTATGAAATACCAAATCTTCCTCTAATTCCAACAGAATTTCTATAGGAATATCCTTAAATGATGGAAGAACAAACCCTTCTTCTTCATGATCTAGCATAGAGGGCTCAAATTTTTAGTTTTAAACGTTAACTACTAATAATATTCTCACTTGTTTCAGAATTTTCCACTTGTTTCATAATTTTAAATGGGCCATATCGAAGAGAATTTATTTTCTTAGCTCTACCTTGGATTCTCCCTCTCCTCAAGTACAAGCATAACTTGTGGTAATAAGGATATAATGCTCAATTCTATGTTGATCATGCATTGCTTTGTACTTGACCTTTGACTCCTTCAAACTCTTGTGTACATGGCGGTGTATATGTTGAATATTATCAATGAACTTCTCAGCTAATTTGTGCACTTATGGATCTGTCCTACAATTGTCTCTACATGGTAGTCTCAAAACAACATCAAATTTAATTTTAGAAAAATAACCAAAAAAATATTAAAAGGACTCTTACTAGTAGAAACATGAATTCCCCTATTATAAGAATGTAAATATACACGATATTTTCATCCCAATTCTTAAAATGTTTCATATTATACCCCTGTAAGAGTTGAACCAATGTTTAGTTTACTATTATATTATTTCCATCAATGTGTGTGTGACAAGTTATAGGCCTCTTTATCTTAGTATCCATCTTCCCCATAAAATAGGAAAAAACTTCCCAATGAACTTTGAGTCCCTATCTAAAATAATAGAGTTTGGATAACCAAAATAAACCCACACATGGGAAAAAATAATTCATCCGCACCAGCTTTCTAAGAAAATTGTAGTTCCCACTTCCCTTTGACACCTTTTGATACTGATCATGAAACTATTAACTATACCATGGACATTGTTATAGTTTTGATTTAGTATGATGATTAGATGTTAGAGCATGGATTATTGCTGACTCTAATTCATATATGATGCATGATGATTATTAGAGATATTTTATATATTGATGTTGATATACTATCTAACATGGTTACATTATAGATGTTGTTCGGACATGTGATATTTGGATATTTTGAGTAGACCTAGAAAATGAAAATTGAATTAAAATTGATGATGATATAGTTGTTGATGAAATTTTAAGTGACACTGTTGATTGGCTTGATGATTGTTGTGATTCACATATATATTGATGACTTTGGAAGTATATTATATTCATTTGGATGTTCTGATGTGGCCATGAGGCCAAAGGAGGTATTTGTGTTTTGCAGGTTAAATAATAACAACACACATCGGGGGAATGGAGACCAATCACTTTGGAATTCTAGATGACTTCAACAAGGTCACCATGGAAAATTTATTTATTTGTGTGTGTTTGATTGTTATTAGGGATTCCCATGGGGGATCACCTTGAAATGTGACCAAGGGGTTTTATGTTTCTTTTATTTATTTTCCTTGGTTTAATGTTGCATGTGTTTATTTTGTGGTGCTTTGACCCCTTTCCTTATTTATTAAATGGTGTGTTAATTAATGTGAATAATCATATTGTTAAAAATTAATTAATAAAATTGGGTCATAAGAAAGTAATTATTATAGTTGTTGGCCTAAAATTAAAGTGTTGTAAGAAATGTGTAAGTGATGTGTAAGAGATGTGTAAGTTGATTTTGGAGTATGAAACACTCCATCTTCTTTGAAATTCGAAATTTTCCTTGGAGGATGATTTTGGAGACTTGTGGGACAAGTTAAACTTGTCCCATGCCTCTTAAATTTATATACCAACCTTACCTATGGTTGGAGAGTTAAATTTAGCCCTTCTTTATGCATTTTTGTAACTCATGTTGAATGTTTATATTGCACTTTTCTTACATGTTTTAATTTCAGTCCTTATGGGGTGTAGGCTTGTTTGAGTGTGTAAGTAAAACTGTCATATTATTCACCCACCTATTGATTATGCATTGGAGAATGAAGTTGACTTTTGTGCTTGGAGTTGAGGATGTGTGATGTGGCATCCCACTTGGATCCACCTCATCCTCTTCCCTTCCCTCTTCTATAAATTGGAATTCTTTAGCTTGGTTTTGGGTTGCTCCACTTTTATCACTTCATTTTGGGAGACTTCTTTTGGGGTTTTGGAGAGCTCTTGCTTTTGGAGAAGATTAGAGATTGTTGCATGCTTGTAGATTGTTGATCTCTTGGACTATTTTGCATTGGAAAGCTTGTTGTTTTGAACTTGGAACAAACTCCATCATGGAGAGGTAAGAGCTTGGCTCTTGGAAATGCTCTTCTTTTCCCTTTTATGAATATGTAAATGCTTGTATGTTTTTTATTGTTTGTGGGATGTTGGGTAGATGGCCTAGGAATGGTGTAGAAGAAGGCTTTGGGATTTATTTTGTGGGAGAGGCATAAGGAAATGTGAGGAATAAGGGGTACTAGGGGGAGGCATAAGGGCATGTCGTGGGATTTGAAATGTTATATTTTGGTAGTTTGTTCTGAAGTGGTGATACCCATTTCCCCTTTGGGAGGTATGAGTAGCATCCGCCATAGTTTCTTGCTTCTTTGTCTTGCATGAAGAAGCATGAGTTTTGTTTTCTTTCTTTCGTGTTGTTCTAAAATTGTTGTTTTGTTTTGTACTATGTTGTAATATGAAATGTGCATGTTGAAAGATTCCCTTTACATTATGGAATCCTGTTGTTGCCATGTGTTGAAACACCTTTCTTATTGCATTGTGGTTGGGGCTCGGGGCCAATGAAGAAGGATGGCTTCTCTGTTCATTGGGTGTCTTGGTTAGGTGGAGAGCATTTTCTTTCCCTACTTTTGTTGTGATCAAAATTTAAAAAGATGGATAATCTTCATGTTCTTGTTCTGGAGCAGAGGAAAAGGATAGTTTTGACAGTCCTTGTTGGGATCATTATTTATTGTAACCCTTTCCCACTTTGAAGTGGATGACCTTATAGAATTTTTGTGATGAAAAGATGTTTTGTATTGGTTATGAAAGTTGTAATTCGAAATGTGAAAGAGATGTACTTTGTTTTTGTTTTTGGATGAAAGAAAAGAAAGATTTATATCTTGTAAGTTGTATTTGATCAATGGAAAAGAAAGTTGTAAAAGAATCATACAAGTCAATAGAAGTTATTTAGTTCTGTTAAGATGATATTGTCTTCATTGGAAATCTGGGTTTGCAATGTATTTGAAATCTCTGTTTGGAAAATTGAAAAGGGAATACATATGAAGAGAATATATTACTCTTTTCCTTTGGAATGCATGATTTGAAGGAAACAGAATATTGTAGTGATTGGATTAGAATGAATTCATAAATTTATGTTGGTAAATGTAAATGGATCAAATCGAAATTGAAGTTGTAGAACTCTGTTAGAGAATTTTTCAAACTGGCAAATATTTTATTCAAAATGCACAGAACGACCCTTGCAACAATGAACAATAAAATGAAACATTGAATTGAACTTAATATGATTAAGGTGCCCCCAAACAAACTAAACCACTTAAGAAATGGTTAAGTGGTTAAGGCGCCTTTCAAATTAGAAAAATGTCAAACTCAGTAGTCGTTTATTGGTAAAATTGAGAAATTTCGAATTGATATTCAATCAATAAAATTATACCTTGAAATCCATCCTAAATTATTCTAAGAGAAACCCTCTTTGTCTGTTTGGAATGTTGAGAAAGGAGGAGGTTGAATTGAACAAAATTTTATAAGTCGAATGTCACCAGTTTACATTTTAAAATCCTGTAGAGCATTTTCTCAAAATTGACCCTTAAAAATGTATCCAAATTAAATTCTTAAGGTTACTATGCAAAGAGTATGTCGAGAGATTTCCAAAAGTACTCGTTTTCCAAAATAAAAGTTCCCTATCAAATGTTATGGCCTTATGAAGTTCACATAAGAGGAAAAGCCTCTTTTGTGCCCGTCTTACGTGTCTAGATCATCTTGCGCACCTCTCTTGCGCACCTAGAGCTTATTTGATGCCCATCTTGCACACCCATGAGAAATTAAGTTTCTTCCGCACCCGTCTTGCACGCATGGGAGAGAATGATTCTATTCCACACCCGTCTTGCATGCTAGGAGAAAAGGAGTCTCTTCCGTGCCCGTCTTTCGCACCCAGGAGAAAAAGAGTTTATCTCGCACCTCACTTCCATGCTTGGAAGAAAAGTTCTTTCCACACCTCGGGAAATTTCTTCCACGCACCGCACTAGAAGATAATCTATCTGCGTTAAGGATGACTTTCTCTCTCTTGGTGTTTTGTAGGATGTTTTGATAACTGTTGTAATGGAACTCCACTTCAGTTAGAGCTTATGCTCATTGCTTGTGTAATGGAGGTCTAGATCAATATTTTCAGCTCGGGCATGTTTATGCAACCTGGTGAGAGATGAAAGGTGTCCCTTTTGGTAAAATGAATTTTGTTAGCTTTATCAGTCTTTAGCTAAATCTCTTTCAAAAATATTTTTCTCTGGCTAGTTAGTCTAGATTACCAAAGTAATAAGTTTACCTTTGTGAGAAGAATGCTCAAACCAAACATGAATCTTGTAGATTATAAAGGAAGGTCTTGAAAAAATCATTTTTGGTAAATGCATAACCTTAAGGAATTGTAAACCGTGGAGTGTATCCAACTGTGACTGTATATTGTGGTTGAGTTGTTTCGTGGTGCCTTGTCAAAGAGTAAAGTGAATTGTCCTTGATGGGTGTTAGTTGTTTCCGTGCTGTCCATAAGGTCATCATTGAGTCAAGTTGTTTGAAGAGTTAGTTGTAACCTTTGTTGCGTCGTTATGTACATCAAACAAGTCAAAAAAATTATCCTATACTTTGCTATGTTGGTCTTTGTGTCATGAATTAGTGGGCGTTACACTTGGTATCAGAGCCATGGGTTCAAATCTTGGACCCTTGGGCACACTAGAAAACGTGAGACATGAACTGTAAACCTAGCACACTTTTAAATCTAGAAAACAACCTTGTTTGAAAATTGAAAAAGAAATAAGTATGAAGAAATATTACATTACTCTATTCATTTGAACTGCCAGAATTAAAATCATAATAAAATAATAAGTTGTTTGAGTTGTTGTTCTTGCTTAGTGGCATTTTTTCTAAACCCAAGTAACTAAGAATGTTAGGTTAAATTGATTTTTGTGAATTTCTAGTGTAGTGGAAACTTGGTTCCCCTTTGAAAATGTGTTGTTTTACAAGTCCTAAATCTTGATTTAATTATATGATGTGTTAAGCCCTTTTGAGACCCTTCCTTATTAAATTTGTTAGAATGATAAGTTGTATGGTGTGATTCTTGTGGTTGGACAATAGTGGTTGTGTTCTGGGGTCGGAAGAGTTAATTAGAAGTTGTTTTTTCATCTAAATCCCCCTCTTTCCTTCAGTGGTTAGACGTGTTAGTATTGGTTTTCACTTTGGTGACTCAATCCCCATGTGAGTAAATAGGATGTTAGGTCTTGGTGTCACCTTTGATCCAACCTTCCGTGAGTGTCATTAGAGTAGACCTCAAGGAAGAATACCCCTATTGGTGGCCATGAAGGGCTGTGGAGTGAATGTGGTGTTATCTTTTATGTTTTACATTCGTAATCTTGTGTTATTTTATCAAGGACCAGAATCTTATTTTATGATTGGATTGAGAAGCTCTGAGGCTCTTTTATTTATTTATTTTTGTGAGAATTTTCAAACTTTGCAATATGGCTACTTAGCCACTTTCCTTGATTGTCGACATTTCTTGGATTTTATTTTGATTGGTGACTCAAAGCTCATTATGTTGTTGGCTACTTAGCTAAATGTTACATGGTTCCTTCTTGCATGATGATGAGCTGGTTCTATGCTTTTTGTATTGTGACATTTCATCATATGGGGGTACACCTTGGTGTCTTGAATGTCTTCTTAGGTTCTTAAAGTTATGCCTTGGTTTTGGATGCACGGAACCTTGTGTGTGTCTAGGATCTTAGAGTGACTTTTTCATTGCTCGACCTTGCTAGATAGAGAGTTCATTGTGTTGTGCATTCTAGTTGGTAGTTTGTTAGTGGTGGTGGTGATTCTCTTACAATCCGGTAAGAGCTTGAACCTCATCGGAGTAGAGGTGTTTAATTGTGGGTTGATGAATTATGTTAGGATCGGATTGCTTTTGGCTAGCTGTGGATGTTAGTGGAAAAGTGTTTGTCTGGTAGTGGCTTCTCTTCAAAGGCATGCTAAGTTTTATCAGGATTTCCTTATTTCATTATATAAAGTAGCGACTTGTGGATTGTATGAATCTTGGTAATTATGGTTAGAATTAATCCCATTCATGTACTATGTGTAAATTAAGTGTGTTTGGGTTCCTCTTAACCTATAAATAAGTCTACCCTTTCCTTAAAATTTTTAAGTTACTATGAATAACACTCTATGACCTATTAATTTTGAATTATGTGGAGACACTTATGGATGCTTTGAGTCTTTTGGACCATGCCTCTAGTGATGTTAGTGTAATTAGACCTTGATGAATTAATCTCAATGGTATTTTATAATGGGATTCTCCTTGCAAAACTGTAACTCTTGGTCGTAAATCCGTGTTAAATAGATAGTTAATTGTTTGTTTATATTTGATTATTTTTAGTGAGTATGTGGTGTTATTATAGTTAAATCTTTCCTTGTCATTCTGATTGCTTGGTTGATGGTATCTTGTGGTAATATGGGTGTAGATTTGAAAATTTTCCTTGTCTTATCATGTGAGTAAAGTGTTTTTGCCAAAACAACAAACATTGTTAAACCCTAGTAGATCAGTAAAAGTAATTATGCTTCCTTAATGGGTCTTCCTTGTAACTTCCTTTGAGAACTTGTAGAAACCCACTAGGAATGTTTTATGATACTTGTAATTAGTGGAAAATCTCGAAATATTGTTGTGATCCATGTTGGTTGATTGTTTCCTAGTTCTTACAAATTAATAATGTGTTTTCTATGTTGAATGTCCCTTTGATTTACCTCTCTCTCCCATAAAAGTAATAGTGTGATATGTTTACTCTTCCTTCTCATTAAACTTGTAATTGACAAGTGAACTCACCTAAACATCATAGAACTATAATTGAGGAGATTTGGCCTTGAAGCTTAAAAACTAGAACATAGAAAGAGAAAATGGTCCTTCCTTTAACCTTGGTAGATTAATAGAATAAATTTTAAAAAACACTTGGAAGAGCAGAAAGGGAAAAAAATTCCATCTACCTCCCCTAAGAGTAAAATAAATACTTTTTCACTTTTCCGCCTTTACAGAATGGCGAGATATCATGCCCCCTTAGTGATCCTTATAACACAAACTTGTGAGGTCATAATAGGAGGAAGTTTAATTAAGAAAAATTGTAAAGGAATGTGCTTAGCAAATGAAACTACAAATTTTGACTTAATTAGTTGTATTATAAAATAAGTAAGATTTATGTGTATTGAGTATAATGTATAGTTGAACCTGTAGTTCTATCACCTACCTAGAATTTTGAAGCACCTAGTGGATAGTAGTGTGTTCTAGTTTCTTAGTACCTTCTTGTTCATAGAGGTATGTGCCTTTCCTTATGGGATTTTGGGTCATCATACCCTTATCGTCCCATAGCTCGATGAGTGTGAGTTGTGGCCTTTTTGGTTTGAGACTTATCTCTTGTTTAAGCAACCTCCTTGCGTGTTGTCTTATCCTTGGAGACCTAAGTTATTGTAATTTTAAGGAAACATATGTTAAGGATATAAAATAACTTTGGGAAGTCTTATTTTCTTCTTTTTCTTCTCCCTATAGACCTTGAGTGCTCTCTGGTGTTATGATTTATGCTTGTGCTCTCTTTGTGGTTATTCCAAGCTTGATCAGAAATAAGATAAATGAATCCCATTGTGTTATTGTGAATGGTACTTCTTGTATTGATATGTTAGTTTCTAGGGGAGATATATATATTTTTATTTTGCTAAATGGTTGATGTCTCTAGATTTGGTTGGTGTGGTGTGTTTGATTCTTAAAACAAAAGTGTAAAAATTAGACTATAGGAAACCTTGTGGTCATGAAATTTCTTAATATTACCATGAAAATTTAATTGTACCCTCTCAAGTTATAGAAGTGTTTTCCATAAATAGTTCCTCGATTGTAAATGCTTGCTGATTTAGGTGTCCTTCCTTGTTGATTAACCTCATCTTGTGTGACCTAAAATTGTGGGAACTTGAGTAAACATGTCTCTCATACAAAATTGTGGCCTTGGTTGATTCTGCTAGCCTTGCCTAAACAACGAATTATGAAAGCATAATTTAACCCTAGTGGAAACCTTAATTTTTGTTACTGTAGTATGTTGTATTCCTTGGGAAACTATGTGGTCTTTCTCAACTCATGGAATTCTCCTTATTATTCCTCTACTTGGTGGTTACTCTTAAGACTCTTTTGAACTCTTCATGTTATATTGCTATGTGTTGTATCTTGGTTGATAGTGTAAAGTTTCTCTCTAGATTTAAATGTTTGTAGCCTTGTATGTAAAAACTTTAGAACTCATCCCTTACAATCTCCCTTTTTCTTGATGAATTTCAATGGAACAAACTTGGGATTCTCTGGACCCACACTTGTTTGAAGCAAGAAATCCAATAATGGGAGTGATACTTTTCTGTTGCATTTGTTCCTATCTCTCTTTCATGTGACTTCCAGGAGGAAGTTGAGTCTAAGGGGAGGGGATGTAGTGCCCACTTCCCTTTGACACCTTTTGATACTAATCATGACACTGTTGACTATACCATGGACATTGTTATAGTTTTGATTTAGTATGATGATTAGATGTTAGAGCATGGATTATTGTTGACTCTGATTCATATATGATGCATGATGATTATTAGAGATATTTTATATATTGATGTTGATATACTGTTTGACATGGTTACATTATAGATGTTGTTTAGACATGTGATATTTGGATATTTTGAGTAGACCTAGAAAATGAAAATTGAATTAAAATTGATGATGATATAGTTGTTGATGAAATTTTAAGTGACGTTGTTGATTGGCTTGATGATTGTTGTGATTCACATATATATTGATGACTTTGGAAGTATATTATATTCATTTGGATGTTTTGATGCGGCCATGAGGCCAAAGGAGGTATTTTTGTTTTACAGGTTAAAATATCACAACACACATCGGGGATTGGAGACCAACCACTTTGGAATTCTAGATGAATTCAACAAGGTCACCATGGAAACTTTATTTGTTTGTGTGTGTTTGATTGTTGTTAGGGATTCCCATGGGGGGATCACCTTCAAATGTGACCAAGGGGTTTTATGTTTCTTTTATTTATTTTCCTTGGTTTAATGTTGCATGTGTTTATTTTGTGGTGCTTTGACCCCTTTCCTTATTTATTAAATGGTGTGTTAATTAATGTGAGTAATCATATTGTTAAAAATTAATTAATCAAATTGGGTCATAAGAAAGTAATTATTAGAGTTGTTGGCCTAAAATTAAAGTGTTGTAAGAAATGTGTAAGTGATGTGTAAGAGATGTGTAAGTTGATTTTGGAGTATGAAACACTCCATCTTCTTTGAAATTCGAAATTGTCCTTGGAGGCTGATTTTGGAGACTTGTGGGACAAGTTAAACTTGTCCCATGCCTCTTAAATTTATATACCAACCTTACCTATGGTTGGAGAGTTAAATTTAGCCCTTCTTTATGTATTTTTGTAAGTCAAGTTGAATGTTTTTATTGCACTTTTCTTACATGTTTTAATTTCAATCCTTATGGGTGTGGGTTTGTTTGAGTGTGTAAGTAAAACTGTCATATTATTCACCCACCTATTGATTATGCATTGGAGAATGAAGTTGAATTTTGTGCTTGGAGTTGAGGATGTGTGATGTGGCATCCCACTTGGATCCACCTCATCCTCTTCCCTTCCCTCTTCTATAAATTGGAATTATTTAGCTTGGTTTTGGGTTGCTCCACTTTTATCACTTCATTTTGGGAGACTTCTTTTGGGGTTTTGGAGAGCTCTTGCTTTTGGAGAAGATTGGAGATTGTTGCATGCTTGTAGATTGTTGATCTCTTAGACAATTTTTCATTGTAAAGCTTGTTGTTTTGAACTTAGAAAACAAACTCCATCATGGAGAGGTAAGAGCTTGGCTCTTGGAAATGCTCTTCTTTTCCCTTTTATGAATATGTAAATGCTTGTATGTTTGTTATTGTTTGTGGGATGTTGGGTAGATGGCCTAGGAATGGTGTAGGAGAAGGCTATGGGGTTTATTTTGTGGGAGGCATAAGTGTTTTTGGGGAGGTATAAGTGTGGAGGGAGTTGGGATTTGGGTTCCACCTTACAAAGAAATAGCTTGCATTTCTTTACTCGTTATGGGGTGCCATAAGAGGTTGGGAGGCATAAGGAAATGTGAGGAATAAGGGGTACTTGGGGGAGGCATAAGGGCATGTCAGGGATTTGAAATGTTATATTTTGGTAGTTTTTTCTCAAGTGGTGATACCCATTTCCCCTTTGGGAGGCATAAGTAGCATCCCCCATAGTTTCTTGCTCCTTTGGCTTGCATGAAGAAGCCTGAGTTTTGTTTGTTGTCTTTCAGGTGGTTGTAAAACTGTTGTTTTGTTTTGGACTGTGTTTTAATATGAAATGTGCATGTTGAAAGATTGCCTTTGTGTTGTGGAAGCCTGTTGTTGCCATGTGTTGAAACACATTTCTTATTGCATTGTGGTTGGGGCTCGGGGCCAATGAAGAAGGATGGCTTCTCCTTTCATTGGATGTCTTGGTTGGGTGGAGCATTGCCTTTCCCCTACTTTTGTTGTGATCAAAATTGAAAAAGATGGAGAATCTTCATGTTGTTGTTCTGGAGTAGAGGAAAAAGATAGTTTTGACAGTCCTTGTTGGGATCATTATTTATTGTAACCCTTTCCCACTTCAAAGTGGATGACCTTGTAGATTTTTGTGATGGAAAGATGTTTTGTATTGGTTATGAAAGTTGTAATTTGAAATGTGAAAGAGATGTACTTTGTTTTCTATTTTTGGATGAAAGAAAAGAAAGATTTATATCTTGTAAGTTGTATTTGATCAATGGAAAAGAAATTTGTAAAAGAATCATACAAGTCAATAGAATTTATTTAGTTCTATTAAGATGATATTGTCTTCATTGGAAATCTGGGTTTGCAATGTATTTGAAATCTTTGTTTGGAAAATTGAAAAGGGAATACGTATGAAGAGAATATATTACTATTTTCCTTTAGAATGCATGATTTGAAGGAAATAAAATATTGTAGTGATTGGATTAGAATGAATTCATAAATTTATGTTGGTAAATGTAAATGGATCAAATCAAAATTGAAGTTGTAGAACTCTGTTAGAGAATTTTTCAAATTGGCAAATATTTTATTCAAAATGCACAGAACGACCCCTACAACAATGAACAATAAAATGAAACATTGAATTGAAATTAATATGATTAAGGCACCCCAAACAAACTAAACCACTTAAGAAATGGTTAAGGATCCTTTCAAATCGAACAAAGGCAAAACTACAGTCGTTTCATTTGTCAAAATTGAGAAATTTTGAATTGATCTTCAATCAAAAAAATTATACCTTGCAATCCATCCTAAATTCCTCTAAGAGCAACCCTCTATGTCTATTTGGCATGTTGAGAAAGGAGGGAGGTCGAATTGAACAAAATTTTATAAGTCGAATGTCACCAGTTTTCATTTTATAATCCTGCAAAGCATTTTCTCAAAATTGACCCTTAAAAATTTATCCAAATTAAATTCTTAAGGTTACTCTACAAAGAGGACATTGAGAGCTTTCTGAAAAGTACTCGTTTTCCAAAAATGGAGTTCCCTATCAAAATTTATGGCCTTCTGAAGTTTGTAGAAGAGGAAAAGCCTCTTGTGTGCCCGTCTTGCGCGCCTAAAGCTTCTTGCGCACTCGTCTTGCATGTCCATGAGAAATTGAGTCTCTTCGTGCCCGTGCTTTGTGCCTAGGAGAGAATGAGTCTCTTTGTGCCCATCTTGCACCCAGGGAGAAAAAGGAGTCTCTTTCACACCCGTCTTTCGCGCCCAAGAGAAAAAGAGTTTCTCCCGTGCCTCTCTTCCACGCTTGGAAGAAAAGTTCTTTCCGTGCCTATCTTTTGTGCCTGTGGAAATTTCTTTTTGTGCACTTGCATAAGAAGATAATCTATTTACGCTAAGGATGAATTTCTCTTTGGAGCTGCAGAGAGTGACTGGATCTACCGATGGGAAATTGTGAGGAATGTGGTGCGGGGAGCTATATATATATATATATATATATATATATATATATGAAATCTCATGTCGATGAACATAATTAAAACAAATGAAGTGCTAATCCCATATCTAAAGTACAAGGAATAAGTAGGAATCAATATTTATTATTACTCATTTGATCTATTTTTTATTGTAAGATAATTCATAACATAAATATATTGGTATAATATATTTCAAAGGAGTAAAAAGCCTCTAATTTCTTATTTGTATAATCTTATTAAGGCATATAAAGAGATTAATATGGAGTAAATTTCGAAACTATATTCAACCATTATAAGAAAAATCATTACATTCATTTAAATTTTCATAATTCAATTACAACACCCCAAGTTTGTCTACAACCATAGTAAACACATTGAAAACATTCTAATAAACTAGAGAGATGGATTATATTTTTAATCATCCATAAGAACATTGCAAAATAACTAATTTTCAAAACAATCTTATTTTAAATGTCAACACACAATATCACATTAAATTTTGATACCAAAATTCAACCAATATAACAAGAAAACCCTCTTCTTCGTTTTGTTTTCAATCTTAAAGAGGAAATGAAAAATACTTAATTTCAAAAAAAGTGAAGTGTCAAAGAATACAACCCTTCTTACAATTACAAGAAACAAATCACGAAAAACATAACTAAGATCTTTCTTAAGAGTTTAATATTTAGATTCAAATTTGAAAATCCAAATTATAAATATTAAGAAACAAACTTTCCCAATCCCATTTCATCATTCTCAACAAAAGGTAGCACATTCCCAAACTCCAGACTAAACAAGATTACAAAAACTACTAAAATGTAATAAGACAAGCCTCCCAATATAGTGGGAACAACATGCTCAAATCTTGAGCATTTCCCCAAATGAAAACACCTCTAAAAGTCTTCAAAGAGATCCAAACTCCACTTTTCCAAGATCAAATCACCACAATATGGAAGGATCGTTTACCTACAAACCAAAAGGCATGTTTACATGAATTTAATGCAAATAAAATTCATGCTAGAATCCCCAAGTGCATGGGAAAGAGGGGTAGCATGACACTCAAATATTTCCAGCAAAACAAGTTTCCAAATAACTTAAAATAAGGGTAAACAAGACATGAAAGACAAACTCAAAAACCATAATCAAATTTACAAGAAAACATGAAAATGAATGGAATTGGAAAGGGAGAGATGAATCACCGTATGATGGAAAAGTGACAAGCGAGCATGGGAATCTACAAGTAACTCTTCCTTGCACCCGACCTCCCGAGGTCGTGCCGAGACAACCGGTGGGGATGGAATATACGTGGGGTATGGGTAAACTAGTTAGGAAATCTTATATCTTCGACACGCACTAATGGAATATGTGAATCTAAGGCAAAGAAGGCCCTCCTAACATGAATTTGCATGATAGATCGTTTGGCAAGGATGAGTGCTCAAAGCCTCCAATCAATATCGAGCTCTGTGTAATCCGGTCTATAGGTTGTGGGATACAGGGAAAATGACCTGGGATTGTTTCATGTATATCTCCAGATAGGGTCATAGGATGGATGATGGATATAGTGGATTCTATGGGTGATTCTCTAGTCTAGTCCAGAAATCCTTAGCTTCGTTAGCTGCTATATCCAACAGGGATAACTGTGTGATGATGACAGGTGGAAGTGGAGTGGATCTAAATACTAATGTGCGTAAGCCAACGTCAATGTCGGGTTGACCTGTGGACTCGTTGGGTTGTGGGATTTGTGGATCACAACCGTAGATTCGTGGTTGTTGTGGACCTGCTATGGTCATGTGCGAATCAGTCCCTAATCCCTAGTATCCAATAGTCGTATGCCTTTTCGGCCTCTATGTTTAGAACCACAAGTTGTGCAACCTTCTCAGAGTACCTTACAGGTGGTGTCTTATGTCGGTGAGAATGTCTCCATGTCAGCTATGGGACCAAAGGGTCACAACCGAATGTTTGCTCTCTTTCAAGCCCTTCTACAATCATGTGGATTTTTATCTAGGGTAATCTGTAGTTTGGCTGGTTTGACTAGAATGTGTGTGCTTGGTCGTCTTCTATGTTTAACCCTCTTAATTGTGAGCTGATCTGTTGCAAGTCTGTTGTTGTTCGGAAGACTTGGATTCTAAGATTCTGATCTATATCAGCTATTGTTGTAACAAGATTGGGTTGAGGCACGATTGGTTCGAATACGTATTCTCTGGGATCTCTAGGTCCCGTGATTGTCATGCAAAAGAAACAATGTAAATCTAACTAATGACAAAATAAATTGACTATGCAAGATATATCTATGTATATTCCTAAATCTGATATTTTTGATAAACTATTGAACAAAATTTAAAAGAGCAATTATCTAATATACCTAGAAATTGACAGCTAAAATAATAACGAAATTAAAACAAGCAAAGCGTAGCCCTAGCATAGCTATAGGCTTGTCTGCAATGCGGTTGTGAATCTATTCTAAATAACCAGATAACTGATCTAATCTATTTGAAAGACTCTCGATCCTACCTCAAAAGTGAGGAGTGAATCATAGTTTCTCAGAAACTATCAATCCCCACAGCTTCCCCAACAATATCGAAAGTGAGATTAACTGAAATGAAATGATTGACTACTTTATTTGATATGTTTTAACTAGAAATTTGAAAGCTTGAACCTGGATTTTGTAGAATAGTGGTGAATCCGATTGTGTGTGGATTTTTCCCCTCAGTATGGTCTCATCGTTCCTTCATGCTCATGTGAATCCAGAAAAGCGTGTAATGCTTTAGCATCAAAGTAGGTATTGGAATAATGACGCTTTGGGTGCATCAATACAATGCGAGTAGGAGAGGGATAGTGCAAGAGAACAAAGCTTGGCTTATGTAATTCCTAGCGGGATTTATTACGAGTCATACAACATAAAATGTCTAGAACCTGAAACTATCCTACTTGACGAACAAGACCTGCAACTTTAATGGATTCCTACTGAAAATCAAACTATCCTATTCCAATGAATTGCATGAAATAGTAACTACACTAGCACAAGAAGATTATGTGGCTTCCTAATAGCTAAACAACACTAACCATGCATACAACAAATGAAACTATGAATCCTAAGCAAAATTGAAAGGCTAAGCTATTGAAATGAGAAATTGAGAGGCAAATTTGAGGGGCCATTTGCTTGAGCACAAGCCAACTATTTATAGAATCCCATTTACCCAAAGGTGAAAACCAATTTGATCTCTTAAACCATAAACAATGCCAAAACACTATTCCAGGGAACCAGAATCATAAATACAAGAAAAGGCAAAAAAGTTGGTAAACGTTGATTTTTACGCGAGTTGCGATAAAAAGAAACGCTTCGGAAAAAAACATGTAGGACCGCCCTAAGCGAGTGGCGGTTTCATTATCAAGACCGAAAGGCAAAGGAAAAGAGAGGGAAGGAAAAAAAAAGCACGCAGGGCTAAACGGGGCATGTAGGATGTTAACGCATACTTGGAGAGCTTTTCCAGATCCCGAACACCTTGCGAGGAGACCTGTATCATCATTGGGGCACGTGTAACGTTGTTCTGCGAAGCGGCACCCTACAATTTTGGGCACATATAATCACCAATGTGCCAAAGTATCGAAAAATAGAGCCAAAGCACAACCTCGAAATATATCTCCAATAATCCATCATCATCCACCAACCCTTATTTCTCTAGTTCTTGTCCTTACCAAGGCTTTCCAAGCCTTGTAAGATTCTTTAGTAAGGATAAGAGATGACTACCAAACCAAATGGGAATACCTCTTACTTCCCCCAATGAATGGAGCATCAAAATATTATTCTTGGCTTCTCCAAGAAGCCGTGAGAAAAAAGTATCCCCTCCCATTCCCAAAACAAAAAAAATCCAATGAAATGAAAAGGAAACAAGAACCCACAAACCCAAAACAAGACCCAAATCTTTAAACAATACAAACACTCAAAAATCACATCTATACACAATAAATAATAAACAAAAATAACATAAGAAGTGAGGCCTACCTCACACTCCAAGCACAAGCCACAAAGCTCCAATCTCTTGACTCCACTAGCTCCCAAAGAAAATCCTCCAAAGAATCCTCTCAAAAATTCCAAAAGAAAAAGCCCCAAACATCCAAAATTAAGGAAGATATAGAAAAAATCCCAAAATAACAAACCCATGGGAGGGTGACATGTGTCACCCTTCCAACTAAGAAATCCATATAATTCACACATGTCATTTTCCAAGTTCCCTCCAAATAATAAACGATGGGGAAAAATTTTCAAACTAGACTCCGAATCCCACATCATAATCCCAAGGTCAACCAATGTTTCACCTCAAGGTAACATTGCAACAAAGCAGATAAAGGGAGATGGGTGTAAGAGGAATACCTTTGAATAGTCGGGGAGAAGGTTATGCATGTTGTAGAATTTGATCGACTGAATGTAAGAGCTTCCTTTTGCTTGGGAGAAACTACCTATAAAAAAACAAGACCACAAGAGAGAGTTAAATAGTATATGGCAAAGGACTTCCTAGCCAATCTAGTTTTGGTAAGTATGATACTTCCTAGATGGATGTCAATCCACTATTTTATCAAATTAATGAAAATAAATATGATGAATAGAGGTCCTATTGCTAACACTTTGATTTAGGTGTCTCAAAACATTATCAATACACTAGATTAAGCAAAGTACTTTGAAATATAAACTAATGTAGTATTGGGTAAGGTGTGGTTCTGGTTGGGAAAAGTCATTGAGGTGTTAGGAAAGATCAGTGTAAGGTCTTGGGTGATTCTTGGTTGTTTAGTGAGAGTTATGAGCTCGTTGTTTTAGGCAACGTTACCAGTCACAGATCCTGGACCGGTATTGGTTAAGCGATCCCGATGCCGGTGTGGGAAAATGATCGACATCGACTGGGTGACTTGTGTCGATAGGGGAAATAAAGTGGAAATATTAAAATGAGTGTTTTGGGTCACTATTTAATTGCACAAATATTTGAGGGTGTTTGGGGAGGATGATATGATTTTTGTTAAGCCTCAAAAAGGGTGGTAGAGGTGCTAAGAGTGCTTTGAAATGGTTCGAGTTGATGAAATAAGTGGTAAACAAGTAAAATGTGGTATTCAGGAAAGATATTGATTGTATGGAAGACATAAATGAAATACATAAATGAAATAAAATACATAATTTTATGGAAGACATAAATGAAATACTTAAAATCAAAATGAAAATCTTAACAACTAATAATGAATTACATATCTGGTAGCCTTTAGATCTGAAGGTGGTTAATGATTGATGAGCATTCATGGGTGATACAAAAATGTTCCCATTTCCATGGCAATGTAACTTTTGTGCTTTGTTGTGATGATCTAAAGTTTTGGATTAGATGATTAGATGCTATTGAAGACCCGATGGGATTTACTTGGTTGTCGAGTAGCTTTAGTGCTTGAGATTTTAAATCCTCGGGATTTCATGAATGAATGAATTAGAGAACCCATACAAAGAGTTATAAACTCTTATTTTAGGGTAACTGAAAGCCGTTAGGTGATGAGAGCTAGCCAAAGAATAAATGGGATCGGTTAAGGATAAATGGTTTAAGTTACCAAAATAGCCTTATCTTTGCTAAGTTTTGCATGATCTTGATTTTTTCTAGGTCTAGAGTGTTGAATGGTGTTAATAGGAGCGTGGAATTAGTTAGAGGATTAATAGGTCATGAATGGTTAGGGTTAGAAAGAGTCCTAGTTGGTTAGGATAAGTGGGGACTTGGTCTAGGTTCATTAATAGGATAGGAATAGGTCTTAAGATGAGGTGGAGGGATGATGTGGTAGGATGAGGTGGATATTAGTTTAATTAAGGTAATTAAAATAATAATACTGTGCGGATGAAAACTAATTAAATTACGGGTAATAAAATTAATAGTAATGTGTAGGAATCATGGCTAGGTGTAGTGTAGAATTATTTAATTGACATGGGCTAGGGGGATATGACCCAATATTGGGTGTCTACATTTTCCCCTTTTTATCATGTAGCTTGTATTGATAAGCGATGTAAACAAAAACATAATTGATTTTCCAAAGTATGGGTGAAAGTGAGGTTGTCCTAGGTACAAGTGGAGGTGATCCCCCTTAAATCAGGAACTGATGAAGTAAGAGGTTGAATCGGTAATGGGTTTTATGAAGTGGTAGGTGAGGTGAAACTAAACTAGGTAAGGTGCGGGAACATGAAACAATGATATGGGTGTAGGTAATAGGTGGGGGAATTCAAATGCACACACACGTATAAAATGTGACAAGACACTAGGATGAAGAGCTCTCAAACTCTACATCATCAAAGCTAGATAGTTTTCTCCAAAAAGGTTTTATGTGGTCCCGATATCCAAGGTATAGGATACGGTATTGAAACAAAACATGGTGAGGTGTAGAAACAGGCATTAGGTGTGTTCGAAAACACCAATAGGTTTAGGATGGTCAAGATAAACATCACGACATAAGGCAAGACAATTGCAGTAAAAGCTAAATAACACTAGTAATGTCTTCACAAGGTATAGAAAGTAAGTGAAGTCGAGTGTTAAATGGGTGGGTTTGGGTTGGGTTGATAGGTAAGGCCGTAGGTAAGCTCAGTGGGTAAGGTTGTGGTATAGGAAAAAAATTTCCCCAAATGAAATAAAGGTCATAGGTTAGGTAATAAGGTGATAGGGTGAGCCACAAGGGCTTGGGTAAGGGTGGGGTAGCAAGAAAACTACAAAGACACAATCAAATGTGATGAAATGTGGCATAGTGGGCTTAAGTAGTGTGGGACTGATAATCTGGTTAAAGGTAAACCGATATCTTGATTAAGAGAAACCAACGCCGGGTCAAATAGGGATCCTGGACGATGTCGGTTAGGAAAATTTAGTAATAAAACACAAAACCCGCATTTGGAAAAGTTCATTTGGACTTTGCTATTTGTGGAAAATGATAGAGAGGATGGATTTGGGCTTTTTCCATGGGGGAAATGATAGGACTAGTTATCTTCCTTAGTTGTAGTGAGTAGAGTGGACCCACGAGATCTATGTGAGTGAATGAATTGGTTGATAATTGAGAGAGTGAGTTGAGCTATGGTAGAGGTAGGAGAAGGTGTAGGAGGACCTCTAGTGTAGAGACCAGACATCCCACTGAGGAGATGACGTCAAGTAGAGGTAGGATTCAATCCTCATGTGTGGTTTTGGATTAAAACCAAAGTAGAAAATTGAAAGATTTGGGTTTTATATTTGATTTTTAAATTTGAGTAAAAATGATGAAATTGGGTATGGGGAGGGCCAAATGTATGCTATATAGGTTGGTAAATGACTGCGTGTGGATTTAGGGGATGTGCGTAGGCTTTTAGGTAGTTTTTTTCATGTTTTTAAAAGTGGGGTGTGGGGATTTGGATTTGAAGCTAGCGTCGGTGGGGTAAAAGGGTGATCGATTCCGGTCCACTGTAATCGTGACTAAGTCAAAAACATAAAGGATTAGAAGGCTAAAATAGAGAATATTGGAAGGGTTTGATAAATGGTGAACCGAGGAGGTTGTGGTAGATAGAGTAGGTTTATAAAATAATAGAATTAGGTGGGGTTTCTAGGGTGAATGAAGGTATGAATGGTTGGGTCTTAGGTGCATGTTGTGTTAAATCGAGGATGGAAGAAAAGTAGCAAACCAAAATATGGGGAAGTTTTTAACCAAGATAGAACATAGGGTAGGTGAGTGAATTAGTAAGAAAATAGATAGGCTAGGAAGTGTTTGTGTGGAATGGGACCGAGTAGGTGTGAAAAGATGATTAAAAAGAGGTAAGTGTTTGACAAGTTAATTGGTAATGATGCAGGTGCATCACTAGTTAGCTATGCGCAGACGTGGTGCCACCACTCGTTGGTATAGATGCGAGGGAGCATCACTGAGGACAAGTGGGACCATGTGAGAGATGTCAAGATTTTTAGTGTGATGTGATACCAGCGCATCGTACGAGATCATATTTTTATGGTCGCTCTCATCGATAGATGGGACTTAGTGACCAATACCTTCCATCTACCCACCAATGAGATGACTATCACGTTGGAGGAAGTGTATAGGATTTTTTGGTTACTAATTGTGGGGGATCTAGTATATTAAATTTCTTCTTATGAGATGGTTGAGCCTATGATTGTGGTATTTGGGGAGGCTTTGGGTGACGTGGCTGAGCATAGTGCCAGCATCAACTATGGAGCTATGTATGCTGCACATCCGTAGTAGACCAAGTTGGCGATCCTTGATGATGATGGCGGTGAGATATTATGCACTCCCAGCACTTAAAGTGTGGAAGATTTCACCGAACAATGATTGGGGGTTTATAGGACATGATTGAGGATTACGTTTGTTTTGCATTAGTTCTAGCCTACTCGGTAGAATTGTATAGGGAGGTATAGTCCTATCAAAGGATGTGGCGGTATGGTATCTATTGTACTTATCTACTACTCTATTGGGAAGATAAGAACATATTTATTGTGTGCTCACATAGAATTATGAGACAGTATTGGCATCAGGGCATCAATAAAGCTGGTTATATGAGATGGGTTGTAGTAGGGGCTCATTTGTGGGTTGAGGAGGCATCACATGATCTGACTTATTAAAGGTGGATGCTATAGGGGGTATATGTTATGGATATTGTATAACGGCCATATGTTTATTTCCCCACCGATGGTGGTATGGAAAAGGAGCCGAGGGGCTTACAATTAGTGAGATGGATACAGGGGAGGTATGCTAGTGAGCACAAGATGATTCTAGTGGACCAATTTTGATGCTATTTTGGGCTGCATCACAACGTGCCTCCACGATTTCCTCAATATCATAGAGACGATGTGGAGATACCATTATCTCCACCCCATCCGACACATCCAAATAGGGAAGCAAGAGAAGGTGGTGGATAGCAAGATTTATGATGCAAATTCTACCATTTCCTATATGTAGTGGTGGGTATGATAAGTTACAGTAGTACCGCCATGGCTAGGCTAGCCAAAGTTAGTTATAATGATAATGTAGATGGATGAGCTACATGGTCATGTCGTCGCCTTATAGTTACATGTCACGTAGAACAGGCACAAGTGGCCACCTTTAAGTGGTAGGTGACTAGATTGCAGGATAGCGGCTTAGGCATAGGCTTAGGCTCCCACATAGCTTCCGATAGGTGATGGGGAATAGGTAGCATCTTTGTAGGCATAGGTGACAGGTTACAGCCCAGATAATCACTCTACAGGGTAGTTAGCCACATAACAAGCACATGTGATTACATTACAGACGTAAGTAGGTGCATAGGTACCATCTTAAGAACCCATCATACAAGAAAAAGTAGCACAAGAACCAATATAGGGACTCGTACAAGGAAAATTTTTATTGGGATAAAGTCCACAAGATAGGGTGAGAGTGATGACTCCACAAGTTATATATATGGCCATTTATAGAGACGTAGTATCGAGGTGAGGTGAATATTATCGGGAATGGTTGTTGGGTCTGTTATACATGTTTTGTATTATGCCGAGCACAAAGTACAACAAGAAACTACTACTAGGATCATCTCATGGACACATAGTTGGTGTAGCTTAGAGATCCTTCATCCACACAAGCGGGGTGAGCAAGAGGTTACCATCTCATGGAGATAGAGGACAAGTGAGGATACTGGGAAATGATGAATGGGTGGAGACTGGGGCCGATGAGGGTAGTGGAGATAACAAAGGAGGTGCCACCCATCACATGGGTGAGACAGGGATGATATCTCGACATTATATTTTGGATTTTGACATATATATCATCCTACATGCCGAATATGTGAGATTGTATGTGATATTTTTTGAGATATTTGTATTATTTATATCATGTATACATCTATTGACACACAAACCTTCCATTTATATAGTTACTAATGAGATTTATAGATGATGCATGGTTTTATGTCCATTGTGCCATTATTATGGAAACTTTAAAAGTTTAGGCATGGGTTGGTTTTAATTTCCAAATTATTAATATTATGGAAACTATATTATTAGGCATGATTGAGTTATACGCATACATGATGGAGTTAGATGCAAGCATGGTAGAGTCATGACAATTAGAACGTTTTAAGTATGATAGAGTTGAAAAATGTTTGAGTTTTGTTGTGATGGAAATTTAAATGTTTTTAGACATGGGTTGTGTGGGTGATATATGTTTGAATTGTATTTCCATTGTATTGATGTCATGGAAATTTAGTTGATTAGGCATGGTTTTAATTTGATTTCCAAGTTATTGATTTTATGGAAACTTAAATGTGTTAGGCATGGTTTGGATGAATTAGGCTATGGATGATAAATTTAATTTCCACATGGTTTGTGTCAAATTTTTTAATGAGATGAGATGATGTTGGTTTGATTTCCAAGCTATTGTTTTTATGGAAATTAGATGATTAGGAATGGTTTGGTGGATGTTGTAGCATGGTAGGTATGGTTGTATGAGGTGATTGAATTTCCAAATTATTGATTTGATGGAAAGAAAATGCTGATGTGTATAAGTGTTGTATGGTGTGCTGAACTTTAATTTCCAACGTATTGTGTATATGGAAACTAACTAAGTGTGTTTAGTTTGGGGGAAATTATGGGGAAAAGAGTGGTCAAGGTAACCTCCAAGGGCCCCCATGCCCTTCAATTTTTGCCTATATAGCCCCAAAGAAAGGGCCTCGGGATGATGTACTTCTCCCAGAGGATAGGGAAGAATAAGATGAGGTAGGTGAGTAGGGTGGTGATTTTATGTATGGTTAAATGGGTAAGGTAAGTTAGGTTTCATTTTGTCTAAGCTAATTAGGAATGCTTGTGTCTAGGTTGATTTGGAATGGTTCTGCTTAGGTTGATTAGGCATGGTTGTGTCTAGATTTATTAGGTAAGATAGAATGTGTAAGATGATTTTATATAAGTAGATGATGAATTTAAAGGTAGGTGAAAAGAGAAGAAATCCCGAGTAACTAAGTTTTGAAAATATTATCCTATGTAGAAAAATCAATAAGTAAGAAATAATAAAAATTATAAAAGAGCCGAAAATGCTCCATAAGTGACAAGGACCATAATGAGCATACCGTAGATAGGGCTTATGAACTTAAGCACCTAAAGATATTGCATCATTGAACTTTTTAGGGGTGAAATAAGTTGCATGATCGTGAAGTTTCACATGCGTGCCAAGTTCCTTGAGTTGGTAGAAGAAGAAAAAGAAAAAGGAAGTGGTTTTGTTTAGAATGTGAGGTGGAGCAAAACTGGTTTTGTTTAGTGTAACTTTGTTGTGATGATAAATTGATCATGCTCCTCGAGGTCTTCCGACTTCATCGCAAGATAATATTTGCAAAAAGAAAGAATCTATAGAATAGGAAAGTCATAGCTGAGCAAAATTTATAGTTAGAAAGTTTTCTTGATTCTATGGATGATTCTTTAAGTAGGAAAGGAAGAGGGGATGAAGAAAGAGCAGTCCGAAGGAAGAAAAGAAATGAATTCCAAAGCAGTAAAGGTCAAGATTTATGTTTTGGGATTGGTAGTAAAAGAGCCAAACCTACTTGCATAAACAAACAAAGCAATACCGATGATGAATAAATGACAAAAAGTAGATATGAATCTAACAATAAAAACACATACAGATCTAACATAAGAAAGGTCTCGATGCATAACACACAATATTCAAAGACAAAGTCTCAATATTTGTATTACTATTTTCTTCTGATACAAGAAAGCTCAAAGTCTTTTTCTTCACTTCTATTTTTCATCTCGAAAAGATATTCATCCATCCCACAATACAACAAGTATTGGGGTATATATAGAAGAAGGAGAGAAAAGAAGGCCAAAAAGGAGCCAACAACTATTTACAAAGATATTTACAAAATATCTAAAAGTCATGTTGACTTTTTACAACTTGATGGATGACATCATCCCATGATGCAACATGGATGATGTCATCATTTGTATCAACATACTCCAGATATTTCCAAAAAGAAAGACGAAGAAGAGAAAGGAAGAAGAAGAAGAAGAAGAAGAAGAAGAAGAAGCTACTCATCATCGTCATCCTGCGCCGAAAGGGGGTGGATGGCTTTTGTTGCTGCTCAGGTGACGAGATATGGAACTGAGAGCGGTATTCCATGAACTTGTTGATTATTGGCCCTAGTTGATCCTGGGAAGGATCCTTGTGCCGCTCACTAATCGCCTCACAAGTCTCCCGCTCATCTATGAGCTTCTCTGGGAGTTTGGAATAGTCCTTTTCCGCCTCAATGAGGAACCCGATGAAGTCCCTACAGGCCAGCAGGTTGTTGATAGATTCTGTGTCAAATGTGACCTCTGGCCCCGCTCTCGAGAAGCGATCTCCTCAAGATCCGGTGGTTTCATCAGCTTTCCTTAAAGTGAAGGAAGGAGTAAGTAACCCTGGCGACATATTAAGAACAATCCGTTCCATTTGGTGCATCGCATCCAGGGCTTCTTCCTTGACTTTATCAATCTTTTCTAGAATAAATTCTAGCTGATCCACCCGGTAGTCCGTGAGGACATGATTTTGTGAGGGCCCTCGATGGCCGAAAACGCCGAACTTGACTGATCTTCGACTAAAAAAAACATTTGTCGAAGGTCTCGTGCTGCAGTCTGGCATGTTCCAACTCTTCTGATATGGGCCCTGCTAACGCTTGGAGCTCTTTATTCACCTTACTGATGTTCAGGTACAAGTCGAGAACTCGGCGATCACTTTTTCACTGTCTTTGAGGATTTGGCTCCTCCAAGCGGAAACGGCCATACCCTGCTCGCCGATCTTGGCATACTCATTAATTTTCTCCTGGCTGAGAAGCTCAGAAGTCTCGGCGGCAGTTGTGGGAGGCGCACTACCCATCTTCTGTAAGGCTTGGAGCAGATATTTGTTTTGCTCCTTCAGTTGCCTTTTCTCTTCCTTTATCTCTTTAAGCTTCTTGCAGAGGGCGTCAACTGCAGAAAGAGCCTCCCCTTGAAGACTTTCTAAGATGTCCCCATCAGTGACTTGGGTCACAAAGAAAATCTGCCGAGATGATCCTTTTTCTCTTTGAGGGATTGGGGTATGCGATTTCCATAACTCTCTCTCCTACAACACTTTGAGAGAAGCGCGTGATGCCTCTTCTTCCCCTTAGATGGGATCACGGAAAAGTCCATCGAGCGATGGGAACTTTCCTCTTTGCCGACTTAGCTACCGAGAGAGATCCAAGCTGACCCATGGTAGAAGGACCGAAACAGAGGAGGGGGCAGCTGCAGAGAGAGGGGAAAACGTGGAGACACGTGGCGGCGGCATTGAGAGAATAGCCGAAGAAGTGCCCACTGAAGGAAGGGAAACTGCAGCATGGCGAAGACATAGGAAGGGAAGGGAGCTCGAGATGAGGGAAGAAATGGAGGAGGACAGATCAGCGAGGGAAGAGAAGATAGACGAAGAGGCGAGGGGAACAGTAGAAGAAGAAGGGGGAGAGGACACGACCAAAGGGATGGTCACTTGAGTCACTCGAGGAGGGGAAGGAAGAGAAGAAGAAAGGATAGAAGGGACCTCAGTTGTTGTAGCAATGCCGACATCCTGAGTGGATGGGCCAATGGGAATATCCTCTTCTGCTTCTTTCTCTGGTGTGACCAGAGTTATTACTTGCTCGGGTGCCGCTGGAAGGAGGACTCTCAGGGGCTTCTTCCTGAATGGTGCTGGATTCACCTTCTACGCCTTTGCCCTTGCCTTTAGGCTACTTTTTGGATCGTGGAGGTGCGTTACCCAATGGGGAGGTTGTGAAATCAACCCCAAGGTAGATTAGTCCGTTCATCCGGCACCAATGCTCGTCCCCACGCAGAGTCTCCTCGACCCTCTCCTCAATTGTCTGAGGGGCCTTAGTTCTATCAATGGCCAGAAAGGGCCAATTGTCCCCATCTGTGTCAGTATATACCTTGTCTATTTCATCTTCCGTAGTTTGGAAGCCTTTGGGGACAATGGCTATCCCATATTGGATGATTTCTGCCAATGCTAGGCGAGAATGATCCTTTCTCCTGAGCTCCACCTCATGGATGACGCAATGTAAATGTCCTCGATCCGAGGGACGTGGATCGATCAAGTTTCACCTCGCAGATGCCTCCTGGGTCGAAGGTAGGCCTCGGCCGGGAAATCATGTTTAAATTGAGTAACTCCACTCTCGCGAACATTTCCTTCACCTTGTGGTGGGTAGAGCATGTATATCGCCCACCGTGAGGGGGAAAGGAGTTCCACCCTTCTTTCTTTTCGCATTTCTCGTGGTATGTGATCACCGCCTTGACACCCAAAGAGAATCAGCTTTAGGTCCAAAGATACCTCGTAGCCCGGTTGGCTCTCCTAAAAGTCAAGCAGCCCTTAGATAGGTGAATGTGGGAAATCGGGTGAACAGGCCCCCATTTCTCGCTGGTCACTACTATGCTTTTTTGGTCGTGTGACCATAAGTCATATTCGGCCTCAATAGTGATGATGTGATAGAAAACACATCGTTAATTTTTGTGAATCGGGAGATGCTATTCTCCAGCCTCAATTCCGGGTAGTACTCATATATCTTGACCTGAGGCCAAACTCCACTCCGCGTCAAGCCTGGATAGTCCCTCTCTGATGCTGCAGCGTAGACCACGTAGGAGTTCATATGGAATGTCCCCATGCAGCTAAATTGTTGTAGCCGCTCGTAGATCAGTGCCGCTTATAATTTCTCCCCAACAAAAGCGCTGATCAGGCATATTCTTGTTCATGGTCTCTAAGTACCGCAACATCCATTTATGGAAATAATGGGCGTCAGAAAGCCCGAAGACCCTGCTCAGGAACGTAATGGTGTCACTGAGCTCCTCTGAGAAGTCACTGCGGTGGATGATTTGGGGCCACCGGGTTACTACCTTTTTGTTTTTCAAGTAAACCTCATTCATTAGTTACATACACTGATCTGCATTGTCATCCCAGGCCTTAATGCAATCTGCTTGACTGACGGCCACAAAGTGCCGGTGGTGAGGTATGCCGAGTATTATCTCAAAGTGACGGGCAGTGAGGTCAATGACTACCTCGCCTTGCTTGCTTACTTACACACCTCAGTCTTTGTTGTAACATCGGGGCAATCACCATCAAGAATTCATTGTTGACGGCGCTGACTGGGATTCCACCGGCGAAGTGCAGGGCACCGCCATCGCTTTGTCCATCCATGGACTCCTCAGACTTTCTCGAGTTCTAGCCTGCAATTCCTCCATATCAATATGTCCCACCTCCGAAGTCTCCGACGCCCATGCTACACTCGGCCCGGGAATCGCATTCTCACCCTTTCGATATTTATATTTCATCTCTTCTTCGTAAGTTTGGCCTTTCCTTTGATTTGGTAGGTCTTTTGCGATGTCGACATATGTTCTTCCAAGTTTATTTGCTGATCTCGCATGAAGAAGAAGCGAGACCCAACGCAAAAGGTCAGTATCACCATTTGATTTTCCATTGAAGTGTTAACAGAAGAAAGAGTTAGTTATTTTGAGGCTCAGGGCGCATGGCGCATGAAAACTGCAGCTTACAGGGCTAAATAGGTAAGGCACATGGGGAAAGGGTGTTGCAAGGGTTAAACTGGCGCCAAAGGCGCATGGCGCATGAAAACTGCAGGGTGCATTTTACAAAAGGGCGCATGAAAACATCGTGTTGCACGGAGACAGGATGCGCCAAAGGCGCATAGATTTTTCATGTTGCATTGGGATTTGGTGCGCCCTTTGGCGCATGTATGGTTTGTGTAACAGAGAACTTTTCGTGCGCCAAAGGGAACATGGCGCGGCACACGAAGGGTCTACACAACATGAATGTTACTGTAAGGAGGGATGTGCCTGCGCCTTCAAAGCCTCAGTACTTAGCGCAAATAAAGCCGATGTTGCATGTTGCAGATGTCAGGTGCGCGCAAAGGGGCGATTTATGTGATGCAACAAGGAAGCTTGGTGCGCCATAGAGGGCGCAAGACTAGTGCTTGCAGCATATGGAGGAGGCGCGCCTTGAGGGCGCAGAAGTTTATGATGTAGCAGGCAAGATGGGTGCGCCATCGGCAGGATTTTAGTCATGTCAGCAGGGGATGGGATGCGCCGAAGGAAAACAGTGAACTTAATCACCCTCAGAGGGGTCTTTACATGGTTCAGATCCTCTTTCTCCTCTTTTGAAAGGTTACTTGGGTAATGAAATGGTTTAAACTAGAAGGGTTACAAACCATTGTTTCAGATAACATCCTCTACCAAAGCAGATCCGGAAAGAGGGGGAGGAAAATAAGGAAAGACAAAGACGGGGAGGGCTAGCTCAACACATGCATTTCAAAACCAAACCAAAGAAGCACAAAGAACCAGAAAGCAAATCACATGGAAGAGACAAGAACACTTACCCGGATAAATAGTGAGAATCTTGCAAACGGGTCCACAACGTGCTGAAAACGACAGGCAAAATGGCCGACAAGCTCTCGAGAAAAGAAATCACGTGCTTTGGTCTGGTGATAATGACATTTGTGGGCGCGCAAATGCATATATATATATGAGCTAGTCATAAATGCGCCACCAACTTTATAAAGGGCGCATGAAAATTACTATCGACATAGGAAAGTATGCGCCCTTTGGCGCACCAAAGCATTTGCCAAAGATGAAACTAAGCGCGCTTTGCACCAAAAGTTGTGTTGTCATGAGATTATGTGCGCCCTTTGGCGCACCGAAAAGTGGCGCAACAAAAGTTGTGCTAACATGAAGGCGCATGCGCCTTGGCGCACGCAGAGAAGACTCAACATACAAGGCGCACCAAAAGGTGTGTTGACACTGGAAAAAAATATGCGCCAAAGGCTTTAAAGGGGGCGCACCAAAAGTTGGTGTTACATAGTCATTCCATGCGCCCAGCCAAAAAAGACCAAAAAGACTAAGTTCGAAAACCAGATTTCCCGAAAGGGATTTTGCAACGTTTCGAACGCAAGGGATCCCTAACGAGGATCGAAACAAAATTTTTCAAGTATGGTTATCGTAAAATTGCCCTCACAATTTTACTGATAACAAATGCTCTTTCTCGGGACTATCCCCGAGCAAACTCTGGGGTAGAGAATCCCGATCTCATGTGCCTATCCATTGGGTAATAGAGTCAAAAACAAGGGCGACCGAGGGAGAGCAAAAGAACACACAACAAACCGAAAGCAAACACACGACGAAAAACAAACACACAACTAAAGCAAACTGTACAAAGAAGAGAGCAAGCTCTACTTCTTGAAAATTTTCAGATGTTGCCCGCTATAAGGAAGCGGAGCTCGGTTCCATCCAGATATGAGAGATAGAAACTATTCTCTCCATTGAGCCGCTTGATCTCGAAGGGCCCTCTCCACAGGAATCAAACTTTCCGTGCATGCCCTTTGGCTCTCTTCGCTTGTCCCACAAAAGGACGAGATCTCCCACTTGAAAATCCCTCGCTTGGCCTTCTTATCGAATAGTCTCTTAACTTGATTCTGATGTTCGGTGATCCTGTCGACCACCCTTACTCTCTTTTCTTCAAGTTCTGCTAGATACATGATCCTCTTTTCTAGAGAATTCTGAAAGTTTCATCTTCAATAGCTCGTGCCAAGCGCAGAGCAGGAAGTTCCAGAAATGGGAAGCTCGGCATCAGTGCCATATAACACTTGAAAAGGTGACATGCCGAGAGACCTCTTGGGAGTAATACGATCGGCCCACAAAGCGTCGTACAAAGACTTGTGCCACATCCGCTGATTCTCATCCACTAACTTCCGTATGATGGTCACCAAGTTCTTGTTGCTGGATTCTGCCTGACCATTTCCCTGAGGGTAATAATCTGAGGCATGAGCCAAAGTTATCCCATATTCATAGAAAAACCAATAACTTCCCGTGAGGAGAAGTTAGAAGCATTATCAGCAACGATTTTGTTTGGAACGCCAAACCTGACAATGATATTTTCTTTAATGAAATTACAAACCACCTCAGAAGTGGCATGCTTGACAGGTATGGCTTCCACCCACTTGGTGAAGTAATCCATCAGTAAGGACATAGCTATGTCCGCACTCGATTGAGGATTGAGTGCACCAATAAAATCAATTCCCCATCGCCGAATGGTTCGCTGATAATGACCGCCTTAGGGGAAAGGCAACAACTTGGGCTTGCCGACGAATCACGGGCAAGGTTCACACTTTGCCACCCGTGGGTCAGATCTCGAAGAGCGCCGCCAATAGTACTGCTCGAATGATCTTGTGTGCAATCACGAGGAAGAGAAATGCCCCCACAGCTGAATTGTGAAAACTTTCCAAGAGTTTTACCTCGCCGGGTTTGTCAACACATCGCAAAAAGACGCCATCTATCCCACGCTTTATATAAACCGTCATCCCGTGATGACATATTTAGCTGCTCCGAGCTTTATAGTGCGCTTCTCCTTTCAGCTTAGGTGCATTGGGCATTCGCCGTAGGTGAGGAAGAAAGTGATATTGAATACCATTCATCACTAGTCGCAACAAATAGACCAGAGGCAAATAATCGGGTTTTTCCAAATTGGTCCTCAGTGTTTCATCGCATGTAGTCACCCCTTTCATCGTGGTTTTCTGAATCTTTGTTTTCAGCCATAAGTCGACACATGTGCCCTCGCCCTCACCAGCTTGGTTGGTTTAATATCCAGGTCATACTCCTGGACCTTTGCGATCCAATTTCCTCGCAAGCTTCCTAACTCCCGCCGAGTTAGAATTGATTTCACCGCCGTGTCGTGGACCAAAGACCACCGTATGCGAGTTTAGAATGTAATACCTGAAATTCTTCACTGCTTTGACAACGGCAAAGGCATGCTTTTCCAATTGAGTCATTTTTAGTTCGTGAGGCTTGAGGGGAGAACTCATGAACGCAATCAGAGATTCAACATCCTCCGAATTCTTTTGCATCAATATTGCATGGACACAAGATGCCGATGCGTGCGTAACTATACATGATGAAGTCCTTGAGAAATCGGGACATACCAGACTGCATGAGCAACGGAAGCTTTTATTTCTTCAAATGACCTTTTCCCCTTCGCTCCATCCGAAAGTCAGTGACCCTTCATCATGTTCAATATGTGACGAGTCTTCTCAAAGAAAGTCAGAACAAAACGCCCGAAAGTTCACCTTCCGAAGAAAGAATGAACACCAGCCTTGCTTGAGGCAGAGTAAGGCTTTGAATAGCCTTAACTCTTTCGGTATCTATCTTTGTTCCTTCTTTTCACTAACCACATGCCCTAGCAACTTTCCTTCCGTGACTCCAAAAATGACTTTTTTTTGATTTAGGAAATCCCATGTTCTCGCACTGCCAATACTTGCTCCAAATGATCACAATGATCATTTCATTGTTTTTAGAGAACACGGTTAAGTCATCTAGATAAACCACAATGACTTTCCCCATCATACCTTTGAATGCAAAATCCATGGCCTCAAAAGTGGCGCCAAAGATTAGTTAGGCCAAAAGGCATCCTCGTCAGTAGGCAAATGTACCCTGTGGAGTAGTGAATGCTGTTTTAAATTGATCTTCAGTGAAACTTCAACTGATTATAGCCTAAAACCATCAAGCATGGACAAGATCTCTCGATCCAGCCATCGCTCAGAACTTGATCCATTATCTAAGTGGGTAGTTGTCTTTCAAGGAAGCCCGATTCAAATTATGAAAGTCTACGCATATGCGTATCTCACCGCTTTTTCTTGCACACTGCACACAATATTTGCTACCCAAGTACTGATGGATAGGAAAGATGATTCTCGCATCCAAAGATCTTCTCGAATTTCAGCCCTGATAGTCCCCGAGATCTTAGGATTATAGTGCCTCTCGCTTCTCGCGAAAGGCTTTGACATCTTCTTTCAACGGATGTCATGCCAACGCCCTTTCGCTTAAAAGACTTTAGATCGGCATAGACCATGCCAACACGTCCATATATTTTTTTCAAAGAACTTGACAAATTTCCGCTTTCTCTCAAAGCGCAACATTTTCCCAATGTTCACAAATCATGGGTGCTCTATCGAACCTATATTGACCGGTTCGGTTTCTCGGGATGAGTCAGTGGTCATCTCGCCTCTTCTTTTTTTCACACAAAACGGTCATGCCTCTGTCGAACAACCGCCCAGAGAAACCAGCCCTTTGGGATTTTATTTCCTTTGAGCCGACATATGCCGTCGCTCCTTTCGATTCATCACCTTGATTGGTGACTCGATTCACGGCAAGTGGAAGTAGATCCTTCAAAGTGCAATTCTTAAAATTTTCCACCTTTTCCAGAAAGGCAATGAGTTGATTATCATCGTTGAACACCTGCCAATGCCGAGAATTGTCTGCACGCTCAAGCGAAAACCACCTCAATGGTGTATTTGTTTGTTTTCAAACCTCGGGTGAGGAAGCATGAGGGATGCTGAAATGCCAATGAATCGCCATGTCATTTTGGGCTCTTGAATGGATTCAATCGAAAAGCATCAAACTCTTCAATGTTGTCCCATACCGCATTACGGTAATGCCTGAGCCTTTCATTCTTCACTTGGTAAATCCTTTTGACTTGGTTTACAACCAACTCTGCATCACCTTGTACTTTTAGATTTTTAATCCCTCTTTCTTTTCATGGGCTTGCATGCCAAGTAACAAAGATTCATACTCAAAGCAGTATTATTTGTGTTAAAAACTGCAATTTGAAAGAGAGAGGAATGACTTCTTCCTCGGAGATATTAAGACGGCTCCGCGCCACATCCACTGTTACACAAATGCCATCGAACCGCAAGGTCCAGATCTTGTTAAGATCTCCTCCTCCGAACGAGAACAACCATTTTATCGTGACTCTGCAGACAAGAAATAGTTCCCATCCCCGATGATTCAAAAAGGATTTGAGCTTTGGGGTCCTCGTGCTAGTAACTGGGCAAGTACTTCTTTTGTGATTCCGCTCCAAAGTCTCGCATTACGCCTTTGACGAATTCTAGCTTTAGACCACCCATATGAATTTCCCCACCAACTTCGCTGCAAAAACTTCTTCCCAAAGAAAATTCCATAGGCTCGCCGGAATGTCAAAGCAACGAGGACGGCCATCTTTACCCTCTTATCGTGGAATGCCGCAAATGCAAATTACGCGCTGTTTTGATTTGGCCAATCAACGGAACCTCGCTTGGTTTCCAAGGAATAACATCTCCAAAGGCTTGGTAAGAGTGAGGCCCAAAGCATGGGTGACTTTTTCGCCGCATGACGTTATCGTCCGGCCCTAAATCAATTATGCAGCTTACTCACTTGGTCCATTGATTAGAGGGAGAGATAAAAGGCTCTATCTTGCTCGATGCCGATGTCAAGCAACATTTATGTGGGATTCAGGGGGAGTGGAAAGGATTCCTTTGGGGAAACTCGATTAGATACAACAAATTGACTTTGAATATACTTTGGTCAATCTTACAAGTCTTTTCGGATTTGACCAAGGTACTCACTTTCGACATTTGATCTTGGTCTTTTTTTGCATGATCTATGATATCAAATGCGGCCAAGGGTCATGCGTTGGTGAAGGAATGAGTCCTCACTTCGCGATGGTGGAATAGGATTACCGGTCTTGGTAGGAACGTGAGAGGACTGATTTGGAGGAGAGATAGGGGGAAAGGATTTCCTTGTAAAAGATTTGCTGTGGAGTTGAGTAGAAGAGGATTACCTCTTTTAGCAATGATCGAGGCGCGCTTGACACGGCCTTCTCCGCTGGACATGGGCAGCAACTTCCGCTTCTTTTCTCATGAGCGAGTAAAAACAACATATGACCTGTCCGCTCAGCATATCCCCGGGTACCTCTTCTTCATCGATTCTTCCTCATCAAATTCCATATACCCGATAGTAGAGTCGCCAAATGGTTCACCGACATCTTGATCATCTTCACCCCGAGACGAAGGTTCTTCATAATACTACTTCTTCTTCTTCGATTTCGCCAGAGCGCTGACCGAGGAGCCTCCTCAGTGCCAACCATGAGCGGTCATGCAGGTAAGCGCGGCCTTTGTGAAACATTGTTAGGAACGAAATTCCTCCGCGGAATATCCTGCATGAGGAACTGGGGAGGCCTCGGCCAACCGCTTCTTTAATGCAAGCAAGTCATTTGCCATCTTTTCAAAGGCCGGATCGATTTAAGTAAGTGGGCGAAGGGCCCAAAGATTTAGGCTTGGCTGATTCCTTTTTCAATTCGCCGATATTATCAAATTATCTTCTATGCGAATGGCAAAGCGGCTCAGGCGAGAATCAAGGTGGCAACTCGCTCTCAAGGAGCAAGAAACTAACTTTTGAGCTCATAGCATTTACGAAGAAACACTTTTGATTCTCCTGTGTCGGAAGCATGGCAACAGGGACACGGCTGATTAGTGCATCAACCGGTGATAAAATCACGCATGGTCTCATTGGCCTCTTCTTTAGGTGAGTGATCCATGATAATAATGCAAATGCATCTTCTGAAGGTTTGTACCTGTCTTCAAAAGCATCCCGCAAGGTGGCCCAACTGGTAATAGATCCGGCTGGTAAATGCTGAAACCATTCAGCTGCAGGTCCTTGTAGGGTTTCCAGAAAAAGGTGAACCGACACATCTTCATGAGTTACATCCAAAATACTGCATGACATGATGAATGCAGATATGTGGGAATCTGTACTTTGATTTCCGCTCCCGTCGAATTTGGGAAAATTCTTTCGGTTTCCGTGAGGGAGCGCATGAACTGGATGTGGTAAAGCCAAGGGACCCATAAAGATTTCCCATGGTACCGCCATTCGAAAGGATGGAAAAAGAACACGGGCTGGAAGCACGGTTCCACTGAGCAGCAAGGCACTACAAAGGGATGTGGATGCCCCTTGCGAAAGATTCTTCCTTCGTGAAGGCGAGACACTCCTGGATGACCGGTCAGCCGAGCTTAGCATTGAAAAGCGTGCCGGTGTTATGCTGAAATTATGCCTTTGAAGCAGATCGAAAGTAGGATCAGCTTCTCCACGGCTCTCCTGCTGCGCGTAAAGGTTCACCCGCCAGTGTACCTTCCAGATCTGCAACGTTATGGCGCAGATTTGAAATTTCTTTTTGGCTGTACTTGCTGATTTTCTGGTTTTTCTGTCAAAAACCAGCAGCATATACTTTTCTAAATATTTAAAAACTATCCTTTTCAGAAAACCGATCATGTTAATGACAAATAACAACGAGGATAAAATGACAGAGAAGATTAGCAAGCTGATTTTCGGATCTGGTTTTGACTTTTTCAAAGAGTTTCAAACTTTTGGTAAACAGTTAAAAATTCAGATCTACGGCAAAATACTGATTTTTATAAAAACTCAGCGAACTAAAGATTTGTAACTAGGCCAGATCTATGGATCTCAGAAGAAAATTTTCAATTTGGAGCACTTTTGCAAAATTTTTGGATTTTTAACAAAAAGTTCGAGATTGCAAACAGGTGGTGATTTTTCTGATTTTTTCTGTTTTTCTATCTTACCACCATCATAGATCTGATAGATCTGTTCGATCCCCAGTAGAGTCGCCAAAAACTGTTGGTCCGAAAATCTGTCGCTTGGACAGATCTATGGATAGACGAGCCAACAAAGCAGCAGGGGCATAGCCCTCTTTTCGAGTCAAAGAAAGCGAAACTGGTTTATTGCTATTCTACTAGCAGAATCTATGCAAGTCTCATGATTCTCGCCTTCTTCGGGGTTTGGGATCTCATCCCAGTAGGGGTGTTTCCGACTGCGAAAAGAAAGGAAAGGAAGAGGGGATGAAGAAAGAGCAGGTCCGAAGGAAGAAAAGAAATGAATTCCAAAGCAGAAAGGTCAGAAGATTTATGTTTTGGGATTGGTAGTAAACAGAGCCAAACCTACTTGCATAAACAAACAAAGCAATACTGATGATGAATAAATGACAAAAAAGTAGATATGAATCTAACAGAATAAACACATACAGATCTAACATAAGAAAGGTCTGATGCATAACACAGCTATTCAGCACAAAGTCTCAATATTTGTATTACTGTTTTCTTCTGTTACAAGAAAGCTCAAAGTCTTTTTTCTTCACTTCTATTTTTCATCTGAAAGATATTCATCCATCCCACAATACAACAAGTATTGGGGTATATATAGAAGAAGAAGAGAAAAGAAGGCCAAAAAGGAGCCAACAACTATTTACAAAGATATTTACAAAATATCTAAAAGTCATGTTGACTTTTTACAACTTGATGGATGACATCATCCCATGATGCAACATGGATGATGTCATCATTTGTATCAACATACTCCAGATATTTCCAAAAAGAAAGACGAAGAAGAGAAAGAGAAGAAGAAGAAGAAGAAGAAGAAGAAGAAGCAGCAGCTATTCATCATCGCATCCTCGCCAAAGGGGGTGGACTTTTTGTTGCAGCTCGTGACGAGATATGGAACCGAGAGCGGTATTCCATGAACTTGTTGATTATCGGCCCTAGTTGATCCCGGGAAGGATCCTCAGTGCCGCCACTAATCGCCTCACAAGTCTCCCGCTCATCTATGAGCTTCTCTCGGGAGTTTGGAATAGTCCTTTTCCGCCTCAATGAGGAACCCGATGAAGTCCCTACAGCCAAAGAGGTTGTTGATAGATTCTGTGTCAAATGTGACCTCCGCCCCGCTCTCGAGAAGCGATCTCCTCAAGATCCGGTGGTTTCATCAGCCTTTCCTTAAAGTGAAGGAAGGAGTAAGTAACCCCGCGACATATTAAGAACAATCCGCTCCATTTGGTGCATCGCATCCAGTGGCTTCTTCCTTGACTTTATCAATCTTTTCTAGAATAAATTCTAGCTGATCCACCCGGTAGTCCGAGTGGACATGATTTTGCTGAGGGCCCTCGATGGCCGAAACGCCGAACTTGACTGATCTTCGACCAATAAATAAACATTTGTCGAAGGTCTCGTGGTCAGCAGCCTCAGCATGTTCCAACTCTTCGATATGGGCCCCGCTAACGCTTGAGCTCTTTATTCACCTTACCGATGTTCAGTACAAGTCGAGAACTCGCGATCACTTTTTCACTGCTTTGAGGATTTGGCTCCTCCAAGCGGAAACGGCCATACCCTCGCTCGCCGATCTTGGCATACTCATTAATTTTCTCCCGGCCGAGAAGCTCAAGTCTCGGCGGCAAGCTGTGGGAGGCGCACTACCCATCTTCTCGTAAGGCTTGGAGCAGATATTTGTTTTGCTCCTTCGCTTGCCTTTTCTCTTCCTTTATCTCTTTAAGCTTCTTGCAGAGGGCGTCAACCGCAAAGAGCCTCCCCCAAGACTTTCGAAGATGTCCCCATCAGACTTGGGTCACAAGAAAATCTGCTGAGACAGATCCTTTTTCTCTTTGAGGGATTGGGGTATGCGATTTCCATAACTCTCTCTCCCACAAAGACTTTGAGAGAAGCGCGTGATGTGCTTCTCGCTTCTTCGCCCCCTTAGATGGGATCACGGAAAAGTCCATCTGAGCGATGGGAACTTTCCTCTTTGCACGACTTCCGCCGAGAGATCCAAGCCGACCCATGGTAGAAGGACCGAAACAGAGGAGGGGGCAGCTGCAGAGAGAGGGAAAAACGTGGAGACACGTGGCGCGCATTGATTGAGAGAATAGCCAAGAAGTGCCCACTAAGGAAGGGAAACTACAAAGCTATGGAAGACATAGGAAGGGAAGGGAGCTCTGAGATGAGGGAAGAAATGGAGGAGGACAGATCAGCGAGGGAAGAGAAGAGAGATAGACGAAGAGGCGAGGGGAAAGTAGAGAGAAGAAGGGGGGGAGAGGACACGACCAAAGGGATGGTCGCTGAGTCACTCCGAGGAGGGGAAGGAAGAGAAGAAGAAAGGATAGAAGGGACCTCAGTTGTTGTAGCAATGCCGACATCCTGAGTGGATGGGCCAATGGGAATATCCTCTTCTGCTTCTTTCTCTGGTGTGACCAGAGTTATTACCTGCTCGGGTGCCGCGGAAGGAGGACTCTCAGGGGCTTCTTCCTGAATGGTGCTGGATTCACCTTCTACGCCTTTGCCCTTGCCTTTAGGCTACTTTTTGGATCGTGGAGGTGCGTTACCCAATGGGGAGGTTGTGAAATCAACCCCGAGGTAGATTAGTCCGTTCATCCGGCACCAATGCTCTGTCCTACGCAGAGTCTCCTTGACCCTCTCCTCAATTGTCTGAGGGGCCTTAGTTCTATCAATGGCCGGAAAGGGCCAATTGTCCCCATCTGTGTCAGTATATACCTTGTCTATTTCATCTTCCGTAGTTTGGAAGCCTTTGGGGACAATGGCTATCCCATATTGGATGATTTCTGCCAATGCTAGGCGAGAATGATCCTTTCTCCTGAGCTCCACCTCATGGATGACGTCAATGTAAATGTCCTCGATCTGAGGGACGTGGATTGGATCAAGTTTCACCCTTGGCAGACAGCTCCTTGGGTCGAAGGTAGGCCTGGCTGGGAAATCATGTCTTAAATTGAGTAACTCCACTCTCGCGAACATTTCCTTCACCTTGGGTGGGTAGAGCATGTATATCGCCCACCGTGAGGGGGAAAGGAGTTCCACCCTTCTTTCTTTTCAGCATTTCTCGTGGTATGTGATCAGCCGCCTTGATAGCCCAAAGAGAATCAGCTTAGGTCCAAAGATACCTCAGCCTGGTTGGCTCTCCTAAAAGTCAGGCAGCCCTTAGATAGGTGAATGTGGGAAACTGGGTGAACAGGCCCCCATTTCTCGCTGGTCGCTACTATGCTTTTGGTCGTGCGACCACCATAAGTCATATTCGGCCTCAATAGGTAGATGATGTGATAGAAAACACATCGTTAATTTTTGTGAATCGGGAGATGCTATTCTCCACCTCAATTCCGGTAGTACTGATATATCTTGACTCGAGGCCAAACTCCACTCCGCGCAGCCCGGATAGTCCCTCTCTCGATGCCGCAAGCAGACCACGAGGAGTTCATATGGAATGTCCCCATTGTGGCTAAATTGTCAGAGCTGCCGTAGATTGTGGCTTTATAATTTCTCCCCAAAGAAAAGCGCCGATCGTGCATATTCTTGTTCATGGTCTCTAAGTACCGCAACATCCATTTATGGAAATAATGGGCATCAGAAAGCCCGAAGACCCTGCTCAGGAACGTAATGGTGTCACTGAGCTCCTCTGAGAAGTCACTGCGGTGGATGATTTGGGGCCACCGGTTACTACCTTTTTTTTTTTTCAAGTAAACCTCATTCATTAGTTGCATACACTGATCTGCATTGTCATCCCAGGCCTTAATGCAATCTGCTTGACTGACGGCCACAAAGTGCCGGTGGTGAGGTATGCCGAGTATTATCTCAAAGTGACGGGCAGTGAGGTCAATGACTACCTCGCCTTGCTTGTTTACTTTACACACCTTGTGTCTTTGTTGTAACATTGGGCAATCACCATCAAGAATTCATTGTTGATGGCGCTGACTGGGATTCCACCGGCGAAGTGCAGGGCACTGCCTATCAGTTTGTCCATCCATGGACTCCTCAGTGACTTTCTCGAGTTCTAGCCTGCAATTCCTCCATATCAATATGTCCCACCTCCGAAGTCTCCGACGTCCAGTGCTACACTCGCCCGGGAATCGCATTCTCGACCCTCTCGATATTTATATTTCATCTCTTCTTCTCGTAAGTTTGGCCTTTCCTTTGGATTTGGTAGGTCTTTTTGCTGATGTTGACATATGTTCTTCCAAGTTTATTTGCTGATCTCGCATGAAGAAGAAGCGAGACCCAACGCAAAAAGGTCAGATTACCATTTGATTTTCCATCAAGTGTTTAATGTAAGAAAGAGTTAGTTATTTTGAGGCTCAGGCTGCATGGCGCATGAAAACTACAGCTAGCTTAGGGCTAAATAGGTAAGGCGCATGGGGAAAGGGTGTTGCAAGGGTTAAACTGGCGCCAAAGGCGCATGGCGCATGAAAACTGCAGGGTGCATTTTACAAAAGGGCGCATGAAAACATCGTGTTGCACGGAGACAGGATGCGCCAAAGGCGCATAGATTTTTCATGTTGCATTGGGATTTGGTGCGCCCTTTGGCGCATGTATGGTTTGTGTAACAAGAACTTTTCATGCGCCAAAGGGAACATGGCATGGCGCATGGAGGGTTTGCACAACATGAATGTTACTGTAAGGAGGGATGCGCCTGCGCCTTCAAAGCCTTGTACTTAGCGCGAATAAAGCTGATGTTGCACAGATGCTGGGTGCGCCATAGGCGCGCATGGATTTATGTGATGCAACAAGGAAGCTTGGTGCGCCATAGAGGGCACAAGACTAGTGTTTGCAGCATATGGAGGAGGCGCGCCTTGAGGGCGCAGAAGTTTATGATGTAGCAGGCAAGATGGGTGCGCCATCAAGCGGATTTTAGTCATGTCATAGGGGGGATGATGATGCGCCAAAGGAAAATAGTGAACTTAATCACCCTCAGAGGGGTCTTTACATGGTTCAGATCCTCTTTCTCCTCTTTTGAAAGGTTACTTGGGTAATGAAATGGTTTAAACTAGAAGGGTTACAAACCATTGTTTCAGGATAACATCCTCTACCAGCAGATCTGGAAAGAGGGGGAGGAAAATAAGGAAAGACAACGACGGGGAGGGCTAGCTCAACACATGCATTTCAAAAACCAAACCAGCAAGCACAAAGAACCAGAAAGCAAATCACATGGAAGAGACAAGAACACTTACCCGGATAAATAGTGAGAATCTTGCAAACGGGTCCACAACGTGCTGAAAACGACAGGCAGGGGCTGACAAGCTCAGAGAAAAGAAATCACGTGCTTTGTGTCTGGTGATAATGACATTTGTGGGCGCGCAAATGCATATATATATATGAGCTAGTCATAAATGCGCCACCAACTTTATAAAGGGCGCATGAAAATTACTGTCGACATAGGAAAGTATGCGCCCTTTGGCGCACCAAAGCATTTGCCAGCATGAAACTAAGCGCGCTTTGCGCACCAAAAGTTGTGTTGTCATAGATTATGTGCGCCTTTGCGCCTGGCGCAACAAAAAGTGGCGCAACAAAAGTTGTGCTAACATGAAGGCGCATGCGCCTTGGCGCACGCAGAGAAGACTCAACATACAAGGCGCACCAAAAGGTGTGTTGACACAGAAAATATGCGCCAAAGGCTTTAAAGGGGGCGCACCAAAAGTTGGTGTTACATAGTCATTCCATGCGCCTTCACACAATTCTTGTGTAGTCATTGGTCCTTAAAAGAGGTATATGGAAGGCAAAGGTTGCTTATAGGATGAGTGTGTAATACAAAAAGGTGATGTAGTACTTGATTCAAAAATAGAATGGTCGAAGATGCAAGGAATTCAAAGCGCTCGGGTATACCTTTGAGAGAAGATAAATGATAAGCACATGATCCATAGGTATGAGTGATGATATAGGGTCTAAGCCAATTAGGAGTAAATTTTCCCCATTTGCTTTTCTCTGTTTTGGATACATGTTGATTTTCCTTCAGGATAAGGTCACCACCCTTTAAGGTTCATTGATGGATGCATTTTTCATATGCATATTTGATACATTTTTGAAAAATTTGAAGGTGATCGAGAGCATTTAGATGACGTTCGTCGTATAACTCAAGTCAGTGACAAACGGTCTTTGTAAAATTCCTCATTATGGAGCATATATTTTAGTAAGATGTGAAGAGATGAAATTTGGACATCGAGAGGTAGGGCTTCCTTTGTACCATAGACCAAAGAGAAGGGCGTGGTAGCGAGCTTGAGGTGTGAATGCTAGTGTGATAAGACCATAAGGATAAGCTAATCTGCGTGTGCCAATACTTACCAAGATCATCAACCACTTTTATCAAAATTTTACTACAAGTTTTGTTAGTTGATTCAGCTTGACCATTTTTTAGAAGATAATAATGTGAAGAAAAATTAAGTTGAATGCCAAAAGTGTCACCTAGTTTTTGTAGGGTTTTATTTTTGAATTGTTTATTATCACATCATGATAAGGTGATGAGGAAGACTAAAATGGAAAATGATGTGATGGTTAATGAATTCATATATTTTCTTAGATTTGGTAGAAACGAGAGGGATGGATTCCACCCATTTAGTGTAGTATTTAGTTACAGTGATGATGCATTCATGACATTGAGAAGAATGATGGTTAATCTCTCCAATGAGATCTAAACCCGATAAAGAGAAAGGCCAAAAGTCTTTCATGACTTGTAAGGCATGACTTGGTGTGTGGTGAAGGTTAGCATGTTACTAAAAATTCATAAAACATTTGACATATTCACAATAATCTTGGATAATGGTTTTCCAGTAATAGCCAATGCGAATAATCATTTCGGCAACAACGTGACAACCTAAATGTCCACCACAAATTTGGTCTTAGAATTCTTTAATGGTGTATAGAATTTCAGAACTAGTGAGGCACTGTAGGAGGATACTTGTCAAAGCCATGCTTGTAAGGAATACCCCCCATGATGATGTAATGAGAGAAATTTTGGAAGAAGGCTCACTTACCAATGTGAGTGAGATCTAGAGGTAGGATGGAAAGGGAGAGGTAATGAGCATATTGCTTATACCAAATATTGTGTGGGTCGGTTTCAATTGTCCCACAAAGTTTATGTCGTGAAATAGATAAGAGGGTGAGTGAAATCGTTATACGGTGACAAAGATTTTAGAATTTTAAGGTGAGGTAGGTATTCATGAAGTGATGCAAGCCATGGTATTCAAAAAATTGTTAGTCGAATGCGAATGCTGTTTGAATTTCGTAATTATCAAAGGTAGTCAAAATCATGTCGACGTGATGCTTATATTTTTTAAGTGTTTCATCATAACACCGGTATAATCCATTAACTTGGTTCAAAACTAGTTGAGAATCACTTAATATATTAATGGTATAAACATATAGGGTAATGGGAGTTTAGAGACCTAACACGAGTGCTTCGTATTTAGTCACATTATTGGTACAACCGAGATCAAGTTTAAAAGATAAAGGCATATGTTTTCCATCAACAAGAATAAGGATAACCACTTTGCACCACCCCCACATTAACATTTAGAACTATTGAAGAATAAGTTCATTTGATAAATAGTGTCATATAGGGATAAAGTGTAGATAGGTTCATCGGGAAAATAGAAATTTGAAGGTTGGTGTCTAGGAAGGGGGTGTTTGCTATCCGATCTGCAATGACTTGTCCTTTAACATACTTTTGATGATGAACTGTAGGTCTAGGTCTATAAGGAGCATGAGACAACACGATTTATGTTGATATTGGTAGGGATTAGCATATATAATGCAGATATTCAATGTTTGTGACAATGAAAGTCTTGTGGTTAAGTAGGTAGTGGCGTAGTTTGGTGGCAAAAAAATCAGGGCTAAGAAAATATTTTCGGTGTGAGTGTACCTATTCTCATAATTAAAAAGTGTACGAATTATCTAATAAACTTCTTACTCCCTGTGTTGCTCATCATGATGAGCGAGCATGGCACCCAAGGAATGGTTAGTAACTAAAATGTATAGGTATAAAGGTTTGTCATTGTATGGTGGGATGAGCATGGGTGATTGAAGAAGGTATTTCTACAAATCTTTAAAGGACTTATGAAACTCTTCATTGCAATTAAAGGAAACAGATTTGTTTGAGGAGATGATGAAAAGGGTGACATCGGTTAGAAAGTTAGGAAATGAAATGTCGAATGGATTGCAATTTTCTCGTACAAATTATGAAGTTGTTTTAGGTTAGTTGGTGGAGGCACCTCTAGAATAGCCTTTTTCAAAGGGATCAACTTCGATTCCATGTAAAGAAATGATGAAACCAAGGATTTTTCGATAGAGAATAGAAAAGACACACTTCTTTGGTTGAAGGTGAACATAGTACTTGATCGAGTGATCATAAATGATTTTGAGAATGCTTAGGTGCTCCTCTCCACTTTTAGACTTATCAAGAAGATCATCCACATTATCCACCTGTATCTAATGCATGATATCATGAATGATATAGGTCATGACACATTTATAAGTGGTACTAGAATTTTTCAAGCCAAAGGGAATGACCAGATAATAAAAGGTTCCCCAAGGGGGATGAAGGCATGTTTGTGTTGATCCTCCCGTGAGAGTAATATTTGGTTACAACCCAAGAACCCTTTCTTAAAATATATAATCTCATGGCTGGATATAAGTGTTGGTGTGTGTATTCTCCACATCATTAGAGGAGTCATCTCACTTAGGTGAGATCGTAGGTCCATGTGTCATTTAGGGGTCATTATGAGATTCTCTTATGTGTCAGTGTGTCAGTGTGTCATATGTGTCATTGGGAGTTACACTTCTATTCTAGGAATGTAACTCCCCCTCTCTACTTGAGTTGTCATGATTGCAGCACTGGGGTTACTCAGCACCTCCTATATGTACACCCCATTTGATCTATGAGATAGAGGAGAGTTTTATGGCTTAACTAGGTTCTGCCCGTGTTTCAAATCTTTGCATGCACATTCGGTTGATGCTCACTCCTCCCGAGATCTCTTCACACTGCCATTCACACATTTGTTGATGTGCACATCATCCCTCGTGATCCTCACTTGTGGGTTTTAAACCCTCTTTCATGGTATCAGAGTGGATCTTGTGGATCCGTGTGCTCATCGGTGTTTCGTATGTTTTTTCTAGCTTCCGATGTGATATCCAGATCTTGTTGCATGTGTCGTAATGGTTATTCGAGACCATGCTCTACTTATACTTGATTTAAGTTTCATACCTCTTTCTCGATTGTTCATGTGAACGTGGGTGTTTTTGGGGTGTTTGTGGTTTTTCATCTTTTGCATTCATTGGCCTTGGTTGTTGACGAGCTCTTCTTGGTCTATGGGTCATTTTTGAACTTCCAACTCCTGCATTGGTCATTGCTTTAGCATCCACAACTCATGTTTGTTGCATTATTAGTGGTGATCTTTCTCCTTGGGATAAAGCCTTGCTGCATGGATGTGATCTCTATTTTTCTTGTGGTAGGTTTTAAGCTCATTTGCATTGATCTACAGCTCAAGTCTCACCTTGTAAGCTTGTTGTTTGGTCGACTTGTGCACCATTGGAAGCTCCCATCTTGCTGAAGCATTTTTTTGGAGCTCGCTCTCAGCCTTGCCTTGTTCTCCATTCAACATGGTGTCAAATCTAGGTGAATCCTCATTCATTCCTTGCAATTGTTGACATGCATACCTCTACTACTGGATTCTATTTGGTGAGGATCCCATTCACAACTTGGTGAGTGGTCTTTAACAACACACTACCCCCTGCTCGTGCCTTGATTAACAATGTATTGTTTGTGCACTCTGCATTAAACTCACTCGGCCTACATGTTTGGAGTGATCTATTTGCTCATGCTACAGGTTGATTTTAGTCTATAATGTTTCTCGCATTGGATTCTCTGCCTATTCCCTGCTCCACTCCGGCTTCCTACCTAACTCTATGACATGCTGCACTCATTGGTCCATCGATCAACTCGCCTCCTCCCTGTTTCTGACTTGCCAGCTTGGTAACATGCATTTTTCTTGTCATTTTAGCTCAGGCTATTATATCTCCAGCTAGGCTCTTGGCTGCACATCTGTTACTTAACACAATAGTGTCCAAACGGCTCCATCCCATGTCATTTCCTTCTGGACTCCACTTAGAACTTGCATAGCTCGGCCTTGGCGGTTACAACCTGCACCTGGCACAGACCAGTACAAGTGGCATTTCATTTTCATAGCAATATCTCGGTGCATCTCCATGACTTGACAACATGGGCCCCATTCCCTTTTAGAATTGTTTGGAGGTAAAAACAATCCCTATTTTTTTATGTTTTTTGGCAAAAACATTATATATGGCATGTTGGGTTCTATTTTTCTTGTAATTAAATCCCTTCCTACACGTGTCGAAGATAGAGGGCAAGGTCCGAGGTTGGCAGGAGGCTAATCCCCCTTGCAAGAAAAACAAAATATGCCTAAAATTTGATGCCATTTCCAACGAGTACCCACATGATACCCTTTGCACCCATTTAGGGCACTTTTTTAATGCGTTTGTAGTGTTTAGTGGCATTTTCCATCAGTTGCATGGGAATCGTTTTAATGCTATAAATTTTGACTCATTTCTCATTTTGAGCACTTCGTAGTCAAAGCTACATGATTTCTCACACATTATGTGATGACATTGTCAATTTTGTAAATGCACTACTTTATAAAGTGCCGCATTCTAGGGGGGGTTGACTACACTCTTGGGCTTTCACACGTAGACGCATTATCGGCCGAGTTTGACGTCTTGCTTTTGTGCATCTTGCATTTTTCATCATGGAGAGTACTCTTTCCAAAATTGAGCATTGTAGGATCACTTTACAGCCTCCACTACTTCTCACCGGGAGAGGGAACTATTCAGCTTGGCGTGCTTCCATGGAACGTTATTTCGCCTACAAGGGTATTTTACCCTTCTTACTTGGGCCAGTTTCTGCACCTGCTGATCATCATCATCTAGAGGAATTCCTCGACACTTGTCACCATGTCTTTGGTCACATGATGATGTATGTCTCTCGATCTCTCTGGTTTCACATGGCACACTCAGATCCACCTCACCATGTCTGGAGCATTCTTCGGTCCCTCTATGGAGACCATTCACATACCGAACCGTTGTTGCTGCTTTGTTGATTCATTTGCCTCCTTTTCTTCATGTGATGACAATTCTCACCGACATAGACTCGTTTGGTTCTACTTCGATGATGAGCATTGTGCCTAGTTCGATGTCGAGAGTACTAAATAGGACTCTTCTCCTCTTTCTCTCACTATTCCCGAGTGTTGACACATCCCACATCTCATCATATATCGAGAAGTCTCCTTGTCACCTCATACAGTCATCATACCTACCTCCTTTCCACTTCTAGTGTGTGAGGCCCCTTTGACTCCTCTACCTTCATTGCATGACTTATACTTGTCTAGACATCGCTCTTTTGTTTGTTGAGCCCCCTCATTGGGATGAGTATCTCGCCTAACCTTAGTCATCTTTTTGTAGAGTCTACTTGTAATGCACTACAGGTCCCTCATCCATCTATAGGTTTTTAGAGGATTTCATCATCTCTCATTGTATTGGGAGTGCCCCTTCCGAGAATCATGTCATTTCCACATTTCCAAAGACCTTCATTGATCCAACCTCGCTTATGGATCCCTTTTCTATTGTGGAGGATGTTTTGTTCCCTTCACATCACATGAACATCCTTTCTGTAGGTGTTCCTCTTTTTCACTCTGACAGTTATATGCATGTGGCATTACCTTCGGTTCTTGACACTCACTCGTTAGACCTATGTCACACTTCCATGTGCCAGATTCAGATTTCTTCATGTTTCTTCCTTCTATTTCCTTTGTGGAGTGGGTGGACTTCCAGCACATCATTTTTGTCCTTCCTAAGGGTAGGCACACAATTCAGTGTGGGTGGCTCTTCTTCAGTCTAGAGGTAGAGGATCTCATCATCGACATTTTTCTGGGAGACTTCCTAGAGTTGCAGAGTTCAGATCCATCCATGGCATATCTTTTATTCCTCTCATCTCCCTCTTCTTCTCTCTTCTTCTTCTTTCCGAGATATTTCTTATTTGTTCATGGGTACCTTTTCAGGCTCGTCTAGAGCCGGGACCCATATTTGGCATATTTCTTAGATTAGAGAGTTTTTGTTCTCATGTGGTGGATGTTTTTCCCATTGGGTTTTCCTTCACCGCTTGGGGCCTTTTTCTTGTGCATGGTTACCTCATCGGGCTTTTTGCTAGGACCCATTTCTCATTTCGACTTTCCTCCTCATCCTAAGTTATGATGAAGGGGGGTGTTGGTGTGTTTATTTTCCACATCATTAGGTGAGTCATATCACTTAGGTGAGATAATAGGTCCATGTGTCATTTAGGGTTTATTATGATATTCTCTTACACATCGGTGTGTTAGTGTGTCGGTGCATCAGTGTGTCATATGCGTCATTGGGAGTTACACTTCTATTATTCGAATGTAGCTCCCCCTCTCTACTCGAGTTGTCATGATTGCAACACTGGGGGTTACTCAACACCTCCTATATGTACACCCCATTTTATCTATGAGATAGAGGAGAGTTTTATGGCTTAACCAGGTTCTGCCCATGTTTCAAATCTTTACATGCACATTTGGTTGATGCTTGATCCTCTTGAGATCTCTTCACGCTACCATTCGCACATCCATTGATGTGCATGTCATCCCTCATGATCCTCTCTTGCGGGTTTTAAACCCTCTTTCAGTAAGATCAATAAGTTGGTTGATGCTAGGAAAAGGAAAGTCATCGTTAGGGAAAACGAGGTTAAATTTGTAGAATTATGTGCAAATGAAGAGTCCCCCTGTCACTTTAGTGACTAGAACAATGTTATAAATCCTATGGATAATCGATAGGTAAAATTAAAGAAACAAAAAGAAAGTGCTAGATCTATTCTTTAACAAGAAGGGAAATGCATGGATGCATTTTTCTTAGCTTGTGTTTCACAAGTTTGGCATCAATAATAGTAATGATATTATTCACCATGATATTTGGGCCAATACTTTGTACATATCAACGTAAGACAAAGAAAAGCATTGCTTTTATTTCAAAGGAAAGAGGTGAAGGCTTATTACTCGAGAATATAAAGATTATCCTATCTCGCTTCTTAGTGTGAAATCACAACACCCCCAAATGAGTTCTAAAAATCTACTTTTCTAAGGCAAAATCATCTAGTGTGATTGCATAACATTGAACTTTCCCCAAGATGTGGGACCTTGCAAAAGTGGGAAATCTCTCCAAAGAAGGTTGGTTACTCTTCCTAAACTACCTGCCACAAGCTATTCCAGTGTAAGAAAGCTAATCTAATCCTAATCTAACTTCCAAGGAGACAAGGAGATAAAGAAAACAAGAAAAAATAGAGGCTACACTATAACGGTGATATAATAGAGAAGGAAAGTGTTGATCATCTACTAAACTTCCATGGAAGAAAGAGAGGTGAGCAATGCAAAGGTTGGACAATAGCATCACAGACCATAGATCAGATTCACACAAAAAATGTTCCAAAACCCCATGAATATAGCTCCTAGATCTGCAAATGAACATCCAAAACATGCACAGAATACTCCAGAATGATGAGAGGCAAGAGGATGTAATGAAAACAAGCAAAGGATGGACAAATGCATCACAAAAATGAGTTTTATTGCTTCAGAAATTTACACAGAGCATCATACACGAGAAAGAGGAAAAAAACAACATTTATAGAGCAAGGGAGGAGATTCAAACTCCATTTTGACCCTAGGGAAGAAAAGAAGGGGGAGGCAAAGAAGAAGAATGAACAACCACTAATTAATTTTGAAAATGTTCCTCTATTACAATATATATATATATATATATATATATATATATATATATATATATATATAATTGTGAAAAGAGAGGGAAAAACACGAGAAAATCCTATTCTCTACTCCAACCACCGATGACATTCATAAATTTGGTCAAAAATTCAAGGCTTCATCTGCAAATTCCATTCCCAAATGCATTTTGTCTACTTGAGGGACAAAAGATTCATATTTCATTAAATTTGGTGGTTGAAAACTAGTTATGCATTTTAATTCTTCATCTAGTGATGGGCTTGATGCAAAATCTCATATTTCAATGTATTTACTTTGCAGACCGAAGAAAGTGACCCATACTTCATTAAATATGGTAGTTGGAGACTGGTTTTGTCTTTTCCCATGCCAAAACGCGCTTTCCAATTTTCTCCCACAAATCTTCACCAAAAAGCAAAATTGAAGTTCCATGATGAAGAGAATCTCCAGATCTTTCCATTGGTACCAAGATTGTAGAAAATAAAGCTCTGGATCAAAACATATGTCCCACTGAGTATTTCCTTTACGTTTTCTGATAAAATTAGCTCAGGAAAATTTTGCACATTTCCCCACAAATCCACTGATGACGTGGCATCCATTGGGGTCAGCGGAGGCAGGGGCTTCCTTTTTTCCATTTGCACTTTTGACAAAAGTGTGAAAATTCTATTTTTCCTCCGAAGCCCTACATCCTCGCATTAGCTTTTTGATTTTATGCCTTTTGGAAGAAAAGGAAATTTTTCACTTTTTCCTCCGATGCTCGCTGTCCGAGTTGCTTTGGCAAAAACCTCTCGCAAGTTCTACAAGTACGCCTTGGGAAAATTTTCCTTCTAACTCGCTTGAGCCATAACTCAAAAAATACAAGGAGTTAGAAAGATTGCTTTAACTTTCTAGAAAGGGGAAGAAATTCTCTATCTAATGGAGCATTTTACGTAAAACCTTTGAATGCTTGAAATGTATGAAAGTTGGAGTCGAATCATAAGGATGAGGTAAGTTAACCCAAAATAAGAGGGATCTTATTTTTGTTAACAACTTTGGTGATTCACAGGGGTCATCTGCCTGCTAAATGAATTATCAGTGGCCTTAGTTGCATCCATTGGGCATGGAGTCAAGCCTGATAACCAATTCTTTGATCTAACTCTAAAATATGACATCTGAATCACTTGGGAACCCACTGAACTTGGATTTGAACTTCACCAAAAGCCAACTGAAATGGACTTTACAAGAGAAAAATAACAACACCAAAAACTATGTACAAACTAAAAGCATACACACTCAAATGGAACATGCGTAGTTTTCACAAAAACTTCTTTTGCTGAAAACAAACCTACCTACTCTACTATAACCAAGAGCAAAGGGAACTCAAACAAAACCTACAACTGAAAGGAGAAATAGCTTCCCTTCCTCAAAAATGGCAGCCATGCAACTGATTTGGCACTAAACATGGCTGGTTGGATGAGTGAAAAACTAACAAGAAGTTATTCCTCCACCCAAATAACCAAAGTACTAGCTAGAGACAAATCAAACACATCTTTTAGTTGTTCTACATTTGGATTGAAGAGGTATGGCAGCTGATCCTTGGTGCTTTGCATATCATCCTCATGCCCTGAAATGGACATGACTAGTTGTGGCTGCTCCTTTGGCTCCAATGAAGCCAAATATCTGATTGGGAAAGGTCTGATCTGATTGGTATGCCCATAGCTCTGATTTCTAACTCCAAAAATGGAGTCCTCTTGTAGACCTTCCTGGGTGAATGATGTGGAAGGAATGGTGGAACTCTTCTGCTCTTTCTCTTCCTCCTCTTGTGAAGAACATGGAAGGTTTAGATCTTCCAAACTTTATTCCAAAGAGCTGTTGTAAAATACAGGTTGTTGTCATTGAATACTCTCCTCCATGATAAGTATACACAACATGCTTGGAAGGTGGATGATGAAGTAGAAAACAATGGGATTTCAACCGGTTCCTCTCCATCAAAACAATCTTCCAAATCAGACAAATACATTGTCTCATTGTTGTCCTGCTACAAATGTTCAACTTCCTCCATGGTATCTTCTTGGTTTGCAACTTGTTTACCATGGTTTCTTTCATCCTCCAACATGAAGTTTGAAATATCAAACTCTTCTTCAACACTATAACTTGAGGGAGATGAAGTAGAAGGAAGAACTAAAGGTTCTTCTATAGCCTGTTTTGTGTTTGAAGCTTTTGGATCTACATTTCTCTCCTCCACAGCTGGAAAGCACTCCTCTTCTTTTGGATTTGGAGCAGCTTCTCCTTCCTCTGCTGCTTGAAGACCATCTTGCTCTTGATTTAACTCTTCCTCTTGCATGAAGTTTGCCATATCAAACTCTCCAATCTATCGCTCTAGGGGACAAGTTAGACTGCAAGAAATTATCAAACTCTCCATATCAAACTTTCCATGGTGGATTCATCAACCAAAATAGGCCTTTGAATGAAAGCAAGAAATTATCAATGATGCCTTCTTCTTCTGACTTACTATAAACTCTGATTTGGTCTCACCCATTTTCTCCTTTCCAATGGGACTTTGAGTTGATTGTTTCTCTCCATCCATGACTAATTGTGCAACTTCAATTGGATCAACATCATTTTCAAACAAAGTGCCAACATAGACACTACATTTTGAGAAAACAGATTGTTGATCTGCTTCTTTTTTGCTCTTCTTCGCTGCAACAAAATTAGTCCTAACCACCATTAACTCTTCATCTTTGGCCTCCTCTGTAGGTTTCACCAACAAATGAATTTTCTCAATCCCATATCTATGAGCCAATATTACTAAGATCTTAATCATTCCTTCTTTTCTTGGTTCTTCCTCTTGTTTTCCTTCATGACTAATTTTTGCAATTTATTCTTCCCCACATGGAATTGGGAAGGAAAGAAGAGAAACAGATTGGGATTCAAGAATTTGTGCATTTTTTTGTGGTGGTAGGAGAGATGGAACTTCTTGTTTCTTTGGAGGGGAAGGTGTTTATTTTTGATCTTGTGGAGGGGATTTGGATTTGGAAGAGAAGAGAGAAGAAAATCGAGATGAGATGGAAGACTAAGGGATGGTTTTCAAAAATGGAACAACATTGGTTGGGTTTACAACTTGACATTGTTGAAATGGTAAAGCTTGAGATGAAGAAGAAGAAATACAAGGAACTGTTGAATGACTTACCCATTGACAAGGTTGATTCAGACTCTACTCATATGCTTCTATCTCCTCAATCCACAGTTGTGCAAGTTGGAAAACATCTCAATTATGAATTTCAGCTTCTCCCGAGGGTTATAGTGTCTTGAAAAGGGCCTTCCCATGGACAAGGTGCCTATGCAACCAATTTTCCATGCCTTCATTTTTGCTATTCCTTGAATGAACTATGCCAACATCCATTATTTGAATCTTCTCTAGTAGACCAAAGATCCTCTCGCATAACTATCACCATTACATGTGTCCCTTGTCCTTGCTAAGCTTCATATTCAAACTAGTGTTGACACCGCTCATATGTGTAAGCATAATGGTTCTAGATATGATGATAATGTTGATCTGGAGGAGTTGGTAAATACATTAGAGGTGGACTGTATTGTTTATTGTAAATGTGAGTTCCATGGAGGGAATGAAGTCATGATTGTACAACCTCATGGAATGGAAGAAAATGGAAGAGATGGAAGAGGAAAATGGATGGAAAAGGTCTCGCAACTTAGAGAATGGGTTTTTGACTGAGTCCCTGGATGTGCTTGCATGTGCCTCAAAAGGCTGAATCCCACCAAGAACATGTTAACTTGATGAAATAAAGTGAAGACCTCTCGTCCCACCAGCGTGCCAAAACTGTTAGTGGTGCACGGTGGTGTAAGTTTTGTTTTTTTTGTTGAGACACTAAGTGAAGATGAAATATCTAACCCCAAAGTGTCCCACAGTGGCGTGCCAAAACCGTTAGTGTAAAATCATAGCACCCCTAGATGAGTTCTAAAAATCTACTTTTCTAAGGCAGAATCATCTAGTGTGATTGCATAACATTGAACTTTCCCCAAGGTGTGGGACCTTACAAAAGTGGGAAAGCTCTCCAGAGAAGGCTGTTTCCTTTTTCTAAACTACATGCAACACGCTATTCCAGTGTAGGCAAGCTAATCTAATCCTAATATAACTTCAAAGGAAATAAGGAGAGAAAGAAAAGAAAAGAAACATAGGCCACACTAAAACGGTGATACACCAGAGAAGGAAAGTGTTGATCATCTACTAAAATTCCATGGAACAAAGAGAGGTGAACAATGGAAAGGATGGAAAACAACATCACAGACCATAGATTAGATTCACATAGAAAATGTTCCAAAACCCCATGAATACAGCTCCCAGATCTATAAATGAACATCCAAAACATGCACATAATACTCTAGAATGATGAGAGGAAAGAGGATGCAATGAAAACAAGCAAAGGATGGACAAATGCATCACAAAAATGAGTTTTATTGCTTCATAAATTTTCACAGAGCATCATACACAAGTAAGAGGCAAAAAAATGCCATTTACAGAAAGCAGGGGAGGAGATTCAAACTCCATTTCGACCTTGGGGAAGAAAAGAAGGGGGAGGCACAGAAGAAGAATGAACAACCACTAATTAATTTTGAAAATGTGGCTATGTTACAATATATAGTAGAATGTGAAAAAGAGGGAAAAACACGAGAAAATTTGATTCTCTGTCCAACCACTCGATAACAATCATAAATTTGGTTGAAAATTCAAGGATCGATCTCCAAATTCCATTCCCAAATGAATTTTGTCTCGCTCGAGGGAGAAAAGAGCCATATTTCATTAAATTTGGTGGTATAAAATTGGTTCTATGTTTTACATCTTCATCTCGTTGATGGGCTTGATGCAAAAGCTCATATTTCCATGTATCTACTTTGCATACCGAAGAAAATGACCCATACTTCATTAAATCTGGTAGTTGGAGACTGGTTTTATCTTTTCCCGTGCCAAAATGCACTTTCCAATTTTCTCCCAAAAATAAAAATTGAAGTTCCATGATGAAGAGAATCTCTAGATCTTTCCATTGGTACCAAGATTGTAGAAAATGGAGCTCTGGATCAAAAGATATGGCCCTCTGAGTATTTCCTTTACGTTTTCTGCTAAAATTGGCTCGGGAAAATTTTGCACATTTCCCCCGCAAATCCACTAATGACGTGGCATCCATTGGGGTCGGCGGAGGTAGGGGCTTCCTTTTTCCATTTGCGCTTTTGACAAAAGTGTGAAAATTCTATTTTTCCTCTGAAGCCCCGCATCCCCGCATTAGCTTTTTGATGGGGCCGTGGGTCACATTTTGATTTTATGCCTTTTGGAAGAAAAGGCAATTTTTCACTTTTTCCTCCGATGCCCTACCGGTCCGAGATCCTTTGGCAAAAACTCTCCCAAGCTCTGCAATTTCACCTTGGGAAAATTTTCCCTTCTAACTCCACCAAGCCATAACTCAAAAAATACAAGGAGTTAGAAAGAGTTATTTACCTTTCTAGAAAGGGGAAGAAATTCTCTATCTAATGGAGCATTTTACGTAAACCTTTCTAAATAACAAGGAGGAGGTAAGTTAACCCAAAATAAGAGGGAGATTATTTTGGTTAATAGGTTTACATACTCTTGAGAAGTTTGAAACATGTCTATGTCATACAAGAATTACTCCTAGGGTAAGGCATTGAAAAACACGATCCAAAGGGTTGGAATTTGGTACTTGGATGGTGGGAATGGATGATCTGTTTGAATTTTAATAAGAAGGGTTGATAGAAGTTAACTTGTGAAGGTGTGGTAATAGTGGGGAGAGGTGGGCTAGTTGAAGAAGGCTTATTAGCAAAAGTGGTAGAAAAAGAAATAAAGAATGAGAATCATTCATGGTATAAGATAAAGTAGTAGTAGTGGTAGATGAGGAAATGATGGTGGTATATGAGGTGATAATTGTAGTATATGAGGCAAAAGCAGTAATATATGCTATAACTAGAATAAGTATATCATTGGGTCAACACAACACGTTACAAGTTTTGAAAGGTGAAGGGTCCGCCTTTTGTATAGTATAAGGGTGTCCTTCATATTCGAACTTGATTGAGCGGTGAAGGGTTAATGGTACACACCCCATGACATGGATCAAATGTTGGTTGAGCAACATGTTATATTGAAATTCCCTTTGAGAACATAGAACAATTTAGGAATGGATTAGGGACCCAAATGATTGTTGAGGATGGTGGTGTCGAGAGTAGAAGTTAGAGCATTGTTAAAAGATCAGAGCGTAAATGGGTTATTATACATGCAATTGGCAGAAAAGCACATTTTCCCATATGCATGTGAATAAATAATATTAATACTCGCACCCCCATCAATCATAACACATCTAATGCCGTATCCTCAATCAGTATGGAAATGAAGAGGGTGGGATTATGATCGATTGAATGGTGAGGATCATCTCCAGTCGAGAATATGATGTCAAAAATTAAGTGAGTGGTAGTGGTAATAGAGGTTTTAGGTTAAGTAGTGAGAGTGGCCAAATGACAAGGGGTGAATATGGTGGCAACAGTGTCTCTGGGGTCATTTGGTGGAACCTCAATAGATTACAGGACCTCAATGAGGGCTTGACGATGAGACTCAAAGGTTTAGATGAGGTCGTATAAAGAATTTTTGAGGGTATATTGATGAAGTTCTTTGATCATGGTATGATGTGTGACTCTTTCAGAAATTGGATAGGTCGGCACACATATGGTTACCTAAGGGGTAGGTGCAGATGTAATGTTCGTAAAAATTTATTAGATGGGTTTCCTATCTTGTTTTTTCCTTTTTACGTTTGTGCTAGAGTGGAAACTTGAACCATATTTATCTAAGGTAGGGAGAGGGTTGTGTAATGAAAGGTGTATTAGAAGGAGGGACAAAACCCATCATGGGATAAGAGCATTGTGAAATGATTAGGGCACATTGGCATTTCGTAAGGGGTTGGGATAGTTCTTTAATCTTGATCATATTGATCTCAAAGGTCGAGGAGGAAAATAAGATTATGGAGGTGGAGATGAAGGCCGCTTAATAGATATGGGATGAGGTTGCATGGCGAATGGAAAAAGAGGAATGGTATCTTTATGCAAAAGGTCATCTTCATCAAAGAGATCTTCGGGAGCACATAATTAAAGAAGTATATTTTTACGGGCCTTAAAATTTTCAACATCATTCCCTAGACAAAATGATAGGCGCAAATCTTGGTATCGTAAAATCCTTCGGTTTAGGTTTGAGTGGGTTATAAGGCTTGAGTGGTGGTAATGTAATGGTGGCATTTTCTAATAACCGAGTGAGGATGTTAGCATAATACCCCCGCCAAGGAATCGTAATGAGAAGTGAGAGTTGGGTTGACAAAGGCATGGGTGGTTACTATGGAAGAGGTGTTGTTTGAGGTGGAGTTGAGGTTGACTAGTTTTAACTATCCTTTTGGTAGGTAGTGTGATTTTGAGCTTGGGTAACACCTTCCCCAGGTAAATGTGTTGGAGTAGTGTGTGAAATATAAGGGAATGTGGAAGATGGATGTGGGCATGTCAATCAAGCTTACAATAGAAGTATGATGAAGATAGTGGTAGGAGACAATAAATAAATTTTAGGTTGAAGGAAGGTAAAGGCCTAGGTAGTTGAGTAGGCATATCTAATGTAGGATGATTTTGTGGAATGGGAGGGTGCAGTAAAGATGTTGGTTGCTTTGTTTTAGTTTTACCTTGGTTAGGATGTTGATTGACTAGGGTTGATGGATGGGGACCTAAGATGGATGTAAGTGGTGAGGGTGAAAGAGGAGAAGTGGGAGAAACGGGGTATGAGGACTAAAAGGATGGGTCTTCCTATTAGGTGTGGGGATCATTCTATTTATATTTTGGGAAGAGGTGGCTAAATTGATTTTCATAGAAGGGTGGACTATACTAGGTGTTGGCATAACCCCTAATGTAGTGATAAGTTTCAAGCATGCACAGTGAACGTATGGGTGTAGGTAGAGTTTGGGGTGTGAGTGATTTCTCGGGTTAATTATAAAGGTTTTGGTGTAGGCGGGGATGATACAAAAGAAGTTAATATAACTCTTGAGGTGGGATAGATTTAGTTGTCTTGAACACTTTAGGATAAATCGTTGAAGTGTCTATGGAAAAAATTGCATTCAAGTAAATATGGGAAGTCAAAGGTGTCCCAAAAGTGTGTTGTAGTCAACATACTCCAAGCGATCGGAAAAATGGGAGAATGGCATAGAAGTGGAGATAGATGATGATGCTTTAGTGGTAATCCCCGTGAAGATTTCATACGTTTAAGAAATAGGGAAATTTTTTGACTTTAGAATCTATAGGTAGAAGTGATGCAAGAAGATTAACACGATCCTAGTAGACCCTAAGAGACACATCACTAATAGGAAGAGAGTATAAAATTGGCTCCTCTATGGGTCGAGGAGTACACAAGGTAGGTGGTGTAGACTCTTCCTTAGGTGGAGAAGAGGAAAAAACTGACTTGTATTTGGGTAAAAGCATGGGTAATATGGGATCCTCGGTAGGAAAAGAAATAAGTGGGGTAAGAGTATCTATAGATGAAGAAGTAGGTGAGTTAGGCTCCTCCTTTGGTAGAGTATTAGGTGAAATAGGCTCCTCTATTTATAAAGGAGTAGGTGGAATAGGATCCACCGTGGGTAGAGGAGCTCACGCAAGAATCGCGTCAATAGAAGGGATAGAAGGCAATAGAGTAGAAGGGACAACTACTCACAAAGATGGCATGGAATTCGTGAAAATGGTTGGTATTTCTAGAAGTATCACCAACTTGATTTGATGAATGTGAATGGTTTAGAAAAGGTTTCTTAAAGACCTAAAATTTTTGATTTGCTGGTGCATTAGGGTTGTCCAAGATGAGATCTCCATTATCAAATATTTCGTTGACAATATTTTTGAATGTCTTATAATTTTTGTTACTATGTCCTCTAATGCGGTGATAGTTACCTTAATCACTCTCCTTATAACATGTGGGTATATGAAGGGAAGGGTCAAAGCCAACATGTGGTTTGATCATGGAAGATTGATGGTTCCCACTTTTAACATCTTTTCCAACACAGAGGAATAAGCTTCTCCTATGGGAGTATATCTGAATTGTTCCCGCTTGTACTAGAATTTATAAATAGGATAAATATTAGAATGAGATTTTGATTTGTTCAATGGATGAGATAGGCCAGCTTTCAAAACCACCGTGTTGGAAAATCCTTTTGTCTTAGAATTTTTTTTTGTGGGTTTAGAAGAGGAAGAAGATTCATTTGATTTAAACAGAGCAATCTTGTTACGCAATTATAGTTTCTTCTCTTCGATAACATGGATTTATAGCTTCTGGGCCATAGTGAATGCCTCATCAAACGTCTAGAATGTTTGGACCTAAAGAGTGGGAGAGATGTGCATGGTACAAGCCCTAGTGAACAAGTCTATCAATTTGATTTGCGTAAGTTGAAGGGTGATTTTATTGGTAAGACTTCACTAGCGTGTGACAAAATATGTGATATATTCATCTTTATATTGACGTATTGAATAAAAATCAGTCATGGTGATATTGAAGGAGAAATGGTTAAGGAAATATTGAGCCAATTAATTAAAAGAAAATATTTAGTTCCTAAGTAAAACACTGTACCAATCTAACACAAGTCTTGTCAAGGAAAGTGGGAAATTTTAAAGAAGCAAGGCATCATCATGGTCAATCGAAAACATACATGTTCGAATGATAACCAATGTTGTTGTGGATATTCGTTACTATTAAATCGGTTGAATTTAGGCATCTCCCAATGTGGGAGGTAAGGATGAATGGGTATGGAAGGATGAATAGGCTCATTACAAATTTCAGCTTAAGTCAATGTATTACATGAGCTAGAGATAGATGCTTCTAGGTTTTTCATCTTGTCTATAATCATTATGATCATATCCATGTTCGTATTAGATTGAGACACACATCCCATGGTACTAGGTTGGTTTTTTAAAATGACACTTTAACAAACCACAATAAGGGGACAATAAGTCCCTCCACTTTAATGGGAGAGGTTCCTTATTGAAAGCAAGTAGTAACACTTATATTCATGTGTACAAATTTCAAAGTGTGGATTCTGATACTTTGAAACGTTTTATGCCAAAAGGTCATCAATTCAAAAGAATGGAAGAATTGAGGAGATGAGAGAGGAATAACATAACAATACCTTTAGGAAATATAGATGACAGAGTATAACCTTCTACATATTGAGCCAAGGAGATGTAGAGTAGAATCACTGAATTTCATAATAGATATAACTCCACAAACAAAATGTTCCATAAATCATATAAACAAGAACACAAACTTTCTTATCATAAAAGATGGATGATTCGTAAATTTTCAGACAAGGAAAGAAGGAATAATAGAGGAAGAAAAAGGAATAACTTTTGTATTGATTACTTTGAATCTATTACCTCTACAGAGTATTAGGAGCCAACACAAACAATGGTGTGGAGAAGCCATTAAATTACTTCTAAGAACGATTCTTCGTTATCTCAATTTTTCCCCAAGGTAAAATTGATCAAACCTGAGCCAGCACAGGAAGAATTCTAAGAGGTGTTTCCGTCGAACGAGCCTACATTTAAAATCTGACAGTTGGGTTACATGAGGACTCTACAATGGAAAATTAGGGTCAAAATGAGGTCAAACAACACAAAATAAAACTAGAGGCTCAAAGGATCAAACAACGTCAAAGGAAAACCGAGAGGCTCGGAGGAGAAGAACGTGGAAAGGCTCAAAGTCTTTCGGGCTTTACAAAAGATTTAGAATAGGACCAAATTGACTAAGTATGCAAGAGAAAAAAAAATCTTCCATGTGTCTTAATGGCACCACCTCAAAGGTAAAATCCCAAGGCGAGACTCAAATGAGCGCGGAGCTTCCACGTGTCCTAGGGTCCATCGATTCAACAAAGGGGACAAAGCGGGCCTAAAATGACTAAATATAAGGGTGTGGAGGAGGCCTCTATGTGCCTCATAAAAAGGTGGTCCCCAAACAAGTGCTAAGCCTCCACGTATCCCATGTCTGAAAAGGGACAGAATCGGCCATTGAAAAGACTAAGAAGAGGCAGCTCGCAGAAGGAGACAAGTGTCGGCATGACACAATTTCAAAGGCACGGCCCAAAGAAATTCCAAAATGAGTGCCACTTTCGCCATGTGTCTCGGGCTCGAAAAGGTGAGGGTAATTTTTGAAAAGTAAAAGGCTCATGGAGGTCTCCACATGTCGTATCCATATAACTCCAAAGGTTAAGACTAGGCGCAGTTTTCAAACATGCACGAAACCTCCACTTGTCTCGGGTCGGACACGGTGCCTCCACCTATAGAAAGGACTCAGGTAAAATAAAAAGCAAATAGGGAATCACGTGGATGATGCCACATGACTCATGGGTGAAATTTCAAGAGTGAGAGCAGCAGAAAAACTCAAATGAGCACGGGGATGCCATGTGGACCTGGTACGGATAGACTCATTTAAATATTACGCGCCTGTGACCTGGATTTTTAGACAGCCATATATTTCAACTAGAAACTTAGATTTGGACGGGAGTAGACTTATTTGAAAGATATCAACCCCGTCTATTCCATGGAAGCATAAAATACTATTTTTAGTAGGATTTGGTGGGTGAAAATTAGGAAATGTCTTTTAGGACATTAATACGTAATCCTATTGCTTCAACTACTGATTAGATTTGATTTGATCCATCATTTTTCTTCCTCAACACACCAAATGGACATAGGGAACCAGAATCGACAAATCATAGGAGGATTTGAGAGGGGCATTAGATGATGGTGGTTGAGCTTTCAAAGTAGGATTCAATGCATATCTCAATGCGGTTGAATCAGATTCAAATTTTCCTCCTCTCTCTCTTATTCTTTCTATATAATGTAAAGAAGGGGCATATTCAAACGTTATTCATCTTTTCTCATATTCCCCCCTCTCTCCTTCTTCCTTAGGGTAGAATGCAGAGTCTAAGCCTCCTTTCACAACTATGTAAAGGCATTTTATTTCCTCTTTCCCACTAAGGATGTACTATGTGAACTTTTGGAGTAATAAAATCTATTTTGTGATACATCTATCCATCCTTGGCTTATTTTATCATCTCTTATCACCTCTCATTGTTGTAGGGTATACCATGCATAATCTGATGTTCATTGTAGGTTCTGGGAGCTATGGTTAATGGGTTTTAAAGTGGTGTTCTATGTGGAAACCGTCTTTGGTCTGTGGTGCATCTTTTCCACCCTCTCCTCTACTCACCTCTCTCCACTTCAGGCAGTTGGATTTGTGATCAACCACTTCCTTTTATGGTGTATCACTACTTAGTGTAGAATCTCTTTCACCCTCTCTCTCCCTTGTCTTTTGAATGGTTAGATTAGGATAGGTTAGTTCTACCTATACTCGAGTATCTTACGGAAGGTATATTAGGAAGCAAGAACTGGCTTTCTCCGAAGGTCCATCTTAGGTTTCTAAGTCCCTAAGCTTAAGAGATGGTCCCATGTTATGCAATCACACCGAATGCCCCACTCACACACGAAGCCATTCGGGGTTGTTGTGATTCTCGCACTAACAATTTTTGCATGCGAGATTTTTCTCATGGGACATATTTAAATCACCTTAAAATTCATCTTAGTAGGTTGGTGTGTTTCATTAAGATTCAACCTTTTGAGGCACATTCAAAGCACATCTAGCAACTCCATCTAGTCAAAGACCCATTCTCTCGAGTTACAGACCCTTTCCATCCATTTCCACTCATCTTCATTCATCTTTCTTTCCACATCTTTCATATTCCATCATTCATGAACTTGTACAATCATGACTTGATTCCCCTCATGGAATTCACACCTACAAAGCAGTGCGGCCCAAATCTCCAATGTATTTTCCAACTCCTCTAGATCAGCAAAGATGATCAAATCCTAAAGAATTATGCTTACCCATATGATTAGGGTCAAAACTAGTTTGGCCATGGAGCTTATCAAGAACAAAGGGATGCATATGATGGTGATAGTTATATGGAGAATGTTGATCTATTGGAGAAGATCCAAAGAATGGAGGCTAGCATGGTGTTGTCAAGGGCTATAACATAGATGAAGGAATTCATGATTGGTTTCAGGTACCTTGTCTATGGGATGACCCTTTTCAAAGACATTACATCCCTCAGGAGAAGCTTGACTTCATGGTTGAAGTGCTTCCTTAACTTGCATAGTAGATTAAGGATATTGAGGCATATGAGAAGAGTGCGAGACAACTTTATCAATGGGTAATTCAATCACCAACTCCTTGTCCTTCATTTTATTTTTCTCAAACTCAATCATTTCAGCATGGTAAAGATTCAAGCCCCTCACTTTCTGCCCCAAGTGTTGATTTCCCTTATCCATTTCCAAGTCTTCCATCTCATTTAAATTCTTCTACCCTTTCCCTTCCCAAACAATCATTCCCTCCAAACAAACAAGAAGTTCCACACCCCTCTCCACCACAAAAAATTGAAAAGATAGTTGAACCCCAACCTTCCACTCCTATTTCATTCCCAAGTCCATGTTGGGAAGAGACTCAAGAATCCAATCAAGGAGAACAACAAGAGGAGGAGCCCAACAGAGAAGAAATGATAGACAATATGAAGAGTTGGGATACTAGATTTAGGTTTACAAAGATCCCCTTGATGGTTAAGCCAATAGAGGAGGTCAAGGTTGAAGAGCCAGTGGTGGCTGAGGCTGAGTTTGTAGTAGAAGAAGAACAAGAACAAGAAAGAGAAGATCAGCAATTTGTTTGCTCTAAATGCAGTGTCCATAATGACACTTTGTCTAAAGAGGATGTTGATATGATCCAAGCTACAAAACTAGTTAAGGAGGAGGAACAACCAACTCCAAGTCCCATTGAAGAGGAGCAGATGGGAGAGATCAAATCAGAGTTGAGGCCACTCAATGAAGAAAGCATCATTGAAGATTTTTTGCTTTCATTTCAAGGGCCTAATTTGATTGATGAACCCATGATGGAGGAGGACCATATAGTTTCAGAGGCTCCAAGTGTGGAGCAGGCCACAAAAGAACCTTCAGTTCTTCCTCCCACTTCATCCCCTTCAAGATCTAATGTTGAAGAAGAGTTTGATCTTTCAAACTTCATGTTTGAAGAAGAAGGGAACCATGGTGAGCTAGTTACAGATCAAGAGGACACCATGGAGGAGGTAGAACACATGCAACAGGACAACAAGGAGGATGAATTCCTGTTAGACATGGAAGATTGCTTTGATGGAGAGGAGCTTGAGGATACAACATCATTTTATCCTCCATAATTCACCTTTCAAGCACATGAGTTTGCTGGCATGGAGGAGAGCATTCAAGGAAAGGAGCCTGTGTCTCATAATGGCCCTCTAGAACCATGGCTGGAGGATATTGATCTTCCATGTTCTTCTTAGGAGAAGGAAAGGAAAGAGCATGAGGATCCCATCTCTCTCATTGCTCTCTCACCATCCATCTAAGAAGATCTTCTAGAAGACTCCATTTTTGGAGTTAAAAATTAGAGCAAAGGGGCAGATCCAAAGGATCGATTGTGCCTAATGAGGTTCTTGGCTTCATTGGAGCTAAGGGAGAAGCCAAAACTAGTCATGCCCACTTCAGGACATGAGGATGAGTTTTAAAGCACCAAGGTTCACCATCAAGATCTCTAGGATTCCAATTCCTATCAACTTGAGGAGGTATTTTTGGTTGATGTAGATACCTTGATGATTTGGGTGGAGGACCGGCTTATAGTCAGTTTTTCACTCATACAAGAAGCCATATTCAGTGTCAAATAATTTACATGGCTGCCCCTCTTGAGAAAAGGAAGCTACTTCTCCTTGCCAGTTGCAAGATTTTTTGAGTCCCTTTTCTCTCTGGTTAGTGTAGGAGTAGGAGTAGACTTTGTTTTTAGCAAAAGAAGTGCTTTTACACAATCTGCATGTCTCATTTGAGGCATGTATGATTTTTTTCTATACATAAGTTTTTCTCACATTACTCTAGAGGTACCATGTGCAAGGCCTTCACAATTAGAAGCGGAGAAACCCATAGTTTCTTGTACAGTTGTTAATTTCTAATGAAAAAACTACAGAGCAACTAAAATCATTTTTGAGATAGTTTATTTCTAGCACAGCTTAGGGTCGAAAGTGCAAGCAATCAAGGAGTTCATTTCAGGAGAAAGGTTAGTACCAGGCTATTATATATGACTCCATGCCCAATGGATGCAACAAGGCTACTGGTCTCTTCATCTAGCAGAAGATGTCCCCATGAGTCACCAAATTGTTATCTCAATTTTGCCCCCATGGAAAAATTGATCAAACCTGACCCTGCACAGGAAGAATTCTAAGAGGCATTTCCATCGAATGAGCCTACATTTCAAATCCAAAATTTGGGTTACAGGTGGGCTCTACAATGGAAGAGAAGGTTCAAAAATAAGGTTGAATGACACAAAAGAAAACTAGAGGCATAAAGGATCAAATGATGTCAAAGGAACACTAAAGGATCAAAGGAGAAGAATGGGGAAAGGCTCAAAGTATTGCATGGGATTTACAAATGATTCAAATGAGCCCAAATTGACTAAGTACGGAAGAGACAAAGAGAAGTTTCCACGTTTCTTAATGATGCACCTCAAAGGTAAGAGCCCAAGCCGAGACTCAAATGAGCACGAAGCTTCCACGTGTCCCAGGGTCCAATAGGTTCAACAAAGGGGACAGAGCATGCCTAATATGATTATGTATAAGGGTGTTGGCAAAGGCCTCCAAGTGCTTCATCAATGTTCCTCCAAAGAACAAATCCAAAGGCGTGACTCTAAACAAGCGCCAAGCCTCCACATGTCCCAGGTCTGAAAAGGGATAGAATCGGTCATTGACACGTCTAAAGTATAGGTAGGCCAATAGAAGTAGCCAAGTGTCTACATGGCGCATTTTCAAAGGTGCGGCCCAAAAGAAATTCCCAAACGAGTACAAGCTCGCCATGTGTCCCAGGCCCAAAAAGGTGAGGGTGGCTATTGAAAAGTACAAAGGCCAATGGAGGTCTCCATGTGTCATATCCCCGCAACTCTAAAGGTAAATAATAGGGGTAGTTTCTAAACATGCGAAGCCTCCATGTGTCTCGGGTCGACACAATGCCTCCGCCCGCAGAAAGGACTCGGTAAAATAAAAGGAAATAAGGAATCCCGCGAATGACACCATGTGTCTAATGGACACAAATTACAAAGTGATGGCAGGGAAAAACTCAAACCAACATAGGGATGCCACATGGACCTGGTATAGACACACTCATTTAAATTTTTCGTGCTTGCAACCCATATTTTCACACAGCCATATCTTTCGACTAAAAACTCAAAATTGGGAAGGAAAAGAATTTTTGGAAAGATATTGACCCCATCTATGCCATGTAAGCATAAAATACTATTCTTATTAGGCTTTGGTGGGTGAAAATTAGGAAAACGCTTTTCACGCCATTAATACAGATTCGATTGTTTCAACTACCGATTAGATTTTATTTGATCCGTCATTCTTCTTCCTCAAAATGCATAAAATGCATAGGGAATCAAAATCGATAGATTATAGGAAACTTTGAGAGGGGCATTAATTGATGGTAGTTGAGCTTTCAAAGTAGGATTCAATGCATATCTCAATGGTTGTTGAATTAGGATTCTAAGTTTTCTTCCTCTCTCTCTTATTCTTTCTATATATTGTAAAGGAGGGGCATATTCAAATGTTGTTCATATTTTCTCTTCTTCCCCCTCTCTCTTTCTTCCTTAGGGTATAATGCAGATTCTAAGCCTCCTTTCATGTCTCTCGTAATGGAATTTTATTGCCTCTTTCCCACTAACGATGTACTGTGTGAACTTTTGGAGCAATGAAATCTATTTTGTGATGCATTTTTCCATCCTTGGCTCATTTTATTGTCTCTTCTCACCTCTCGTCGTTGTAGGGTATACTATGTATATTATGATGTTCATTTCAGGTTCTAGGAGCTGTTCTTAATGGGTTTTGACGTGGTGTTCTATGTGAAAACTATCTCTCATCTGTGGTGCATCTTTTCCACCCTCTCCTCTCTCACTCACCTTTCTCAACTTCGTAGTTGGATTCACGATCAACCACTTCCTTTTCTGGTGTATCACCACTTAGTGTAGGCTCTCTTTCACCCTCTCTCTCTCTCTTGTCTCCTTGGAATGATTAGATTAGGATAGGTTAGTTCTGCTGCAATTGAGTAGCTTGTGGAAAGTAGATTAGGAAGCAAGAACTGAATTTCTTCGGAGGTCCATCTCAGGTTGGCAAGTCCCATAGCTTGAGAGATGGTCCCATGTTGTGTAATCAAACCAAATGCCCCACTTAGACATGAGGCCATATCGGGTGTTGTGATTCCACTCTAATAGTTACATTTGGTTACAAAAATGATAGAAATGATTCAAGAAACCGATGTTTGAACTTCTACAATGCCTCGCCATTTCCATACCTAGTGGTAAAACTAGATGCATTGAATCACGTACATTCATTTGGCCTTAAATTTGAGTCCGAGTCATCCATGTGGGAGATATTTAAACCGACGAGGGCCTAAGGACACCTTTTGTAGTTTTTACCTTTTAGAGAAATGGCACATCAAACCATTTTGGCCCACTCACCTACTTTTGATATAGGCTTGACACATGGTTTCACTTGAGTGGTGACAAAGTCGCAGCTCACTTTTGTTATTTTACCTATTTTTAACATGGACTCAAAAAAATCAAATTGCTCACTTAGCCACATCCCCACTTTGACTTTTGATGCGGGCTCAACATTTGACTTAATCCCTTAGCATGAGCAGGGGCTTGGTCACTTTATAACTATGAGCTCATTACGAAAACAAAGCCTAAATTCCTAAATCTCTCTCGACGGTCTACTTTCCCTCTTTGACTATTCAAAGCATCAAAACACAAAAAGGTCCCGCCTTTCTACCTTCACTTGAAATGTGACCACATGTCCCTTTACTTGTCGGTTTAGAATTTTTTTGTTTTGTGACTAAGTCATTTTTGTTCAAGTGGGACACATGCTTGACCACCTTGGACACGTGGAGGGTTGGTAGACATTTGGGACCAACCTCTCGTGTTGTTTCTCGAATGGTCTCTCCCTAGTTTACCTTTGAAAATCTATTTATTTGTGACCTTAGTCACTTTGTCTTTCCCCGTGTTGTGCCTGGTTAATCTTTATTGCCATTTTTTTAATCTATTCTTGGGTCGTAGATCACTTATGGGTCCATGGTTTTCTCCTTGTTTCTTTGTTCCTCTAGAAAAGGTCTGTAATTTGGGTCTCCCATTCTCTGTTCATCTAAAAACTCAAGTTCTCCCATATTTTCCATTCTCCACGGTCAAGATTTGTCTTCCTTGTCATTTCTGCCCTAAATACTTGAAGAAAAATGAATGGATGTATCTCTAAGGAACATATTTGAGCCTTGTAACATTTCTAAATTCTCTTTCCTTGGAGAAATTTTCATTTTGGGCTCGAATGATCATTTTTCGTATTTTACGGTTTGACGGGTGTTTCTCCCAGTCAAATTTGCATCCTTACATTGATAGGGAATGTGGCCTCTTTTGGTTGGATGCGGCTTAGCTAGGTACTTAAAAATTTCTATGAATCGCCTCAACTTAAAAATGTATCCACATGGAGGAATGACACTTGTTTGAAGATTTACTTTTTGGTTTGGCCTTGGAGTAGCGCTAGGAGGACACGTGGAGGATTCCACTACTTTTCTTGGACTTAGATAAATTTTCTACACCTAAAATAGTTTGGCAGAGAACAGGGACACATGGCGAGCCCATGCTTTCTCGTACTCTTTTAAAGAAGCACCAGAAGACACTTGAGGCCTCCACGCTCACTTTGCATTTTTCTTGGAATTTTGAACGGCCAAAGGAGACGCCCCGAGCATGACACTTGGCACCTTCTGCTGAGCTTCGGGTCTTGAAAAAAATTTGACAGTTAGGACACGTGGCGAGCCCACGCTCATTCAAGGTCTCAACTTTTGGGGCCTATCTCTATATGCGCCATTGTGACACATGGAAGTTTGACAAGTCAAAAGGAGTAGGGAAGCGGACCATCGGGGGTAACTTAGATTTTTTTCCTCTTATGCTCAAAAGGGTTAAAATATCAAAAATGGCTTGCAAGCCCGATGAAGGGAAGGTCAAAGCTTTCTCCAGTCAATGGTGGAGGTGCGGGCCTTTGGAGGAAATTTGGAAAATTTTCCCTTTGTGGGAAAAGGAGTTAAAAGTATAAAAAGGAGCGTGGTTCTGCTGGGACCCACATTGGAAACTTGAAGTGGAAGGGTGGAGCTGCGGGGAAAACTTGGAAAATTTTCCTTTTTCCAAAAAGAGGGTCAAATGGTAGAATTTATCCATGGTTCCTTTGGGACCCACCTCAAGACACATGTCAGGCTCATTTCCTAAGGGCGGAGGTACGGAACAAAATGTGAAATTTTTCTATTTTTCCAAAAGTTGTAAAAAGTCAAAGGAAACCCCTGGGCTTGTTTTTAAAAATTGAATCTTCCACGTGGATAGCCCAAATTCAAAGGTAAATATCAATGGTAATAGAGAGTTTGAATCTGATTTTCCCCCCATTTTACTGAAACATGCCTGAAGTGTGAGTCTTCATGATTTCTTGGTGTTTCCTACATGTCGGGCGAGAGAGGTAGTTAATGTTGATATTTGAGTTTTATGGGGAGATCTAGAAGATGTCTTTCATCATTAAAATGCTCTCAATATCATGCTTGATCGAATTTTCCATTTTTCTTCTCCCGAGCACATAAGGAGCCATATTTGACAGATTAGGGGTGGAAGTGGTTGAAAAATTGAAGGAGTGATATACTAGAGGAAGGAGTTGAATGTGTGAGATATTCGATGAGATCTGCCCCTCGAGCACCTAGCAACTTTTTATAGATCTGATTCTTGGAATTGCGATTGTGATCATGGCAAGCACTGGTAGCACTCAAGGTCTATATTTTGGAGGGGAAAAGGGTCTCTATTGTAAATTTTATAAATGGCACAAATTTTTCGTGTAAATGGTTGGAGTGTTAGGGGTTGGGACTGAATTTTCTAATAGAAAAAGCTTGACAGAGCCCATCATTTTGAGAATCCATTTGAGAAGCTTGTATATCTCTTTTGTATTAAATCTGATCATGTCAAGGTGGTTACAAGTGTACAACCATTGACAAGCTCTGAGACTATTCTAGAAACTTTCCCCTACTGATAGATTTAATCAAATTTGAGTTATTTTGTGTTGTCTTGAGCAAAATGTGTTTGTTTTATTTCTGAATGTATGCAAGTAGTTTTTCTTTTTTCGTTGCAATCTTGTATTAAAATATGATTCAATCACATAGGCCTCAATCCTTTGACTGCTCAAAGGGCATCTATAATTTCATTTCTCAGAAGAGCTTTCATCTAGGATTGGAATAAACGATTTAAAATCACTTTTCTTTCATTTGTTGATAGAGATTGTCTGTAAGCCTCTGGGTGTACCTTAGGCATGATTTGACTCAGATCTTGATGCTTTGTTAGATTTTATAACTCGAGCCTTCGTGATAGAATCTCAAAGATTGTGTGAAAAATTGCTAATCTGGGCCTCCATTGAAGCACATATTCTAGTTAAAGAAACATTTTATCTATTCAAATGGCATTCTGTTGGTTTAACCTTCCATTTTGTAAGATTCCTCAAGGATCTGGTGAGTCAAGTTCATCCTACCCCACCTCCCACCAAACATTTATTCAAAAACAACCAATCATACACATACTACCCCTATTTGTCATGTGTGTATGCTAATGCATAATCCCCATCACCAAAACATGTAGAAGAAATCAGGGTCCCAAATGTCTTTAGTAACCTTTGCCTTGTTGTGAAAATATCTCCATGATCTAGAAGTGACAACTCGTGAGAGTCATATTTGGTGTGTTGATCATGTTTTCCCAAGGTCTTCTCTACAAAATTCATGCAAAAGAAGGATTTACCAGTATTATTCAATAACAAAGGTTACAAAATAGGTTCTCTTACCTTGGCTGAAAGGCACAACCTAAAATAGTTAGGATCAGATCACATCCTTTTAAGGTGCTATCCACTCCTTTCAAAACTTGAGTGCTAACAATTCAGATAGAGTGCTTCCCTGACTAAAAATGACATACATGATTATCTATCTAGCTCTGAGTTTCTTGTCAAATCCATGATGTTTCTTTATCTTTGAAGGAGATTAAATTTGGGTTCCAACACTCTGGATTTTGCCTTTGAATTTTCACCAAGCTAACACATGGAGGCTTCTGTAAACCCTTCTATACTTAGCCGATTCAACAACCGGCTCTACCCCTTCTTTGACTATGAACACGTGGCAAGCCCACACACACTTGGTGACCCACTCTTGATTCTTCTTTTGATGTTACGCCAAAGAGACACGTGGAGAATTCATCTCGGTTCTTTATACATAGCCGATTCAAAGCTTACTTACCCAATTGACTTGTGTGGGATAATTGACATGTGGAGAGCTGGTGCTCATTTGAGTTTCTACTTTGGATTCACCCCCTAAAAGGGCACCGAGCTAACACGTGGCTCCTTCCACCGGTCCTGAACTCTCCTTTGACTCTAACCATGTGGCGATCTGGCACTCATTTGGAGACTGGCACTTTGGTGTGACTTCTGAAGTTACACCATTGAGGCATGTTGAGGCTTCCACGAACCCTCTTATACTTAGTCGATTAAACGGCTGGATCTGTCCCTTTTTTGACTTGAGACATGTGGAGGGCTAGCACAAGTTTGGGGAACTACCCTTGGATTCGACCCTTGATGTTGTCTTTGATGAGACACGTGGTGCCGTCTGTTGAACCTTCCATACTTAGCCGATTTGGGCTTGTTCTATCTTCATTTTGGACCTAGGACATGTGGAAAGCCTATGCTTATTTGAGGATTGTCCCTTGGGCCTTGCCCTTGGAGTTGCACCATTTGGATGTGTGGAGGCTTCCGCTACCACTTGAAACATGGCCACGCAACATCCAATCAGAGATTTCCACGTACTACATGTGGATGTTGGGGCAAAAATTTACAAGGAAGATACGCCCGTCGTTCATGACTCTAGAAAAATAAAAATAAAAGGAAAACCTCACCATTACGTGTGAGTTTTAAATTGTTCTCCATGGAATGACAAATTAAAAATAATACTAGGATCTATACGGTCCATAGCCAAAGAGAAGGATTGACAATGACATCCAAATGAAGGAAAATTTTTCTAGGAAAAGCATGGATTACTCCACGGTACTCACTCAAAATTTTCAAAACTCGACTTCAAACGAGGGGAATTTTGAGGGTGACAATAGCTAGCACATTCTCGGGGATGACTTGACGAGGAACAAGGTAAGACCGAGAACCATAGAAAAAATCTAGGAAAGTAGACCAAAGGCCTTATCCATTGGGTAAATAGATTCAAAGGCAAAATCACTATAGAAGACAAAACACATGAAAGGGAAACAAACCAAAAGGAAAGACAAAACAAAATATGTACAAGTATTTTTTAACAAGGTTAAAAAAAATAGAACTAACACCTAGTAGTCCTATAACAAAACTAATTCAAATTCAATGCACCATCATGCTAAGAGCTTAAGAAAAACTAACCTACTAACATCCTTGCATTAGAACATGAACAAATATTCAAACTAACATGTTAATCCATTAATTTCTATCTCTATTGAATGCTAAAAAATGAAATGAACCTACTTAGATCCTTAGCAATCAAATATGTTTGATCATATGTTTGAATCTCAAGGTTTTCAAGAATGAAGTCTTGTCAAATCATGGCTACAAGACCATTTGACATATCTTCATATGACCTCAAAACTTGGATGGATGCAATGCAAGAAAGGAGGACTTAGCTCTTCAAGAGTGAAAAAGAAGCTTATAGTCTATTTGCTATGTGCTTTGCTTTATCTTCTCAAAGAATTCAGGTGTAAGTGTAAAGGTAGGAGGGCTCTTTATATAGCCCAATAGATAAAGGAATCACCACATCCCTTTGTATGTGGGATAATAAGAGATGTTGAGGTAGTTGTTGATAAGGGGGTTTAGATAGTGTTGAGTTAAATTTACGAGGGTTTATCTTGTCCTTTAGTGACTCATGTGGATAAAGGGGGCTCATTAATTAATCAAGATGATTTAATTAATAGATGTGCAAGCTTATAGAAGATTTTAGAGGAATATTAGCATGATTTAGACTATAGAAGGGGATTAAATTAATTAAATATTGATTTATTGGTTAAATGAAAGGGGAAGCTAATTAATTAATAATAATTAATTAGTCTAGATAGAAGGGGAGATTAATTAACAAAATGTCATTAATTAGGATATTTGTTGGATAGGCAACTTAATTAATTAGCGTAGTGTAATTAATTAATGACAATAGGAGAGAAGATGAGCCCTTTTGATGAAATGTTACCAATTTGTGAGAAAGGAAAAAATTAGCACAATTTAACTATTTAAATTGTTCAGGCATAATTATGGGTGTCTACATTTTCCACTCTTTGGGGTGGCGTAAGTGATGCCACTTCAAAGATAGTAGATAGATGAAATTTTGAAGGGATAGAAGAAAAATTAGTAAAAGTGAGAGATGACCCCTCAAGTGTCGATGGGGTGATGAAGGAAGACAATTGTTGATTGAAAAAGGTGAGAAAAAAATAGAAGAATGGGTAGGGGCGGGATGCCACGGTCAAGTAGAAGAATAGTGATGAGAGGAAAGTGAGGTAGAAAAAATATGGAGAAGTGGAGAGAAGAACATAGCCTCTAGCCTTTGCATTGGAACAACTTCAATGTCATCATATTGCCAAAATATCTACGTCATCGGTCCTTACTAAAAATATAAGCATACGACAAAAGTAGAATGACATGAAAAGCCATACTATGAAAAATTGTCCATTGCTGAAAATACAAACTCCATGCAACATACAAAATGCAATGCAATATGAGAAGGAAACAAGTTCATTTAACAGAGAAAACAAGTACGAATGCATATATCCAATCCAAAAATGGTCAAAATAGTTGTACAAATTTTTTGTTATCAAGTTGATGAGATCCACATGTTCGTGATTGACGACAAGGGTTAAAAATGATGCCTCGAGCAAGGATACATGCAAGGGGAAATGATGATGGACATGAGGTCCAAGTACAAAGGTTTGTACACAACAAAAAACACCAGGAAACAAGACGTGCCCCGTAGTATAAATGAAGCAAGAAAATAGCTTTGTGAATGGTTGTGAATATAGCGATCTCGTGAGTCGTGCAGATCGGTGAAGACATGAAACAAACTAGTAGGATATGGAGAGAATACCATGCGCAAGACACGAGTTTCAGCTGTAATAAGTAGGTTACCTATTTTTGTAGGTTTTTTACTTTTTAGGATTTTTGAAAAATTTTGCCCTATTTTTGGATTTTTGAAGTGATATATAGTGTTTGTTTTTATGTTTTCTGAAATGTAGTGGATAGTGGAAGAAAATAGAAGAAATAGAAGGAAGTGCCTAGATGCAAGAGAAACTACCCGAGGGCAAGAAAGAAGCAACAAACGATAAATAATGTCCCCAGTATAGTGGAAAAATTAGTAAAATAATTATTTTTTAAAGAAAACCAATAATTATTTACGAGAGCATGGATAAGAAGAAAAATCACCTAGGAGCAATAAAAATTGTCCTACAGAGAAGAAAGGGGTATTGGACGGCAAAAATGCCCCAACACGGTGAAAAATAAAAGAAAAAAAATTATTTAATTAAAATAATTATTCAATGGTGAACCAAGGAGAAAACGACGGTCAAAACGAGCCTCCAGGCATTCCCGGCGGTGAAAAATGGCTTGATATACCCCACCTGGGGGGGTAAATCACCGTGACCAAATCATTTCTTACCGACCACCGGTGATTTTTACCACAAGGCTTTGACAATGATGAGGATGATGGTGATAGCACGAGACCGATTGAGACGGGTAGACACAGTCCGAGGGTATTAGTGGCACACCGACGATGGCATCTTTGTGAGTACTCAAACCCTCCTTGTCAATTTTTGCAATTAATGCCCTAGAATTAGGAATTAGGGTTAGGGGTCATGTTGGGTGCGTGTGCACATAGGTGCAGATTGCTCTAAAGGTGGTGAAGGAGTCCAATTTGGGGTGCAAGTGCCTTAGGGTGGATGTGCACATGCACATGTACACATAAACATACACACGCGCGTATGCGCATGTGTACCATATATGTGCGCGGTTGTGCACACACTGAAGGGTAGTGCACACACACACACGGATGGAGGGAGATGATTGATGTCACAAGCACTCTTAGACGGGTTCATTATGATGATAGAGATAGACGAGGAAAATGCCAAAAATGATGGCATTTAGAAGAAAATTTAGGATTTTTGGGTTAACCCTAAAATGGATAGATAAAATTTAGAAGAAATGTTAGTAACTGACAAATGGATTGATTTTTACAGAGACAATTTCGAGTGCTTCAGACGCGGGAGCATCATTCACGGATCTTCATGCTAGAGGGGAGCATGTGTCAATGATATCTTGGTATGCAATAGCCATACTTATAGGGCGAAGTGGGCCTAGGCCCTATGTCCTAGATGCCTTCTATCACATTGGATCATGGTTTGCTCACTGCATTGGCCGAGCGGTGGCACAATGAGAGTCAGTGCTTCTGAATCCCTACTGGGGAGATGACTATTACTTTAGAGGATGTGTGGCAGATTCTCTCGTGTGCCCATCCTAGGTTCATTGATTGAGTACACTTTTGATGTTAGGCAGATCAAGGAAGCTCTCAGGGATTTGTTCAATCGAGATGACATACCGCATGATGGTATGACCATTGCATTCCATGAGTGTATCACCGACCCAACATTACACCATGGGCCCCTATACGTTATGGCACTTATCAGTGGGTTTTTACTCACTGATAAGACTGGGACATATTTTCCGAGAGGGTTGATGACACTGGTACAGGGGATTTTTAGTGGTGAGTGCTATTCTGGGGATAGTGTATACTGGCGCACCTTTACTGGGACTTACATTTGATCACCTACCACCGTCGAAGACAAAGTGGGACCTACCTCTCTACTAAAGATTTGGTGATGGGACCACATTGCTATTGGGTGCCCCTGTGGGAACTCTACATGTTTGAGATCCAGAGGAGCCATCTTACATGGCGTGGGTTTCAGTAGGTGGTGACGTACGATGTCACACCGGGTAGCTTAGCAGACAGTATCATTGGGAGTTTAATGAGCTACGGATAGGGATATCATATGGAGACCCTATAGGTAGATACAATGGCCGGAGGATGCCATAGAGCTCAGTGTTTACACAGTGGAGCACTTCCTTATAGGCGTTCGAGTTATATTATTGAGCTATACAGGGTCGACAGATGCTAGCAACAACTAGGCATGGTACAGGGGTTCCACAGCCAGACATATGGTATGCCCATCCAAACTCGAGAGGCGAGACGATGGGGGGCTACACATAAGGTGACCCGAGCCGGGCTAGTTTCTTACAGGTGGCTACATAGTTATGGGATCCAACATGATAGATTAGAGATCCAGGCACTACCGTGGATTACTAAAGTTGGTATATCATTGTTTTACCCTGAAGTTTGACTATCTTGGAGGAGGCTTGGGAAATAGGTGTTAGACCACTAAGAGATATTTGGAATGGTGGTGATATGAGAGAAGGTGCAGCAGCCCGTGACCTAGAGGATCCATTTGGTGGGTTACCCCATGATGAGCACGGTGCCGCATTGCAGTGGGGACCGAGGCCACAGGGATCGGGAATGGTACCTACACATGACCTCCTAGGCCCGAAGTTTTAGATTAGGGATAGTATTCCAGGCCTATACATGGACAACCCCTAGTGGCATAGACATCCAATCTACAGTAGCAATTGTAGCAAGCTCTAGTAGAGTGAGACTAGGTCATAGCAAAGAGAGACCAAGCCCGAGCTCAAATTTTAGCAAGTGAGAGATGAGCGGGATCGAGGCTCGGGCTCAAGCGGGGTAGGAGGTGACATTGTTGTTCACTTTCAATAGATACACAGATGGCCTCACAGATGGCTAAGGTGACATGCCTATATCAGCAGACATAGGCCCAACTGTAGCCCATGACACTAGAGCGAGATAGGATGAGGGCTGAGCGTGTAGTGGGCTAGGTTGAGCTTGCTTGAGATTCAACAAAGATAGTGTCCTTCCGATGCATAGATGGTACAACATTGATGGCCTAGACACATAGAGATCTATCTACAATAGAGGGTAGAGCCTCCTATTACGGATCTTTATATTTTGAGGCAGTTCTAGCTAAGTTGCGGGTACCTTCTTATAGCCAGCAGAATCAAGCGTCAGCTGAGGTACTAGATCGAGAGGCCTCAAGCCTGGTGGAGCAGCCATTTCCGGTGAGAGATAGCAATGCTCATGCCATGCCACCACCACGAGATAGACGAGCCACCCCATCGGAGGGCTTGAGTCATCCCTGATTGTATTTTGACATACGCCTCTTGATGAAGGCTATGAGCAGATTGTGCTCGATGTACACCATTCTTTAGTTATATAACAGTTTTGATACATGCCTCTGATGAAGGATTTAAGCATATTGTGCTTGATGTACACCATTCTTTAGTTGTATAACAATTTTGATACATGTCTATGATGAAGGCTTTTTTGATGTACAGTAGTGATGTATACCCATTTTTGATATAGATACACCACACACATGTATACACATATGGACATTTATGGCATGACATATGTGCTTATGAGATGGACATTTATTTTTATTTCTTGATTGAGTACATGGATAGATGGATGTGTTTATAATGTTAGATGATATGATTTCACATGTATATGTATCCCGATTTATTGATGTATTGCATTTGTTTTGATTACTAGATAATAGATCTTATAGAGTATATCATTTGTATTTGCTTATATGATGTGCCATACTTATTGAACGGGATTATATGATGAAATGGGTGTGAGGGGATATATTTTCATATTTTCGATCCCTCTTGCCCCCATTTGATGATACGATATGTGACGATTAGCTTAGCATTCATGTATGATGTATACTTAGCTTTTTCTTGATATATGATGTATAGATGAAGTTAGATGTGATGATATTGATGGAAATATGATGATGTGATAATAAAATGATGTACATGCAATAAACACAATCAAATGCTAACAAATAACATAAAGAACAATGTATCATGACTCACTAGCATTCACAAAACACACATTTCGATATGCACAAGTAAGAATAAATCTAATATAATCAAGAAAAGATGCATCCCCACAAAGTATGTCCAAGAAACAAACAACACAAATGTACAAGCATGAAGCAACTATACAAGCAAACAAGCAAAGAAAGAAACAATACAATGTAAGTAAACTAAAGCAATGTTTTTACAAGATTTGTTTTGTGAAACTATTTCTATTTTTAGGTTTTTGATCTTTACGAATGTTTTTGTTTTTTTTTAAAAACAATTTTCTTATTGTTTTTGTGTTTTTTTGAAACAATTTTCCAAAGCTATGCATAGGTAACCAAGAAAGTGTGGATTCCCCGGTGTTAGATGGGGAATATACAAGGGCGATGCCATGCATTGTGAACAAGAAGGTGAAATTGCAGAAGTGCCCCCAACATAAGATGGGGAATAGAAAAAGACCATGCTCTTCATAGACAAATAAAAAGAGACAAAGCTAGATCAAGGCCTGAAAAGGGTGGTCTCATAGGGAATCTTGGAGGTAGACGTGGAACCAGCCCTACGCTAAGTGAAAGTACCCCCCAGATGCAGGATGTTTGTGAACAACAAAATTTCCCAAGGCATTAGAAACTGGTTTTCACCCAAGGACTTATCCAAAGCTCCAGCATTGTGTGGTTTTCACTTATGGATGACCTGTTTTCCTTTTTTTTTCTCTTATTTTGATTTTTTTGCATTTTGATTATTTTACCATGTTTTTTTTTTTTTTTTGATTTTGTGCCATATTTAAGCATAGAACCACTTAAGGTGCATGGAATTCATGGGCTCATGGAGCTCATCACCATTGGGGTGAGTGAGTTTGTATGCTCCTGTACCGTACTTGGCCACTATAACATAAGGTCCTAACCAATGTGGTTCAAAATTTCCTTTCTTTTCTCATTTTGCCCTTGTGTTGAATTGATTCTCCTTCATGACCAAATCACCAACCTCAAATTGACGAGGTATGATTCTCTTGTTGTAATTTCTGGAGACTCTGTTCTAATACACTTTGAGGTGATTAAGGGCATGGATGTGCTTCTTGTCTAGGAGCTCTAACTCAGCCAGTCTATCCACCTAGTAATCTTCATCTTTATCTAGATAATCCCTAAGAGAGATTCTTAGGGAAGGAAGTTCAATTTCTAGTGGGATGATAGATTTCATCCCAAATACTAGAGAATATGGCGTCACACCTATAGGAGTGCGAATGGAGGTCCTGTAAGCCCAAAGAGCTAGGTGGATTTGCAAATGCCAATTATGACCTGTTTTACTTACCATTTTCTCCATTATTCACACCAAAGTCTTATTTTTGGCCTCGGCCTGTCCATTACCTTGGGGATAATATGGTGCAAAATTTTTAACCTGATTTGGAACCACTAACAGAGACCCTTTATAGTTTTATTCTTAAATGACTTGTCATCATCGATATGAATAATGGTCGCAAGACTACCATACCAAAAAATGATATGATTCATGATAAATTTGGAAATCTGAGCTCCTGTTACATAGGTTAAAGGAATGGCCTCCACCCATTTGGTAAAGTATTCAGTAGCCGTGATGATGTGGGTATGGCCATTAGATGAAGTAGGGGTAAGCTTCCCTATCAAATCAGTCCCAACTTAGAAAATGGCCATGGGGTAGTGATGGGTTACAATGGTTGTGATGGAGCATGGATGAAATTTCCATACTTCTGACAAAGTACACATTTTCTAACATAGTTGCAACAATCAATTTCCATGGTAGGCCAATAGTAGCCTACTCTTAACAATTTCTTGGCCAAAACCATTCCATTAGTATGTGATTCACACACCCCTTCATGTAATTCTTTGATCACTTGGATCGACTCCGTCATATCAAGACAACATCAAAGGTTCCCATCATAGCCAAAATGATAAAGTGTACATCCTAAAAGGGTATAACAGGATATTTGGTGAATTAGGATTTGTTTCTCAGAACGAGAGATGTCAGGAGGGAATGTGTTGTCTTTGAGATAGGTAAAGATGGGTTCATACCATGGGGAATTGGGACCAACAACATCACAAGCCAGACATGATTCTGGCATGTCATACGTAGGTTGGCGTAAATTTTCCACAAAGAATGGCATGTCATTATTCCCTCTTTTGGAATACAGAGTATAGAACCCACTGTAGCCATAGCATATGTATACTTGTTTTGCACTCGTGGAATTTGTTTAAATGTGATGCGCAAAAATACTCTTTTAGAGTTTCTACCAGCTTCTTATAAGGTATGAGATTTTCATCCTTAACCTTGTATTCATCATTAACTTGCTTGATAATTAACTGAGAATCACCCACAACCTTAACATGATGAATGTTCCATTTGATGGCGAGCTTCATCCCTGTGATAAGTGCCTCATACTCTATGATGTTTTTCATGTAAGGAAAACCAAGACAAAAAGCCTGAGGTATGGGATCACCAGAAGGAGTAATGAGGACCACACCTGCTCCTGAACCATGAAAAGTAAAAGACCCATCAAAGTGTATCTGCCATACGACATATTCTTTAATGTATAGTAATAAGGCATCTATAAAATCCAAATTCAAAGGTTCAAAGGCCTTGAAAAAGGTTCTTTTGCTAATTCGTCAGCGAGTACTTGTCCCTTAACCGACTTCTGATGCACAAAATCTATGTCAAATTCACTTAGTAGAATGATCCAATTAGCCATTCTATTTGTGAGGGTTGTTTTAGATAACAAGTACTTGAGTGGGTCAACTTTGGATATAAGCTTGGTTTTGGTATTCAATAGATAATGGAATTTTTTTGAAAGTAAAAACAACATCCAAACAAGATTTTTCAATTTGGGGATAGTTGAGCTCATAAGCAATGAGAGTGCGACTGAGGTAATACACTACTTTTTCTTTGTGACCAAGGTCGTATTGGGTGAGCAGTGCACCAATAGCAAAAATGAGTAGTAGAGATATAAAGTAGGAGTGGCTCACCAGGAGTTAGAGGCATGAGGATAGGTGGATTGGCCAAGTATTGTTTAAGCAAAGTGAAGGCCTATTGTTGCTCTGGTCCCCAAATGAAGGTGATGTCCTTTTTAAGCAGGTGGGTGAATGAATGACACTTATTAGCAAGCTAGGAGATGAAGCGGTGAATAGCCTGTATTTTTTCCTGTAAGCTACGTAGTTGCTTAATGTTCTTAGGAGGAGGCATCTCAGTAATAGCAGATACTTTAGCAGGGTCTACCTTAATTCCCCTTCTTGATAAAATGAAACCCAACAATTTTCCTGATAGCATGCCGAACACACATTTCTTTTGGCTTAGCCAGACTTTGTACTTGCATAGGCGCTCAAAGATACACTGCACAATAGTAGGGTGATCCTCCCTTGTCTTATATTTTCCGAGGATGTCATCCACATAGTCTTCCATGATATCATGGATCATATAATGGAAAATTACCATCATTTCCCTCTGATAATTAGCTCCTATGTTTTAAAGACCAAATGGCATCACCTGATAATAAGGTACCCCAAGGAGTTGTAAAAGCCATCTTGTGCTGATCTTCATCAGCTATCTTGATTTGGTTGTATCCTAAAAATGCCATCCATAAGAGATAGCATCTCATATCCTGCTGTTGAATCCACAATCATATCAATATTTGGTAGTGGAAAATCATCCTTAGGGAAAGCCTTATTAATGTCTCTAAAATCTATGTAGATTTTGATCCCGACAGGCTTTTTCTGGACAGGGACGATGTTGGATATCCATTTAGAATAATCAATGGGCTGAATGAATCCGACCGCAAGAAATCTTTCTAATTCTTCTTTAACTAGTAGGGCCACCCTTGGGTGCATCTTTCTGAGCTTCTACTTAATAGGCTTAGCATCTGCATGCACAACTAAGTTGTGCATGACCAAAGTTGGATCTAAGCCTGGCATATCCTTATAGGACCATGCGAATACATCTATAAACTCCCGTAGCAGCATGGTGAACATTTTCTTCTCATGTTCCGAGAGTGATGCTCCCAATTTGACTATTTTTGGGTCCTCTTCTATACCAATGTTTACATCGATAGTTTCCTCTACTAGTAACTTTGACAAGTCCTCCATACGCATAGGATCGGGAGGAAGGTTGAGATCTTCATCCAAGGATGTCTCCATGAGATTTTCATCCTTGGCGTGGTCACTTTTATTGTCCTTTGATTTTTGCACTGTTTTTCGGTTAGTGCCTCAAAGAGGTTTTCACTGTATGAATTGGACTTTGATTTTTGCCGAGGCTTTACCTTGGAACTTTTCCGTCACTTTTTCTTAAATTTTTCTGACCAAAAAGCTCAAATTTCTCCTCACCAACGTAAGCAGGTATCCAAGTCAATATAGAATCCCTTTTTATGGTCTCCAATGGAAATTGTATCCCGAATGCATATGAACTCTGCGATAGCTTCATCATTCTCAAATATATCTAGTGGCATATGATGTTGTTGGTCCCATTCAACAAGGGAAGGGTAAACGAGGTCAAGTGTAGGTTCCATAGGGGTTATGGTTAGGACAAGTGATATTCATGAATAGGTTCGTGGAGGCAAGATCCTCATATTGGCTACAATGGAATCCGTATCATTGTCTAGATAGTCAAAACTATCCTCACGTTCAGAGCATGTAACATCTTAATCATTGGGGTGTGCCCCATAAGTGTGAATTCCAATGTCGTATCTTTCCATTTTGAAATGTGGGAGAGGCACTTTGGTTCTCATTGTCCTTGCTCATTTCTTATTCATTCTAGGCCCTTGTAGCCCATGGAGTACACCATTTTACTTTGGATTTCTCATATTTATGGGTTTGATAACAGTTAGTTGAGTATCCTCTGGACCTAAGTCATAGGTGGATCCAACAATTTTTTTCAGCCAACAAGCCTCCAAGTAAGAATGACCCAATAGTTCACTCATTTCTAGGTCTTCTGAAGTGATAGTTGGGTCAACCTCTAGTTTTAAGTGACAATGAAAGGTCTATAACCAAGAGGGCTTATTACACATCATATTCTCCACAACTATATTCTAGAAACTTCATCTCCCATGAATAAAAAGGAGAGGTTGACATAGAGGCACCATGGGTAAAAGAAATGAGAGAATCTGAATCTACCTCGAGATTTCATGGCTTTAGATTGGAGAGGGACAACTATATCGGTGGAGGGACATGCATATGTACCCTTATGTGTAAAAATATTGAGAGCTCTATAGTGAGCGAAGGGATCTGAATCTCCTTGTATTGTAATAGTGTGTCCCTCATTCTTCATTTTAATGCATTGATGAAATGTTGATGGTACGGCTTGCATGGCATGAATCCATGGTTGGCCTAGAAGCATATTATACGGAAGTTCCAAGTCTAGGACATGGAACTTTGTTTGATGACAAGTGGGACCCACTTCCATAGGCAACGTAATTGTACCACCGACTCCATTTCCGTTATTGTAAGTGTGATAGTGATTATGTTTGAATTAAGGTCTGCTTCAAGATGTCCCAAATTGCTTGCTTAACCACTTTAGTGTGCGAGATGTTCAACTCCGATCGTTGTCCACAAGCACCTGTTTGATCTTCCTGCATGTAATAACTACCTCAATATACAAAGGAAGATTATGTATTGTATTTTCAGAAGGAATCTCCCTATGATTGAAGGCAATGTGTTCAATTGGTACAATGTTTGCTACTGCAGCATGAAGGTGTGTAGGATCTACTTCTAGTGGCACTCCCGACCCTTGAAGAGTTTGGTACAAAATGTCTTTGTGTACATTTGAAATCTTAAGAAGATCCAAGATCAAAATATTGGCAAACGTTTTCTCAAGTTGCTCTAAGAGGTTGTACCTACCACTTTGTGGGGTGGATGGAGAAGGTACGGGAATCACAAGCCGACCACGCCTTATTACCATGGTGTAATCCTTTCCCTTGATTCAGATGGTGTTCACATGGTCATTAGAAGAGTGAATACATCAAATAAGTGAATCATAATGATTTTTATCTTTCTTGGTATATAAGTAATTTGTTACTTTATAACTCTGGGATGACTCTCCCCAATCCGGCTTTGAATTTTTGATTTATCATGTTTGGGGAATGGCTCTTTATATATCCCCATCCTTTCATTGGATGTATGATTTTTCTTTGGGTTGTCCACCTCTATCTTCCCATTGTCAATGAGGTCTTGGATTTAGTGACAGAGTCGAAAACATTTGTCTATTTTATGTCCTTTGACATGATGCATTTTGTAATAGTCATGCTCCTTATACCATGATGGTTTTGGAGCATTGTCATCAAATGGTTGTGTCGTAGGATATGTCACCATGTGAGCCGCATCCAATTGTTTTAATATAAATAAAAAGGATCATTAAGAGGGGTGAACATTCTTCATTTTGGTGGTGGTTGAATAGGTCCTTTGGTCAGTTTAAAAGGTTGACCGGTTTGGACCGTTTGTACACGTTTGGAATCTGTGATCCCGTCTCCCACCACATTTTGTTTTTGTTAAATACTTTTGGCTTCTCCATAGGTTTAGCATTTTGATTATCCTTAGATTGTGACTTAATAGTTCCTTTAGCAATAAGGGATTTCTCTATTTGCACACCCTTTTCAATGACCTCCTCAAAAGTGCAAACACAATGCATTTGAAGGTGGAAAGTAATGTCTGGATTTAGGTTGGGCACAAAGATACTTACTAGTTGTTTTTTAGGGAAAGCACAAGGGAAGCGACTGGCTATCCCTCTCCACCATTGTAAGAAGCTTGAAAAAGTCTCATTAGGGCATTTTTTTGGTGCCACATAAATCTGCCATGGTGATATCACTTTCTATGTTATATGAGAAGTGATGCACAAACCTCTCTGCCAATTCTAGCCAAGTAAAAATAGACATGCGAGGCAAATGAGTAAACCACTCCAAAGCTTGACCTCCTAGACTCTTGGGAAAGAGTCATATGAGATAATTATCACTATAGGACACCTCTTGACATGCCATATAGAAATATTTGACATGATCTCATGGATCTCCCTTTCCTCTATATTTGTCAAATTTTGGCATGTTGAATTTTTTAGGGAAAGGTTGAAGTGTCATAGCTTTGTCAAAAGGATAGGGACATAGTTCTTCATATTGATACTTTCTAATACTCCCTACATTGCTCTCTTGAAGGCTTATGAGTGTTGCCTTCATGGATTGTACTTCTTGTGTGAGCAATTGTTCTTTAGTAGGAGAAGATGGGATATATACACGATGATAATCCACATTGTCTTCTCCATGATTTTCTCTATGGAGTTCATTGATCTTGACCTTAGGCCTTGATTTTTGGACATTATAGCTTGCTTCCTTTTGTATGTGAGAGGTTAGCAAGGCTAATTATCAGCTTAGGTTTCTTATTTGTTGTTGAATGGTGATCTCTTCTCCTAAAGGTTCCTCTTCTTCCTCACACTATGGGGTTTCTTCAACATTCTTGTGTCCTAACTTGATTTTACGTGGCACTTTGATAAATGGTATTATATGTCCCACTAAATTATCATTTCTTGAGTTGGAGGTAGAAGCATGTCGGTATGTTAAAATGTCCTCCATGTTGATAAGAGGTCGCTCCTCCTCATTGGCGTTATTTGTAGGTGGGATTGTTTCATTTGTAGTGGGCATTTTGGCCCCCAATTCTACAACTTGTGCTAGCACCCTATCCTTGTTTCTAAAAAGGAACTCATCTAATAAGGTGGGTCAAAGTCAAATTATGCATGTGGAGACTCCAATTCATCACCACTATGATTGACCATATCTTTTATCTCTTTTCCATGAAAAATAGAGGTCATAGATCATGTCCAACAAAGGGTTTGACCCTTGTCTATTTGTGGCTTCCCAAGCTTGTGCTTGTTGTTCCTCGTATGTTTGTTTCTTGAGTCCTAATCATGTTTTGGGAGCCATGATTTGTGATAGTTTCACTAAGGTAAGTTGTAAATGTGTTCAAAACTTTGTGACCACACCTAAGTGAAATGCAAGATGATTTGTCAAGAATATGAATGAGTTACAATGTGAGAATACCAATGTGATAGAGTGATAAATCAATAGTGACACAAATGTTTGGTATCTAAGCCTATCAAATGATTGAAGTACTTCTAGACTATGCTTTAAAAATTAGTTTGGTATCGCAAGATAATTAACAAGATGTTCTCACTTATGCCAAGTTCAAGAGAATGAACAAGACGTAAGTAAATACAAGAAGTTAATGTGACCTCCTAACAAGGTATACTAAAAGCGAGCTCAAATTTGATTAAGACCTATATCCTAAAACGTTTTATTTACAATTTGTGAGTGACACAACAATGTCACCAAGATATATTAACCAAACTTTGTGAGAAAGTAACGTATTGATATCAAGATGATATTGATATAACACACACAAGTGGTAACACATAGCACTCTTCAAAATCAAGGTAATAATAGAGCCAAACTAAAAGCTTAAAGTATAACTAAGAATTGTTAAAATGTGTGTAGTGTAACCTTACAATATAGATATTTAGGTCAAGTTTACAAGAAACAAGACATAAATACCAAAATTGTAGTGATACGATACAAACAAGGTAACCTTTCTAAGGAAGTTCAAGATGATGAACCATGCCTAACTACAATGATGATCTTGACGTGGGTATCAAGATCAAAAAGGCCACCAATGATATGAATACACCTCCACACACTTTAGATGTTTAACTTACCTAGCCGCAAACATGGATGGGCATAAATGGACAAAAAAGTGGTAGAAACAATCGATTGGTAACACAAAGGTAGTCACCCTTCTTTTGATCAACAAAGTGTCAAAAGAATGTGAAGGAAGTAGATCAAAATGGGGATGAAAAATGTTGGCTTCACTTCGGTAGAGTTTCACCTCGCCTTAAGGAAAGTGAAAAACTAAGTGAAAGTAACACGTCACATGTTTCGTGATAAAAGGATGGCTCACAACTCAACACTATTTTGAAATGGTCAAAGTGGGCTCCTAGCCAAAGAATATCTTCCTAGGTGGTTCTCTCACCCTAGGTGTTACAAAGTTGTCTTAAGCAAGCACATTTACCCAAACAATCCTTGACTATCTTGGGAGTATCTCGGATTTACTTTACCCCCTTCAAGAATAGTAGGCAACTAGTGTGTCTACATGTACTATCACTGGGGTCGCATACTGACAACCGGTAATGCTATCTCACAAGGAATCACTAGTCAAGTAGGTAGTGTGGAGCACTTCCCATTTCGTCCACAAGGTTCCCTCTTACGTGGACTACTTTGGGGTTCCTGGAACCACCCCCATTGTTGTAGCTTAAGGCATTATGCCAAAGGGGTTATGTTCCAGTTGAGCGGATAGGGATGTACCCTTTTCAAACCTACAATACAGTGTTTTGAATATGTTGTTCTTTTTATCTTGTTTAATTAGGTGTGGTTTGCTTGAACACCTTTTGGAAACCTGTATGACAACTGTATTAGTAGTTTTTGACTTTGTTTCGATTCCACCTTTCTTTGACAAGCGTGTGTTTTGGTCCTGCACAACGAGTTTAGTAGTTTTCCATAAAAAGAGTAAACATCATTTATGATTCTCAAGATCATCCAAGGATGCAAGAGAAGAGCATACATGATGTTTCCCAAAATCCAAGAAGATATCAAATGGAAAAACACTTTAATTCACACACACCAAGTTAATCCATTCCAATTCAGATATTCTTAACAATTTCAAAGCATCAAAAAGACCTAAGAATCATTTATGATTCCCAAGATCACCCCAAGGGATGTGAGGGAAGAGCATACGTGATTATTCTTATAAGAAAGTATGAAAAGTTTATCTAATCAAGTGAAAGCATGCAAAAACACCCTGTAAAAATGAGTATTTAATTAGATAAAACCTGTAAGAAAGTTATCACCTTAACACCTTAATCTCAAGAAAAAAAAACACATGCACCCTGTTTTGGAATCTGCGTGTGGGTTAGGGCAGATGTGCCACTCTATTTTTTTACTTACAAGGCCAGAGAGGCATGTGCTCCCAAATATGTGTGTGCCACCAGATTAAAATAATGTTAGATTCTCGACAGAGAGCTGTGCTGCTGAAAATGTTCCCGCACTACCAAAAAAGTGTGTGTGCCACCATGTAGATTAAAAAAGTATCATATTATGGTAGAATTCTTGTGCCACCGAAAAAGTTCTTGCACCACCAGAGAAAAGTGTGCACCTGGGTTAGTGTGTATGTGCTGATCTGACAGGTTTTGCATTACAGTGAAGGTACATTACGAAATTGTGTCTCGCACCGGATTAGTGTGCCTATGCCCCGGTTATAGTATGTGCATCGAGGTTAGTGTATGTGCGTCGGGGTTGACAAATAGAAATTCAGACTCGATAGTGAACTTGCGCTACCTACCCGAGAGGCGTGTACGCCAGGATAAGTGTGTCTCCCCTGTTAGTGTGCCTGCGCCACTCCTGTAACCAAAGTACGGTGAAAAACACAAAAATATCACAATACTTCAAATTTTAACAAGTTAGCTTGAAATTAGCAACAACCCATTAAAATGATAGCTATAAGTGAGAACCTACACATATAATGTTAGCAAAAATCCCAAGAAATTGAACATTAATTACTATATGTGCATATCAAAGGGTTAGCCAAAAAAATAGAATTCAAGCTAAAAATGCTAAGGGACAAAGGATCCCTCCCACCAGGTCTCTACCAAATGGGTACAAGTATTTGTTAGCAAGGTTAAGAAAATTATAACTAGCACCTAGTAGTCCTATAACCAAACTAAGTCAAATTCAATGCAACATCATGCTTAGAGCTTAAGCAAAACTAACCTACTAACATCCTTGCATTAGAACATGAAAAAATATTCAAACTAACATGTTAATCCATTAATTTATATTTCTATTGAATGCTAAAAAATGAAATGAACCTACTTGGATCCTTAGCAATCAAATATGTTTGATCATATGTTTGAATCTCAAGGTTTTCAAGAATGAAGTCTTGTCAAATCATGGCTACAAGACCATTTGACATATCTTCATATGACTTCAAAACTTGGATGGATGCAATGCAAGAAAGGAGGCCTTAGCTCTTCAAATGGTGGATTCTTCAAGAGTGACAAAGAAGCTTATAGTCTATTTGCTATGTGCTTTGCTTTTATCTTCTCAAAGAATTTAGGTGTAAGTGTAAAGGTAGGAGGAGGGCTCTTTATATAGCCCAATGGATAAAGGAATCACTACATCCCTTTGTATGTGGGATAATAGAGATGTTGAGTTAGTTGTGGATAAGGGGGTTTAGATAGGGTTGAGTTAACTTTAGGAGGGTTTGTTTGTCCTTTAGTGACTCATGTGGATAAAGGGGGCTCATTAATTAATCAAGATGATTTAATTAATAGATGTGTAAGCTTATAGAAGCTTTTAGAGGAATATTAGCATGATTTAGACTATAGAAGAGGATTAAATCAATTAAATATTGATTTATTGGTTAAATGAAAGGGGAAGCTAATTAATTAATAATAATTAATTAATCTAGATAGAAGGGGAGATTAATTAACGAGAAGGTCGTTAATTAGGATATTTTGTTGGATAGGTGACTTAATTAATTAGTGTAGTGTAATTAATTAACAATGATAGGAGATAAGATGAGCCCTTTTGATGAAATGTCACTAATTTGCAGGAAAGGAGATAATTAGTGCAATTTTGGTATTTAAATTGCTCAGGCATAATTATGGGTGTCTACACAAAATACAAAAGAACGGCCAAAAATCAAAACACTATACACAATATACACAAGGAGTGCCAGTCACCTAGAACTTGAAAAACTTTAAATACTCCCCACTATAAGGAAGTGGGAGAGGATATCCATCTATATAATCCAAATAGAACAAATTTTGTCCAGCAAAGTGCCTGATCTTGAAAGGACAAGGCCAAAGAGAATTAAACTTACCATGGCTTCCTCATGGTTCATGTCTTTTGCCCCACAACAGAACAAAGTATCCAACTTGAAAATATTTGGGTCTAGCTTTCTTGTCAAACAAAGCTTTCACCCTTAGTTGATGAGCTGATATTCTATCAAAAACTTGCAACCTATCTTCATCCAACTTCTGGAGATACATGATCCTCTTGTCCAAGGAACTGGTAAAACTTGAATCTTCAATAGCCTTCATTAGATGCAAGGCTGGTAATTCCACTGTTACTGGCAATTGAGCTTCAACACCATACACCACTTGAAATGGAGACATCCTAATTTCTCTTTTGGGTGTAATTCTATCTACCCAGAGAGCATCATAGAGCTTCTTGTGCCAATTCCTTTGAGAGTCATTGACAAGCTTTTGAACGATCGGTTACGAGATTCTTATTTGTTGATTTTGCTTGTCCATTCCCTTGGGGGTAGTAGTCTGAAGAATGAGCAAGGGAAATTCCATAACCATAGCAGAAATCCATCATCTCAAAAGAAGAAAAATTTGAAGCATTATCGGTCTCAATCTTGTTTGGTAGCCCACACCTTATCAATATGTTATCTTTAATTAATGTTATCTCAATTTCCCCCAAAATTGATCAAACTGACCCCGCACAGGAAGGATTCTAAGAGTCGTTTCCATCAAATGAGTCTACATTTCAAATTAGACAATCGAGTTACAAGAAGAATCAGAAATGGAAAAAAAGTAGAGGCCCAAAGGATTAAATGACATTAAAATAAAAACAAAGTCCCAAAGGATAAAATGGCGTCAAAATAAAACCAGAGGCTCAAAGGAGAGAAATAGAGAAAGGATCAAAGTCTTTGGGCTTTACAAATGATTCAGAATGAGCCCAAATTGACTAAGTATGGAAGAATCAACGGAAGCTTCCACATGCCTCATCGGTGCTTACCCAAAGCTTAAGCCAAAAGGTGGTCCAGAAATGAGAACGGATCTTCAACGTATCCCAGAGTCAAACAAGGGACAGAGCGGGCAAAAAATGACTAAGTATAAGAGACGGCAGAAGCCGCCAGTGTCTAAACAATGCACATTCAAAGGTGCAATCCAAAGTAGAGACTCAAACAAGTGCCCAACCTCCATGCATTCCAGGCCCATAAAGGGACAACATTGGTAGTTGAAAAGTGAAAATGGGGCAAAGCCAGGTGAAGGGTGCCACGTGTCCAAACAGATTTACGCACCTTTAATGGTCAAAGAAAAGGTGATTCCTAGATAAGCACGGGCTCGCCGTATGTCCCGAGTTTAAAAATGGAGATAGAGCGGGCCCAAAATGAATAAGTATACAAAGCCATCAAAAGGTGCCACATGTCTAAAAGGTGCACCTTCAAGGGTCAAAGAAAAGGCAAACCCCAAATGAGCACGAGCTTTCCGCATGTCCTAGGGCCCAAAAAGGTGCGGGAGGTCATTGAAAATTACAAAGCCCCGTAGAGGTATCTCAGACGTACCCAAAATTGTAAGGTACTTGTATTGCCGTAATAAGTGTAACAAGTGCCCCGATGATGATGATACAGTCTCTCTTGCAAGGTGTTCGGGATCGAAAAAGCCCTCGGGTATGCGTTAACATCCCGCATGCCCCGCTTAGCCCCGGCACCCTTTATTTTCCCCTTTTTCCCTCTTTCCTTGGCCTCTTGACCTTCAGTGACGAAACCACTACCCTGAAGGGCGGCGGTCCTGTAACCGCCGCCTGCTTTCAGAGCAAAGTCCTGTGCGCGTTTTCCAGAATGCTCTTTTGATGTGACCCGCGTGAAATATCACGTTTCACCAGCTTTTCTTTGCCGAATTGAGCATGCATTAATGTTTTTGGTCCCCTGGAATAGTTTTTTTCCTTTGTTTATTGTTTAGGAGTTCAATTTGGTTTTGGTTTTTGAGAGTTGGAATTCCTATAAATGCATGGTTTGTGTACATGCAAATGGGCTGAATTTGGTCTGGAGTCTTTGGTCACCATTTTTCCTTGTTAGAGTCTTCTGATTTTTAGTGTTTTGGTTAGGGAGAGGGACCTATAACCGTGCACCTAACTTTAGGGGCACGCAAATATATGTAGGTATGTCGGTAGCGTAAAAAAATTATATCATTGTGTAGAATATGATCGTGCCATATTGACATTTTCGTTTCGCGTGTTAATTTGGAGGGAAAAGTAGTTTTTGAATTGATTTAATATGAAGAAAATCAATATAAAGCATTTGAAAGAGGGACCAATGACCGAGCGCCCTATGTGTCACATTCTCATTAACTCTTAAAAGTGTAATTAACCAAAAGTGAACAACTATTGGTGCTTTTGTCAACAACCTATGGTGAAAAGAGATGTACATGTTTTGGTACCCGCTCGGTTATAGGTCCTCTCCCTAGCTTGCTTAGGATTGATAGCATAGTTTGTTTCATACTTGGTTAGTATTGTTCAGCTGTTGGTAAGCCACAGACCCATCTTGTGCAGGCAGTGCTGTTGTTTCATCCAATCCAGTTAGAAGCTTGCCCCTGAATTCCTCTTTGCTGTAGATTTATTTTTACTGTGTCTTGGAGTTCTTAGTTCAATTCATTATATACCTGGTTAGCTTTATTCAGCTGTTGGTAAGCCACATATCCAACTTGTGCAAGCAGTGTCTTTATTTTGGAATAGAATAGCTTGGGAAGCCATTAAAGTTGCAGGTTTTGCTCTTCGTATAGGATAGTTGCAGGTTCTGGTCGCTTCATGTTGCATGACTCGCAGTAAAATCCCGCTAGGAATCGCATAAGCCAAGCTCTGTACTCTTGCGCTATCCCTCTCCTACTCGCATTCTCGGTCTGTATTCTGAGCTGTCCTTGTCCCAAAATCTACTCCTATCGGTGCTAGCATTACATGCTTTTCTGGATCCAAGTGAACACGAAAGAACGAGAAGATCATACTGAGGGGACGAGATCATACACACACCATCGGATTTGCCACTGTTCTGCGGAATCCAGGTTTTAAATTTCAAAGTTCTAGTCAGACTCATATCAAATAGAGTAGTTAATCGCTTTATTTCATTTCATTCTATTCTCGATATTGCCAGGGAAGCTGTGGGGATTGATAGTTTCTGAGAAACTATGATTCACTCCTCACTTCTGAGGTAGGATCGAGAATCTTGTAGGTAGATTAGATAGGTTATTTTATTCATTTAGAATAATTCTACAAATCACACAGGCAAATAACCACACTCGGTTATCTTGTCTGTTTTTAATTATTGTTTAGTTATTATTTCTAGATATGCTTAAAATAGTTTGCTTTCCTTAAAATTGTTAAATATTTCAGAGAAGAATAAAATTTATATGCAGTTAGATTTATTTCACGTAGTTAGAATTTGCTTCATTACAGTTAGTTTTTCCTTTTATGACAATTACGGGACCTCAAGAGCCCAGGGAATATATATTTGAGCCAATCGTGCCTCAACCAAACCTCGTCACAACGATAGTTGACATAGACCAAAATCTCAGGATACAAGTATTCCGAACAACCACAGATTTACAACTGATCAGTTCTCAGTTAAGAGGATTAAACATAGAAGATGACCAAGCACATGCGTTTTGGTCAAGTCAGCCAAACTACAGATTACCCTAGAAAACATCCACATGACTGTAGAAGGGCTCGAAAGAGAACAAACATTCGGGTGTGATCCTCTAGTTCCACAGCCAGACGCTGGAGACACCCTCGTAGATATAGATACCAGCTTAAGAATCCAGGTTGCGAGAATGCCTGTAAGGTATTCTGAGAAGATCGTACAACTATTGGTTCTAAACATAGAAGCTGAGAAAGCATACGATTATTGGATACTAGGGATTAGAACTTGATCTCGCGTATGACCATAACAGGACTGCAACAACCAAGAGTCTATGGTTGTGACCCATAGATCCCATAGCCCAACGAATCCATAAGTCAGTTAGATATAGACACTGGCCTATGCACACTAGTATTTCAGTCCACTCCACTTCCACCTATCATCATCAAACAACTGTCCTTACTAGATATAGCGGCTAACGAAGCTAGGGAATTCTGGACTAGGCCAGAAAATCGTCCGTAGAGTCAATTATATTCATCATCCACTATATGACCTTATCGGGAGATATACACGAAACAATCCCAAGTCATTTTCCACGTATTCCGCAACCCATAGATCAAATCACGCCAGAGCTCGATATTGATTGGAGCCTTCGAGCAGTCATCCTCACTGATCGATCTATCACACCACTCCAAGTTAGAAAGGCCTTCTTTGCCTTAGATTCGCAAATTCCACTAGTGCGTGTCGAAGACATTAGACTACCTAACTAGTTTGTCTCATATTCCATCCCCACCGGGTCATTTGTCTCGCACGACCTCGGGAGGTCGGAGTGCACGCGGAAGAGTTACTTGTTGATTCTCACGCTCGCCTGTCACTTTTCTGACGTACAGTATCCATGTGTCGTATCTACACAACTCTAAAGGTAAAGTCCAGGGTAGTTTCTAAACATGCGTGAAGCTTTGCATGTGTCTCAGTCGAACACTGAGTGCCTCCACCCACAAAAGGACTCAAGTAAAATATAGAGGAAATAGGGAAGCCCGCATGTCTCATGGGTGCAATTTCAAGAGAAAGGGAAGGGGGAAAAACTCAAATGAGTGTAGGGATGCCACGTGGACCCAATATGGATAGACTCATTTAAATATTGTGCGCTGCGACCCAAATTTTAGATAGCCATATATTTTGACTAGAAACTCATATTTTGGTGGGAGAAGAATTTTTGGAAAGATCTCGACCCCATATATGCCATGGAAGCATAAAATATTATCTTTAGTAGGATTTGGTGGGTGAAAATTAGGAAAATGTCTTCAGGCCATTAATGCAGAATCTGATTACTTCAACTACTAGATTAGATTTGATTTGATCCGCCGTTCTTCTTCCTCAACATGCCAAATATACATAGGGAACCAGAATAGAAATATTGGAGGAGGATTTGAGAGGGGAATTGATTAATGGTGGTTGAGCTTTCAAAGTAGGATTCAATGCATATCTCGAGTGGTTGAAGTAGGATTCAAATTTTCCCTCCTCTCTCTCTTATTCTTTCTATATATTGTAAAGGAGGGGCATTTTCAAACATTTTTCATCTTTTCTCTCCCCTTAGCCCCCCTCTCTTTCTTCCTTAGGTAGAAATGCAAAGTCTAATCCTCCTTTTCGGGCTCTGTAATGGAATTCTCTTGCCTCTTTCCCACTAATGATGTATTGTGTGAACTCATGGAGCAATATAATATTTTTGTGATGCATTTTGTCCATCCTTCCTTATTTTATTGTCTCTTCTTGCTTCTCGTTGTTGCAGGGTATATTGTGCATATTCGATGTATATTGCAGGTTCCGGGAGGCTGCTAATTCATTTTGAAGTGGTTTTCTCGTGTGAACTCTATCTCAGTCTGTGGTGTATCTTGTTCACCCTCTCCTCTGCTCACCTCTCTCCACTTTAGGTAGTTGAATTTATGATCAACCACTTCCTTTTCTCGGTGTATCACCACTTAGTGTAGGATCTCTTCACCCTCTCTCTCTCCCTATCTCCTTGGAATGGTTAGATTAGGATTAGAATAGGTTAGCTCTACCTGCACTCAAGTAGCTTGTCGCAAGTTGATTAGGAAGTAAGAACCAGCTTTCTCCGGAGGGCCATATCGGGTTTACAAGTCCCACAACTTGAGAGATGGTCCCATGTTGTGAAATCACACTTAATGCACCTCTCTCACATGAGGCCATTTGGGGTGCTATGATTCCATGCTAAAAGTTTTTACACCGGTGGGACACAAAGGTTATATATCTCTTCTTTCCAAGTTGTCACATTATCAATAGCAAATCATAAGCCACCGTGTGACCACACTAATAGTTTTGACACGCCTTTGATGGGAGACCGAGGTCTTCAATTTGTTTCATCAAGTTTATGTGTTCTTGGTGAGATTCATCCTTTGAGCACATTCAAAGCACATCCGGTGACTCCATCTAGTCAATAACCCATATATGAAGTTACAAACCTTTCCCCACCCATTTTCATCCATTTTTTCTATCTCTTTAATCTTCTACCATTCCATGAAGTTGTGCAAACTTGAATTCATTTCCTTCTTGGAAATCACACTTGCAGAGTAGTGCATTCATCCTCGAATATATTTTCCAATTCCTCCGATCAACATTATGATTAGATCCGAACCATTATGCTTACCCATATGCGCGAGTGTCAAAGCCATTTCTACCATGGAGCTTATCAAGAACAAGGGGACACATATGATTGTGACAAGATTACGTGGTAAACGCTGATCTCGTTAGAGAAGATCCAAAGAATGGAGGCTAACATTGTGCATTCTTTGGGCTATAAAATAGATGAATGCATTTAGGATTGGTTTCAATGAACCTTGTTCATGGGCCAACCCTTTTCCAATACATTGTAGCCCTCAGGAGAAGCTTGACTTCATGGTTGAAGTGTTGCCTCAACTTACACAATGGATTGAGGATATTTAGGCATATGAGTAGAGTGCAAGACAACCTTGTCAATGGGTAAGTCAATAACCAACTCCTTGTCCTTCATTTTCTTTTCATCAAAATCCATAATTTCAGCATGGTCAAGAGTCAAGCCCCTCACTTCCTGCCGCAAGTGTTGATTTCTCTTATCCATCTCCTAGTCTTCCATCTCATTTCAATTCTTCTACCCTTTTCCCTTCCAAACAGTCATTCCCTCCAAACAAAAAAGAATTTCCACTCCCCTCTCCACCAAAAATAATTGCAAAGCTGGTTGAATCCCAACCTACCACTCCTCTTGCTTTCCAAATTCCATGTTGGGAATAGACTCAAGAATCCAGTCAAGGAGAACAACAAGAAGGGGATCCCAACAGAGAAGAAATGACATAAAATCTGAAGAGTTGGGTTCTTTAAATTTGGTTCTACAAAGATCCCCTTTATGGTTAAGCCAACACATGAGGTTAAGGTTGAAGAGCCAATGGTGGCTAAAGATGAGTTTGCAATAGAATAAAAAGAATACAAAGTCCATAATGACACTTTGTCTGCAAGAGGATGCTAATCTAATCCGGCCTGCACAACCAGCTTAAGGAGGAGGAACAACCAACTCCAAGTCCCATTGAAGAGGAGCAGATGGGAGAGATCAAATCAGAGTTGAGGCCACTCAATGAAGAAATCATCATTGAATATTTTTTGCTTTCATTTCAAGGGTCTGATTTGATTGATGAACCCATGATGGAGGAGGACCATATAGTTTCAGAGGCTCTAAGTGTGGAGTAGGCCACAGAAGAACCTTCAGTTCTTCCTCCCACTCAATCCCCTTCAAGCTCTGATTTTGAAGAAGAGTTTGAGCTTTCAAAATTCATGTTTGAACAATAAGGGAACCATGGTGAGCTAGTTATAGATAAGGAGGACACCATGGAGGAGGTAGAACACATGCAAAGGACAAAAGGAGGCAAACTTCTCGCTTGACTTGGGAGATTGTTTTGATGGAGAGGATCTTGAGGAGATAACATCATTTTCTCCTCCATCATCCATTTTCCAAGCACATGAGCCTATTTCCATGGAGGAGAGCATTTAAGGAAAGCAACTCATGTCTCAAAATGGCCCTCTAGAACCTAGGTTGGAAGATATAAGTCTTCCATATTCTTTAGAGGAGGAAGGGAAGGTGGTAGAGGATGTCATCATTTCTTTCACACCATCCACCCATGAAGGTTAGAAGGAAGACTCAATTTTTTGAGTTGAATTCCGGAGCAATGGGCACATCCAAAGGATAAGACCATGCCCAATCAGGTACTTGGCTTAGTTGGAGCCAAGGGAGAAGCCACAACCAGATCAAGCTTGATTATAAGCATGAGGAGCCCAATGAGTACCAAGGATCAGCTGCAATGCCACTTCAATCCAAATGAAGAGAAACTAAAAGCGGCATTTGTCTTGTTTCAAGCTGACACCTTGATGATTTGGGCTAAGGACAAGCTCATTGTCAGTTTTTCACTCATATAGGAAACCATATTCAGTGGAAAATCATTTGCATGGCTGCCCCTCTTGAGAAGAGGAAGCTACTTCTTCTTGCTAGTTATAGGATTTGTTTGAGTCCCTTTTCTCTCTGGTTAGTGTAGGAGTAGGAGTAGACTTTTTTTTCATCAGAAGAAGTGCTTTTGCACACTCTGCATGTCTCATTTGAGGCATGTATGATTTTGTCTTTATACATATTTTTTTCTCACATTGCTCAAGAGGTACCATATGCTAGGCCCTTCGAGAATTAGTAGTGGTACCCAAATTGATTCTCCCTCAAAAGGTTGAACGACATCATGGTTTTGACAGAACCTTAGAGCCAAGGAGAGCACGTTGTGTTTCATTTTGTATTTGAGGAAGGAATCGAGCTTGCTCTTTGTCACTCGAGATGTGGAGAAATGGGCAGCACCCTTAAGAGGATTTGATCTATCCTCACTGCTTTATGGTTGTGCCTTTCAACTAGAGTGAGAGGACCCTTTTGTAGCTTAGTGTTTGTGGAAGAGATATAGATGTCTTTTGTTGCAGATTTATTGAGAAGACCTTGAAGAAAACATGATAAATACGGAAAAATCTAATTCTCACGAGTTGTCACCTAGATAATGGAGATATTTTCTAAGAAAGGTTCAGGCTACTAAAGGAAATGAAAACTTGATTGCTTCTATATGTTTTAGTAATAGAGATTATGCATTTTTTCACACACATGACAAACAAGGGTAGTATGGGTATGATTTGTTTTTTTTAAATGAATTTTTTATGGGAGGTGAAAGAGATATGAAATTGATTCACCGTATCCTTGAGAAATTTTACAAAAATGGAGAGCTTGAACAACAAAATGCTTTGGGATAGCTAGGATGTTTTTTAACAAAAATATGTACTTCAATGAAGGCCCAGATCAACACTTTTCACACAAACTTCAAGGATCCAAAATGAAGGCTCAAATTGGAAAACTTAACTAAACATTGTTAACCTCTATTTCATCATGCCTAAGATAACCTCAAAGGCTAACAAAAAATCTTATATTCATGCTAGGAGTCATAGTGATTTTAAATTTGTTTATTTCATTATCAAATGAAAGCTCTTTTGATAAATGAAATTGTAAATGCCACCAAACTATCACAAGGATAAGATCTTGTGTGATTCACAAAGATTTCAATGTAAGATTGTAACGGGAACAAGAAAACTACTTGCGAACATTCAGAAATGAAACAAACACAATTTTTTCCCAAAAATAATGCAGATTAACTCAAATTTGATTAAATTTATTAGCAAGGGAAATTTTGTAGAACAATATCGAGCTTGTCGGTGGATGTACACTCGCAACCACCTTGACATGATCAAATTTAACACAAAGGAGATAGACGGTGTTTCTTCAGATGGTTTCTCAAAAGGATGGGTTCTATCAAGCTTTTCTCTTAGAAAAAAAGCGTTGTCCCGACCTCTAACACTCCAACCATTTGCACGATAAATTCATGCAATTTATAATACTTCATTTACAACAAAGTTTTCCCCCCAAAACTAGAAAAATTCAAAGCACCATTGTGTGTTACGACCTTGACCGTGACTCCTAGAATCAGATTTGTAAAAATGTTATTAGGTGTGCAGAAGGAAAATCTCTCCAAATATTTCCAGCATTTAATTCTTCACACGGTAAGTTGTTACGCATCTCGTGTGCCACCTACTCCCTCCTCCAGTATTTCAAATTTGGTTCCATACATGCCAAGGAAGAAAAAAATTGGAAAATCAGATCAAGGCCAATAGTCAGATCACATCTTAATGGTAAAAGACATCTTCAGATTTTTCCCACCAAACCAAGATATCAACAGGTCTCTTGCGTGCTAAGGAAAGAAAAATCAGGTCGAATCTGATATTCAGATTACATATTTAATGGTGAAAGATGTTTTTAGACCTTCCCCACCCAACCAGGATACCAAATTAATGTTCCTCTTCATTTGGCGTGTAAGAGACTCCAATAAATGATTAAAAACCATAAAAATTCATATCCCCAAGAGCTTTGGAGAAAAATGGTGGAAAATCAGATATAGATGCACAGTTGTCGTTGATCTCTCTTTTGAATCTGGACTGTCCACATGGGAGATCTGAGTTAAGATGGGCCTAGGGGTTCCTTTTTACTTTTTACACCTTTTTGGAAAAAATGCAAAATTTCTCAATTTTCTCCGCCCCTCCGCCTTTGAAAAATGGGCTTGACACGTGTCCTAATGTGGGTCCTAAAGGAACCACAACTAAATTATGCTATTTCACCTCTTTTTTGGAAAAAGGAAAATTTTCCAAATTTTCCCCACAGCTCCACCCTTTCGCTTTTAGTTTCTGATGTGGGTCCCAGTGGAACCATGCTTCCTTTTTACACTTTCAACCCCTTACTCCACAAAGGAAAATTTTCCAATTTTTCCCCAAAATTTCTGCACCTCCATCGCGACTAGAGAAAATTTTTACTATTCTCTATCGGGCTTGCGGGTCACTTTGATGATTTTAATCTTTTAAATAATAAGGGGAAAAAATCCAAGTTTCCCTCGATGGCCCACCTCCCCACTCTTGACTTATCAAAATGCCATGTGTCTCAATGGTGCATCTTTAGATGGTCCCTAAAAGTAGAGAGCCTAAATGAGTGCGGGTTCACCACGTGTCGCAGTCTGGTAGAGTCTCCTAAAAAACTTGATATTTTAGAGGAAGGTGTCATGTGTCCAAGGTTTGAGACAATCTTCATCGATCATTGAAAATTATAGGCAAAAAGGGAGAGTGAGCAGGAGCCTCGAAGTGTCCTCTTGGCAGTTCTCCAAAATAAAACTCAAGGGCCGGTTCCAAAACATGCACGGTCCCTCCACATGTCTCAGGCCCTTTACGAAGTTGCTGAAATGTCTAAATAAGGGAGACCCGACGGAAACCTCCACATGTCCTCCTGGCTCAACTTCAAGGCCAAACAAAAACATGAGTCCTCAAATGAGCTTCGTTCCTCCACGTGGACAAGTTTTGGGTCGAAACAATCCAGATAGTTTTAGAGTTCCCCACCGATTTGCATGTAACCAAAAAAGGGTGATGTTTCCAATGAATACAGCTTTAAACTTGATGGGAAAAACACACCCGTCAAACCATAAAAATGCAAGAAAACAACTGTTTGAGCCCGAAGATGAAATTTTCCTCAAGGGAAGAGAATTTAGAAATGTTACAGGGTTAAAACACACTCCCTAAGTTACATCCATTCATGTTCTTCAAGTATTTAGGAAAAATACAACAGAGAAAGAATTCTGACTGTGGAAAATGGAAAGAACGGGACAGCCCGAGTTTTTACACCCAATTTATAGGATTTTCAGATGAACAAAGAAACAAGGACACAACTATGGATCCATAAGTGATTCTCACCAGGAAAGGATTGATTACGGAAACAAAATGGAAAATAGAGTCTTTTCAAGCATGACATGGGGAGATAAAATGTGATAGGGGCTATAAACTGAGAGATTTCAAAAGCAAATGGGGCAAGACAAATTTGAGCACCAACACTCTGCATGTCTCATTTGAGGCATGTATGATTTTGTCTTTGTAAATAAGTTTTTCTCGCATTGATCCAGAGCTACCATGTGCTAGGATCTTCAGAATTAGTAATAGAGAGACCCATAGTTGCTTATACAGTTGTTAATTTCAAATAAAAACAAATACAGAGCAACTAAAATCATTTTCGAGACAGTCTATTTTTGGGATAGGCTCAGGGTCAGCAAGTGCAAGCAATCGGGGAGTCCATTTCAGGAGAAGGATCAGTACCAGGATATTATTTATGACTCCATGCCCAATGGATGCAACAAGGCTACTGGTCTCGTCATCTAGTAGGAATATGTCCATGTGAGTCACCAAATTGTTATCTCAATTTTTCCTCCTTGCAAAATTGATCAAACTCGACCCCACACAGGAAGGATTCTAAGAGGCATTTCTATCGAATGAGCCTACATTTCAAATCTGAAAGTTAGGTTGTAGGAGGAATCAAAAATGGAAAAAAACCAGAGGTCAAAAGGATCAAATGACGTCAAAATAAAACCAGAGTTCCAAAGGATCAAACGACGTCAAAAGAAAACTAGAGGCTCAAAGGAGAGAAATGGAGAAAGGATCAAAGTCTTTGAGCTTTACAAATGATTCAGAATGGGCCCAAATTGACTAAGTATGGAAGAATCAATGAAATATTCCACTTTCCTCATTGGCTCTTTCCCAAAGGTTAAGCTAAAGGCATTCCCCAAACAAGTGCGGAGCTTCCATGTATCCCAAAGTCAAAATAGGGACAAAGCGGGCCCAAAAAAAGACTAAGTATAAGAGATGAAGGAAGCTGCCAAGTGTCTCAACAATGTACATTAATAGGCATGACCCAAATAAGAGACTCAAACAAGTGCCAAGCCTCCATGCATCCAAGGTCTGGAAAGGGACAAAATCAGCTGTTGAAAATTCAAATGGGGTAGAGCTAGTGGAAGGTGCCACGTGTCCAAATGGTGCATCTTCAAGGGTCAAAGAAAGCGGTGATTCCCAAACAAGCACGGGATCACCGCCTATCCTAGGTTTGAAAAGGGAGAAAGAGCGTGCCAAAAATGACTAAGTATAGAGAGCCATCGGAAGGTGCCACGTCTTAAAATGATGCACCTTCAAGGGTAAAAGAAAAGGAAAACCACAAATGAGTGCCATCTCGCTACGTGTCCTAGGGCCTGAGAAGATGAGGTGATTGTTGAAAAGTAAAAAGGCCCACAGAGGTCTCCATGTGTTGTATCCATGTAACTCTAATGGTAAATTCTGAGGGTAGTTTCCAAACATGCACAAAGCCTCCACATGTCTTGGGTCAGACACAGTGCATCCTCCCGTAAAAAGGACTCAGGTAAAATATAAATGAAATATGGAAGCTCATGGATGGTGCCATGTGTCTCATGGGATAAATTTCAAGAGTGAGGGTAGGGAGAAAAAATGAAATAAATGCGGGGCTGCCATGTGGACTTGGTGCGGATAGACTCATTTAAATATTACACGCTCGCGACCCGATTTTAAATAGCCATATATTTCAACTAGAAACTCATATTTGGATGGGAGAAGACTTTTTGGAAAGATCTCAACCCCCTCTATACTATGGAAGCATAAAATATTATCTTTAGTAGGATTTGGTGGGTGAAAATTAAGAAAATGTCTTCACGCCATTAATACTGAGAATCTGATTGCTTGACTAACTACTAGATTAGATTTGATTTGATCCGTCATTCTTTTCCTCAACACGCCAAATAGACATAGGGAACCAGAATAGAAATATTGTAGGAGGATTTGAGAGGGGCATTGATTAATGGTGGTTGAGCTTTCAAAGTAGGATTCAATGCATATCTCGAGTGGTTGAAGCAGGATTCAAATTTTCCCTCCTCTCTCTCTTATACTTTCTATATATTGTAAAGGAGGGAATTTTCAAAAAAATTCATCTTCTCTCCTATCCCCCTCTCTTTCTTCCTTAGGGTATAATGCAAAGTCTAAGCCTCCTTTCATGGCTCTGTAATGGCATTATCTTGCCTCTTGCCCACTAATGATGTACTCTATGAACTCATGGAGCAATATAATATGTTTTATGATGCATTTTGTCCATCCTTCCTTATTTTATTGTCTTGTCTTGCCTCTCGTTATTACAGGGGTATACTATGCATATTCTTATGTATATTGCAGGTTCGGGAGATGTGCTTAATGGGTTTTGAAGTGGTGTTTTGTGTGAACTCTATCTACGGTATGTGGTGCATCTTGTCCTCCCTCTCCTCGCCTCACCTCTCTCCACTTTAGGTAGTTTGATTCATGATCAACCACTTCCTTTTCTAGTTTATCACCACTTAGTGTAGGCTCTCTTCACCCTCTCTCCCTCCTTGTCTCATATGAATGGTTAAATTAGGATTAGAATAGGTTATCTCTACCTACACTCGAGTAGATTACGAAGTACGAACCAAATTTCTGGGAGGGCCATCTCGGGTTTTCAAGCCCCAAAACTTGAGAGATGGCCCCATGTTGTGCAATCACACCAAATTCCCCTCTCACAAATGAGGCCATTCGGGGTGCTATGATTCTACACTAACAATGAAATTACACACCACCTTAGAAGTAGTTCTTTTGAATGGAATGGCTTCTACCCACTTTTTGAAGTAGTCTGTAGTAGGTAGCACATGAGTATTTCCAACACTCGATAATGGGTTAAGAGTTCCAATGAAATCCAATCCCCAATATTGAAAAGTCTCATCAATCAATACATGTTTTAGCGGCAAAGTAGCCAACTTAGGTCTACCAAAAAAATTATGACAGGCTTCACACTTACCTACCCATTTTGATGCATCTCTGAACAATGTAGGCCAATAGTACCCAACACGAAGGATTTTATGGGTAATGATAGCAAAAGAGAAATGGCTTCCACAAGCTTGATCATGAAAAGCTGAGAACAACTTCTTCTATTTCTCTTTGTCCACACACTTCAAGAATCTTCCATCTATGCCTCGCTTGAACAAAGCATTCTCCCATAATACATATTGTGCAGACCTTAGCTTAATAGCCCTCTTTTCCTTGGCACTCAAGTGAGATGGACACTCTCCATAAGTAAGAAAATGTGCAATATCAGCATACCATTCATTTGTTGAACGAGGAAGAGGACAACATAAACATTAACTGCGTCTTTGGACAATTCTAAATCAGCTCCTTTAGCAATAAGATCACAAAAGCCTTTACCCCAAAATAGATTAGTTTTCTTGATATCAAAGTCATATTCTTGGACTTTTGTTACCCAATTTGGTAAAATATAAATGAAATATGGAAGCTCATGGATGGTGCCATGTGTCTCATGGGCTAAATTTCAAGAGTGAGGGTAGGGAGAAAAAATGAAATAAATGCAGGGGCTGCCATGTGGACTTGGTGCGGATAGACTCATTTAAATATTACACGCTCGCGACCCAGTTTTAAATAGCCATATATTTCAACTAGAAACTCATATTTGGATGGGAGAAGACTTTTTGGAAAGATCTCAACCCCCTCTATACTATGGAAGCATAAAATATTATATTTAGTAGGATATGGTGGGTGAAAATTAAGAAAATGTCTTCACGCCATTAATACAGAATCTGATTGCTTCAACTACTAGATTAGATTTGATTTGATCCGTCATTCTTTTTCCTCAACACACCAAATAGACATAGGGAACCAGAATATAAATATTGGAGGAGGATTTGAGAGGGGAATTGATTAATGGTGGTTGAGCTTTCAAAGTAGGATTCAATGCATATCTCGAGTGGTTGAAGCGGATTCAAATTTCCCTCCTCTCTCTCTTATACTTTCTATATATTGTAAAGGAGGGGAATTTTCAAAAAAATTCATCTTCTCTCCTATCCCCCTCTCTTTCTTCCTTAGGGTATAATGCAAAGTCTAAGCCTCCTTTCCGGGCTCTGTAATGGCATTATGTTGCCTCTTGCCCACTAATGATGTACTCTATGAACTCATGGAGCAATATAATATGTTTTATGATGCATTTTGTCCATCCTTCCTTATTTTATTGTCTTGTCTTGCCTCTCGTTGTTACAGGGTATACTATGCATATTCTTATGTATATTGCGGGTTACGGGAGATTTGCTTAATGGGTTTTGAAGTGGTGTTTTGTGTGAACTCTATCTCTGGTATGTGGTGCATCTTGTCCTCCCTCTCCTCACTCACCTCTCTCCACTTTAGGTAGTTTGATTCATGATCAACCACTTCCTTTTCTAGTTTATCACCACTTAGTGTAGGCTCTCTTCACCCTCTCTCCCTCCTTGTCTCATATGAATGGTTAAATTAGGATTAGAATAGGTTATCTCTACCTACACTCGAGTAGATTACGAAGTACGAACCAAATTTCTCACGGAGGGCCATCTCGGGTTTTCAAGCCCCAAAACTTGAGAGATGGCCCCATGTTGTGCAATCACACCAAATTCCCCTCTCACAAATGAGGCCATTCGGGGTGCTATGATTCTACACTAACAATGAAATTACACACCACCTTAGAAGTAGTTCTTTTGAATGGAATGGCTTCTACCCACTTTTGAAGTAGTCTCAGTAGTAGGTTAGCACATGAGTATTTCCAACACTCGATAATGGGTTAAGAGTTCCAATGAAATCCAATCCCCAATATTGAAAAGTCTCATCAATCAATACATGTTTTAGCGGCAAAGTAGCCAACTTAGGTCTACCAAAAAAATTATGACAGGCTTCACACTTACCTACCCATTTTGATGCATCTCTCGAACAATGTAGGCCAATAGTACCCATAACGAAGGATTTTATGGGTAATGATAGCAAAAGAGAAATGGTTTCCACAAGCTTTGATCATGAAAAGCTGATAACAAATTCTTGTCTTTCTCTTTGTCCACACACTCCAAGAATCTTCCATCTATGCCTCGCTTGAATAAATCATTCTCCCATTATACATATTGTGCAGACCTTAGCTTAATAGCCCTCTTTTCCTTGGCACTCAAGTGAGATGGACACTTCTATAAGTAAGAAAATGTGCAATATCAGCATACCATTCATTTGCTGAACTGAGGAAGAGGACAACATAAACATTAATCTGCGTCTTTGGACAATTCTAAATCAGCTCCTTTAGCAATAAGATCACAAAAGCCTTTACCCCAAAATAGATTAGTTGTCTTGATATCAAAGTCATATTCTTGGACTTTTGTTACCCAATTTCCTCTCTTAGTTCCAAAATCTTGTTGTGTAAGAATAGAATTTATGGTTGTATCAGGTACAAACACAACAAAGTGAGAATGAAGAATATAAAAATGAAACTGCTTGACAGCTTTGACCACTACAAATACACGTTTCTCCATCATAGTCTATTAAAATTCATGAGCTTTTAGAGCATAGCTAATTAAGGAAATTGGAATTCCATGATCCTCAAAATTCTTCTTAGTTAGCACAAGCCAAGGTATTCTCTCAGTAGCATAGCAATAGATGATACAATATTTTCTCGAAATCAAGACATTTTAAGATGGGAGTTTTAGAAATGGCTTTCTTGATACCTTCAAATTATTCCTTACCCTCAGAAGTCCAACCAAATTTTTTCTTTCCTTTCATCATGTGAGCAATTCTCATAGTTAGTTCTGTAAAATCAGGAGTGAATCTCCTCAGGAAGTTTATTTTACCAAAGAAAGAGTGAACACCCCTTTTTCTTGTGGGAAGAGATATCAGCTAGATTGCTTGAAATATTTCTGGATATATCTTGATTCCTTCTTTGGAGACAATATTCCCAAACAAATTTCCTTAAGTAACACAAAAGACAGATTTCTTAGGATTGAGAGAAACTCCATGGTCTCTACATTTCTGGAGGATTACTTCAAGATGCTGAAAGTGATCTGCCCTTGATTTGGAGAAAACTGTCAAATCATCAAGGTACACTACAATGCACTTTCCCTTTAGACTTCCAAAAGCCAAGTCCATTTCCCTCTAAAAGGTGGAACCAACATTGATAAGACAAAAAGGAATTCTCTTGTAGGCAAAGGTGCCCCAAGGAGTAGTGAAATCAATTTTGTGTTGATATGGGGTACTGACTTCCACTTGATTGTATCAAAAGAATCCATCAAGCATAGACAACATCTCAGAGCTTGTGAAAGCTTGCAAAACTTGATCCATCTTGGGAAGAGGATAGTTGTCCTCCAGAGAGGCCTAATTTAAATTCTTGAAATCCACATAGATGCGAATCTCACCATTCTTCTTCCTGACATGAACAATTTTGGCAATCCATGTTGAATGATGTATAGGGAAGATGATCTTTTCCTTTAGCAACTTCTGGATCTCTTGAAAAATAGTGCTAGAAACGTTAGGATTGTATTTCCTTTGTTTCTTCTTGAAAGGTTGATCCCAGGTTTTAGAGGGATAAAGTGTTGCATTTCCTTCAGCTGGAAATCCTTGATATCATCATACAAATAGGCAAGAACATCAACATACATTAGTATTATATTTAATTCCTTCTTCTTCTCCTCTTGAGTGCAGCATTTTCCAATGTTCACCATCTTGGGTTCATCAAGACTCCCAATATTAATCTTTTCACATTCAATAGACTACCGAGCTCCTTGGGAAGCTTTAGACTTAATGTACCTATCATGCTTATCAAACAGATCTTCCAAACTCACCAGCCCTTTAGGGATCTTGTTACCTTTCAATTTTATGTAGCCATCTTGATCCATCTCTTCCTTGATATCTCCTTCATTAGAGGATACACACTCTCTAGGCAAGGTCTCACTTCCTTCAAAATACAATTGGTCAAAATTATCCTTAAGCTCCAAGAATGAGAGCAAGTGTTGATTCCTCACCTAGATTTCTCTCATGAGAAATTTACCATTGAAATGATTCATAGGCCCAATGTACGAGATAATGCAAATAATCAAGTTATTAAAATTATACTTTAACAAACCACGTCAGAGGACAACAAGTCCCTTCTCTTTAATGGGAGAGGTTTCCTTGTTGAAAGCAAGGAGAAAAACTTATACACGGATGTACAAATTTCAAAGTGTGGATTCCTGATACTTTGAAATGTTTTATGCCCAAAGATCATCAATATGAAAGAATGGAAGAATTAAGGAGATGAGAGAGGAAGAACATAACAATACCTTTAGGAAATATAGATGACAAAGTATAACCTTATACGTATTGAGCTAAGGAGATGCAAAGTAAAATCATTCACTTTCATAACAGATATAATTCCACAGACACAAAGTTCCAGAATTTATATAAACAAGAACACAAAGTTTCTTATCATAAAAGATGGATGATTCAAAAATTTTCAAATAAGGAAATAAGGAATAATAGAGGAAGAAAAGGGAAAAAGTTATGTATTTTTTTATTTCAAATATATTACCTCTATAAAGTATCAAGATCCAACCCTAAAAATGGCATGGAGAAACCATTAAATAGCTTCCAAGAATGGTTACATTTGGTTACTAAAATGATCGAATGGATTCAAGAAACTAACATCTTAACTTCTCCAATGCCTCGACCACTTCCATACCGAGTGGAAAAACCAGATGCATTGAATTGTAAACATTCATCCTGGCCTTTGAAAAATTTGAATTTGAGCTATCTACGTGGGATAGACTTAACTAAAGTGGGTATGAGGACACCTTTTGTATTTTATACCTTTTAGAGAAATGGTATTTCAAAACATTTTGGCCCACCCACCTGCTTTTGATAAAGGCTTGAAACGTGGCTTCACTTGAGGGGCGACGGAGTCGCGGCTCACTTTTGTAATTTTACCTCTTTTCAACGCGGGCTCAAAAACTCAAATTGCTCCACCAACCCACCTCCCCACTTTGACTTTTGATGTGGGCTCAATATTTGACTTTATCCCTTAGCATGAGCAGGGCTACATGTCACTTTATAACTTTGAGTTCTTTATGGAAACAAAGCCCAAATTCCCAAATCGTTATGATGGCTCACTTTCCCTCTTTGACTTTTCAAAGCATCAAAACATAAAAAGGGCCCACCTTTCCGCCTTCACTTGAAACGTGACCACGTGTCCCTTTGTAGTCACTGATTCATAATTTTTGTGTTTTTTAACTAAGTCCCTTTTATTTGGCAGGGCCACATGCTTGACCCTAGACACGTGGAGGGCTAGCACACATTTTGGACATGCCTCTATACTTTTCCTTTGAATTTACGCCGAGTTTGCATGTGGAGGCTTCTGCAAACCCTTCTATACTTAACTTATTCAATGGCTTGCTCTGCCCCTTCTTTGACTATGACCACGTGGCAAGTCAACACACACTCGAAGACCCTTCCTCCAGTTATTTATACTTATCCGATTCAGGCATGCTTCCCAATTGACTTGTTTGAGACCCTAGACACATGGAGAGCCGGCGCTGGTTTGAGTTTCCACTTTTGATTCACCCCACGAAAGGGTGCTTGAGATGACACATGGCTCCTTTCATCGGTCTTGGACTCTCCTTTGACTTCAACCACGTGGTGAGTTGGCACTCATTTGTAGACCGACCCCGTGGTCTCACTTCTGAAGTTGCTTTGTTGAGGCATGTGGAGGCTTCCACTAACCCTCTTATACTTAGTTGATTAAATGGTTGGATATGTCCCTTTTTTGGACTTGAGACACGTGGAGGGCTAGAAATTTTTTTGGGGAAACTCCCTTAGCTTCGACCCTTGAAGTTACGTCGATGAGAAATGTGACACCGTCCGCTGAACCTTCCATACTTAGCCAAATTGGGCTTATTCTATCTTCATTTCGAACTTGGGACACATGGAAAGCATACACCTATTTGAGGGCTATCCCTTAGGCCCTTCCCTTGGAGTTACACCATTTGGATGTGTGGAGGCTTTTACGCCATATGAAACATGGAAACATCACATTCAATCGAGAGATGTCCATGTACTACCCGTGGATGTTGTGGAAAATTTTGACAGGAAAGATATGCCTGTCGTTCATGATATGGAAAAATTAAAAAAGGGAAAACCCCACCTTTACGCCCAAATTTTAAATTTTTTTCCATGGAATGAAAAACTACAAACAATACCAAGCTCTATTCAATCCATAGCCAAAGAGAATGATTGACAATGACATCCAAATCAAGGAAAATATTTTCAAGCAAAAGCATAGATTACTCCATGGTACTGACTAAAAATTTTCAAAACTTGACTTCAAAAGAGGGGAATTATGAGGGTGACAACAGCTGGCTCTTTCTAGAGATGACTTGACAGAGGAACGAGGCAAGATCGAGAACCATAGAAATTTTTTGGGAAAGCAGACTAGTTCCTTATCCATTGGGCAAATAGATTCAAAGGTAAAACCAATATAGAAGACAAAACACATGAAAGGGGAACAAACCAAAAAGGAAAGAAGGAAAAAAAATACAAAGGAATGACCAAAAACCAAAACACTATACACAATATACAAAAGGACTGCCTAGTCACCTAGGACTTGAAAAAATTTAAATACTACCCACTATAAGGAATTGGGAGAGGAGATCCATCCATATAATCCAAATGGAACAAATTTCCTCTAGTAAAGTGCCCGATCTTGAAAGGACCAAGTAAAAGAGAATCAACTTACCATGCCTTCCTCATGGTTCATGTATTTTGTCCCACAACAGAACAATGTCTCCCACTTGAAAATATTTGGGTTTAGCTTTCTTGTCAAATAAAGCTTTCACCCTGAGTTGATGAGTGGTATTCTATTAAAAACTTGCAACCTTTCTTCGTCCAACTTTTGGAGATACATGATCCTTTTTCCAAGGAACTAGTAAAACTTGAATGTTTAAGAGCCTTCATTAGATGTAAGGCTTGTAACTCCACCGTATTCTTGGTAACAATGAAATTCAACACCATACACCACTTGAAATGGAGACATCCCAATTACTCTTTTGGGTGTAATTCTATCTACCCAGAGAGCATCATAGAGATTCTTGTGCCAATTCCTCTGAGAGTCATTGACAAGCTTCTGAATGATGGTTACCATATTCTTATTTGTTGATTCTACTTGTCCATTCCCTTGGGGGTAGTAGTCTAAAGAATGAGTAAAGGAAAATTCCATAATCATAGAAGAAATCCATCATCTCAGAAGAATAAAAATTCAAGCATTATCATTCACAATCTTGCTTGGTACCCCAAACCTTATCAATATGTTCTCTTTGATGAAATTACACACCACCTCAGAATTAATGCTTTTGACTGGAATGGCTTCTACCCACTTTGTGAAGTAGTCTATAGCTAGATTAGCACATGAGTATGTCCAACACTTAAAGATGGGTTAAGAGTTCCAATGAAATCCAATCCCCACTTTGAAAAAGGCTCATCAATCACTACTAGTTTTAGTGTAAAAAAATCCAACTTAGGTCTCCCAACAAAATTTTGACAAGATTCACTCTTACCTACCCATTTTGATGCATCTCTAATTAATGTAGCTCAACAAGTACCCAACACGAAGGATTTTATGGGTAGTGACAACATAAGAGAAATGGCCTCCACAAGTCTGATCATAAAAAAATGAGAATAAATTATTTTGTTGCTCTTTGTACACACACTTCAAGAATCTTCCATCTATGCCTCGATTGAACAAAGAATTCTCCTATAATACATACTATGTAGACCTTATCTTAATAGCCCTCTTTTCTTGGCACTCAATTGAGATGGAAATTCTCCATAAGTAAGAAATGTGCAATATCAGCAAACCATTCACCTATTGAATTTAGGAAGAGGATAACGGGAACATCAACTGCTTTCTTTGGAAAATTCTACATCAACTCCTTCAACAATAAGCTCACACAAGCCTTTACCCCGAATATATATTAGTTGGTTTAATATCAAGCTCATATTCTTGGAATTTTGCTACCCAATTTCCTCTCTTAGTTACAAAATCATGTTGTGTAAGAATAGACTTGATGGTTGTATCGTGTACAACTACAATAGAGTGAGAATTACTGAATATAAAAATGAAACTGCTTGTGACTTTGACCACTTTGCAAAAAGCATTTTTCTCCGTCATAGTATATTTCAATTCATGAGATTTAAAAATATATCAAATGAAGGAAATTGTAATTTCATGATCCTCAAAATTCTTTTGAGTTAGCACGGTAGCCAAGGTATTCTCTCAGAAGCATAGAAATAGATGATAAAATCCTTGCTGAAATAAGGACATGCTAAGATGGGAGTTTTAGCAATGGATTTCTTAATACCTTAAAATGCTTCCTTACCCTCAGATCTCCAACCAAAGTTTTACTTTCCTTTCATTGTGTGAGAAATGCTCACAGTCAGTTCTACAAAATCAGGAATGAATCTCCTCAAGAATTTTATCTTACCAAAGAAAGAGTGAACACCCTTTTTGCTTATAGGAAGAGGAATCTGCTGTATGGATTGAACTCTTTCTACATCTATCTTGATTCCTTCTTTGGAGACAATATGCCCTAGAAACTTTCCTTCAATGACACAAAAGATAGACTTCTTTGGATTGAGAGAAACTCCATGTTCTCTACATTTTTGGAGGACTACTTCAAGATGTTGAAAGTGATCTTCCCTTGTTTTTGAGAAAATCTCAAATCATCAAGGTACACTACAACACATTTTTCCTTTAGAATACCAAAATCCAAGTCCATTTCCCTATGAAAGGTGGCACAAACATTGATAAGACAAAAGGAATTCTCTTGTAGGCAAAGGTGCCCCAAGGAGTAGTGAAAGTAGTTTTGTGTTGATCTGGGGTACTGAATTCCACTTGATTGTATCAAGAGAATCCATCAGGCATAGAAAACATCTCAGAGCCTATGAAAGCTTGCAAAAGTTGATCTATCATGGGAAGAGGATAGTTTTCCTTCAGAAAGGCCTGATTTAAATTCCTGAAATCCACATAGATGTGAATCTCACCATTCTTCTTCCTGGTAGGCACAATGTTGGCAATCCATGTTGAATGATGTATAGGGAAGATGACCTTTTCCTTTAGAAACTTCTGGATCTCTTTAGAAATAGTTCCAACAACCTTGGGATTTTATTTCCTTTGTTTCTGTTTGAAAGGTTTGATCCCAGGTTTCAAAGGGATAAAGTGTTGCATTTCCTTTAACTGGAAAGCCTTGAGATCATCATACGAATACGCAAGAACATCAACATACATTTTTAGTATATTTACTACCTTCTTCTTCTCCTCTTGATTACAACATTTTCCAATGTTCACCATCTTGGTTTCATCAAGACTCAAAATATTAATCTTTTCACATTCAATAGACTACCGAGCTCCTTGGGAAGCTTTAGACTTAATGTACCTGTCATCCTTATGAAACAGATCTTTCAAACTCACTAGCCCTTTAGGGATCTTGTTACCTTTCAATTTTATGCAGCCATCTTGATCCATCTCTTCCTTGATATCTCCTTCATTAGAGGATACACACTCTCTAGGAAAGGTCTCACTTCCTTCAAAATACAACTGGTCAAAATTATCCTTAAGCTCCAAGAATGAGAGCAAGTATTGATCATCATTAAAAACCTACCAGTTATTTGCATTATCTGTACACTAGGCCTATGAATCATTTTAATGGTAAATTTGTCCTAAGAGAAATATGGGTGAGGAATCAACATAGACCACGAGATTGCTATAGAATAAGCTTTATTTTCATTTCTCTTGCACAACTTGAATGAAGAAAGCATCAAGAAACTCAATGGAATCCTAGACAAGATTTCTACAATGTTTTAATATCTTATTCTTCACTTGAAAAATATCTATGGCTTGTTTCACAATCAGCTCTGCATCACCACAAACACAAATATTCTTCACTTCCATTTATTTCTCCATATTCAATCTAAATATGAGTGCCTCATATTCAGTTGTATTGTTTGTATTTTCAAAACAAATCTTGAAAGAAAAAGGATGAATGTTCCCTTCTGGAGAGGTCAATACCACTCCAGCTCTAGAACCAGCTAAAGAGAATCTTCCATCAAACTCGAGATTCCAAATGCCATTGGGGTCATGAATCACTCCCTTAGGAAGTTTTACCTCATCTTGTGACATGATCATGTAGTTACCATGCCCTATATCTTCATAGAGTATCTGTGCTTTTGGATCATCAGTATTTTGCACAATGTATTTAGTTTGTTTCTTAGGTAGTAGCTTCTTCATTTTTCCATTGACCAAGATCAAAGCATGTGACCAATCCATTTGAATTTCACCTCCTACCTCCTTACAAAAATTTCTACTCAGCAACATCCCATATGAGGGAGGAATATCAACTACCAAAATAGTGGCTAAGACCCTTTTCTCTAGAAAATAAGCAAAAGCTACTTGTGCATCTTTAATTCTTCCAACCAAAGACACTTTTCTACTCTCCATGGAATAACAGGAACCAAAGGCACATGTTAGGGTCAGGCCCAAATCATGAGCTACTTTTATAGGCATTACATTGTTTGATGCTCCTGAGTCTATAACACAATTACTGAGTTTATGGCTAGCTATAAGAAGAGTCACATAGAATGGTTCAATTTTCTCATTAGGGGAAGTGACTGAAACCACAAGGCTTGATTGAGGTGAGGAAGAGGGAGTGGGAAAAATACCTTTAGAAGTATTGGATGAGGCTTCGGATTTGGAATTGACAAATTTTACCATCTTAGCAAAAGCTTTTGGGTGGGTTTTGTAAAAGTCTACCTCTAAAATTTAGATTTTATTCTTTTTGAGGTGATCAATGATATCAAAAGATCTAGAGGTAGATGGGGCATCATTTCCAGTACTTGAGATAATTTTGATCTATCGGTTTTAGGATTTGAAGGACAAGAAATTTTGGAAATAGAAGAAGGAGGAGGATTAGCATTACTAACCTTTTGTGTGGGGGCAGTTGGAATAGGAGCTCCTCTTCTTGCAACCACTAGAATAGTTATAGGAAACTCCTTGTACTTCTTAGAAGGCTACATCACTTTTTCTTTTCTATATGCCACTCTTTCATCATATCCATCTTCATCATCCATACCTTCAATGGTGAGGAAATGAACTTGAGATCCACCAAGCTCCTCTAGTTCTTCATCAACCTCTTCTTCTGGTTCTTCACATAGTTCATTAAACTCCTCATCATTAGGTTCTTCAACTTCACAAGTTGCATTAACTGGAACCTTGATGGGTGGGCCTTCAATAGCCAATCTAGTCTGAGAAGAAAGTAGATGGTTCTGGGATGAAAATTATTCCTTGGAAAATCTTGGTAAGGGGTATGTTCAGCCAATTGTTTCTTGATAGCAATGAGATCATTTTCAAGCTTCTGTACTAACTCATCAGAATTGGATCCATGGGAAGAGGAAGAAGAAGATGCTTTATACTACGAAGGTTCTCTTTTCAATGTACCAGACATGATTAAATCATCCTCAACACTAATAGCTAACCGTTGATCAACATCTAGAGTTGCAAGGTTAGATCTCCTTAGTGCATAACTCACTTCAAACATCTGGGCATTGACGAAGAAGCACTTTGGATTTCATCCACTAGACAAGTGTTCTATGGAATTTTATGAATTAGCTTGTTGAATTTAGCCATAAAATCCCTCATGGGATCAAATGGTTCCTTCTTGATATGAGATATTTGAGCTAATAGAGCATGCACATCTTCAGCAAGTTTGAAATGCTACTCAAACTGAGTTGTCATGGTGTTCCAATTAGTGATCATCCCAACAGAAGATGATAAAACCAATTAGCAACATTGTCCTACAATGTCTCCACAAAAATCTTGATAGAGACATCTTCATGTTCAACCCCAAGAATCCCACATGCAACAATGAAGGTTGCAATGTGTTCATCTAGATGAACTTTCCCATCACCCCGAAACTTGGGAAAAAAATTCTTGTTACCCCTAGGTAACTCATGCAATGGCTGAGGAAGAGAAAGAGGCCCAACCTATTGTCCCCAAGGAAAAGGGACTGCCATCTTTGGAAAAATTGACTGAAGGGGAACTAAAACACCAGCAAGTATCAAAGCACGGAGATTAGGACTGAGATGTTCCTGAGGAATGCTATCCTTGGAATTTCTGTTTTTAACAGGAGGTGTGCTTGTAGAACGAGTTCCTCTATTCCTTCTTGCTGGAAGAGAGAATTTTTGTTGCTCCAGAAGTTAAAAATGGGAATCCTCAACCCCGAGATATTTCTTCCCATGTGTATACCATAGATTCTCTAGACCAAAAATGATCTTGAAGTTGTTCTTTTAGAAAGGGATCCATTTGAAATGAAATCCCCAGTGAGTCGCCAAAAACTGTTGGGTTTTTAAAATGATACTTTAACAAACCACAGATAAGGGGACAACAATTCCATCCTCTTCAATGGGAGAGGTTATCTTATTGAAAGAAAGTAGAAAAAATTATATACAAATGTACAACTTTCAAAGTGTGGATTCTGATACTTTGAAACGTTTTATGCCCAAATATCATCAATACAAAAGAATGGAAGAATTAAGGAGATGAGAGAGGAAGAACATAACAATACCTTCAGGAAATATAGATGATAGAGTATAACCTTATATGTATTGAGCCAAGGAGATGCAAAGTAGAATCATTCACTTTCATAACAAATATAATTCCACAGACACAAAGTTCCAAAATCATATAAACAAGAACACAAAGTTTCTTATCATAAAAGATGGATGATTCACAAATTTTCAAACAAGGAAAGAAAGAATAACAGAGGAAGAAAAGGGAAAAAAAAATTGTATTGATTAATTCAAATATATTACCTCTATAGAGTATCAGGATCCAACCCTAACAATGGCATGGAGAAGCCATTAAATAGCTTCCAAGAATGGTTACATTTTGTTACAAATGTGTGCATGTGTTGTTTTTAAGCTAATGCTACATGTGAGTAAAATACTAACACCTAAATAGTATTAATCAGGAAGAATCAAACAACATATTAAGCACCATCATGATAAGAATTAAACAAGGGTTAGATGTTAAACATTCATTAATACAAAACTTTGAACCTAACAATGTTTAAACATCTAAAAATCCTCTATTCTCTAACAACATATAAATGAAGGAACCTAAGTAGGCTCCATGGCTATCAAAAATGGTTGTCCTTAATGTTCCAAGAACCTAGGAATGAGGGCTTGTCAAAGTTGGGCTACAAGACCCTTTTGACACCTCCCATATGACCTAAGAACTTAGGAAAGAGGCTTAACTCTTCAAGATGATGAACTCTCAAGAAAACAAAAGCAAGCTCTTAGTCTATTTTGCTATATGCTTTGCATTTGCTTTCTCAAGGAGTTTAGGTGTAGGTATAAAGGTAGAAGGAGGGCTCCTTATATAGCCCAATGGATAAAGGAAACACTTCATCCCTTTGCATATGGGATAAAGGTAAAACATGATTAGGAATGGATAAGGTTGCTTTATAAAATGTAACCTTACTTTAAAAGGGTTTAATTTATGCTTAGCAAGTCATGGGGGTTGGAGGGGTTCTTTAATTAATCAAAGGTGATTAACTAATAGGTAGATGTGAGCTTATAGAGGCTAATTAGAGGAATATTAGTATGATTTAGGCTATTAGAAGGGGATTAAATCAATTAAATATTGATTTATTGGTTAAATGGAAGGGAAAGCTAATTAATTAGTCTAGGTAGAAGGGGTGATTTATTAATGGAAGGTCGTTAATTAGGGTATTTGTTGGATAGGTGACTTAATTAATTAGCTTAGTTTAATTAATTAATGATGATATTAGGGAAAATGAGCATTATTGACAATATGTCATCAATTTGCCAGAAGATAGATAATTAGCACAATTTAAGTATTTAAATTGCTTGGGCATAATTATGGGTGTCTACATTTTCCCCTCTTTGTGGTGGCGTAAGTAACGCCACTTGAAAGATAGTATATGGAAGAAAAATTTGAAGGGATCGAAGAAAAATTAGTAGGAGGGAGAGATGCCCCTTCAAGTGTCGATGGGGTTTTGAAAGAAGATAATCGACAATCGAAAAAAAGTGAGAGATAGATAGAAGAATGGGAAGGGGCAGGATGCCCCAATGAGAGAGAAGATTAGAGGTGAGAAGAAGGTGATGTAGAAGAAATATGGAGGAGGGGAGAGAAGAGCTTAGCCTCTAGTTGTGATGTATTGGAACACTTTTGATGTCATCATATTACCATAGGAGCTACGTCATCGGTCCTTATGAAAAATATAAGCATATGAAAAAGGTAGAATGACATGAAAAGCCATACTATGAAAAATTTTCCATTGCTAAAAATAACAACTCCACGTAACATACAATAATACAATGCAATACGAGAAGGAAACAAGCTCATTTAACAGGGAAAACAAGTACGAACACACATACCCAACCCAACAACGGTCAAGACAGTTGTACAAATGTTTTGTTATCAGTGCTGAAGAGATCCACAAGTTCATGATTGATGACAAGGGTTAAAAATGATGCCCGAACAAGGATATATGCAAGGGGAAATGATAATGGACATGGGGTCGAAGAAAGGCATTGTGCATAATTAAACGACACCAGGCAAAAAAACGTGCCCCAGAGTATCGACGAAGCAAGCAGCTAGCTTTGTAGATGGTTGTGAATCCGGTGATCTGTGAGTCATATTAATTAGGGAATATGTGAGACAAACTAGCAGGATATGGAGAAAATACCATGCGTAAGACACAAGTTTCAGCCGTAATAAGTAAGTTACCATTTTTTTAGGTTTTTTACTTTATAGGATTTTGTGAAAAATTTTGCCCTGTTTTTGGATTTTTGACATATTTTATTGTTTTTACTTTTCTATGTTGTCCAAATTGTGGTGAACAGTAGAAGAAAATAGAAAAAAGAGAATGAAGGGCCTAAGCGCAACGAGAATGAAAGTGCCCTAGGTGGAAGAAAGAAGAAACACGTGACAAAAATGTCCTTATTTAGTGGAAAATTAATAATAAATAGTTATTTTTAAAAAATAATTATTTACGAGAGTGTGGATAAGAAGAAAAATCACCTAGGAGCAATAAAATTATTTGAGGGATAAGAAAGGGTTATCAGACAACAAAAAATAACCCAATACGGTGAAAAATAAGAGAGGAAACAAATAATTATTTAATAAAAATAATTATTCCATGGTGAATAGAGGAGAAAACGATGATCAAAACGGGCCTCTAGGCCCTCCCGATGGTGAAAATGGGTTAATATACCCCACCTAGGGGGTAAAAACATCACGACCAATTCATTTTAACCGAACCATTTAGAATTTTTACTGTGAGGCTCTGATATTGATGAGGACCATGGTGATCGCATGAGACCGAGTGATACGCATAAATGTAGTCCTAGGGTACCAGCGGCATGCAGACGATGGCCCCTTCGTGAGTATCAAACCCTTGCTCATTAATGTAGGTCATTAATGCATTAAATTTTGCTTTTAGCCCTAGGAAGTCACGTTGGCATGCAGGCGCATGTGTCGGTCGGGCGCAGGCATCCTTTCGGGGTGCACACGCAAAAATACATACGCACACATGCATAAGCATGAAGTACACACACCCACACGCACACACACATAACACATGTGTGTGCATGTGCACATATAGGAAAGGGGGTGCACACACCTAAGGGTACACGCGCACAAGTGCAAGCACCAAATGTTTGGCGTACATGCGAAAAAGGGTGCGCAGACACCCGAATGAGGGCGCAAGTGCTAGAAGATGAACACACATGCACACATGCCCAAAAGGGCACGTAGGCATCCTAGACTGGAAGAGAAAAGATGGGAAAATTTCAAAAAGATAAAACTTAGAAGAATTTTTAGGATGTTTGGGTTAACCCTAAAATGGTAGATAGATTTTTAGAAGAAATGTTAGTAACTGATGAGTGATTTGATATTTTACAGAGATGATTTCCAATTTTACAGACATGGGAGCACCACTCTCGGATAACAGAGCTAGAGGGGAGTATGCGCCGGTGAGACCGGTGAGCCATGGCGATACTTCTCGAGGCGGTGGGGCTAGGCCCTATGTCTCAGATGCCTTCCATTACACTAGATCATGGCCTACTGACTGCACTAGCCGAGTGATGGCATAGCGAGAGTCAATGTTTCAGATTGCCCATAGGGGAGATGACGGTGACCCTTGAGGATGTATGGCAGATCCTTTACGTGTCAATTATAGGCACCTTGATTGAGTACAACTTAGATGTAGGGCTGATTAGAGCAGCCTACAGTGACCTTTTTGATGTAGATGATATTCCACACAACGGGATGACTATAGCTCTTCACGAGTGCATCTCCGACCCCACATTGCATTGGGGACCTCTCTATATTATGCCTCTTATCAGTGGGTTTTTACTCACTGATAAGATAGGGACATCATTCCCAAGAGGAATGTTACCTTTGGTTCATGGCATCTTTAGCGGCAAGAGATACTGCTGGGACAATGCATTTTGGCCCACTTATATTGCACCTACATGTGATTACATACTATGGTCAGAAGACCATGAGTCCAACTTCTTTACTACAGATCTGGTCATGGGACCATATTGCCATTGGATGACCTGCAAGCACCTTGCGTGTCCGAGACCCAGATGATCCATCTTACATGACATGGGTAGCAGCAAGTGGTGATGTACGTGGCCACCTTGACAACCTATTTAGATATAGGTGAGAGTTCGACAAGCTGCCAGTGATAGATGTTATCTGGTGGCCTTACAGACATTTCTAGTGGCCAAAGGATGCCATAGAGCTTAGCGTGTGCTTGTTCTCCAAAATTCACCCCTCAAGGTAATTTTGATAACATGCATCAAATTATTCAGTCCCGAGAAAGTAGATTGATTCAAGGCCCGAAATCATGTTTTTGGGGCCCCCTCGGCTTCTCTCTAACTCTCCCATCCAAGAAGAAATCCCAACGAGTTAGAGAAAATGGAAAAAATGCAAAAAATAAGGTTGCAGGATTGTTTTAAAGCATTTCGGGTTTGAAGGGTTCGGGTCATACCAATGTTCGTCGTACCAAGTTCGCGGCTGAAATACAAAGAAAATCAGCTAATTCAGACATTTTTGTCCTAGGCGGTTTGCGATGACGGTGGGGACATCGGGACGCGAGGATGTGAAAAGCCGAAATGGCCAAAAACAGGGAAAATCATCAAGTTTTTCTTTCGCGCGGTTTAGGACAGTCAGGACAAAAGTACGCATGGGACGTGAATCGGCCGATTTGCCGAAAGATGGTCCATTTTAGGCAGTTCAGGGATTTTCATCCGGGACATCTGGGACAAAAGTACACGCGAGACGTGAGGGACGTGAAAAGCCAAATCGGCCGAAGGCAAAGAAGAAAAGTCAACGTTTGACCCGTGAAACTTCAAACGGCCATAACTTTTGACTCCGAGCACCGATTTTCACAAAATTGGAATTTCAAGATTTCTTATTTTTAACAAGGGTAGATATATTTAAATAAAAGAAACATATTCGGCTCCAGTCAGTTAATGCTCATTCCCGTCAAATGACAGAAAACTCCTGCCAGACCCAAAATAACTGCCCGCACTCAGAAGGCCATAACTTTTGCATTTCTCAACGAAATCACACAAAATTGGTACCGTTGGAATCATGGCTCTGAGCCTGATGTACAACAATCAAGAAATTTCAGATTTGATGAGAGATTTATTGAGATTTTTGAGAAAACGTGGCTGGATTCATAATAGTGTTGTATTTGGTGGTTGGGAGTGCAATTAAGAGGCATGGTCATCATTATTTCTCTGCCGCAGCACATGGGACAGTATGAGGAGCCTTTTGCAAGTAATATATAATCATTTTACTCCATTTAATGCCTCTTACAAGTGGTTGAAGGACAGATTTCGGATTTCCATTTTCCCTTCTCTTTCTCTTCTCATTTTTTCTATAAATTGGAGTGTTGGGCTCATTGTAAAAGGAGGTAGTTTTGTAGCAAAGCTCTACCAAAATTGCTTTGTGAAGCTGATGTGTTACAGGCCCTTGTTTTGGACTCCTTGCATGGTGATCTAGGCCCTTATCTTGTAATAGATTGAACTGTGCATATCATGAAGCAATAAAATATAAGTTTGTGGATGCATCTTCCCCTGCTGTGTTTTCTTGCATTCTTCTTACCCCTTCAACCTTGATTACAAGAATATTGTGTCTATTATTATGTTCATGCAAGGATCCATTATCATTGTGTATGTTTGAAATATTGTTGTGAATGCATTTTGCTAGATTATGGAGAACTGTCATCACCTCTTCTAGTGTGCACTTTGCTTTACGTATTTCACGCATTTGAAGACTACTCTCACACCCTCCTTTTCTGGTGTATCACCACTTTAGTGTAGGCTTTTATTTTATGCATTCTCTCTCCCTGGTCCCTTGGAAATTTAGATTAGAATAGTTAGTTTCCCTGCATTAGAGTAGATTGTGGTAGGTAGTTTAGGAGCAAGAACCAGCTTTCTCTGGAGGTCTATCTCAAGTAGCAAGTCCCACAACTTAGAGATAGTACCCATGTTATCCAATCACACCATGAGTTCAAGTATATGCACTTGTATAAACATAGGGGTGTTGTGATTCGATGATAACAAGTGCTTAATAGAGAACTATATCATTAGCGATCCACGACTACATTATAGAGTTGTATCAAGTTGACAGTGCAGCGGTAGCTTGAAAAAGTACAGGGGGTCCCATAGCCAGACATTTGGTATGCATGCAAAGATTCGAGAGAGTAGACCACGAGGCCTCACATACCAAAGTGGCACGAGCTCAAGCGATTTTTACACAGGTGGTCCCCTGCATGGGACCCAACATGACAAGTGCGGGATCTAGGGACCATAGTAGATTACATAGCTTGGTATGCCACCTGTATTACCCGTCATCTCACCATTCCATAGGAGGCACAGGTATCAAGTGCTCATCCACCTATAGATATGGCATGGTTTAAAGAATAGAATGAGAGAAGTGGGGCCGGATCCAAAGGATCCTTTTTATGGAATTCCTCATGATGGGTAGGGTGTCGCACGGGCATAGGGAGGCGAGTCCCTAGGGCCTAGTACAGCACTAGTTCAACCACCTAGAGTGACGGTATTAGAGTAGGGCCATTCCTCTAGAGTGTTGTATGGACCATCCCAAAATTCCCCGAGACTTCCTCACATCTAGTGGCATAGATAGCCATAGTATAATAGTAGTTACAACAAGCCTTATCTAAGAGAGATATAGCGAGAGCCGAGAGAGATGAGACCCAAGGCTGGTACGTGACAGTGACAACAGAGTGTGATGAGGCCTTCACTCACATTGTCACATTACTTTCAAAGTGAGACCAAGCTCAGGCCCAGGCTGGCCCAGGAGATGACAGAGTGACACGATGGAGTCAGATTTGAGAGACACTGGCACAGGGGGCCTAGATACTGAGTCTCCTACACCAGTCCCCAGTTGCAGTGTAAATGGTCATTGCGTAGAGAGATCATGCATATACAAGATCACAGGTCCTTCTTGCACAAAGGGATCGAGTCACAAGCTGATTTACAAACTGTGACTATCGAGAGAGATCAAGAGGCTACCTCCGTGAGATAGGCTGAGGCTGATTTAGGTAGAGTGACAAGCGAGTTTGATGTTTCCCTTCAGGTAGCCCTCGCCTCTGGAGATGCTGACTTGATACATGATGCCATGAGGCTTGGTGGCAAGGATTTATTTTACAGGACTGCCTATTATAGGGTAGTTCCTCCAGAGCAGCGAGTGGTACTTCATTGATAGTCAGGGTTGAGCACAATAGGTTCTCGGTCACGGAGATCGTGCCATCGATAAGGTCGGTGAGGCACCTATACTTGAGCAACTAGCCGGGCAGGCCATCTCAGCCATCATTGTTTCATCTCCCAGGTGACATCTGGGAGTCCCAGCCGAGGGCGAGAGCTGCGGTTGAGCTCCATATTTTTGTTGTACAGATTATTTGTATACATGCCTCTTATAAAGGCTTGATGCTTTCGATGCATGCCCCTTTTTTATGGAACATTATATCTATGATGTATCATTTTGAGTACCGATCTGGATAGTTTATACCTGTATAGATATGCGGACATTTTTATGTATCATCTTTGTATGCCTCAACTAAGGAATTTTTATATAGATTACTGATGCATATCCATTTTGTTGATATAGATGTATATGACACACATGTATATAAAGGATTACTTTTTGTGCTTAGATATAGGTTTTATGAGATGATGTACTTTTTTTTTGTTTTCGATGCATGTGACATGAGTGGGCATAATTCTATGATGTAAAATACCCTTTATCAAAAATTACTCTATGTTGAATCTTATTGCATGTTGCTTGTTTTGATTCAACACTTATGGATGTGTTATGATGTTGTCTGATTTTGTACTTGCATGTATGTTATCTTGATGTTTGATGTATACATGTGTTGTGGATGTTAGATGATAGATCCTTAGATGATATCAAATGCATTTCTCATGTGTTATTGTAGATGTATATGGATGGGATGATATGATGATAAGGGTGTGGGGGGATAGATTTTGATATTTGTGATCCCTCTTGCCCCCATTTGATGATACAATATGTGATGATTAGCTTAGCATTCATGTATGATGTATACTTAGCTGTTTCTTGATATATGATGTATAGATGATGTTAGATGTGATGATAATGATGGTAATGTGATGTATGATAACAAAACAATGCACATGTAATAAACACAATCAAATGCTAAGAAAGAACACAATGAATTAACATAATACACCATGATTCACTAGCATGCAAAAACACACCTCAATATGTACAATCAAGAATAAATCTAAACTAAGCAAGAAAAGATGAATCCTAACAAAGTATGCCCAAGCAACAAACAACTGAAAGTAAAAACATAAAACAACAATACAAGCAACAAGCAAAGCAAGAAACAAGACAATGCAAGTAAATATTTTTGTAAGATTTGTTTTCATGCAACAATTTTCTATTGTTTTTGGTGTTTTGAAACAATTTTATATTGTTTAGGCTTATGCGAAATGATTTTCTATTGTTTTTGTGTTTCTTGACGTTTTTGAATGTTCTTACAGTTTTTTAGAAACAATTTTATATTGTTTAGGTTTTTGTGAAACAATTTTCTATTGTTTTTGTGTTGTTTTCTAACAGTTTTCCAGAGCTATGCATAGGTAACCAAGAAAGCGTGGATGCCCCTAGCATTAGATGGGGAATATACAAGGGCAGAAGCCACACACTTATGAATAAGAAGGTGAAGTTGTTGAATTGCCCCCAGCGTAAGATGGGAAATAGCGAAAGACCATACCCCTCATAGATGAATAAAAGAAGACAAAGCCAGATCAAGGCTAGATAGGATGGGGCTCACAGGGAATCACGAAGGTAGGACTAGGGCTAGGCCAAGTAAAAACTACCCTCTAGATGCAAGATTCCTATGAACAACGAATCCTCCCAAGGCGTGGAAACCGGTTTTCACCCAAGGACTTGTCCAAAGTGCCACAATTGCATGGTTTTCACTTGTGGATGACTTGCTTTCTCTTTTTTTTTTTTTTATCCTTTTTGATGTTTTTGTATTTTTGATACTTTTACCATTTTTTTTATTTTTGGACTTTGTTGCACCATGTTTAAGCATAGAACTTCTTAAGATGCATGGCATTCATGGGCTCACATGCCTCATCACCATTGGGGTGAGAAAGTTTTTATGCCCCTGTTCCATACTTGGCAACTATAACATAGGGTCCCAACCAATGTGGTTCGAACTTCCCTTTCTTTTCTCGTTCCGCTCTGGTGTTGAACTAGTTCTCCTTCATGACTAAATCACCAACCTCAAACTGACGAGGGATGATTCTCTTGTTGTAGTTTCTGGAGACTCTGTTTTGATATACTTTTAGGTGATTAAGAGCGTGAATGCGCCTCTCATCTAGGATCTCTAATTCATCCAAGATTTGCTACCCGGTAATCCTCATCTTTATCCAAATAGTAACTAAGAGAGATTCTAAAGGAAAGAAGTTCAATTTCTAGTGAGATGATATATTATATCCCAAATACTAGAGAATATGGTGTTGAACCTATAGGAGTGCAAATGGAGGTTCTATAAGCCCAAAGGGCTGGATGGATTTGTAAGTGCCAATTATGACCTATTTTGTTGACCATCAAATCCATTATCCTCACCAAAGTCTTGTTTGTGGCTTCAGCCTGTCCATTACCTTGAGGGTAATATGGCATGGACCATTTTAACCTGATTTGGAACCGTTGATAAAGACCTTTTACAATTTTGTTCTTAAATGACTTCCCATTATCTGTAATGATGGCTGTGGGAATTCCATATCAACAAATGATATGATTCATGATAAATTTAGAAATCTAGGCTCCTATTACATAGGTTAAAGGGACAGCCTCCACCCATTTTATAAAGTATTATGTAGCTGTCATGATGTGTGTATGACAATCAAATGAGGTAGGAGTAAGTTTTCTTATCAATTCAAGTCCTCACTTAGAGAATGACCATGGGGTAGTAATAGGTTGCAATGGTTGTGATGGAGCATGAATGAAGTTTCCTTACTTTTGGCAAAGTACACATTTCCTAACATAATTGCAACAATCGGTTTCCATGGTAGGCCAATAGTAACCTACTCTTAACAATTTCGTAGCTAAGACCATTCTGTTTGTATGTGCTCCACACACCCCTTCGTGTATTTCTTTGATTGCTTGGATTGACTCCGTCCATATCCAAAAACGTAACATTCCCATCATAGCCATGATGATAAAGTGTACCTCCTAAAAGGGTGTAATGGGCTATTTGGTGAATCAGGATTTGCTTTTTAGAATGGGAGATATCGGGAGGGAACGTGTTGTCCTTAAGATAGGTAAAGATGGGCTCGTACCACGGGGAATTGGGACCAACAACATCACAAGCCAGGAAAGATTCTGGCATGTCATACACGGGCTGACGTAAATTTTCTACAAAGAACGACATGTCATTATTCCCTGGTGGAATATGAAGCATAGAACCCACTTTGTCGCCATGGCATCTACCGATCTATTCTGTGCTCTTGGGATTTTTTCAAATGTAATGTGCACAAAGTACTCCTTTAGAGTTTCTACTAGCTTTTTGTAAGGTATGAGCTTGTCATCCTTAACTTTATATTCATCATTAACCTGTTTGATAATTAACTGCAAATCACCAAAACCTTGACATGATGAATATTCCACTTGATAGCTAGCTTCATTCCTGTAATAAGTGCCTCATACTCTGCAATGTTATTTGTGTAAGGGAAGCCTAGGTGAAAATCTTGCGGTATAGGATTGCCAGAAGGAGTAATAAGGACTACCCCTGCACCTGAACCGTGAAACGTAAAGGACCCATCAAAATGTATTTGATACATGAAAAATTATTCAATGTAGAGAAAGGAGGCATCTGAAAGATCCATATTCAAAGGTTTAGTGCCTTGCAAAGGTGCTTCTACTAGCCAGCAAACAAGTACTTGTCCTTTAACTAATTTCTGATGTACAAATTCTATGTCAAACTCACTAAATAGAATGATCCAATTAGCCATTCTACCTATGAGGGAAGGTTTAGACAGTAAATACTTGAGTGGGTCAACCTTGGATATTAGCTTAGTTTTAGTATTCAATAGGTAATGGTGAAGTTTTTGAAAAGTAAAAACTACAACCAAGCAAGATTTTTCAATTTGTGGATAGTTGAGCTCATAGGCAATGAGGGTGTGATTGAGATAATACACCACTTTTTCCTTATGACCAAGGTCGTATTGGGTGAGCAGCACACCAATAGCAAATTACGTAGTGGAAATATAGAGCAAGAGCGGTTCTCCAAGAGTTGGCGGCATGAGGACAGGCGGATTAGCCAAGTATTGTTTAAGCAAAGCAAAGGCTTGTTATTGCTCATGTCCCCATATGAAAGTGACATATTTTTTAAGCAAGTGGGTGAATGAGTGAAACTTATCTGCAAGTTGGGATATGAAGCGGCGAATGGCTTGAATTTTCCCTTGTAAGCTGCGTAATTGCTTGATATTCTTAGGTGGAGGCATTTCAATAATAACCGACACTTTAGCAGGGTCTACCTCAATACCCCATCTTAATACAATGAATCCCAACAGTTTCCCTGATAGCACACCGAAGACACACTTCTTTGGATTCAACAAAACTTTGTATTCTCATAGGTCTTCAAATATAATCAACAAAATGACAGGGTGATCCTCTCTTGTTTTAGACTTTCCCGTGGATGTCATCCACATGTCCTCTATGATATCATGAATCATATCATGAAAAATTACTATCATGGCCCGCTGATAAGTAGCTCCTACATTTTGAGGCCAAATGGCATCACTTGATAACGAAAGGTGCCCCAAGGAGTCATAAAAGACATTTTTGCTGATCTTCTTCAGCTATTTTGATTTGTTTGTATCCGAAAAATCCAATCTCATATCCTGTTGTTGAGTCGAAAATCATGTCAATATTTAGCAACGAAAAATCATCTTTAGGGAAAGCCTTATTAATGTCTCTAAAATCTGTAGATTCGGATACCGACAGTGATTTTTCTCTACATGAACAATGTTTTATATCCATTCGAATAATCAATAGATGGACGAATCCTGCCGCCATAAGCAATATTTCCAACTCTTCTTTAACTAGTAAGGCCACTCTTGGGTGCATCTTTCAAAGTTTTTGTTTGATAGGCTTAGCGTCTGCATTCATAACTAGGTTGTGCATGACCAAAGTTATATCTAAGCCTGACATGTCTTTGTATGACCATGCGAACACGTATATAAACTCTCGCAACAGCATAGTGAAGGTCTTCTGTTCTCTAGTAGAGAGTGATGCTCCCAATTTTACTATCTTGGGATCTTCTTTTGTAAAATTATTAACATCAATGGTTTCTTTGAATAGTAATTTTGATAAGTCCTCCATGCACATAGGATCAGGAGGAAGGTTGAGATATTTGTCCAAGGATGTCTCCACGAGATTTTCATCCCTGGGTGTGGTCAATTTGTTTTTCCTTTGATTTTGTTACTTGTTTTTGGCCAATGCCTCAAAGAGGTTTTCACTGTGTGACTTGGACTTTGATTTTTGCTGAGGATTTACTTTGGAACTTTTTCCCTCACTTTTCTTTAAGTTTTGTTGACCACGAAGCTTAGCCTCCTTGCCGAAGTAGGCACAGGTATCTAAGTCAATAAAGAAACCCTTCTTGTGATCTCCAATGGGAATTCTATCCCTTATGCCCATGAACTCCGTGATAGCCTCGTCATTCTCAAATAAATCTAACGACATGTGATGTTGTTGGTCCTATTCAATAAGTGAAGGGTATACAAAGTCAAGGTTTGGTTCCGTGGGGGTTATGGTTAAGACAACGTTGTTCATGAAAAGGTTTGTGGAGGCCAGATCCTCATATTGGCTACAATGGGAATCCGTATCACTATCTAGATAGTCAAAGCTATCCTCACAATCAGAACAAGTAGCGTCTCGGTCATTGGGGTGTGCTCCATAAGGGCGAACCCCAATGCCATATCTTTCTATTTTGAAATGCAACAGGTACTTGGCTCCCTCTGTCCTTGTTCAATTCTACCACATCCTAGACCATTGTAGCCCATGGAGTACATCATTGTTCTATATTTCTCATATTCCAAGGTTCAAACAGGATGGTTGAATATCCTCTGGGACCCAAGTTGTAGGTGGATCAAGTAATTTTTCCTCAGCTAACAAGCCTCCAAGTAAGAATGACCCAATGGTGTGTTCATTTCTAGGTCTCCAAAAGCAATAGTTGGGTCGACCTCTAGTCTTGGGTGATAATGAGAGGTCTAAAACCAAGAGCGCTTGTTGTACATTATATTCTCTGCAGCCATATTCAAGGATTTTCATCTCCCAGAATCAAAAGGATATGTTGAAGTAGGCATACCCCACGAGTGCAAGAACTCGAGAGAATCCAAATCCACCCAGGATTCCATGGCCTCAGATTGGAGAGGGACAGCTATATCAGCAGAGGGACATGCATATGTACCCTTTTGTGTAAAGCTATTGAGAGCTCTATAGTGAGTGAAGGGCTCTGAATCTCCTTATATTGTAATGGTGTGTCCCTCATGCTTCAACTTAAGGAATTGATGAAATTTCAATGGCACGAACTACATGGCATGAATCCATGATCGTCTAGAAGCATATTATACGAGAGTTCCAAGTCTAGGACATGAAATTTTTTTGATGGCAAGTGGGACCCACCTCCATGGGCCGCATGATTGTGCCTGTTGACTCCCTTTCCACATTGTCATATGTGGTGATAGTGATGATATTGGACTTAAGATCTTCCTTAGTATGTCCTAACTGTTCAACCAACTTGAGTGTGTAAATGTTTAACCCAGATCCGTTATCCACAAGCACTCGTTTGATCTTCCTATGGGTGACAACTACCTCAATATATAAAGGAATATTATGTGTTGGATTCTCAGTAGGGATCTCCCTATGGTTGAAGGCAATATGTTCATTTGGTATGATGTTTGCCACTGCAGCTTGAAGGTGTGTAGGATCGACCTCTAAAGGCACTCCCGACCCCTGAAGAGTTTGGTATAGAATGTATTTATGCACATTGGATATCTTAAGAAGATCTAAGATCGAAATCTTAGCAGACATCTTCTCAAGTTGTTCTAAAAGGTTATATTTACCAATTTGTGGGGTTGACAGAGAAGGTTCTAGAATCACGAGGTGGGCACGCCTTGTTACCATAGTGCAATCCTTTCCCTTGATTCGGATAGTGTTGACATGATCAGTAGGAGAGCGAATACATCCAATAAAATCATAATGATTGTTGTCTCTTTTGGTGTACAAGTAATTCATTACTTTATAACCTTGGGATGACTCTCCCCAATCTGGATTTGACTTCTCTAACTTATCATGGTTGGGGAATGGTTCTTTATATATCCCCATTTTCTCGTTAGGTGTCTGTGTTTTTCCTAGGTTGTCCACCTCTATCTCCCCATTTTCAATGAGGTCTTGAATATAATGACAAATTCACAGACATTTGTCTATCTTATGTCCTTTGACACGATGCATTTTGCAATATTCATGCTCCTTGTACCATGAAGGTTTTGGAGCATTGTCATCAAATGGTTGTGTCGTAGGATATGTCATCATGTGGGCCGCATCCAATTGTTTTAGTATAACTAACAAAGGTTCATTAAGAGAGGTGAACATTCTTTGCTTTGGTGGTGGTTGAATTGGTCCCTTGGTTAGTTTAAAAGGTTGACCAGTTTGGACTATTTGTACACGTTTGGAATCAGTGATCCCATCTCCCACCACATTTTTATTTTTGTTAAAAACCTTCGGATTCTCCTTGGATTTGACATTTTGATTATCTCTAGATTGGGTTTTGAGGGTACCTTTGGCAATGAGATCTTTCTCTATCTGAACCCCTTTTTCGATGACCTCCTCAAAAGTGCAAACACAATGCATTTGGAGGTGGAAAGATAAATCCGGGTTTAGGTTGGGAACAAAAATACTAACCAGCTATTTTTCAAGGAAAGCACAAGGGAAGCGACTAGCTATTTCTCTCCACTATAGGAGGAAGCTGGAAAAAGTCTCATTAAGGCGTTGCTTGGTGCCACATAAATTTGTAATGGTGACATCACTCTCTATGTTGTATGAGAAGTGACGCACGAACCTTTCTGCTAATTCGCCGGTGAAAATTGATCCTCGTGGTAAGCGTGTAAACCATTCCAGGGCTTGACCTCTGAGACTCTTGGGAAAAGTTATGATGAGATAATTGTCACTATAAGACACCTATTGGCATGCCATATAGAAATATTTGACATGATCCCATGGATCTCCTTTCCCTTGATATTTTTCAAATTTTGCATATCAAATTTCTTAGGAAAGGGTTGAAGGGTCATTGTCTTGTCAAAAGGATAGTGGCATAATTATTCATATTGGTACTTTCTAATGCTCCCTATTCTCTCTTGTAGGCTCGTGAGTGTCACTTTCATAGACTATACCTCTTGTGTGAGCAATTGTTCTCTAGTGGGAGAAGCGGGGATGTATACGCGATGATACCCTGTGTCTTCTTCTCCTTGGTTTTCTCTATGGATTTCATTGATCTTAACCTTAGGCTTCGACTTTTGAACATTCTTGTTTTCTTCCTTCTGTACATGGGAGGTTAGCAAAGCTAATTGTTGGCTTAGGTTACTAATTTGTTGTTGAATTGTGGTTTCTTCTTCTAAAGGTTATTCCTCCTCGTATTGTGGAGGTTCTTCACCCATCTCATGTTCTGTCTTGTTTCTACGTGGCACTTTGATAAAGGGTATTCTATGCCCCACCACTTTATCATTCCCTACATTAGAGGTAGAAGCATGTCCATGTGTCAAAATATCCTCCATATTGATAAGGGGGTGTTCTTCCTCAGTAGCGTTATTTGCAAGTGGGATTGTTTCCTTTTTAGTGGGTAATTTGGCCCCCAATTCTACAACCCATGCTAGCACTCTATCCTTATTTCTAAAAAGAAACTCGTCTAATAAAGTGGGGTCAAAATCAAATTCTACGTGTGGGGATTCTAATTCATTTCCACTATGATCGACCATATCTTCTATCTCTTTTTCTACAAAAACAAAGGTCCTAGATCATGTCCAATGAAGGGGTTTAACCCTTATCTATTAGAGGCTTCCCAAGCTTGCACTTGTTGTTCCTCGTATGTCTGTTTCTTGAGTCCTAATCGTGTTTTAGGAGCCATGTTTTTGTGATAGTTTCACTAGGGTAAGTTGTAAATGTGTTCAAAACTTTGTGACCACCCCTAAGTGAAATGCAAGATGTATTGTCAAGAATATGAGTGAAAAACAATGTGAGGATACCAATGTGGTAGAGTGATAAATCACCAGTGACACAAATGTTTGGTACCTAAACCTATCCAATGAAATACTTCTTAGACTACGTCTCAAAGAGCAGTTTCGCGTCACAAGATAATTAACGAGATGTTCTTACTTATGCTAAGTTCACGAGAATGAAAAAAACATAAGTAAACACAAAAAGTCAATGTGACCTCCTAACAAGATATACTAGGAGCGAGCTCAAACTTGATTAAGACCTATATCTCAAAAAGTGCCAATTACAATTTGTGAATGACACAACAATATCACCAAGATATGTTGACCAAACTTTGCGAGAAAGTAAGGTATTGATATCAAGGTGGTATTGATATAACACACACAAATGGTAACACCCTAGCACTCTTCAAAATCAAGGTAATAATAGAATCAAACTAAAGAGCTCAAAGTATAGCTAGGAATAGTTAAAAATGTGCGTAGCGTAACCTTACAATATAGATATTTATGTAGAGTTTACAAGAAATAAGATGTAAATATCAAAATTGTAGTGATATGATACAAACAAGTTAACCCTTCTAAGGAAGTTCAAGATGATGAACTGCACCTAACTACAATGAAGACCTTGACATGGGTATCAAGATCACAATGGCCACCAATGACGTGAATACGCCTCCGCACACTTTAGACATTTCACTTACCCAGCCGCAAACATGGATGGGCATAAATGGACATAAAAGTGACAAAAATAGTCGATTGGTAACACAAAAGTAGTCACCCTTATTTTGATCAACAAAGTGTCAAAAGAATGTGAAGGAAGAAAAATCAAAATAGGGATGAAAATACGGCTTCACTTTGGCGAGTTTTGCCTCGCCCTAAGGTAAGTAAAAACTAAGTGAAAGTAAGACGTCACACATTTCAAAATACAAAGATGTTTCATAACTCAACATTGTTTTAGAATGGTCAAAGTGGGCTCTAGCCTAAGTATAGTTTCCTAGGTGGTTCTCTCATCCTAGGTGTTACAAAGACTATCCACGAGTGAGACGATTTACCCAAAAAGTTGCAGACCGACTAGTTTGGGAGTATCTCGACTTATCCCCTTCAATCACAAAGTGGGTAGTAAATGCATTCATCGTGTACATAAAAGGGTCGTATAGGGACAACTTGTAACTCTATCTCACAAAGGAATCACTAGTCGATAGGTAGTGTGGAGCACTTCCCGTTTCATCTACAAGGTTCCCTCTTGCGTGGGCTACATTGGGGTTCCCGAACCACCCCCATTGTTGTAGCTTAAGGCGTTATGCCAAAGGGATTATGTTCCATTTGAGTGGAGAGGGACGTACCCTTTTTTGAAACATGTAATACAATGTTTTGAATATGTTGTTTGTTTTATCTTTTTTAATTAGGTGTGGTTTTCTCGAACACCATTTGGCAACCTGTATAACAACTATATTAGTAGTTTTTTTCTAACTTTTGTTTTGATTCCTCCATTTCTTTGACAAGTGATGGTGTTTTGGTCCTGTATGACAATTTTTAGTAGTTTTCCATCAAAAGAGAAGGCACCATTTCTGATTCTCCAGATCATCCAAGGACGCAAGAGAAGAGCATACGTGATGTCTTCAAAATCCAAATAGATATCAAAATGAAAAAACTCTTTAATTCAACTATGCCAAGTTAACCAATTCCAACTCAAATATTTCTAACAACCTCAAAGCATCAAAAGGACTTAAGAATCATTTCTGATTCCCAAGATCACCTCAAGGGACATGAGGGAAGAGCATATGCAATCTTATTCCTATAAGTAAACAATGCAAAATATTATCTAATCAAGTACAAACATGTAAAAACAGCTTGTAAAGACAAGTATATGATTAGATAAAACCTGTAAGAATGTTAGAACCTCAACACATTAATTTCAAAAGTATGAAATGACACCTGTGCCCCTTTTTTAACGCCTGTATGCAGGTTAGGGCGTATACGCCACTCTTCCTTTTTTTGAATTATAGTTTATATGCGCCACCCAAGAGGCATGTGCACCACAAAATCAATGCATGCGCCACTCTGTGTATTTTTTGCTTACCATGCACCTGCACCACTAGAGAGGCGTGTGCACCACAAAAACAATGTATGCGCCACCTTCAAGAAAAATAGATAGAAAAATAGAAAAAACACTCATGCCACTGGAAAAACGTTTGTGCCACCAAAAAAGCGTGTGCACTACCATGAAAATGTGTGTGAGATTGCTTTATAAAACAACTCCAGATTCCAATAGAACGTCCACGTCACCAAAAATGTGTCTGCGCCACTAAAAAAATGTGTGTGCTCTGGTTAGGGTGTGTGTGTTGATTTGATAGGTTTCAGAATGCAGTGAAGGTACAATACGAAATGGTGTCTGTGCCTGAGGTTAGTGTATCTATGTGCTTTGGTTAGGGTGTGTGTGCCGGGTTAGTGTGCATGCGCCAGGGTCGGTAAACAGAGAACCAAGTTTTGACAGTGTGCCTATGCCACCAAAGAGGTGTGTGTGCCACAAAAAATGTGCTTACACTCCTAAAAATGTGCCTGCGCTAGACCTACAACCAAAATACGGCAAAAAAACACAAGAAAACTCACAATATCTAAAATTTTGACAAGTTAGCTTAAGAATGGAAATTACCCATTAAAATGATGGCTATGAACATGAAGTTACACATATCAAATTAGCAAAAATTCCAATAAAATGGACATTAATTACTACATGTGCATATAAAAAATTAGCCAAAATAATGAAACTTAAACTAAAATGCCATGGGACTAAGTGTCCCACCAGGCGTGCCAAATGTGTGCATGTGTTGTTTTTAAACTAATGCTAAATGTGAGTAAAAGACTAACACCTAAATAGTCTTAATTAGCAAGAATCAAACAACATATTAAGCACCATCATGATAAGAATTGAACAAGGGTTAGATGCTAAACATTCATTAATACAAAACTTTGAACCTAACAATGTTTAAACATCTAAAAATCCTCTATTCTCTAACAACATATAAATGAAGGAACCTAGGTAGGCTCCATGGCTATCAAAAATGGTTGTCCTTAATGTTCCAAGAACCTAGGAATGAGGGCTTGTCAAATTTGGGCTACAAGACCCTTTTGACACCTCCCATATGACCTAAGCACTTAGGAAAGAGGCTTAACTCTTCAAGATGATGAACTCTCAAGAAAACAAAAAGCAAGCTCTTAGTCTATTTTGCTATATGCTTTGCATTTTCTTTCTTAAGAAGTTTAGGTGTAGGTATAAAGGTAGAAGGAGGGCTCCTTATATAGCCCAATGGATAAAGGAAACACTTCATCCCTTTGCATGTGGGATAAAGGTAAAACATGATTAGGAATGGATAAGGTTGCTTTATAAAGGTAACCTTACTTTAGAAGGGTTTAATTTATACTTAGCAAGTCATGGGAGTTGGAGGGGTGATTTAATTAATCAAAGGTGATTAACTAACGGTAGATGTAATATTATAGAGGCTAATTAGAGGAATATTAGTATGATTTAGGCTATTAGAAGGGGATTAAATCGATTATTTATATTGATTTATTGGTTAAATGGAAGAGAAAGCTAATTAATTAATAATAATTAATTAGTCTCTAGTAGAAGGGGTGATTTATTAACGGAAGGTCGTTAATTAGGGTATTTGCTGGATAGGCGACCTAATTAATTAGCTTAGTATAATTAATTAATGATGATATGAGGAAAATGAGCGTTATTGACAATATGTCGTAAATTTTCCAGAAGATAGATGATTAGCACAATTTAAGTATTTAAATTGCTTGAGTGCAATTATGGGTGTCTACAACAAAAATGATGGAACTGATTCAACAAACTGACATCTGAACTTCTCCAATGCCTCGGCCATTTCCATACCTAGCAGAAAAACCAAATGCATTGAATCCCAAATGTTCATATGGCCTTTGGAAACTTTTAATTTGAGTCATCCACGTGTGAGAGATTTAAACTAACGTGGGACTAAGGATGCCTTTTGTATTTTGTGCCTTTGAGATAAATGGAACTTCAAAAATTTTTGGACTTCCCACTCGCTTTTGATATAGGCTTAACACGTGCCTTCACTTAAGTGGTGACGGAGCCATGACTCACTTTTGTAATTTTACCTCTTTTCAACGCAGACTCAAAAACTCAAATTGCTTTGCCGACCCGCCTCCTGCTTTGACTTTGGATGTGGGCTCAACATTTGGCTTTATGCCTTAGCATGAGCGAGACCGTGGGTCACTTAATAAATCTCACTCTTTATGGAAACAAAGCCCAAATTCCCAAATCACTCCGATGGCCCACTTTCCCACTTTGACTTTTCAAAGCATCAAAACACAAAAAGGGCCCAGCTTTCCACCTTCACTTGAAACATGACCATGTGTCCCTTTGCGAGCCAGTTCATATTTTTCTTTTTTTGACTAAGTCCCTTTTGTTTGGTGGGCCACATGCCTGACCCTAGACACGTGGAGGGCTAACACACATTTGGGACCTGCCTCCATATTTTTCCTTTGAAGTTGCACCGAGCTGACACATGGAGGCTTCCACAAACCCTTCTATACTTATCTGATTCAATGGCCGCTCTGCCCCTTCTTTGACTATGACCACATGGTGAGCCCAGTACACTTAGGGACCGACTCCTAATTCTTCTTTTGAAGTTGCGTCGAAGAGATAAAGGATACTTCCACTTGGTTCTTTATACTTAGCCAATTCAGGCTTGCTTCCAACTTGACTTGTGTGGGACCCTAGAAACGTGGAGAGCTGGCGCTCATTTGAGTTTCCCTTTGGATTTTCCCCCTGAAAGGGAACCGAGATGACGTGTGGCTCCTTCCGCCGGTCTTGAAATCTCCTTTGACTCTAACCACATGGTGAGCTGGTGATCATTTTGAGACTGGCCCTTTGGTATCACTTCTGAAGTTGTGCCGTTGAGGCATGTGGAGGCTTCCGTCGACCCTCATATACTTAGTCGATTAAATGGCCAGATTTGTCCCTTTTTCAGACCTGGGACACGTGGTGGGCTGGCGCAAGTTTGGGGAACTTCCCTTGGCTTTGACCCTTGAAGTTGTGCCACTGAGACACGTGGCTTTGTCTGCTTAACCTTCCATACTTAGTCGATTTGGACTTGTTATGTCTTCATTTTAGACCTAGGACATGTGGAAAGCCTGTGCTTATTTGAGGACTGCCCCTTGGGCCTTGCGCTTGGAGTTGCGTTGTTTGGATGCATGGAGGATTCTCGATACCATATGAAATATGGCTATGCCGCATCCAATAAGAGATGTCCATGTACTACCCGTGGATGTTGGGACAAAAATTGACAGGGAAGATACGCCCATTGTTCATGACTATGGAAAAGTAAAAATAAAAGGGAAAACCCACCTTTACACCCAAATTTTAAATTGTTCTCCATGGAATGAAAAAATATAAACAATACCAGGCTCTATGTGATCCATAGCCAAAGAGAAGGATTGAAAATGACATCCGAATGAAGGAAAATATTTTCAAGAAAAATCACGGATTACTCCACGGTCGACTCAAAATTTTCAAAGCTTGAATTCAAAAGAGGCAAATTTTGAGGGCGATGAGAAGGATGTACATAGAACACCGGTATACGGAGGTTTCGAGTAAGAAAAGTTAGAAGGTGGGATATACGTAGCAGGTAGATGATGATGGAATATACGAGAAGTGGGGTCGAGAGTGGTAGGAATGGAGACAGACATCCCGTATATGATTTTTCCTACTAGGTCACTAGTAAAAGAATGGGCGAGGTAATACTACAAGGATGTGAGATTATGATCAATGAGTCTCACGAACTCCTCATCACCTACATGTATAAGAATAAGATGTAGGGTCCATGGGTGAATAAATAGAAGGCGGTGAAGGACTAGGGGTAGTGGTTCGTGGATAGCATAAAAAAGTAGAGCATTGACTTGTCTGTGAGTCAAAACCATGTGAATAGTGATAGGAAAGGTGGTCTTACCTTATGTAAATGGTGTAGAAACACTGAAAACAAAGATTGAAGAAATATGGAAAATAGAAATTGGTTGTTGTTTTAATAGAAAAATAAAAAAACATAGACCGACATTGGTAGGGTAACTGAAGTCGGTTGCTAGACCGATGTGAGTCTCTATGAAAAAATGGCATATTTATAAATCCAGAGATGAAGAATGTAAATCAGGTGGATTTGAACTCTACTGATGATAACAGAGACTCAGAAATGTGATGAATGACAAAAACAGTCACAAAAATATTTGGATGTGAATAGTTGATTGTTTTGGGAGATATAACCAAAACAATAGGGAACCAATGACAATCAATCAACTGATGGTAGTGTGAACATGTAAGTGATGCAATTCGCTAGATCAATGCCGGTTATTTTGGAATTTGAGAAGATGATGAAAATTTGAATTTTAGGTGATTAATTCAAATGAAAACACCAACCCAGGAACTAAGTATGGAAGTAATGAGTCCTAACACACCCAAAATGAACCATAATACACCAGTTATGATGGTTGGCCATGAAAGATAAGAAAAATAAGAAAAAATGACCTCACTCCTCAAAACATAATTTTAACAATCAAAAGCTAATAAACATGCCAATCCTATGCTTCATATTTTAATGTTATGTGGCTTATGCCATTTAAAACTGACTATGAATAGAGTATATTTTTTTGTCAATGAAGGTGCCCTATAAGCAATCTATGGATGGTATCAGGTATGTTTTGGCTAAAGTGTACCCAATATATACTTCATAGTACGTGAGTTCCAACTATCATATGATGAATCGATAGAATCCTAGCTTGATCCACCACTAATCTGATTATTAATTGTTGACGGTAATTTTTAGGAAGGAAGATGTTTAAGAAATGAGTAAATTTTTCAAGTGATTTGGATAGGGGTGTGTGTGCACAAAGTGTGAACTACAATTAATTCCCACCAATCATCAACTAGTCATGACCTCCAATATATAGATTGCAAATAAATTTAGGTGATCTAATGCAACATATGAAGGATGAAATGCAAAGATTTTAAAGCCCAAATCAAAAGTGAAATTGGATGTAGAAAATAGAGAATAGGTCAAGAGGATGATCTTTCACTAAATGCAGGTGCAAAATAAAGTAAGAAGAATTCTTTTTAAACACCAAATCATGAATTTCATTTAGAAAAGTAGAAGAAAATATTGGCCAGAGATAAACTTAATGTGAAATTTTTAGAAAAGAAATAAACACACAAATATTCCATAGAATGAACAATGCAAAGAACCCAAAAGAAGGGTCCCACCGGGTGTGCCAAAATGTTTCACCTCAAAGTAATGGGCATAGGAGGAATACCTATGAGGTGTAGTTGGGATGAACTACCCGTAAAAAAAAAAAAAAGACCACAAGAGAGAATTAAACAATGTATGGCGGTGGATTGCCTAGCCAATGCTAGTTCCGAGAAGTATGATACATCCTACATTGTTTCCAATCCACTATTTTATCAAATTAATGAAAATAAATATGATGAAAAGAGGACTTATTGTTAACACATTGATTTAGGTGTCTCAAAACATTATCAATATACCGCAGATTAAGGAAAGTACTAAAATACAAACTAATCTAGTAGTGGGAAAGGTGTGGTCCTAGTTGGGAAAAGTGATTGAGGTGTTAGGAAAGATCCGGGCAAGGTCTTAAGTGATTACGGGTTGTTTAATGAAAGTTATGAGCTCGTTGTTATAGGTAAATTTACCAGTCCTAGATACCAGTATCGGTTAGACAACAAACGTCGGTATGGGAAAATGACCGATGCCGGTTTGGTGATTGGTGCTAATAGGGGAAATATAGTGGAAATATTAAAATGAGTGTTTTGGGTCTCTTTCTTATTGCATAGAGAGTTGAGGGTGTTTGAGGAGGATGTTATGATCTTTGTTAAGGCTTAGAAAGGGTGATAGAAGTGCTAGAATGGGTGAAATGGTTGAGGTTGATGGAATAAGTGGTAAACAGTTGAAAGGTTGTATTTGGGACAAAGACGGATTGGATGGAAGACATAAATAAAAGACTTAAGATAAATAAAAAAATCTTAACAAATAAAATGAATTACTTATCTAGTAACTTGTAGATATAAAGGTGGTTGATGATTGATGAGCATCTTTAGTAGACACGGGAATGTGCCCATGCTGCGAAACGGATCCCGTGTTCTCTATTGTGATGATCCGATGAAGTGGATGAGATGATTGGATGTTGGTGAAGACCTAATGGGCTCTAGTTTATCACTAAGTAGCTTGAGTTCTTGAGAGTTCGAATGCCCGGATTGTGTGGACTGAATGAATTGGAGAACCCATGTAAAGAGTTAGAAACTCTTATTTAAGGGTAAATGGCGGTGGTTAGGTGATTGGCGATGGATAAGGAATAACATACGTCGGTTAAGGAGAATTTCTATAAGCTTCCAAAAATAGCCTAATCTTTGCTAATTTTGGCATGATCTTGATTTTTTGGGTTTAGAGTTTTGAATAACGTTAATAGGAGCATGGAATTATCTAGGAAAGATCCTAATTGGTTAGGATAAGTGGGGACCAGGTCTAGGTTCATTAATAAGCTAGGAATAGGTCTTAGGATTAGGTGGAGGCCTAATCGGTAGGATGATGTGGATATTAGTTTAATTTAGGTAATTAAAATAATAATAGTGTGAAGATGAGAATTAATTTAATTATGGGTAATTAAATTAATGTGAATGTGTAGAACAAGTCATGGATAGGTGTAGTGTAAAAGTATTAAATTGAAATGGGTTAGGGGGATGTGACGTAATTTTGGCTATCTATACCCATCTAAGAACAGGAGAAGGATTTGATTTTAGTGCCCAACATTTAAAAAAAAAAAAATTAAAAAATAAATAAAATAATAATAATAAAAGTTTAAAAGCATTGGTGAAATTGAGTTGGAGTGGTTGGAGGGTATTAATGGAGATATGTGGTAGGAGGGTGTCGTGTGTGAGGAGGATGGACAGGGGCATGCGAAGGTTTGTAGATTTTCAGACCTATCATCTTCCTTGCACAATAATCCAAATACTTTATTCGAGATCTACGGTATTAACCAAGCTGAAACCCAAGTTTGCATTGCAAGTGGACTAGTAATTGGATGGTTGCATGAGAGAGAGAACGTATGGGAACTATGGAAATTGGGGATTTAGAAATGCTTTGTCTCTTCGAACATCCATTCTTTCATGTCTATGTCGGGATTTAAATCCTAGAATGCCTTATTGTAGGACTGCGTAGGAGGGAGGGAGGAGGATTTAGTTGATGGTATTTTTTTCTAGCTCAATTGCCTAGGAGGTGGAGATGAACTATTGAAATACCAAGATGGCATCTAGATGCCCAATGCCTTAACCAGTCTCTCTATTCCTCTGTTAAATTATATTTGTTCATTGTAGGTAACATTTGTATTGTCTAGCTATTTTATATTTTTTAAAGCATTGAAATAGTGTATGGGTATTCACTCTACTTATTCCCAATACATCTCCAACCTTGCTTAGATTCCTTATGTCTATGGAAGCATGCATAGGAAATGTAAACCCTTGTCTAAATGCCACAAAACAATGTGAGCCCATGGAACATCATGGTTGCAGGAAACACATAGAATAAGTGTTGAATCGGCCTTGGAACAGGGCATGGATATTCATCAAGGAATATTTGATAGAAACTCTTTTTGTCATGTGTTGTAGCTGCAAATATTTTGATAGACGTATGAAATGTGGACATCTATAAAGGAAGAAAAACAAGTTGATAGAATGTTGCATAGAGATGAGGTCTCATGGGACATCATGATTAATGGGTATGCACATAATGGTATTCTTGAAACTACTTTAGAAAATTTTCAATAAAAGAAAAGTAAAGATGTAATTCGACTCCACAACCTTTGTCATCATCTCGCCTGTGCCATGCCAAAATGGGGGATTTGAAATAGGTTATCAACATCCATCAACACACTAAGGATAGAGGATTTTTGTTAAATGTTGTAGTTGCAAGTGCTCCGGTAGATATGTATGCAAGTGTGGAAGCATGCACTTGGAATGTGAACTATTCAACTATATGCTTAAAAGAAACTTGGCCTCATAAACTGCTATGGCTGTAAGATATGCACTGAGAATGGGTTTTTGAAAAGGTTTAGAAACTTTCAAGAAAATGCAATTGGCAGGTGTAAATCCAAATTCCACAACCTTTTCTAGCATCCTCCCAACCTATGTGAAAATGGGATCTTTGGAACAGGTATGGATATCAATGAAAGCATAAAGGATAGAGGAATATTACCAGATGTTGTAGTGAAACCCCCATGAAATACCTATATATAAAATGTGGAAGCATTCACGTGAAGCCCAAAGAAATTGGGTCTCTTGGAGAAAATCTTGATCGTGTAAGATTCCTTCTTTGTTTTTTTACATTCTATCCACACATGTTGGGGAATGAGAGAGGTCAATACCTTGTTGACATGAGTTCCTATTATAGCAACAAGCCCAAAAATTAATCATTATGTGTGTATGGTTGTAAATTTGGCTTCATCGCCGAATGGTTGGCGAGTTTGGATTAAGCCTTAGAGAGAGGGAAGTAGTGTAGCAATAAAATAAGAGAGGGATCCTCCTAGTATCACATTTGATACTTTTATTCACTTATTTTGTGAGAGGAGTTGGACCTTGCAATCTAGACAACCATTTCATACTCTGGTAGCTTGTGCGCGTTGTGCTTGTTCTAAGCCACTTTGGCCAATTTATCGCTTTTAGGCATGGTCTCCTTACCTTTATCTCTTATAATTTTTGTATAATATGGTTATTCATTTGAAATAAAATAAAAATATTACCTATTAGATACTCAGACAATTTGGCATTTTAACCAGACGGCTAGTGCAATCAATAAAACAACACCTCGTGATTTTGCTACTGATTTACAATTTGACCCTTAACTGTGTCGTGACGACAACCTCATGCATTGCTAAAACGGGTGTCAAAACTTGGTACTTGTGTCTGTTGGTTTTGGCAAGAGCTAGATGAGTTAACTAAAACAACCATTTCGTCTACCTTGCAAAGTTAGAAAAATGCAATTTCCAAAGACTTGCAAAACAACACTCTGAGCCCCGTAAAAGAGTTGTCAAGTGTCATATGTGTTTATTTTTATGTAGAGAGTTTCTTCAAGCATTAACTTGACCTATTTTAACCATATGCGGTCTCTTCCCCACTCCTCTAGGAGCCCTATTACTCCATTTTGTAGTTGTAGGAAGCTATTAAAACTAAAAAGTTGGGTTTCATTTAAGCTTTCCGTTTGAGCCCTGAGCAACAAAATGCTTATCCGTCTTCGCAAACCTCTAGTATTTTTACTAGACATTTTCTTGGAACCTTCAATTTGGGAAAAACACATTCATGGCTAGTTTGGCAAGGGGGTTTTTGTAGGCCTTTGGTCATTGTTGACTAAGTTAAATTTGACCGATTATGACCGGTGGCTCCGAAAACATAGCCGCCAATTGAAAAATATTTGTCGCCAATTAATTCCGTTAGTTCCTGTGAATTCCTGGTATATAGGAGTACACATAGGAATTTCACGGTTTTGCATTACCTACTACAAGGCAACTTTTCAACGTGGTTTCGTAGCCTTCGAGCCTAAATTGGATGTTTTTACAACTAGCAGGGAAAATGTAAAAAGAAAGTTGTAGGACCCTAGTCAAGTTAGAAAACCATCGTGGAAACTTTTTAACACTTGTAAATAACTATTTGAAACTCTATCTTGTGGCTTGACGTGTGAAATTTTACTTTTGGGAAAAAATAGTGTTTCTCTCTCTTCCTTATCTCTTTCTCTCTCCTCCCTTAGTTAAGAAATGAAATGAAATGAAATGAATATATGCCCCTAACCCTCTCTTGTTGTGCGTGTATTTTTATAATCATGTAAATTAAAAACGAATACCGTTGATTATGCTAGATTTAGTTAGATGTCATGTCAACGATTTACATTGATTTCATGCTCGCATGGTTTTACAGGATGCAAGTAAGATGGTGAAACGACATGGTTGTAATTCATTGTATATTATTGTAATTTATGTATGTTAATGGAAAGAAATTTATATGTATTGTTATGTTATAGTAAAGATTTATTATTGAACTAAGATGATGTCTTGAAGAAATATATTTCTACATAGTAAGATGCCTCATTGGCATATCATGATATTAGATTAAATGATTACTTTTCAAATTATCAAAAGCATTCCAATCGATATATGTCACTACAGTACGATTTCTTGTAGTTTATATATAGAATCTAGACATTTTCATGAAACCATTCTTTCATTTAAGATGAAAATTACCAGTTCTACTTAAAATTGGAAGCTGATTTTATTACCTTAGAAATTATTCAACTTATTCACAATGACAAGAATTGGTATTCCAGATTTGTAAAAGAATCAAAGAAATCAAATGTTAAAGGCGATGAATTTGTCAACAGAAAGAAATTCTCCTGTTTGTAGAAACAAACGATAATGATCATGTCACATCCATGATGATTGATCTCATCAACCATGGTTTGAATCTTAATTCTACGTCTGCAAGGGGCCATGTGAGCCTTGGGACGAGCCCTTTAACTGTGTTTGACTGCATGAATTACAGTAAGCAAGACAAAGTAGTTGAGACAGGAGATAGACATATTTTCTCCCTTTTATTAACACTGGTGAGATGCATCATTTGAAATTAAACATACCAAAACTGTAGTAATAATGGCCTATTAATTACTAAGATACATACAGCAGGCATTGGAATTCTCTAAGCTGGACTAATAATGCTGGTAGCAATACCCACCACAATAGTGTGGTGGGAGATACACATAAGTTATATTTGTCATTGGGGCTTCTTTTTTCTCCTCCTTCGGAACCTCTTTTTTCTCCTCCTTGGGAGCCTCTTTCTTCTCTGGCTGCTTTTTCTCAGGCTCTTTTGCAGGCCCAACACTCACTAATTCCGACTGCCCAAACTTTCTGAGTTTGTTGATGATGCAAACTGGATCTGCATCTCCTATTACTGTGATTTTCTGTTCCTTCATATCACTTTGCACTGATTCAACGCCTGCCACAAATAAAAAAAACAACCCTAGTACAAAATTTCTGTTCAAAAACAAAAAAATGGCGCCCCTTACAAACCCTCTTTGAATTTTACCTTGGATGCTTGCTACAGTCTTCATGACTTTCTGCTTGCATTTATCACATTTCAGGTCCACCTTCAACACCATTTTCTGCATATCAATTTTTCTCTCTCAGTCTGGAATACAAAATTCTAAACAAAGTTGAATTTTCTTGGCCTACCTTTGACATCTGCTGCTGCTGCTGCACACTCTTTTACAACTTTCTTTGTTGTATGAGCTCTGTTTATGGCTTTTGAATGATAATATTTTCCTTGAACCATCTTTTTTTATAAAAGAAAAAATTGAAAAACTTTTGATAATGGGTAATAGAGACATTTTCTTGGAAGCTCTGTCAGACCGACTTACGTGGAAAATACTTTTCTTTCATTACATTGTAAGAATCGCCAATTGTGACATACTACTCAAAATAATACATGAAAACAAGACTTTCAATATCAGGGTATGAGATTAGGTAGGTCAAACTTATATTAGTGGTTTTTAGTGTTTTAAATTTATTAATTGTTATAATATTAATGTGTTTGTCAATTATTTAATTGATATACGATTAATTAATTATTAATATTTTTATTATTTGTATGAAATTATTTGATTTTTAAGGTATTAGTGTATTTATATTTTTATTATTGTTATAAAATTAGTTAAATTATCTTGGTATTTTTATTATTAATATGTGAATAATTTATTATTATATTATTAATGTATTTGTATAATTATTATTATGTTTATATATGTTTTATAATGACAACAAGAGGTGGGATGTGATGGTGTGACTATGTAAAGCTTTATTTTCTATCTTAAATTTGTTATTTGTTTCATAAATTTTAATTGTATGTAAAAAAAAAAAAATTGTTTTAATTTTTAAAATTGAATAAATATAATAATATATTGGTTGTACTATAAAGTTTGATTTTTTTTTTGCAAAATATTTTATTATCATTATGTGGGAAATATTAACAAAGTTAATGGAATTATTAATCAATGTTATGTAAAATCGAAATAAAAACTTGAAAATGATATTTATGCCGAAGGCGTTCCCCTATGGTAAAGGACCTCCAGACGTTTCTACAACTGTCTTAAAGTTGACGGTTTGACGGCCGTCTGGACGTTTTTACATTTTTAACAGTTTTTTTACCTGCGTTCCTTCGTGAATCCTTTGCACGCAGTAGTAGTTCCATTTCCTGCGCAGGGCCATGTGAATCCTCTTATGAATTTCGCTGAGCTGCTGGGCATGCGAGGATTCGTCATTACTTTTGTCAGTACAGAATGGATGGACGAACGCCTTTTAAAGGCGGCTTCCAAAGATGCAGCGGCACGTGACCGTGATGTGGCAAAAAGGGGTTTTAACTACGATTTTCAGCCAGAGGAGGAGAAAATTCCATGCATCTGTGGAGCACCTAATTGTCGCAAGTTCATGAATTAAATCCATCCTCCTCAACTTTATTTCTTTATTCATTTCTTCACACTTTGTAGTGAATCTATTTATTCCAGCCTAACCCTAACTGGGCCTGTCACTGCTTTTGGAAGACACTCTGTGATAACCAGAGATTTTTTTTTTACATTATATGATTTTTTGTCCTTGTGTAAGTTGATGTAAATCAGACGTTGTATATGATTTTTCTAGATGTACAATGTATTTTCTTATTCAAGACATAAGATTATGGATTTAGGTGGCCCTACAGTCAAACTGGGCCAGTTAAAAACAGTTGACACCATTACTTGTGGCCAATTTGAAACTGCAAACGGTTCTTTGCCAAAATTTAAGCCAGTCACATAGCTGACAGTTTGAAATCTTAACCAGCCAATATTTGGGCCAGTTAAATAGCTGAGACATGTAAATTCAATTGTTATTTACTTATTGTAGTGCAATTGAGCAAGAGAAGATGTAGTAGTTGGAACTTTAACACTCAGTTCCTCGATGTATTTCACTTTAAATTTGTCTTTCCCAAACATGTGTCAAATGTAATATAATCTTGTTAGATGAATTTTCAAATAGACTTGTAAGTGCTGACCTGACAAGCAATGGAGATTTGATAGAATTAGAGATCTTTATGTGGGAAGAAGAGAGTGAAGATTTTGCAACTAGATTTGTTGATATAGTTGAGGGTTTCCAAACATTGAAACAACTCAAGCTCTTCACCGGACATGTATTCAAAGCAATAAGTTTCCTCTTATTACCAGACTTCTACAGCGGCTTCCAGGTCTTGAAATTTTGTCTTTCACTAGGCGTCTAGGCCTTGAAGCTCTGTCTTTCACTAAACATTTTCTAAAGGTAATAAGTCCTGCCATGAATATGTTTTCACTGTTAGTATTATGTATAAAATAAAATATCTCTTATGGTAAATGTTTTGCCTCAGTTTTTATTTACTGGTTTTAAATTTCGTCAATCATATTACAATTTTGACCATATAGTGATATGCAGAGAGATCAAAGACCAAAGTCGAGCCTTGACCATATAGGGTATATTGCACCGGAGTATGCAACTCATGGTCAATTGACAGATAAGGCGGATGTGTACAACTATGGCATCTGGTTCTGGAGATTGTGAGTGGCAGAAAGGTCAGGGATCCTAAACTTCCACCCGAGATGGAGCTCCTTCTACAATGGGTAAGACTCGAAACTTCATTTAAGATCTTTCCTGGATTACTTGTTCTGAGGGGCATCTTGAAGAATCCTTTGTGTTTATGTACAGGCGTGGAGTTTACATGAGAAAAATGAGGCATTTGAGCTGGTAGACAGAAGAATTGCAAAAGGAGAATCTGAAATCGATAAGGAAGAGATAGTAAGGGTAATCCACATTGCTCATCTTTGCACGTAAAATGCTTCAGAGACGAGACCATCAAGCAATCGCATGTGTATAATGCAATGTGAACGCCGAATGGTATATGTTATTTGATTTAGAGGGATAGTTATTATTTTTGTAGTTGTTGTTGATAAGGGCGTGATTGACAATTTTGATTTTCTATTAAAGCCAAAACAAATGTTGCAAAGTACATCAGAAGGGATTTTAAATAATATTTAATTGTGTAATAATTGAATACAAATGCAAGTAAGAGATGTAAGTTTGCTATCACTCACTCTCGAGAATGTAGTGAATGTGAAGTGTTGATGTCAAAGTAGATTGAAAAAACGACTAAGTGCTTTAACATATTAGCTCTCCAAGAAACATAAATGTGACTAAATATGCAAGCATATATAAACAAAGCTTAAATGGTTAGGGTACAATCCAGAGTGCTTTATTACCTCAAAGAGTTTGAGAGCATCATTGTCAGAGCTATTTTGTGCATATCCTACAATTATGACATTCCATGAGACCGCATTTCTTTGAGGCATTTTGCAAACAAAAAATGGTATATGTTATTTGTGTTATAGAGATACACTACTAGAAATGACACCCTTTATCCACAATGGTATCCACAATAAAAAGATATTGTGAAATAAATGTTGATGATTCACAATTTTCTTTTATTCTAAGAAGAAGAAATTGTGGATTTTCTACAACTCCATGATAATCAAATATTAAATTGTGAATTATCCACAATATAAAATATTTATTGTAGAAAGCTTATTAAAAAAACATATTTTATCCACATTCAACAAAATTGAATTAATTTTGTGAATTATAGATGAACCATCCATAAAAATTGTAAATAAGTGTACACCTAGCAATTAATTGTATAAATTTTACACTATCATTAAATTTTACCAAAAAACGAATAAGTTAAATTTAGAGTATGATGTTACGATTAAATCTCTTATAATCTGAAATTTTAGTTATGGATAATCTACATTAATTAATAACTATTAGAATTGGGTTCCTTTATCTACAATTTTATCCACAATAAAACAATATTTTGAAAAATTTGTGGAATATCCACAACATACCTTTATTTATATAACACACATTGTGGTAGCCCTACAACATTACAAAGATTAAATATAAAACTTTAAATGATATATATTCATAAACTTAAATATTGTTGTAAATCCACAATATGTCATGTTTTCCACAATTCTACAAGGTTGATATTAGCTTTGTGAATTGTGAATTCTGTAAAAGCATCGTTTGATCTAACAGGCTGTCTAGTTAATGTAAAGAGCTCATAAGTAATTAGATATTAACTATCTCACAAATTATAGGCATGACAGTTCCTGTCAGCCGTAATATGCTCATAATATTAGCAAACAAATCTGCGATTGTGTGGTTGTTAAACATCAGTGATTAATGGAGCTATATTTTATGCTCTTCGCAGGCAATGGATACATATAGTTTAGTGCTCTCCAACTAGGTCGTTTTTTAGTGCTCTCTAACCTGTCATCTATAAATATGAGTCTGCCACGTCTACTGTTACTGAAGACTTATATCATGGTTTCGATACAGGGTTATAGGTTGAGTGGTTTGCAAGAAAAGTTGAATTAGGGTGGGTATGGAAGGATCTAGTTATAGCTTCACACATAATAAGTAATAATCATCTGATTACTGCATAGATCTGGTTATTTGATTCATTTTATATTCATTTTTTCAGGGCTCTAGAAGGACATTTTTTACAGAGGTTTCTTTTAAAACAAAAAATTAGCCACATGTCCCTTGAAATATATTTCATTTTGCTACAAGAATAAAATCAATCGCTCATCAATTTATTGTATTGTTGATATATTACTTCACACTCATGCATTTCTTATCCAGTCGGAGCTATTCAATATGATTCTTTTTTTCCAATGTTTGAGTTTTGAATACAGACCATAATCTGTAATTTTTATTTTATTTCTTTTAATATTTTAATAACACAAATTTCTATTGTGCAGAAATTTCAGTGTAAGCGTTAAACCTGGTGTGTTTTTTTATTGGATATCGAGTTGCATGTTTCAGATCCATTTACATGAGATGTATAATTAAGACAGTGCATTGAAGATGTTACTAAAATTTTGAAATAGTAATGATGGACGTGCACAAATCCTTCTAATTCTAAATGTAACCTTTTAAAGTTATTGCCATAACAAAAATTCTAGATCAAATTGAATTTTTTGGCTTGTTTTCTGAAGCATGATTATTTTTTTAGCTGTACTATTATTATTGATTGATAAAGTCCTTTTTTAAATTATGATTTTTAATATAATTTCATTCTTAATTTATATGAATAAACTAGGAATTCTAGGAAAAGCGGTTTCCTCTCTTCTACATTGAATAGAGATGAAAATAAAATAAATTTTATTTCCGTCTAAAACATGAATTTCATGCATAAAATTGTTTTTTTATTCTGCATCATAAATTGCTCAGGAAAAAGGCATGCACATCAAAAACAACTCCATTTATTTTAAACCAAACATATTATAACAAAACAAAGATTAAAAAAAATGAAATACATGCATATTCATTCAATATGTTTTAAAACAATAAAAAAGAAAGTTAGAAATTTAAATAATATTTTAATATGAATTTTTTATTTTTTATTTAAAAATAATCTTTGCATTAACATTTATCTAACTGATCGTATTTAGACTTTAATTTTTTTTAAATATAAAGAAATTAAAAATATATTAACATTTGAATGAGTAACAAAACTTCTTTAATATCACATTGTAATAAATATCACAAATTTTGGGCTCATGACAACATTTTAATTGTTATTGATTTGTGGTAAAGTCACAATTCTTAAAATTGTTGCAAATTCACAATCATTAAAATTGTTGTAACACCACAAATTTGTATTTGTGGTAGATGCCACATATTTTAAATTGTGGTAAATGCGACAACTTTTCTACAATTAAATGTTTTCACAATATTTTTGTGGGTGGAGTCCACAAAATCGGATTCACAATATTGTCTTATCTACCCACAAAAATATTGTGGAAAAATTGTGGATATCAAATATGTTATCTTGTAGTGATAGTTTTTACTTTTGTAGTTGTGTTTGTTTAAACTATGGGTGATTGATTTTGTATGTGTAGAAATATAGATGGACCACTTCATTTAAAAAGCACAAACATGATGCCTTTTATTAATGTCAGCTCCAATTTGGACTCCAATAATATCAGGTGGATGGATTCTTCGATGGTTGCATCAATGGAACCCCCCCTTTCCGTTTCTCTTCAGGCGCGTTAGGGGAAAAGTGGTTTTACATATTATTCTCATGGGACATTTAGCGCATGGTTTTAGTAATTTTATGGAGGCATCACTTTATGCATGCGTTATTAAGTAGACGTAACTTTTTATGCGGAAGGCATTCCTCCTACGGGAAAGCCCTTTCCGGTCCTTTCGCCCAATATGTTAAATTTGATGGTCGTTTGAACATTTTTAAACACAATTAAATTTCTTCTTGGTAAACCTTTTTTCCTAATCTGCTCCGCAATGAGTTTAATGTCATTTATGGTAGTCGGTGGTCTCATGATAGTTGGCTGCAGGGGCACTATGGAATTTACAGAAGTCGTTATAAGCCCAAAAAAGAGGCAGACCTCCGTGAGCCTTTTGACACGGAGACGACTCCTGAGATAAAATTCAAACATTTCAGACAAATTTTCAATCAAAGCCACATAAAATTCAAACATTTCAGATGTATTTTCAATCAAAGCCATGGTAGTGGATCATTGGCAGATTATTCGTCGAAGGTGTCCATTGTCTACCAGTTCTCATGTCCTCCATCACACAAAGTGGTGCCATGCGAATTGTTTGACTAAATGCCTGAAACAAATGTGACCTCATGAACTTCATTTATCACATGGGATGAAAAAAATGGTTGTGTTTGAAAGGCCTTCACATCTTTATGAAAAATGCAATCGGCAAGGGTACATGCGGACTCCACAATCTTTTCCAGCATCCTCCCAACTTCTGCTAGAATGGGAGATTTAGAACAGGGCACCCGACGTGTTTGATGAAATGCCTCCTTTTCACTAACCATATTCAATAGTTTTAAAATACAATCATAAAACAATTAAGAACTTTTGTTTCCCAACCTAATGGTAAAAGAAAGCTTGTGTGAAACCTATACCAGTGATAATAGCACCAGTTACTTATCAATATTTTGATGGGCAACATTTGTCTATACAATAAACGGAGCATAAGTCACCTTCTTTTATAGTTCTATGTAATTGTCTGAGTTTCTCTTTTTATTTCGTATGCAGTAACCAACTTATTGGTCTTGGTGTTTGAATAATCCTTTTGTTTCCTAATACTTCATTAGCAAATATGAAGAATTGTTCTTAGCAAGTGTCATGATCTTTTTCAATGTTTTCTTCAAAATCAAGGCTTATCTTTCAAAAACAACTAGATACAATTATGATGGTAGTGTGCTGATTTGTAAGGGCGGGTTTCATAAGCACCCAAGGCCTAATTTGTTCTCTATTGCATCTAAGAGGATTCCTCCATTTTCCATATTCTTAGAAAATATCTAACAACTTGTTAACAACAGGCTCACCTTCACTTCCCATTACCTACCAGTACCCCTTGTAGAAATATTTTTTTACCGTCTCTTTCAAGGTTTATTTGGGTACTAACCTTGTTGATGATCATATACCCTTCCTTACGAGACATTTCCCTCATTATATATTGAGCTTCATGGATTGTAGATACACTGGCTCAATGTATCACATATAACATCAAACTGTGCACAGGATAACCTCTTCTTTGGTACTTGAGTTCTAGATCTCTAGACTACCATTTGTCTAAACTATTGTTTCTAACATGGCATTGTTGTATTAGTAAGTCTTAAAGATGTTTACATAACTTTCCTCTTGTGAGTAATTGATCTCAAGTAACAAAATCTCCTTATAGCTATGTATATGCAAAGCGTTTATTCCTTGTAAAAGATTGGGTGTTGAATTATCCTGCAAATGCATTGTCTTGATTAGTCTGTTTCTTGCTGACAAAAATCATTGTTATGAGAACCTTCTACATAGTGACACCTGATGAATTTTTATTTTAAAACTCAAGTTCACTACTGGGCTCATCTACTTATTTACAATAATTTGGGGAAAGAATAGTGCCATATTTTCCGTCCACTTGCCCTTTCCTTGTGTTTAGGCCATGTTTCCTTGTCGTTAGATGTACAAAATGTTATCTAAAACTTCAGAGTTCACTTTGTGTTCCCAAGGATGAAGAACTTGGAATAGTATTCTATTGAGTGTGAATGATATTCTGGATCACAATTTTAAAGAGACTAGGCCCTCCAAAGGAATTCATCACTCTGGTTGAGCTTGGATTGTTTTGTCATAATTGAAGTAGTAAGCCCTATTTAGGTTAAACCATCATCATGTTAACTCGTAAAATACAATACTCATTTATATTCATTTCTATCCACCCCTCAGTACTTTTCTATATTTTTTTGTAATTGTAAATATTCAAGGTTTGAACACTTTCACTCAATTGTATCTAGAGAAAAATCATACAAGCCAAACTATTTCTTATAATTTTGTCTATTCTTCATTATTTCTTTTGTTTCTTTGAATTTTTAGGCTTTAAATTCCATCTAAATAGGCATTCCTACCAATGTTGGTTGTCTAGTATATGTTGAGTTGAAGATGTAGTGGGCAGAAGGACTTCTTTGTGTCACACAATTTCTTTACTATACTTTATATATTTGAGATTATATTTACATCAAATTCAAGGATAAGAACCAGCTGAGTTGAGCTAACACATATCTTACATACATAAAATTTCGAATGGTAGGATTGGGAGGATTGCTGATGCAAAGCTATGTTACAACCATTTGAACAATACTTTGGAGATTTTCCTGCAACTTTCCTCAACCATAACTTCTCTCATAGAAAATGAGGATACACTGCCTTCTCATCACTTTCTCTTCACCAAAATCAACGACATACCTGCAAACACTGTCGGTTCTTCTGTTGATTTGATTGGGATTCTTTTTGCGATGTCATCATTCTCAACTATTCATAGGCATGACCAGTCTGAAACAAAAAGAAGAACTCTACAATTAAAGGACATGTCAGGATTAAGTTTCATTGTCACTTTGTGGGGACAACACTTAGATGAGATAAGCAAAGAACTTGAAGACATTATTTGTATACAACATCTTCCGGTCCTTGCCTTGAAAGTTGTTCGCGTCTCCAGTTTCGATGGGACCTTAGTTGACACTGTTTCAAGTACCAAATGTTACGTCAACCCCCCAATTTCAGAAACTATTACACTTCATGGTTGGGTTGATACTGATGACTACTCCCATCTGATGCCCTCTATCACAAGCAAATTTTTGGGCCCTCTAAAATGCTTGACCTCTGTAACAACGATTTCATAGGTCGTACAAATGGGGAATACTGAGGGAAACGAATGGGTCATGGTTACTGAAGAAATCACAAATATCAACATGTACAGATTGTTTTACACGACATGTCCTCTTCAAAAAGGTGACAAACAATGCAAGAAAAAAGTACGAGAGCATGGAAATGGTTCATGGTTTTGTTCGAGTTGCAACGTACAAGTTTAGACCTATGAGTATAGATATACATTCAGGATCGATCTAAAGGACCCAATAAGGGAACTTCAATTAGTTACTACTTTTGATGAGACATTTGAGTCAATCATGGGTGTTGCAGCTAGTGACCTCCACCTATTGTCTATAGATGAAGATGCGAATAGTGCAATTACAAGCAATGTCATCGGCAATGAATATTGCTTCACACTTTCCCTGAAAAAAGAGACATACCACGAAATCAACAAATTGAAATATGTCATCCTTAGTTCAAAGAAATCACAAATATTAGTATGGAAAATTTTTTTAACACAACATGTCCTCTTCAAAAAGGTGACAAACAATGCAGGAAAAAAGTGCGAGAGCATGGAAATGGTTCATGGTTTTGTTTGAGTTGCAACATACAAGTTCATAACTATGAGTATAGATATGCACTTAGGATCGATCTAAAGGACCCAACAGGGGAACTTCAATCAGTTACTGCTTTTGATAAGATAACTGAGTCAATCATGGGTGTTGCAGCTAACAACCTCCACCTATTGTCTATAGAAAAAGATGCGAATAGTGAGATTACAAGAAATGTCATCGGCAACGAATACTACTTCACACTTTCCCTGAAAAAAGAGACATACTGTGGAATCAACAGATTGAAATGTGTCATCCTCAGTTCAAAGAAAGCAGATGGCAGTGCATCTCCTCCGTAACCTTCTTTACGCAAATATTTCTACCGCATCCGTCCCTTCAAACTTTACACCCTCATCCATTCCTTTCTATACTTTGAACTATCAACACTATGTTAGTTATTCCATATCTATGTTTCCCTCTTTTTCCCCGCTTTAAAAGAAAACTGTTGTATTTCCTTTGACATTAACATACCATTGTCTCCTACTACTATGTGGATTGAAAGTACTATTAAGAAAATAAATGAATATTACTTGCACTTTTGTTATGATATAAGATTTGCAAAAAAATGCCCATAAAACGCTACCACTCATGATATAAGATTTAGAAATGTATATGTACGAATTTGTAACAAGTTTTAAATGTATATAGAACTTTTAAATGAAGTGCTTCATCTATATTTCTACACTTACAAAATCAATCACACCCCTTATCAACATCAACTACAAAAGTAATAACTATACCTCTAAATCAAATAACATATATCATTCGGCGTTAACATTGCATTGTACACATGCGATTGCTAGTTATGAGTATCTTACAACTAGATGTACTTAATATATTTGTACTAATTTATTAATAGGTACAAAATAGTTATTAGGTACTAGTCCATCATTATTAATTTGCAATTTTATATTACACTAATTATTATATTAAATTAAAATTATTTTATTGGTGTGAGATTACTTATAAATTATTATTTTATTAGATTATACAATGATGGATATAAATGATGTCTATTTTCTATTTATGAAATTTATTCATTTGTTTGATAAAACTATAATTTAAAATAGAAAAATATTTATCAAAAATTAAAATAAAATAACATTAAAAATTAAAAAATAATAATATATTAAATAAATCTCATTTATAAATAAATATAAAATACATATTTATACAAATTATACAAATAATAAAATTTTATCTTATAAAAATATAATTTATTAAAAGTTGAAGGCTATATCTATAGGTTTCCCACGATAATAAATTATATAGAACAACATGTGAAGTTTTGGATTTGATTGAATTTCAGATTCTTATTTTAATTGCATGTATGTGGTTATATATTATTCATGTACGGAAGATTATATAGATAATTTCAAAACAACATGTGGTATACTTAAAAGTATTATCTTTACAAAATAAGAGTTGGGAGAAGAAAATGTGATGGAGGTTTTTTTCAAACTAGTTTTAAAAAAATAAAATAAAAATCTAGTTTCATTAATAAGTTTTAATAAATTAAAATATATTTTTGATTTTTTTTTAATTTTTAATATATATAAAATGAGTAGTGTAGTGTATTAATCTATATGTTTATGTTTTGGAGAAATATAATGATATAATTACATTTTAATTTTATGTTTATTTATAAATTATAAGTATGAGTATAATTAAACTAGTGAGGTTTCAACTATTTTCACAATCATGTTTTTAGTGGGCTCATTGAAAATCTAACAATATCATCAATTGATCAAGGACCCTTCAATAATATAAATATATTTTAAAATTTCCTTTATAATTTAAAATATCTTGTAAAATATTTCCAAAAATAATTTTTTATTTTAATTTGTAGAGGTTCATCACTTTATATGTTACCAACAACAAAAGGTACACCATTCAAAATGGTGAAATAGACAATTGTATAAAACAAACAAACAATTAAATTAAATTAAATTAACATTATTGTCTCTCATTTTACAACATTAGTCGTCACATATCATAATTATCATTTTCCTTTTTTAAAAATGTTAACCACCGTTAAAGCGTATTTTGATTTCTTACCTTTAAAAAGATTGGGAATCTTAATGATGGAGGAATCAACACTTAAATTATAAGCCATTAATATAAAACTACATTATTAACATGTTATACCTAAAATTTAGAAAGTCCCTTTCGTAGCACAACACTATAGACACATTGAGCTATGGCAAGAACCTTATATGCGAGCAATGTGATAAGTAATAGAAAGTAACTCCTATGTAATTGGGATACTCTATGCTAAGCTAAAAATTGTGCTTATAATATAAGCGAGGGAAAAATAAATGAAAATTGCATGCTATTGGTGGGATATGGCCGCAAAAAAATTAGAGATGTTAGTATCGGAGAGTAGGAGTCTGAGGATATTCAAGTAATAGTGATAATTTTATTTAGTTTGTAAGGTTTATAAGATATGATTGTAAAATTACTGCAATGGTTAACGGTTGTTTGGAAATTGTTTGCCTCACATAGAGTTTAATAGGAATTAATTCTTGCTTAGTGAAAATATTCCATGTCCTAACATGGAGAATCAAGAGGTCGGGGTCAAGATTGTATCTTGCATGATTTTGATGGCGTGGATGTCCATTACCCATAAGCTGCTAGCTAAATGTGATATTTAATTTACATTATATACTTGCTCAACATTGTAATTCACTATATGTTTCCTCTAAAATGTGGGAAGAGATGTCAATATTATATGTAAATCATTACACATTGTAATGTTTTGACATTTAATGAATAAAATACCAAAGATTATGATTGTGATAATAACACGCCAACTTAATGACTTTCACCTTAAATGAATGTTTAGTGCCATATAGTAAGAGAATGCTAATGCATCAACTTGTAAAATTTTCTCCAAAGACATGCTTTTGAATTGGGAAAGATTAGCATGACATCATACACAATTATAGGTTTAAGCATAACATACATTGAAATTATAGGTTTAAGTATAACAATTGATTGAAATCATCAACTATAATTAATTAACAAGTTAACACCGACAACACATGACCATGAACCCAATGTCGATGTTAATACAAAATCACTAAAGGCATGCTCTTAGGTTGGAAAATCTTTTGATCTTGATAAATATTACGTTATAAACCACATTTTCCCCAATTATTGTATAAGTAGGACTTTTAACATACATCCAATACACCATTATAATTTTATAGTGTTATGATAGGGAAAAGTCCTCAATTAATAGGTTATAAAAACCTGATTTATAAATTAATTGTATGAAAAACTAGAAACTAAATAAGATGCGCAAATAATCACGATAAGATTATTGACAATGTCAAAGACTATAGATTTAATTTTCCTATGGGACAATTCAATTCCTTTGGTGAACTAGTGTATTAAAGTGTTGATTGATCATTGGTCTAAGTGTTGACATCTATTTTTGTATTGTCCATAGTCAACCTATTTACTTAGTATCATTTTTGATAATTTTGACACTTCCTTTTCTCTTTTGACTTTATTTTCTTGGTTTCTTCCATTTTCTATCCCTATTTTCTCTCTATTTAATGTTTTTCTTGTCTTTCCTATTATTCCCCAGGTTTAAGGTAGTGATTATATTCGTGTCATATGGAATTAGTTATTACTTTTTCAGCCCTTTTGTCCCCTGATTTTGATTTCCATCTAGGATTTTAATTATTTCTAAATTATCAGATTTTGTGTGTTTTGTTAGTCAACTTATACACCAATATGGCCCTAATTTGAATTCAACAAGTTAATAAATATATCCTTTTATAAATGCACTTACAAAATAATAATTCATACTTACTAGAAGTAATTTCCATACTTTGTACATTTAATTGGTCTGTTATGGTTGTGCTTTGTATATAATTGGTCATGTTGTCTACACATTATTTATTTTATGAGCTTGTTTTTTCTTGTTGTATAGACTTCCATCATGTTATTATCCATTAATGACTTGTTTTATATATTTTTGAACTACATTATGGCTGATTTGTTTTCTTAAAATACATATTTTCTTCTAGGAATATGATAACAATGGAGGGGTAACAAAAGGACCCTCAAACCATTTCCTATTTTTTATTGTTTTTTTCTGTTGTTGCCTTGTTAGAGTTTTAAGAAAGAAGATCACTTTCCCATCTCAATCCTTACAAAATTATGGATAAATTAGTGAGATTTTTACAAATCAAGAGCAAGGAAACATGGTCATCAATTCATATTTTATGTTGTAATTATTTTTTGTCAAAGTACTACTATTTTGATAAGGAATACTTTGTATGGTTCTAACTAGGGTGTTGTATACGTAGTGATTATTCTTGGTCCTTTTCACCTCACTACCTATAACTGTTTTTAAAATTACACAAATTAAATGTTTTATATTGTAACTATTTTTCGTCAAAGTGCTACTATTTTGATAACTAACGAGATTTTTAGAAATCAAAAGCAAGAAAACATGGTCATCAATTCATATTTTATGTTGTAACTATTTTTCATCAAAGAGCTACTATTTTGATAAAGAATACTGCATGGTTCTAACTAGGGTGTTGTATGTGTGATGATTATTCTTGGTCCTTTTCACCACGCTGCCCATAACTGTTTTTAAAATTACACAAATTAAATATCATTCTAAAATCTACAATTATCAATTTTCTATATTCCAAACAAAAATATCTTTTATGCAAATCACTTTTTTAATGTTTCTAAAACATTCATTTATTTAATTAATCTGAATGTTGCATTGTGGATCGAAATCCGCTTTCCACATCCGCAGATAAAACTGAAAAAAGTTCCTCAATCCTCATATATAGCACAATCCTTAGTATTTAAGAGATTTTAATGAAAGCCAGGATGATCAAAGTATATTCACTTTATCAGTGCCCATATATTATGAACGGATGAACATTACATGAAAGCTTAGTCAAAACCAGGCTAAATACTTAGACTAAACCAAACATAGTTTTTCTTAGAAAAATCCATTGACCGATCCCAACTGTTTGAAGCGATGCCCATAAACCAGCAAGCAGATATTTTTTCTCTTCCAACTTCGAAATACAATATGATTAACAAGTTTTTGATTAATCTTTCTAATCAAACCAGGTGATTTATCATCCAAATACCAAAGAGTAATGTAGGGCAGAGCATTACAAATGCCTGCCAAGAAAATCTATGAAGGAGGGCGATCCCTCAATTATTTGCAGAAAATCTGACATATAATGCAATTGTGATATATTTTCTCCCGTGTAACACTGGTGAGATGCTTCATTTGAAATTAAACATACCAAAACTGTAGTAAAAAGGCCTAATAATTGCTAAGATAGATGAAGCAGGCATTGGGATTCTCTTGGCTAAACTAGTAATGGTAATGGTAATAGCAATACCCACAACCACAAGGCTCGCAATGCCGTGGGAGATACACATAAGTTATATTTGCCACAGGATTTATCATCGAGGCTTCTTTCTTCTCCTCCTTCTTGGGAGGTTCTTTTTCTCTTCCTTCTTGGGAACCTCTTTTTCTCCACCTTGGGAGGTTCATTCTTCTGTGGCTGCTTTTTCTCAGGCTCTTTTGCAGGCCCAACACTCAGTAATTCTGATTCCCAAACTTTCTGAGTTTGTTGGTAATGAAAACAGGATCTGCATCTCCTATGACTGTGACTTTCTGTTCCTTCATATCAATGTCCACTGATTCAACGCCTGCCACAAATCCAATAAAACATTCACAGTAGAGAATATCTGCTTTTTTAAAAAAAAGCTGCCTCTTACAAATCCTCTTTGCATTTTACCTTGGATACTTGCAACTGTCTTCATTACCCTCTGCTTGCATTTATCACAGTTGAGCTCCACCTTCAACACCATTTTCTGCACACCAAGTTTTCTTTGTAAATCTGGTATACAACATTCTAAACAAAGTTGGATTTTCTTGGCCTACCTTTGACATCTTCTTCCGCAGCTGCAAACTCTTCTGCCACTTTCTTTGCTGTATGATCTCTGTTTTCGACCTTTTCAATGATAAGATATTCCTTAAAACTTCTTATTCAAATAAACTTTTGATAATGGGTAATTAGTGTAGCTAATTAACTGATAGCTACTTTCCTGTGAGCTTCATTGTATCCTTTAATTGCGAAAGCTCCCTCTGACCAATTCAGGTGGGAGCTACTCTTCTCTCGTTACATTGTACAATTCACTTTATGACATTTTCTTACAAGCTTCCCACCCAAATTATTACATGAAAACATGACCTGCAATATCATGGTAAAGAGTGATTCCTTTAAATCTTTTCAACCCTTGCTTTATTTGCCACTAACAAAAGAAATTATGAAACATGTACATAGGTGTCAACAACTTGCAGCTAAAGCTGGTTTCAGTTAATTATATTGAGCAACGTGTGGGGTTAGATTTATGAGAATGTATATGGATTTCATTGTGTATGTGTTCTGTATTTTCTCTTTTGAATCTAACTTCTAGACCATTTTTTCGTATATGGAAAAATAATGAATAGCAGTTCTCCTCAAGTTTGCAGGTTCATAAAGTTTTACAAGTGTTATATAGCAATTTAATAAAATATTTTTTTAAAAGTTTAATATTTTTAATTTATAATTTTCTTTTGTTTTTTTGAAATGGAAGAAAAGTCACAATCTGAATTACTTTAAAATAAGATTTTTCAAATCTTACATTTGGTACACTATTTATAAATTAATAACATGTCATGATGTGATTGGTTGTTGTAAGGTAAAAGATAGACAATAGGACATAGTATTATGACAAGTAATGGAAAATATAAAATCACCTACTATATATTTTTAAGGCAAATTGCATGCCAACTATTAGTCTTGATTCAACTCATGGTTCCCTTACGTTAATCAAAATAAATGTAAAATGTAAGATATGTAATTAATGAATAAATATATTTTCTTTGAGATAACACAAATTTACGTCTACTTTTAGTTTCACAAAATCTTACACTAATTAATTTATAAATCATTTATAAAAACAAATAAACATGAAATTTATTAATTAAAGCAATAAGAAGATATGGGAAAAAGTAATTTGAATAAATATTAAAATCATTTATAAAATTAGGATTTAACAATATTTATATTATATTTATTGTTGAGGTTATGAATTAAGGGTTTGAAGATATTATTGACAAACCAATTATTATCTCGGTTAATGTTTTTATAATGTTTCATGATTTTGATATCCTCTCTCAAGTGCATTTTCAAATTGTGATCCTCATATGTCAATACTTTTTCCTTATAAATGCAAATCAGGTGTTCAGTGACAAGCGAATGTTTAGCCGAAGTATAATTTGGAACTCTATTTAATTCTTGGGTTATTCATTCTTTATATTTTGGTATTATAAGGCTGACCATAAACACATTCCATTATGTGCACTCCACGTTTAAGTTTAGGTTCAAGCCTATTTTTAGATGAACATTGTTAAAAATGATATTAGAATGTAAAAGCAAATATTTGACACCCATATCTTTTCTATTTGAAAATTTTATGATTTTTTATATCATATTTTTAATAAGAATAAATAAATTGGACAATAATTGTTATTATTATTTAATTGTACAATATTAATTAATTTTTGGCTGGAATTATTTTAGTCTTTGGGTACAACTTTATCAATTTTCTTGTTGTTATAACCTTTTTTTTTTTATATACATTAGTAAGATATCTAATTTATTTTTCCAAATTGTATTCTAAAGGATTTTGTAGGAAGATTTTGTTTACCCCAATATTTTAAGTAGGAGCATGTTGTGAATAAGCTCTTCAACACAAATTGGTGTGTTCTCTTCATGTACACACTTTCGAAGGAAATTCACATTAATATTCCTTTTCGGAGAAGATCTAGGAAAGGGGCCGACTCCCTAACTCAATTTCCATAATGAATAGGATGTGTGGTGATATTTTGCTTTGAGGTGTATAAGAAATTTCACTATCTTTTATTCACCATAGTGGTAATATATATTTGTGTCCTCAACAAATATTTTCTACCACTTTGGTTTAAATGGGTAGTATACAATTTCTCTTTGCTTGATTTTTCTCAAAAATAGGTTTGCTATTATAGTTGAGAGAGTTGAACCCATAATAGTTCCATTAGTTTGTTCTAAATTTCACCATTTAAGATAAGGAAGGTAGACTTAAGACATGATCATACAAATTTAATAGTTTATTTGCCATTGGTTCTTCCAATAATTTCATCGATGTTATCAATCGGGATTTAGGTGAAGAGAGATACAACATTAAAATTAATTGTTGCACTATTCTTGTCAAACTATTGTCCTTTAATAAATTCAATAAAATAATGTGAGTCTCTTATATAGCATGAAGTGTTATCAACAAGGTTTTTAAGTTTGATCTCGGTAGATATAATTTTTCACATCTAAATAATTTATTACCGACGGATGACCCATTGTCATCACATATGTTTGGAAGGTTGAACGGCCAACCAACTAATGCACTCTTCATAAATTTTTGGATGTGTTTTTATAAATTAGTTAAACAACTCAACTTCTAAACCTATGTGATGTTTAAGGTTAATTATTTTATCTATATATTTTCAAAAAGATTGAAATTATCATATATTTCCCTTCCATGAAGGGAGATGACTAGAGTTTTTAGACTTCTACACTATATAAATTCATGAGATTCAACTCTAGCTTCTATACACTTCTTTAGAGATAGCTAGAGTATGTATGAGGTCTAGGGGATTTTTAGTTATGAATAAATGCAATTAATTTGAGGTCAAAAATATCTATCTTATATTTTAGTTTCCCTTCCATGAAGGGAGATGACTAGAGTTTTTAGACTTCTACACTATATAAATTCATGAGATTCAACTCTAGCTTCTATACACTTCTTCATATTTCGCTTCCATGAAGGGAGATGACTAGAGTTTTTAGACTTCTACACTATATAAATTCATGAGATTCAACTCTAGCTTCTATATACACTTCTTCGTAGATAGCTAGAGTATGTATGAGGTCTAGGGATTTTTAGTTATGAATAAATGCAATTAATTTGAGGTACAAAAATCGATCTTATATTTTAGTTTCGTAATTGGCTTAGTATTAAGTTATTTATAAATCATTTTTCATATAGGACTACTTAATTGCTTTGGTGCTAGTTTATTTATGTTTATATTATTTATTGGTTCAAGTTAGGATCTTGATGTCTTGTGTTCCTTATATTGTTGGTTTGTTGAGTTATCTCATTCATTTTGACATCTCCTTTTAATGTAGCCAAATTCTAAACAAACTTGATATACTACAAATAATATGAACTCCAAAAGAAAATAGATCTCCTTATTAATTATTAAATAATCAATTACAATGTTTCCTAAATAGGAAAAAAACTCCCAACTCGAGTTGCCAAGCAAACCCTAACTAACTTTGACTAAATCTACTTTAGGTGGCGGAATTTACTATTTTAACAGTTTACTAGAACTTGTTATTCTTAGTAAGTTTGCATGCTTATTCATATGGGCACAAAATTTTACGCATCTTCTACATTCCTAAATTAGAGGAATTGCCAACTTTCTAACTCATAATGCAACTAATAGACTCAAATTAACTAATGCCCAAAAATAGGAAAAATGGAACTACAACTTATATCCTAATTTCTTGGCCTCAAGATGGTGGCTTTAGGGCCCGAAAATGTGCCAAAACTTTCCCCAAATGGTAGGGAGGATTTCCGTGCATTCATCTCCTCAAACATGTGGTTAAAAAAAAGCAGACTCAAACAGACACCCGAAGCTTAAGTTATGACCTTGTCAAGTTCCCGCCAATTTTGGCGTATCACCTTTTCTCTCTCATCAATGAGTTTTGGGTTTCTTCCCTTTTTCTATCCATATTTATTTCTCTTTCTTGTTTTCTCTCTTTCCTATTTTTTACAAGATTCAAGGTATTGTCTATTTTTGTATTTTATAAAACTAGTCATGAACTTTGTGGGAGCTTTCATCCATTGATATTGAACTCCCTCTAGAGTTTTTATTTTTCAAGTCATATTTACTCTCTATGGCTGATTATCTTGTGTGTCACTAGGATATTTATCTAAATTGTACAATCATGTGTGTGATTATTGTGTGTATACATATACAAATAGACATATATATACACAAATACATACTTACTTACATACATACATATATGTGTATGTATACATATGTACATATATACATACATATATCTACACACACATGTATGTATGTAGATAGTTACGCATATACATATGTTTGGATGTAAGTATGTATATAATTATATGTATGTATATGCATGTAGTGTGTGTGTGTGTGTGTGCACGCACAGAGCATGTGTGTACATGTGTGTGTGTGTGTGCATGAGTGTTTGTGTGTACGTGTGTGTGTTCATTAATGCATTTAAAAATAATAAATGATAAGGATTCATAAGTTTCATTTGAGTGGTATTAAATTTTATTATTTAAAACCTAGCATCCTCATGCATAGAATAGAATCTGAGAAATTAAAGAGAGTATCAGTAGCATTTACTAGTTTTTTTGTATCCATTGAAAGAATTTTTTTGCATGTTTGTATACACTAAAATGGTCTAATACTTTCATTGAGTGTTTCTTTCCATGAATATGTTCAATCTATGAGTATCTTTATAATAATTATGAGGTAACACATACGACAACTAACCCCCTTCATTTTTATGGGTCTCAAATTTATTTAGGTCATATTATTATAATGATCAAAAAAATTTTCATAGTGATGTACAACAAAAATCTGAAAAAGTAAGAAAAATTTCATAAGATTAGAATCAGGTGACCACTTTTCCAAATACGTTTTAAATTAACATGAACAAGTCATTTCCGTACTCTATATGTAGATGTGATCTGCTAATTCTATGATTTCTATCGAGTTGGTTATGTTGTTTGCACTTGTTTATTTTTTGGATTGGGTTTCTCTTGATGTTTGGACATGTGTCATGTCCTCTTCCATTTATGACTATATATAGATTTGTGTGAGACCATCCATTATACTATAAAACCTAATTACCTCTATTCTTTTCAAGTATTTAAATTATCTCATGTATTTCCTATATTATCCAAAGTAAATTTAATGAAAATTATATCAATTAGTTTACTATATTTTATAATAAATCCAATTTACATCTCTACATTTTAGTGAACTCGAGTTATCCACACTATCCAACACTTATGATTTTATTTTTCATTGAAATCAAGTTAAATTGAAAATTTAACCCTTATGGTTTATTTTTCTCACGTACCCAAGTTATAAAATAAATTGACCCTTAGTTTATCATTTTACCTTCATTTTTAGCAAACTTGAGTTATATAGAATATCGAACCCTTAGGGTTTCATTTTTGTGAACATGAATTATATTAGACATCCAACCCTTAAAATAAATTGAAGTCAAGTGATATCAAACATCTAACCATTTACACCGAACTTTGGCTATGAAACTTATGTGGACTCAAACTATTTGTAACAATTTAGGGATTTTATTCCATATTAGTGATAGATTTGATTTTCATAGGGTTTTTATTTTTTTTTTTTTAATCTTGTAGGCCTATCTATTCTATATGTAAATATTGCTTTTGAATTATGCATTTGGATGTTATCTCTTTGATTAAATCTATATTGATTACATGTAAGAATCCAACAAGAAGAAGTTCAATGTAAAATTCCAATATGATTTATCTTATATAATCTCCCTTACATCATCCTAGGGTTTTTTTAAATAAATAAATTGGTACTCTTAATAAGAAACAATTCACCAAATCCCGAGGGATATGAAAATTGGTTGAGTGTTAGTTTCCAAACATGGAAGGTCTCGAGGACCATTAATTAGAACATCCATCTCTTTGAAAAACCTCACATTGTGTCTGTGTCGGGTTAGGTTTCGTAATTCTATACCGATAGTTTACTCGACAAAAATTTCTTGACTTACTACGGGGTGTACCGGAGGGTTACCTACGAGTTTATAACTTAGAAGAAGACATGCTCATGTTAACCCTAACACTATACAAACCCCTCTTGATACTATTATAAATGATATTTTTGATGGTCCTCACATGTTTATTACAGATAAAAGAAGTAAAACTAAGTTAGTTCAGTTTGTATCCATTTTTTTTCTCTTTTTCAAGCTGAGAAGCATCACAGATTTGACATGGATCTTAGAGACAGATAAATCATAATGTATGTCATTTTCTAGCTAGGGATGAGAACTAACTGGCCCTTTGTCACTCGGATTGTGGAGAGATAGATAACACCTTCAAAAGGATTTGACCTATCCTCACTACTTTAGGCCGTGCATTTCTACTAGGGTGAGAGGACCCGTAGTGTAACCTCTGTTTGATGAAGGAGATGGAGATATCCTTCTTTTGCAAAAATTTTATGAAGAAAACCTAGGAAAGTATGATTAATACTCCATAATTTAACTCTTAAGAGTTGTTACTTCTACAAGATGGAGACACTTTCAAAACAAGGCTAAGATTATCAAGACATTATGAAATCCTTATTATTCTACATATTTTAGTAGATAGATTTTGTTCCTTTGTAGATATACGGGGAAAAAGGGGTAGTTCAGGATGGAGTCATGGTTTTGAATGATTTTGGTGGGAGATTAAGCAGAAAAAATTGATTATACCATATCTTTTTGAGAATTCACAACAATTGAAAATCTAAATGACAAAAATCTTCGAATAGCTAAGATATTCCTTCAACCAGAAGGTGTGCTTCAATGGAGGCCCAAATCAGTAGGGTTTCACACAATCTTTGAGAATTGAACATGAAGGATCGAGCTAAAGACTTCATAAAACATCAAAGACCCCTTGTTCCTCATGCCTAAGATACACTTGAAGGATTACAGATAATATTTATCAACAAATGATAGTGAAGTGATTTTAAATTGTTTATCTCATCACAAGATGAAAGCTCTTCTTGAAATGAAATTACAAATTCCATTAAACTATCACAGGGACAATATCCTATGTGATTCATAGGGACTTTAACACAAGATTGCAATAGGAATAAAAAAAACTACTTACAGACATTCTAAAACAAAGAAGACACAAATTCCTCCAAGATTGACACAAATTAACTCGAAATTGATTAGATTCATCAACAGGGGAAATATTCAAGAGAAATATCAGTGCTCATCAATGGCTATACATCTACAATGAACTTGACATGATAGAAAATATAACACATAAGAAATTAACCAGGTATCTTAGATTGGTCTCTCAGGAATATGAGCTCTCTCAAATTTTCTCTAAAGAATTCAACCCCCGACCTTTTACAAGAGTATTCTCATTGCATTTATACATTTCATTTACTCACTCATCCCAAAATTTCCCCCAAAAAAGAAGAAAATTCGAGGGACCTTTTTTGTTACCAATTTTCATTAGAAAGCGACGTTTAACAAATTCACATCCAAAGCTACTAGGTGGACCAATTATGAATTGATGAAATTTCTCAAACCCTTGACTAATACTAGGATGCCATGCCAAAATTTTTTGGTAGTTCTTTTAATCATTCTCGATTCGTCACACGCGAGAAATCCCCATTTTAATCATTTTTCAAAGGCTCTGCATAAACCGGATCTTACAGGTCATCCTTTTCACCCTCAAGGAAACACCTTTTTCATCCTTTGTGCTCGCAACCTTCATCATTTCATTATTTTCCCTCTCTTTCCTCAACAACTCGCCCGCATCCATCTTCTCTAGTAATTTACGTCTTTAAGTGCCCGAGAAATTCCAACTTCAAAATATTGACATTAACATTCCTTAGACTCACAAATTAAGATTTGAGTCCATCCAATGGAACTTTGTAGACAAAAAGAAAAGGAATTTCATTAAAAATCATGAAAAATAGTGTGTATTCGCATCTCTAGGATTCTTGGAGCAAAAATGGCATAAAAACAGATAATGCACAACAAAATCGTTGATTCCCCCTTATCTACTTTATATTATAGTCATCCACATGGTTCCTTGGCACAACCGCAAAGGTGAAGTACATGCACATGTTTCCAAACAAGCACAAGCCTTCCACGTTCCCTGGGCCCAAGAAAAACACCTTTTGGCCTTTGAAAAAGTCTCAGTAAAACGGAGCCTGTGGAAGCCTCCACATGTCTCAATGGCACATTTTGAGATGGTCCCCAAAAGTGAAGACACAAAATAAGCACAGGCTCACCATGTGTCTCATTATGGCAGAGTGTTTAAGAAATTTGAAGGATCAATGGAAGGTGCCATATGTCTAGGGTCCGAGACAGTTTTCCTTGGCTGTTGAAAGGTTCAAGCAAGGGAAGAGTGAATGAAAGCCTCCAAGTGTCCTCTTGGTGCTTCTTTAAAATAAAATTTAGGGTCTAGTCCCCAAACAGGCACGGTCCCTCAATGTGTCCCAGACCTTAGAAAATTGCTTTGAAAATTTTAAGTATAGAGCGGAGCTGGTGGAAGCCTCCACATGTCCCCTTAGCGTAGTTGTTAAGGTGGGACCTTGAGGTAGATCCTCAAATGAGCATCAGCCCTCCATGTGTCCATGGCCTACCAAAACTATAACAACCACATGCAAAATTTGTCTAAGTCTTGGCAAGGCAGGGGAAACCTCCATGTGTCTCCTCGATGCAACTCCACGTGTCTCCTTGGTGCAACTCCAAGGGAAAACCAAAAGGTGAATTTTTAGATGAGCGCCAACCCTCCACGTGGACAAGCTTTGAGTTGAATCGGGCCTTAGATTTTTCAAAGTGCCTCACCGAGCTGCATCCAACCAGAAAGGGCCATGTTTCCATAGATGCTGAGATGTAAATTTGATGGGAAAAACACACATGTCAAACCATAAAATGTAGGAAAATCACCATTTTCTCCCGAGAAATGATATAAGGCCCAAATATGATCTTCTAAGCCACATCCAATCATGTTTCCATAGATACTTGGGACAAAAATGACAGGGAAAATAAAATGTGACTATGGAAAATGGAAGGAAGGGAAAATACCTGAGTTTTCACCCAATTTACAGATCTTTTCATGTGGACAGAGGAATGAAAAACAAATTCTTGACCATTAAGTGATCTTCGACCAAGGAAGGGACTGATCATGGTAACCAAATGGAGGACAGAGTTTTCATGCATCAATATGGGGAGATAGAAAATATATTGAGACTGCAAACCAAGAATTTCAAGGACAAACGGGGCGAGATCAAATTGAGCACCAACAAGTTCCATTAGAGGGTAAAAATAGATTTCAAGACTAGCACAATTCTAGTTAGCATCTCCGAAATAATATTATTTTTATAGATGATATGTTGAGTGTGGTATCCAATATACCATCCTAAATTCAAGTTAAGAATATACCTATGGGATCACTATTCAATATCAAAATTATAAAGAGAACCATGGATATTTAAATCCTTGTGTAGGTTGTTTCTTATATTAATAACAAGATCAATATTCAATTTCATGATTCTCTTAGTGTTCATGTTTCTTATCCTTCCATACCTCAAAAATTTTATCCTCGTATTGCTTTCGAGATGTTCTCCAAATCCTTAATGTTATTACCTTATACCCTTATTTTTCCCAATGCATCATAGTTGGTTTCTTTTCATAATATATCAATTTGAGAAAAATATATTCTACATTTTTAATCTTCCTTCTAAGGTGATCATTCGATGACCAATATGCACATAATATAAATTAGATGAAGAAATTATCCTTAGGTTCTTACAAGTCATATAAAAGGGCTAGTTGTAATGAGATATTACCCAACCATTTGGCTTATAGTGTGATTTGTTATACCTTTCAAATGGGTTTCAAGGCTCAAAATGTTGAATTATGTAATGCTAAAGAATATTCATATCACAATGATAGGTCATGTCCTCTCTTTTGTATATCTATTCCACATGATGATCAAATATTTATTAAGATATTTCATAGAATATGTGAAAACTATGTTCTTGATTGATATTATTAATCGATAAACCGTGTCTTTTAAACAATAAATAAATCCTATATTAGTGATATAAATAATATTCTTTTTTATCAATATATTATGTAAGAAACATTCATAATATACTAAAAATGAGAGATGAAAAACAAAGAGATAGGAATTTTATCTAGGAGAAACCCAAACCGAGAAAAACTCCAATCGGTTAAGAAATTAGTTCCCTTCACTATGTAAATCTGCAATACAATGCAAGTTCACTCTCAAAAGACGACCTTCTATAAGGATTAAAGATCCTTCTACTTTCATTATTTTCTTACAATACTGACAAGAAGAAATCAACTGTTTATGAACAAAATAAGAACAATTCAAACTTCCTTGTTTGCTCACACTTGAATTCACTCCAAATCAATTTATTGAATGAGTAAATGTGATTTTAATTATAGTTTCTCTAGCCAAGGATAAATAGAAAGGTGAAATAAACCAATTTGAGAATCCCAAACATTTACAAATATTTAGATTCCTCATTTTGGTGTTATTGGGTATAGAACCACTACTATCTCGTGGGGGTGATTGACAACCTCTCGCGGTAGTTATGAGACTACTAGTGCCTATAAGCAAAGTGATCCCGTAATGACCATGGTGCTTGCAAAACCACTATTGTGTGAAGAGAATCATTTTCACAACTACCATAGTGGTTTCAAGTAATGACACATAGTTTCACATGCAACAAAACAACAATGGCCTTTTTTTCCATCATTCGAAGGTTTCCAGATCACCTCCAACTTGATGTACCATTTCGTAAAAATGAATATGTTGAGGGTATGAATTGTGAGTTTGAAATAAGATATGTTATCACCGAATCACAACACCCCTCTATTATACAAGTGCACATACTTGAACTCACGGTGTGATTGAATAACATGGGTACTATCTCCAAGTTGTGGGACTTGCTACTTGAGATAGACCTCCAGAGAAAGTTGGTTCTTGCTCCTAAACTACCTGCCACAATTTACTCTAATGTAGGGGAAACTAACTATTCTAATTTAAATTTCCAAGGGACCAGGGAGAGAGAATTCATAAATGAAATCCTACACTAAAGCGGTGATACACCAGAAAATGAGGGTGTGAGAGTAGTCTTCAAATGTGTGAGATACAGAAGCAAAGCGCACACTAGAAGGGGTGATGACAGTTCTCCATAATCTAGCAAAATGCATTCGAACAATATTCCAAACATACACAATGATAATGGATCCTCAAAGAACATAATAATAGACACAATATTCTTGTAATCAATGTTGAAGGGGAAGAAGAATGCAAGAAAACATAAGCGGGAAGATGCATCCACAAACTTATATTTTATTGCTTCTTGATATGCACAGGTCTTCAATTGGTTACAAGATAAGAGCCTGATCATCATGCAAGGAGTCCACAACAAGGGCCTATAACACATTGGCTTCACAAAGCAATTTTGGCAGAGCTTTGCTACAAAAACTACCTCCACCTTACAATGAGCCCAACACTCCAATTTATAGAAAAAATGAGAAGAGAGAGAGAAGAGAAAATGGAAATCCCAAATCTATCCTTCAACCACTTGTAAGAGGAATTAAATGGAGTAAAATGATTGTATATTACTTGCAAAAGGCTCCCCATACTGTCTCAGGTGCTGCAACAGAGAAAGAATGGTGACCATGCCTCTTAATTGCACTCCCAACTACCAATTAAAACATTGTTATGAACCCGGCCACATTTTATGAAAAATCCCCACCGATTTCTCATGAAATCCATAATTTATTGATTGTTGTACATCTAACTCGAGCCACGATTCCAACGGTACCAATTTTGTGTGATTTCATTAAGAAATGCAAAATTTATTGCCTTCTCGAAAGTGCGGGCAGCTATTTTGGGTCCTGCAGTAGGTGTTTTCTCATTTGATGGGAATGAGCATTAACCGAATGGGGCCAAGTATGTTTCTTTTGTGGTGTATAGGATGTCGTACTCATTTCGTAAAGTCCAAATTTGTGAAAATCGAGCTCGGAGTAAAAATTATGGCCGCTTGAAGTTCACGGGTCAAACGTTGACTTTTCTTCTTTTCGTAGCTATTTCGCAAAATCAGGTCCGCGTGTCCTGGATGTCCTGAAAAATTCTCCCACATCGGCTGATTCAGATTCCTTATCCCCTTTTGTGACTTTTTCACCTTTGCGCATCCCGCGCATCCTCGCGCGCATTTTTTTTTCCCGGATGTCCCAAACCGCGTGAAACAAAAAAACTTGATGATTTTTATTGCCTGCGGCCATTTCACCTTTTCACGTCCCTTGCACGTCCCAATCGCTTCTTGGACCGCTTGGGACAAAAATGTCCAACTTAGCCGATTTTCTTCCCTTTTTTGGTCCCAAACTTGGTATGACGAACCTCGGTATGACCCGCACTGGTACGATCCGCACCCTTCAGACCTGAAATGCTTTAAAACAGTCCTGCAACCTTATCTTTTGCATTTTTTCCATTTTTCTAACTCGTTGGGATTTTTTCTTAGATGGGAGAGTTAGAGAGAAGCTGATGGGGCCCCAAAAACATGATTTCGGCCTTGAATCAATCTACTTGCTCGGGATTGAAGAATTTGATGCATGTTATCAAAATTACCTTGAGGGGTGAATTTTGGATAACAAGATAATACAAAGATTTGGGTACTTCTTTTGGTGCCTAGTATATTCACGACCAAAAGACAACTCCCAAACTAGGGTAATAATAATTAATATTTAACCAAATATTAGTGACATAAAAGGTGTAACGACAATCGACATGTTTGTTACCACTGCACACTTGCAACTCACATCACTGAACATTTTCACCTACTAAAAACACAATACAAGGGCCCATCCTATGCACAAACATGACCTCAAAAGACTCAGATTAACTATTTTGTTTAAAAAGTGTAAAAATTGTACAAGGATAAAATCACTAATGAGGACAAGAAGAAAGGACATGTTCCATAGTGTTCACAGTTTCCATGGTTTACATATTTATAATAGATTTTTAATTATATATTCGTCCTTCAATAAACTAGAAGTTTTGCAAATAGGCCATATGTCATTGTGTCAATATTTACACCTTTACTCATATGAGTTACACTTTATTCATATATATTATCTAGCATAGTAACTTTCTAGATTTTTGATTATCAATATAATACATGTCCGCCACACTTGCAATCCTCATAAGGCTCATCTTTGAGATGAGAAAGGATGTTACCAAAAGTAAAGCTCCCACACAAAAAGTCTCCTTTTTATCAATAGAAATGGGGCTAATAAAGTAAATTAAAGGAGTCGCTCGGGTTACTCAATGCATTCCCAATATCATCTTAACAAACATCATTTATAGGATTACATTATCGATACCTTGTTAACCCAAAAAAATAATTATGAAGTGGTACTATACATATGTCAACCCTATCTTCACTCCAAAGGTAAAATTCTACAAAGGAGGTCTACTACTAGGTAGTTAAGACATTTACATTCTTTCATATAGATAAAACACCAAGAATCCCTTTGACAAGCTTACCATTAAGGCGTACCATGATCACACCGATTAACATGAAGAGAGATCCTTGAGTTCCAAGTAGATACCAAGTTCAAGGAACTATTAAAAAAGTGTAACTTTTCAAGATGCATAGGGATATACACAAGGTATCTACACATGATTATTGATAAATTACAAATTGATTATCACACCAAACATTAAACTCGAATCTCGAATAAAATAATGCATATATAATGAAATTACTAGTATAATTAAAATTATGAGCAACAATAGAACACCAAATAACACAATATTTCGAATAATGATCTCAATATGCAATTAGAATAGCTTCACCACTTCAAGGGGCAACCTCCCAATCATATAATAAGACTCAAATGCTCAAATTATAAAGAACTACTACCTACAATCCTCTATATACTACTCATATGCTATGGCCATCACCAAGGCTACCGATTAAGCATGAGAGAGTATAAATGATATAATAAAATTATATGGTAAGCCACAAGTCAGCTACTTATATCCTAATACAAATAATAGGTTAAGGGCGTAGCATGCCCTTCCCCTTCAAACCAACATTATCCTCAATGTTGAATAATCCCGGATGTTGATACGTAAAAACCTTCATCCTCCCAGTTGTATCTTCTATGCCGAGATTCTTCCACTTGATCAGATTTTCCTTAATGTCTCTCGGTTCTCACCTCTTAGTATGTGTTTGAGAATCTTTCTCGGCTCCAAAATGATTCTTCCTTCCTTGTCAAGTTATGGTACCTTTGTCTCAGCTTCAAATTTCTGTCCAATAACCTTCTTTAGGCATGAAACATGGAATCTTGGGTGTATGTGTGAAGATGGAGGCACCTCTAGTTTATAAGCAATAATGCCAATTTTCTGTAGAACCCGATTAGGGTCATAATATTTAGGAGTAATTTTGTTGTCCTTTTTCTGTTGCTTTAGGGACATCTGTTTGTAATGATGGAGACATACAAAAACCCAGTCACACATTTCAAAATGTATTTTCTACGGTGTTGATCTCGCTTGTTGTTTCATCTTGTTTTGTGCTAATGCTGAATTCTCCTTCAAACTAGCCAAACCTAGTGTTGATGTTGAATGTGTTCCTCAACATCTCTCGACCTTAGTTTGCACCCTCAAGGAGGAAGTGATAGAAATTAGATGGTAACCATATAAAGCTAAAAATGGGGTCATTTGAGAAGAGGTATGAAAATATGTGGTATACCACCATTCTCGTAAGTGGTATCCATTTAATCCACCTTTCTGGTTATCCGATACAAAACAACGTAGATACCCCTCTAAGGATTTGTTGACCACTTCCATTTGTCCACTAGTTATAGGATGATAATATCAAATGTGAGCTATCTGAGTACCCAAACATGAAAATAGTTCCGTCTAAAAATTACTTGTGAAAATAGCATAATGATCACTTACAATTATCTTTGGGGTTCCATGTAGCCTTTGAATTGTCTCCAAAAAAATAGCTATGATTGTATTGGCTGCAAATGGATGTGATAGGGCACAAAAATGGGCATATTTTGTGAGCCTATCCACAATCAGAAAATAACATTCTTACCCTCTGAACAAGGTAATCCGGTGATGAAATCCATGGATACCTCCTCCCATATCTGGCTAGGAATTGGTAAGGGTTGCAACAGACCTGTGTCTTAATTGTTTCCCCTTTGTTCTGTTGGCACACTAAACACTCTGATACAAAATTTTGTACATCCCCCTTGATTCCTTCCCAAAATAATTCTCTTTTTATTCTATGATATGTCTTCAAAAACCCAGAGTTTCCTCCAACAGGTGAGGCATGTAGCTCTGCAAGAATCTTATGCTTCAACTTAGAATCTTTACTCAAGTATAACCTATCCTTGTACCATAGGGCATTAACTTTCCACTCAAATTTTTTAGATGTCATAGATCCTTGCTTGATATTATAAATTAGAGATTGTGTATCCTTGTCTTAATCCCATTCCAATCTTGCTTCATCGACCCAATCGGCTATCAACATAGACATTCCATATAGTAAGGCATCTGCGGATGTATTCCTTCTATACAACGCATCAGCTACTACATTTTATTTACCCTTTTTGTATATGATTTGAAAATCATAACCTAACATTTCTATTACCCACTTTTGTTTTTCCTCAAATGATAACCTTTTCTCCAAAAAGGATTTGAGACTATCATGATCAATTTTTACCTTGAATTTTGTACCCATGAGATGGGGCCTCCATTTCTTGACCGCATGAAGAATAGCCATCATTTCTTTCTCATAGTTAGGTTTGAGTAGATCTTTTCCTTTGAATTGGCGACTCTCAAATGCAATTTTTCTTCCTTCCTGCATTATAACTACTCCCAATCCTAATCCTAAAGCATCACATTCCACAATGAAGGGTTTTGAGAAGTTGGGAGTAGCCAAAACTAGGGTGTTGTACAAGGCTTCCTTCATCTGCTTAAAGGATTTAGTGGTTACATCTATCCAATGGAAGGAATCCTTCTTTAGCAATGTAGTGAGTGGGGTTATTATTCTACCATATCCCCACACAAATCTTTGTAGTAGTACCATGTTAGTCCTAGGAACCCACGAAGCTTTTTGAGAGTTTTGGGCCTTGGCCATTCCACCATAGCTTTGATCTTTTGAGGATCAACTTTGACACCTTCATGGGATACAATGTGACCCAAGTACTCTACCTCTTGTACACCAAAAGAACATTTAGATGGATTTGCATAGAGAGTATGTTTCTCTAAAACTTCCAACACTTTATTTACATGTTGTAAGTGTTCTTCCCATGTCTTACTATAAATCAATATGTCATCAAAGAAAACTAATACCTCTTGTACACTAAAATAAAATTTGGATGGATTTGCATAGAGAGTATATTTCTCTAAAACTTCAGTAACACCCGCTAAAACAACCATTCGAGACCCAAGAACAACCTGGGTTTAGATAGAAAAAAATTATGGAATAATTTTTTTGAAAAGTGTGACCACAACCAAGCTTCAAAAACAATCATTGTCACAAAAAGGATTCAAAGTCAATTATAATTAATACATAAAATTTTCCCTATATAAAAATATTAGATTCACATTACAAAATTAATGACATGTAATTAATCCAAAAATGGTTAAATTTTCTCTTAGGTGTTAATTTAATTAAATAATTAAATTAACACTATAGTTCAATATTTTTAAATTAGCTTTAGAGGGTCAAAGGGCCAAAACAATTAAATGCCCATGGTTTTTTTAATTTCATTAGGTCTACACAATAACCAAGGTTCTTATTTACATGGGTGAGAAAAAAAATTCTCTTATCCCCTAATGCGACCCTTCAAAAGGTCAACTCATGCTCTAGAGTTAATTAGTTAAGTTAAAAAGGGGTAATTTCCCACTTACCCACTCTCGGACTTAAATTTTCACTTCAACCCGATTTTTAACACATTTAACGCACTTAGGGTTACTCAAAACATTTCCAAGAGGTAGGAAATTTCTTATCCTTTCCAATGATATAAATAAATCCTCCTAACTCATCACATTTATTAAGTTATAGGATGACGGGCGTAGGGAGGAGGAAAATTTTCAAAAGTAGGCCTACAGGCCCAAGAAAATTTTCCCAAAGGCGGGCCTACGGACGTAGGGAAGAAAATTTTCCCAAAGGCGGGCTTATGGGCCTAGGGAAGAAAATTTTACCAAAGGCGGGCCTACGGGCCTAGGGAAGAAAATTTTCCCAAAGGCACAAGGGACACATGGCACGTTGTGAAGCCCGCGTGGGAAGGTGGGTCATCAAAGGAAAATTGGATTTTAACTCTTTTTGTTTGAAAGGGAAAAAAGGTTCAAAATCCCCATGCCTCCGCCAACGCCCAGGGATGCCACGTGTCATACCCAAAGTTTCCAGCTGGGGAAGTGGACCGACGGGGAAAACTTAGAAATATTAGAATTTGCATTAAAAGGTGTGAAGGTTAAAAATAACCCACGCTTGCGCCGATGCCTGAAGAAGCCACATGTCGACCCACGGTGAAAGGTGGGGATGTAGATCATGGCGGGAAACTTAAGATTTTTTTCCCTTTTTCTAAAAGGTAAAGTTTGAAAGTGCGGGCCCGTGAACCCGTGGAGGCATTTTCCCAAAAGTGAAATGGCGAAGTGCATGCGGGCCGCGAAGGAATTTGTGAATTTTTTTTTGTTTTCTCGCAAAAAGTGCCCTGAGTAATTTTTGGGCCCATGGGTCTGATTTACAAAAATTTCCTCCTTTATTTTTAAAACTAAGCAAAGTAAAAACTTTAGAAGGCCATAACTTTCGACTGGAAGCTCAGATTTGGGAAAATGAGTACTTTTGGAAACGGCTTGAACTAGTCTTTGCGTAGGAAGCATAGAAGTTTAATTTTGACAAACCTGGGTGGGCCAATTTTAAGAAAACACCTTTTGTGCCATTAAAAATGTGAATTTGAATTTTTAACTTAACAAAATTAATTCAATTCGCCATTCTTTCTTTCTCATCATGCCAATCTTACATGGAGGATTGCACTTGAAAGATTAGGATTGATATTGTTGGGTTTAATTGATGGATTGAGTTTCAAAATGAATTTCCTTTCTTTTCTATGAATTTGCATTATTTTGCCTCTTGCCCAATTAAAGATGAACTGTAAATTGCAAGGCCAATACAAACTATTTTGGAATGTGTTTTGATCATCCTTAGTTCGTTTTAATATTTTATCTTGTCTTTCATTGTTGCAGGGTACTCTATATGTTTTTCTGATATTTATTTGTAGTTTTATAGTGAATCAAAAATAGAAATCATACTTAAACTTGAATGGATCTACTTTTCATTATCATCCTCTAAATAATAAAATTCATTCCAATCTAATTTACAAAATTTAACTTTACTTCAATCAATGTGTGAATACCGAAAATGTAGTTCTACTTTCAAAACATGCATTTCAAATGAAACAGAGAAATGTAATATTTCTTCATACGTATTTCTTTTTCAATTTTCAAACAGAGATTTCACAATATATTTCAAACACAGATTTCAAATGAAAACCATATCATTTGTGGTAACTAAAACAACTTCTATTGAAATCTAACAATTCTTTTACAACTTCCTTTTTCATTCATCAAATACAACTTACAGAATATACATCTCTCACATTCAAATGTAGGTTCCATTTCAAAATAGAGAAACTTTCCATCAAAAATAATATTACAATGCCATCCACTTGAAGTGGGAATTTCACAATAAGGAACCCAAGGAAAATCAGTAAAGTTTTTCTTCATCCTCAGCTCTAGAACAACAAGAAGAAGATCCACCATATAGCTTTTGATCAAAACAAAAAGGAGAGGAAACGATCTCCACTCCAACCAATAATTCCAATGAAGAGGAAAATTTGTCCTCCTCATTGGCCCCGAGCCCCAACCTCAAAGTAATAAGAGATGTATTTCAACTCATGGCAATAAATAGGCTTCCACATCACAAAAAAATTTCACATAAAGAACACAAATCAATACATACCGCATTTTGCAACCACAGGGAAGAACAAAAACAATAATTAGGCTTCATCATGCATAAGCCAAAGGAGCAAGACATATGGGGAGGTCAGCTTATACCTCCCAATGGGGAAATGGGTGTCCACCTTAAGATAATCCTCGCCATATATATATATATATATATATATATATATATAATTTCAAAACCCCTACATTCCTCAGTGCCTCCTCCAAGTAATGCTTATACCTCTCATTCTCATATGCCTCCCCACACTCTTATGACACGCCATAACGATTAAATATATGTAAGCTATTTATTTTACAAGGTGGAACCCAAACCTAAACTCCTTCACAATCACACTTATACCTAAAAAAATCTTATGCTTCCCCATAAGAGATCCCCATTGTCTTCTTGTTATCCATATTTTACCCCCAAAAAAATTGATTAGCCATGACCCCACACAAGAAGAATCCATAGAATTCATGTTCAAATCCTACAATCAGGTAATAGAGCAACTCTACAATGAAGTGGCAAGGCCTGTGAAAGAACAAACGACCCCGTGTAAGAATAAATTAAGGAAATGACTCACGAGTGAACCCGTGCTTCAAACCTAGAAAATAGATTAGAGGAGGGCTCTGAAATGGAATAACAGGGTCGGGGTAGGAGGACGAGCAGTGTCAAAAGAACCAGAGGCTCAAAAGAAAAGAAATAACAAATATTCGAAGTCTTCAGAGCTTAGCAAAATGGTTCAAAATGGGCCTAAAACTGACTAAGTATGGAGGAGACAATGGAGGGAGCCAAGTGTCCAAATGATGCACTTAAAAGATTAAATCCAAAGTGGGAGACCCATACGAGCACCAAGCTTCCACGTGTCAAGAGCCCCAAAAAATTTTCATCCGTTGAAAAGTCTTCGACTTAGCGAAGGGTGCCAAGTGTCTTAACAACGCACATTCAAAAGCAGGATCAAGGTCCAAGACTAAAACTTGCGCCATCCCTCCATGTAGAAAATTTTCAACAGAGGTCAAAAAGGAGAGCAAGTCTAAAATGACTAAGTGTAGAGTGCAAAGTGGAGTGAGCCAAGTATCAACATGGTGTTATTTCATAGGTTAAATTTAGGGAGGGTTTCCAAACAAGCACCAGGCCGCCACATGTCCAAGGTCAAAATTTTGGCCCCTCTAAGGAAAGAGACTTAGGAAAAATACAAAGAAGCCCAATGAGCACATGGAGGCCACCACGTGGACCTCCGTATGGACGAACTCTTTAAAATATTGCGCGCTGCGATCCAAATATTCAAATAGCCATATCTTATGACCTGGAGATTCAGATGGGCAGAGAAAACTTTTCTTAAATGTCTCGACACCCTCTATTCCATGGAAACATAAAATATCATTCTTAACAAGATTTGGTTGGTGAAAATGGGAAAATTTCATCCAGACCATTAATATAAAGCCTGATTTCTCAAACTACTAGATCGGATTTGATTTGATCTGTTGGGGAACCAGACATGAAAGATTTGGGGTGGATTTGACGAAGGAATTGATTAATAGTTGTTGAGATTTCAAAGTAGGATTCAATGCGTATCTCTAGGTGGTTAAAACAGGATTCTAATTCTTCCCTCTTCTCTCTCTTATTCTTCCTATATATTGTAATGAAGGGGCATATTTAAAGGGTTGGTCATTGTTTCTCCTCTTCCCCCACCTCTCTCTTTCTTCCTTAGGGTAGAATGCGGAGTCTAAGCCTCCTCCCATGGCTCTGTAATGGTGTTTTCTTACCTCTTGCCCACTGATGATGTATTGTGTAACTTTTTGAAGCAATAAAATCTATTTCATGATACATCTGTCCATCCTTGGCTTATTTTGTTGTCTCTTCTTACCTCTCATCATTATAGGGTATACTGTGGATATTCTAATGTTCATTTCAGGTCCTAGGAGCTATGTTTAATGGGTTTCAAGTGATCTCTGTGTGAAATCTATCTCTTGTCTCACAGTGTGCATTCTCTCCACCCTCTCCTCTACTCACCTCTCTCCACTTCAAGTGGTCGGGTATGTGATCCAACCACTTCCCTTTCTAGTGTATCACAACTTTGTGTAGGCTCTTTCACCCCCTCTCTCTCGGTCCCCTGGAATCGTTAGATTAGGATAGAATAGGTTGTACCTACACTGGAGTAGCTTGTGCCGTAGATTAGGAAGTAAGAACCGGCTTTCTCCGGAGGTCCGTCTCAAGTTTTGCAAGTCACACATCTTGATAGATGGTCCCATGTTATGCAATCACACCAAATGCCACACTTCACACATGGGCCATTTGGGGGTGCTGTGATTCCATAATAACAGTTTTGGCACACCCGGTGGGATAGGTCTGAGGTACCTTACCACTTCATTTCATCAAGTAGATGTGTTCTTGGTGGGATTCAACCTTTTGAGGCACATGCAAGCACATATGGTGACTCCATCTAGGTCAAAACCTATTCTCTGAGTTACAAACCTTTTCCATCCATTTCCACTCATTTTCATCCATTTTCTTCTTCCATCTATTTCATTTTCTCCCATTCCAGGAGGTTGTGCAATCATGACTTCATTCCCTTCATGGAACTCACACTTAAAGAAATGCAATCCACCTCCAAATGCATTTCCCAACTCCTCCAAATCAGAATTGTAATCAGATCAAGGACCATTATGCTTACCCATACGAGTAGGGTCAAAGTCAGTTTGGCCATGGAGCTTATCAAGAACAAGGGGATGCATACAATGGTGACAACTATGTTGAGAATTCTAGTTTATTGGAGAAAATTAAAAATGAAGGATGACATGGTTCACCAAGGGGCATATCAAAAATGAAGGCATTCAAGATTGGTTATAGGGCACCTTGTCCATGGAAGGCCCTTTTCCAAGAAATTACAACACTCGGACAAGCTTGTCTTCATGGTTGAAGTGCTGCCTCATTTTACACAAAGGGATTAAGGACATTGAGGCTTATGAGCAAAGTGTGAGAAAACCTTGTCAATGGGTGAGTCCACCACCTGTTAGCTCTTCATTTTCTCTTCCCGGTCCTTATCATTTCAGCATGATCAAGAGTCAAGCCCCTCAATTGCTGCTCCAAGTGTTAGTTTCTCTTCTCCATCCCTTGATCTTCCACCTCATCTCAGTTCTTCTGCCCTTTTCCCTTCTAAACAGTCATCCCCTCTAAACAAACAATAAGTTCCACCTCCCTCCCCACCATAAAAAATTACAAAGCTGGTTGAACCCCAACCTACCACTCCTCTTGCTTTCCCAAGTACATCTTGGGAAGATACTTAAGAATCCAGTCAAGGATAAAGCAAGAAGAGGAGCCCAAAAGAAAATAAATAACAGACAATCTGGTGATTTGGGTTTCTAAATTTGGGTTTATAAAGATCCCCTTGATGGTCAAGCCAATAGAGGAGGTCAAGGTTGAAGAGCGAGTGGTGGCTGAGGTTGAATTTGTAGCAGAGGAGGAGGACCATAATGTTTTAAATGCCCCGAGTGTGGAGTAGGCTATAGAAGAATAGTCGGCAGTTCTTCCTCTTACTTCATCCCCTTTGAGCTTTGATGTTGAAGAAGAGTTTTATCTTTCAAACTTCATGTTTGAGGATGAGGGAAACCATGATGAGCAAGTTTCAGATTAGGAGGACACCATGTAGGAGGTTGAGCATATGCAACATGGCAACAATAAGGTAGGTTATCTTTCTAACTTGGAGGATTGCTTTGATGGAGAAAAGCCCATGGAGATCACATCATTTTCTCTTCCATAATCCATCTTCCAAGCATATGATCATGTTTCCATGAAGGAGGGCATTCAAGAGAAGCAACCTATGTCTCATAACACATCTCTGGAACCAAGGTTGGAATATATGAGTCTTCCATGTTCTTCACAAGAGAAGGAAGAAGAATAAATAGCTCCGAGCCTAGCTAAAAAGGAGCATATGGAGGTGACCAAGAAAAATTTAGAGGCACTAAATCATGAGCTGGTTGCACAATAAAATACAACCCCCTCTCCCATTCAACCTCTCCAAAAGTCTGATCTTTTGGAGGAGCTCTGAACTCATTAGCTTCATGTTTGAAGATGAAGCTTCATATGGTGAAGATAACAAAGATTTTAAGATCACCATGCAAAAGGGAGAGACGTTGTTATAACATGATAGTAAAGAGTTTGATTTCCTACCAGACTCAAAAGAATGTTTTGATAAGAGGGAGCATGTTGAAATTGTAATCTTTTCTCCCCCATCATTCATTCTTCAATCACAAGAGCCTACTACCATGGAAGAGAGCATGCAAGCAAAACTTGTAATTTGCAGCATGCCTCCTGAATCAAAGTTGGAAGATTTTGATTTTCCAAAAGTCACACCTACTGCAGAGGAAGAGAAAGAGTATGAGGCTATCATTCCTCCCACACCATCCATCCATGAGGGTCAGCAAGAAGGCTCCATTCTTAGAGTTAGAGTTAAAAACCATGGGCAGATGTAAAGGACCATACCTTGCCCAATCAGATATTTGGCTTCATTGGAGCCAAGGGAGAAGCCAAAACCAGTCATGCCTACTTCAGAGCATGAGGATGAGTATCAAAGCACTAACGGTCACCATCAACACCTCTAGGAGTCCAATGAAAATCATCTTGAGGAGGTATTTTATATTAATGTTTATACCTTTCTAATATGGGTAGAGGATTGGCTTAAAGTCAATTTTTCACTCATACGGTAGCCATATTTAGTGTCAAATCATTTGCATTCTCGCTCTCTTGAGAAAGCGAAGCTACTTCTCCTTTCCTATAGCAGGATTTATTTATCCCCTTTTATCTCTCAAGTTAGTTTAGGAGTAGGAGTAGAATTTTTTCCAGCAAAAGAATTGCTTGTGCACACTTTACATGTTGCATTTGAGGCATGTATGATTTTGTCTTTGTCCATAAATTTTGTTTGTATTGCTCTAGAGATACTCTCGGAAGCCTTGTTTCAAGATCTCTTATGAAAATTGAGAGTATGGACGCGCGAGAAGGCGCTGGGTCAGGAAAAAGTGAAAATTGGGTAATAAGAGAGTCCATTTTGAAAGAAGGGTCGGTACTGCACCATTAATTATCACTCCATGCCCAATGGATGCTTCAAAGAAACGGTCCTCTCATCTAGCGGTGAGATACCCTCGCGAGTCACCAAATTGTTATCCATGTTTTCCTCCCGTAAAAATTGATCAACCACAATCCCACACAAGAAGAAGCCATAGAATTCATGTTCAAATCCTACAATCAACCAATAGAGGAACTCTACAATGGAGTGGTAAAGCTGCGGAAGATCAAACGACCGGTGCAAGAAGAAATTCAAGAAATTGATTTGTCGAGCAAACTCATGCTTCATATCCAGTAAAAATATTACAGGAAGGATCAGAAATGGAATCACGGGGTCGAGGTAGGAGGATGAGTAGTTTCAAAATAACCAGAGGCTCAAAGGAAAAAAAAATTCTGAAGATTCAAAGTCTTCGGCTTCGCAAATGGTTCCGAATGGGCCCAAAATCACTAAGTATGGAAAAGCATCGAGGGAGCCAAGTGTCCAATGATGCACCTCCAAAGATTAAATCAAAAGGGGTAGACCCACATGAGCACCAAGCTTCCATGCGTCCGTAGAGCCCCAAAAACTTGCACCGGCACCACTGTTGAAAAGTCTTTGACTTAGCGGAGGGTGCCAAGTGTCTTTACAACACACATTCAAAAGTGAGATTTAGGTAAGAGAATCAAAATTGTGCCAGCCTCCACGTAGAAAATGATCAATAGAGGTCAAAAAGGAGAGTGGGCCCAAAATAAGTAAGTATATAGTGCAAGCGGAGGGAGCCAAGTGTCCACACGATGCTATTTCATAGGTAAAATTTTTGACTGGTTTCCAAACAAGCATCGGGCTGCCACGTGTCTAGGGTTATAATTTTGGCCCCACCAAGCAAGGAGACTCAAGAAAAATACAAATAAGCCCAAGGAGCATGTAGAGGCTGCCACGTGGACCCCGTATGGATGAACTCTTTAAAATATTGCGCGCCGCAATCCAAATATTCAAATGGCCATATATTTTGACCGGAGACTCGTGATTTGGGTGGGCGAAGACTTTTGGAAACATATCAACACCCTCTATGCCATGGAACATAAAATATCATTAATAACATGCTTTGGTGGGTAAAAAATGGGAAAATGTCTTCCAGGCCATTAATATAAAGCCCGATTTCTCAAACTACTAGATCTCGATTGAATTTGATCCTGGGAACCGTAGACATGACAAATTTGGGGTAGATTTGAGAAAGGAAATGATTGATAGTGGTTGAAATTTCAAACTAGGATTCAATGCGTATCTCTAGGTGGTTGAAGCAAGATTATAATTCTTCCTCTTCTCTCTCTTATTCTTCCTATATATTATAATGAAGGGGCATATTCAAAGGGTTGGTTGGTGTTTATCCTCCCCCCCTCTCTCTTTCTTCCTTAGGGTAGAATGCAGAGTCTAAGCCTCCTCCCATGGCTCTGTAATGGAATTTTCTTGCCTCTTTCCCATTGATGATGTACTATGTAACATTTTGGAGCAATAGAATTTGTTTCATGATGCATCTATCCATCCATGGCTTATTTTGTTGTCTCTTCTTACCTCTTATCATTATAGGGTATCTATGTATATTTTGATGTTCATTGCAAGTCCCGGGAGTTGTGTTTAATGGGTTATGAAGTGGTTTCTGTTTGAAATCTATCTTTTATCCGTGCTACATTCTATCCATCGTCTCCTCTCTTCACCTCTCTCCACTTCATGCGGTCAGTCTGTGATTCTACCACTTCCTCTTCTCGGTTTATCACCACTTAGTGTAGACTCTTTCACCCCCCTCTCTCTCTCTATCTTTCCCCTTGGAATGGTTAGATTAGGATAGAATAGGTTCTTCTTGCACTAGAGTAGCTTATAGCAGGTAGATTAGGAAGAAAGAACCGACTTTCTCCGAGGTCCATCTTAAGTTTTGCAAGTCCCACATCTTAAGAGATGGTCCCATATTGTGGAATCACACTTGAATGCCCCACTTCACACCCGGTCCATTTGTGGGTGGTGTGATTCCACACTAACACTTCTCCTACACCATACCTAGGCAATCTACCCGACCACCAACAACATACCAAAATATTCAAAGCATTCACATATGCATAAATAAAAGAAAAACATTTTAAAGAACCAAGCTCCTACCTCTATATGGTAGAGTTTTCCCCAAAATTAAAAAAACAAGCTTTATTCAAATCCAAACAGTCCAAAATCTCCAGCAATCCACAAGCATTCCACAAAAACCACTACCAAAACTACAAGAGCTCAAAACCAAAAGAAGTAACCCAAAATCAAATCACCAAAATGAGGAACCCTAAAACAAGCCAAGGAATTCGAATAAATAGAAGATGGAGAGAGGAGGATGAGGTGGGTCCATATAAGATGCCACGTCACACATCCTCAACTCCACCTCACAAGTCAACTTCAAACTCCAAAGCATAATAAAAATGGTTGGTGAATAAATGACATTTTACTTACACACACAAACCAAGTCCACACCCCAAGGACCAAAATTAATTTCATGCAAGATAGTGCAATTAAAACTTACAACTTGTCTTCACAAAAATACATAATGAGGCCTAATTTTGACTCCCCAACCCATAGGTAGGGTTGGTATACAAATTTAAGAGGTGTGGGGCAAGTTTAACTTGTCCCACAAACCTCTAAAATCAGCCCCTAAGGACATATCCGAATTTCAAAAGGAAGGTGGAGTGTTTCACACTCAAAATTACTTACACATTACTTACAACACTTAATCCAAGAGCCATCAAATCTAATAAATGCATTATTTTGATGCATTTTAATTTATTTAACAACATGATTACTCACTAATCTAGACACAAATAAAATAAATAATAAAGGGGAAAAATACATCACTAAAATCCACATACTAAAATTAAACAAAGGAACTAAATAAAATAATACACATAACCCCTTGGTCACATTTGAAGGTGATCCCCCCCATGGGAACCCCTAACAACAATTCATACACACACACACACAAAAAATACACGTTGCCATGGTGACCCTTGTTGAATTCATCTAGAATTCCAATGTGGTTGGTCTCCAATCCCTCGATGTTTGTTGTGACATGTTTACCTGCAAAACAAAAATACCTCCTTCGGCCTTGTGGCCACATCAAATCATCCAAAATAAATATAAAATATAACTTCCAAAATCATCTATATATGAATCACAACATCATCTAGACAAGTAACAATATTATTTACAATTTCATCAATAACCATATGATCACAAGATTAGTTCAATTTTCTAGGTTTACTTGATATGACAAAATATCACATGTATGAAAAACATATATATTTCTAACCATGCCAAGCAGTGTATCAACATGAGTATATAATGTCTCCAATTATCCACATGCATCATATATGAATCTAAATCAACCACAATCCAGGATCTATAACATCTAAAATCATACCAACTCAAAAGCTACAATAATGTCCATAAATACAGTCAACAATATCATAATCAATATCAAAAGGTGTCTAAGGGAATTGGGAACTACAACTTCCAAAACTTTATTTACATGTTGTAAGTGTTCTTCCCATGTCTTTTGTAAATCAATATGTCATCAAAGAAAACTAATACAAGTTTCCTTAAACATGGCCTAAAAACAGTTTTCATCAAGCTTTGAAAGGTTTAAGGCACATTTGTAAGACCAAAAGGCATTACCAAACACTCATAATGGCCCTCATGAGTTCTAAAAGCCATTTTATGAACATCTTCCTCTTTTATTCTAATTTGATGGTACCCCGAACGAAGATCTAATTTTGTGAAATAAATAACACCATGCAATTCATCAAGTAAATCATCAATTACTAGAATAGGAAACTTATCTTTGATGGTGTACTTGTTGAGTTCTCAGTAATCTAGACACATCCTCCATGTTTCATCCTTCTTACGTAACATGACCACTTTGGTGAAGATTATGCACTCTAGCTATGCTGATGATACTTGCCTTCAACATTTCCTAAACCATTTTCTTAATCTCATGTTTTTGGGAATATGGGTATTTGTATGGTATGATGTTAGGTGTTTGGCTCCTGGAATGACCTAAATTGCATGATCATGATCCCTAACTAGTGTTGTTCCTTTGGAATTGCATAAAAACATATGAGTGAGCATCAACAATCTTCTGAAGATCGGGTGGCATTGAAGACTCTATATTTTGTACTTTTATGGAAAATAACTTTGCTATAAATCCATCTACTCCTTTTCTGAGAACCTTCTGCATCTAATGAGAGCTAATAATTTGTGGAGACTTAGCTACCATCCCATTCAATTGTATTTTCCTTCCATCTGAATGAAATCGCATGAACAATTCTTGGAAATTCATTTCTATAGTACCTAAGGTTGTGAGCCATTGGAAACCCAAAACAATATCTGCCCCTCCCATAGAAATAGCAAAATAGGTGAGTCTAACATGTAGTCTCCCATGGAAAGATTGATACTATGGAACTTTCTTGTGCACTTGAATATCCCACAATCCGCATTCATAACTTGCATTTCTCGGAGTTGGGTAAATAAAACAATTGAGGTAGGCAGCTAACTTACTATTTATGAAATTACAAGTACTCCCTGAGTCAATCAACACCATGCAATTCATCAAGTAAATCATCAATTACTGGAATAGGAAACTTATCTTTGATGGTGTACTTGTTGAGTTCTCAGTAATCTAGACACATCCTCCATGTTTCATCCTTCTTATGTACCATGACCACTAGTGAAGAATATGCACTCTAGCTATGCCTGATGATACCTGCCTTCAACATTTCCTGAACCATTTTCTTAATCTCATTTTTTTGGGAATATGGGTATTTGTATGGTATGATGTTAGGTGTTTGGCTCCCTGGAATGACCTAAATTTCATGATCATGATCCCTAACTGGTGTTGTTCCCTTTGGAATTGCATAAAAAACATATGAGTGAGCATCAACAATCTTCTGAAGATCGGGTGGCATTGAAGACTCTATATTTTGTACTTTTATGGAAAATAACTTTGCTATAAATCCATCTACTCCTTTTCTGAGAACCTTCTACATATAATGAGAGATAATAATCTGTGGAGACTTAGCTACCATCCCATTCAATTGTATTTTCCTTCCATCTGAATGAAATCGCATGAACAATTCTTGGAAATTCATTTCTATAGTACCTAAGGTTGTGAGCCATTGGACACCCAAAACAATATCTGCCCCTCCCATAGAAATAGCAAACATAGGTGAGTCTAACATGTAGTCTCCCATGGAAAGCTTGATACTATGGCACTTTCTTGTGCACTTGACTATCCCACCATCCGCAATCATAACTTGCATTTCTGGAGTTGGGTAAATAAAACAATTGAGGTAGGCGACTAACTTACTATTTATGAAATTACAGTACTCCTGAGTCAATCAACACCGTCACCTTATTTTTTTTGAGATAGCCAATAACCTTGAGTGTTTGAGGAGTACTAATATCTGATAATGCATGGAAAGCAATTGTAGGTTGGTGTTCCTCTACTTCATTTTCTAATGGTTCCTCATCATCCTCATTACTTTTGTAAATATAGAACAACTTCTTCTCAGCACATTTGTGTCCCGATCCATATTTGCTATCATAGTTAAAACATAATCCTTTTTCTCTCTTTTCTTCCTTTTGTTGAGGATTCAGTCTAATTAGCCTAGAAAATTAAGGGGAAGAGATACTACGGTCTTTGGTTTTAATAGAAAGGTGGCCTCCTACTACAAAGAAATTTTTCCTCTTCTAGACGTCCAATGATAATAGAATTAGAAAGCTTGAGTGGATGAAACATATGTATATGTACATCATGGTCGATGTGGTCATTTAGATTCTCTTCTGGAATATTTTCCTCCCTTAAGGATAGGTTATGGAATTGATGTACATAATATTTAACTAATCTTGCTACCAACTTTGATCATTGACTAAAGTAGTTCTCTCGAAACACCGTAACTATAGTGCAATTGTAACTCCTCGGTAAAATTTCTCCAATCGATGTGACCCAGCACCATTCTTCTACCTCTCTAAGCACATAACCATCGATACCAAATGAATTCATCTAGTTAAAGATACATGGATGCCAATGTCACCTTTTATCCCGATGGTGTTTGATGTAACTTAAAGAAGTTATCCGTTTGATGTATCCAATTCAAGGGATCCTTACCATTAAATTTATGCATATCCACTTTCCACATCATGTTTCGTTGTTGCAAATAAGTTGGATTCTAATTGGGCTGGAAAAGTGATCCAACATGGTTATTTTGTCCAAGATTTTGTACTAAAGATCCTCCTTGGTTGATATGGGCTGGATTTGGGCCATACTATTTACCCTTTACATGTTGCATGATATTATCCAACCGATGATTGATTTGGTCTGTCTCCTTTAGAGGCCATCTTAGATTGTACATTTCGTAGCTCATACTCAAGTTGGCTCACCTTATGATCAACTGAGGTAAACCCTAGTGCTGAGGAATTTTTATTCACCACTCCTGACTCCATATCTTCAATCACTACCCCATCTTTATCCTGGAGTTTTACCCAAGTAACTAGATTCTTTTTGCTCTTGTGGAAGGCCACTGCGATGATGTAAAACCTTACGGTTTAGGGTTTCGATACAAATTATGTTGAACATGAAAACACACAGAGAAGATACTAATACTATTTTATGAGAGATTTCTGAAAATGTAAAGAAATTGAAAACTTTCTACAATTTGCACCCTAGGCAACAATTTTAGAAAACCACAAATTTGTAATACCTTGTGTAAAATAAATCAAAAATTCTGAAATTTTTAGGGAACCTTACTTGAAATGTTTTGAAACACTGTAACAATATCTCCCACCAAATTATCTCTGGTTTTCAATATATGGTGGAAAAAAACATTAGGTTTTTTGCCATAATTTTGGCCAAGATGGCATCTCTCGATACCACTTATAATGAAATTACTAGTATAATTCAAATTATGAGAAACAATAAAATATAAATAACAAAATATTTCTGAATAATTCTCAATATGCAATTAGAATATCTTCGCCACTTTGAGGGGCAACATTCAAACCATTTAATAAGACTCAAATGCTAAAATGATAATGAATTACTACCTGTAATCCCCTATATATACTAGTCATATGCTATGGCCATCACCAAGGCCAACCTATTAAGCATGATAAAGTTTAAATGATATGGTAAGACACAAGTCGGCTACTCATATCCTAATACAAGCAATATGTTAAGGGTGTAGAAGCATATGAACGTGATGTATAATGGTACAAGGATTTATTAGCTTAAGAATGTAGAGACACATAAGGAACTCGTGTCCAAAGTGTGGTCAAACATATAATAATGCACAATGGAAGGACTTTCCCATTGGTCCAATGTAGTGGTTCATTTAATGGATCATAACACAATCAAGGTGAGAATGTCATAGGGAGGGATTTAGAATGTACTATCATTTTGGTATATTTATAACTGACCTTTCTACAATCCATAACATGAATTCATAATGGGAAATAAACTAATCAAGACCATTACTTTTGGGGAGTGTAACTAAAACATATCAATTCAATAAATAGCTACATTTTTCTTCTAATGAAAAATGTGAACCATAATCTATTCAATTTCTTCAAACAATACAAGGAAAATAATATCCATTTAAATAATGTCACTAATTCATTTATTTACTAGGTGTAGCATTACATGTTAAAATCTAGTTTTTTTAGCATTGAGTGATTTACATTAAATTTCATACCATTTAAACATGTGAGATATTCTACAAATCAGATTAATATTTTCCTTCATCGTTCCTTAAATCAAAACAATATATCATAATGCAACTCTTTACTCTTTTCAAACAATGATATGAAATTTTTCTTTCCAAATACAATTATACATATAATTTTAGGAGGTACATAAATAAACTAATTGACACAAGCATAGAACAATGTCCATCCACCATGTTTTTCCAGCTACATGCACATAGTGTCAACAATTAATGGCAAGAAATCACCACCCCATCTAGCTAGTTATGAAAATATGCATCTAACAATTCTTGTCACTCAATCATACTTAGTCATTTTTTTCTAGTTGAATTAAGAGGGTTTAGAGAGAGAAAATATGAGGAGAGAGAACAAACCAATTCATATAATGTTACATAGCTATTATTTATCATATTTTAGGATAGAGATGGATAGGAAGATAGAATCCATAGCTTTGGACATGTCATACCTCATTTTGTTTACGGTTTATTCCTAGAGAGAGAAAGGAGAGAGAGATACAATACTTTTCTTCACGTTCACCTATTTATCAATATAATTAACTTCCAGAGGTAATTTATATTAAAACAAGACTCTTTACAAATGAAAAATATTTCTATACTTGAATGGAGTGATTGGATGGTAAAAAGGGTAACCCGAGATCAAGAACTACAATACAGTTCAAATAACTAAAAGATGATGTGAAACGACCTCTAAATAGGGGTGAATGGTATGTGAAAGAGGATGTATACTCCGACCTCTACTACAATAAACCATGATTACTCATGAATTAACGAAGGAAATAATATATGTACAATGCACATTTTTTGAAGTGTAAATGTAGGTCGAAACATCGTAGTTTAAAATCTGCAATATAGTGCAAAGTAGTTCGACTAGCCACAAAATGTCCTTGTAAAATGTGCATCCGGGTGACCAACAAATTTCTAGATACTTCCAACATGTTCCCATATATACTAAGATCTCACGGTACCTTACGGAATTATGATTCAACTCGCATAAATCATTTTGGGAGTGTCGTTGAAGATGGAAAAATAGTGTTTTAGCATTTTATGCCTAGACATAGTAGGCTATGTAGCCCGCAAAACGGCCATGCAAAGAATATTATCTAGCCGTTATAGTAAATACCAACTACATCTCACCATTCTCTCTATAAAAGGAAGTTCTATGAGGTGGTAAAAATATTTTCGTGATTTGTGGTTTAGTTTTACAGGGCAAATACAAATCAAGTTTGCAAGCATACGAGTAGACATCACCTTTATTTAAATATTTCTTAATGTGATATAATGCATGAAGAAAAGACTCCATATCATGAATTGGATAGTGTTTTATGTGCAATCAATTCTCTCAATGAATCACGTAATTTTATTGAGTTGGAAAATGTATACCGATCATTAAAAAAATCATTTTTTTATTGCTTTAATTAAAACCCTTATAATCTATAATGACAATATTACATGATAAACTAAAGAGGGAGAGGAATAATTCCATGCTTTTTTTTGGAAGAGGTAGAGAAGAAATGGTGTGTTCGAGGAACTTTTGAACGCATTCTAAGAAACAACATTTCTAGGATGCATATTTCCATTCGTTCTCATGCCTTCGGTAAGATTCGATACTTTTTCATTTGACCCAAAATTTTGTTTCCAAAATTGTTAATGGATGCCCATAAACATCAAACCAAGATCCTAGTACTGAATTTTTTTCTACCAAATCACTGAATTTCCTATCATGATGCATAATGTTGAATGAAACAAACATCTTAATGAAATCCCAAACCGCATGCTTGTATTGTTTCATTCGCTAATTTTTTGTGGCATATAGTTTTCGACTTGCTTTACAATTAATTCGAGTCTCCTTTGACAATTATTTCCTTGACACCATATTTCCAAGCATTTCTTAAACCCGACAATAGTGCCTCATACTCAACAATGTTGTTAGTGCACTCAAAGTTGAGTTTGAAACAAAAACCAAATTTTCCCGACTTGGAGAAAGCGAGAACAACACCAAAGACTATTCCCAAACTTGAGCAAGCCCCATCGTAAAATAAATTACAAGGAGAGTGTACCTATTCAAGAAACTTGCATTCTTCAATCTTGTGCTCTTTTCCATTAGAAAATCATAAAAATTATCCACATCAACATTTGTGTACAATACTTAATAGGATGCATTGTTGGGATCTTCAATAAGGTGTAACATCTTTTTTTCCCCATACAACTTGACAAGGATACCCTCAATCGGGATGGTGGCATAAAACATGTCCATTTGAACACTACCACTAACACTTGCATCCCACTTTCTAGATAACAACATACCCCACTTGGTTCATTCAAACTTCTAGCATAATCAACAATAACTACATCAAGTTTCAAATTCCTACTTGGATAGGCCGCAAGTTGCACCACTAGACTCTTCACACACCCCACCACCGATGTTACTTAAAACTTGGGCAGCTTTCTAAAATACATAGTAGTGCACTTCCCATATGTACTTGGCCATTAGTTACTTTGATATTTAGTTCATTCATAACTTCTAGAGGTATAACATTTGATACGACAGCCTTTACTTCTTTTGTTATATGATGCCCCCATATTCCTCGAATCAAACATATGTAGCAATCTATTCTTAATGATCGGGAGGTGGTGAAGAATGGATCCACATCACCTCGGCTGAGAATCTACCAAGGATGTTCCAAAATAAACCTTAGGTGGTACATGATCTTTGTCATACTAATCACTCTACCTTCTTCCACAACATCAACTCGATCTAGTATATTTCTTTGATCTTTTACTTGATGGTTAACTTCCTCACCTTTGGAGGCTTTCAATTGATTTAATATTGTTCTCTATTTTGCAGAGACATGGTGAAGGCCTACCTCAAATTAGTAGGGTTTTTGTCTCTCAACTAATGTGCTAAATGCATGCTTATTTTATCAAACATGATTCATCACATGGCCTTATCCTAATAGGAAATCTCCTCAAGGTCTTATTAAACCTTGTGTTGAAATCATGTACTAACTCATTAGGATTCTTCTTGATGTTTTCAAATTCTGATAGAAGAAACCTAGGGTTAGTTATATCACCATACTACAATCTAAATGCATTGTTCATCTCAGTCCAAGAATCAATAGAGTTATCTGGAAAATATTTATACTGCCCTTGCATCCTCTTCTAAAGTATGGATAAATAATTTGATATATACATCTTCATGTTCAATCTCAAAGTCTTCCATCATATTGATAAAAAGCTTCAGATGTTGATCACCAGTTATAGTGTTGTTTCCTTGGAACTTTGGTAGTCTGTTCCTTACATCTTGAGGAACTACATTTGGATAACCAGCCATCCCTACAAAATTTATAGGTCCAAAGGTATTTACAACAAATGGAGGTCTGGGTGGGGGCAAGGCCATGTTGTTTTGAGGAGGTGACCCTGGAGGGGTGAAAAATTGATAAGGGGCAGAGGGTCTTTGAAACACAGGGGTATAAATTTCAAAATGGATATCCCCTAAAGGCCTTGTTTCTTTGAAATCCCTATCAACTTCTAAAAGATAGGGGTAGAATGAGAAGAATTTTTTTCAAAATCAAATGAAGGCCCCTCTCTAGTTGGATAATTCAATTCCATAAATAGGCTACCTAATTCAGAAGCACTTGAATAACAATCTTCAATGATAGGTTGATCACTTTCTTGAATGGAGATCACTTTTCTTCTCTGCTGATCTCCAACAACCTGTCCAAGCTTTTCTTCCTTCTGATTTTGCTTTTCCTAGCTCTAGAAATAATGTCCTAGTAGAATCCTGGAAAAGAAAGACATTCTTCCTTCCAGCTTTGCAAAGGTTAGTAACAAATCTCACTTGATAGAGGTTAAGACACTGGTATTCATTAAGAATTAGATCAACATGGAGTCGCCACCAAGTATTTCCACCTTAGTTGTGTAAATGCACTAAATATGATCTGTCAAATGTTTGTCAAGACTAGAAACTAGAAAAGGAAAGATTATGACTCTTCTTTACTCAGATTTATCAATGAAAATTAGTGCAATAACTGTATAAAATGGAAATATTGCACAGAGCATTTGTAAATTTGAAACTTCTTACAAGCCTAAACATAGGATGATGCATGAAAAGATGTATTAGTACTTTGAGCATACACAAATTGTTTACCGGGTCTAAATATGAGTTGCAATCACTATATCCCACGGAAATGGTGCTAAAAGTGTGTTGTTGCCGAGATAAATAGATATGAACTAGTAGTGAATGAAAAAAATAGTCTCGAGAACTCAAATTAGTTCCCAAACGGTGCCGTAAGTGTGTTGGTACCCAAAATTAATCTCCTTCAAAGGTTAAGCAACATCATGGATTAAACAGGACACTCAGAGGTAGATAGATGATTATATATGTCATTTTATAGCTGGGGAAGTAGTCTATCTAACCTTTTAGCACTCAGGATTTGAAAGGAGTGGGTAGCACCTTAAAAGGATGTGATCTGATCCTAACTATTTTAGGTTGTGCCTTTCAACCAAGGTAAGAGAACCTACTTTATAACCTCTATTATTGAATAATGCTAGTAAATCCTTCTTTTGCACAAATTTTAAAGAGAAGAACTTCATAAAATATGATCAACACACCAAATCGACTCTCATAAGTTGTCACTTCAGATTATGGAGATATTTTAAAACAAGGCAAAGGTTACTAAAGACATTTGAAAACTTGATTGTTTCTGCATGATTTGGTAATAGAAACTATGCATTTATATACACATATGACAAATAGGGGTAGTACGGGTAAGATTGGATGTTTTTAAATAGATTTTGGTGGGAGGTGAGGTAGGATGGACTTGATTCACTAGATCCTTTGTAACGTCTTGATTTTTATAAGCTATTATGATAATCTCTTTTCATGATGATTATGCGTGGGAAATGTGGATAATTATGTTAAGATATATCTTTTAATCTTTAAAAAAATGTGTTACTAATCTGGACCCTTGTTTACTGTAATTTGTTTACTTGGGACGGAGGTTGTTATAACTTGTGTTTTGCAAGTGTGAAACAACAGACTTGCTTTTATGATTGATGAACTCTTATTGTTGATTGACAGCACACCTTGAATCAATTCCATTGATCCAAGGTATGTTGTGGCCTTCTTTGAGATCGCTTTGTCGATTTATTTTCTATAAGGAATGAAGTCTGAAACTAGACTGAAGGTCGTTATAAATTTTACAGAACCTGAGTTACAGTATAAATATTCGATACCTTGATGCCAATGGAAAAGGTTTGATTTCCGAACTACATACACATAGTAACGCCAGAGAGCGTAAGGCAGAAAGAGTTTTAATACAAGAGCTCAGGGTATAGATATGCGTGTTGGACGGAACGTCCTACATCATATTAGTTATGAACGCCAGTCGGTAAAACTTGTTGGAAACTATTAAGTAAAATACTATGGGATTAAATTCTAACCTATAACTAAGTTTTAGCCTATAACCTAACTACTACCCTACGTGGATTTTAAATTGCATGGGATGTAAATTGTTGCAAATCCTAATGACTTGAGACCTAGGTGAAAAACCTAACTATGGACAATGCAACCTAAACTATTACTAACCTAAGAAGGGGACCTATGGACCCATGTTGATGAAGCGGATAAGAAGGGAAGGTTAGAAATTTATTAGGACAATAAATGATGTCCTTACAATTTTCAATGCCAAGTTTGGTGGGAACATGAAAAGTTGGAAATATCTAAATAGTTATGTAGCTAAGAAGGAAATTGCCTGCAAAATTTTAAAAGGAGACTCGCCAAACCTATTCGGTGATGGCGTGGAAATTAAGGAAAAGAAATGCATTCAATGCATTAATGGCCTTGGTCCTAGTGACCAGCTCGCCTTGGAAAGAGGATAGAGGAAATTTTGGTGGTCATTGTGTTCTTTCCGGTTTTGAGACTACTCTGCATTTCTTTCATGGTTATTTCAAACCTGTTATTATTCTCGTTATAGTTGTTGTTGTTTGGAGTAGCCACGGCTATTTTTGAGTCTATGCAAGTTAGAAGATTGTTGGGAAAGCTTTGTTGTGCACGCTGTGGAGAAAAATAGCTCTTGTGGGCGTGGGCGTGGTTTTCTTCAAGTTACGAGAAATATTACAAGCATGGTGAGCGCTTCTCCTTAAACCGCTATGCTCTTACTTAAGCGTCTTCACTAAAATAACTCTGCTCTTTTGTAGGATGCTTTCGAAAAATGAAATTGTTGAAATGTTTGTTGTGATTTTCGGAGTTGAGTCTTTTTTTTTTAATGAATATGATTGGGGTATTTCTTACGTAAAGGGGTAAATGAGATGAAATCTATCCATGCTATTTGAATTTTTATAGTGATGGGCATGTTGTTTTAACCCCCATTATGGGTTCGGTTTGATGGAAGTGATAGTGATGTGTAGATTGTCTTCCGAGTTCTGTGCGTGAATGGTTTTGGAAAAACCGTGAGAATGCTTAATGGAACTGTTGCGTGAGTTATTTTCTCTGGTTGTATTAGAATGCATAGAATACAAATTATTTGAGAAAGTGGGTTTGTTTCATCATTTTACTCTTACGCAATTTAAAACGATTAAATGCCTCTGTATTTGGTTTGAAATCCGTGAAAGATTTTGTTTTAGGAATTATTTACCTAAATCTGGAACTAAGTATCTGGGTATCTGCTGGATGGAATAGAGCTTACTATTTCAGTCTCCTTTGAATTCGATGATGAAATTATATATATATATATATATATATATATATATATATATATATATATATATATAATATACATTCTAAACTTCTTTGTTGTTTCATTAAAACTGAACTGAAGTTGAATTCTTACTCTAGTGTTTGAAAAATGATTCCTTTTATTATTATGATAAGAATCATGATTTTGTAGCTAGCTGTACATTCTTGCTTGTTTCAGACCTAGCTGGAATGTTCGTTTTTGGTGAAACGTTTTGGTTATAAAGCTAGTTGTACATTCTTGCTTGTTTCAGACCTAGCTGGAATGTTCATTTTTGGTGAAACGTTTTGGTTATAAAGCTAGTTGTACATTCTTGCTTGTTCCAGACCTAGCTGGAAATGTTTGTTTTGGGGAATAACTATTGAAAATGATTTTAATTGAAAGATTTTGTTGTTTTTTTATATACTTGTGGAATCAGATGCCAATGAACTCTGATATGCTTCCTTGAATGGTGATTAGTGAGTTTTAATTACTGAAATATATTTGTTAGAAGAAGTTATCCTATGGGTGCAGATCGGCCCTAATTAGTTGATAATTGGCTAAGCAATGAGAAGGGATAATATGAAACTTCTTCTTTTCATTCGATTATGGGTTTAATTGTTCTTTCTTTTTGCTGTTTTCACTTCTTGTACAAATCATCCAGTTCAGTTGAGATGGAAAGAAAGAGAATATTGGGTGGGTAAGTGGAAGTAATAATTATTTTTCTCCTCTTATCCGGTTGAAATTCTATTATTTTAATGTTGAATGGAGTACTATGTTGTTTGTTGAATTCTGGGAAGTTAAATAGATTGATGCTGTAACGTAAGGTTTCCTTTCACTTTTACATTTGGTTCAGTAGAAGTCCAGTGGACAACCTGAAGGTAAGAAAGCTCTATTTTAATTCAAAAATTGACTCAGTATATGGAATTCATTCTTGATGATGATATGAGTTGGACAATGTATGCATTTGAACAACAATCTATAAATCATTTTGTGTAGCTGTCTTAATACTTGAATATTTAAAAAAATACTCCTTTTAAGTATTATCTAAGTATGGAATCAACTCTTTTCTTTTCATTAAAAACAATGATGGGAATGGTGAAATATACGTCATGATAGGTTAGCCAATATAGAAATTGGTATGCTGATATTTATTATTACTATTTAAAAAGAAATTATTGGTTGAATCGGATTGTTAGAATCGTTCAACCTTAATGGTGCGTATCTATTACGTGATGTTTATCTCTATTAGGATACATTTCATAAAAGCAAAGTTCTTTATTTGAGACAGATTAATTAAGAGCACCTCATTTTATTGATAAGTGCTTAATATGCTCAGTTCGATGAACTGACCCGTGCAAGTAAATTTTGCAGATGGTTTCCTTGAGTAAAAATGAAGACATATTGTTTTATGATGCTTCTTCAGATTAGCAAAGAGATGGATCTTTCTGAGATTTTATTATTCTTCTTCGGGAATTAGAAAAGGAAAAGGTGTACTCTTCTTCTTGATGAGTTGTTAATGTTGTTTGGCATGAACGAAGTCTGGTTGTATGGATTTATAAATTGTATAAATTTTAATCTTAAGGATTGAGTACAAAGGAAAGGTGTGTTATTTTAATGGTTGTACCACCTTGGAACTATTTGAATAAGATTGGGAATATAAATTTTATTCGTTGATTGTGGATATATTCAAATGATGGTTGATAGATTTTAAAAGGACATAATATCTATTCTTTACTTGAATACAACTTTTAAGTTGGAATGTACAATTAATTCATACTTGGGTTAATATGAATTTTAGATTGACATTGAAAAAGATTTAAGTGAATATGAATTCTCAAATGAATGATATTCGGAACTGGTGTATAAGCTAGTGAATATAAATAAAAGAGACAATTGAATCTTGTACTCTGATTTCGTTAATATCCTCGAGATGTTTGATCCAGAGGATATTCGATATGAAGAATTATATCTCCTCGTAACAAACCTTAATTGAAGTAAGGTTATAGTGATTAAATGAATACATTCATTTGGAATTAGGCCTCATTTAAATGGCATCTAATAAGATGAAATTATGGATTTTAAATTCAGTTGCAAATAAAACTTGGTTAAGATTAGTAAGTTGATCTTACTACGATAAGCGTAGTGGAATGTTAGTCTAAAGCTTAAATTAAATAACCAAGATGGAAATATGCAATCCTTCGGTAAGGAGGAGTAAACATATGTTAAGCTATAAGACAATTTAAGTCTTTCTTAGCTATGCAACTATAACGAACAGTGAGGTTAGAGGATCAACACTGTTGTTGAAACCTATTCTTAAAATACTAAAGATAAGAATCCAATCACACTCAAGCTAGATGTGTATTCCTTGATGAGAGGATTCCGTAGGACCTTGACACATGCCATCTGCAATATGGTGTCTTCATGAAGGCGGGGCCTTCATGACGACACAATGTTGTAGCTGACATGTTACAACGCCCTCTTGAATCAAATCATCAACTTTACATAAGCTGGGACTAAGTTACTTAGATGATGATAGGAATGTGACCGCGTATACGGAGTGACTCCGGAGGGCTAAAGGTAACTAGACACACGTAGTCGTCTAGGGTCGACATAGTATGTCTGCGTACCTTTAGTTACCATGAGTGCCTTCCTATACTCTTTCATATTGCTAGTTTGGGTTAGAGTTTAACTTTTGACGGAAGGACTAATAGAGGTTAGAAAAGACCATTCTAGATAACAAACGAAGTGAGGTGAAGGATGTATTACATTGAGGCGTATAATGTCCTGGGAATATGATGATGCAAAGCATGTGAAAATATTTGGCCAAAGTATCGCAAGTTGTTGGTTTCGTTGTCCTAATCACCTAGTTTAAGAAGCAGGATATCAGATGAATATCAGTAACATATATTCAGATAGGCCTCTTAAATGGAACACTTCGATAACCGGAAATGGTAAAGAGAACCTTGTATACTTAGTATATAATGCATGGATTAACATGAAGGATCGGTAAGTCGTCGAGTCATGAAATGAGAGATCGCTGAAACTCCGAGCCATAAAATGGGAGATCGGTAGTTCTTCGAGTCATTTACAGCAGCATATGGTATCTGTTATATGATTGAATGGCAATGAATGTGTGTTCCATATTGTAAATATGCGAACAGAGAACATTGGTTTTAAAATTAATTGTGTGATCCGAATTACATTAATTGGATAGAGAACAATTATTAAAACTTGGTCGTGTGTTTTGAATTACATAATTCAGAACAGAGAACATTATATGAAAAAAAAATTCCCTTGTTCTAGTGTCTTAAAATGGGGATGTTACATCTTGGTATCAGAGCTGAAGGTTGCAGCTCTTGGACCTAATGAGTCCACAATTTAATAAGGTTTACATTTTCTTATTGAATGTAAAAATGGTCGAGACAAGAGGAAATGTTGCGAACAACCCGTTACGGGTGGAGAGGTAGCTACTGCTCAAAAGTTGGATGAAATCCTTGCTGCCCTACTATATACGAGAGATCGTTTGAATGTTTTGGAACAACAATCAATGGGCAATGAGGAGGAGGAAGAAGAAGCTGATATGAATGATCAACCACCTCCTGTGGACAACACCAATGGAGGGAATCAGGGTGTTGATAATAGTAATGTGAACACTCCTAATCATCTTGAAAATAAAAGGGCAAGATTAGCAACTGAACTTACAAATGATATAAAGAGAATAAGTCCTCCAAAGTTTGATGGAACAACACTTGGGGACGGGGCTGAAAATTGGATCAGTGGAATGGAGTACTTTGCAATAAGAAACTTCTCCAAGGAGACCAAAGTGATATGGGGAGCATATCAGCGTTCTCATGAAGCATCACATGGTGGGACAACCATAAGGTTGAGATGATTATTGTCAAAAGACATAACTTGGGATCAATTTAAAGGTTATTTTAGGCAACGGTGGCTACCTCAACTCTATTTTGATCGAAAAATGACTGAATTTCAAAATGGTCGCAAGGAAGGCCGACGGTGACGTAATATCGGGAAGGGTTCACTAAACTCCTTAAGTATGTGCAACAATACCAAGTTGACAAGAAGTTCGAGAATACAAAAGTTAATAATGGGACTAAATCCCATCATTGGTGGTGAAGTGGATGTCCACGGTCCAACCACTATGGAAGGAGTTGTCAAAAAGGCAATAAGACAGAACGAGAAATTGACAATTTCTGCTCATAGGAGGAGATTAGGAAGAAGATTCCCAACTCTTCTTCATCTCTCGCACCCAAAAAGGGATCCTGGAAAAGGTTTGGTATGAAAAACAAAATTGTTGTGGATAACAATAAGAAATCAGTAATGAACAAACCTATTAATAGTGTGCGGAGTAGCTTTGCAAAAATTAGTGGTAATGGAAAAAAGTCCTATGGAAGCCAGAGTGATAACTTCAAGGCTGGTAGAAAATTCGAGCCTAGGATGGGGCCAGTCGGAGGTTGCTTCAACTATGGAAAATACCATTACACGAGTCACCGTCCTCTGAAAAGGATGATCGCGATCAACAAGATAGATAGGATACACGCTGCGGTGGCTAACAAACAAGCTGAAAAGCAAGTTACACCCATAGAAGTTCCGGGTAAGTTATTCAGTACACCTGTAGTCATACTTTTTGATACTAGAGCTACTGAATGTTTTATTTCTACTAAACTTGTAATGAAATTAAAAAGGAAAGCTGAACGAATGGATAAGACATGGACAGTGCATTATGGAAATAATGATGTCCATACAATCGATATGAACCTTTTTGGGGCAATTCTTGACTCACCCAGTTTCTCCACAGAAGTTGACCTATATGTCACTCCTTTAGGGTCATATGATATCATTATAGGAGTTAATTGGTTGGCGTAACATAAGGAAAAATCAATTGTTATGAAAAATAGATTTGATGTTTTGATGACTGCAAAGCAAAGTAGTCATACAAGGTGTAAAGCGAGAAGTTGCAGTTAGGAAACTAATAGCTATGCAACTAAAAAGGGCTAAAAATAGAGGTTGCACTTTGTATGTGGTAATAATGACAAAAATGCCGAGGAAGATAATGATTTCATTGAAAAGTATCCGTTATTAAGGGATTTCGTTGATGTATTTCCGGAAGAGTTACTAGGCCTTCCGCCCAAACGAGTTTGACTTTGCAATAGAGATCAAGCCAGAACCGATCTCATATCTAAGGCACCCTATAGAATGACCACCCTCGAGTTGGTGGAGCTTAAGGCTCAATTTCAGGAAATTTTGACTAAAGGGCTGATAAGACCGAGTGTCTCACCATGGGGAGTGCCGGTAATTTTTGTAAAGAATAAGGATGGCACACTAAGACTGTGCATTGATTACAGAATGTTGAATAAGGAAACCATTAAGAACTGATATCCACTTCCTAGGATTGATGATCTGTTCGACTAGATGCATGGAGCATCAGTCTATTCAAAAATAGATCTTTGATCTGGGTATCATCAGCTGAGAATAAAGGAAGAAGATATTCATAAAACATCTTTTAGAACAAGGTACGGGCATTATGAATTCACGGTGTTACCTTTTGGGTTGACTAATGCACCTGCCACCTTCATGAATTTGATGAACAATATTTTTCAAGAATACCTAGACAAGTTTATGCTTGTATTCTTGGACGACATTCTTATATACTCCAAAAATGTCGAAGAGCATCAAGAGCATTAAAGGATAGTGTTGGAAGTTTTGAGAAAGAGAAGGTTGTATGATAAATTATCAAAATGATCCTTTTTATGATGCAGAGGTGCATTATTTGGGGCACCTTATAAGCAAAGCAGGGATAGTTGTAGAGACCTTCAAATATCGCAGCTATAACCGAGTGGCTCGCACCTAAGAACGTGCATGAAGTAAGAAGCTTCATGGCCTTGGCGAGATATTATACAAAGTTCGTTAAGGACTTTTCAAAATTACTGCCCCAATCACTTCACTTCAAAAGAAAAATAAGAAATTTTTCTGGATTGACAAATGTGAATCTACCTTTAAAATTTTAAAGGAACAGCTTAACTACAACACCTATTTTGACTGTACCTGACCCAAATGGAAATTTTACGGTTGTAACGGATGCGTCTGGAGAAGGTCTTGGAGGCATTCTGTTACAAAATAACCACGTCATAGCTTATGAAAGCAGAAAGCTTAAGTTACATGAACAAAATTATGCTCCACATGACCTAGAGCTCGTTGCCATTGTACATGCACTGCAAATGTGGAGGCATTACCTTCTTGGCAAGCCCTTCGAGTTAAAAACCGACCATCTGGGGTTGAAGTATATTTTTACTCAACCAAACCTGAATGCAAGACAGCGAAGATGGTTAGAATTTCTATCTCATTATTATTTTAATATAAGCTACATCAAAGGCAAGGAAAATAGGGTAGCAGATGCTCGAGTCATAGGAAGCACATCTCCGCTCTTATAACATTAAGAACTCGCTTAAGAATGAGGTGAAAGATGTCATGGAATCTGACTCTTATTTCTAGCAATTTAGAACAACACTTACTACAGATCCAAAGGATGTGAAGTATAAGGGATTTCGTTTTGATAATGAAGGAATTCTAAGGTTTGAAAACAGGGTATATATACCCTTGGCAAATGATTTAAGAAAGAAATTGTTAACTGAATTTCATAATTCACCTTTTTCTGGACACCCTAGCATTACAAAAATGCTTGCTGATCTCAAGCAGCAATATTTCTGGAAGGGAATGAAAAAGGATGTGGTGGAATTTGTGACACACTACTTGGAATGTCAGCGTGTTAAGGCGGAACATATGCATCCCGTTAGATTATTATATCCCCACAGCATTCCGCAGTACAAATGGCAAGTGATAATGATGGATTTCGTTCAAGGATTACCTATGTCAAGGAATAAGCATGATATCATCCTGGTTGTCGTCGACAAATTAACCAAAGTGGCACACTTCATTGCTTGGTAATCTAAAAGACGATGCACCAGCGTTAGCAAGAATATTTGTACATGGAATTTTCAGATTGCATGGAATACCCGAATTGATCATATCGCATGCAGAGATCCGAGGATGACATCAAGGTTTTGGCAAATGCTTAATGTGGCCTTGGGAACTAAATTAAACTTTAGTTCCGCATATCATCCGGAAATAGATGGACAGACCGAAAGAGTCAATCAAGTTTTAGAGGATATGTTAAGAATGTATTGCATGGACCAACAGTATAAATGGGATGAATACCTTCCACTAGTTGAATTTGCCTACAATAATACATAGCATGCCTCTTTAAAGATGGCACCTTTTGAAGCATTGTATGGAAGAAAATGAAGAACCCATTAGATGGGATAGCGTAGAGGACAGAGAGGTAATTGGGTTGGAAATCCTTACGAAAATGGAACAAAAAATTAAAATGATTCGAGAAAATTTAAAGGAGGCTGCCAATAGGAAAAAGAGTTATGTAGACTTAAAGCGGGTTGATAGGAATTATAAACTTGGTGAGAAGGTCTTTCTTCGGGTTAAGCCGAAAAAGAGTTCTATAACTTTTGGCAAGGCTGCCAAGTTATCGCCTCATTATGTGGGACCTTTTGAAATTGTTGAAATAATCAACCCTATAGCTTATCGTCTAGCATTACCTCCTGCTTTATCACAAATGCATGATGTTTTTCATATTTCTTTGCTTAAGAAATACGTAATAGATTTATCACATGTGTTGAATTGGAATTCCTTGCAGGTCCAAGACCCAGGAATAATCATGGTTAAGCCCATTCGAGTGCTGGGAACTCACCAGTTGTACTTAAGAAATCGTGAAGTGAATCAATGTAAGGTCTAATGGGACTAGTTTAGTGAAGAAAGTGCAACTTGGGAAAATCTCGAAGAAATGAGATCTGCTTTTCCATACTTGTTTGATCGAAATTGAATTCAAAAAACTGATAATTCTACCAAATATAGACAATTACTGGTCTATTTTACAGTTATCTTAAAACACTGTTTTGATGATTAGATCTGTTTTTGGTATGAACTTATGAATGGAAGGACGATAATTGAATTTTGTCCTAGAAACTCTATGAATTGGCTAATTTGATCATCGGGAATTGTCTTGATTTTTATAAGCTATTATGATCATCTCTTTTCATGATGATTGTATCATGGAAATGTGGATAATTATGTTAAGATATATCTTTTAATCTTAAAAAGAATGTGTTATTAATCTGGACCCTTGTTTACTATAATTTGTTTGCTTGGGACAGAGGTTATTATAACTTGTGTTTTGCAAGTGTGAAACAACAGACTTGCTTTTATGATTGATGAACTCTTATTGTTGATTGACAACACACCTTGAATCAATTCCATTGATCCAAGGTATGTTGTGGCCTTCTTTGAGATCGCTTTGTCGATTTATTTTCTATAAGGAATGAAGTCTGAAACCAGACTGAAGTTCATTATAAATTTTATAGAACCTAGTTACAGTATAAATATTCGGTACCTTGATGCCAATGGAAAAGGTTCGACTTCCGAACTACATACACATAGTAACGCCGAGAGAGCGTAAGGTAGAAAGAGTTTTAATACAAGAGCTCAGGGTATAGATATGCGTGTTGTATGGAACATCTGCATCATATTAGTTATGAACGCCAGTGAGTAAAAATTGTTGAAACTATTAAGTAAAATACTATGGGATTAAATTCTAACCTATAACTAAGTTTTAGCCTATAACCTAACTACTACCCTATGTGGATTTTAAATTGCATGGGATGTAAATTGTTGCAAATCCTAATGACTTGAGACCTAGGTGAAAAACCTAACTATGGACAATGCAACCTAAACTATTACTAACCTAAGAAGGGGACCTATGGACCCATGTTGATGAAGTGGATAAGAAGGGAAGGTTAGAAATTTATTAGGACAGTAAATGATGTCCTTGCAATTTTCAACGCCAAGTTTGGCGAGAACATGAAAAGTTGGAAATATCCAACTAGCTATGTAGCTAAGAAGGAAATTGCCTGCAAAATTTTAAAAAGGAGACTTACCAAACCCGAGTCGGTGATGGCGTGGAAATTAAGGAAAAGAAATGCATTCAATGCATTAATGGTCTTGGTCCTAGTGACCATCTCACCTTGGAAAGGGATAGAGGAAATTTTGGTGGTCATTGTGTTCTTTCGGGTTTTGAGACTACTCTGCATTTCTTTCATGGTTCTTTCGAACCTGCTATTATTTTGGTTATTGTTGTTGTTGTTTGGAGTAGCCACGGCTATTTTTGAGTCTGTGGAAGTTAGAAGATTGTTGGGAAAGCTTTGTTGTGGACGCCGTGGAGAAAAATAGCTCTTGTGGGTGTGGGCGCGGTTTTCTTCAAGCCACGAGAAATATTATAGGCATGTTGAGCCCTTCTCCTTAAACCATTATGCTCTTACTTAAGTGTCTTCATTAAAAGAACTCTGCTCTTTTATAGGATGCTTTTGAAAAATGAAATTGTTGAGATGTTTGTTGTGATTTTCTGAGTTGAGTCGTTTTTTTTTAGATGAATATGATTGGGGTATTTCTTGCAAAAAGGGTAAATGAGATGAAATCTATCCATGCTGTTTGAATTTTTACAGTGATGGGCATGTTGTTTTATCTTCCATTATGGGTTCGATTTGATGGAAGTGATAGTGATGTGTAGATTGTTTTCTGAGTTCTGTGCGTGAATGGTTTTGGAAAAACCGTGAGAATGCTTGATGGAACTATTGCGTGAGTTATTTTCTCTGGTTGTATTACATATGCATAGAATACAAATTCTTTGGGACAGGGGTTTGTTTCATTGTTTTACTCTTACGTAATTTAAAATAATTAAATGCCTCCGTATTTGGTTTGAAATCCGTGAAAGATTTTGTTTTAGGAATTATTTACCTAAATCTGGAACTGAGTATCTGGGTATCTACCGGATGGAATAGAGCTTACTATTTCAGTCTCCTTTGAATTCGATGATGAAATTATATATATTTATATATACGAACTGCATTCTAAACTTCTTTGTTGTTTCATTAAAACTGAACTGAAGTTGAATTCTTACTCTAGTGTTTGAAAAATGATTCCTTTTATTATTATGCTAAGAATCATGATTTTGTAGCTAGTTGTACATTCTTGCGTGTTTTAGACCTAGCTGGAATGTTCGTTTTTGGTGAAACGTTTTGCCTATAAAGATAGTTTGTACATTCTTGTTTGTTTCAGACCTAGTTGGAATGTTCGTTTTTGGTGAAATGTTTTGGTTATAAAGCTAGTTGTACATTCTTGCTTGTTTCAGACCTAGCTGGAATGTTCATTTTTGGTGAAACGTTTTGGTTATAAAGCTAGCTGTACATTCTTGCTTGTTCCAGACCTAGCTGGAAATGTTCGTTTGGGGAATAACTATTGAAAAGGATTTTAATTGAAAGATTCTGTTGTTTTTTTATATATTGTGGAATCAGATGCCAATGAGCTCTGATATGCTTCCTTGAATGGTGATTAGTAAGTTCTAATTACTGAAATATAATGTTAGAAGAAGTTATCCTATGGGTGCAGATCGGCCCTAATTAGTTGATAATCGGCTAAGCAATGAGAAGGGATAATATGAAACTTCTTCTTTTCATTCGATTATGGGTTTAATTGTTCTTTCTTTTTTACTGTTTTCACTTCTTGTACAAATCATCCAGTTCAGTGAGATGGAAACAAAGAGAATATTGGGAGGGTAAGTGGAAGTAATAATAAATTTTCTCCTCTTATCTGGTTGAAATTATATTATTTTAATGTTGAATGGAGTACTATGTTGTTTGTTGAATTCTGGGAAGTTAAATAGATTGATACTGTAACGTAAGGTTTCCTTTCACTTTTAAATTTGGTTCAGTAGAAGTCCAGTGGACAACCTGAAGGTAAGAAATCTCTATTTTAATTCCAAAATTGACTCAGTATATGGAATTCATTCTTGATGATGATATGAGTTGACAATGTATGCATTCGAACAACAATCTATAAATCATTTTGTGTAGCTGTCTTAATACTTGAATATTTTAAAAAAATACTCCTTTTAAGTATTATCTAAGTATGGAACCAACTCTTTTCTTTTAATTAAAAACAGCTATGGGAATGGTGAAATATACGTCATGATAGGTTAGCCAATATAGAAATTGGTATGCTGATATTTATTATTACTTGTTTAAAAGAAATTATTGGATGAATTGGATTGTTAGAATCGCTCAACCTTAATGGCGTGTATCTATTACGTGATGTTTATCTCTATTAGGAGACATTTCATAAAAGTAGAGTTCTTTATTTGAGACAAGTTAATTAAGAGCACCTCATTTTATTGATAAGTGCTTAATATGCTTAGTTCAATGAATCCCGTGCAAGTAAATTTTGCAGATGGTTTCCTTGAGTAAAAATGAAGACATATTGTTTTATGATGCTTCTTCAGATTAGCAAAGAGATGGATCTTTCTGAGATTTTATTATTCTTCTTTGGGAATTAGATAAGGAAAAGTTGTACTCTTCTTCTTGATGAGTTGTTAATGTTGTTTGGCATGAACGAAGTCTGTTGTATGGATTTATAAAGTGTATAAATTTTAATCTTAAGAATTGAGTACAAAGGAAAGGTGTGTTATTTTAATGGCTCAGTACCTCCTTGGAACTATTTGAATAAGATTGGGAATATAAATTTTATTAGTTGATTGTGGATATATTCAAATGATGGTTGATATATTTTAAAAGGACATAATATCTATTCTTTACTTGAATACAACTTTTAAGTTGGAATGTACAATTAATTCATACTTGGGTTAATATGAATTTTAGATTGACATTGAAAAATATTTAAGTGAATATGAATTCTCAAATGAACGATATTCGAAACTGGTGTATAATCTAGTGAATATAAATAAAAGAGACAATTGAATTTTGTACTCTGATTTCATTAATATCCTCGAGATGTTTGATCCAAAGGATATTCGATATGAAGAATTATATCTATTTGTAACAAACCTTAATTGAAGTAAGGTTATAGTGATTAAATGAATACATTCATTTGGAATCAGGCCTCATTTAAATGGCGTCTAATAAGATGAAATTCGGATTTTAAATTCAGTTGCAAATAAAACTTGGTTAAGATTAGTAAGTTGATCTTACTACGATAAGCTGTAGTGGACTGTTAGTCTGAAGCTTAAATTAAAGAACCAAGATGGAAATATGCAATCCTTCGGTAAGGAGGAGTAAATGTATATTAAGCTATAAGACAATTTAAGTCTTTCTTAGCTATGCAACTGTAATGAACAGTGAGGTTAGAGGATCAGCACGGTTGTTAAAACCTATTCTTAAAATACTAAAGATAAGAATCTAATCACACTCAAGATGGATGTGTATTCCTTGATGAGAGGATTCCGTAGGACCTTGACACACGCCAGCTGCAATCTGGTGTCTTCATGAAGGCAAGGCCTTCATGACGACACAATGTTGTAGCTGAACATGTTACAATGCCCTCCCGAATCGAATCATCATGTTTACATAAGTTGAGACTAAGTTACTTAGACGATGATAGGAATGTGACCGCGTATACGGAGTGACTCTGGAGGGCTAAAGGTAACTAGACACATGTAGTCGTCTAGGGTCGACACAATATGTCTGCATACCTTTATTTACCGTGAGTGCCTTCCTATACTCTTTCATATTTCTATTTTGGGTTAGAGTTTAACTTTGGATGGAAGGACTCAAAGAGGTTAGAAAATACCATTCTAGATAATGCATAAAGTTAGGTGAAGGATGTATACCATTGAGGCGTATAACGTCTGGGAATATGATCATGCAAAGCATGTGAAAATCTTTGGCCAAAGTATCGCAAGTTGTTGGTTACTTTGTCCTAATCACCTAGTTTAAGAAGCAAGATATCGATGAATATCGAATGAGATATTCGAGATAGGCCTCTTAAATGGAACACTTCGATAACCGTAAACGATAAAGAGAACCTCCTCAGTATACTTAGTATACAATGCATGGATTAACATGAAGGATTGGTAAGTCACTGAGTCATGAAATGAGAGATTGCTGAAACTTCGAGCCATAAAATAGGAGATCGGTAATTCTTCGAGTCATTTATAGTAGCATATGGTATTTGTTATATGATTGAATGACAATGAATGTGTGTTCTATATTGTAAATATGCAAATAGAGAACATTGGTTTTAAAATTAATTGTGTGATCCAAATTACATTAATTGGACAGAAAACAATTATTAAAACTTGGTCGTGTGTTTTGAATAACATAATTAAGAACAGAGAATGTTATATGAAAAAAAAATATAAAATTCCCTTGTTCTAGTGTCTTAAAATGGGGATGTTACATCCTTGAGAGATTTTACAAAATGGAAAACTAAACCAACAGAATGCCACAGAGAAGCTGAAATGTTTCTTTAACCGTAATATGTACTTCAATGGAGGCCCATTAGCACCTTTTCATACAATCTATGAGATTCTAACACGAAGGTCGAGTTGGAAAACCCAACAAAGCATCGATCTTAGCCCAATCACGCCCGAGGTACACCTAGAGTCTTACATATAGTCTCTCACAATAGATAAAAGAAAAGTGATTTTAAATGATTTATTTCACTCCCGGATGAAAGTTTTTTTGAGAAATGAAATTACAGATGCCACTAAACTATTACAAGGATTGAGACTTGTGTGATTGAGACATATTTTGATACAAGATTGCAAAATAAACAAGATAAACTATTTGGCAGACATTCGAAATAAAACAAACATATTTTGCATAAGATCAACATAGAATAACTTCGAGTTTGGTTAAATTTATCAAGTGGGGAAAGTTTCTAGAACAATATAAGAAATTTTTCAATGGTTGTATGCTCACAACAACCTTGACACGATCAAATTCAACACAAAAGAGATATATAGGATTCTCAAATAGCTTATCAAAAAAGATGGGCTCTATCAAGCCCTTTTTCGATTAGAAAAATCAGTCCCAACCCCTCAAACTCCAACCTCTTTCATGGCAAAAATTATGCTATTTACAACATTTTGAAACAGATTTTTCACACCCAAAACTCAAACATTGAGTGCACTAGTGCTTACCATGATTATAATCACAATTCCTAGAATCAGATTTGTAAAAGGTCACTGTGCTTAGGGGGAAAATCTCTTTGAATATCTCCCGCATTCAACTCCTTCTATAAAATCACTCTTCCTTCTATTCGCCAACCACTTATGCCCCTAATATATCAAATCTGGTCCCTTGTATGCTCGGGAGAATAAAAAAACAAAATCGATCGATCTTGATAGTTAGACCATTTTAATGCAAGAGTCATCTCCAGATCTCCCCACCAAACTTATATATCAAAAATGACTCTCTTCTCTCGTTTGGTGTGTAGAAAATACCAAGAAACTAAAAAGACTCACACTTCCGTGGATTTTTTAGTAAAAATGCGTGGAAAATGAGATTCAGACACATAGCTGATGTTGATCTTTACTTTAAATTTGGGTCGTCCATGTGGAAGATTCAATTCGAAATGGGCCCGAGGGTTTCCTTTTGACTTTTGTAGTGCCCACATTTTTATAGCTCCAGTTATCTGTTGGTTCCTTTATTTCTAGACATGTTTTGATTGAGACTCTGATAGACTTTGGACATTTTACTATGATATTTTATCCTCTTGACATTATGGCATTTTGGGCACGTAGCACTAATTGGATTAGATTCATATACGATATATTTCGTATGATGTGATGACACTAACAGGGTTATATGATAGACTTATCGGTTAGATGTTAGTCTCTTGTGGTTAATTTGATTGATGATATAGTGTTTTGGATTTAATGATGGTGATTTTCATGCTAACCTAAGTGTATGTCGTTACAATTTTATTTGTGGATGATTCATGGCAAACTATGTGGATAATTGGATGCATTGCACTATCAATTGTAAATTATGTTCGGACATTATAAGTTTGATTGATATTGTGATGTATAGATGATGTTTACTATATTGACAAAGTGCGGTTAATGTGTGCAATGAGTGTGTAGGTGATGTGTATAGGAGAGCATGGGTTTCGTGGCAGCTACGCAATTGTGCACAAGCGGCCCATGGGCCGAGTCCTAACCATGCTAAATGTTTGAGGCCTTAGATTAGATGTATTTAATTGGGCACCATGGGTGAACCCTCATTTTGTAATGTAATTATGTCTTGTAAAATTAATTAGGTTTAGGATGTGTTTTTATTAAGTAAACTAGCTTAGGGGTTAATGATCTTATCTTAAGTTAAGTATTGGTTTTGGGAAGTGTGTGTGTGTGTTGGTAGAAGGGATTGGGGACCACATGTGAACCTTGGGTGGACCCCACACCTCTACCCTTGTGCCCAAGCATGCCAAACCCGAAATTGGGTTATTTTGGGTAATTTTAGGGACCCTTTTTGAGTTTGGGGTTCCTTAGCATGAAAATGGGCCCTTGGACCCTACCTAATAGATAGGAGGCCTATTTCCAAGGTTTGAGAGAGTTTCCTCCCATTTAGCCCTCTTTATTCACCATCCATGTAAGATGGTTGGATTGTGTGAAAGTGTTAAAAGTTACTCCACTTTGTTTTATTTTAGTTTTTGGTATTTTGGGTGAAAAGGGATAAAAGGTGAGTTTACTCTTACTTATTTGGTTTTGGAATCTTTTACTCTTGAGAGGAGAGGGGCTGACACTTGTCACTTTCCCATTGGTGAGGAAACTTTTGGGTTCCTCTTTTTATTCTTCCTCATGCGGGAAGAATGGGGCTTCTTGGTTCATTTTTGGGGAGCACTTGGAGAATTTTGGGAGCTTGAGGGAAGCTTGGACAAAGGGGAAAAGCTTAGAGTTTTCGAAAGCATACTAGAGGTAGGGTTCTTAGCCTTTTTCCTTCTTAGTTTTGTTTATCTTGTAAACTATGCTTGATCAATAAAATAGTGTGTGAAATGTTGTATGGTGAATGTGGTTGTTTGCTTGTTCTTGTTATTTCCTTTGTTTTCTCTCCACCATCATTTGGAATGATGGTTTTTGGAGAATGTAGGGGAAGAGAGAGGGATTTCCCTCTCAAACCTCATGGTTGTAGGTCAAGCCATGAAGGTCCCTTCTCATCCCCTCATATGGTTTGAGGTGAGAGAAAGGTTCACATGGCTTGAACCTTTCCCCATTCTTGGTGAGGAAACCCTTTTGGGTTTGAAAATCCTCCCAAGAAGGATTTCTATAGCATAAGGAGGAATAAGGAGGATGTATGATTAGGAGGTATAAGGAGTTTTATATATATGTATTTATTGGTGCTCCTATGGTTGGACACCTTGATTTGGGCATCCTTCTTCCTCTCTTCCCCCTTGTGAGGTTGACCTTGTTCTCCTCATGTTGTGATTTTCATTGTGTAGTAGGTCTAAGTGGTTGATTGATCTTATGTTTTTCTTGTTGTGTGTGTGTAAATCCCTTTATACTTGTGCACATTGTGGAAGCTAGTTCCTCTCTCCCATGGGCTTGGGGGAGGCTAGCATGACTTCCAACCATGGAAAGGCATGTGATGATGCCTGTTGGTTGGGTGGTAAACAAGCCATATTCTCTTGGAGTTGGATTCTTGTAGGAGTATTGGAGTTGGAGCTCAAATTTGGAGATTGTAGAGCCTCTTGCCATCTTGGCCTATCTCATCATTGGAGGACATTGCCTTCACCTTGTAATTAAATGTGACTTGTCAAGTTTCTCACTCTTGTATATAACCATTATTGTAATTATTGCTTCTTGTAAACATTGGTATTTACTAAGATAGTTGTTATTTTTATTGTTCTTTAGAAGCTTGAAACATTATCATGTGGAAACATGAGTTTTCTTTTAGTTACATGTTATATTTGAAAGCCTTGTTGTGTATAAATCAGAAAGTATGTTCATGCATGTTGCATCAAAACTGTAATTTTTAGTTGTGTCTACAAAAATAAAATAAAATGAGAGTTAAACATTCTTTTAGTTTGTAAAATTTTATGGCATTACATTTGGTATCAGAGCATGGTTTCAACACACGGACTTTTGGGTAATTTGAAGATGTCTTAGTCTTGCATTTAAAAAAAAAAATACATGGATGTTTTAATATAACCTCCTTGCATGAAAATCTGAAATATTTAATTAGTTAGTATTGCAAAAAATAAAAATAAAAATTGAAAATACCAATTAGTTAGTCCATTTAAGGAAAATTAGTGTTCATTGTGTTTTTTTTTAAAAATGGTTATATTATCATTTTTTTAATTAGGTTTTGGCCTGCAAGTTTGTTAGTATTGAACAAGGAAATGAAAACAAACTTTATATAATTACATTTTTATTTTATTTTTTTGTTTTCTATTTATAACTATATTTTTGCTAGAGTGAACAAAAATAAATAAAAATAATAATAAAATAATAATATATATATACTGCTTTTTTTAAAATTATTTGCAGATATAATATTCTTATTATATAATATATATTTACTATATATTATGTAATATATATAAATTATATATATACATATATATATATATACACACACACACACACATATATATATATATATATATATATATATATATACATATTTATATATATATATATATATATATATATATATATATATATATATAGATTCAAAAAAATGCATACACATATACATATATATATATATGACCATTTGTTTTATATTTTTAAAAAATAAAAATAAATAAATAAATAAAAATAATATATATATATATATATATATATATATATATATATATATATATATATTTTAAAAATTAAAAATTAAAAAAAAAGTTTTGGGGGCAAGTCCCCCAACGCACTCCACAACCCCAAAAGAAAAAAAAAAAAAAAAAAACACAAAAAAAAAAAAACCTATCCCTGATCCGTGCCCCCACTCTCCCCACCCAAACCCCGTCCATGTCCCTCCCAACGGATGACTCGAACCCTACCCTCCCGGACCCCCTTTCCCCACGGCCCCGCCCCCTCCCCACACTCCCCACGGACCCTCCCGCGCCCGTACTACCCCGACCCCCGTCCACCCCACGCACCGCGCCGCCCTGCCCCGAACACAAACCGCGCCCCCCATGGATCCCCAAACCCTACCCCAACTCGCCCGCCCAAAATCCTGCGCCCCACGCACTATCCGTGTGCCCTCACACCAGCAGACCTCCCGTCGTGCACCCCGCACAACCCACACCCGCATGACCCCATCCACCAACAACACCCTTATGCGCCCGCAACAACAACAAAAAAAAGAATAATAAAAAGAAAGATAATAATAATAATAAGAACACGCCACTCACCAAACCATGGCCTCACAGTGCCAAAAATAATAACAGAAGTATTCAATACTGAGAAAAATTTTTGTTGAGTGGATCTCTTTCACAAAAAAAAAAAGAAGGAAACAAACTCCATAGACACTCCACCTGTAAGAAGAAAGAAAAAAAAATGAAATCAAAAGGAGAGAAAATGATAAGAAAAGAAAAAAAGAAGATAAAGATGTTTAGGGCAAAATTTAGGGCAAACTCAAAATCTAGGGTTTAGATTTGAGTGATCCTAAGGCTCACATTAAATCTTGCACCTTTTAAGTCAAGTCATTTTATGGGAATGGGAGATAAATTTAAAGGGGTGGGTGGGTAAAAATAAATTAATAAAAGGGGGAAGACTAATTTATGCAAGGGGTGTAAATTTTTGTTTAAAACCCTAGGGAGCTTAATAGATTAAAATAATTAAATTATTGCGGGACGATATTAATTTATTTCGGGAAAATAAATAAATAAATTAATAAATTAATAATTATTATAAATTAATTATTAATGGGAAGGGGCATTGCATTTAGTGTTGTAATGATAATAACGATAATAATAATAATTAAAATAATAAAAATAATAATAATATAGCACTTCCAACAAACGTTTAGAAAGTTTATAAAACATTTTTTTACCTCGGGTTCGAGATGGCACCCAAGAGGGGACGCTCAACTCGAGGTTCGGACGTAGTGCGCCACGCGAGCCGCCGCCCCCCCAGATTTCGGGCTCGATATTGAGACCCTACAAAGAAATGATAGGGTGTCGTGACAGAGCACCTGCACCACCACATGTACCGATAGAGGAGGACATTCAGCTAGGAGATGAGGAGTTGATTGGTGAGGACGCACATCCGAGCCACCCGAGCACGACATTATGAGACGAGAGAGGTCACGCAGCCCTTCCATCCTCAAGGCGAGAGGGTGGCCTCGTTTAGTCACACCCGATCACACACTTCGAGGGGTCATTTGGAGATAGGTGACCTCTTTCACCTATTAGACCACATCGTCAGGATCGAGACACAGGTAGTGTGATTCAAGACCTTCTTCACCTTTAGCCGCCTATGTTTACTGGTTCGACAGATGGCTTTGGGGCAGAGTCCTAGCTCCTTAGCTTGGATAGCTGCTTTGGCTTGCACTCTCATGAGAGCAACGTCAAAGCTAGGTTCGCCATACACCTCCTCCGAGACGCAGCAGGCGTTTGGTGGAGGAATGAGGAGCGGAAGCTCCATTTGACACGAGATACAGTGACCTGGGAGTTATTCGAGGAGCGATTCAGGGCCCGGTATATGTCAGAGCATTTTGTGCAGAAGAGGATCGATGAGTTTCACGACTTACGACAGGGTTTTGGCTCAGTGGCACAATATGAGAGCAGGTTCTTGGATCTCTTACAGTATGTAGACTACCTGCAAGACGAGAAATTACAGGTAAACAGGTTCATTTGGGGCCTGAATGCAGATATAGTAGGAGCTGTTAGGATGTTATCTCCTCCCATGCTCGAGAAGGCCGTTGAGAAGGCCTACTTGGCTGAGGAGAATAGGACCAAGGCTCAGGAGCACAGAGAAAGAAACAAGAGAAAGTTCCAAGACAGGATTCAGGAATTCCAGTCAGAGAGCACGGGGAGCAGGGTACCACCCCCTAGAGGAGGATTCTGGTCTTCTCCAAAGAAGATCGAGAGCTCCTCCACACCCATCATACAGAGACACAGCACTGTGGACACTAGCATCGAGGGGTAGACAGACTCGATTTTTCAGCGAGGTGGGTCTAGAGGTGGTTTTCGTGGGTCTGAGAGATGAGAGGCCGGGTACTCATCACTCACACCCAACCCACTCGCGCAGCAGCTCTGCTAGGGTTGGACCGGCGCAGTTGATCTGGGCCGCGAGTACAGAGGGACCCCATCTCAAGGGGGTACGGAGAGATGTTTTATTTTGGGCTCCGATCATTATGTGCATATGTGTCTCACAAGCCCACTACTACAGATATGCAGAGAGCTCCTAGATCCGAGCAGACGATGGGTGACATGGTACGCGCCCATCGTGTGTATGCGCAGCGGTTGGCAACCGCCAGTTGAGCATCGTGCCACACTATCATTGAGATGACAGGTACTATTAGGGGTATTTCTGTCTCAAGATTTTTGATTCGGGGCTTTTGATTCTTTTATATCACCTTCTATAGTGGACCAGGATGTGGGCTAGTGGTGGCTAGGCAGCTAGATAGTTGGCGGGTTGGTCGAGTTAGCCTCTGGGGCTAAACTCGCCATGGACTCATATGTGGAGAGTTGTGTACTCGATTTGGGAGTCTTCTCCACTACGCTTGACCTCCAAGTTATTCCTTTAGGATCCTATCAGCAGTGTTGGGTATGGATTGGCTCGAGGCTCATCGAGCTAAGGTGGATCAGTAGAGAGAAGGTCATTGAGTGTCGGGATGATTTGGGTAGTGCGCTGTGATTTCAGGATGCGAGACCCATTTCCTTGTGTATGATTTTGGCTAAGCAACTCAAGCCGGAGCATGCGTAAGGGTTTTCAGCTTGTTTGCTATCACTATCGCTGATCATTCGGACATAATACTCGAGCATTCACCCTCGATGATCACGTAATTTTGAGGGAGTATGCGAGATATGTTTCAGGGGAGCTCCTGGTTTACCACCTAGTAGAGAGGTGGATTTCACCATTGACTTAGTGCCTAGATCTCGCACCGGTTTCTCGTGCACCCTATCGGATGATGACTTCAGAGCTTCATGAGCTCAAGATTCAGTTAGAGGAGTTGTTAGAGAAGGGTCTCATTCGCCCTAGTGTATCTCCTTGGGAGCGCCACATATTTGTGAAGAAGAAGGATGGTTCTCTCAGGCTTTGTGTAGATTTCAGACAGGTTCAAAAAAGTCACCATAAAGAACCGTTATCCACTCCCTAGGATTGATGACTTGTTTGATCACATGCGGGAGCTAGAGTGTTCTCCAAAATTGATCTCAAGTCAGGATATCATCAGTTGTGCATTTCAGATGCAGACATTCATAAGACAGCGTTTCGCACACGTTACGGGCATTATGAGTTCACAGTGGTTCCATTTGGTTTGACTAATGCCCCAGCTGTCTTCATGAGCCTCATGAATGGAGTATTCAGGACATTTCTGGATCGCTTTGTCTTAGTGTTCCTTGATGACATATTGATTTATTCTCGTTCCGAGGAGGAACACGAGGAGCATTTGAGGCAGGTACTTTAGGTTTGAGAGAGCGAAGTTATATGGGAACTTGGAAAAATGCAGCTTCTTTCAGACAGAGATTTAGTACTTGGGTCATATCATATTAGGTGAGGGTATCTCTGTAGATCCCTCTAAGATTCGAAAGCTATCTTGGATTGGCCAAAGACCCACATCACCACCGAGGTGAGGAGTGCTTCATGGGTTTAGTAGGGTATTACCGCAGGTTTGTGCAGACTTTTCTAGGATTGCTCACCCTATTACTTCTCTTCGCAGGAAAGGGAAGAAGTTTGATTGGTCGAAAAATATGAACAGTGCCTTTCAATTGCTTAAGGAAAGGCTAACCACAACGCCCATCTTAGCAGCCTCCAGACTCCAACAGAGAATTTTTTTGTTTGCAGACCGATGCATCACTAGAGGGTTTGGGAGTAGTTCTTATGCAGAGCGTCGGGTTATTACCTTTGAGTCTCGTAAGCTCAAGGACTATGAGCTTAACTATCCTAATCACAACTTAGAGCTTGCAGCGCAGCTGTTCATGCACTTGTGCGTTGGCGACATTTCCTTTTGGGTAGGCCTTTCATCTTGAGGACGATCATTGTAGCTTATAAAGCATATCTTCTCTCACCCGAACCTCAACACTCACAACTAAGCGTTGGATGGAGTTCCTTTGTGAGTATGACATGGAGGTTCGGTATATCAAGGGAAAGGAAAATGTTGTTGCAGATGCACTTAGTAGATTTACTTATGGCATGTGCTTGCTTCTTTGACACTCGCAATGATTTGAGAGGCGGGATACTTGAGCATCTTCCGGAGGACAGGTTTTATGAGGGTGCTGGCGATGTTGGATTCTCGTGGTTCTTTTGAGGGAAGATATTCAGGATGCATGCTAGAGTCAGATGGTTTGCTTCAGTTCCATAGGCACATTTATGTGCCTAAGGTAGGTGATCTGCGTAGTTTCATCCTTACTGAGGCTCATCGAGCCCCATATGCAGCACATCCAGGAGTGAAGAAGATGCATGCCGATTTGAGAGAGTTATATTATTGGCTAGGTCTTCGTCGAGACATAGCAGATTTTGTAGCACGGTGTCTTGAGTGTCAGAGAGTCAAGGCAGAGCATTCTCATCCCACAGGACTCTTATACCATCATGACATTCCTGAGTGGAAATGGGATGTGATCTCCATGGATTTCATAGTAGGACTTCCTATGTCCTCTTATCGTCATGATGCCATTATGGTCACTGTGGATAAGTTGACCAAGGTTGCGCATTTCTCACCAACCAAGGTCACCTATAATGCACAGGCCATCACCAAAGTATTCATGGAGGATATTGTCAGATTGCATGGGATTCCGAAGACAATCATCAATGATAGAGACATCATCTACACATCAGTTTTCTGGACTTCTTTTCAGGAGGCCTTGGGTACACAGATTAATTTCAGTTCAGCTTATCATCCAGAGACAGATGGGCAGACAGAGAGGGTTAATCAGGTTCTTGAGGACATGTTGAGGATGTATGTGATGGACCAGCAGAAGAAGTGGGAAGACTATTTGCATTTAGTTGAGTTTACCTACAATAACAGTTATCATAGCTCCATTGGCATGGCTCCCTATCAGGCTTTGTATGGACGACCTTGCAGGACACCTTTGAGCTGGGATAGACTAGATGACAGGATTATTTTGGGGCTAGCTTACCTTCAGGATTTAGAGCAACAGAGTTAAACTGATTCGGTAGCATCTTGAGCAAAGCTAGAGCGCGCCGAAGGCGTATGTAGACACCAAGAGGATCGATCGTCACTTCTCAGTGGGTGACAAAGTCTTCTTGAGGGTTCATCCTCATAAGAGTCCGATCTATTATGGAAAGGGTTCTAAGCTATCGCCTCGTTTTGTGGGGCCTTTTGATATTCTTGAGGTCATCGGTCCAATTCCCTATCGCCTAGCTTTGCCACCACGCCTTGCACGATCCCATGACGTTTTCATGTTTCGTACTACGTAGATATGTACCATATGTTTCTCATGTTTTGGATTGGTCGGCATTATAGGTAGAGGACGGAGGGCAGTGGAGATGGAGCCCGTACGCATACTGGAGCACCGGAGGTTGGCCCTTCGGGGTCGAGATTTGGACCAGGTTAGAGTGCAGTGGGACCGATACGACGAGTCATCAGCTACCTGGGAGGATGCTACACCACTGAGGGCTAGATATCCCTACCTCTTCCAATGACTTCCAGGAGGAAGTCTAATTCTAGGAGAGGGGGATGTAGTGCCCACATTTTTATAGCTCCAGTTATCTGTTGGTTCCTTTATTTCTAGACATGTTTTGATTGAGACTCTGATAGACTTTGGACATTTTACTATGATATTTTATCCTCTTGGACATTATGGCATTTTGGGCACGTAGCACTAATTGGATTAGATTCATATACTGATATATTTCGTATGATGTGATGACACTAACAGGGTTATATGATAGACTTATCGGTTAGATGTTAGTCTCTTGTGGTTAATTTGATTGACGATATAGTGTTTTGGATTTAATGATGGTGATTTTCATGCTAACCTAAGTGTATGTCGTTACAATTTTATTTGTGGATGATTCATGGCAAACTATGTGGATAATTGGATGCATTGCACTATCAATTGTAAATTATGTTCGACATTATAAGTTTGATTGATATTGTGATGTATAGATGATGTTTACTATATTGACAAAGCGGTTAATGTGTGTAATGAGTGTGCGGTGTGCAGTATAGGAGAGCATGGGTTTCGTGGCAGCTACGCAATTATGCACAAGCAGCCCACGGGCCGAGTCCTAACCATGCTTAATGTTTGAGGCCTTAGATTAGATGTATTTAATTGGGCACAATGGGTGAACCCTCATTTTGTAATATAATTATGTCTTGTAAAATTAATTAGGTTTAGGATGTGTTTTTATTAAGTAAACTAGCTTAGGGGTTAATTTTCTTATCTTAAGTTAAGTATTGGTTTTGGGAAGTGTGTGTGTGTGTGGTAGAAGGGATTGGGGACCACATGTGAACCTTGGGTGGACCCCACCCTCTACCCTTGTGCCCAAGCATGCCAAACCAGAAATTGGGTTATTTTGGGTAATTTTAGGGACCCCTTTTGAGTTTGGGGGTTCCCTTAGCATGAAAATGGGCCCTTGGACCCTACCTAATAGGTAGGGGGGCCTATTTCCAAGGTTTGGAGGGAGTTTCCCTCCCATTTAGCCCTCTTTAGTCACCATCCATGTAAGATGGTTGGATTGTGTGAAAGTGTTAAAAGTTGCTCCACTTTGTTTTATTTTAGTTTTTGGTATTTTGGGTGAAAAGGGATAAAAGGTGAGTTTACTCTTACTTATTTGGTTTTTGGAATCTTTGACTCTTGAGAGGAGAGGGGGTGACACTTGTCACTTTCCCATTGGTGAGGAAACTTTTGGGTTCCTCTTTTTATTCTTCCTCATGTGGGAAGAATGGGGCTTCTTGGTTCATTTTTTTGGGAGCACTTGGAGAATTTTGGGAGCTTGAGGGAAGCTTGACAAAGGGGAAAAGCTTAGAGTTTTCGAAAGCATACTAGAGGTAGGGTTCTTAACCTTTTTCCTTCTTAGTTTTGTTTATCTTGTAAACTATGCTTGATCAATAAAATAGTGTGTGAAATGTTGTATGGTGAATGTGGTTGTTTGCTTGTTCTTGTTATTTCCTTTGTTTTCTCTCCACCATCATTTGGAATGATGGTTTTTGGAGAATGTAGGGGAAGAGAGAGGGATTTCCTCTCAAAACCTAATGGTTGTAGGTCAAGCCATGAAGGTCCCTTCTCATCCCCTCATATGGTTTGAGGTGGGAGAAAGGTTCATATGGCTTGAACCTTTCCCCATTCTTGGTGAGGAAACCCTTTTGGGTTTGAAAATCCTCCCAAGAAGGATTTCTATAGCATAAGGAGGAATAAGGAGGATGTATGATTAGGAGGTATAAGGAGTTTTATATATATGTATTTATTGGTGCTCCTATGGTTGGACACCTTGATTTGGGCATCCTTCTTCCTCTCTTCCCCCTTGTGAGGTTGACCTTGTTCTCCTCATGTTGTGGTTTTCATTGTGTAGTAGGTCTAAGTGGTTGATTGATCTTATGTTTTTCTTGTTGTGTGTGTGTAAATCCCCTTTATACTTGTGCACATTGTGGAAGCTAGTTCCTCTCTCCCATGGGCTTGGGGGAGGCTAGCATGACTTCCAACCATGGAAAGGCATGTGATGATGCCTATTGGTTGGGTGGTAAACAAGCCATATTCTCTTGGAGTTGGATTCTTGTAGGAGTATTGGAGTTGGAGCTCAAATTTAGAGATTGTAGAGCCTTTTGCCATCTTGGCATATCTCATCATTGGAGGACATTGCCTTCACCTTGTAATTAAATGTGACTTGTCAAGTTTCTCACTCTTGTATATAACCATTATTGTAATTATTGCTTCTTGTAAACATTGGTCTTTACTAAGAGAGTTGTTATTTTTATTGTTGCTAGAAGCTTGAAACATTATCATGTGGAAACATGAGTTTTCTTTTAGTTACATGTTGTATTTGAAAGCCTTGTTGTGTATAAATCTGTAAAGTATGTTCATGCATGTTGAATCAAAACCGTAATTTTTAGTTATGTCTAGAAAAAAAAAAATGAGAGTTAAACATTCTTTAGTTTGTAAAATTTTATGGCATTACAACTTTTTACAACTTTTTCAAAAATGGAAAAAATTTCCATTTTCCTCTACACCTCCACGCTTGAGAAATGAGCTTGACACGTGTCCTAAGGTGGGTTCCAAAGGAACCGTGGCCAAATTCTACCATTTCACCTTTTTTCTGGAAAAGGGAAAATTTTCCAAGTTTTCCCCACAGCTCTACCCTTGAAAAATGGGCCTGACATGTGTCCCAATGTGGGTCCCATTGGAACCATACTTCCTTTTTCAATTTTAACTCTTTTCTCCTAAAAGGAAAATTTTCCAAATTTCCCCCGAGGGTCTGCATCTCCGCTATTTTCTTTGAAATAAACCTTGACCGATCCTTTGTCGGGATTTCAAGCCATTTTTGATAAGTTAGCCCTTTTGAGAATAACAGAAAAAATTATAATTTTCCCCGATGGTCCTCTTCCACGTCCCTTTTGACTTTTCAAATTGCCATGCATCACAATGACGCACCTTGAGATGGTAACATGTGGCGCGGACTCTCCACATGTCCCGGCCTCGACAAAATTTGTTTGAAGGCTAAAAATCGAGTGGAAGGTGCCATGTGTCAAAATCGAGGTAATCTCCTTTGGCCATTGAAAATTCCAAGCAAAATGCAAACTAAGCGAGGCCTCCAAGTGTCGCCTTAGTGTTTCTTTAAAATGAAACTCAAGGGCCGGTCCTAAAACATGGGTGGTTTCTCCACATGTTCCAGGCCCCTTTTATACTTTTTTGAAAAAGACTAAGTATGGAAGACTGCGAAACCTCCATGTGTCTTCATGGTGCAATTTCAAAATGGTGCCCAAAGTGGAGACCCTAAATGAGCGTGGGCTCGCCATGTGTCCCTGTCCTGCCAAATTGTATTAGCTACAAAAAAATTGTCTAAGTCTGGGAATAGCAACGAAAACCTCCACGTGTCCTCCTAGCATAACTTCAAGGCCAAACCAAAAAGTGAACTTTCATATGACCGCTGCTCCTCCACGTGAACCGGTTTTCAAGTTGAGGCAATTTATAAAATTATGAAGTACCCCACTGAGCCACGTCCAACCAAAAGAGGCCACATTCCTGTCAATACAAGGATGAAAATTTCACCGGGCGAAATTCCGCTTAAACCGTAAAATGCAGAAAAACAATCATTCGAGCCCGGAGATGAAATTTTCTCTAAGGACAGAGAATTCAAAAATGTTACAAGGCTCAAATACGTCCCTTAGAGCTACATCCATTTATTTTCCTTCAAGTATTTAGGGAAAAATGACAAGGACAACAAATCTTAACTGTGGAAAATGGAAAGAACGAGAAAGCCCGCGTTTTTGAATGAATAAAGAATGAGAGACTCAAATTAAGGACCTTTTCAAAGAGATAGAGAAAAAAACGAACACAAATGGAATCATATGTGATCTTTGACCTGAATGATTAATTATGGAAACAAAGGAAAGAAGAGACCTTTCGGGCACCCACAAGAGGATAAAATGTGATAGAAACCATAAATCAAATGGATTTTCAAAGGAAAAATGGGGCGAGACTATTTTAAGCACCAACAAACCTTTCAAAGAGTTTTTTCAAAAATACTTAGACACAATGTATCTTTGTAGAAATACACCACCCACTCAAGTCAATGATATTTTTTATCATCTATTTGATGAGTCTATTCATCATATTCCTTCACTCTATAAAATCATCTTTGATTAAATTCAAGCTTTACATTCTTTATTTCAAGATAAATATTAGGCTATGGAATCCACTATTGCATCTCTAAAATCTTAAATCCAACATCTTAAGGATGTTTCTCAACCTCATGTTATTTCTTCTTCTCATCCTCACTCTATATATTCTATATGTGCTCATATCAATGAGCCTTAAGCATTTCCATTACCGGAACCTATCCTATTTGATCGCAATACTAATCAACGCAATATTCTTACTAAGCTTCTTAGTCAATAATTGATTAATGTTTCCAACTACTCATTGTTATCCTCCTTATCGGATGATCAAATTTTAAGTTCTCCCATTTTACACTTATCATCGAATCAATGGAAATAATGACAATGAATTATATTATTTACAACAAAGAATCAAGCATCTTGAGTGTCAAGGCTTTATCTCATTCACTGCACAACATTTTTTTGCATGCCCATCTACAAATACTACATCTAAATGGGCTCCTAAATCCACTCCTATGTCCCTTGAACATCATGTGATCACTTTGAGTGTGTATTCTTCATCCAATCAAGCAGATCATATTCAACCCACTCTAACTAAGCAACCACCTCTCAAGGTCCATTTTTCATTACCTCCTCTTACTGAGTCATCTGTAGCATTACCAAGTCAAACAAAGCAACCAACATCTCCTCCTCTCAAGTATTCTATGGAACTACCAAAAAACCCCTTCACGAAACCAATTACTACGCAAGACAAGTAAAATTTAGTTGGCATCTTTCAACTTCTATAGCTCGAGGCTCCTAAAAAAAAAATCACCACTTGAGCATCCAATACTTTTCTAAAGGAAACTACTCCTTACATTGATTTGCTTAGCGTCATCGACTAGATCTCCATCACTTACATACTTGGGAGGTACCATATATTCCCCTCTTTTTGTATTGTTTTGAAATGTCTCTATCATTACATGCACTTCAATCTCTCATATATCTTAAGGGCTACTCTTTATCTCCTAAGCATCAATACAAACCACTTGATACACTTGTATCATCATTACCCGATAGCACGCTCTCGTGATTTGGTTCACGCTTACTGTTGAGGCCATACAATAGTCATGAACCTCACACACTACACACTTTACACATAGTGCATTCATGAAATCTCTTTCTTACACAACATCTATACTCCTTACATTGATCATACATCACCATCACTTACATACTTGTACACCATCTCGTTTTGTATTGTGCATCATGATATATAGTTCTTAATTGTAATTCTACATGTTGTGGTCGTTACCCTATGTCACACTCTAATCTCATGGTTTATTCTTGAATAATGAGTGTTTCAATCTAAAATTAACCTCACCAATGAGTGTTTCTCTAAAATTAACCTCAACTTACTCGTACTCTCCACACTCTACGCTTTATCAATTATATCTTTCTAAAGCACACATTGAAACCATTTCCCGATGATGCACTCTTATTCTACGGTTCATTCTTGATTCTTGAGGGGGGAATTTATAAATGAACCTCATCACACGCATATTCATCAACATTGGATTAGGGGGCATGATGCTCCTATTATTCAATCTGCATTCCATTCCATCTCATCCATATCATACGTCATAACTTGGTCAAATTTAGTCTTGATTACATTTACTTGTTACATGTACACTCTATTACACATGCTATTCGGATATTTTCTATGTAGTTATCTTTCTATACACACATGCACATTCACTTGCCTTATGATTGTGATCGCAAGCATTACATAGATATTTACATGCAGCATGGATGATTGGCGTAATACCTCATATCATTTCCACAACAGCTCTAAGGAATCCACTTTCATACACACTACAGGTGTTATTGTTTCATTTTTCATAACACACTACTATATTAGATTATACACGCTTTGACATACTTTATATCTTTCTAACATGATAATGGGTGCATTATGTGCATCATTTTATCTTGTATGTCTATTTTCTTCCATAGTTTTCTCTTACTATTTACTTGTCATTATTTGTCATTGTCTTTCATTATTTACTGGATTCACCCTTTTTCTTGTGTGCACACTGTCTACTTTTAGCTATATCAACCTTGCATGTCTTGTGACATCATGAGTGATGTCCCATGTTTTCCATCCAATTTTTGTAGTCGACATTTTCCTCTTGCATATTTTATTCTTGAATGATAGCTTACACATTGTCCTTTTTTTTTAGCTTACATCTTTTCTTTTGCATGCATATTTGTATTATTTGCACTAACACTTGTTTCTAGCCAATTTGATAACATGTGCCTTGGTTTCTACCAAGCACACTCACTCCCCCTTGCATGGTTTATGTTCGGATCAACATCTGGTCCTCCTTTAGGCCACATACTACTTAAATAAATTACATACACCGCAAACAAGGGGGGCATCATTGGGTGAATAAGTCACCCCATCTATGTATTCATAATCACAGTTCATCATAGTTCAATACCATTACAATACAGTCTTGAGTTTTAAATATGACCCATATCCTAACTTTTTTCCTTAGAATAGCATAGTCCCCAATGCCCACACATGGACATTAGTGTTTGGGTGCCCCGACCGTTCCTAAAATCCTGACTAGGGGGTAGTTACACATCATTTTTCAATTCATCACAATTTTTGGTAGTTTACATAGCAAATTTTATAGGACACGAGTCATTCAACAATGGGCATGCATACACTACACATTCCTTTCCACTTTTGTGTTGGATCGAATTGTTAGAAACAAATCATATTTTTACACAACATGTGAAGTTGTGTTCACATTACGAAAAGAAGCTAATTTTTGGAGGATGACACCATACTTTTCTCCCTACATTTCTTCTTCTTCACGTTATATCACCCAAAAAAATCACACCCAAAGCATAAGTAGCGTGAGATAACCCAAAAACACGATCTTCTACATCATATTCGGGATGCTTTCTACAACATTTTACTCATCATGGATCAGGTTCACATGTTCCTTTTTCACATTTTTATATGATTTCTTACTAATTTTTCACTCATTTTGATCATATACACATATTTGACTACTTGTTCATTCTTCACTTTTGCAGTTTTGTCCTTATGGGAAAGCAATAGTCACAACAATCACACATCATCACAACATCGAGTGACATCAACAAAGGTACAATCGTGACATCTACACATACACTCATGTCCTAGGTTCATCATCACGATCATCACTTTTTTACTTCCTCTTCTCTAGTTTCCATGCTTCATATTTTTATCACTCCACGCTTTTTCTTGTCTCTAGGCATGCTTTTCACCATCTATCTACATGGCTATCAGTGTATGCATCTCTTATCTACATTATGTTATTGAGCATTCACCCAACAAAATAAAGTCGGGTAGCTATAGACAATAAATCATGCACTTTGGGTATCTATCTAGTCTTGATCATATCTATTATTCATGTTATTCCTATGTAAGAAAACTAATAATTAACCAAATCTTCTAGCCACCATTGCTTTCTTTATGTTTCCTCTATTGATATTACACTCCTTCTAGCCCATTCTAACTTTTCATACTTTTTATTTCTCACTCTAGACACCGCCACCCAACCAGGATGCAAACTCCAAATGCCCTCATGCCCTTTGGGTACCCTTGACCTCTTTGTATTTTTCTCAAATCTTTTGGGCCCTTTGTAGCCATTTCAGCATCTTATCTTTTTATAGTCGGCATTTTCGGGGTTAGTTATGAAATTTAACCAGGGGGAATCATATAATATAAAGTTATATGATCATAACAGGGACTAAACACTAAGCATTAGCTATCACCACCTAAGGTTGCATCCAAACACATTATAAAGAGCATCCATGAACCCATCTAGCATCCACACAAGGCAAAGCGAATGTATTTTTCTACATACACTTTATAGGAGGGGAATTTCTTGTTATCCATTTTTTCCCTGGGAAAAATGAACAATAGGTGAGTACATAGGACCGAAGCAATGAATGGGATCCCACGGGAGAATATGCGCTTACGGGAAAATTCAAGTGTTTTCAGAACATTTGGAAGCATTTTTGGGAGTTGGAAACAAAGAGGATTTTTTCCTCTTCTAGGTTTTGGAAAAGCCCAATTTTTTTCTTAGAATGGAAATCGAGCCCAGTGGACTCATTTCGACCCAAAATGAGAAACAAATGACAAACAACAAAATTGGGTCTAGGGCACCTTACTCAGTCTCCATAAGCCCTCTGTAACGAAAATGTCCTCAAAATTTAAAAATTCAGGAAGACTCAGTTTTGGGATTCAAAAATTTCCTGGAGCCTGGACATCTCGATCTAACTGGTTGTGAAACGAGTTGAGCACTCACCGAGCTAGGTGAGTCACAAGGTGTGCGTTGACGAAGAGCTCACTGAGTAGCTCGGCAAGCTACTCGTCGAGCTGGTCGAGTAGCGAAGGGTCAAGCTAAATATTGAGCTATGGTGGTTAAAGCATCGTTGTGAAAGAGTGAGCTCATTTATCTTGGAGTGAGTTGTTACGCATTGACAGTTACATATTTAAACGTTCTAAGTCGAGTAAGGAAAGGGAGATTATGAAAGTAACAAGAAAATAATGGGCTTGGGTCGATGCGCTGAGCCAAAGGAGAGGCCCGAGTCGATGTATAGCCAGGTGGAGAAGGAGTGGGCATTGACATGGAGAGAACTCGGGATGGGACAAGTTGAAGGTTGAGTCGGCCTTTGTCGAGGTGTAGTGGATGGAAAACTCGCAGGCCGAGCTAAAAAACCATAGAGAGCTCGGGAGAACTCTCTCAGAGATCGCAGGTGAGCCAAATTCAAACCACTTAGGGGAAACGTTGAAACGGGATCTTCGATCTCATAAAAACAAGAGAAAAGCTCGAAAAGGGAGTGGGACGCATTCAAGCTGACGAGTTATTCAGCGGATTGATGTACAATGGAGGCATTGAGAGTCGAAAATGAAGAAAGGAAAAACTGTGCAACTCGGTAGTATGTAGAAACAGAGAGGCTTGAATGAGCGAACTCATAGGTCGGGTGCAAGTAAGATGACTCGCACAAGATCGAGATGAGGTATGATGATGAGGCAAAGGAATTGCAAGGGAATCAGGGCCAACTCAACCACAAACATAAATAATGAGCTCGATGGTTTGCTTGTAAAAAAGAACTTGCAGGTAACTTTGATCGGCCGATTTGACCAAGGTATAAATGCAATGCGTAGGGGCCAAGTTGAGGTTGGAAGATTAAGGACGTAGTTTTAGGGACGTCGATGAGCTGAGAAATTGAGCTCGTGTGCAGAGCCAACATAACCAACGAGTAAGGAAGGAGCAATGTCATCTTAGAACTCAGCTCACATAGAACACGAGATCATGGATGGCTTGGCAAGATAAGTGACGGATAGGGGGAATAAAATCTGGTGGAATCTGCTCGTAGGGAGCGAGGTGGACTAAATTCAAAGACCAATGAGCTTTGGGATTCAACGGGGATGTAAGGGTCGACGGATGAGATTTTGGGGTTTAAGAGATTTTGATTACAGAAGAAGCAGGGATGTTTGTGCGAATTTGGCGTCCTAATTTCCAAATTTTGAAACTCCAAATTTCAGATTTTCAGGCTTTGGAAGTTAAGTTCATATTTTGCAAGGGGCCTGCCTAGTGAATAGCGTTGCCCCCAAAAATTCAAACTCCCGAATCTCCGAAAAGGAGATATTTGAAAATAAGCCAAGCTCGGTAATAAAGCCAGGATGTCAGGTTGGTAAGTAATAGGTAAGGTAGTTTGTGGGGCACCATGTAGAACATACTAGGGATGTGCAAATATTTGAAGTAATGCAAAGAGGATCTCAACAGTTAGAATGTCAAGCGATGAAGGTTTGATGTAGCCATGTAAAGTGGAAAAAATGAAAGATGACTCACCCACATGCCACACATTGCGGAGTTTTCGAAGCTCAGGGCCAATGGAAACATGGAGGTGGGAGTTTGGATATAAACATCATGCAGTTTTGGGGAGGATATTTGAAGCTCACCAGTGATACAAGGAAGGAAATCGGGAGCCGGAAAACATGAGGTGTCAATCAATACAGCAGTAAGCGAAAATAGTTTAAAGGGGCTCGCATGGAACAAAAAGGAACCTCGTTAGTGGGAAAAACTTAACTCACTCACATAAAAACTAGAAGTCGGGGATCCAAATGATCTCGCAAAAGTTGCTTGGTGAGTGGCTTGGCTTGGTGCTCAGTGAGCTGGTCCACCCAGCTCAGTTCTTCAAGGCCTTGAGACCTGCAAAACCCCCTTCACAAAAATCATGATATCTCGGGCCCTATTTGCCCAATTTTTGAAAACATATAGTCATTGGAAAGGGGATAATATTATATACATGACGGTGACACAAAAATGAATTTTCAGATATTTCTGGTTCCTGAATTTATAGAGATCCCAAAATGTAAAATAGCATAACTTGAGTAGTGATTGTCTATTTCTCGTAAAAAACCAGTCCTTGGAATTTTTGAGAGATGATCAATATAATGGACACATCAAAATAGAAATTTTTGAGGTTCTATAACTCATAAATTCATGAATAGAGAACAATGTTTTTTTAGGTGAGGTATAATTAATGAAGTTATGGCTAGCCATGGGGATAGGTGCAGAAGTATGGGAAACCCCGAGGGACCCCACCAAGTGATGCAAGCTGAAAGGATGTGTCAGCTGAAGTTTGGTAGAGCTTCTCAATAAACCAATTTGCAGATAAAAACACCAAATCAAATAATATCAATAAAAGAATTCATTCGGGATGGATTACACTGGAGAGATTATATACATATATAGGTAAATGACTCCTTAAAGTAAGGAGTCAACTTCTATCCCTCATATCTCTCTCAATTTACTTCATCCCTATAAGATCTCTCACACTCCTATAAACGTGAGTTGTTCTCACAACTTCACAATTATTCTAAACTATATTATTAATAATGTTACACAATATATTCGTAACATTCACTCTCTTATTGTTTCATTATTAATTCATATTACACACTCCCCTAATGTGAACAAGGTAGAGAAAAACATTCACACATCTTCTACAGACTTGCATTACATACTACATTACAAGATACACCATAAATATCACATATTGAGAATCTTTCATATATTATACACGTCATCTTACATTATACATTCTGCACCTTCCATTTTACATCTTGCATCTTACATATACTATGCTACACATCTTAGGTCATCTACACATAATGCATTACATTCTATTCATCCTACCACACATAGTATGTATTTTACATATTCACTTCTATGTGTTACACTCCCTACCCGATGATGCACTCTAGTCTCACGATTCATAATGAAATGTTGAGGGTATAAAACACAAATGGACTACATCACAGTCACACATTCATCAATCAATCTTATTTTTCTCATGCAACATAACTAGATTAAATTATATACGCTTTAGGCTATATGGTAACTTCTTCTTGCATCATCTGATGATAGGATACATCATCACTCTTGCTTGCACCATTTAGTGGTACACACTTTAGGCTACATCACCACTCCTTTATATTCATCTTGTCATGATACACCTTTAGGCTATAGAGTCACACATAGTTCATCTCTATGTCACATTTCATTACTACACAGTCATCACAACATGCTAGATACAACCCATAGTTTGACCATTTACTAATGGCACACTCTTGTTTATGGTTCATTCTTGACTTCTAAGGGGGCATACTAAATGGACCTCATTGCATCCAACTCCATTCACTCGGGGTCACATGGCTCATATCATCTAAACTACATTCCATTCCATCCATCCACAAAATACTAAATTTTATGGTTACATTTGCTCTTGCTTGCATTTACTTGTACATGTTTTCTTTACTACACATGTTAAATAGATATCTTGTATGTCATTATATCTACCATACACACATGTGTGTTTAATTCCTTTTCTAGTTGTGATCACAGATACAAAGCTTCTACATGTAGTAATGATGCTTGAAACACTACATTCTTAGGGTATCCACATATGGTACAGGTGTTATCGTTTCATTTTTGTTCATAGCACACTACTCTAGTTTATACACACTTTAACATACTTGTTATTTTTCGACATGCTAATGGGTGCTTCATATGCAAAAAAAATTATACAAGATATTTTGTTCGGTACTTGTTTGTTACATTGTATCTGCTATTGGTTGTTATTATTTTCAGGATATTCCCTTTGTCTTATGTGCACACTTTTTTTTTTCAGCCATTGCGGCATTGAAAGTATTATGATATCGTGAGTGGTATCCCATGTTTGTAACCCACATTGTGCAAATGATATTGTCTAATTGGGTGTTTACATTATCTATTTATGTTCTAGCATAAAAGTCTTTGTTTACACTTATTTTATAGATACATGTTCGTATCTTAACAATTAGTTCTTAGCCACTTTTTTCCGTGTGCCTCGATATTTACCAAGAACATTCCCTTCCTTCCGTAGGGAAGAATTTTGGATATCTGATCATTCCTCTATTGGGGCTGTATTCTCCTATCCATGCGAGTTTCACAAATGTAGTCGATCCGCTTTTGGGGTCAAATTATCCTATTCGTGACGTCGCATGCAACCCCAAAGAGGGTGGCATCATTTGCATTTTCACACACACAAAACAATACCAGTCTGATTAATTCTATAGTTTTCATCTATGACATATTGGGTTATATAGCGAGTGGGTTCGAGACCATTCTATGACCTCCATACATAGTGGATTTTACAGGGCATATTTTCCTTTGAATTACGGGAGTAGTTACAAGTTGGAGGAACACTGGACTTTCCTCCGTACACTTCTTGACTAGTGACCTCGAGATTTCCTAAAAAACCAAACAAAAGACAAAGATCTGTTCATATACTCTTAGGAAAGTAGTTACGAGGTTGGAGAATAAAATAGATTTCTCCTATAATTCTTCATCCACATAGGCATGAGATCGCCCAAAAAACATGCACTTCACCAATAGTTAGAGGATATCCTTTTTGCACCCTTTTTTGTCATCACAGATCAGGTGCACATGTTCCTTTTTCATTTTCATTTTTGTACTATTTTTAGATGTTTCCTTACATATACAATGTTTTTACACATATACATGCATATTTAATTACTAGATCATCTTCTCTTTTGTAGGTCCGGTTGAATGGGAAGCATGTAGTCAAGAACAATAACAACGACAAACACATGGCGGGTACATCACACACACAAGTACTAACCATGCGGGTAAACTACACACATTGAGATCTACACACACACTTCCATCCTAAGTTAAATCTCATACCTTTTTATTTTTTTGCATCTTTTGTCTCCATGCTCCATATTTTTTCACTCCATGATTTTTCTGGTCTTTCGGTGTGTTTTCTACATCACTCTACATGGATTATCAAGTACACATATATATCTACTTTATGTTACTTGATACTTCTTCTCACTAACATAAAGTGGGGAAAATATAGACATAAAATCATGCACTTTGAGTCATTATTTAGTCTTAGTCTCATACTACTATTCATATGGTTCTTAATCGAACATATTAATAATTAACATATGTCTTTGGCCATACTTACATTGCTTATTGTCATATTTTTCAATCTTACACATGCACTTCCCTAGTATGTATTGGCATTCTATGTTTTCCTATTTTTGAGTGGGGTGCCAAGCCGGGACTAGGGCACTCGAGGTGCCATGATCCTGTCTAGGGACCCTAATCCTCTTTACACTTTACTTTCACCTTTTGAAAAATTTCTATCCAATTGAACATTCTATATTTTTGGTGGTCGGCCTTTTCAGGATTAATTATGAAATTAGAACAAGAAAACTATATAAATATAAAGTTATGTGACCATAATGAAGGACCAAGAACTAAGCATCTACTATCACCATTTAGAGGTGCATCCATCAAAGGCATTTAAAGATACATTTTCATCCATATAGCTCCATCACAAGGCACACAAGGACAGTTCATCTACATCACAATTCATAGGAGGGGAGTCTATTATTTCCATGGACACATTTGTTACATTCTACATGTAATTATTTTCTCTCTACTTCAAAAAGTATGACTGGAACAAGAGCAACCAAAGGCATGATTTGCACACACAAACCTAGAACTAAAATAGGTATAAGATATAACACATTGATCAGTGATAAATCCATCAATTTTTCAGCTAAGGAAAGTACAACTCCTTCATAGGAATCTTTATGTTTTAGGGTTTTGATGCTTTTATTTTGGTTTTGGAGATGATTCTTCTATCTCCTATTCATAGGAAATCCGGTGCGGTTCGGTGACATTAGTGTAATAGGAATCCAACACTAGTGAAAATCTAGTTCCACTCCGAATGAGTTTTTCTTGTCATTTCTACATAAAAAGAAAACCTATATCTAAGACCAAGGCACCCACAGGTGCTCCTATCCCTTTCCAAGTTCCCGGTCTAGTCCGATAACTCAAATTTTTGCATTCCCAAGCTCCCGTGTGGTCGTTTCCTCCTCCTATTCATCTAGTCTCCACTTTGTGACACAATCTTGCAACATCTGCGTGAGATCAACTAAGGCCTTTCATAACCGTTCTTACACATTAGGGTTTCATATTTCATAGCTTAGTTTGTTTGGGTGTATTTTAACATTTTATTGTTCCATTTATTCACATTTCTATGCTCCTATATCATTATATTACAAAGATAATATTTCTATTTTAGATAATAAAATAGATATATGGTAATATTTCAACATTTGTACACTTTTAAGTAGACTATTTACCATTACAACATCTGAAAATCTCCTCTTTCCTAATACCTTGGCGAGAAATTCCCTACCCTATTCCACGACTCCTCATTTGGCATGAACAAGTGGATTCTAAAATGGTTTTGGTGTTTGTATTTAGACATGTCAATTGCATTTATTTTAAGGATTCCAAGGGCTTTTAAAAATCTAATTTGTGTGTATCCAACAACCATAACATTTTGTGGGGTGACAATTCCACAAGGCATTTTGACAAATAGTTGGCATACCAAGTGCATGATTCCACATTCACCGCTTAAATAAAAATAAAAACATATAATACCAAAGTAATCCAATGTAAATCTCTTTATTTTTACCCGTAAGTTCACCTAGCAAATGTATCTTTCTACATTTGTATACATAGTTACTGGTCACTTGCAACAAAAAAACATCTATAAAAATCCATCCTCCCAATTGATTGATTGATATGCACACCCATTTTAGAAGATCCATCATTGGCACATGTTTTGTGGAGGAAAAAAGGTAAAAATTGAATTTAATACCTTAAAGCAAACCCATTCTATGCATAACCTATGACCAAATTTTCCCTCACACCATGAAATCTCCCATACAATGTCAAGAAATTATAATATCATACTTTGAGCAAAATCCCCTCTAGCATTCATGAAACTTCATATTATCTAAAATTTCCATAAATGTTTCTTGAAATGGGGTTGGCTCAAGAACAAAGTAGTTGGAGGGATTTAAGAATAATTTCCATTTTTATTTATATTTATTTTACTTTTGTTATTATCATTTTAATCTCAAATGATTTATATCATTTTATTATTTCAAATATTTAATATAAATTATTGTTATTATTGTTTTACAATCAATAAATTGATACTTCGAGCGACTATCCCACTATCCTCCAGGATGAAATCGAAAAAGATAAGAATGACATCATCTTCATCCATGGAGCATTTAAAATTTGGGAAACATTTGACAATCACCCCAAACGCGGCCAAACATTACAACCGAAATGAGTCCAAAATTTAATGACCATCTCGAGATGCTTGGATAAATATTTTAAATACCTTTAATCAAAAATTGCTTGATTTATCCCTCTCTCCACGAGGGAACAATGGAATTTACAAAAAAATGAACATATTTCAACGTTTTGAGAATGTTGTTGTGATCAAAAAGAAAAATTACTACAAATGGAGGGGGCACTATTATCTCCCTCCCGTACAAAATCATCAACCTCGATGCAAGCACACTCCATAATTATAAGATGGATGAGTAAACATGGTAACATTGACAAAATAGAGATAAGAATTAGGCACAAATATCAAACATCAAGGAATAAGACCCCGTGCCCAAGGATAAGTAACCAAACAAGCCACACCCGAAACAGAAAGCACCGAGAATGGAGAGAGGACCCGACAAAGTAAACCCGTCAAAACAGCTTGGAATTTTACCTAAGGAGCCCTACCTTCCAAGTAATTTCCCTCTGTGATATCGGAGGCTCATCTTGAGAGGTGAATTTCCAACATTATCTTACTTCTTGATATTCCCAACCTTCTAACCGCCCCCATTAGGATTTACATTCTCGTCTGAGAGTGGATCGAAAGAAAAATTTCAAGAGACTCAATGAATTATGAACTATGATTTTGCAAAGAAACTAGGGATTTAGAACCCCTAACCCCTTTCCTACAGCCTATTGAGAAGTCTCCAAAATAGAGTGAGAGAGGGCAGCCTCTACCCTCATCTCATCCTACATCTTTGTTGTAACGTAACCATTGGAAGATTAAACAAAATTTAATTTTTTCTCAATTTCTTAATGTAATGTGAATATTTTTGAGTTATCAATACCATAATGAATTTAATTACAATTTAATAATCTTGTCACACTTGTTTACTCTTGCATTTCTCATAAGTGTATTAATAATTTATTATTTTTACCTATTTCATAATTCACTTGTCTAATGTTCATAATGTTATCACTTGTTAAGAATTTTATATTTTTATTATTCCCATACTATGCTCAATAGTATAGGACATCATGTCACACATGGTGCCAAAACATAATGTTACCAACTTTACATTACACCTTGTAACACATTTTAACGATTGTCACGACAATAAGACCTTAAACCCGACCATGGGAAGAAACATGTATTCCACACAAGAGTTGTCTTTGGGTCATGAATATTTTAGGAATTATGAATGGTCTTTGAGAGGATGTTCATGCTCTCGAACCTCTTAGATTACAGACGTGTTGCGATGGTGGATGATTTGGAAGAGTAATGTGTTATTTTTTTGTGATGTGACAAACTTGTAATTGTGATCATGTGAATGCACCTATTGTGCTTACCACTTAGTGTGGACTATATGTGATGTTGATTTGTTTTGTGATGAGATTTCTCTCTCTCTCTCTCTCATGGATTAAACATGTATTACATGTGTGTTACCACCTTGTTGGGTGAAATACAATGTTAATGTGAACTGTGAAAGTGTGGTGGCATTTCATCATCTTGTGATGTTGTATATGTGTATCAATGTGTTATATGTCAAAGGGATGTTCTTGATAAATTGTATCCTACTATGTTGTTTCCACCATATTACGATGTATCATGATGCATGCTACCATATTATTTTTATTGTGTACATTTAATGACATTAATCACTTGTATTCATCATATATATGTATTCATGTTGTATGTGATAAAATGTGTGTCATGAGTTAGGGGCATATGGTGATCGTATGCCCCTATTGTATTGTACTTTCCCTTTTAGTGTATTGTGTGGAAATTTTATGTTTTGTAAGCCATGGATCGGTGTTATGTTATACCCCGGGCATAAGATACAATGGTTATTGTTCATATACATCATTGTGTTAGTAATGTAGTTATGTATTATTATTTGTACCATAAACTAACCAAACCTAAAGGAAGCAATCGCTAAAAGTCCATGTGTTGAGAGAGAAGGTGTGAACTATGTTTCTGGAAACTCGACATGAGTACAAGTTTTGAAGAGGAGTCTCATGTAGAATGAAAACCCACTTCTATCCATTTGGTATACTTTGAGCTTGCTCAATATATTGTAGATGTGCACCACCTTAGGTTCAACTTATGTAAACTTGTGTCCATGCTTTATCTTATGTGGGTTATCCATTAAGCAATCCTATGTGTTATTGACTATGTGAATCCTTGTATGTGTGATTCAAAGATATATGAAGAGATGTTATTTCATTTTATATGTATTTTTTTGAGTTGAGGCTCAATATCCAAGTGCTTCTTAACTGGATGAGTACCCATTTATGACCACTTTGAAAGGACACCTAGTGATTGTAATGTGGTTTTTCTATGTTCATATTTTATTCATAAATTGATCATTTTATCTTTTTGTAAGAACCTGCAATTTTCTTAATTGATGTTTTCTTAAATTTTGGGAATTTAATTTAATTTAATTTTAAGTTTCCTTTTCATTATTGTGGTTATTTAGCCATTTAGTTTACTTAGTTTGAAATTTGATTTTTGGAGTTTAAATTTTTTTGGCCTAGCCAAAGGATTGGAATTATTACCACTTGCCATTTGAAACAAATTGTTATGCTAGAACTAATGTTGTGATGTAATGGAATAGGGTCATGGGATTCACCATGAAGTGGTGGGACCTCTAGACCTGTAGTTCCCACTTCCCTTCAACACTTTTGATATTGATCATGATACTACTGACTATATTATGGACATTATTATAGTTTTGATTTAGTATGGTGTTAGATGTCAGATCATGGATTATTGTTGAATTTGATTCATATATGATTCATGATGATCATTACAGACATTTTATATAGATGTTGACATGTTGTTCGACATGGTTATATATATTATATATATATATATATATATATATATATATGGATGTTGTTAGGACATGTGATATTTGGATATATTGAGTAGACCGAGAAAATTAAATTTAAAATTGCTGATTATATAGTTCTTTGAGTAAATTGTAAGTGATAATCTTGTTGATTTTATGGATGTTTTTGTGATTCATATATATATATATATATATATATATATATATATATATTGATGATTTTGAAATTATATTATATTCATTTGGATGTTCTGATATGGCCATGAGGCCGAAGGGGTATTTGTATTGTGCAGGTTAAAAATATCACAACAAACATTGGGGGATTGGAGACCAACCACATTGGAATTCTAGATAAATTCAACAAGGTCACCATGGCAACTTGTATTGTTTGTGTGTGTGTTTGATTGTTAGGGATTCCCATGGGGGATCACTTGAAATGAGACCAAGGGTTATGTGTATTTGTTTATTTGGTTCCATTTTATTGATGTTTGTATGTGTTTGTTAAGTGATGTGTTTACCCCTTTCATTATTTATTAATTGTGGTAAATTAATTTGAGTAAACATGTTAAAATTAATTAATCAAATTGGGACATAAAAATGAAATATTAGAGTTGTTGGCCTAAACTTAAAATGTTGTAAGAAATGTGTAAGTGATGCGTAAATTAATTTTGGAGTATGAAACACTCCACTTCCTTTTGAAATTTGAATTTGTCCTTGGAGGCTGATTTTGGAAGCTTATGGGACAAGTTAAACTTTTCCATACCTCTTAAATTTACATGCAAACCTTACCTATGGATGGAGGGTTTAAATCTAGCCTTCATTATGCATTTTTGTTAGTCAAGTTGTATGATTTTATTACACTTTCTTACATGCTTTCAATTTTAGTCCTTATGAGGTGTGGGTTTCATTTGAGTGTGTAAGGAAAACTATCATTTATTCACACACCTATTTATTATGCATTAGAGAATGAAGTTGAATTTTGGGGTTGGGGTTGAGGATGTGTGATGTGGCATCCTACATGGATCCACCTCATCCTCTTCCCTTCCCTCTTCTATAAAATTTGAATTCCTTGCCTTGTTTTGGGTTACTTCATTTTGTAGACTTCATTATTGGGAGAATTCCTTGCTGTTTTGTGAGGTATTACTATTGAAGAACTTTTAAGATTGTTGCATGATTGTTTTTGGTGGATTTTTGGATTGTTTGCTTGGAAACTACTATTCGGAACTTGGAAACTCCATCATGTTTTTGGCTCTTGAAATGCTCTTCTTTTATGAATGTAAATGTTATTGTGTGAATGTTTTGGTATGTTTGTGGGATCTTGGGTAGATGGCCTAGGTATGGTGTAGGAGAAGACTATGGGGTTCATTTTGTGGGGACACAAGTGTTTTGGGAGGTATAAGTGTCGGGGAGGTGAGATTTGGGTTCCACCTTACAAAGAAATATCTTGCATTTATTTACTAGTTATGGGGTGCCATAAGAGGTTAGTGAGGCATAAGGAAATGTGAGGAATAATGGGTACTTGGGGAGGCATAAGGAATGTCGGGTTTTGATATACTATATTTTGGTGGGTTGTAATTTAGGGGTGATACCCATTTCCCTTTTGGGAGGAATAAGAAGCATCCCCCATAGTTTCTTGCTCATTTGGCTTGCTTGATGAAGCCTCAGTAATGTTTTTCATGGTTTAATCTATTTGTAAACTACATTCTATTTTGGACTATGTCCTTATTGTGAAAATGGTGCTTGTGTGTTTGTGGAATCCTGTTCTTGCCATGAGTTGGATCACATCTTCTATTGCATTTTGGCTGGGGCTTAGGGGCCAATGAAGAAGTATGGCTTCTCCTTTTCATTGGATGTCTTGGTTGGGTGGAGAGCATTGACTTTCTCTTGCTCTTGTGGTGATCAAATTAGAAGAATGAGAAATCTGCATGTTGTTGTTCTGGAGTTGAGAAAAAGACAGTTTGATAGTCCCTTGTGAAATGAAATTTTATTATAGCCCTTTCCCACTTTGAAGTGGATGATATGTATATTATTTTTAATGGAAAGATACTTGTATTGACAATGAAAGTTGAAATTTGAAATGTAAAAGAGTTATACTCTGTTTTCTATTTTTTTTTGGAAAGAATGTGAAAGAAGGATACGTATTTTGTAAAGTTGCATTTTGAAATCAATAAATGATGTATTACCTTTCTCAAATTACATTGTGGTATTGAATATGATCTTTTAAATGTAATTGAAATCTCTGATTGAAAGAAAGAAATGCATATGAAGGAAATGTAATACTCTATTTTGTGAAGTGCATGATTTGAAAAGAATAAAAGTTGCATTCTTGTTTTAATGTTTGATTGAAAGAAAGAAATGAATATGAAGGAAATGTAATACTTTGTTTTGTGAAGTGCATTATTTGAAAAGAATAAAATTTTCATTCTTGTTTTAATGTTTGATTGAAAGAAAGAAATGCATATGAAGGAAATGTAATACTTTGTTTTGTGAAGTGCATGATTTGAAAAGAATAAAAGTTGCATTCTTGTTTTAATGTTTGATTGAAGGAAAGAAAACTATTTAAGACTAGCATGGAATGAATTCAATGTTTTATTTCACAAAGCAAAAGAGATAGTTTAATCTCTGTTATGGAAATGTATACACTTCTTTAAATTCATGGTATACATTATAAAATTCCTTTATCAAATGTTCAAATAACCCTACAAATAGATAAGAGGAAAATGAAATAATCAATTGGAATTAATGAGGCCAAGATGATCCCAAACCCATCTAAAACACTTAAGGAAATGTCTTGAAAACCTTCCAATCGAGCCGAGGCAAATCTGTAGGCTTTTTGTTGTAAAAAGAAAATTGTAATTTTGAAATGTGAATCAATCCAAAAATTTTACACTTGAAATCTATCCTAACACTTCCCTAATGGAAACCTCCATGTTTGTTTGACATGTTGAAGGAGAAAGAATGAAAAATTTGAACAAAATTTTATAAGTTAAAATTTACCAGTTTGCACTGTAAAATCCTGCAGAATGTTTTCACAAAATTTACCACTTAAACTTTATCAAAAAAAAATTAATGATTCATGTGTAAAGAGGATGTTGAGAGCTTTCCAAAAAGTCCTTGTTTTCCTAAAACTGAGTTCTCTATCAAAAGTTATGGCCTTCTAAAGTTTTTCTTCATTTGGCATCAAAAAAAAAATTCTAACTGTCAAAAAAAAATTGAGAAAAATTTCCTTGGCGGACCCACGGGTCTGAATTTTCCCTTAGCGCTTCAAAAATTATTTTTGGGAGAATTTTCTAAAATTTCCCGTCGCCCCCACCGCTCAAGTAGACAATCGAGAGTTGCCACATGGCATCGTGAGGTATCGGGAGAGGAGCGATTCCTTTCTTTCCATTTACGTATTTAAAACATTTTTGGGAAAATTTTCCTAATTTTCCCCATCGCCCGCCAACCCACAACCAATTAGATGTTGCCACATGGCCTTATGAGGCAACAATAGACGCGTATAATTCTTTTTACCTTAGTGATTTTCAACATAAAATTTGGAAAAAAACTAAGTTTCCTCGGCCTCCCCACTAGCCCGTAACCAATCAGAGGCTACCACGTGGCACATGAGGCGTTGGTGGAGGGTGAATCCCTTTTTAACTTAGTGTTTCAGAAAATTTTTGTAAAATTTTCTAGATTTCTTCCACCTCCTGCTAGTCCAAAACCAATCGAGAGCTTGACACATGGCGCCCTTGGCATCGGTGGAGACACGAGACCATTTGAGCCCTAGCACTTTTTGGTGAAAAGACATAATGTCTTAAACCGCTCCAACAACCTGATTCTCTGCTTGGGTGTTGTAAAGCCGACACGTGTCCTCTTCGGGCTCACGAGCACGCGGAGGAAAATCATACTTTTACCCCGAGGAAGGAAAATGTGCCAAATTTCTCCTCCACTCAGCCAGCCCGTGCATGGGAAAATTTTATTCCCTAGCCCGCAGCCCCATTCTTGGGAAAATTTTCCTCCCAAGGTCTGTCGGCCTATAACTTGAGAAATATGAGGAGTTAGGAGGACTTCTTTATATCATTGGAAAGGTGAGGAAATTTCCTATCCAATGGAAATGATTTAGGGAAATTTTGAGTGCGTTAGTTTTGAAAAAAATCAAGTTGAATATTTTAAGCCTGTTAGAGAGTGGGTATGATGAGGAATTACCCTCTTAACCTAATTGAACTTTCTAATCCTAAATTTTGGACCTTGTGACCTCTAATAATTGTTAATAAAAAGTAAAGTATATTCTAGTAGATTGGAATTGATCTGGAACTTGTTAGTGACAACTTTTATCTTGTAACCTAGTTGTAGACTCTTTTAAACAAAAAAAAATTCCATAATTTTCCTATCTAATCCTAGGTTGTTCATTGGTTCTCAAGTGGGTTGTTTTTAGCGGGCATTACATAGACCCACTTCATTATATGGGGTACGCCCTAAGGGGGTCATGCGGCTGTCTATATTTAGAACTATATGTTATTATGCCACTTGGGTGGAGGTGACGAGGCTCTATGTTCCTAGGACCATAGGGTGACCTTATTGAATGGAGAAATAAGTTGATGGGGGATCTTTGCTAACCGACCAAACCTGATTTGAGCACTATGATTCTTACATTCGGGTGATGGGGTTCTTTGGTAAGTGAACCAACCTAGTTTTGGCCTTATGCTTCTTACATTAAGGTGACAGGGCTCTTTGGTGAGTGAGTTTTCCTAGTTTGGGCATTATGGCTCTTATATTCAAGTGACGGGGCTCTTTGGTGGGCTTCTTGGCTTATTCGGCACTACAATTTTTTTTTATCTATTATGAGGCATATGGAGCCACTTTGGGAGGATTGTGGAGATATGATAGTCATACAAAGATGATATGTATATTTCATGAGATACTCTTGTGAGTCCTATTATGTATTATGATATTTGAGGCTTAATTAAAGCCCTTATTGGCATGTGCTATTGGATATTCTGTAGATGTTTTGACGATACAATCATGGTTTTGAGTCATGTGAAATCTATTGAATATTTAATTTGTTGTGCCTCATTATATATTAAGAATGTGCATGTGCTATATCCTTTCTATTGCATATGTGTTGAATTTTATGTTGTGAAAACTACATGTTTCTTTCCTTGGTAGGGTTAATAGTCTTGTTGTGATACAATCATGAAAATGTGTTAAAAATGTGTTTTGTGGGTTGCTAGTGTTGTGCTTTGGACCTTGTGTGATATTGTGATGTCAAGTGTTTTGGGAAACCTGTTGGAAATTTGAAATTGAAATTCTTAACAAGTGATAACATTGTGAACATTGACCAAGTCAATGGAGCAATCTATAAAACAAATAAATTGTGAATACACTCATGAGGAAAGACAAATAAATGTTTTTTTAAAAATAAAATCAAATTAAGATTTGAATTCACTATGGATTTGAACTATTGAACAATGAAATATTATGATCTTTGAAACTAAGAAAAGGTATTAAGGGAAGGATAAATTGAGTAATAAAATTAAGGGAAATGCCAATCTTCTTAGATGATTAAAAAAATGATAATTTTTAAAATATATATTTAAATTTATGGTGGTTACGTTGTAAGCGACAAACCTTTTTTTTCCTAAATGGAGTTTTTATTGTTGTTCCTTGTTTCCTTATCCCTCCTACTACCATGGCATTATGTCATGTAGAGGATGACGTTCTTATAAGGGAAGGGAGATGTAATTCCCCTCTCATCTCTGCGTGTCGACTCCACACGCATGAGCTCAAGTTTGCATCATAGTATGGCTGTAATACTCCATCATTTCACTGGTTGGTAAGGGTGTGGACCCCAACCCGCCTTGCAAAGTGACATGTCGAGGTTTTTTTCAAGTCCCACAACTTATCGATTACGGCCCCCCTTTATGTATCTTTACATCAACCTCATTATCAAATGTTGTGTTGATAGTTTTAATTCGCGACTATGAAATAGTCAATTAATAATAATAATACTTTTTTGAAGAAAAAAAAGAAGAAGAAAATTAACCAAATAATAAAATATAAACAATTAAAATAACAATGAATAAATTTATTTAATTTTTTAGGAGGAAGAACAAAGATTGAAATCCTAGTGTATTCTCTCGATCGAGGTGTTAATGGGATATGTCACAATGGGTGCTTGTTGCTGGGCTCAATGTTTATAGTAGTTTAATAAAAAAGAGATCCTAGTTACCAACTTTTCCCAGCCTATATTAATGATGGAGATTTTGAAATATGGAAAAGAACTCTTGTAGTACATTGAAAAGGACTTAAGAATTGAGAAAAATTGTGATTGACAAGTGTAACTTGGCATTTTAAAAAATTTCAAAGTAGGAGTTATTGGAGAAAATCTAAATTTGATATTTAGACGCCTCTATGCAAGGAGTGATGTAGGATTATTTGTAATTCTTTGTCTCTAATTATTAGTGAAAAAGAAGTGTTCAACATGTCAGGATATGCACAAAATGAGGTTCGGTTAAAAAGGCCATACCAACTTCCTGCAAATGCATTTGGCAAGAGTAAGCCAACACCCTCCACTTTATTTACAAAACATCCTCCTAAGTCATGGTAGAATGAGATCTTGGGAGTGGTAGAAGACAGGAAAATTATTTTTAAATTACTCAAGTAGATGTGCTAATGGGGCCTGTTATGATTGCAAGGTATGGGCAGTCCGTCTAAGCAAAAAGATGGAGAAAAATTGCAGATGTTTTAGTTATTAATGATTTGGTAAACAAGTATGCAAAATGAATAACTTCACACTAGGCATGCATACAGTGATTGCAGGATGCACCGAAAAAGGGTTCATTGATAATGTTTTAGAAACTTTGCAACAATGTTGTTGGCTGGTGTGGAGTCGAACTTCAAAGCTTTTCACAACTTATTCCCTGTTGTGCGAAAATTGGAGCTCTGAGAAAGCCACGCGGATTGTTTAACAAAAATCACGAGATAAATATGGTCGGTAGTATGAAATGCTTTTAGGATATGAATAATGGATTTGATTAAATGGCGTTAGAAACTTAAAGTAAATGCATTGCGTAGGAAATCTTTAGCTGGTTGTGGACGTCTACCAAATAATTGTTGAGGAAGTATTATTATTTTTACTGTTAATATGTCAGTTGTCAGTGATTTAGTAGATATATATGAAAAAGAGGAAGCATGTGATCTATCCAACAGTGTCTCAAAGGAATGTGGTTTATGGTTTGTAATGTTTGCATGATAAAAAAATAAAAAGAGAAAAGAGTTTTGTTCAAAAATGTTGGAAGATTATAAAAATCATAATAATACTATTATCATCTGTAAAGATTGGTTCCTTAACCTGAGCTAGCTCTTTCCCTTACTATTCACATTACAGAATGTTATCAGTTTGAGATTGGTTACAGGTGGTATTGGCTTTCTATGATCACACTTTAAGAAATTAGAGTGTGTTTCCTTCCAATCTACTTCCACCATAAGAATGCGGGAGGGGTGTTTAGTATTAAGAATGTGTAGCATCTCTTTCAGGTCACCCTCTTTACGTAATGCTGAGAAATTGAGATTTTAATTGAGATTGGCATGGTAAGTTAAGCCAATGGTGGACGCATGCAACAAACACATGAAATGATTGACAAAATGACCTGAAGGGATGAAATTTATGAAATGAGTGTTTTAAGTTATGGGAAATGCATACAGGACAAATGCAACGAGAAGTTGTCCAACCTAATCATCTAACCTTTTTCAGCTTACTCCCATCCTGTGGAAAAAAGGACCTTTGGAGTTAATGTAAACAAAATTTCTTAGAGAGAAGATGGTCTCATAGAATATAGTGATTGCCTAATATACTCAAAAATGTGCACTACCCCCATATTGCGAGTATGATGTTGAAGTGCTTACTAGGCCATCTGTACCTAACAATATTAAGCATTGGCAAGTTTTTGATGATGATGCTCAAGTCAGAAGATTTCTGCAGAACAAAGAGGATTTTGCTGATCAAAATATTGATTGGGAGCCAATGGTGTGTGTAGCAGAGGGTAAAGAAACCTTTTTGGCAAAGGAATCATCCAACTAAAGACTAATACCATTCCCAAAGGGATGGTTTCTCTTGAGTCCAACTTTGATAATGTTGATCATATTATTAATGGATGCATAGTAGGCTCAAGGGATGTTGAAGAGCATGACCTTGGCACAAAGGAAAGACCAAGGAATATCTAGTTAGGAAGCAATCGCAGCAAGGAGGAGAGGTAGTCATACATCCAATTGTTGAAAAAGTATCAGGATTTCATGGCTTGGACCTATTCTAAACTAAAAGCATATAGAGAGGACCTGTTTCAACATGAGATTCCCTTGGAATCTAATGCAAAGCCATTTAGGTAGAAACATAGGCCAATCAATCCACTCTTATCTCTTAAAATGCAAGAGGAACTGAAGAAGATTAAAGATGGAGGGATTATTCAACCCACAAGGTATTCTTCTTGGGTTGCAAACCTAGTACCAGTCAGAAAGAAGAATGGTGACATCAGGTTATGTGTTGATTTCCAAAATTTGAATAGAGCATCTATGAAGGATAAATATCCATTACCAAATATGAAAAACATGTTGCAATTAGTGACTAGTTCTAAATTTCTCTCCACCCTAGATGGCTTCTCTAGTTATAACAAAGATGTGGTGAAGGAATCATAAATGATCAAGACAACCATTACTAATCCTTGGGAACTTATGTACATGTCAAGATGCCCTTTGGTCGATGAATGTTGGAGCCACCTTCCAAAGAGCAATGGATGTTTCTTTTTCGATTACATCAATGAGTTTATTGTTGTTTACCAAGATGATGTCGCTTGTGTTTTCCAAAAAGATAGGTGATGACTTGCTGCACTTGGAGAAGATGTTGATAAGATGTAGAGAATATGGCATTTCACTCAATCCAAAGAAGTGCCATTTTGGAGTGCGAAAGGCAAAGTTGCTTGGTCACATTGTGTCACATTTTGTCACAAGAAGGGGTGATGATTGATCCGGATAGGGTATAGGCCATCAAAAGGTCCCAATTCTAAGAACCAAGAAAGGAATTTAGTCCTTCTTTGGGTAGATAAACTTCATCAGCAAATTCATCTCAAACTTTGTTGAGTTGACCATTTCAATTGCTTCCATGCTAGAAAAGGACCAGGTCATCAAATGGGAGGAAGCTTCCATCCAAGATTTCAATGGGATCAAGGAGGAATTAAGGCATGCACTGTTCTAGTAGCTCCGGACTATAAGAAGCCTTTCCAACTATTTTCCTTTGCTTCAAATAACACTATTTCTTCATCCTGCTGAAAAGGATGATGAAGGGTGAGAGGCCAATTGCCTTTTTCATAAAGGCCTTGTAAAGGGATGAGATGAAGTACACTATTTTGGAGAAGCAAGCATTTTCCTTGGTAAAAGAAATAAATATTTTTAGGCCTTACATTTTTAGTTCTAAGATTGTTGCTTCATCTCCCCACGGCATGGTGAAAGACATCTTGTCGGAGATGGAGGACTCAAGCAAAAGGTGTAGGTGGGTGAAAAAGTTACAACAATATGATATACATATCCAAACCATGAAATTGGTGAGAGGTTTGGGCTTGACTAAGCTTATGGATGAGAGAAACATGCAAACTATTGAGGTGAATGAGGTAGGAGAAGAATGGGAAGGTTTTTTTGAAATTTTGATGAGTTTTGACTAGTACAAGGATGTGATTTTTATCTCGGACACTTATACTTCCCTAAGTATTTAAGTAACAACTTAGAAAAGAGCTCTTAAGTTAGCATCCCAGAAATATGTCATTACTGATTATGGGTTAGCTTGGAAAAACCCATAGGGAGTCCCCTTAAGGTGAATTCTTGAAGAAGAAGCCCCAAGATAATTTCGATCTCCATGGAGGAGTTTGTGGGAGGCATTTTTCTGCAAGAGTCATAACACACAAGATCCCAAGGGCTGGTTATTGGTGTCCAACTCTCTTCAAGGATACAACTCTTTTGGTTAGAAGATGTGAGAGTTTCCAACACTTCTCTAGAAGACTGAAAACTTCAGAATCCCTTCCTTTCTAGCCCATATTAATTGAAGCCCCATTCAAGCAAAGGGGAATTGATTTCATTGGTGAGATTTTAGACCCTTCAAGTGCTGGCCATAAGTGGATTCTTGTAGCCACTTATTACTTTACTAAATGGGTGGAGGAAATCCCACCAAGAAGGAAACACACCAAATTGTCATGGAATTTTTGCTAAACCACATCATCTGCAGGTTTGGAGTGCCAGTCAAAATTGTAGCTGATAATGCCATGAGTTTCAGGGATAAACCTTTGGTGGAAATGTGCCAAGAGTATGGGATCAACTTGACATATGCCTCTAATTACAATCCCCAAGGAAATGGACAAGATGAGTCTAGTAATAAAAACCTATTGAAGATTATTAGAAGAACCTTAGAGCTGAACAAGAGAAAATGGGGTGAATAGTTGAAGTTTGATGTTTGGGTTGATAAAATCACTATTAAAAGAGCCAATGGAAAGAGTCCATTTGAGTTGGTGTATGGAACTTAGGTCTGCTGTACCTGCATATGCAACTATTCTCATATCAATTCATTCAAAACGGAGGATCAAGAAGTAATTCCTTATGATTCTCACATTAACCCAGATTGTTGAATGTGATGAAGAAAGGAGGGCCTCCCACCGAGGGGCATGTAAAGTTCGGAGAAAAGTGAAGAAGTTATTTAAGAAGAAGGTTACCCCTAGAGCTTTCGATGATGGAGATCTTGTGCTACTATGGGATAACATGCATGAAGATAAGAGAAATCATGGAAAATTTGACTCATTATGGATGGGCCCTTACTCCATTGATATTAGGATTGGTGAACATATCTTCTTCTTAAAGGATTTGGATGGTGAATTGCTTGAGTTTCCTATTAATGGTAGGTGGTTGAAGCATTTCTTGGATTGATTCCCCAGAATCAAGGTAAAAATATTTTCTACGAGTGTATAGTTGGTTGAGTGTTTCTTATCTTTTGTTTTTTTGCTCATTACGGTCCTTTGTGACTGTTTTGTTGGTTTCACTGTTCATTTTTAGATGGCTTTGTTTCTCTACTTTGCAAGCTGACTCTGTCACCCAATGGATATTTTTGGCACTTGGTCTACCTTTTTTCTTGTGGCACTCATAGGGAGTGCCCATCCCTAATTCGGAGCCAATGTTGGTGCTTAAAATAGTCTCGCCCTATTTTTCCTTTGAAAATCCATTTGATTTATGACCTTTGTCACATTTTATCCCCCTATGTTGTGCCCGAAAGGTCTCTTCTTTCCTTTGTTGCCATAATTAATATGTTCCTAGGTTGAAAATCACATATGAGTCCATTTGTGTTCCTTATTTCTCTATCTCTTTGAAAAGGTATGTAATTTGGGTCTCCCATTCTCTGTTCATTAAAAAACTTGTGCTTTCCCATTCTTTCCATTTTCCACAGTTGAGATTTGTTGTCCTTATCATTTTTGCCCTAAATACTTGAAGGAAAATAAATAGATGTAGCTCTAAGGGATGCATTTGAGCCTTGTAACATTTTTGAATTCTCTATCCTTAGAGAAAATTTCATCTCCGAGCTCGAATGATTATTTTTTTGCATTTTACGTTTTGACGGGCATTTCTCCCGGTCAAATTTGCATCCTTACATTGACAGGGAATGTGGCCTCTTTTGGTTGGACGTGGCTCGGTAGGGTGCATCATAATTTTATAAATCACATAAACATGAAAATCGTTCTACGTGGAGGAACGATGCTCATTTTAAAGTTCACTTTTTGGTTTGGCCTTGAAGTTGCACTGGGAGGACACGTGGAGGTTTCTGCTACTTTTCCTAGAATTAGAATTTTTTTATGCGGCTAATATAGTTTGGTGAGACAGGGGACACATGGTGATCCCACACTCATTCAAGGTCTCCGCTTTGGGCACCATTTTTAAATTATGCCATAAAGACATGTGGAGAAACCGTGCTTGTTTGAGGATCGACCCTTGAGTTTCATTTAAAAGAAGTGCCAATAGGACACTTGGAGGCCTTCACTCACTTTGCATTTTTCTTAGACTTTTCAATGGCTAAAGGATATTGCCTTGGAATCGACACATTTTCCATTGATCGTCAAGCCTTCAAACACATTGTGTCGGTCTAGGACATGTGGCGAGCCCACACTCTTTCAAGGTCTCAAATTTTGGGGACCATCTCGAGGTGTGCCATTGTGATGCATGGCAGTTTGAAAAGTCAAAAGGGGCGGGAAGTGGACCATCAGGGGCAACTTAGAATTTTTGCCTCTTATTCTCAAAAGGGTTAAAATATCAAAAATGGCCCACAGGCTTGACAAAGGATAAGTCAAGGTTTGTTTCAAAGTCAACGGTGGAGGTGCGGACCCTCGGGGGAAATTTGGAAAATTTTAATTTTAGGAGAAAAGAGTTAAAAGTGAAAAAGGAAGTGCGGTTACGATGGGAGCCATATTGGCTCATGTGTGAGGTTGATTTGTTAAGGGCGGAGCTGCGGGAAAACATGGGAAATTCTCCTTTCTTGAAAAAAGTGTAAATGGTAGAATTTTTCCACAGCCTTTGGGACCCGCCTTAGGACATGTGTCAAGCTCATTTCTCAAGGGATAGGTGCGGAGCAAAATGAAATTTTTTTCCATTTTTTAAAAAAGTTGTAAAAAGTCAAAAGGAAACCCTGGCCCATTTTAAATTGAATCTTCCATGTGGATGACCCAAATTCAAAGTAAAGATCAACGACAGCTATGTGTCTGAATCTGATTTTCCCCCCATTTTTACTTGAAAAACTCCTGGAAGTGCGAGTCTTCATGATTTCTTGGTATTTCCTACATGCCAAATAGAGAAGAGAGTCAATTTTGATATCTAAGTTTGGTGGGGGAGATCTGGAGACATATTTCTCCATTAAAATGGTCTGACTATCGGGCTCGATCTGATTTTTGGTTTTTATTCGCCTTAGCATGTAAGGGACCATATTTAAATGATTAGGGGTGGAATTTGTTGGCGAATAGAAGTGTTATCCAAAATTCACCCCTCAAGGTAATTTTGATAACATGCATCAAATTCTTTAGTCCCAAGAAATTATATTGATTCAAGGCAAAAAATCATGTTTTTGGGGTCCCCTCGGGTTCTTTCTAACTCTTTTGTCCAAGAAGAAAACCCAGCAAGTTTTAAAAATGTAAAAAATTTGCAAAAACAAGCTCGGGCCAGGAAAAATCATGAAAAATGGCTAAGTCCTAGTCCTCGCAACAGTCGGGACATAAGGGACATCTGGGCACGAACCGGCCGAAAGGCCGCCAGGCGGTCTGCGCAGCATTTGGGACATCTAGGCCAAAGGGACGCGCGGGACGCGGAAATCCGAACTGGCCGAAAAGTGGAAAAAATTGACTAACTATTGAAACAGGCAGTCTGGGACATCTGGGCAATTAGTACATAGAGGACGCAAGTCAGCCGAAAAGACTTAAGGCAGCCTGGAATAGTTGGGCCGAAGGTACGCGAAGTACGCGAACCGGCCGGATCGGCCGAAATGAGAACTTTCGCCGGGACAAGCGGGACAAGAGTGCGAACCGGCCGAACCAGGCGAATCGGAAGAATTTGTCCCAAATAGTCCAGGACAAGCGGGACAAGAGTACGTGAACCGGCCGATTCGGCCGAAATAGAGGAATTTCGTACTGGGACATCCGGGCCAAAGGTACGCGCGGGACGCGGAAGCCGAAGGAGCCGAGAGCGAATCAGAACGTGCCACGTGTCTTCGCCGCAAAGAGGGACAGGGAAGCCCGAATCAGCCAAAGGAGGAGATTTTCATCCGGGACAGTTGGGACAAAGGTACGCGCGGGACGCGAGGGACGCTTAGCCGCAAGCGGCCGAAGGAGAAGAAGAAAAGTCAACGTTTGGTCCGGAAACTTCAAACGGCCATAACTTTTGACTCCGAGTTCCGATTTTCATAAAATTGGACTTTACGGAGCGATCACGGCGTCCTCTACGCCACAAAAATGCTCCAGTCAGATTAATGCTCATTTCTTATTTTTGATGAGGGTAGATATATTTAAATAAGAGAAATATATTCGGCTCTAGTCAGTTAATGCTCATTCCCGTCAAATGACAGAAAACGCCTGCCAGACCCAAAATAGCTATCCGCACTCAGAAGGCCATAACTTTTGCATTTCTCAACGAAATCACACAAAATTGGTACCGTTGGAATTTTGGTTTTGAGCCCGATGCACAAAATCAAGAAATTCTAGATTTGATTAGAAATTGATTGAGATTTTTAAGAAAACATGGCCGGGTTCAGAACAGTGTTTTATTTGGTAGCTGGGAGTGCAATTAAGAGGCATGGTCATCATTCTTTCTCTGCTGCAGCACATGGGACAGTATGGGGAGCCTTTTGCAAGTAATTTATAGCCATTTCACTCAATTTAATGCCTCTTATAGGTGGTTGAAGGACAGATTTCAGGATTTCCATTTTCCCTTCTCTTTTCCTTCTCATTTTTCTATAAATTGGAGTGTTGGGCTCATTGTAAAAAGAGAGTTTTGGGTAGCAAAGCTCTGCCAAAATTGCTTTGTGAAGCCAAAGTGTGTTGTAGGCCCTTATAGTGGACTCATTGCATGGTGATCCGAGGCCCTTATCTTGTAATAGATTGAATTGTGCATATCATGAAGCAATAAAATATCAGTTTGTGGATGTATCTTCCCCTGCTTTGTGTTTTCTTGCATTTTTGTTCCTTTAATCTTTCCACAAGAATATTGTGTCTATTATTATGTTCTTGTAGGGATCCATTATCATTGTGTATGCTTGGAATATTGTTGTGAATGCATTTTGCTAGATTATGGAGAACTGTCATCACCTCTTCTAGTGTGCACTTTGCCTCTGTATTTCACACATTTGGAGACTACTCTCACATCCTCCTTTTCTAGTGTATCACCACTTTAGTGTAGGCTTTCATTTTATGCACTCTCTCCCCCTGGTCCCTTGGAAATTTAGATTAGAATAGTTAGCTTACCCTGCATTAGAGTAGATTGTGGTAGGTAGTTTAGGAGCAGAACCGACTTTCTCTGCGGAGGTCTATCTCAAGTAGCAAGTCCCACAACTTGGAGATAGTACCCATGTTATCGAATCACATTGTGAGTTCTTGTATAAGCACGAAGTGCTTTGTGATTCGGTGATAACAAGAAGGAAGAGTGATTTTCTAGAAGAAGGATTTGAATGCGGGAGATATTTGAAGAGATATGCCCCCGAGCACTGGTGACCTTTTCTAGATCCGATTAAGGGAATTGTGATTGTAATCATGGCAAGCACTAGTGCACTCAATGTTTGGGTTTTTTGGGGGGAAAAATCTGTTACAAAATGTGATAAATAGAAAAAAAATTCCATGAAAGAGGTTGTAGTGTGACGGGTTGGGACTAATTTTTCTAATCGAAGAAAAGGGATTGATAGAGCCCATCATTTTTGAGAAGCTATTTGAGAAGCATGTATATCTCTTTTCTATTAAATTTGATCATGTCAAGCTCATTGCGAGCATACAGCCATTGAAAAGCTCTGAGATTGTTCTAGAAACTTTCCCCTGTTAATAAATTTAATCAAACTCGAGTTATTTTGTGTTGATCTTATGTCAAATGTGTTTGTTTTATTTCTGAATGTATGTAAATAGTTTATCTTGTTCTTTTGCAATCTTGTATCAAAATTTTTCTCAATCACACAGGTTTTAATCCTTGTGACAGTTTAGTGGCATCAGCAATTTCATTTCTTAGAAGAGATTTCATCTGGGAGTGAAATAAATGATTTAAAATCACTTTTCTTTCATTTGTTTATAGAGACTGTCAGTAAGCTCTTGGGTGTACCTCGGATGTGATTGGGCTCGAGATCTTGATGCTTTGTTGTGTTTTCAAACTCAAGCCTTCATGATAGAATCTCATGGATTGTATGAAAAGGTGCTAATATGGTCCTCCATTGAAGCACACATTCTAGTTAAAGAAACATTTTAGGTACTATGTGGCATTACTCGTTGGTTTAGTTTTCCATTTTTAAAAGGTCTCAAGGATCTAGCAAATCAAGTTCATCACGCCTCACGTCCCACCAAAATCTATTAAAAAACATCCAATCTTACCTGGAGTACCCCTTTTTGTCCTGTGTGTATATAAATGCATATTTTCTATTACCAAAGCATGCAGAAACAATCAGGTTTCCAAATGTCTTTAGTAACCTTTGCCTTGTTTTGAAAATATCTCCATAATCTGGAAGTGACAACTTGTGAGAGTCAGATTTGGTGTGTTGATCATATTTTCCCAAGGTATTCTCTATAAAATTTGTGCAAAAGAAGGATTTACTAGTATTATTCAATAATGGAGGTTACAAAATAGGTTCTCTTACCTTGGTTGAAAGGCACAACCTAAAATAGTTAGGATCAGATCACATCCTTTTAAGGTGTTACCCACTCCTTTCAAATCTTGAGTGCTAAAATTTCAGATAGATTGCTTTTCCACAGCTACAAAACAACATATATAATCATCTATCTACCTTTCAAAGTCTGTTAAATCCATGATGTTGCTCACCTTTGAAGGATATTAATTTTGGGTACCAACAAGGTGGATGCATTTGAAGTAATTTATAAAAAAGATATTTGAAAAACCTTAGGAGCCATGATAGAAGAAATGAAAGAAGGAATATCAAGATCCATGCGTGTTCAAATGAGTTGGGTTCAATAAATGATTAAGAAAATATTGAAATAAATAAACATTAAATCTAATTATGTAACATTGTTGTAAATAAAAAAAGTAATTGGTAATAATGTAAAGAAATTGGACCTAGAAAATAAAGAAATTAGATTTGTAACCCTAGTTAAAAAGGAGGGATAAAAAAAACTTAGTTGATTCACAATTAAACATGCACTATGCCAAAGTGATGAATGGATGAGCAAAGAGTGAGATTTTTCACCTTTGAGGCTCAAAACTTTGTGCCACTGTAAGATCTTCCTCTACTAGGGTGCTTAGACTAGGTCGGGGGCACCCGTGGATGCTATAGACTGTTATAGGTGCATCGACTATTGATACCCTCATAAAACAAAATTTGGAGGGTTGTGAGGTATTCATTATACTTTATTTCCTATCGCTAGAATGTCACATCAATTTCACATGTAACTTGCAAAACCCAAAAAGTGCATCGAATCCCAAAAAGAAAATAATGTAAATGCGGGGTCGGACTATCTCGTGACTATTATAAAATTGAACTTATAAACGATCATTTGTAATACATATCAAATCCAACATAGTTACGTGTGTGAAAATTGTGTCCTAGGTGGATCTTGTGTGTTTTGCACTTGATAAGCGAGCAAGAAAGATGTAAATTAATGTGCACATGAAAGAATGAACTTCCTCTCCTATGAAGTTTATGTAGAAAAATGCCTTCACTTTCCCTTCACGTGGAGGTTAGATTCATGCTCGAATGCTCTTGACAATTCCTTTAGATGTACTTTTAAGTGGTGATAGCTAATGCTTAGTTATTGGTCCATTATTATGATCACATAATATTATATTTATAAATTTTCCTTGCTTGAATTTCATAATTAACATAGAAAAGAACGACTACCGAAACATAAGATGCCCCAACGGATATAAAGAACCCAAAATATGTGATAAAAAGTAAAAAGAGGTTAGTGGAACCCGGAGGATGGGGGTGCCTAGGGCTAGGGTCTTAGTTCGGCTCTGGTGTGAAAAGTTAGAAATACCAAAGTATGTAAAGCCATTCTAGTTTAGAAGGAGTGTAAGATCGGTAAAGGACATAAAAAGTAAGAAAAAATTGTCAAAAGACATGGTTTAATTACTAATTTTCTTACATAGGAATCATGTGAATAGTAGTATGTGATAAGGACTAGATAGATTCCCAAAGTACGTGATTTAGTGTCTACGATTATGTGGAGTGTTACATCGAACCCTCGAATGAATTTGAACTTTTTTTGAAAATTTTGTGACATGTGATTAGGAGCCCTATGGACCATTTCATATCTTGGACATCTACCTAAAGTTAAAATTTCAATTTCGTATGCCTCTGGTTGTGGGGTGATGAGGTCATTCGGTGCAATTATGATCAATAGATTAGGTTTTGTAAGCTCCAAGTGTTTCCCTATATGTAGGGGAGTAGGTGGTAATTCAAATCTTTGTGTATTTGATTGTCATAGATTTTTGAACGTATATTTTTAGCCACTTGTTTTAATTTTACACGATTTCTAAACTTGAAGAAAATGGAGAAATTGTCATAGGACCTGATTTACGTCATATATATACTAGGAAAATTGTAAACACTAACATATGACTATATGGAATCTCTTTTGTTCCTTTTTGAGAAAATTGATTGTGATAAAATGGTATTTTCTCTCTCCTCTCTCATTAGCTTTGAAAAGGAAATGTGACTACATTTATCTTTTGACTCTCTCCATAGTGTGTAAAATGATGTTTTCATTATAAATGAAAAATTACGAAATTATGAAATCGTGCTAGATTTTAGTAAGGAACCATACCAACTTTTATATTGACCATGTGGTGGTTGCGGTACCTTGCGTAGGAGGAAATCAATATAAAACACTTATTTCACTACATATGGAGTTATTTTAGTCGAGCAACAACAAAATATAGCCAATATTGGAATAAAAAACTAGTTGTTTTGGATACCAAAATGTTAAATACTAGAATTATCTAGACTCCAAAATCACACATATTGGACTCCAATCGCATATATTGGAATGTAGAATCACATATATTAGAATCCAAAATCACATATTTTGGAGTCCAAAATCACATATATTGGAGTCCGAATCACATATATTGGAATTTACTACGCTCTAAAGTTTCATATATTGGAATCCAAAAATTCAAATATTGGAATCAATTATACGGGTTAGCGTCCGCTAGGAATTATGTATTATTTTGACTAAACATAACATGTATCTATTTTATACAAAGCTAGCATCCGCTTTAGGCATTATTCATGATTTGTTATGTACATAACATATTTCTATTTTATAAGCCCTAGCTGCTGCCAACCATTATTTATGCTATGTTAAATACAAAAATGTGTATGTTTTAAATAGGCTAATGACCATCAAGCATTATTTATGCATTGTTATATACGACCGTGTTTCTTTTTATTCGGTATTGTGAACACTAGGAATTATTTATGACATGTTATGTACATAACATATTTTTGTTTTATACGGGATAGTGGATGCCACGAGGGTTCAATTACTAAAACTATGGTATAACACATTCGTTCAAAGGGTAATAAATAATACCCATAATATTATTTTTAACTTTAATTATTCAATTGATAATACCCCCTCCTATTATATTATTAGAATGAAAATATACCCTTTTTCAATGTACGTTACTTTCGATTTTTCCATTACAATTTAATTAATCCTTTTTTATTTCTACCCAAATATACCAACTAATTTTCTTTTCTATTTCTACCCTAATATATCAAATAAAAAATATATCATGTTTTCCACTCATTCTTATTTTCATAATATGCCTTTGTTATAAAACTATAGTTTAAATCCATTCAAGACATATTATAAATTTTGTCGATGTTAAACATTATTCATTTATCAATGATTATTCAAATAATTTAGATGGTAAATAATATCATTTTTGTTGAAAACTATACTCAAGCCCATTTTTCTACAATATTACTATTTATTGGTTAAGAACCTACTAATTGAGATTTCCTTATTCAAAAAGAGATTATAATTTAACTTCATGAAAACAATCACTTTCTAATTTAAAGATATTTATTTTTAAAACTAGATGGTCAAATATTATAGTTTAATGTTAAATTTAACCCCGCCTCTCCTTTGGCCCACCTCTCTAACCTACCGTTGATACCTAATTTAAAATATTAGTTAATTAAACCCTTTGACTCCCTAATGTTTACCCCTATATTGAATTTTATTTTATCAATTTCAATTACCTCAATAAGAACACATGTGCTAGGATATTTCCTAGCTAATGAACCCCCATGGTAGACGCTAGGCATTAGTTATGCTTTGTTATGAAAAAAATGTAGTTGTTTTATATGGGGCATCGAGTGTTAGGCATTATCAATGTTTCTTAATAAGGTTCTTATCAGTGTTTAAATGTCTTTAAGATTAAACTATGAAGATTTGAATAATTAAAATTCCTTGTGGCCCGGTGGTCACATGGTTATTATAATTCAAGAGATTTGAGACACTTTTAGGTTTATGTAGTATGATGTGATTTAACATCAACATAACCAGAGAATTACAAAAGATATTTGGAAGAAATTAGAATATGGTGATTTTTTAGAGTAGGAGAATGGAATTAATCTGTAAAATGAATCCAAAAAATAATTGATATTCAATTATAGATATGAAATAATTTAAATTTCTTCACGAACTCATGAATGTAGTTTTTTTTTTAAAGAATTGTTTGAATTTTATTGTAACACTATTCCCACCCAAACTAACAAAATAAATCACGGTGAAACTCCAAAAAAAAATCCCTCGAATTTGGTTTTTGATCAAATATCATCCCGAACATTTTCTCTTGTCCTTCAATGGTTGGAACAAAGGCCACAACATGGTGTTACATTTGGTGCCCGTTTAGACTTTTTTTTATCGATTTTATTTGTAAAATAGTTACAAATATTTGAAATAACCGTCACATATGACTTACATATTTTAGATATGACCATCAATTTTTCTAGAGATTTATTTATATATTAATTATATTAAAAAATATTAAAAATAATTAAGTATATACAATATAATTTTATATTTATTTTATGAACAATGTAAAAAACTATTTTACAATTTTTTAAGGGAAAGTTTTTCTGATAATTCACCACAGAAGTTATTCAATCATACTATCAACTTATAATCAATGAAAATATAAATCCTCTCGAAACTTATATTTCAACAATCTATGAATAATGTAATAGAGTTACGCAATACATTCATAATAAGATATGAATGTATATCTTATTGAAAATGTTAAGAAGTAGCATCATAAAAACATTATGAAAAGATAAATAGTTATTTAGCATTTTCTTGTTCCAAACATTTGATGCCCTCTACCACATTCAATCCTCGAGACACTATTTGTGATAATATTTTGTACAAATTGGCCTTGAACCATTTATCTTTTGTACAATCTTTGTGTCTGATTTTCATCCCACCATAAGATTTTTAGGAGGGTTTCTATTTATACCTAATGTAATACAAAAAAATTTTTAGAACTGTATGAAAAATAATTTCTACTCCAAACCTTTTCTAGGTCTCTTATTGTTATTCCCTTGACTATATTGCAATGTTCCTTTCCCAAGTGATTCTTTGATACAATACATTCGATATTTTTATAGTGAATCCGCTGATATCTTTTTAACATTAGTAGAAATGATGTTGTCGGACCAGAATCCTAGTTCATAGTATGGTGATAATAATTTTATAAATTTTGACAGGCCACCTCGCAAGTTGACAATTTTCATGCTGAACTGAATGACATCTTCCTATTGTATGTTTTGTTTATCCCATATAGAAGTCCTCCATATCTAAAATAAGTAAATAAATATTATTTCTACCTACAGGGAAGTAAACAAATTTTATTTTCATCAGCCACATATCAATTATAACAAATTGAAATAAACAACATTTTAGCTTATGACTAATAATTACTAATTGAAATTTCAGCTTGGATTACACTGCATTTACACATTGCTGGATCCGTTGATGCAAGAGCTATTTCAAATAAAAAATTCATCAATTCATAATCTATTTCTTTCTATTGAAAATGTGAGCATAATGTATTTCAAATAAACATTAATCAATTCATAATCAATCTCATGTTGTGGCAAATGAAATCTTTAAGGGATAAACATAGTTATTTCTATGGTGATATGGTGAATACAATATCAATTGTTCTATGTCTTATAATTAAAATTTAGTGGTCACTAGGCTACTCTTATATTCATCGAATCATCCTTTGGTAGAAAAGCTTGATGAGGATTTACGATCGCTAGGATTTTCCATCATTGGCTGAAATACACTTAGTTCGACAACCTTTAATGATGTTAGACAAGTGTTGCTTTACGTAAGTACGAGATGGATCCAGCCGTATGTCATTGTGTTTATGATTATATTGAAGCCAAAACAATGTTAATTCAATCTAAGTAGTCGATATGCAATAGTGAATTAGTGAAATATTGTAGACAATATGCAATTGTAAATCAATGAGATATTGTTAAATGTATGGTTTTCTAGTCTAACCATTAATGTATTGAATGTGGATGCATAGATCCCTTTAAGCTCTATACTTCATTTTAAATTTTTATCGTATATTAGAAATGGATTTTCTTAATATTTTTATCTGCCATATGCTAAACATATAAACCAATGTCATTTAATCATCATTTCTTTATAAAGTTTTGGGCCTTATAAATGATTTTGTTTAAAATAAACATGTTTAACATACCGGGTTGTGAGTGTGTATTCATTCGGGATACCTCCTCTCCCTCCAAAGTTACATTCTCCACTTATTGGTTGTTTGCATAATCATTTATTTTTAAAAATGTGTGGCACTTATTAGTGGTTTTGTTTGTAAATTCACATGATTAACATACACGAATCGATGGCATATTCATGGCTGATGTGCCGATGTCCCCCACATCTTTCATCTGAAGTGTAAAAAACAAAAGTTTGTTAAAATATTTAAAACCATGCCAGTTGAAAATAGAGAGCATTAAACATATTTACCAAATTATTGAAGGTAAATCACCATGTTGAACTGGTTGTGTAGTGTCAAGGTGAAAGGGTTGTACATCAGTTTTTATAGCTTTGTGGTTGTCTACATAAACAATAAATTTATAAGTAGCATATATAGGTTAAAATGCATTAAAAAATCACTTGTTGAATTTGTCTTCAGTGATGAACCTTTCTTCATATGCAAATAGTAATGTGTCAGAAACATTTCTTGACTATGTGTCTTAACAATAAAAACAACGGATAGTTTGGAGTCGACTAATGCACGGAGTGTGAAATTACAACCGTAAAACACTAATACTAGAGAATTTTAGAACAACATAAATTGAAAATCTCAAACCATAACTCATATGATCTTTCGGAAGGAAAATAATGGATGTTTCCTTGTAGGCCAATTTCGCTTGTGGTTAGCAATTTTGTGGTAGTTTTTCCATTTAATTCCTAGTGACCTCTTCTCTATAATGTTTTTAATCATCACAATTATGCACACCAGATATTATGTACATAAGACACAAAATTTTGAATATCTCATTGCTATCGTAGAGGTTATAGTATCTATCTATAATTGATACTCCATTGTCTTTAACCTTTTCCTTGTATCTTTTTATTGTTTCTCTTAACATTTTTTAATTACCAATTGGTATTAGAAATATAATAATAAAATATAGCACACTTATTGTGATAATTTTTAGCAGCTCCATTATTACATTAGAAGAAATATTGCTGGCCAAATTACAAAAATTAGTGATGACACATTCAATGTTAAAAGGATTAGTCGAAGGAGTAAATCATAAGGTTGATGGAAGCTGGAATGGATATGTACATTTACAAGAAAAATTATTTTGTCTTCCATCCTTGCTGGTATATTTCCTTCCAGGTGACATCACAGAGTTGTTTAATCTATTCTAAGCCTCGATGGGAAGAAATTATTCCATCTCATGATGTTTTTTCTGTTTTTCCATTTTTCCCCTATATGGGAATCATATTTTATTTTTCCATTTCTCTCTTTACCCAACAATATAGTAAACTTGTGGTAGTGTGATTCTTACAATTGATATTTTTAAATTACATTATATTCACTACATGTTGTCAATACAATATTATTTGCATGCTTAATTCTCGAGATAATGTAGAACTTCTCCTCTTATTTTTCGTGTCCTATTCTTTGGAAGTAAGAATCAAATGTCTCTTCTATTACATGAGCATCAAGAGACCCAGTTGATTTAGTATTCATTTTCAACCCTTGTAATTTTGATTTAGATGGGTCTATCTCCAGGTTAGTCAATTATATTCACCTCAGCATAGTAAACAACTTGGCATGTTTTGGAGGTGAAAGAAAACCTTTATACGAAAAAAATAACATACAAAAGATGTTTTTGTTTCTATAAAATTTTCTAAATACTAAAATATACCATTGTGAATGTCTTACTGCATTTGAACAACAATTTTATTAGAATCTATTAAAATTCCCAAATTATAACCATTTTTGAACAAGAATATGTTCGATGTTTATAGAGGCATGAATTTCCCATTTCTTAAACAAAGAAACATCTAACTCAATATCCTTAACAAGACACTTATTTTTTCAAAGTCAAAGCATTCCACCTTAACACATAGTGTCCCCAAATAAATAACTTCTAGTGATAGAACAATACCAACATTATCATGATTGTCATCTATGAAAAAAATAACCACATGTCGACGTGGTAGTTTTAAGGTGAATGAATTTTCTAAAACCATTCCTTGTCTATTTTCTTCTAACAAACACTTCTGCGATGAATGGAATTTTTATGAATGGAGCATGAAGAATGAAAGACATTTTACTTATAATTAGAGTAAAATACATTAATAATTAAGTCGTATCCAAAATTTAAAGTGTTTTTCATACATTTTCTGCTAAGGAATTTAAATACTACCCTATGAGACACCAACCTTGAGTGTTATTTACTATTTATCACAAGAGAGTAATTAACTTAATGGTTAGTGACCACTATGCTTCAATAGAACATATTATGTACAGTAATTCATATTTTTTAGATCAAATCAATACTAACAATTTTTTTCTAAAATATTGAAATCAAATATCATGCATTAAAAGATACGAAACCATTTTCACCTTTTGAAAGGATTACATATGAGTCGAAAAGATATAAAATTATATAAGTGGCATGATATGAACATTAAAGTTATACACTTTAGTGGCGAGATAGACTTCTACTCAACATATAATAAAAAACCTAAAACATGTTTTATCCATTTACACCTATTAAATGGAAAAGTGTAGAGGACATTAAGATATAATATTTGGTATTTTGAATAGAGTGTTTGAGCAACAAATCACAATAATGGATTTTGTGGTAGCTCGGGATTTTATTGTTTAGAATACGATGTGATTTATGTGTATATCGGTCATACTGCAGTAGTGAGGATTAAATGTTTGTAACAAGACTAAGGAAGATGTTTAAAATATACTTGTAGGAAGATCTAATGTTTAGTATTTTGAGGAGAGTATTTGAACAAAAATCACATTAATGGAGTTATCAATAGCTCATCATTTTTTTGTTATATAAGGCAATGTGAAATATATGTATATTGGACATACTTTATTATTTATGTCTAAATGTCTATAAATAGTCTAAGTGATATATTTTAAGCATAACACTTGGTGGGAAATTCTACAACAATATATTAAAAATAGGAATGATTATACTTTTCCTAAATATAAGTATGTCCCTCGTCATAATAGCCATTTTTCATGGAAACAATGCTCTCTATAAGGTCATGGTGGGTTATACCTATTTGAGAAAAGATTTGATTATTAATAATGTTTAATGAGTACCAAAAAGTAAATGGTTTATTCTATCTTACTCTGTGTTGGTGTCGAATATTTTCTCCTTTTCAAGCTAGGTAGCAACACATTCAACGAGGGAGCTTAGAGCGGCTAAATCATAAATATATGTCATTTTATAGCCAGGGAGGAATCTAATTGTCCCTTTATTACTTGGATTTATGGAGAGATGGATAACACCTTAAAAGGATGTGATTTGATCCTAACTATTTTAGGTTGTGCCTTACAACCAAGGTAAGAGAACATATTTTGTAAACTCTGTTTATTGAAGAACTATGATAAATCCTTCTTTTACATGGGTTTTATAGAGAATATCTTGAGAAAACATGATCAACACACCAAATATGACTATCACAAGTTGTCACTTCCAAATCAAGGAGATATTCTCATAACAAGGTAGAGGTTACTAAAGACATTTGAGACCCTAATTGCTTCTGCATGTTTTGGTAACAGAGATTATGCATTTGTGTGCACACAAGACAAACAAGGGTGGTACAAGTAGGATTAGTTGTTTTTGAATGAATTTTTGGTGGGAGGTGGGGCAGGGTGAACTTGATTCACCAGATCCTTGAGGAATCTTACACAATGGGAGGCTAAACCAACAAAATGCCACAAAATAGCTAGAATGTTTCTTCAACCAGAATATGTGCTTCAATGGAGGCCCAGATCAACACTCTTTCACACAATATTTGAGATTCTATCACGAAGGCTTGAGTTAGAAAATCCAACAAAGCATCAAGATCTAAACCAAATCATGCCTAAGGTACACCCAGAGGCTTACAAACAATCTCTATCAATAGATGAAATAAAAGTGATTTTAAATATTTTATTCCAATCCCAAATGAATGCTCTTATGAGAATTGGAATTACAGATTCCACTGAACTGTCACAAGGATTGAGGCCTCTATGATTGGGTTAGATTTTAATACAAGATTGCAACAAAACATGAGATACTACTTGCATGCATTTAGAAATAAAAATAACACATTTTCTCAAGACAACACGAGAAAATATCCAATTTGATTAAATCTATTAGTAGGGGAAAGTGTCATAGAACAATCTCAGAGATTTTCAATGGCTGTACACTTGCAACCACCATGACATAATCAAACTTAATACAAAAAGAGATAACCTAGTTTCTCAGATGGATTCTCAAAAGATAGGCTTAGTCAAATTTTCCTCTTGGGAATTTTCTTCGACCTCTAACACTCTCACCTCCAACTTCCAACCATTTGCACGAAAAATTTGTGCCATTTATAACCTTTATAATAGAGCCCCTTTCTCCCCAAAAGACAAAAACCTTAAATGCACCAGTGCTCGCCATGATTCTTTCATGATTCTCATAAATAAATCTGCAAAAAGTCACCAGGTGCTCGAGGGGGTACATTTCATCGAATATCTCTCACTTTCAACTCTTTACTTTGGTAGATAACTCTATATTCAATTTTCCAACCACTTTCACCCCTAATCTATCAAATCTAGATCCTTGCGTGCTTGGGAGAAGAAAAATGTAAAATGTGATCTAGCATGAAATTCAGACCATTTTAATAGTGAAAGATGTCTTTCCAGATCTTCCCACCAAACTTAGATATCAAAATTAACTCCCCTCTCTATTTGGCATGTAGAAAAGACCAAAAAATCATGGATACTTGTACTTCCATACATGTTTCAGAAAAATGAGGGGAAAATCAAATTTCAGAATCTCAGCTACCATTGATCTTTACTTTGAATTTTGGTTGTCCATGTGGAAGATTTGAACTTAAGAATAGACTCGGGGGCTTCCTTTGAAATTTTACAATTTTTTGGAAAAATGGAAAAAAATTTATTTTCCTTTGCACCTCTGCCCTCGGGAAACGAGCCTGAAATGCATCCAAATATGATTCAAGTGGGGCCACGCTTCCTTTTTTACTTTTGACTCTTTTCTCCCAAAGGGAATTTTTCCAAATTTCCCCAAGAGTCTGCACCTCCGCCGTTGACCGGGGTAAAGAATTGACTATTTCCCTCATCGGGCTTGGAGGCCATTTCAAGATTTTAATCCTTAAGAAAAAAATGCAAGTTACCTCCGATGGTCCGCTTCACCGCCTCTTTGACTTTTCCAACTATCACGTGTCATCATGGCACTCCTTGAGATGGTCCCAAAAATTTAATACCCTGAATGAGCGCGAGCTCGCCAGGTGTCTTGTTCAAATGAGGTTTCCTTGAATATTTGAAGCTCAATGGAAAGTGCCACATGTCATGCTCTGAGGAAGTCTCTTTTTGCCATTGAAAAGTCCAAGAAAAATGTAAAGTGAGTAGAGGCCTCCACGTGTCTTCATGGCACAACTTCAAGATGGTGCCCAAAGTGGAGACCCTGAATGAGCGAGAGCTTGCCACGTGTCTTGTTCCACCAAACTGTACCAACTACACAAAAATTTGTCTAAGTCTAGGAAAAGTAGTGGAAGCCTCCATGTGTCCTCTTGGTGCTACTCCAAGGCCAAACCAAAAATTAGATCTTCAAATGAGCATTGTGCCTCCACGTGGACAAATTTTGAGTTAAGGCTTTCCATGAATTTTTTCTAAGTACCTAGTTGAGCAGTGCGTCCAACCAAAAGGTGCCACATCCCCTGTAGATGCAAGGATGTAAATTTGACCAGGAGAAACACCCGTCAAACCGTAAAATATAGAAAAATGACCTTTTGAGCTTGGGAATGAAATTTTATTCAAGGACAGAAAGTTTAGAAATGTTACAAGGCTCAAATACATTCTTCAGGACACATCAATTCATTCTTCTTCAAGTATCTAGGATAGAAACATCAAGGAAAACAAATCCTGACTGTGGGAAATAGAGAGAATGGGAAAACATGAGTTTTGAAGGAATAGAGCATGGGAGACTCAAAATACAGACCCTTCCAGGAGGAACAAAGAAACAAGGAGACAAACATGGACCCATACATGATCTTCGACCCAGGAGCTGACTAAAAATAACAACAAAGACTAACCAAGCACAACACGGGGAAGGAGAAAATGACAGAGGTCGTAAATCAATAAATTTTCAAAGGCACAAATGGGGTGAGACTATTTTGAGCACCAACATTGGCTCCGACTCGGGGATGGGCACTCCACCATGTGAGTGTCACAAGAAAAAAGTAGACCAAGTGCCAAAATATCCATTCAGTAGTGGAGTCATCTTTGTAGGGAAGAGAAACAAAGCCATCTCCAAAAATGAACAGAGAAACCCAAAGAAAATAGGTCACCAGGACCGAATGAGAAAAAAACACAAAAATAGGAAACAAACAACCAACTATACACTATACAAAAGATGTTTACCTTGATTCAGGGGAACCGATCTAAGAAATATTTTAAATTCGTACCATTAACGGGTAGTTCAAGAAATTTACCATCCAAATCCTTTAAGAAGAAGGTGTGTTCACCAATTCTAATGTTGATGGAGTAAGGGCCCATCCATAATGAGTCAAATTTTCCATGTTTTCCCTTATCTTCATGCCTGTTATTGCATAGTAGCACAACATCTCCAATATTGAAAGCTCTTGGAGTAACCTTCTTGTCAAACAATTTCTTCAACTTTTCTTTGAACTTTATATTCCTCTGGTGGGATTGCCTCCTCTCTTCATCAAGCTCAACAATCTTGTTAATACGAGTGTCATAAGGACTCACCTTATGATCCTCCGGTAGTTGAATGAACTGATAGGAAAATAGTTGCATATGAATGGGTAGATTAGTGTTTAATATGTGTTTAGTGTTTAATCATAAAATTTTAAGCCTAGGGTCTAATATGTCATTTCTATCAATAGGTAAAGGAGCTTAGTGTTTGATAATAATTTTCTTTAGTAGGAACGATGTTAACTACGAGTTGAAAACCATGTATCTCATGGGAGCTACATACTAAGGCTAACGATCCAAAGCGTAAAGATAATGTTTATAACGATAAGAGGTAAATGTAAAATCCTAGTGGTTGCTCAGCTATACCATGATTTGTTATTTTATGATTATTTTCAAAATAAGAAACTTTTAAAGCCTATGGTCTAATATGTCATTTTTGTCAATAAGTAAAGGATCTTAGCTGATCACTACGTATTGTATTTCATAGTAAACAATGTAAAATATGAGTTTAAAACCATGTCTCTTATCATAACTACATATTACAACTAACGGTCTAAAACGTGTAAAGATAGTGTTTGTAATGAGAAGTGGTGAAGGTAGGAGCCTAGCGACAAGTAACCTATACCAGGATTTTTTATTTGATGGCTATTTTCAAAAATAAGAAAATTTTGAGTCTATGGGAAACACATAATACGTCTCAATCCATTTATAGGCTATGTAATGCAAGGCCTTTATCTCTACAACATATATCCTAGAAAATATGGTATAATTAAAATAAATGGATGACATTATCATTCAAAAAGCATACACATAGTGTTGAAATAAGAAGCAATTGATCCTAGCGGTTGTTAGATCATTCCATTCAATACATACAGAAGTTTAGCAGTCACTAAGCATTTTCTCTCCTATAAATAGATGTTAATTATATGTTACAAATAATACGTCTTATCGATTACTACATAAGTCATGATCCTTCTTAAGGGTTTTTAGTGTAGTACTCGATCCACCAAGGATGACACAAACAATATGTTACAATTGGATTAAATGAAAACAATGTAGCGACCCAAAGCTATAAATATAGTATTTATAATGAATGAAATTAATGGGGGAGACTAGAGACCGCTAAACTAGAGAGCGATATTTTATTTTATTGTTATTTTCAAATTATGATACTATTGATCTTAGTGTCTACTATGCCATTACTTTTGATAAGGAAAAAATTCTTAGCGTTCGCTAATAATTTTATCCCATAAGATCTGATGTGAATTATGTGTTTAAAAAATATACCTTATGGAAACTACGTAAGGTTGGATCCCTCTATATGGTATTCAATACAACTGTTGCCCCTGTAGGTACATTCTAACCAACGTGATTCAATTCTAATCAATGTAAAAAATAACAATCCAAATCTATACGATAGTTTTTATAATGAGTTGTAATGGTAGGATACTCATGGTTTTTCACCTAGGTCACGATTTATTATTTTATTACAATTTTTCAAAATAAGAAACTATTGAAATTAGTGTTTGATGTCCTATTATTTTTATTAAGTAATGAAACAAAGCGTTAGGTAAAAAAATCCCCATATGAAACATTATGAATTATATGTTACAAAAATATATTTTATGGACAATGCATATGGCTTGTTCCCTATCGAGGATTTGTAGAGTAGAACTTGTTTCTACCATGGATAGTCTATCAAATATGATACAATTATAATCAATGAAAATCACTAGTGATAAAAAAGTGTACAGATAGTGATTACAATGACAAGATGAAATTGTAGGACCCTAGCTTCCAGTAATCTAGGTTGTTATTTGTTATTTTATTGCTATTATAAAATTCTTAGTGCTTTTTACCCTGAATCTATACAACATATAAGAAAGTAAATATTTTCTTCCTAAGAATACTTGCACTATAAATGCATTAACATAAGTTCAAACAATTTGGAATAAATTTCTTTAATTAGTATTATAAATATAACTTATTGTTAGAGTGTTGGTGCTCAAAATATACTTGCCCGTTTGTGCCTTTGAAAATTATTGATTCACGACCTCTGTCATTTTATCCTTCCCCAATGTTGTGCTTGGTCAGTCTTTGTTGTTATTTTTAGTCACATCCTAGGTCGAAGATCATGTATGGGTCCATGTTTGTTTCCCGTTTCTTTGTTCCTCCCGAATGGTCTATATTTTGAGTCTCATGTGCTCTATTCCTTCAAAACTCACATTTTCCATTCTCTTTATTTCCCACATATAGGATTTATGGTCCTTGACGTTTCTATCCTAGATACTTGAAGAAGAATGAATTAATGTGTCCACTGAAGAACATATTTGAGCGTTGTAACATTTCTAAACTTTACGTCCTTAAAGAAAATTTCGTTCCCGTGGCTCAAAAGTCATTTTTCTATATTTTACGGTTTGATGGGTGTTTCTCCTGGTAAAATTTGCATCCTTGGATATAGAAGGGACGTGGAACATTCTGGTTGGATGCGGCTTAGCTAGGTACTTAGAAAAATTCATGGAAAGCCTTAACTCAAAATTTGTCCACATGGAGGCACAATGCTCATTTGAAGATCTATTCTTTCATTTGGCCTTGGAGTAGCATTGGGAGCACACATGGAGGCTTCCACTACTTTTCCCAAACTTAGAGAAATTTTAGTGTAGTTGGTATAGTTTGGTAGAACAAGACACGTGGTGAGCTCTTGCTCATTAAGGGTCTCCACTTTTGGCACCATCATGAAGTTGTGCCATGAAGACATGTGGAGGCCTCCACTCACTTTACATTTTTCTTGGAATTTTTAACAGCCAAAGGAGACTACATCGGAGCATGACACATGGTGCTTTCCGTTGAGCTTCAAATATTCAGAAACCTTTCCGGAACATGACAAGTGGCGAGCTCACACTCGTTCGGTGTATCAAATTTTTGAGACCATCTCAAGGAGCACCATGATGACACGTGGTCGTTTGAAAATTAAAAGAGGTGAGGAGGTGTATCTTGTCATCACCAATCCGGCACTATGATAATTCTTCACCGGAAATCCTCGTCTTATGATTATTTACTAATGCACAACCTTTAGTTTGGTGGATGTAATTTGGAAACAAAACAACAACATAACACAAGAATACCATCGACTATGATAAGATGGAATGATGACAAATCTGAAATATCAAAGTAAATAATAATATTAACATGAAATTGTTACAATCTCACCCATGAGGTACTTCAACAAGACTATGGGAGAAACTTTACAATTACGCCTCTTGATGGATTCTTGAACACACCTTTAAGCGATGGCTTCCTTTGCACACTTCCTACAATATTTCTCACTACTTCCTTCTATGCTAAATGAGGGGGGTGGCCTCTCTATTTATAGAACTTCCAAGCTTATCCATCTTATCTCTAAGATAGGATAAGAAATCCACTTTGACGAATCATATTCCATACCTTAACTCTTATCTGTACATGTAAGCTTATCTTTTAAGATAAGATAAACCTTATCATTTTACATGGGTTCCACATTTTTAGACTTTTTACAAATAAAATACACAAAATATTTATGACCTCACTCCTTGTCCTTATTACCAATATAATATTTCTAATTCCTAATCATGTAGACCCTACTTCTCTACTTACCCAAACTTTGACATTTTAACATTACCGGACCACTTACGACAAATATTTACTTTTTACCACAACATTCCTATTGTACTTTGACTGTTACCGTATTCCACATTATTGGCGGACACCAATCTTGTGGCGCCCGTTATCTTCTATCAGACGCTACTACTAATTATACTTAACAACATCCTATTCCTAATACATACATTAATGAAATAGAAATTATGGAGGAAAATTTTAGTGTCGACATCTTCCCCCTTCCTAGCTTCTACTCCGTCCTCGGAGTAGACTATTCTGGTGCTTGGAAAATCTTCAACTTGTCATGGTTGACCCATTTCGTAATGGGAGTGCCATCCAATTCCTCTAGTCGGTACGTACCATTTTCATGCACAACTGCTATTTTGTAGGGCCCCATCCATTTTGGAAGAAATTTTCTCTGTCTTCTTTTTTGTATCTGGAATCATATACTAGAACCAAGTCATTCACATGAAATGGAGACCAATGGATCTTTTGATCAAAGTATTCCTTCTGCTTCATTTTCTTCTTATGGCTTGTATCCTTTGCTATTTCCCTCCTTTCCTCCAGCAAATGAAGATGTACCAACCTTTCTTTTCTTGAATCACTTTCATCCCTCCTTTCATTTTTCATAACTCTCACGGTGGGAATATCAAACTCAATAGGAAGAAGCTGGATCAATGCCATATGCCAACTGAAATGGGGAGTATCCTGTTGCATTGACTTTGATGTTGCCCTATATGCCCATAATCTTTGGATGAATCCTTTTATCCCATTTATGTACTGTAAGGCTGCATCTTTTGCTAGAATTTGACACAATACAAAATTTGTTCGTTCCACTTTGTCCATTTTTGCTTGGCTTGTATGTTGTTGACTTCCCGTGCTTAATGGAAAACTTATTGACTAGGGCTTCTACCACCTCATTAATGAAGTGGCTTCCTTGATCATTACAATTTCTAATGGACAACCAAATCTGGTGACATGCGTTCATACATGAACCTTGCCACTTCATCCATGGAAGTTGTTTTTGATGGCCTAGCTTCAACCCACTTGGTTAAATAATCTCCTGCAACTACAATATACTTATTTTGGCGTGATGTAGTTGGAAGTGGACCTACAATGTCTATTCCCCACTTTTCAAAGGGACCAAGGGGAAGAATAGGACATAATGGAGCTGATGAAGTCTTACGGTTACCATGTGTTTGAAAAATATCACATGTCTTACAATAATTATAACAATCTTTAAAAAGAGTGGGCGGTGATAACTTTGCATCCAAGATCCTTCTTGCTGTAAGTTGTCCAGAGAAGTGCCCTCCACATGTACCATTGTGGAATTCTTCTAGCAGCTCCTTTCCTTGATCACGTCCAACTGCCCTCTTGTACTATCCATCAGGTCCTATTTGAAATAATGCTCCATGCAGAATAGAATATGGACGACTGGCTTGAGTAATCTTTCTCTTAGTCTTTGCATTGGCACCATCAGGAAACTTGAATTCATTCAGATAATTCCAAATATCTATGTATTCACTAGGGATTGTGTCAAGGGATAACAATCTGCATCGGAAAATCATCATCATCACAAGATGATCCTAAACCATCATAGGCTCGAGAGAGTGCATCTGCATTGACATGCTTCTTTCCTGGCCTATCTATAATATCAAATTCAAATTCTTGTAGCAAAATTATCCATCTTGCTATCCTCCTTGATGGGTTAGGCTTATTGACAATATATTTCAGAGCCTGATGATCTGTTACAACTATAAATTTCTGCCCTAGCAAGTAATTTCTAAACTTCTTTACAACAAAAATGATAGCCAGAGCCTCTTTTTTCATTACGGTATAATTTACCTTAACTTTGCACATTTGTATGCTCCCAAAGTAAATTGGATGTTCATTCCCATTTTCATCCTTTTGGCTCAAAGTACTTCCTAGTGCTGCATCTGAGGCATCAGTGTATACAATGAATGGCTTGCCCCAATCTAGATTCTTCAAAACAGGTGAAAACACTAGGGCTTCCTTCAGTTGTCCAAAAGCTTCATGCGCCTTATTTCCTAGTTCATAAGTAACATCCTTCTTCAAGAACTGGGTTAGTGGCTATGCAATCTTTGAGAAATTCTTGATGAACCTTCTATAGTAACCCACATGGCCTAAAAATGATCTCAACTTACTTCTATTAATAGGAAATGGTAAATCTTTAATTTTTTGAAACTTTATCAAGATCAATACCAATACCATCTCTGGATACAACATGCCCTTACAAAACACCTTTAGAACATCCAAAGACACACTTTGTAGGATTTAGTGAGGCTTGTGCTTCATCTAACCTTTGAAATGCTATCTCCATTTGGTGCAGGTGGTCCAACTTGCTCCCATAGATGTAAAAATCATCCGAAATACTCGATGAAGGACCCAATGTAGGGTTCGAACACCCTATTCATCAAATGCTTTGGAATGTTCTTTGGAGCATTACACAACCCAAAAGGAATAACTCTATAAGCAAGCGTTCCCCAAGGAGTGGTGAGCGTGGTCTTGGTGATCTTTCTTTTCTATACAAACTTGGTTATAGCATTATATATCCATCAACAAAACTATAACACTCCTGGCCAGCTACTTTGTCCAAGATCTGATCTGAAAATGGAAGAGGGTAATGATCCTTCTTTGTTGCCTTATTGAGATTCTGAAATCAACACAAATGCGTAGCTTCACATTCTTTTTTTATTGAGATCACAATGGGAGAAACCCATTCGAATTCTCCACAAGCAAATATGAATCCTACATCAAGTAACTTATCTATTTCTTCTTTTACGGTCTTGGAAAAATTAGGATTCATTCTATATGACATTTACTTTATGGGCTTAGCACCATCTACCAGACTCAATACAATGTTCTACCCAACTTACTTGACGGAGTTCCTTGTAATCAAAAATGAATAGGTGTATGTACCTTGAAAGATCTGGAGGTAGGATTCCTTCTCACTCTCCATCACAAAGATCACCAATCTTTATTTGTTAGAGACGATCATCAACTTCTTCTTGAGATAATTTTATGGGTCATGAGTTGGTGTGACTAGAAGGATATCCATGACTGAAACATCCACCTCGCTTTCTTCATCTTCGATGTCCACTTCACTAGTACTAGAGTAATCGAGAGGATGTCCAATCATCGGTTTCATCACTTGAATCCACGGAGTTACGCCTTATGATGTCGAGGATCACATTTATCTTTACCCTCTCTCTACCACGTCCAAGTGTCATGAAACCTTCATTCCAGGTAGTTTCTTGCATGAACTCTCCTTAGCCATGGTCTTCCCAGTAGCATTGGAGTGCACGCACAAAGTACCATTTTCATCACTGAAAGTCTACCAAACATACAACACCCATAACAGATATTGCCACATTTGAAACTACACCTTCTGGTTTAGTTTTTCCCTTATTTAATGACCTTAACATAAGTGTTGAAGGGCGATCAATTTTTAAACCCAACATATTCATTACAGACTCGGTCATTACATTAACTGCAGCACCTCCATCAACTAAGACATCATGAATTGAAATACCATTACATAATACCTCAGCTTGTGGAGCATAGGGATCTACCTCTGCCTCCAAAATAGGGACCTCAACCTCCTTCCTTCTTCGAGAATTGAGTCCACCTCGCAACTCCCGCCTCTTCTCAGAAGACATAGCCAAGAGTTGACCATATGTAATATTTGCAGGCCTTTTGGACAGATCTTCCAAGATGGAGTATGGTCCTTGCCCCTGTGAAATCAGAAAATCCTGCACACCCAACTTTCTTCTCCTATGTTTCTTACTAGTTTCTCCTTTCATCTTCTTAGGATCAGTTCCATCTTGATTATCTTTTTCTTTCTTTCTTTTTGTTACAAACACATCTACTTCATTATTTCTACTCTTATCTACTACATCAAGAATTCACGGTGCTTTTCCTTTATCATTATCTCTCGTACCCGGATGTAGAAGCTCTATCTGGACAATTATACTTATAATGACCCTTTTATAACAACCATAACAAACAACTTCGAGAAATATTTCTTTTTGGAACTCTATCTCCTCCCGAGAACTAAATTCCTTTCCTTGAAGAAGATTAATAGTTAAGCGACCCATCTTTTTGAGCGATCTTCATACTCGGTAGTTGTACTAGGAGAAATATTTGTGCTCACCGGGAGTGGTTGTGGATTCTAGACCAAAGGTCTTAGGTGTAGGCTCTACTTTAACAACAATTTCTTTGGGCTCCTCTTCCATGCTTTCTTCTTGCCTTCTTGCAATCTCCTTTGCTTGTTCAATGGTAGCTGGGCGGTCATACTTCACTCGTTGTCTGATCTCTGGCTTCATCCCAAGAATGAGGTGCTTACAGAGGAGATTATCCACGCCATTCATCAACCCATCCGCTAGTCCTTCCTTCCGGATCTGGGCATCGAGCTTCCTCCTTAGCTCTAGAACACGAGCATGATAATCCCTTATCTTCTCCTTCTCTCCTTGGGTTAGCTTTGTGATATCAATCATGAGATCTGCATATCTCTGTTGTTCACCAAATTCTTCAAGAAATCTTTCAGTTAATAAATCCCATGAATTTTTCACATTATCACCTAGTGTTTCAAACCACCTAAGTGCTTTGGACCATCCAAAAAGGTAGGAAAAATTCAGTCCATTGTTCCTTCTTATAAGGCCATTACAAAGACAAGATCGCTTAAACTCTTGAATGAAATAAGAAGCATCTTCATTAGATTGAGCTAAAAAAACAGGAATCTTTCCCATTTTCAAAAGTAACCACCGTGAAATACCACCCCACAAGTACAATCAACAAGACTTATGTGCACAAATAATTGGAATCACTATACTAGAAAGTGACTTTACACCTTTCTACAATAAAATAGAAATGACCATGGTAAACTATGGTAAAACTTGACTTACTGCGGTAAAAACTGACTTTACTGATGGTAAACACTATTCACGGTAAAAGTGAAGTTACTGCGGTAAATACTATTCACGGTAAAAAGTGACTTTCTTTGCATTAAATACTATTCCAAAAATGACTTTGCCATGGTAACTACTATGCCTGAGTAAAAACAAGGTTACCCTCCAATTGATTTTTGACTAAGTGGGAATATCTCTCCAAAAAATCCACCAACGAGGAATGGTCCTGCAACGGAACCAAAATGTCATCACCAATCCGGCACTATGATAATTCTTCACCGGGAACTCCTCGTCTTTATGATTATTTACTAATGCACATGACCTTTAGTTTGGTGGATGTAATCTGAAACAAAACAACAACATAACACAAGAATACCATCGACTATGATAAGATGGAATGATGACAAATCTGAAATATCAAAGTAAATAATAATATTAACATGAAATTGTTACAATCTCACCCATGAGGTACTTCAACAAGACTATGGGAGAAACTTTACAATTACACCTCTTGATGGCTTCTTGACACACCTTTAACTGATGGCTTCCTTTGCACACTTCCTACAATATTTCTCACTACTTCCTTTCTATGCTAAATGAGGGGGGTGGCCTCTCTATTTATAGAACTTCCAGGCTTATCCATCTTATCTCTAAGATAGGATAAGAAATCCACTCTGACGAATCATATTCCATACCTTAACTCTTATTTGTACATGTAAGCTTATCTTTTAAGATAAGATAAACCTTATCATTTTACATGGGTTCCACATTTTTAGACTTTTTACAAATAAAATACACAAAATATTTATGACCTCACTCCTTGTCCTTATTACCAATATAATATTTCTAATTCCTAATCATGTAGACCCTACTTCTCTACTTACCCAAACTTTGACATTTTAACATTACCGGACCACTTACGACAAATATTTACTTTTTACCACAACATTCCTATTGTACTTTGGTTACCATATTCCACATTATTGGCGGCACCGTCTTGTGGCGCCGTTATCTTCTATCAGACGCTACTACTAATTATACTTAACAACATCCTATTCCTAATACATACATTAATGAAATAGAAATTATGGAGGAAAATTTTAGTGTCGACAGTACCATCGAGGTAACTTGGATTTTGGGCCCTTAAGGATTAAAATCTCAAACTATCCCTCAACACCGATGAGGGAAATAGTTAATTCTTTACCCTAGTCAACGCCGGAGGTGCGAACTCTTGAGGGAAATTTGAAAAAATTCCCTTTGGGAGAAAAGAGTCAAAAGTAAAAAAGGAAGCGCGGCCCCGCTCGAATCATATTTGGACATGTGTCAGTCTCATATCCCGAGGGAAGAGGTGTGGAGCAAAATGGAATATTTTTCCATTTTTCCAAAAAATTGTAAAAAAATTAAAGGAAGCCCCCAAGTTTGTTTTTAAGTTTGAATCTTCCATGTGGACAGCCAAAATTCAAAGTAAAGATCAACGGCAGCTGAGAGTCTGAAATCTAATTTTCCCCCCATTTTTCTAAAACACGTATGGAAGTGTGAGTCTCCATGATTTCTTGGTCTTTTCTACATGCCAAACAAAGAGGGGAGTTAATTTTGATATCTAAGTTTGGTGGGAAGATCTGGAAAGACGTATTTCATCATTAAAATGGTTTGAATTTCATGCTCAATGAGATTTTCTTTTTTTCTTCTCCCAAGCATGCAAGGAGCTAGATTTGATAGATTAGGGGCAGAAGTGGTTGGAAAATTGAAGAAAGAGTGATCTACCAAAGGAAAGAGTTGAAAGTGGGAGATATTCGATGAAATCTCCCTCGAGCACCTGAGACTTTTTGCAGATTTGATTATGAGAATCATGAAAGAATCATGGCGAGCACTGGTGCATTTAAGGTTTTTGTCTTTTGGGGAGAAAGGGGATCTGTTGTAAAGGTTATAAATGGCACAAATTTTTCGTGAAAATGGTTGGAAGTTGGAGGTGAGAGTGTTAGAGGTCAAAGAAAATTCCCAAGAGGAAAATTTGACTAAGCTTGTCTTTTGAGAATCCATCTGAGAAACTAGGTTATCTCTTTTTGTATTAAGTTTTATTGTGTCAAGGTGGTTGCAAGTGTACAACCATTGAAAAGCTCTGAGATTGTTCTATGAAACTTTCCCTTGCAAATAGATTTAATCAAATTTGAGTTTTTGTGTTGTCTTGAGCAAAATGTGTTGGTTTTATTTCTGAATGTATGAAAATAATTTGTCTTGTTTCTATTGCAATCTTGTATTAAAATCTGACCCAATCACATAGGCCTCAATACTTTTGACAGTATAGTGGCATCTGAATTCCGTTTCTCAGAAAGAGCTTTCATTTGGGATTGGAATAAACGATTTAAAATCACTTTTCTTTCATCGTATACGAGAGATTATCTGTAAGCCTCTATGTGTAACTTAGGTATGATTTTCCTTAGATCTTGATGCTTTGTTGGATTTTCAAACTCGAGCCTTCTTGATAGATTCTCGGAGATTGTGTGAAAGAGTGTTGATCTAGGCCTCCATTAAAGCACATATTCTCATTTGAAGAAACATTCTAGCTATTTTGTTGGTTTAGCCTCCCATTATGTAAGATTCCTCAAGGATCTAGTGAATCAAGTTCACCCTACCCCACCTCCCACCAAAAATTCATTCAAAAACAACTAATCCTACCTGTACCACCCCTGTTTGTCCTGTGTGCACACAAATGCATAATCTTTGTTACCAAAACATGCGGAAGCAATCAGGGTCTCAAATGTCTTCATTAACCTTTGCCTTGTTACGTTAATATATCCTTGATCTAGAAGTGACAACTCGTGAGAGTCATATCTGGTGTGTTGATCATAGTTTCCCAAGGTACTCTCTATAAAACCCATGCAAAAGAAGGATTTATCATTGTTCTTCAACAGAGGTTACAAAATAGGTTCTCTTACCTTGGTTGAAAGGCACAACCTAAAATAGTTAGGATCATATCACGTCCTTTTAAGGTGCTATGCATCCCTCCACAAATATAAGTAAGAAAGGGACGATTAGATTCCTCCCGGTTACAAAATGACATATATTCATGATTTAGCCGCCTATAAGGTCCCTGTTGAATCTGTGTTGCTTTCTTGCTTGAAAAGGAGAAAAAAATTGGATACCAACACTTGTGTCGCCATTGTTGGGGACTGTTTAATGTTGCTAAGACTAATTTTCTGATTCATTTTCTAGTTCATATATATTTATCCCGTCAACACACTAGTGGCAGCATTTGTTGTCGGACTATTTTAAATTCTTGAGAATAATTTGCTGATTCATTTGCTATCTCTTATATATTTGGCCCATCAAAGTACTAGTGGCACCGTCGGTGACTATTTTAAGTTGTTGAGACTAATTTTTGATTCATTTGCAAGTTCATATATATTTGGCCCGTCAACACACTAGTGGTGCCATTTAAAGGATTGTTTTACATTCTTTGAGACTAATTTGCTGATTAATTTGCTAGTTCATATATATTTGGCCCATCAACGCGCTAGTGGCACCGTTGCGAGGACATTGTGATTGCAATTCATTTTCAGACCCTGCTAAACATTTCTTGTATGCTCTAAAGTGCCAGAAATCTATTTTAAATATTATCCTGTGTTCGGTCCTACATGAAGTTTCAAGTTACAAGTGTTGTATGAAAATTTTCCAGTCTCTACAAGTTTTTCTTGGTATTCACTGATAAATCTTGGTAAAGCAAGGTCAGATCTTTCATCTTCGGTTTATAAGTCTTTGACAGAGCATATTTTAGTGCATTTACCAAAATAAGGTGAAATCTTTAGTGGCGACTCCCTATTGATTTGATTTTGATAAGGACCAATGTCTTAAAACTCTGTTAAAGTCGATTTATTACTAATAGTTACAAAAGTGGAAGGAAGAAGATCTTTCTTTCTTTAGGGATCTGCTTTAGGACATTGCTTCCGAGAGCTAGGAAAAGCAAAATCGAGAAGGAAGAAAAGCTTGGAGGGTTGTTGGAGGTCAGCAGATAAGAAGAGGGATCTCCATTGATGAAAGTGATCATCCTATCATTGAAGACTTCCATTCAAATGACTCGACTCGGTAGTCTCTTTGTGGAATTGAACTCTCTAGGTGGAGAGGTGCCTTCATTTGATTTTGAAAGGTTTACTTCACACTTTGCACTGTCTTTTTTGAGGTTAATAGAGATTTCCAAGAGACAAGGCCTTTCGGGGGTCTCCATTTTGAAAATTATACTCCTGTGTTCCAAGGTCCATCGTCCCCTTGTCATTTTTCACCCCTACTGAGATTACCGCCTCGAATCAATATGGCTCAACCCAGGACCTCAATTTTTGTAAACACCTTTGGACCTATAAATTTTGTGGGAATGGCTGGATATCCAAATGTAGTGCCTCAAGATGTAAGGAACAAAATGCCAAAGTTCCAAGGAAACAATACTATAATTGGTGACTAGCATCTGAAAGCTCTTTCTCAATATGATGGAAGAATTTGAGATTGAGCATGAGGATGTATACATCAAATTGTTTGTCCACACTTTAGAGGAGGATGAAAGGGACTAGTATAAAGCATTACTAGATAACTCTATTGATTCTTGGGCTGAAATGAACAATGCATTTAGATTACAATATGGTGATAGGACTAACCCTAGGTTTCTTCTATCAGAGTTTGAAAACATCAAGAAGAACCCCAATGAGTTAGTACATGACTTCAATACAAGGTTTAATAAAACTTTGAGGAGATTTCCTATTAGGATAAGGCCATGTGATGAGTCATGTTTGATCAAATACACTGATGCATTTGATAAAAAGGTTACATATTACTTAAGAGACAAGAACCCCACAAATTTGAGGTAGGCCTTCACCATGGCTTTGCAAATAGAGAACAACATCAAGGTAATTGGGAAGCCTCCAAAGAGGGAAGGTGTAAAGCTGGTTAACCCAGAAAAACCCCAAACAAGCAAGGCTACTAATTTGGAAGAAGTTGTGAAGAATTTGGCAGGGGCTGTCAAGGAGATATCCTACAAGCTATCTCGGCGAGAGAAAGGAGTTGGGCGAGTTCAAAAGTAAAACACGAGCAACAAGGCCAAGATAGATTTACAAATTGTAAAATAACGCGTGAGAGAGGCAAAGGCCTATTTAATTTGGAAATAGGCAACCCCAAGGCAAAGAAAACATAATGGTGCACGATCCTTTGGCTGCTTAGACTTATTGTGGTAGAAGAAACAAATGTCATTGATTGGTGTGACAGATGTTTCATGCCTCATGCTCCTTATCAAGAAGTTCAACAAGAAGAAGAGGAAGCTGATGATAATGATGGTGATGTTTGTAGGATGGGTTGTTCCACTAGCTCATAAAAAGGGGCAACTTGATTGATGTGATAAGTTCCCAGGACTCGCCACCTTTTAGGATTGCATTCATAGGTACCTATTCTTTCTCTCTCTCAAACTTTAGAAGTAGATATTGTACAATCTTTTTAATTTCCAAATAATGAATTTGAATATTTAATGGCTTTAATGATAAAGAAGTATGATGGAGGAATACCATTTGAGGAAGGCAGGCGGTTGTTAATGAATGTTGTTGTGGCTCAAGAGAAGGAATATAACACAAAGTAAGGTTTTCAAAGGGGAGGCCTCAAGCCAAGCCAAAATATCCTTTACTTTCAAACATCCCCAAAAAGGCTCCTAAGAAAGATGCACTTGCTAAAATCCTTGTATAGGGGAGGGTATGAGTCTCGTTTGGAACTACGGGGATTTTAGCAAATGCATCTTTCTTAGGAGCCTCTTTAGGGATGTTTTAAAGTAAAGGATATTTCGGCTTGGCTTGAGGCCACGACGACCTTTGACAACCTTACTTCTTGCGTTATATTCCTTCTCTTGAGCCACAAGACAACATTCATTAACAACCGCTGTCTTCCTCGATGGGATTCCTCCATCATACTTCTTTATCATTAAAGCCCTTAAATATTCAAAGTCATTATTTGGAAATTCAAAAGCTTGCAATATCTACTTCTAAAGTATGAGAGAGAGAAAGAATAGGTACCCTATGAATGCAATCCTAAAAGGTGGCAGCGATCGACACTTATCACCTCGATTGAAGTCACCCTGTTATGAGCTAGTGGAACAACCCATCTTCGGTACATCACCATCATTATCATTAGCTTCCTCTTCTTCTTGTTGAACTTATTGATATGGACCATGAGGCATGAAACATCTGTCACACCAATCAATGACATTTATTTCTTCTGCCCGCGATAAGTCTAGCGGCCAAAGGATCGAGCATCATTATGTTTTCTTTGCAGACTTGAGGCTGCCTATTTTGAAATTCAACAAGTCCTTTACCTCGTCATTAGTTATTTTATGATTTGTAAATCTATCTTGGCCTTGTTTCTTGTGTTTTTCTTTTGAACTCGCTTGAACTCCTTTCTTAGCAGGGCTAGCTTGTAGGAGATCTCCTTAACAACCCCTACCAAAGTCTTCACAACTTCTTCCAAATCAGCAGCCTTACTTGTTTGGGGTTTTTCAGGTTAACCACACACCTTCCTCTTTGGAGGCTTCCCAATTACTTGATGTTTTTCTCTATTTGCGCGAGCCATGGTGAATGCCTACCGAAATTTGTGGTGTTCTTATCTCTTAAGTAATATGTAACCTTTTATCAAATGCATCATCGATATATTTGATCAAACATGACTCATCACATGGCCTTATCCTAATAGGAAATCTCCTTAAAGTTTTATTAAACCTTGTATTGAAGTCATGTACTAACTCATTGGGGTTCTTCTTGATGTTTTCAAACTCTGATAGAAGAAACCTAGGGTCAGTCCTATCACCATATTGTAATCTAAATGCATTGTTCATTTCAGCCCAAGAATCAATAGAGTTATCTGTAATGCTTTATACTAGTCCCTTGCATCCTCCTCTAAAGTGTGGGCGAACAATTTATGTATACATCCTCATGCTCAATCTCAAAGTCTTCCATCATATTGAGAAAGAGCTTCAAATGTTGGTCACCAGTTATAGTATTGTTTCCTTGGAACTTTGGCATTGATCACTTACATCTTGAGGCACTACATTTGGCTATCCACCATTCCCACAAAATTTATAGGTCCAAAGGTTTTATAACAAATTGAGGTCTAGGTTGAGCCATATTGATTCAACGAGGTGATCCTAGAGTGGTGAAAAGCAGGACAGGGGAAGAGGGACCTTGAACACAGGAGTATAATTATCAAAATGGAGACCCTCGAAAGGCCTTGTCTCTTGGAAATCTCTATCAACCTTAGAAAATACAGGTGCGAGTGTGAAGTAACCCTTTCAAAATCAAATGAAGGCCCTCTCCAGGCTCGAGAGTTAAATTCCACAAAGAGGCTACATGAGTCAAAGTCACTTGAATGGAAGTATTCAATGATAGGATGATCACTTTCATCAATGGAGATCCCTCTTCTTATCTACTCGACCTCCAACAACCCTCCGAGATTTTCTTCCTTCGATTTTGCTTTTCTAGCTCTGAAACAATGTCCTAGCAAGATCCCTAAGCAAAGAAAGATCTTCCTCCTTCCAAATTTGTAAATATTAGTAATAAATCTGACTTTGACAGAGTTTTAAGACACTAGTCCTTATCAAAATCAAATCAACAGGGAGTCACCACTAAAGATTTCCACCTTATATTTGCAAATGCACTAAAATATGCTCTGTCAGCACTTATAAACCGAAGATGAAAGATTTGACCTTCCTTTACTAAGATTTATAAGTGAATACTGCAAAAAAATTGTAGAGACTGGAAAAGTTGCATGCAATACTTGTAACTTGAAACTTCATGTAGGACCAAACACAAGATAATATTTAAAACATATTTCTGGCACTTTATAGCATACAAGAAACATTTTCTAGGTGCTGAAAATGAATTGCAATCACAATGTCCCTGGCAATGGCGCCACTAGCGTGTTGATGGGCCAAATATATGTGAACTAGCAAATGAATCAACAAATTAGTCTAGCAACTTAAAACAATCCCCTTTAAATGGCACCACTAGTGTGTTGGCGGGAAAATATATATGAACTTGCAAATGAATCAAAAATTAGTCTCAACAACTTAAAATAGTCCCCAACAACGGTGCCACTAGCATGTTGACGGGCGGATATATAAGAAATAGCAAATGAATCGAAAAATATTCTCGGTAACTTAAAACAATCCTAGCAATGGTGCCACTAGTGTGTTGACGGGTTAAATATATATGAACTCGAAAATGAATTAGAAAATTAGTCTCAAAGAACTTTAAACATCCCAAAACAAATGACGACACTAGTGTTGGTATCCAATTTTTTTCTCCTTTTCAAACCAGAGAAAGCAACATAGATTCAACGAGGGATCTTAGAGGCGGCTAAATCATGAATATATGTCATTTTGTAACGGAGGAGTAATCTAAGCTTGTCCTTTGTTACTTGGATTTTTGGAGAGATGGATAGCACCTTAAAAGGACGTGATGTGATCCTAACTATTTTAGGTTGTGCATTTCAACCAAGGTAAGAGAACCTATTTTGTAACCTTTGTTGAAGAACAATGATAAATCCTTCTTTTGCATGGGTTTTATAGAGAATACCTTGGGAAAATATGATCAACACACCAGATCTGACTCTCATGAGTTGTCACTTCTAGATCAAGGAGATATTTTCACAACAAGGAAAAGGTTAATGAAGACATTTGAGACCCGATTGCTTCGCATGTTTGGTAACAAGGATTATGCATTTTTGTGCACACAGGACAAACATGGGTGGTACAGGTAGGATTATTTGTTTTTGAATGAATTATTTGTGGGAGGTGGGGTAGGGTGAACTTGATTCACCATATCCTTGAGGAATCTTACATAACGGGAGGCTAAACCAACAAAATAGCTAGAATGTTTCTTCAACTGAGAATATGTGCTTCAATGGAGGCCCAAATCAACACCCTTTCACACAATCTTTGAGATTCTATCAAGAAGGCTCGAGTTAGAAAATCCAATAAAGCATCAAGATGTAAGGAAAATCATACCTAAGTTACACCCAGAGGCTTACTGGATAATCTTTGTATACGAGATGAAAGAAAAGTAATTTTAAATTGTTTATTCCAATCCCAAATGAAAGCTCTTCTGAGAAACGGAATTCCAGATGCCACTAAACTATCACAAGGATTGAGGCCTATGTGATTGGGTCAGATTTTAATACAAGATTGCAATAGAAACAAGAGAAACTACTTGCATACATTTAGAAATAAAACCAACACATTTTGCTCAAGACAACACAGAAAAACTCAAATTTGATTAAATCTATTAGTAGGGGAAAGTTTCATAGAACAATCTCAGATCTTTTCAATGGTTGTACACTTGTAACCACCCTGACACAATCAAAATTAATACAAAAAGAGATAACCTAGTTTCTCAGATGGATTCTCAAAAGACAAGCGTAGTCAAATTTTCCTATTGGGAATTTTCTTCGACCTCTAACACTCTCACCTCCAACTTCTAACCATTTGCAAAAAAAAATTGTGCCATTTATAACCTTTACAATAGAGCCCCTTTCTCCCCAAAAGAGAAAAACCTTAAATACAATAGTGCTCTCCATGATTCTTTCGTGATTCTCATAATAAAATCTGTAAAAAGTCTCAGGTGCTTGAGGGGACAAATTTCATCGAATATCTCCCACTTTCAACTCTTTCCTCTGGTAGATCACTCTTTCTTCAATTTTCCAACCAATTCCACCCCTAATCTATCAAATCTAGCTCATTGCATGCTTGGGAAAGAAAAAAGAAAATCTTATTGAGCATGAAAGTCGAACCATTTTAATGGTGAAATATGTCTTTGTAGATCTTCCCACAAAACTAAGATATCAAAATTAACTCCCCTCTCTATTTGGCATGTAGAAAAGACCAAGAAATCATGGATACTCGCACTTCCAGATGTGTTTCAGAAAAATGGGGAAAAATTAGATTTCAGACTCTTAGCTGCCATTGATCTTTACTTTGAATTTGGGCCGTCCACATGGAAGATTCAAACTTAAGAAACAGACTCGAGGGCTTCCTTTGACTTTTTTACAATTTTTGGAAAAATGGAAAAAAATTCCATTTTTCTCCGCACCTCTTCCCTCGGGATATGATCCTGACATGCATCCAAATATGATTCGGCAGGCCACGCTTCCTTATATACTTTTGACTCTTTTCTCTCAAAGGGAATTTTTTCAAATTTCCCTCGAGAGTCCATACCTCCGCCATTGACCGGGGTAAAGAATTGACTATTTCCCTCATCGGTGTTGAGGGCCATTTTGAGATTTTAATTCTTAAGGGCCAAAATCCAAGTTACCTCCGATGATATGCCTCCCCACCTCTTTGACTTTTGAAACAACCACGTGTCATCATGGCGCTCCTTGAGATGGTCCCAAAAATTTTATACCTAAACGAGCGTGAGCTCGCCACGTGTCGTGTTCCGGAAAGGTTTTCCTGAATACTTGAATCTCAATGGAAAACACCATGTGTCATGCTCTGAGGCAGTCTCCTTTGGCCGTTAAAAATTCCAAGAAAATGTAAAGTGAGTGGAGGCCTCCACATGTTTTCATGGCATAACTTCATGATGGTGCCAAAAGTGGAGACCCTGAATGAGCGAGAGCTCGCCATGTGTCTTGTTCCACCAAATTGTACCAAATACACTAAAATTTCTCTAAGTTTGGGAAAAGTAGTGGAATCCTCCATGTGTGCTCCCGATGCTACTCCAAGGCCAAACCAAAGAATAGATCTTCAAATGAGCATTGTGGCTCAACATGGAAAATTTTTTAGTTAAGGATTTCCATGAATTTTTTCTAAGTACCTAGCTGAGCCGTGTCCAACCAAAATATGCCACGTCCCTTATATATCCAAGGATGCAAATTTGACCGGAGAAACACCCGTTAAACCATAAAATACAGAAAAATGACCTTTTGAGCCTGGGAATGAAATTTTCTTCAAGGACAAAAAGTTTAGAAATGTTACAAGGCTCAAATACGTTCTTGAGACACATCAATTCATTCTTCTTCAAGTATCTAGGATAGAAACTTCAAGGACCATAAATCTTGTATCACGGGAAATAAAGAGAATGGGAAAATGTGAGTTTTGAAGGAATAGAGCACAGGAGACTCAAAATATAGACCATTCGGGAGAAAAAAAGAAATGAGGAGACAAACATGGACCCATACATGATCTTCGACTCAGGAGGTGACTAAAAAATAACAACAAAGACTAACCAAGCACAACACGGGAAAGGATAAAATGACAGAGGTCGTAAATCAATAAATTTTTAAAGGCACAAATAGGGTGAGAATGTTTTGAGCACCAACATTCGCAATAAGTTATATTTACAATACTAATTAAAGAAATTTATTCCAAATTGTTTGAAATTATGTTAATGCATTTAGAGTGCAAGTATTCTTAGGAAGAAAATATCTACTTTCTTATACGTTGTATATATTCGGGTAAAAAGAACTAAGAATTTTATAATAGCAATAAAATAACAAATAACAACCTAGATTACTAGAAGCTAGGGTCCTACATTTTCACCTTGTCATTGTAATCACTATCTCATGTACACTTTTTATCATTAGTGATTTTCATTGATTATAATTGCATCATATTTGATAGACTATCCATGGCGAGAAACAAGTGCTACTCTATAAATCCTCGATAGGAACAAACAATATGCATTGTCCATAAAATATATATTTTGTAACATATAATTCATAATGTTTCATATGGGGATTTTTTTACCTAACACTTTGTTTCATTACTTAATAAAAATAACGGGACATCAAACACTAGTTTCAACAGCTTATTTTGAAAAATTGTAATAAAATAATAAATCGTGACCTAGGTGAGAAACCGTGAGGATCCTACCATTACAGTCATTATAAAAACTATTTGTATAACTTTGGATTGTTATTGTTTTACATTGGTTAGAATTGAATCACGTTTGTTAGAATGTACCTGTAGAGAAGCGAGCAACGGTTGTCTTGGATACCATATAGAGGGATCCAACCATACGTAGTTTCAATAAGGTATATTTTTTTAAACACATAATTCACATCGATCTTATGGGATAAAATTATTAGTGAATGCTAATCATTTTTTCCTTATCAAAAGTAATGGCATAGTAGACACTAGGATCAATAGTTTCATAATTTGAAAATAACGATAAAATAAAATATCATGCTCTAGTTTAGCGGTCGCTAGGCTCCCCATTACTTCCATTCATTATAAATACTATATGTATAGCTTTGGGTCACTACTGTGTTTTCATTTATTCTAATTGTAACATATTGTTTGTGTCATCCTTAGTAGATCCAAGTGCTACACTACAAACCCTCAAGAAGGATCATGACTTATGTAGTACTCACAAGATGTATTGTTTGTAACATATAATTCACATCTATTTATATGAGAGAAAATGCTTAGTGACTACTAAAATTCTATATGTATTGAATGGAATGACCTAACGACCGCTAGGATCAATTGTTTCTTATTTCAACACTATGTGTATGCTTTTGAATGATAATGTTATCCATTTATTTTAATTATACCATATTTTCTAGGATATACGTTGCAGAGATAAAGTCATCCATTACATAGCCTATAAATGGATTGAGACGTATTATGTGTTTCCCATAGACTCAAAATTTCTTATTTTTTAAAATAGCCATCAAATAAAAAATCTTGGTATAGGTTACTTGTCTCTGGATCCTACCTTTACCACTTCTCATTACAAACAATATCTTTATAGTTTTAGACTATTAGTCGTAAGTAATATGTAGTTCGATAAGAGACATGGTTTTAAACTCATATTTTACATTGTTTACTATGAAATACAATACTTAGTAACTTCTTAAGATCCTTTACTTATTGAAAAAAATGACATATTAGACCATAGGCTCTAAAAGTTTCTTATTTTGAAAATAATCATAAAATAACAAATCATGGTATAGGTGAGCAACCGCTAGGATTGTACCTTTACCTCTTATCGTTATAAACATTATCTTTACTTTGTTTTGGATTATTAGCCTTAGTATGTAGCTCCCATGAGATACATGGTTTTCAACTCATAGTTAACACGATTCCCTACCAAAGAAAAAAATATTAGCGAACACTAAGCTCCTTTACTTATTGATAGAAATGACATATTAGACCCTAGGCTTAAAATTTTATGATTTCAAAAATATCCATAAAATAGAAAATCATGGTATAGCTTACCAAATTGGTATGCTCATACCCTTACCTCTTCTCATTATAAACACTATCTTTACAATTTTGGATTGCTATCCATAATATGTAGTTCTCATTAGATACATGGTTTTAAAATCATATTTTACATTGTTTACTATAAAATAAAATTATTAACAAGCTGCTAAGCTCCTTTACTTATTGAAAAAAATGAAATATCAAACCCCTAGGCTTAAAATTTTCTTATTTTAAAAATATCCATAAAATAAAAAATGATGGTAAAACTTAGCAACGAGTAGGCTCATACCTTTACCTCTTCTCATTACAAAAATATGTTTATATTTTTGTATCTCTAGCCTTAGTAATTAGTTCCCATGAGATACATGGTTTTCAACTCATACTTCACATTTTTTCCTATCAAAGAAAAATCTTAGGGACTACTAATATCCTTTACTTATTGACAAAAATGACATATCAGACCCTAGGCTTAAAATTTTCTTATTTTTAAAATATCCATAAAATAAAAAATCATGGTATATCTTAGTGGCTGCTAGGCTCATACCTTTACCTCTTCTCATTATAAACACTATCTTTATAGTTTTGGATCGCTAGCCTTAATATGTAGTTCCCATGAGATACATGGTTTTCAACTCATACTTCACATCGTTTCCTATCAAATATAATGGTTGCCACCCTTCAAGCTCCTTTACTTATTTATAGATATGACATATCGAACCTAGGCTGAAAAGTTTCTTATTTTGAAAATATCCATAAAATAACAAATCATTGTTTAGCTTAAGATTTGTTAGATCCTACCTTCACCTCTTCTCATTATAAAAATTATCTTTATATTTGTGGATCGTTAGCCTTTGTATGTAGTTTCCATAAGATACATGGTTTTTCAACACATATTTCACATTGTTTCCTAATAAAGAAAATTCTTAGTGCCCACTAAGCTCCTTTACTTATAGACATAAATGACATATCAGACCCTAGGTTCAAATTTTTTTATTTTGAAAATAGCTATACAATAACACTATCATATAGTCTTGGATCACTAACCTTATTATGTATCCCAAACAACTTGTTGAAACTTGTCACTTGACACATTTTAATTGGAAATTTATTTAAATTAGTGCACACTATATCTAACAATGTAGAAATTGATATTGATAAAGAATGGAATTTAAATATTATTCTAATAAACTTGAAAACTATTATTATATATAATACTTGAAAACTATGTTTATGATATATATATATATATATATATATATATATATATATATATATATTTTATTATATATATTTTTACTATGCTTGTTTTAATATATATTATATAATATATTTGTTATTATGTTTATATTATTATAGGCTATAGAAAATGAAAAATTGTATTATTTTTAATTCATGTTTAGTTTTAATTTTTAATCCATTGAAAAATAAAAAAATAGGAAATTTGATATCTCCCACATTTTTCGAATATTTGAAATTTCAATAGCCCACCCTTTTGCTTTAAGAGGGGGAAAGTGAAAATTTCAAATTTTCATATCTCGCTCTTTTCCTATTTTATAAAAAAATTTGTGGAATGCACTCAACAAATTATTAAATGCCTCGGAAAATTATTGAGTAGGGTTTCTTTTTTTTTTTCACACATCGTAAAATAAAGTCTTCAAAATAAAAAAATACGTGCAGGTCGTAGATTGCATGGCTCGAGTGTTCAAATCCCAGTTGTTTTTTGTGTGCAATTATAATATTGTTTGCATAAAAGGCACTAAAATTATGCACAAAAAAGGGATGCACATGAAGGAGGTAAGCAACATAGCTTGCGAATAGAATCATGCATATTATTTGATTGAGGTATCAGATGGAGGTTTAACTTAAAACATAAAATGCGAAATAATCATAGATATTACTAAATCAGGTATTTATAGTAAATGTGTACCTTTTTTATTGTGGGCTCTATTAGTTTCTCTGTAGTTGACTAGTTCCTGTGTTTTTCATGATAGTCCAATTGTGATCAACACAAGCCCTCTTTTTCCTATTGAACCATGCTCTACAACAAGCATTTCTTTCTAGTTGCTTTTGATCTCCATGCCAAAATATCTTGTTCTTTTTTATCCAATTTTTTTCATTAATGAAATAAAATTTAATCCCTTTTCTACTCTAGTATTTATCTTTGTTTAACTCTTTCCTATTTCCACCATTATATGTCTCTCTTTGGGTAATTTTCTTTTTTGAATTTTTGTTCTCATTCTTGGGATTGTTTTTAAGGATAATGATAGCTTCTAGCATAGTAACCTTTTTTTAATTTTTATTTTGGTTGGGGAACCAAAATAGTTTAATTTTTTTTATTAAGATGATGCAAAGAAACATCACTAATTAATTCATATTACATTTTTTACATGGTTGCCACTTAGACATTTTAGGAAAATATATGAGGTTAAAAAATTACTTGAAAGCTATAACTAATTGTATGATAATTATTTCCAATTAGATACATGTTTCCATGTAGAATTAACCAAATGTAATGTCTTCAACAATTTTATGTTATGTACATTGGAAGTTAAACACATTATATATGCATTAATATTATTAAATATAATTTTAATCACTATGTATTTAATAATTAATATATTATTCCTTTTGTGCCCACTAATCTATGCCAAAAATTCACATAGCTTTGAGGTAGCCATGATATAATTTTTTTTTTAATAACCTATTTACTAAACCTAAATTTTATTTCAAATTACATACAAGATTCTACACATATATTTATATATCCATTACATAAATTTGGATTTATGTTTTATCGTTTATATATTTTCAACATGATTTCTCTTATATGAATATACTCTACCATGGAAAACATTATCTACCCTACAATCCGGTAAGCTATAATTATTACTTGAAAAAAATGTTTACCTTATTAGCATACTGCTCGTGGATCAATTGTATTTATATAGGCAACACAATGTTTATTGGTCATCTTGATCGATTTTTTTTCATTTTCTATTATTATATTCCCAAAGATTAATAATTTAGATTTATAAAATAGCCTCATTATGAACATGATATAATTACCTTTAAGAATAGATTAGAAGTCACTAGGATGCAACGAGTAGATAAGGTCATTTATTTTAAAACTTCTCGGTGTGTTGATTATGATTTTCTATAATTTTCATAAATGTGAACTAATTATGTCAAAATCTCATAAGAAGCAGAGAAATCTATACGTATGCCTAGATACCACACTAAATATATGATTTTACACGTATATTTATGTATCCATTATATAAACACAAGATTTATTTATTATCATTTATAGCTTTTCAATATGATTTCTCATGTATGAATACACTCTACATGAAAAAAGTTATGTACACTAGACCTAGTAGGCTATGATTCTTATTTAGAGAAACCATTTATTTGGTGTTAGCAATCACTTTTTGTTATTTATCTCTGTTATATATGCAAAGATTAAGAATTTAGATTTATAACATAGCTTCATTATGAACATGATATATTTACCTTTAGGAATATATTAGCGGTTGTTAGGGTGTAACTGAGATAGATCACATTGTATTTAAAAACTTGTTCTATAACTTCTAGGTCACTAGTCCAAGTTTCTTTTCTTGTCATAAATGTAAAAATATTCTACCAAAATCTCATAAGAAATAGAGAAATCTATATGTATACTTGTGTAACACATGAAATACATGATTCTAAATGTATATTTATGTATCCATTATATAAAATCCATATTTATTTTTTATCGCTTACAAATTTTCAATATGATTTCTCCTATATGAATACACTCTACATGAAAAAAATTACATGTACTAGCGTCTGCTAGGAAATAATTCTTATTCAAAGAAAACATTCATTTACCTTTGGTGGCCTCACGGAAGGTTTTTTTATATAGGCAACACACTATTATTTGGTGCTCGAATCACTTTTGTTGTTTGTCTCTGTTATATACAAAAATATTAAAAATTTATATTTATAACACAACTTCATTATGAACATGATATATTTTCCTTTAAGAATAGATTAGTGGCCACTAGGGTACAATGAGTAGATTAAATTTTCGTACTTAAAATCGGTAATATCACTTCCTAGGTCACTAGTCCAAGTCTATACACATACATGTATATCAAATAAAATACACGATTCTATACTTACATTAATGCATCAATTATATAAATTCCAGATTTATTTTTTTTCATTTATATAATCTCATGTATGAATACACTCTACATGAAAAATGATGCCTACTCTAAATTACCACTAGGATATAAATCTTATTTGGATGTAGTCTATGTTTACCTTAGCGGACTCAAAGATCGGTGGATTTTGTTATAGGAAACACATTTTTTTGGGTCAAGTGATTACTTTGTTATTTGTCTCATGTTTTTTTTTTATTATTGGCAAATAGTTTTTTGAAAGGGACTATACCCTTGAGTACAAAAGATGGCCTAGGAGCCAGAATAGGAATGAAAACCAGAGAAAAAAGGATCAGAATCCAAATGTGACAATGAAGCCCAAAGTAGCCAAAAAATAGCTACCCAAACAAGACAAAACAACAAAAACACTGCAAAAAAGTAGTAGAGAGACCGCAAAAAAAATAGCATAAAAACAGACAAGAACAACTAAAGCATCTACAACTACTTCTTGGCAGCTTTGTCGATGCTGGTCTTGATATTCTTCCAAGATTTGAACATACCCAAAGTTGTCATGTGGGCAGCGTCAGTCTTATCCAGCTGATCAATGGTCCTTTTGCTTTCCTTATCATTACCCCAAAGTGTTTCGAACTCCGTTGAGATTGGAGACACTTTTGACATGTTGCTCAATGAACTCCTCAATCGCACTAAAGATGGCCATATTGTAATCATGATGAGTTTTGGCCTTCCCTAAATGGGAGTCTAAGGAGTTTAGCTTCTTGTAGATATCATCAATCTGGCTGTTATCAATATCCACCTCCTCCTCCTTCCTCTTACCTTTCTGTTTTCCAAGTTCTTAACCTCACCCTTCAACAGCTTTCATATCAACCTCTAAGGATTTCAGCCTTTTAAAGAGCTTTCCATATTCACATCCCGGGGACTCCAGCACCGCTAATACTCGAGGTCATGTGTAATTTCAATTTCATGAGGACCCTTCCCCACGCAAAAGAGTCTCAAGGTTAAGCTTTCTAGAAGCCTTGGTGGTAGTGCGGTCCGGCCGAGGTGGAGGCGAAGTGGGCGGCGGAGCAGAGTAGGGGAATGAAAGAAGAAGCTTGGATGGCTGGCAGGGGGTGACAACAGCGGTGGCGGGGTAGAGAATGGAGAAACGGGGCTAGCAGCAGCAGAACCCGGCAGAGGGGGAACTGAGCTAGGAGAGGATGGGAGACCAGGATACTTAAGAAGACAACATTTATGCAGCAGCAAAATAAGCCCCTGGTGTAAAGGAACCGCCCGGGTATGCTTTTGAAACTCCAAAATGGAGCGCTCAAGAGAGTTCAGCAAGTAATGGGGGAAACAAACCATGTGATTCCTACGGAAGTGGTTAAGAAAGATAAGGTGCTTAGCAGGTACAGTGACAAACCTTCCTTCCAAGGAAATGAACCGTATCATCATGCGAGTAACCTCATCATAAGGTAGAGGGATCGAGCTAACAAGCAGGCCCACTGTAACGTAGATCAGCTTCTCAGATCCCTCCACAAATCTCCTCTCTTCAACATCTCTGTCGACCCTTTTGTTAAAAAAATGGTAGCCCTCCAAGCCAAGGCCGGTCGCTTCAACAATAAGTTCCTCGTTGACCAAGATCTTCTACCCCCCATATTCCATAGTCCGCTCCTTCCAATCCTTCGCAAAACACACTGAGATGCTTTGATCATGCCCCTGAACCTTCTCCATGAAGTTGGTGATGCCACCCTTGCTGAGTATGCTCCATAGCTCAATATTAACCTTCTAGTCCAGGTCCACACTAGGCTCAATTTGGCAAGGGGGACCCCCCATCTTCACTGTGCTTAACTGTTTGCAACAAATTCCCAAATCCTTGTGAGCGCTGAAGCTAGTCTGCTTTTTACTGTTGTAATCCGCACAATGTTGGAAATGAGAGCCGTTGCTTTTCCCACGAACGTCTGCGTGCCTGCTGATCTGAGCCTGCGGAAAATCACATGTGGGAATAATGGCCTTTTTGTTAGCCCGCTCCCTGTCATCAATCACATTACTATTGTCTTCGGTTTTCATGGAGCCTTGTATCCAACTTTTAGTAGACGCAGTGCAGCCTGCATGCGCGATTTTCAAATCAATGTAACTCCACTTGGAATTCCCCATATACTTCACACTATCTTGATTATTTGACATGATTTGCATAATCATATTTTTTAAGTCAACACATGTGGGAGTTTTATTGATGCTGATCCACACCCAATAATCATAACTCAGCTCAAGATATTGCGTGCATATAGAAATCCGCATGAATGCTATTTTGAAGTTGCTTAGGGATGCTATTATTATCCCAAATAGTGTGGTTAACATTAATGCCATAATTAGCCAGCGCATCTGCCAATTTATTACCCTCCCGGTAAGTATGCATGATCCTGATGTTATTGAATGTTTGACAAATACTTATGGACTCTGAGATAAAATCCTTGATGCTCCAACTTGGAGATGAGCACTGTTTAAGGAGATTAATGATATTCAGGGAGTCCCCTTCAATAATGAGGTTCTGGATATTTTGAGTCTGGGCAATTCTTAGGCCCCAAAGCGTAGATAATGCTTCGGAAAATGATTAGTTTGAATTCCCATTTTCCCAAAGATACACAAAGAATTAGATTACCTTTATGATCCCAGTATCACTCCTCCCCTGCCACGATCCCGGGTTCCCTTAGAGGCCCCATCAAAGTTCAACTTATACCAATTAAAATCTGGAGGATGCCATTTAATCAAAGATCTATCAATGCTATTCCCGGGATTGCTCCGACTATTGTGAGTTCCAATCGCGCAATTGGATAAGATGTATTCTTCATTCTCTGGATATCTCTTGTTCTTGGGGGTTTAAATATAGCAATGTTCTTACTTTTAAATTCATAACACATCTTCACCGTAAAATTAATATACTTACTTTTAATAATAGCTTATCGGTCGTTAGGCTTCATCAAGTATATCATGTCATATCAAAAAAAAAATCGTAAATATTCACGTTCTTTCATCAAATAGGTTAGCCAAAGACATAATATTAAGACCTTGTGATTGGTTGAATTAAAGAATTTCAATTAAAATAGTTTGAGCTAAGTGGGCGTTAGGTACTTCCACAATATAATATTTCCATCTTAGTGGGTGCTATAATTTATCAAGTTACTAAATGATATTTTGAGGTTAGCGTCCACTAGCTTATGACACAACATAATATTTGGATCTTAGCAGTCTCTAGGTTTCAGTAAAAGAAATTAATGTATTTTAAGATTTTCTTTTGGTAGGTTATGCTAATATATAATAATACGGTCTTAGTGACTACTGGTATTTTAAAAATTAAATCAACATAGTTTGAGCTTAGAGATCTTAATATATTTAAACTATATATTATTTTGAAAAAAAAGAGACACTAGCATTTAATAAATTAAAGAAATACATTGAGTTTAGTTTCCGCTATGTTTTGTTTCAACAAAACTTCAACAAATGATAGTGTAATCTTCGACAATGCAAACAAGATATGACACAACTAAACTCGAGTCTTATGAGCTTAGTGGCCACTAGGTTATGCCACAACATATTATTTGGGTATTCAATTTGTTATGGTTTAATAACTTCAATTACGATATTTTACAATATTTAGTGGCCGATGGGTTACGCCAAAACATAATATTTGGATGTTAGTGGTCACTATGATTTCACAAATTAAATCAACATAGTTTGAGCTTAGTGGCCACTAGGTATTTATATAATATATTATTTTGACCTAAAAAGTCACTAGCATTTAACAAACTAAAAACATATTGAGTTTAGTTTTCGTATTATATCAAGATATTATATGATTATTTAAACTTAACGTCCTTTTCCTCATGACACAACATAATATTTGGATTTTTGTGGTCACTAGGTTTTCAACAAAAGAAAGTAATAATTGGATCTTATTGAATACTGGGATTTAAAAAATTATATCAACATAGTTTGGGCTTAATGGTCGCATTAGGTATTTAAACAATATAATATTTCGAGTGTAAAAGTAACTACTATTTAATTAAGATATATAATAGTTGAATTAATTCTATGATTTTAATATTTTAAACTATGATATTTTAATGATAAATATTCCAAAAATAGTACACGACGAACTAGTCCATGATAAGTCTTCCAGCAGTGGAATCCCATGATGATTACAATAAACTTATCCTCCTAAATATATGCCAAAATGAATGGGGAAGAGATGAAAGCAACTTTACTTTACCCATAAATATTTCATATATCTATACACTTCGCTATACTGAGATAGACATTCGACCCTTAGTAAAAAAACTAAAGACAAATGAATCTAGGAAATATAAGGCCTTTCTACATCTCATATTCACCTTGCCAATGATCTAAACATTCGAGTCCCATTTACTATTATTAGAGGAAGAAAAATCCACACAACATTATGACATTTTCACTTTAGCGCCAACAAAGAGTTCTATATCCTAATTTCCCGCAACCACCTCCCTAACCATGTGTGACTTCTTGCATCCCCCACATTAATGCATAGACATGATACTTGAAGGATGACTAGACATTCTTCCAACTCCTCATTCTCCTTATACGAGATAAACTTACGAAAAGAGTTGGACAATATTTTTCTACTCAACCCTTCCGCCATGTCAAAAAAATCCTCCTCCCTTTGGACTAGTTCGGGTCAAGAATTAGCTTGATCATGCTCTCACAAATATCATTATCCTCATTTTCTTTGAAACAACCCATGAGCGAACTTACATTCTTGAGCCAATTCCGCATAGACACATTCCAAATTTTCCCATCCATCAAATAATTAAATTATTCCCTCGTATCCTTGCTTATCATAGCTCTCCACCTCTTCCTACTAGGACCACACTCAATTCTACCCAAGAAACTACTAGCACTCCCATCACTTTCACGGAGAGACACGAAGCACAATGATCAAAAATGAAAAGAAGAAAGGGGTAGTTAAATGTCTAAGCTGGCCTAAAGATACAAATCTACCACCACGCAATACGCGAAAAGAGGCAAGTTGTAGGGTACCAAATATCATCGATTAGATATCCTAATCATAAATATCATGCTTATAATTAAAACATGTAAATTCCTGACATCATCTAACACCTCACGTGTGAATAACCATTAATCGATCATGTCTATCACATGAATGCAATCTATTGATGTCATAAATTCCCATTAAAGCGAAACATGTGATATCCTCTTGTTGTTGCCCAAAAAAGTTACACCTTTGAATAATTTAACAGTTTTATTAAAATATTATAAGTCACTATGTTTTGACAAATTAAATTAAGTTGTTTTGAGCGTATAGACCTATAAGTTAATCAACCACATTAACTGTTGAAAACTATATATCAATCAAGATCTGTATAAATTAGTCATCTTTATTGTATGATTTTAAGATTTTAAATTAATATATTTCAATCCTAGTGCCCGCTTTAGGTTATGCTACCACATAATATTTGTAACATATCGGTGGGTATGAATTAATAATTAAAATTTAGATATTTTTAGTTAATTGTCACTTGGTTATGCCACAACATAATATTTAGATCTTAGCAATCTCTAGGTTTCAAAAAAGAAAGTAATAAATTATAAGCTTAGTGGTTGGTAGGTTACACCAAAACATAATATTTAGATCTTAATGGTCACTAGGATTTAGCAAATTTGAATCAACATAGATCGAGCTTAGCGGCCACTAGGTACTTAATAATATAATATTTCGAGCTAAAAGTCACTAGTATTTAACAAACAAAAGAAAGACATTTTGAGTCCAATGTCCTCTAGGTTATGCTTAAACATAACCTAACAAATTATATTGTAAACTTAGAAGTTGCTAGGTTTTAACAAATTAAATTATGTTGTTTTGAGCTTAGCGACCTCTAAGTTAATCAAGGACATTAACTTTGGAGATCTTTATAGCAATCAAGACCAATATAAATTAGTTGAATTTTTGTATGAATTTAAGATTTAGAATTAAGATATTTCGATCTTAGATCCCACTAGGTTATTCCACCACATAATATTTGGAGACTACTAATGGTTTAATATATTTTGAGCTTAGTAGCCACTAGCTTATGCCACAACATATTATTTGGATATTGTATTCACAAGGGTTCAATAATTCATAGTTACGATATTTTACAATAGTTAACAAATTACAGGAATATATTTTGAACTTAGCTGATGCTAGTTTAAACAACGACATAATATATGGAGCTTACAGTTGATAGGATTAAACAAATTAAATTAACATATTTTGAACTAAGTGGAGACTAGGTACTTCCATAATATATTATTTCAAGCTTAGTGGTTGTTATCATTTAACAAGTTACTAAATGATATTTTGATCTTAACATCCATCACCATGATAGAACATAATATTTGGAGCTTAGCACTCACTAGGTTTAAACAAAACAAATATGATACTATTAGCTTAGCTCTTGGTGGTTATTCTAAAACATAATATTTTGATCTTAATGGTTACTAGGATATAGAAATATTGAACCAACAATGTTTAAGATTAGTGGCCGCTAGGTACTTAAACAATATATTATTTTGAGCTCAAAAGACAGTAGCATTTAACAAACAAAAGAAAGATATTTTGAGTTATGTGGCTGCTAGGTTATGCCACAACATGTTATTTGGATATTTCATCACTAGGGTTTAATAATTCATAATTAGGATATTTTATAGCATCTAACAAATTAGATACAGATGTTTTTAAAATTTTTAGTGTTAATCTAACAATATAATATTTCAAGCTTAGTTTTCTCTAGCACCTAACTAGTTAGAGAATTATATTTTGATATTACTTAAAGGTACATTATGCCAAACCATAAAATTTTTGAGCTTATTGGTCAAGAGTAGGTTTTATGAAAATATAGTAGGATATTTTGATTGTAGAAGTTGCTAGGTTATACCAAGACATAATATTTGGAGCAGAGCAATCTTAAGGGTGTAATAAATCACATTAATATATTAGGATCTTAGCTATGACTATGATATATGAAAATATAACGATATTTGGAATTAGACTAAAAGTGTGTTTTCCAAATGACTGACATACTTGTACAAAAAATCCCTCACACTAAGATATTATAATGAAACAAGAAGAGAACAATCACGTATGTAGCAAAACATAAAAAACTAAAAATTCCCAAACCAAAAAAATCCAAATTACATTTAATAGATATTCGTGATAGTAGCTTCATCCTTACCATCTTTAGTAGGCCTTCCTTCAACTAGCATGTCCACTAACTTAAAGAGTTCTAGGAATTCTTCATTTATTTTCATCCAGGTAATGTCTATGTGAATTTTTCATTCCTTGATAGTAGATAATGAGTGTAACATAATATTCAATGGCCTCATGTAGGTCATGTGAGATATTCTCTAAATTCTCATGGATTTTCAAAGCTACAGTGGGGGAGCCCATTTTCTTTGAGAAAGAAGAAACATGGTAAAAAAGGAGAGATCCCATAGCACATTTAGAATTTCTGATTCAATGATAACATGCATGCAAAAAGGAGGGGGGAATTCCCACATGATTTTGTGATGAGCAGAGATGAGTTGGTTGTATCCATTATAATTTCTACGGATATGAGAGGAGAAGCCCTGGAATCATTAGTAAGAGGTGGAGATGAAGTAGATGCTAGGTCCAAAAGTTGTTCACAAACCTTGGGAGAATTATTTGAGGGTTCTGAAGGGTTAAGATCTGATAGATAATACGAGGGAGAGATGATAGTGAAAGTACAAATAGATACCACTAGACCTCTCTAGCTACTAATCATTATGTCCGAACCGGATTCGAGAGGGAGATGAAGGTTGCAAAGCAACGATGATGGAAAGAGGGAGCTGGTTGTGGAAGAGGAGAGGGGGATATGATGCTGATTTCCTAGACTAGAGGGGAAGCATGAGATTTATTTTTGGGAAGATGTAATTTTAAAGAGAAAATATAAAGGCCTTGGTGGAGGAAAGGACCTTCCTCTTCTCTAGCCAATTTAAGGGACTTCTCAAGTGATTGAAATAGAAAATCCACAAATTTTACCTTCTCGATCATGTCGAAGATGTGCAAGAAGAAAAATATGAGGTCTATAGCTCAATTTGTAACATCATTCTAGCGTGAAGTACCTCCTCAATTACTCAACAACCCTATCCCAAGGTTGTGGAAGTGAGTCCTGTTCATAGCCCGAGTGATACATTCTCATATTTTCACCAAGACACATGAACTCATCCATCGCATCCGCAATGGACTCTATCAAAATAAGAAATTTATTCTTACCCACTTTAACTCTTCCTTTCTTCCAAGTTTCCAACACACTGCTGGTCACTCACACAGAGTGACAAAATAGTCTTTCCATAAATGATGTAATACCACCATCATGCAAAATATTCCATAGTACCAGGTAAGTGTTGAAATCTTCAAAGGAAAAAGGTTCAATGCATTTGATGGTCCCACCCATGATGAATAGGGCCATTGTGATAGTGATTTCCAAATGCCCAATCTAGACGATGCTTAAATAGAGATGTCAAGCACCTTCATTCCAATATTTAACATGTGTCTCCAATATTTCTAATTGAAATCTATCATAATTACTAATAGTAATTAATTGACCCACTCATCACATGAATGGAGTCTATGAATGTCATAAATGCCATAAATCCACAAATTCGTATACTCTTATCGCCGCCAAAAGAGGTAATGCCTCAACATAACCTAACAAGTTTTATTGTTATATTAGTTAATGTTCAGGAAACTGCAACATTAATTAGTTAATGTTATTACGATTATTGTATTTAGTGGAGGTTGAAGGTTTGAATGTTAGAAATATTACATGTATTTAGTTAAATATATATTATAAAGGAATAATCTACGAACAAAATGGAGCAAGGTGAAATAACTAACTTTGTTCGATGTGATTTCATATTGTATAGATTATCAAACAAAAAATTAGAAAGCAATATCTTATTAGAATTTTTTATTGACACATCTATTTGTTACATTTAGGTTCTCGAAGGTTTTTCAAACTACACGTGAAATGAAGAGGGTAAGCATAGATATGTTATAGGGATAATAAGAAGCACTTATGATGGGCATTTGTTTGTGATATTTGGTGAGGTGATTTCACAAAACACCTGTTTGACTACAATGATATGTGAACATTGTTGTTTCCCAAAAAAATCATCCCCACAATTCCTCTCTATCTTGGGGTCTTATTTTCTCAATGGAGAGCTACGTGTGTGGTTAAGACCAATATAAAATTTAATGTAGATAAAATTTTAGGTACATGACAAGAATAATATGCTTATTGGTTTTGTGTTCTCTTACAAGTAAAATTATAGGTACATGAAAAGAATAATATGCTTTTTCATGTTGACATGAAAAAAGTATAAATGCAGGCCCAATATCAATCTTGTGAAGGGTATGTACACCAAATTGGGGGCCAAAAATGAAAAAAACCCAAAAATGAACGAAACGCGATCATGTTTTACAATAACATGAACGTGTTATGTTTTCCTAGGCTAGGCGATTTACAAACCTAAAATGCATACGTGTTATAACACACTCACATTTCTATGAACAAAAATGCGTTATAAATATGAAGGAGCCATATTTAAAAAAATCAATGTTAAGTAAAATAAATAATAAAATAAATCGTATACTTTAAATTTATTTTTCTAAATATAAGAAATTAAGGTCACTCTACACTTGATGGAAGTGGTCCCCTAGTTTTGAAAATGATAATTGAGAATATGTATTTTCAAAATCTAATCTACTTAGTAATTACTCATGTTTAGAATTTCAGCAATGATTTAAAACATTCAAGCCATATATATTGTAGTGGTTCTTTGTTTAGTGAAAACACATAGTTGTTTTGTAGGGTTTTTGACTTTCTAGATTAGATTTTTACCCTAGCACTACTTGAATTAGTAATAGTTTTGAAATTTGGTCCATAATTCACTTTAGTGACCAAGAATCAACTCTATGATGCATGCCTACTTCTTACTAAAATTATGTTTAGGGTTTAGGGTTTAGTGTTTTAGAATTTAAGGTTTAGGTTTTAGGGAATTAGTGTATAGGTTTTAGGGTTTAAGGTTTAGGTTTTCAGGCTTAATATTTAGGATTTGGGTTTTAGGATTCAAGGTTTAGAGTTTAGGTCTCATGATTTAGGGAATAGGGTTCATGGCTCAAGGTTAAGGTTTTAGGGTTTAGCGTTTAGGGGTTAGGGATAATAATTTAGGGTTTAGGATTTAGTGTTTATGGTTTAGGGTTTTTTTGGTCTCACGATTCGGGTTTATGGTTTAGGATTTGGGATTCAAAGCTCATGGTTCAAGGTTTAGGGTTTATATTTTAGCTCACGGGGTTTAGGGTTTATGGTTTAGGGCCCGAGTTGAGGTTTTAGGGGTTAGGGTTGAGGGTTTACGGCTCAAGGTTATGAGTTTAGTGTTTAGGGTTTAGGATTTAGGATTTAGGGTTTAGGGTTTTCACTAAGGGTCCAGGGCTTTAGCTTTCATAGTTTAGGGTTAAGTTTTTAGTGTTTAGAATTTAAGATTTAGGGTTTAGAGTTTAGGGATTCTTTTTTAGCATTCGGGGTTTAATGTTTAGATTTTAGGGCTCACTATTTAGGTCCGGGTTTTACTGTTTATGGTTTAGGGATCATGACTCAGGGTTAAGGGTTTAGGGCTAAGGGTTTAGGGTTTAGTATTTAGTGTGTACGGTTTAGGGTTTAGGATTTTTAGCTCAGGGTTCACGGTTTAGGGTTCACAGTTTAGGGTTTACGGTTTGGGGGCCGAGGGTTAAGGGTTTAGGTGTTAGGGTTTAGGGATCAAGGTTTAGGGTTTAGGATTTAGTGTTTATGTTTCATAGTTTATGGTTTAGTGTTTAAAATTTAACGTTTCGGTTTTAGGTCTTAATATTTAGGTTTTAGGGTTTAGGATTTAAGGATCAAGGTTTAGGGTTTAGGGTTTATGGTTGATGGCTTAGGGCTCAGGGTAAATAAATATTACCCAATACAATTATCTTATTTTTCCCATCTCATGGAAAATATTTCACTCATTGTAATTTTCTGTATCTTACCCATTATTATTAGTAATTGAAAGAGAGTATTCAACTAAAAAGGGTTCATCAAATTCATAGGAAGAACATTCAAAGAGAGTCATCACAATTTGATGTCTTTCATCTATTGATATTTTGAAGGAGGGAAATATCATATTCCTTAATGTCCAATCCTTCCATAGATCCCAGTAGTCCTCAATCCTTGGAAATAGGGAGACACCATTACTTGGCTTCCATTTATAATGATAGAGATATTTGTAGATTCGTGTTATGACCTCTAAATCTATATGAATTTCAAGTTGTTTTGAAATGAAATCACACCCTTCACTATGATTAATGACTACCCCTATATTTTTGAAGGATATTTTGAAAATATTCATGGGTTTATCATATAAGGAATTATCAATGAATGGAATGTCACTAAATCGTAGGCCAAGTGACTCCCATTTGGAACCAAACAAGAAATATTTACTAGGTGATTGATAACCCCTCTATGTTCTTAGTCATTCCCTTATTTCTATGATTATTTTGAACACTTCATGAATTTATGTGAAATTTACTATCCATTCCAGTGAGAACAAGAACATTCTCTTTCGCAAGACGAGAGGATACTGCAGAAATTCAATTATGATCCTATAGCTCCACATTGATATATTCTCTATGTTTCTTTTGTTTTCTTTAAGATTAATTTTTATGTTGTGATGGTTTTTTTTTTTTTTTATTCCAATGGGTCATCTTGGCTTGCATAATCCATACGTGGAAATATGATATATGTGAAAAAAATTTCACAATGTGAATAAATTTACATTCAAGAGCGAAAGTATGCATAGGGAGAAACAAGTTCGAAGAGATGAGTAATATGCATTACAAGGTGTTGGTGCTCAATTTTTATCACTCCATTTTTCATTCAAAATTCTCATTCCACCTAGTTTGATGTACTTTTTTTCTTCCTGTAAAGATCTCAGTGAAAACTTTTGCCTTCATTGAAGTGTTGTTGTTAGTCCTTTCCTATGGTCCTAGATCAAGCTGAGTCATGGTATTATTTACCATTTTATTTCTGTGGGGAATTTTTTTTTAGTTTGGGTGTGAATGATGGGTTTTCCCCTTCATTTATATTTTCCATGATTGTTTCTCCTTCGTAAATTTTTTCTCGAAATCTATGGATACATGTTTGTCTCTAATTGGACGTGGCATGGCGGGTCTATTTGATGAACTTTTCACTTTTGTTTATGTTTTCAAAATGCCTAAATTAGTCTTGGGGTCTCATGAATTCTAATCGGATATTCACAACTATGAAGTGAAGTGAGAAAAATTTTACTTCAGTAGTAGGATGTGTACACTTGTCATAAATCAAGTGGTTGTAGGAAGGCGATCCATTTTTATGTTTTGATACATTATGCCGATAGGCGTGAAAATATAAAATGAATTCCGGGACCCGTAAAAGGAAACATGACCAGTTTTTATTATAAAATCAAGGAATAGGGTCACTGAGGAACTTTGGAAATTTTTAATTTGATTTGAAAAGGAGAAAAGTTGTAAAAGTAATCCGCTACCATACTGACGCCTAGGTAAAGCCAAGTGTTGATCCTGCATCAAAAGCGGATGGGTGGGCCAAAATGTCAAAAAATACATAATTTCTTTGAGCATCACAAAATACGAAAGATACCCCCAGGCCCATTTCAGCTAGAATTTGTTCCACGTGGATGGCTCAAATTCAAAGTTGTAAAAATTAGAGTTAACAACTACGATATAATGAATTTAATTCTACCATCATTAATGCTCCTACTTGAACCAAGATCCTTAAGGGATATGACTCGCATTTTTCCTTTATTGTTATTTTGATGTTCTCTTGTCCTTTTTTCGGTGAAGTGCAATTGGAATTATTGTGGAGCTCAATTTATGAACCTGAGAAGTGTGAAAGGTTTGTTTTTGAGTCGAATTGCTTGGGTGCTTGCAGAAAATTGGTAAGAGCTTCAAACTCTTGTGTATCATGTTTGTTCCATTGGAAAAACAATTGAAGTAAAATTAGGGTTTTTTAAATTAATACTATGCCATTTTCTTCTTCTGTTACATCAGGGGTCACGAGTGACCTAGAAAAGGTAATGATACGATTTGATGAGTGTCGACTTAAAAGATTTTCATAAAAGATTAAGTAGTTCTCATTTGAGTGAATATTTAAATTCAATTCACGATAATGGCATCACCTCAACTTAGCAGTGCCATCCCACCCTCTGTTAAATTCCAAGAACTAGTATGGTTTTGTGCCATGAATTACAACTGCGAGAAGAGGGAAATGTTAGATGGGAGTAAGAATGTGGTGCTGACATTGACATCAGTAGCCATTAGAGTATTACTGAAATTACCTATAATTACTGAACCAATTACTATTGGCATCAAACTAGCCTTGCAGGACTATGAAACAAAGAAGAAGGATTATGCCAAAATGATAAACACACAATGGCTCCTTATAGAAAGGAAGGCATCAGCTAAAATCCCCAAAAGGTTGGTTAGGGAACAATTTGTTGAGGAGGTTGAGGATATCATTGTGATTTTGAGTTGAATGGAAAGTTTGGAAACTACAAATGATTTTAAAGAGTAGATGTGCACATTTATATGAATTATTCTTGAGAGGAAAGGAAATATTTTTGGGCCACCTTTATTTCAGATGCAATCCATGATCATATGATTACTATGGCAAAAAGGATTGAGATAGGGGAAACTACAAAGTTGGATTTCTATATGATGACATATCATATTTATAATGTTTCAGTGCATAGACATTTTTGGCATTGTCACCACGCTGATTTTAAAAAGTTCCCAATGCATGAAATTTTCCCTCAATTATAGTTAACCAAATTGAGTGGAAATTTTAGATTGGTAAATGATGTTTTCTTTGCACCGATTATTTTCTTGTTCAAACCAGAATGGGGGTAGTATAGAATGTTCGAGCATGTAAGGCAAGTGATTATGGAGTATGGGTGTTACTTCATTTAGTATAAGAAGTTCACTTATATCAGGGTTAGTGGTTTTGAGGGAAAACCTTTTAAATTGCCTAGGTATGTTAATGACAAGCTATGTTTATGTGAATTGGTAAGGCAACTAGTGCCTATGCACAAGTTAATTACTGGGAGGCACAAAACAAATGTAAAATTCCCTATCAGAATTGGAAGGTATTCATGCCCTTATATTATAAAGGAAAGAATAATTGGAGAATAAATAAAGGATTTTTCCATGGAGACATTTGAGGTTAGAGCCAATTATGATATTCAGTGGGTATTTAACAATGTTTCTAACACTTTTGAGCATGAGCCTCACTTTGAGGACTACTAGATGAATTTTAGGGACAAAGAATAAGTATGGTAGAGGGATTTTTCAAGAATGACTTTATCACAAGTGGTAGAATTCAAAATTGCAGTCATTCTAGAGGGGGTTGTAGATGACTTACACATAGTGAGTAAATTCTACATTGATCAGAAGATAAAAAGTAAACCTATAGCTCCCCCAGTTTTGAATGAAGAGTATTTTGATGATCCCTACATGAGGATAACTGATGTCATGAGGATAATGGTAAATTGGCTGGTTCAGATGAATATTGACTTGTCAATACAAAATACAAGAGTCCTAAATCATTTCAGAAATCTGGGAAACTTAAATGATGATATCCCACCTTTGAAGGAGGGCACTGATAAAATTGACCCATTAGGAGGAAAATCCCCTCTATTACCATCCAAAAGGCCTACTGATTAGCTTATTGATGAATGGATAGTAGATACTAGTGAGACAGTACTTCGTGTCATCCGTCGGAGTGAAAACTAAAAAATGCTTCTAAATTACATGGAAAATGCCCCTATTACTCCTGCAGTGCTACTCATAGAAAAAGGAAAGGGCCTAACATTACATTTAGTTATCCCAAATGTTGTCCCAAAGTGACATAATACTTAAAATCTAATGAGTGCAGCCATTTCAAGTGGTCACATTCAACCTAGGCCGCACAAAGATGAAAAGAGAGCACCACCAAAATTTAAGTAGTTTGAGCAGGACACACAAGAAACCCAAAATTGTCCACCACCCAATCCTGGTAAGGTTAGGTGTCCATACACCAAATAATTTCAAACAGAGGGATAGGGAGATTGATCCCCCAGAAGTGGAAAGAACTTATAACATCTAGAAGTAGCAGGATACATCATTATCGGGTGTGTGGCAATCAAGTCCAATGATCCCTCATTAATTCTTAGTTAAAAAAGAAGTGGAATGCATTCAGAGATAAGTTCCCTAGGGGAATACTACAGTTGATCCAATTGACAATAAGTTTCTTACCCTAGGTATGAAAATTCCTGAAGCTCTACTTGTTAAAGATATCAATCCACCACCAGTTGAAACAATGCATAAGGTTGTAAATGTACAAACTGAGGTGATTGATATAGATGCTAATGAGGGATTATCCATGCTATATGTATTCATTTTGTATGTTGATGAACCCTTATTAACACTAGTGGTTAATATTGAAGCAAGTAAGGAATCAAAAAGAGGTCCTCATGTACTAAAAATTGAAGTAAGAGATCAGGAAGTGAATTTGTCTTCCCCAAAATGAATGGTTTTGGAAATGGATAAACCAGAGCTATTGGTGGAAAAAGGTGTTAATACTAAGTTGGTGGTAGAAAATGTTGTGCCCATTCTTGTTGAGGTTACTAAGAGTGATGACCTTCTTCAAGAAGAAAATTTTTCTTTTGAAGAAAAACTAAAAATGGCACAAGATATAATTACTGATGAGGAAATTGTTATTGGTGGAGAATCATAACATTGCCTGAGGTATCATTAGGGAATGAAAGTAGTAGTTTGGTAACTTAACCGGTTTTGGGAGTAGAGGAATCCATTTCCCAAAATTTTATACAAAAGGGCAAAGGGGAAGAAACTCATGCCACAATGTTTTCAACTGGAGAAATAGTAAAGGATTTTCCTTTTATTTTCTTGCAGATCAAGTTAAGGATGATCAACCTTAAGTGCCAGATCAGGAAAGGAAGCATCTAGAGGAATTAATGGTACAAAGTGAAATTGAATTAGGAAAATTTGGATCAATGGTCAAGAAAAATAGAATTATTGGTGCAACAGGAACAAGAGATGTCTAAGAAAATAGTAGTTGTTCTTGAGAAACCCCATCAAGGATCATAGAAACAAAAGTTGGAATAGGTTTGGAGAACGGGTGGATCAGCGAATTAATTTAAAATGAAGAATTGGCCCTTCCTATACAAGAATTTGACCTTATTTCTTTATCCTTTACAAAAATAGTGAGAGCCCCAAAAGGGCCAGAACCATCACAAGGACTCTTACTTGATTCAAAGGTGGTGGTAATAACCTAGAGTTAGCAACTTCTTTGGAGGGTAAGACAAGAAAAGACATAGCCAATGATGATTACATCATTTAGTTTATTCCCTTGGGAAAACCTTCAAGGGAACAAGTAAATCAAGGAGTATATGAAGTAGTAAATGGTATTTTACAAAAGCTAAATGAAGATGGGATGACAAAGAGGAAACTTAAGGAACAAATTAAGGCCTTAAGTTCATGTTTGCAACAACTGACAAGACAAACTAGTCATGAACAAGCTTGTACTTATGTGAATACCCCTAAGGGAATGGATAAAGTACATAGTGTTGTCAAGAAGGTCCAAGCGGTAGATACTTGGGTTGAACAACTAACTGAGAAAGGAAAGGAGTTATCATAGAAGCTATAAGAGGGTTCAAACCTAAAAGCAAGGATCGCGAGGAAAACATGTACATCAACGGACATGTGAATGACAACATGAAGAGATCTCATGAGGAACAAGCATTAACCGAATGTGCATGCAAATATTTGAAACATGGGTAGAACCTTGTTACAATCCAAAAATCTCCTCTATCTCATAAATCCAAAGTAGTGTACATATAACAAAGCTAAGTAACCCATAATGTTGGAATCATGACAACTTGAGTGGAGAGAGGAGTTACATTCCCGCAATATAAGTGTAACTCCCAATGATGGATATGACGCACCGATGCGACGTGTAAGAGAATCTCATAATGAACCCTAAATGACACGTGGACCTACGATCTCACCTAAGTGAGATGACTCACCTAATGATTTGGAAAATAATACACACCAACACCCACCTTCATCGTAACTTAGGATGAGGTGGAAAGTCGAAATGATAAATGTGTCCTAAGACAAAGCCGATGAGGTACCAACATACAAGAAAAAGGTTCGAAGCGGTGAAGAAGAAAACCGAGTGGGAATAACATCCACCATAAGAGAAAAAAACACTCTCTAATCTAAGAAATATGCCAAAGATGGGTCCCAGCTCTAGAAGAGCCTGAAAAGGTACCCATGTACAAAGAGGCAATCTCTCATAAAGAAGAAGAAGAGAGAAGAAGAGGGAGACGAGAGGAATGCAGAAGATGCCATGGATGGATCTGAACTCTGCATCTCTAGGAGGTCTCCCAAAAGAATGTCGATGACAAGATCCTCTACCTCTAGACTGAAGAAGATCCATCCACACTAAACTATGTGCCTACCCTTTAGAAGGACATAAATGACGTGCTACTGAAGTCTACCCACTCCATGATGGAAACCAAAGGCGACCATGAAGAAATCAAGTCTGCTCCATGAAAGTGTGACAAAGGTCTAACAAGTGAATGCAAAGGAACCAAAGGTAATGTCACGAGTGCAAAACTATCAGAGTGTGAAGAGTTAACACCTACAGAAAGGATGACAAACTGATGTGAAGGTAATATAACCCCCACAATAGAAAAGGGATCCACAAGCAAGGGTGGATCAATGAAGGTATCTAGAAATGTGGAAGTGGTAAGAGTCCTAAAAGGGGCACTCCCAACAACGGAGATAATGAAATCCTCTAAAATACTTGTAGATGGATGACGAACCTATAGTGCATCACAAGTGAAATTTGTGAAAAGATGACTAAGGTCAAGTAGATACTCATCCGAATGAAGGGGCTCAACAAATAGAAGAGTGATGTCAGATAGGTATGAGTCATCCAATGAAGGTAGAGGAGTGAAAGGGGCCTCACACACTAAAGGTGGAAAAGAGTCAGGTGTGATGACTGTATGAGGCCCAATAGGGAGACTGATCGATATTTGATGAGATGGGAGGGGTGACAACACTCTCTGGAATAGTGAGAGAAGGAGGAGAAGATTCCTTTATAGTACTCTCAACATCGAACTAGGAGCACAATACTCATCATCAGAAGTAGAACCAAGTGAGTGCGTGTCGGGGAATTCTCATCCCACAAAAAAAAGGAGACAATCGAATCAATAGCATCAACAACAAAGTGGTATCATGTGAATGGTCTCCATAGAAGGACCAAGAATGCTCCAGATACGGTGGGGTGGATCTAAGTCTCACCACATGAAACCGTAGAGATCTAGAGACATGCATCATCAAGTGACCAACAACATGGTCATAAGTGTCAAGGAATTCCTCCGGATGATGATGATCATTAGGTGCAGGAACTGGCCCAAGTAAGAAGGGTGACAGACCCTCATGAGCAAAGTAAAATTCCATGGAAGCACGCCAAGTAGAATAGTACCCTCTCCCGGTGAGAAGTGGTAGAGGCTGTAAAGTGATCCTATAAAGCTCAAGTCTAGAAAGATTACTCTCCATTATGTGGAATCAAAAGTGCAAGGTGCACAAAAGCAAGACGTTAGACTCGACCAATAATGCATATGTGTGTGGTACAAGGCCCAAGAGTACTAGTAAACCCCCCAAGAATGTGGTAGTTTATAAAGTAGTGCATTTACCAAAATTGACAATGTCATCATGTAATGTACGAAAAATCATGCAGCTTTGACTAAAGAAGCACTCAAAAACGAGAAGCAAGTGAAAAGTTATAGCATAAATACGATTCCCACAACTGATCGAAAATGCCAATAAATGCTGCAAATGCATTAAAAATGCCTGAAATGGGTGCAAAGGATTTCATGTGGGTACTCATTGGAAATGGCATCAAATTTCAGGTAGGGTTGGTTTTTCTTACAAGGTGGGATTAGCCTCCTGCTAACCCCAAATCTCACCCTTCGTCTTTGACATTCTTAGGAAGGGAATGATTAACAAGAAAAATGAAGCCTAAATTATTACAATGCCATAAAAGGAATGTTTTACCTCAAAAAATTAAAAAGGGGGATTGTTTTAACCTGTAAACAATTCTAAAAGGGAGGGGCCCACTGAGGTGTGAAGCCGTGGATGCACCGAGCTGGAAGCTACCTCCGTTGAGCGAAGCTTAGTACCACGTGGCTTTGGTGCTACAAGTCGAGTGGAGCTTAGAGCCGTGGTGGAACCACTAAGCTAGGCTGTTTACATTCCACGTGGAGTGATGAATGCACCAAGAAGCACCAAGTTAGCAACCTCCAAGTTGTACGGTAAGAAATTGGTGAATTTTTTACTGGTGAGTCGAGTCACCGGTACTAAGACCGAGTTGAATGGCACAAAGATTGCATAAAAAGTTGAGAAGATCGAAATGGCCACATTAGAGCCGGTGGACCTAAGACAATAGTTGGTGAGTTGTCTGGAGAGGCCAATGACATGCCCGACATAGAATTGACCGAGTAGTTAACTGGTAATGGCAGATGAATGCAAAGCTAGAGCTACAACCAAAATGGGTAGCAATTGAGCAGCGACATGGCCAGGGAAATCCACGAAGCGAAGTATAGGGCCGATATAGACTTCTGGTAGGGTGAACTCAAAGGCCAAGACAAGCCAGGAGGTCCTGGTAAAGTGAGCAAGAGAAACCCATAAGAGTTAGAACCAGGTTCAAAACCCAAACGAGCCAATAGATAAAGAGCAAGCCCAGATAAGAATCCAACACCAGATCAATCACATGTAACATGAGCAATGTAGAGGTCGAGTGGGCACACGGAGCTGAGGTGAGATGTGTTAGAAGGAGGCACAATTGGTTGAAGACCACTAGACTAAACTCGATGTTGGATGAATGAGCTAAAGACAGATTTGCAACCTCTTAAATGTGACCTCAAACTATAATATACACCAAAAACATTCATGCAAAGCCAGAACACCCAAAAATGAGCCACAAACATGAACCAAGAATCATCCTGAGTAAAGAGGTAGTGTGAGTCAAGCCCAAGTTGATCGAACAACCGTGGACAATGCAAAGGTATTAGTCACTCAATGCAAGTGGCGAGTTGATGAAGCGATGAGCAACCTAAGTCATCGTAAATCGAATCACGAACAATGCGGTATGAATCTTTGAATCAATGCAAGAAGATCACGGTCAGAATTTCCATTATGACACATGCACAAGAATCAATATCACGTCGGAACCCATAAAACGTATGAAAAATGCCAAAGATTGTATGGATCCACAAGATCCGCTCTGATACCATGTAAGAGGGTTTGAAACCCAAAAGAGAGGATCACGAGGGATGGCATTCACATCAATGAACATGTGAATGGTAGCGTGAAGAGATCTCGGGAGGAGCGAGCATCAATTGAATGTGCATGCAAAGATTCGAAACACGAGAAAAACCTCATTACAATCCACAAACTCTCCTCTATCTCATAGATCCAAAGGGGTGTACATATAGGAGGTGGTGAGTAACCCCCAATGCTGCAATCATGACAACTCGAGTGGAGAGGGGCAGTTACATTCCCAGAATAGAAGTGTAACTCCCAACGAAACATATGATGTACTGATGCACTGACACGTAAGAGAATCTCATGATGACCCCTAAATAACACGTGGACCTATGTTCTCACCTAAGTGAGATGACTCACCTAATGATGTGCAAAATAATACACACCAACAGAAGCAAGGACAAAATATGAGGACCTTAGAGGTTGATTAAATAAAATATATGGAATAATTGAAGACTATGACAATGAGATTGTTTACTTGAGGGAACTCTCCCTAAGCTTAACCACATAACTTGGATTAGTGAGGATCTAGTTGAGAAAGAAGGCATCATACCAATAAGATGCAAAGGGAGTAAATATGCCCTTGAAGAATTGACAAAAATCAGGTTACATAACTTAAATGGAATCAAGATGAAGCTTGAAGTCAAAAGGATCTGGGTTGATGATCTAGTTTGTTGGTACTCAAAATTGTCTCACCCCATTTGTGCCCTTGGAAATTTTTGATTTACAACCTCTGTCATTTTATCCTTCCCCATGATTGTGCTTGGTTGGTCTTTGTTTCCATTTTTAGTTTTCCCCTAGGTCAAAGATCATGTATGGGTCCATATTTTTCTCCTAGTTTCTTTGTTCCTCTGGAAAAGGTCTGTATTTTGGGTTCCTCGAGCTCTATCCTTTCAAAACTCACATTTTCCCATTCCCTCTATTGCCACAGTTGAAATTTTTCATTCTTTTCATTTCTGCCTTAAATACTTGAAGAAGAATGAGTTGATATGTCCCTGAGGAACGTATTTGAGCCTTGTAACTTTCTAAACTCTCTGTCCTTGAAGGAAATTTCATTTCCAGGCTCAAATGGTCATTTTTCGTATTTTACGGTTTGACAGAAGTTTCTCCCGGTCAAATTTACATCCTTTCATCTACAGGATTTGGCACCTTTTTTTTGATGTGGCTCAGTTAAATACTTCAAAATTCTATAAAAGGCCTCAACTCAGAAATATGTCCACGTGGGTGAACGACGCTCGTTTGAGAATCAAGTTTTTGGTCTGACTTTGAAGTAGCACCGGAGGACACGTGGAGGCTTCCGCTGCTTGGCCCGGACTTGGAAAAAAAAATTATGTAGTTGGAGTAGTTTGGTGGAACATGACACATGATGAGCGCGAGCTCATTCACGGTCTCCACTTTGGGCACCATCTTCAAGAAGCATCAGGATGACATGTGGAGGCCTCTACTTGCTTTGCATTTTACTTAGACTTTTCAATAGCCAAAAGGATACTTCCTCAGAGTATGACACGTGGTTCCTCCTACTTTTCTTCAAGCATTAAGAAAAATCTCACTAGAACAGGACACATGGTGAGCCCGCACTGCTCAAGGTATCAAATTTTTGGGACTGCCTCAAGGTGCGTCGTGGTGACAAGTGGTAGTTTGAAAAGTCAAAGAAGTGGGGATGCGAATGATCAAGGGTAACTTGGAAATTTTGCCTCTTGTATTCAAATGACTCAAAGTATCAAACTAACCTGCAAGCCCGAGGGTAAAAAGTCAAAATTCATTTGAGAATTCAATAGAGCGAGGTGTGGGCTGGCGGAGGAAAAGTGAAAAATTTTCCCTTTGAGGGAAAAGGGAGTTAAAGGCATAAAGGGACCTGGGGTTTCCATTGGGACCCACTTTAGAAACTTGAAGCGGAGGTGTGGGCTGGTGGAGGAAAAGTGAAACATTTTCCTTTTTTCCAGAGAGATGCAAAATGTGTAAAATTGAGCCACGACTCTGTATCCAGTCATATTGCACCACGTGTCAGGCTCAAATATCATTGGCGGAGCGGTGGAGGAAATCAAGAAATTATGCAAACTTTTAGAAAGTAGTCAAAAGGTAATAAGACATCCCGAGGCCCATTTTTACCCAAATCTGCAACGTGAAGGGCTCAAATTTGAAGTTGAGGAATAGATCGATGGTAGATGTGCATTTCACCAATTTGGCCGCCATTTGAGCTCCAATAAGTTTGGAATTTTGTTTTTTTGCATCAATCTTCATTGAATTTTTTACCAATTCATGTGGTTTTGGCCTACAATGTTCAGATTAATCAAATTTTGGGTTCAATTTTAGAATCCAAGGTATTTTTCAAAAAAAAATTTACTCTAGTTCGTAAAAACATGAATTACCGATCCAAACTTGCAGAGTAAAAATTGGGAAGGGAAAAGTTGAAATGATGAAATAAAAGTGGTATACATGCGTGGGGAATGAAAAATGTGCTTCCGCTTTGAAGAATGATGAAATTTTTGTAATGATTCACCTTTTGAAAGAACAACTGGAAACTTGTTATGAGTTTGTTAAATGTCATTTTCTGGAAATATTGCAAAGCAAAGGTGCTCCAAATTTTCCACATTTGGAGGGAAGATTTGAAAGGAAAAGTGAGTGAGTGAGTAAAATTTATATATTGCATGAATTTTTCATGCAAATGGTCGAGAAACTTAGAATTTTCACGAGAAAATCTAGGAAGAAGCCCATTCTCTAAGAAACCACTTTAGAATAATTTTAACTCCATTTTACATCAAATTTGTATCATGTTAGGTTGGTTACAGATGTATAGCCACTAACAAGCTCTGAGATTGTTCTTATAACATTCCCCTACTGATAAATTTGGTCATTCTGGATTATTTTGTGTTGTCTCTTGGTAAAATTTACATTTACTTATTTTTTAGAATGTTTTCAATTTGTATTTCTTGCTCTTGTTTCAATCTGGTGTTTAGAATTTCCTTTTGATCATGTAGATTTGATTCTCGTAACAACGTAGTGGCATTTGCAATGATATAATCAAAAGATATTTCATCTGATGAAGGGATAAACAAATTTAAATTCACTCTACTTTCCTTAATATAGATTTGATTGTAAACCTTTGGGGGTACCTTAGGTCTGATATAATAGAAATTTATAAATGCTTTGCTAATTCATTTAACTCAAGCTTTTGTTGTAAATCATCGAGAGATTGTGTGGAAGAGTGCAAATCTGAGCTTCCATTTGGTGCACATATCCTAGTTTAAGGATCACCTTAACCTCTTTGGAGCATTTATGTTGTCTAAGTCTTTCAAGTTTTGCAAAGGTCCTTAAAGATGTTGGAAAATTCTGGTTAGTCTTGTCTCGAATATCTCCCACCCAAAAATTAATTTCAAATTAACTCATCCTACATATAATACCCCTTCATTGTCATGTGTGTCAACAAAAGAATACAATCCATTTAATAAAATGCACAAATAAAATCAGATCATACCATGTCTTTAGTAACATTAGCCTTGTCCTAAAAGCATTTCCATCATTTAGTAGTGATAGCTCTGTTGAGTTTGAATAATGGGAAATTGATCATGTTTTCTCAAGGCCATCTCCATATAATCTACATAGTACAAGGATATTTTCACCTCCTTCACAAAACAGAGGCTACAATATAGGTTCTCTTACCTTGGTTGATAGGCACAACCTAAAATAGTGAGGATTAGATCAAATCCTTCCAAGGTGCTACCCACTTCTTCAAATCTTGAGTGCTAAAAAGTCAGATAAATTGCTTCCCCAGCTACAAAATGACATATAAACCATTTATCTGCCTCTGAGTGTCTTGTAAAATCCATGATGCAGCTCAAGTTGTGAAGGAGATTAAATTTGGGTACCAACACCCAAATGGCGCTATGCTGCAGGAAGAATAATGCAATATCTACACCAATTTTTTAATATGCTTCCCGCTTCATATTCTTTTGAGCCCGTCAACATGTGAATGGCATCGCTCCGAGGATGAAGAATGTAATATCCAGACTAATTTGTTAATCTGCTTCTAGTTCATATTCTTTTGAGCCCGCCAACACGTTTTTGACACTATTTCCGAGGATGAAGAATTTAATATCTAGGCTAATTTTTTAATCGCTTCCAGCTTCATATTCTTTTGAGCCCATCAACATGCTTCTAAGACCGTTCTAGGAAATTTTTCAAGATTTCAATTTTTCAAAATTCCTAGTAATACTTCTCACATATTTTATGTGCAACTACATTCTTGAGAATCGGTTTCGATTAGATTTATAATGAGGAATGAGAGTTGAATTATAATTTTGATATGTTCAAGTGTGTCAAATATTTTGTTTCAAACTTTACACAATAGTTGATAAATTGAGTGAAAGAAAAGCAAACCTGTTCAAGCTTTGCATAGTGCTAATATTTGTAGTCATTTGATAGATCTTCATAGTGCATTTGCACAAACTAGGGTGAAAGTCCTTAGTGGCGACTCTTGGATGTTATATTTTGATAAATACCAGTACCTTATCATACATTAAGTGAAGTGTGTCATATAAATCTGCAAACCTAGAAGGAAGAAGATCTCTCTTTAGGAGGTACCAAAGTAGAAAATTATTTCAAGAATTTGGAAATACAGTTTTAGAGGAAAGAAAAGTTTGGAAGGTTGTTGAAGGACAGACATCAAGCAAAGGTATATCCATAGGTGAGAGAGATCGGTATTTAATAGAGGATTATCACTCTTCTTCTAGTAATTCGATTCAAGCAATCCTCCCATAAACTTGTTTACTTAAACTAGTTAAGGTCCTTATGTTGTACTTGGTGAGTTCCTTTTTCAATCTACACTGTGTGTTTCAATTCTAGTAAAAATTTCAAGAAAATCAGCACATAGAGAATACCAATATTGTGAACCACATTCTTGAGCCCCAAAGACCTCACACTCCTCATAAGCTTGTGTCACCCCAAGATGACCTCCACTGCAGACAACATGGCTCACCTCCCACCTAGGCCTCCATTTTTGGTCAATACCTTTGGCCCAATAAATTTTTGGGGAATGGATGGTTATCCTAATGTTTTGCTTCAGGATGTTAGAAGTATATTACCAAAGTTCCAAGGGAACAATACCATAAAGCAGTGATTAACATTTGAAACTCTTTATTAATATGATGGAGGATTTTGATATTGGATTTGAGGATGTGTATATTAAATTGTTTGTCCACACTTTAGAGGAGGATGCTAAGGAATGGTACAAAGCCTTGCCAAATAATTTAATTGATTCATGGATTGAAATGCAAAATGCATTCAAAGGCTGCAATATGGTGACTAGATTGATCCCAAGTTCCTTTTATCGAGTTTGAGAATATCAAGAAGAACCCAAATGAATCGGTCCATGACTTTAACACAAGGTTCAATAAAAATTTGAGGAGATTGCCGGTAAATTTAAGACCATGTGATGAATCTTGTTTAATAAGATATTCTGATGCATTTGACTAGAAGGTTGCGTATTACTTAAGGGACAAAAATCCCGCAATTTAAAGTAGGCTTTCACCATGGCACTTCAAATTGAGAACAATATCAAGGCTATTGGGAAACCTCCTAAGAGAGATGGAGTTAAATTGGTAAATCCTAAAAGGCCTCAAGCAAAGAAGAGTGTAGACTTGGAGGAAGTGGTGAAAACTTTGGCGGTCTATCAAAGAGATTTCCTACAAGTTGGCAAGAGCTGAGAAGGGAATTGGAAAAACTTCACAAGGTCAGACTAGGAAATAAGCACAAGATAGATTTAGAAATCACCATAGGAATGAGAAAAGATTTGATGACAAAAGTAAAGGACCTACAGGATTTTGAAATAGACAATCTCAAGCCAAGGAAAGTAAGGTTGTGCCTGATCCATTAAATGCTAGAGTGGTTGTTGTTGATGATGCAAATTAGATTGACTAGTGTGACAGATGTTTCTTACCCCATCCGCCATATGGAATAGATCAAAAAATTGAAGAGGAAGATGATGATTATAATACGGATGATGATGCTTGTATGATGGACTTCCCTACACACTCATGTCATGGAGCAACATCTACTGAAGTGATAAGTGCATGGATTGCTGCTAGCTTTTGGGATTGCATCCAATGGGTACATCTTCTTCCTCCTTCTCATGTTTTAGAAATTGATAATGTATAAGCCTTTGAGCTGCCCAATAATTATTTTGAGTACTTGAGGGCATTGATGATGAAGATCAAGAAGTATGATCGCGGTATAACCTCAAAATAATATAGGAATCTTACTTATGAATGAGGTATTAAAAATGGCAAAAAAATATGCCAATATACCGCCCAAGAGGAGTATAGGTACACAAGAAGGATATCAAGGGAGCTAGGCCTCGAATGCCAAAAATCCATTGCTTTTTCTAATATCCCAAAAATCTGGATTTCCTAAGAAAGAAACATTTGCACTAAGAGCCCCGCTATCCCAAGTAAAAGTTATGCTTCACCCCATGCTCAAAATGTTAAAAACCTTTACAAAATGTACCATTTGATGAAATTTCCAGTCCTCCTTTTTTGGTTGTTTTGCCTAAATACATTCCAAGAAGGATATCAAGGAGCTATGACATCGCTTTCTCCCAAGTTTTGAGCCAAATCAAGGTCAGTTATGCTGTTCCAATTTTTGAGTTGCTTAGAATCCCAAGTTTTGAGCCAAATCAGCACAAGAAGAGAGCACTTGATTATTTGGGATTAAAGGAGGAGAATGCTACAAAGAAAAGGAATGTGAATGTTGTAGAGGCTCCACTTGCTATTACAGAGGTAGGAAAGACATCAACATTGGAAGAATTTGGTGAACCATTAGAGGTATATTTGGGAACATCCTTGGTCAATCTCCGCTGAGTGTTGACCCTTTCTTCACAACTTTGATCATCAAGGATAGGTTGCTACATAATTGTATTTTTGACTGGGGCATCATGCAATGTCATGCCTTTGGAAGTTATGAATGAGTTACATATCAAACTAACAATAGTGTATGGAAAGTATACTACCATGGATTCTAGGAAGTGCATGTTTTTGGGTGTGTCAAAGGTTTGGTGGTGCAACTTCCAACCTATCCGACTAATAATTTAAAACTTGATGTTATAATTGTTGATTTCCCGCCAAATGGGGTATGTTATTAACAAGAAAGTGGGTTGCAAGTGTTAGAGGGAGTGTCCAAATGGATATGTCTTTTTCCACCATTCCCATTAAGGTAGCCTTGTAAAATTATATGGAGAGAAGAAGATGATGTATCTGATTGAAGACCCAAACAATGCATCTTATGAAGTTTTGCAAGAAGATGTTGATCTTAACAACTTTGTGAGTTTTGTGGACTTCAGGGAATATGAAAGTGTTGAAAATAGAGCTCCTGAGTATGTTGTATTTTCTGGGAATTTGGTCTATGATTCAGCCTTGAAAAATGTTGAAGAATGTGACTTAGGCACAATGGAAGAGCTTCAGAGAAAATGGATGGTTTACAAATAGAACAAAGAAGAAAAAGAGGTATATTTCTAGTTGAGGAAAACATATCAGAACCTCTTGGCATGGTCATATCCAAGATGGTAGGTGCTTGAAATTTTTCCTTGATTGTTCTCTCTGAATCAAGGTAAACATCTTTTGTACAGTGTATAGTCGGTTGTTTGTTTCTTGTTTTGTGTTTTGGTTCGTCGTGGTCCTTGGTGACCTATTTTTGCTGGTTTCTCTATTTGTTTTTAGAGATGGCTTTGTTTCTCTGCCCTGTAAAGATGACTCTGTTACCCAATGGATAATATTTTGGCACTTGGTCTACTTTTGTTCTTGTGGCACTCGCAGGGAGTGCCCATCCCCGAGTCAAGCCTCAGTATTGGTGCTCAAAATTTTATCACCGAATTTGTGCCCTTGGAAATTTATTGATTTATGGCCTTTATCATTTTATCCTTCCCCATGATTGTGCTTGGCTTGTCTTTGTTGCCATTTTTAGTCTACCCCTGGGTCAAAGATCGTGTATGGGTCCATATTTGTCTCCTAGTTTCTTTTTTCCTCTGGAAAAGGTCTATATTTTGGGTTCCCTGGGCTTTGTCCTTTCAAAATCTCATGCTTTCCCATTCCCTCTATTACCACAATTAGAATTTTTGTTCTTGTCATTTCTTCCTTAAATACTTGAAGAAGAATGAGTTCATATGTCCCTAAGGAACATATTTGAGCCTTGTAACTTTCTAAACTCTCTGTCCTTGAAGGAAATTTCATTTCTAGGCTCAAATGGTCATATTTTTGTATTTTATGGTTTGACTGGTGTTTTCTCCTGGTCAAAATTGCGTCCTTACATCTACAGAGGACGTGGCATCTTTTGGTTGGATGCGGCTAAGCTAAATACTTCAAAAATTCTATAAATGGCCTCAACTCGAAATATACCCACGTGTGTGAACGACACTCGCTTTGAGAATCAACTTTTGGTCCGACTTTGAAGTAGCACCGAGAGGACACGTTGAGGCTTCCACTACTTGGCTTGGACTTGGAAAAAAAAATTTATGTTGTTGAGTAGTTTGGCGGAAAAGGACACATGGCGAGCTCGCACTCATTCGTGGTATCTCGCTTTTGGCACCATATTAAAGAAGCACCAAGATGACACATGGAGTCCTCCTTTCTTTGCATTTTACTTATAATTTTCACAACCAAAAGGATACTCCTCGAGTATGACATGTGGTGCCTTCCACCGAGCTTCAAGAATTCAAGAAAATCTCACTAGAGCAGGACACGTGGTGATCCCGTGCTCGTTTAAGGTATCAAATGTTTGGGACCGCCTCAAGGTGTGTCATGGTGACACGTGGTAGTTTGAAAGTTCAAAGAGTAGGGGATGCTGACCATTGGGGGCAACTTGGAAATTTTTCCTCTTGTACTCAAATGACTCAAAGTATCAAACTAACCCCAAACCCGAGGGTAAAAAGTCAAAATTCATTTGAGAAGTCAATAGCGAGGTGGGGGCTAGTGGAGGAAAAGTGAAAATTTTTCCCTTTGAGGTAAAAGGAGTTAAAGGCATAACGAGACCCGTGGTTCCACTGACCAAATTTAGAAACTTGAAGTGGAGGTGCGGGGTGGTGTAGGAAAAGTGAAAATTTTTCCTTTTTTCCGAGACATGCAAAATGTCTAAAATTGAGCCGCGACTCCACATCTAGTCATATTACACCACGTGTCAGGCCCAAATCTCATCGGTGGAGTGGCAGAGGAAATCAAGAAATTGTGAAAATTTTCTAAAAGCAGTAAAAAGGTAAAAAGACATCCCGAGGCCCCTTTTTTACCTGGATCTCGCCATGTGAAGGGCTCAAATTTGAAGTTGATGAACAAGTTGATGGTAGATGTGCATTTCACCAATTTGGCCGCCATTTCAGCTCCGGAAGTTTGGAGATGCGTTTTTGCATTAACCTTCATCTAATTTTTAGCTAATTCATGATGTTTTTGCCTCGCAAAGTCTAGATTAATCAGCTTTTGGGGTTCAATTTGTGAATCCAAGGAATTTTTCAAATAAATTTTTACTCTAGTTTGTAAAAAACGTGAATTACTAGATCCAAAGTTGTAGAGTGAAAATTGGGAAGGAAAATATTGAAATAATGAAATAAAAGGGGTTTACATCCGTGGGGAATGAAAAATGTTATTGCACTTTGAAGAATAATGAAATTTTTGTAATGATTCACCTTTTGAAAGAATAAATGGCAACTTTTTGTGAGTTTATTAAATTTCATTTTCTGGAAATATCGTAAAGCAAAGGTGCTCCGAATATTCCACATTTAGAGGGAATATTTGAGAGGAAAACTGAGTGATTGAGTAAAAGTTATATATTGCATGAATTTTTCATGCAAATGGTCAGAGAAACTTAGAATTTTCACGGGAAAATCTGGGAAGAAGCCCATTCTCTGAGAAACCACATGAGAACCATTTTAACTCCTTTTTAGCATCAAATTTGTATCATGTTAGGTTGGTTGTAGATGTATATCCACTAACAAGCTCTAAGATTGTTCTTATAACATTCCCCTGCTGATAAATTTGGTCATTCTGGATTATTTTGTGTTGTCTCTTGGTAAAATTTGCATTTACTTATGTTTCATAATGTTTTCAATTTGTGTTTCTTGCTCCTATTGTAATCTAGTGTTTGGAATTTCCTTTTAATCATGTAGATGTAATTTTGGTAATAACATAGTGGCATTTGTAATTCCAAAATTAGAAGAGCTTTCATTTGATGAAGGGATAAACAAATATAAATTCACTCTTCTTTCCTTAATATAGATTTGATTGTAAATCTTTGTGGGTACCTTATGTTTGATATAATACAAATTTCTAAATGCTTTGTTGATTCATTTAACTCAAGATTTTGTGATAAATCATCAGAGATTGTGTGGAATAGTACAAATATGGGCTTCCATTTGATGCACATATCTTGGTTGAAGGAACACCTTAACCTCTTTTGAGCATTTCTGTTGTTGGAGTCTTTCAAGTTTTACAAAGGTCCTCAAATAATTTTTAAAAATTCTGGTTAGTCTTGTCTCGAATATCTCCCACCCTAAAATTCATTTCAAATTAACTCATCCTACCTATAATACCCCTGAATTTTATTATGTGTCAACAAAAGAATACAATCCATTTACAAAAAATGCACAAAGAAAATTAGGATCATACCATGTCTTTAGTAGCCTTAGCCTTGTCTTGAAAGCATTTCCATCATTTAGTAGTGATAGCTCTGTTAAGTTTGAATAATGGGAAATTGATCATGTTTTCTCAAGGCCATCTCCTCACAATTTGTATAGTATAAGGATATTTTCACCTCCTTCACAAAAAAATGCTACAATATAGGTTGTCTTACCTTGGTTGATAGGCATAAATAGTGAGGATTAGATCAAATCCTTCCAAGGTGCTACCCACTTCTTAAAATCCCGAGTACTACCAAGTCAGATAAATTACTTCCTAGGCTACAAAACGACATATAAACCATTTATCTGCCTTTGAGTGTCTTGTAAAATCCATGATGTAGCTCAAGTGAAGGAGATTACATCCGGGTACCAAGTATGGAGATGACATACTTGGTACCAACATAGTTCATAGTGGATTAGACTAAAATTTCATATACATTTGAAACATATATGTGAATTATTGACATCCTTGTATTTATTGCAATGTTAAAAAAGAAAAAACAAGATAGTCCTATTCTATAAGGGCCCTTACCCATGACAAAATGAGATGTACAAATATCGAAAATCAAAACAATGAAAGGAGAATAAAACCTAATAAATCTTTAGTCCTACTTCATAATTTCCCCTTAGCAAGGGAAGTTTATTCAAAAGTGTTTTCTTCCTTAATACAAACTCATCTCAATCATGTGGTGTTTGTATGAAGACAATCAACCTTGCCAAGTCTCTGGACATCCCCATGTCCATCAAAGACTCCAAAGTCATCCTAGGGTGGCCCATAATTTCCTCAAGCTCAATTCTCTTTTGGTTGGATGATACCCAATCCAAGAGGTCCAGACCACCTGAAAAGAAGGCCATTTTCCCCTTCCCCTTGTGAAGGGTCGACTTGCCAGGATTACTTTGAAGAGGGATGTTTGGAGTGATAAGGGGGATGTTTGGAATGATAGGAGGGGTAGATATTGCATGTTGGTGACTAGATGAAATGTGAGGCTTGGAACTAGTTCATGCTTCCCATTTCCTGGAGAAAGGTGGGTTTTCCCTGGGAGAAGGAATTGGATGAGGTCCTTGAAATTCCCACTTAGAAGGAAAAATGCATCAAATGTGTGGATAGCCAAGTTGCAAACCTTCCTCTGCTATCCCAAGATGAAGAAAGTGTTTCCCTTGAGTGGTAAGAAGAAATAGATTGGTCTTCTTCTCCATCCGAGATGATGACTGAGACTGAGTTTGTGTTTCTCCTTTCCTCTTGCCTCGAAGGCAAGTGTTGCTGCTAGACCTGGTGGTAGAGGCACATTTTCTTCCTGTTTCTTTTCCAAGGAATGAATCCTCTTCTCCAACTCATTCACTTTGTGGGAAATGGCAGGCACCGTATCAATGGAGGTTTTTTCATACAATATGTATGATTCCTTAGGAATTTCTTTTGATGCAAATTCCTCGTTGCATAAGAAGGGGCATTGAAAAATGGTTTTCCCAGAGACCTGAGGCCTCCTCTCGATCGAGTATCTTTTAAATCCTTAGGTGTTTTGAAAAGGCCATGCCAAAAAGGGTGGGTTAATTTTTCAGAAATTTGGTCGTATAGAAAAAGGAGAGAAGAGTCGAGAGAAGCCATTTTCTGGGAAATTTTTTTGAGAAGCCAATTATTTCTTGTGTGCATTTCAAAATTTATCATGTCAAGATGGTTGCAGATATATAGCCATTAACAAAAATTTAAGATTGTAAACAAACTTTCCCTTTTTGATCAAATTTTAGAAACCTCTAGTAATTTGTGTAAATCAATGAACTATGTTATGTCTATTGTCATCTTGAAATATTTTCAAATAGTTATCTATGTGCCTGTTACAGTCTTACATTAGGAATCCTTTTGAAATCACACAAAATATCATCCTCATGACAAGTATTGTGGCATTTGCAATTACATTATGAAGATAGATTTCATTTCATGATGCAATAAGTGATTTAAATTCACTTTACTTTCATTTCAGTGATACATATTATTTGTTAGTTTATGAGTGTATCATGAGCGTGATATAATAGGGGTTTTCTAAAGTTTAATTGAGTCTTTAACATGAGTTATTGTGTTAAAACCTTGAATAATGTGTAAATTCGTGTGCCTTTGAGCCTTCATAGATGCACACCTTTCTAGTTTAAATCTCGTCTTGACTATTTGAAGCTATTTGTCTTTTTGCCTTGTGGATCTGTTAACATTTTTTTAAGTTCTCAGGTATTTGGTATAATCAACTTTATCCTTCTTAACTTCCCAACCATAAAATACATATCTAGAGATGAACCATACATGAACTACCACTTCTTGAACTTTCGGTTCATAAATACCGATGGAATTCATCGATTCACCCATCCTTTACCTCAATATGCAGGAGCAATCAATTTTTGCCACTACCTTTCGTGAACTTGTATCTTGTTTAGAAGGTTTCTTCATCCTCTAAAGTGAAAAATCCCGAGAGTTATAATAAATTGTATTGAACATACCTTCTAAAGATCTCCTATCAATTTTTTGAAAGGGAAGAAAAATACTATAAATCTGCAGACGTTATCCACCAATATGGGCTACAAAATGGGTCCTGTCACCCTAGTTTAAGGCACAACCTAAAGTAGTCAAAATAGGTCAAACCTTGTACATGGTGTTATCCATTTCTTCCAGTCTACGTGAATGAAGAGTTAGCTAAATCCTTCCCAGCTACAAAATGACTCACACTCTTATTTATCTGTCTCCAAGCATCTTGTTCAAACTATGGTGTTGCTCAGTTGCAAAGGGAGAATCAATTTGGGTACCAACACAAGACACAAGGTAGATGTCATATCCATTTAGTTACTTGTCCCACATCTCAAAATAAGGTAGTTCTATAAGGAGACTCAATGATTAGAGTTTTAGGCACGAGATTAGGAAATATTCATCAAATATGGTCTAGGGTTTAGGGTTTAGGATTTAGGGTTTAGGGCTCAAGGTTCGTGGTTTAACATTTAAGGTTTAGAGTTCATGGTTATGGTTTAGGATTAAGGCTTTAGGTTTAGGGTTTAGGGTTTAGGGTTTAGGGGTCAGGTTTTAGGGTTTAGGGATCATGGTTAAGGATTTAGGGTTTAAGTTTTATCTATTAGGGTTTAGGGTTGAGGATTTAGTGTTTAGGGATTAGGGTTTATGTTTAGAAATTTAAGGTTTGGGGTTTAGCTTTTAGGGTTTACGGTTTAGGGTTTACTGTTTAATATTTAACATTTAGGGATTAAGGTTTAGGTTTTATGGTTTATGGATTGGGATTTAGGATTTAGGGTTTAGGGTTTAGATTTTAGTGCTCATAGATAAGGGTGTAGGGGTTAAGGCTTAGGGTTTAGGGTTTAGGGTTTTGATTCAAGTGTTTAAGGTTTAGGGGTCAAGGTTTAGAGGATTTAGTTTTTATGATTCAAGGTTTACTGTTTAGAATTTAGGGCTCATGGTTCATGGTTTAGGGTTTAGGTATTAAGGATTAGGGCTCAATGTTTAGGGCTTAGCGCTAAGTATTTAGGTCTTAAGGCTCGGGGTTTAGGGCTCATGGGTAAGGGTTAGATGTTTAAGGTTTAGGGTTTAGGTTCTAGGGATCATGGTTCCAGTGTTTAGGGTTTAGGGTTTTGGTTTAGGAATAAAGGTTTACAATTTATGGTTTAGGTTTATGGCCTAGGGTTTAGGGTTTTAATTATAGAAGTTAAATGCTAAAATATTTAGGATGATTACTTAAATCCTTAAAATCACCTATGTATTGACAAGATTATATTGTAAAAAACTCTCTCCTAAACTGTGACTCGTGGAGATGTGAGACTAATTCCATAAGGTACACAATTACCCTAATTTCTTATATTTACATAAATAAATTTAATGTATAAGAAATAATAAACTATAAATAATAATAAATGGAAAGCTTATACTTAACATGTACACATTTTGCATTTTCATATTTTTCAAGCCATGCCTCGAGGCTTGGGATTTGGTATGGATCCCCAAGCCTGAGGCATGGACCTAGAAAAACACAACAAATAACGTGTTTTTGCAAGAAAATGTAAAATGCCACTTCTTTAATGATAAATAAACATAAAACAATTGATTCGTTTAAAAAACTTAGACCACAACGTATAGTAGAGTTTCTTCTTTCTAAAAATACAAATTTTCAATTTTTTTACTAATATAAGGTTGCCATATTATTTATTTTCTAACTATGTCTTTTTATAGCTATTTTTTTAAGTTTAAATATGTCTATCTTTCATCATGTATCTTTATTTTGGTTCATCGAAATTGATAATAAATTATACTAGCACAAACTCGGCCTAATTATATACATATTAAAAGAAAAGATCTAAGTTTTGATTTTTTTGAGGTAGTCAGTAAGGGGTATAGTCGAAGCTCCATTATTTTTCAAAACATAAAATTTAGGAACTAGAAAATTCATTAAAAAAAAATTGCTAAAAAAAAATAAAAAATTCTAGCACAAACTACATGCTCCTAGCTATCTTTCTACCAAAGAGTTTTCAAAACAACTAAATGGTGCTCAAAAAAGGTAGGGTGCATGAAAGTCACTCATTTACATTTTCAAAGAAAAATAGGAGCAGCTTTGTTAGTATTTTAGTTATTTGACCCACCTAAACTTATTCATTTTAAATAAAATTTAGTATTTTTGAAACTAGACTCGAAATGCTACGATTCATGTCTAAACAACATCTTCCAATTTTGAGTGTAACTATTACAAACAACTAGTACAAGTTGAAGTTTTTATTTTTTAGAAAAATGCGTCCATTTAAGACCCCCTTTTGGCCCCCCAACCTCGGTGCACTTACCTTGATGAAATTACACTTGTTTGAAAAAGCATAAATATATGCACAATATTAATCTTTTAACTAGCATCATGGATGTTAAAATTTCTTCATATATTGAACCCTTATGTGACTTTAGATTGGTGTGGGTATATATATTAATTTGAATCAATATTTTTTTGTTCTAGATTACAGTGATTGTCAATTGGTTGTTTTTATTATTTTGAGGTTAGTGGTTGCTTTCATTTAACAAGTTACTAAATGATATTTTTAAATTAGCATACACTAGCTTATGACAAAACATAATATTTGATGTTCACAAATCTGTATCTTTCAACAAAGAAAGTGAGATATTATTTAGATTTTAGTGGTCTTGGGATTTAACAAATTAAATTAACCTAGTTTGATCTTAGTGGTCGAATCTATTCAAGAAAACAATATTTTGAGCTAAAGAGTCACTATCATTTAAGAAGCTAAATAAATACATATCGAGTTTAGTTTCCAATAGAGCTCCAGTGTTAATCTTGTGATGAAATTCCTCCCGGTTGGAGCATTGAACTCGATATAATAAAAAAGGTATAGTAGTTTGGGATTGAAGTTAAATTTGTAACCTCTTTTTTAATTTGTCACTACTCAAATAGAAGTACGTCTAGCCTAGTGGATGTTAAAAGTTCTTCTTGTTTAAAGGATTGAAATATTTGTTAATTAATACAAAGTGCCTTGTATTTTGTACTTATGATATTTTTTGTTTGAGTGAAAATTATTGAACATGTTTCTAAAATAATTTGATGTCTCTTAAATGTCCTAGATCAATTCCTTTCACAAAAACACATATCTTAAATGCATTGATGGAGATAAATGAATAAAATTCTTAAGTATAACACCTTATAGATCAGTTATTGGACCAAACATATTCATTTTCAGAACATAAGTTGTCTTGAAAAATATTTTTGGGGAAAATTTGGACTAAGGATTTACTCCCCAAGGTAAAAAGTGAAGTCTACCGCTTTAACTAGAATTGAATTGTAAAATTGGAGGACAAAAATTGTCTTTATTTGAAAATGTTGTTAATTAATACAAAATACCTTTTACGTTGTAATTACAATATGTTGTTTGAATGAAAAATATTGAACATGTTTATAAAATAGTTTGATGTCTTTTAAACGTCCTGATCAATTGTTTCAATAAAAATGATTTTGCTACATGTGTTGACGAAGATTAATGACTACAATGCTTAAGTACAACTCCTCGGATATCAGTTATTTGACCAAACATATTCATTATCAGAACATATGTTGTCTTGCAAAGGATTTCTAGAGGAAATATTTGATTAAGGATTTACCCCCAATGTCAACATGGTTTTCTCAAGTTAGTTGTTAAAAATAAGATTTTAACCCTTCGTAATGTGAGAAAGGATACAATTAATAATTGGACGTTAAGAAACATCCTTAAAGATACTACAAAAATTTTCTCAAAGAATTTGATAAATTTAATTATTCACACCCTAGGAAGGGTAATAAATTTGTGGATCATCTTTCGAATTTGGAGGCTAAATGTAGTAATTTTAGAGTGTGTGAGAGGGGATATTATATCGCCAATGTTAATAATCTCATTAATAACATTAAGTACTAATGTGCCACCGCATCGTTTCCCTCATCTACATGTCATCCTTGTTCTTATGGTTAGCAGGACCCTTTGCACGTGTAGGATATATAGTGGGATTTCTATTAATTTTGCTCTTAAGATTCATTTTGTCCATTTTTTCTTTAATTTTAAATCTCAATTGACTAAAACCATGGAATTTGGTTGTTTGAGAATTGAGCCAATGAGATATGATTCCTCAAGCATAACCCCTCATTGTGGCATATTCTTAAATTTAGGGGATTGAAAATTTCATCTCAAAAACATGGGTTTTGATCCTTATCTTGATTGGATTTTTGTCGGCATGAAACAATGACAACATAGTGATCCACGCCATGTAAATTCAAGTTTTGGAGGATTCAATAGCGTAGGAAAAAAATGGATATCGAGGGCTTAAAGATATTCAAATACCGCACTAACCGCAAACACGACATCGAGACTTTCTTCTATGGTAAAGAAATGGTTTACCCGCTGGTATATGGTATAGCTATATTATACATCCCTAATATTTGGAATATGGTCTACTTCCACCTTATGTGGTACATTACTCTATAATAAAATTATATAAATATATTTATTCAACATCCTACTATGTTTAATTTGTAGCATTAGTTTAGTGTGAAGTACCTTCTCGATCACTCAACAACCGTATCCCAAGATTGTGGAAGTGAGTCCCATTCATATCTAGAGTGATACATTCTCAAATTTTCACCAAGATATGTGAAATCATCTATTGCATCCGTAATGAATTCTATCAAAATAAAAAATTTAGTCTTTCCAACTTTGACTTTTCCTTCTTCCAAGTTTCAAGACACTCGCTAGTACCAAATAGAGTGACTAGACATTCTCTCCATAAATGATGTAAAAAACCATCATGAAAAATATTACATAGTATCAGTGTCAGCATTGACCTCTTCACAGAATAAAGCTCAATGTGTGCAACCCATAGTGAATAGGGTCATTGATGTTGATTTCCAAAGGCCCAATATAAACGATTCTTAAATAGAGATGTCAAGCACCTTCATTAAAATATTTAACATGTGTCTCCAATATTTCTAATTGAAATCTATCATAATTATGAATATTCAAGAATTGACCCACCCATCACACGATGTAATATATGAATGCCATAAATTCCAAAATCCACAAATGTCATATCCTCTCACACGCTAAAAGAGGTTATGCCTCAACATAACCTAAACAAGTTTTATTGTAATCTTAGTTAATGTTTAGGAAACTACAACATTAATTAGTTAATGTTCTTACAATTATTTTATTTAGTGGAGGTTGAAGGTTTGACATTAACAATATTAGATGTATTAAGCTAAATATATATATTATAAAGGAAGAATCTACAAACAAAATGGAGCAAGGTGAAATAAATAAATTTATTAGATGTGATTTCATATTGTATAGATTATAATACAAAAATCGAAAGAAATATCTTATTATAATTTTTGTATTGACACATCTATTTGTTACATTTAGGTTCTTGAAGGTTTTTCAAACTGCACATGTAAATGAAGACGATAAGAATAGATATGTTACAGGTGATAATAAGAAGCACTTCGATGGGAATTTGTTTACGATATTTGGTGAGGAGATTTCAAAAACATTGTTTGACCGAATGATACGGTAATGGTTTACTTTCAAAAAAACTCATCCCCATGAGTCCTCCCTATCCCGGGTTTTATTTTCTCAATGGAGAGGAGTATGTTTGGTTCAAACCAAGATAAAGTTAAATGCAGATAAAATTACGCTTACATGACAAGAATATTATAATTTTTTTGTTCTCTTATAGGTACAATTATAGGTACATGCCAAGAATAATATGCTTTTTCATGTTGACATGGAAAAGCATAAATGTAGGCCCTAGATTAATCTTGTGATAAACTTCCACCGTTTGAAAAAGCATAAATATAGGCACAATATTAAACTTTTAACTAGCATCGTGAATGTTAAAATTTCTTCTTATGTTGAACCCTTACGTGACTTTAGACTGGTGTGAGTATATATATTAAGTTTGAATAAATATTTTTTGTTTTAGTTATGACGCAAGTTAGTTGTTTTTATTATTTTGATCTTTCTCGTCGCTTTCATTTGACAAGTTACCAAATGATATTTTCAACTTATCGTCTATAGCTTATGACACAACATAATATTTGGATGTTCATAGTTTCTATGTTTCAACAAAATAAAGTGAGATATTATTTAGATTTTAGTGGTCACTAGGATTTAAAAAATTAAACTAACCTAGTTTTATCTTATCGGTTGAATCTATTTGAAAAATATAATATTTCAAGCTAAAGATTCATTATCATTCAAGAAGCTAAAGAAATAAATTTTGAATTTAATTTCTAGTAGTACCTCCAATGTTAATATTCTAATGAACTTCCAAATCCTTAGAACATTAAACCGACATAACCAAAAAAGGTATAGTATTTTGGGATCGAAGTGAAATTTATAACCACTTTTTAAAATTTATTACTACTGGAACAGAACTGTGACTAGCCTAGTATACTTTTAAAAATTTCCTTATTGGATGGATTGAAATATTTTTTAAATACTACAAAATTCCTTGTATTTTGTACTTATAAGATGTTGTTTTTGAGTGAAAAATATCGAACATGTTTCTAAAATAATTTGATGTCATTTAAATGTTCTAGATCAATTGCTTTCACAAAAATGCATTGATTGGTATCAATGACTACAATGCTTAAGTATAACACCTTACATATCAGTTATTGGACCAAACATATTCAATTTCAAAACATATTTTGTCATGAAAAGGAGTTTTGGAGGAAAATTTGGACTAAGGATTTAATTCCCAAGGTCAAGTAGTTGAAGTCTTCCTACTTTAACTAGAATTGAATTGTAAAATTGGAGGACAAAAATTGTCTTTATTTGAAAAATTTGTTAATTGCTACAAAATACCTTTTACATCAGTAATTACAATATGTTGTTTGAATGAAAAATATTGGACATGTTTATAAAATAGTTTGATTTCTTTTAAACCTCCTAGATCAATTGTTTTCATAAAAATGTTTTTCCTACATGCAATGATGGAGATCAATGACTACAATGCTTAAGTATAAATCCTGAGATAACAGTTATTGGACCAAAGATATTCATTTTTAGAACATATGTTATCTTGCAAAGGATTTATAGAGAAAATATTTGATTAAGGATTTACTCCCAATGTCAACATGGTTTTCTCGTTAATCTGCTCAAAATAAGATTTTAACCCTTCGTAATGTGAGAAAAGATACAATTAATAATTGGACGTCAAGAAACATCCTTAAAGATACTACAAAATTTTTTTTGAAAGAGTTTGATAAATCTAATTATTCATAGCCTAGAAAGGGTAATAAATTTGCAGATCATCTTTCAAATTTGGAGGCTAAAGGTAGTAATTTTAGAGTATGTGAGAGGGTATATTATATCACCAATGTTATTAATTTTATTAATAACATTAAGTAATGATGTGTCAAAGTGGATATTTTATCTCATTTGGATTTCATCTTGATTCTTTTTGTAGCAGTATCCTTTGCACGTGTAGGATATATGGTGGGATTTCTATTAATTTTTCTCTTCGATTCATTTTTGCCATTATTTCTTTCATTTTAAATCTCATTTGACTAAAACCATGGGAGGTGGTTGTTTGAGAAATGATCCCATGAAATATGGTTCCTTGAAGCATAATCCCTCCTTATGGTGCATTATTAAAATTTAGGGGTTTCGAATTTCATCTCAAAAATCATGGGATTTGATCCTTATCTTGTGGTGGAGTTTGGTCAAGCATGGGAGACTCGATAACATGATGATCCATGACATGTAAATTCAATTTTTGTAGGATTCAATAGCATAGGTGACTAGAATGGTAATATAAGGCTTAAAGATATTCAAATATCACACCAAATGCAAGCACGACATTAATACTTTCTTCTATGGTAAAGAAATGGTATACCCGCTTGGTAGATAGTATAGTTAAATTCTACATCCCTAATCTTTTAAATATGGTGTTTCTCCTCCTTATTAGGTACATTACTCTAGAAGAAAATTATAGAAATATATTTAGTCACCGTCTTACAATGCTTAATATGTTTAGGCATAAGATTACTATGAGCCTTCCTTTTTATTGTTTATATCATTCTTTACGCCGATGAATTATTTTCAATAGGGAACTATAAATATGTCGATACACCATGTAGGCCTAATTTATTTTTTTTTCTAAGAATGGTAAAGTGGTGGTGGCAAAGGAATTATAGCTAAAATTTAGGTATTCTCATGAAAATTTTACTATTGTTGACCGTAGGAACAATCTGAGGATAAACAATAGCATATCATCATCAAAGAAGGGAAATATGTGTACTGGGGCTGCAGGTTCTTTGATTGATATGAAAAGGAGTCATCTCAATGGAAAGAGAGGGCGTAGATGGGTTTGAATGTGGCTTTTGATAAAATTTCTCTCATGGTGAGTTGGGTGGAAAGGGATATGGAGGCCTTAAGGGAAATTGAAAAGGATATAGGAAAAAGATTCATGCATTATATCAATGCCTCTAAGAAAATTTACATCACACAAAACTCTATCAGGGTGGTAGAGATCAAAAGTTTGGTTTTGGAGTTACAGGGGCATATGGTCAAGATGGAGCAGGGACACAAAGTACTCAGTATAATCTCCAACTTAGTAGTTCATATGAGGTATATCATGTTGAAGATGACATCCCTATCACAAGCGAGCAATATGATCGATAAAAGGACAGAAGAGCATCAATCGAGGAATAGAAACATTTTAATACTAACTACTCTCATGGCTCTTAGAGATTTTGTTTGATTATTTGTCGAATGTATCGCTCGGGTTTTTTATGATTTTTCCTTGTATTAATGGGTTGGACCGTATTTTGGGATACGCTGCTTTATCCCTTGTACTTTTTTATTCTTTCATGGTGATGCTCAGATGCATTCTATTATAAGGTTTTTGTTTTCCTTAATCCCTATATAAAGTAGCCAATCATTATGTTCACATATATTGAATAAATAAATTTTGTTCAATATATATAACTCTTTACATCGGTACTTTTGTTAAAAGTAATTTTGTTAAAGATATTTTAAATTAAATAAGACAAAGCAACAAGTTCATACATCCGGGTTGGGATATGTTATATTTGTGCAATTGTTCTTAAATTTTTCTATATTGTTTTGCATTACATGCTTTATATTGCTTAGAATAACCACTTTCAAATTTTTATAGAAAGTTGAATGTACCAATAATTAATTAATAAATTATGCACTAAACATATGGTACACCAACATCCATAGAAAGAAAAAATATAGAATGCCCATATGTAATGATTTTGAATGCATAAAATATGTATTTACTGTAAGTACCCAGTTTAAATGTTTCACATATTGTAAATACCCATGTTAAAATTTAGATAGAAGATAAAACAAAAATAAAATTATGCATCAAATATATAATTCTTTGGAAAAACATAAAGCAATCTAGAATCATATTATGCTTGAAAATATTGCAGCAATATAGGTGGCATTTTGAAATACATAATATGCTAGATTTTTCAGGTGCAATAAAAAAAAAACCACCTTGATTTTAGAAGTTGAACATGCCTACATAAAGATATAAGTTTTCTATTAAATGGAATAGCTGAAATAAACCAATTAAAATATGTATGACGATAACAGTAATTAATAATAATATTATTTTTCTTGTCTTTAACACAATATACTTTTATAATTTTAAAATATTTATGACTCGCACCATCTCTCGCACCGAAAGGTGTTTATAATTTTATGGAGCAGCACGTGAGAAGTGTTTGTAGCCTTAGTGGCATTCCTGATGACATCTGGGATTCTAATGAGACTCGTGACTTTCCCTTGCTTAGGTGGACATGAATGATCCTTCACATGCCACGGCCATTGCATTATTCACCTCTCTCAGAAAATTAAGGTCAAGATTGACAGGCGCCAAATAGTGCAAAGCGCCTGTGTCGCTTAGCCATCGTGAAGTTGCTATTTTTCAAAGTTTTGTTGTTGTTTTCTTGTTGGGATGCCCTATTTTGGATCCCTCTTTGAAGTATTTTGGTCCTTTTGTTCTTCTTCGGATCTCAGTTTGGATAGATCTTTTTGTACTCACTTTACTGATATATCTAGCTTTTGAGCCTACATGTTTAAGGTGTTTAGCCTTTCTTAGTTGGGTTTTCTCCTTCTGGTATCTGGCTACTTGAGCCTTTTTGTACTCAGGGTATAGTCCCTTCAAAACTATTTATCCTTAATAAAAAAACACAATATAATCCACATTAAAATTTATTGTTAAATTTTTTTATACAAGCATAGAAAAAAATTATTTTCTAAAATTTAACTTACAAATCTAATTGTTATCATAAATGGGAATAAAGCAAATATTAAACATTTTGACTATAAAAACAAAATAGTTAAAAGTATATAAGGATTGGGATGGGATTTATTTTATTAATGCTTATAATGTGATTTGTTAAATAAATTTTATTATTTTTTATGATGAATAGTGTACTATTTTGATGTGCCACTTGTCCAAGCATGCAAATACATCTTCCTTTTATGAAAAATAGTAAACGCACTAAATATTCTATTAGCATTTATTTTTCTAAATCTCATATCTTATTTAAAGATTGGACAAATATCTTTCTTAGAATTTTGATTTTTATTAAATAGAATAAATCAATGTTGCAACAAGGCCTCATATTTGTCAAATTAGTACTAACTAATAAATAAAGAAAAATATAAATAAGTTTTGAAAATTGAAAAATATATATTTAAATAAAATATAAACATTAGAAAGTTGAAAAATTATAGAATTTTTTTATTTTGATTGGTGGATTGAGGAGAAATTATTTGTTTGAATGAAAGGTATAGAATTCCTACAGGAGGCATGAGCTAATAAAGTAAGATGTTTTGAGCTTAGTGCCCACTAAGGTAACCTAATAATTCCGCAATATAATATTTTGAGCTTATGGATCACTAGAATTTAACAAGTCAAAGAATAATATTTTTAGCTTAGCGTCCACTAGCTTATGTGACACCATAGTAATTGGATATTATTGATTGATAGGATTTAACAAAATAAAGTAAGATATTGTCATCATAGAGTCTGCTAGGTTATGCCACAACAACATATTTCAATGTACAACTACTATGTCCATTTTTTTGTAAAAGGGTGAATATGGGGGTTTTGAAAGGACCCACATCCTTTTACAAAAATCCCTTAAGGTAGAATATGACATCGAAGCATAGAGGAGAGAAATCTCATAGGAAAAAAAAAAATGACAAAAAGCCATGTAGGCATGACCCAAATAGAGACAAATTATATTTTGTGAATATTTTTTATGATAGTTCACACTTCCACAAAGAGTAGCAGTAGTAGTGCTTCTATTAAAGTTTATAAGTAACATCTTATATTTTCTTTGTTCCTCGAATTCTCCTTTCACAAATATCTATTTGTTCTTTTGTTCTCCAATTTTTTTGGTTCTCCTACTCTTGCATTACCATATTTTTTCCAAAATACATCACCGGAATCCAACACCAACACATCAATGGAAACTCATTCTTAACATGATTATCTTCTAAAATATTGTCATTGACAATGTTAATGATGTCGTAGCCATTGAATTTTACTGAGTATGTGCAGCAGAGGACTATTTGTGGATAACAATAAGGTCAAAAATAATATCAATTTTATCAAATACATCTTCTCATCAATTCCTTTCATCATCATGACCACAAATTGAATTTGAAATTCAAATTTGTATTGTTAAAATTGAGACACCATCTATAACACTAGGTTTCTTTTTCAAAACACAACATAACAAGTTCTTCGCAAGTGTTATGGGTTTTTAAAAATTTTGTAAATTTTCCTCTCATGTTATTATGGATTAATCTACACCGTTTATCTTTCAAGATGTGATCCATTATGTCCTCTTTCACTGCTCTAAAAATGTTTACTATATTATGAAATTATTTATTTGATAAAAAAACTACCTTCTATAAAACATTGAATAAAAAACTTGAGTTTGTTTAATTATCTACAAAATCCCTACATGGATATAAGCCCTAATCAGCTATGCAAAAATTTTGCATTAACAATTTTTTGTAATTTTGAAGGGGTCAAGGTGAGAATGTGTACCATTTTTCGCATGGCGAGGAAATCAAAATGTTTCCAGAAATCGAGCATAGAATTTTTTATGCTTGCCATGGTGAGAATTTTCTATTGATGAATAAAGTATCTTGATTACGCTTTAATGAAGAGTATAGAAATGAAAATGTTAAAAATATAAACTCAAAAACTTTCTATTTATAGTGATATGTAACTGATAAATCCAACCACCAATTTCATTAGCACGTGAATTTAAGAGGACACACATATGATTTTACATTTCTTTACATTAAATGACTAATTAATGGTTGACAACATTTACATGCTCCAAAAGGCGCACATATTTCGAATGGTGCATGTAATTTTAAATGGTGAATTTTACATAGCTCATTTTAATGGCTAATTAATGTTGAGGCAACCACAACATTAATTAGCATTTTTCCTTACAAAATGGTTATCATTAATACTGAATTTGGTATTAAAAATAATTAATGTAAGAATTCCATATTATATTTTTTGTACTATGAATAAAATTCCTTATATACTTTAGGTAAACTAAATCCCTTAATTTGTGTGCTTGCACTTCGACAAAGCAGTGACTCTTGATGCCTACTTAGAACATTTTGTTGATTGAATCAGTAAACTACTTGAAAATATTTGTAAAAATATCACACATGAATTGTAAATTTACTATTTAACCATCAATTATAAAAATTTACATCAATATATATTAAAAATAGTGAAATTTATACGCAATAATTGGTATAAATAAACGTTGTTTTGTATTTTTGAAGGAAGTGTTGAAAAATTATCAAGTTACCTAAATATTTTTTTACATATGAGTTATCGCACTTAGTTATGCGAATCAAGACTCACACGTAGAAGTGTGAGTACTCGCAGCTAAAAGTGTGATTTGAGAGAAGTGCGACTTGAGGATCACACTTAGACGTATAACCAATCATAATGATAAGTGTGATCACTCGCACTTATATACTACTTATAAAATTTATACATGATAATTATAGATTTTTAACTATATATACGAATAATGATTTGATATAAATATATATAAAAATTGAGAGTCACCTTTCAAACATGTGAATCACACATTCCAGTTATCTAAAATATGTAACAATATGTTACATCCAAAATCATGAAAAAAATGTCTAAACAATTGTTAAATTTAACACCATTCGAGGATGTTTAGGGATAGGATTTTCAATGTTAACATTTATTGATTTCACTAAGGTGTGCATAAATAGTTGTATATGCATGATGGTATTAAGATTGATATGTGGTATAAATGACAACAATCACTTATGCACTATCTTGAAGTCATGATCAATACTTGGCTTATGTAAGTTAAAGAACCTCTTGGCTTATGTATGTTAGAATCACTGGGCTTATGTAAGTTACAATATGTGAGGCTTATGTGGGGAAATAAAATAATAAAAAATATAAATCCTAAAATAGAGAAACTCAAAACAAAAAATGAATTTAGAAATTGGACTCCAATAGTGGCAAAATTGGAATCCATTAATTACATTATTGAATATATTAATAGCTAAATTGGAGTCTAATAAAATGCTAATTGGAATTCAATAATAGCAAAATCAGAATCCAATAATAGTGAAATTGAACTCCAATAAGTCCAATAATAGTAATAATGGAATCCAAAATAGCCAAAAATGAAATCCAATATATAGAAAAATACAGATGGATTTCTTCCAATACTTTTAATACTAGAGTTTAGATTCACTAAAATATCTCCAAATTTAGTGAAATAAGAGTTAGCATGTTTAATATGTTTATAGCATGTACCATTGAGATAAATACATTATATATTGTATAAATAGTAACACTACTTGATGTGAATATATATAATGAGATGGTTGTATTAAGAAAGATAATATTTTATTTATTTTTGATGAAATGATAATATTGCTTGTAATGATATGTGGATAAGATATATTTTCTTGTGTATATTTTAGAGTTTTTAAATAGAGTTGTTGAAAATGAAAAATGAAATAATCTCTATTTTTATGGTATGAAATTTAAAATTTTAGTTTGGTAGGGCTCATGTCACCGGGCGATGAAGTCATTTGCGTGTAATCGGAATCGTATCTTTGGAAAGATGGGTGTAATTAAACCTAGTTCGCCAGCTTTGGGTATTGTTAGCTTTGAGTGTTTAAAGTGTTTAGTAAATTTACTATTTAAATCGATTATAAAAATTTACATCAATATATATTAAAATAGTATGACTGTATGTAGGGGAGTAGATGGGAATTTGAATCTTTTTGTATTTCACTCTTGGAGATTACTTTTGAATGTATATTTTTAATCCACTTAACTAAATTTGACATTTTCTGTGAACTTGTAAGAAAATGCAGAAAATTAGTGTAGGAATGATTTATGTCATAAATTTATTGGGAAACTTATAAACACTAACATATGACTATATTGAACCTTCTTTTGATCCTTTATTTTTAGAAAATTAATTACAGTAAAATATTTTTTTCTCTCCTCTCTCGATAACTTTGAAAATGAAATGAAATTTCATTTTCATTTTGACTTTCTCCACTAATGTGTAAATTTTTTTTTTTTTAGTTATAAATGGAGAATTATAAAATAATGAAATAATGCTATACCGTAGGAAGGTACCATGCCAACTTTTATGCTAACCATGTGGAGGTTTTAGGTACCTTGACAAGAGGAAATCAATAACATGTTTAATACGTTGACAACATGTACCACTCGAGATAAATACGTTGTATATTACAAATGGCATCACTACTTGATGTGAATTTAATACAATGACATGGTTGTATTAGGAAAGAGAAACTTTTATTATTTTTGTGATGAAATGATAATATTACTTGTAAGGATAAGTAGTTTGGCTATATTTTCTTATGTGTGTTTTAGAGTTTGTAAAGTTAGTTGTGGAAAACGAAAAATGAAATAATCTTGATTTGTATGGTATGTTATAATGTATTAACCACTATTAGGATGTTACTTTAAAAGTTATCTAAATGAATTAAATCTACTCGATCCTTGGGATTTTTACCCTTTGAGAAATTGTTTATTCTTTTTTCCTTCCTTTCAATGGGATTTAGGTGAATTAGTGATCTAAGAATGGTTTAAATTAATCATATTTTACTAATGGATAACGAAATTTTAGTAACCTTCATTATCTTGTAGTCTTAAATATTTAAGTGGTATTGTTAATGTAATCATGATTCTTCCCCAAGAACCAAGTAAATGGTTTTTCATGTATGTGGAAGTGTGTTAGATGAAATATTTAAAAGGTACATTGTCACCTTGCAACAGAATGATGTAATTTTTTAACAACATTTTTAAATGGGTGTCTTGAAAAATAACCTTTTATGGAGAGGTTAAACAATGTAAGTGTATGTGATCACAAGGGAATGTAATTTTTACTTCTTATAATGTGCTCAAACAAATTTTTGTAAGTGGAAATAATAACTCTTGTTTGAACACAAACTTTATGTGACGCATGCATATTTTATAAATAATTACAATCAATTATATCAACAAGAAGTAATGTAAATCTAAGGTAAAATGAAATCCTCCACCTTTAGCATATAATTAAGTTGAAATTTTGATCTTTCCCTTTGCTAGATATAAGAACTCTTTATGTATAAGCAAGTCAACCATGTTGTTCCATGTCTAACACATGTTTTTGAAACCTAGGAATCCTTTTGGGAATAAGTGGATTTGCGATTCACATGTACTTAAAAAATAAGGTAAAATGAATAGTTAAATAACATAGAAAATTGTATCAACAAAATAGGTAAATGAAGTGTATATTAGATGCTTAAACATTGTAACGAATATGGAAAATATACTTTTAAACTCATAAATCTGATTTCCTTCCTCTCAATTTCAATTATTAAACATTTTAACGAAGTTGGAAAATATATTTTTCCACTCATATACCTAATTTACTTTCCTCTTGATTTCATGTTAGTATTCCCCTATGTGATGGAAGTGAAATAGAATGTCGAGTAAATATGACTTAGGGAGCAAGAAATATTAGCTTGAGATCGAACATTAGGTGTCTCATATGTGTTTAAAAATGTTCTAACCATCAATAGGTTATACAAATTGATTGCAATAAGAGAAATGAACCAAATTAAGTGTACTAAGTTAAATGTTGAATGAAATGAAGAAAATGTAATTTAGAGAATGGGAATATATGTTTACTTATTAAATTCTCTTCAAGTCTTTAAAGTTAAACAATGGAATTTGATTGCATTAAATATGTAATCATGAAAATGTGGTGTTGTGGAAAGTGCCTATCCATGATGTTCATATTGTGGTTGGGTCGTTATTTTGTACTTGTTAGTATGTTTAGTATGTGTGATTTTAGGGTGTATCTCGTGTTATAATGTTGTATATATTTTTCTCCTTGTTGGGGTGAGTTCAAATTGTTTCTATTTGAGGAATACGGATTTTCTATTTTATGGAAGAATAAAAGGGAATTGTGTGTTTTATTTGGGGAAACAAAAGGAGTTTGTGACTATTCTTAGGGTGGATGGATATGTGTTTGTTATAATGGAGGGATAAGGGGCTTGTCAAATTTTTTTGGTGTGTTTAAAATTAGAGGAATTAAATGCTAGGAAATATTCCTTCTTAGAGTGATAGGGGTAGTTTCAATTATGACCTCTCCCCATTGTAATCCTCTTAGGTAGGCTCAATAATGTGTCATCCTTACTTGTGATGGATATTACTTTCTCATAATATTATACATGTGGGTCTATATCGGTGTTAACACTTTATGATATGTTGAGTTGTTCTTGCAAGCCAAGTTGTGATGTGAACTAAGTAAGTTATAAAATAATAAAATTCAAAAAAACTATTCTTCTTTGCCATGTCTTGTGTTTTGGTCATTCATGAGTGGGATATACACTTACATCCAAGATAACAGAGCAGAAAAGGTGGTGTGAAATAATTAATAAGTATATATGTATCACACATAAGATGGTGTATGGGAAAGTATAGAACTTATTTCATTTAATTTCTAATAAGATACCATGGAAGACGCAAACCTCATGCATGAGAAAGAAAGAATCAAGTTCTCATGGAATGAAATCCTACAACTACTTGTTCTCAATGAGATAGATGTTCCTGAGGGTGATGTGGAACCAACATGGATATTGCATGAAGTGAATCAATACTCTCTTATTAAATAAAAATAATTTACAGTGCCCATAACCCTAAATAATGCATACAAGGCATGCTTTATGAATTAGATCAAACACTTACAATTTTTATTTGAGAAAGATAGAAGGATATCGTGTGAAATTCCAGAGGAGATAGAGGGATATGCCAAGTTTCTTGTGGTAATGAAATAGTATTTAGCATGGTTCAAATATGAGAATGAAAATTGGTCAAAGATTGGCTAAATTTCCTTATGAATTCACCTTAGAATACATCATGTGATCCATTTATAGGATAAAAGAGGCCAAATGAATAAGGATTGATGTGCTAAGAATCGTTACACACATCCATACCCTCCACATAATTTACAAATACCTATTATCCAAATAACTCTCCTAGTTATTTTGGATAACTTGTATCTTCATTTTGACTACGATGTTTCACATTTTAGGTCACACACGTTTCTTGCAAACCCATTTGCAGCCTTGCCTTCAAACTTGGCTAAGTCCATATTATTCCCGTTGTGCACCCTCTTTTATATCTCATTGTCATTCACCCTTCTCGCAGCTGGATGCTTGCACCCTACTTCCATACCTTCCTTCTATGAGTATTCCTCCTTCCTTACCGTGTGTGCATCTATGCGCATGCTTTCCCTCTACTTTCATTTCACATGCTTGCACCTTGCTTTGCACCTTGTTTCCTTACTGCAATTCTTTTGTGCTCTATTAAGTGGATTCTTGCTCCTCCCTTTACATTATTCTCTTCCAGCCTCCCCTTCTACACCTTCCTCTTACGCGCGCACCTTCTACACTCTTCCTCCTGTGTTCTCACCTTATTTCTTATCCTCGGGGTGCTCTCTCGCACATCCCTCTTCAAAATTTCCTAAAATTGGCTAAGTCCATGATCTTCCTCTTACGTGCTCGCTTGCACCCTATTATGTCATGCGCCCTCTTTCCTTTTCTAACACCGCATGCCCTCCTTTAGTTTAAATATTACACGCCTTGTTTTCATGCTTTCTACAGTATTCCTTCCTCCCATGTGCACACCTATGTGTGCGCCTTCTCTTTGTTTCCCTTCCGCACCTTGCTTATGACTCAAGAACTTCAAAATGCCATAAATCATACACTAATTAAATGAAGCATGGGAAGACATTTCTCACTACCGCAAGTTATCGGACAAGATGGGAGGCCTTTTAAAAGCAACATAACATCAGCTCACTTAATTTACCACCTTTTGTAAGTAGTGAGAAGAAAAATTTGAGGATTTTCATTTTCCCTCTCTCTCTCTCTCCTCTTAGAAATCAGAATTAGAGTTTGGTGCTCATTGTAAAGGGAGATAGTTTCAAGTAGCAAAAAATATGTCAATTTTTTTTTTTGAATCTAATGCACTACATGCCCTCAGTAGTGGACTCCTTGCATGGTGATCAAGGCCCTTATTTTGTAATAGATTGGATTGTGCATATTAATGAAGTAATAGATATAACTTTGTGGATACTCCTTCCCCTATTGTGTTTGTTTGCATTCTTCTTGCCCTTTCAAACTTATTACATATATATTGTGTCTACCTTATACTCTACAGGGATTCATTCTCATTATGCATGTATGGAATATTGTTGTGAATGCATTTGCTTTGGAATGTGGAGAACTGTTATCACCCCTTATAGTATGCATTTTGCTTCTACTTTTCACACATTAGAAGACTATTCTCATACCCCTCTTTTTTTGGTGTATCACCGCTTTAGTGTAGGATTTTTTTCATGCACTCTCTCTCCTTGGTCCCTTGGAAAGTTAGATTAGTACAAGATAGTTTTGTCTCGCATTAGAGTAGATTATGGTAGGTAGTTTACCAAAAGAAACCAACTTTCTCTCGCTGGTCTATCTCAAGTAGCAAGTCCCAAAATATGGAGATAGTACCCATGATATCTAATCACACTGTAAGCTCAAGCACCACAACTTGTACAAACCATAGCATGTTGTGATTTAGAGATAACAATAACTAGACAAATAAGTACATATGGAAACACATGAATCATATATTTATGCACTAAAAATATGGAGACCATTATTGTAATCACGTAATCATACACTTAAAATTACATTCATACTATAAAGTATGTTATTTTATATATGCATTTTGTGTAAAAAAATTATTCACTAATGGCTCATCTCCTAGTTCTTTCCATCACTTAGTTTGTCATCATTATCATTTGTCTTGCATAATCATTAGTTATCTACACACTTTTGGTTGTCTTTTAGCAAGTATTAGGTGTCATAATTTTGTCATTTTTTGTCTTTAGTCCTTGACTAGGGTGCCTAGGGTTATGTTGGGAACCCATGGGAGCCCTAGTCCTTAATTGTAGGTGCCTTGTTTTCCGTAATACTTTCATCTAGTTTATTTTTTATACGTCGCTTCTTTACATTTTTAAGGTCTCATTCACCTATGTACTATTCGACATAGGAGACCATTAGTGTCAAGGTCCCTATATATACAGAGCATACTCACCTATTATGAGTAGACTATCTACTATCAAAAGCTAGTTACTACTACAAAGGAACATGACTATATTTGGGAATATTCTACATCTTCATCACACAAGCATAGGGGGACAGGGTTGTATTCATTCTATTCCATCCACCATTTGTATTTTACGTCTAGTTATCAAGTTATCCAAATTTTACCCCTAGGAAAAATTGCTCAAATGTGACCTTACACAGAGAAATGGAGGGGTTTGCCTAGTCATGTGGGCTCATATTCAATCCCAAAGTTGAGTACATAAACAAGAAAAGCAAAGGAACTGTGGAGGGTGCCACGTGCCTCATCGTGTAGCTCCAAGTGTGAAATCAAAAGGCAGTGTCTCCAAATGAGCACCAAAGACGCCATGTGGCGTAGTCTCGAAAAGGTTATATCATATATTCAAAATTCTTAAGAGGGACAAAACCAAATAAGCGCAAGCCTCCATGCACCTCAACAAAGGCACCTCTAAAGGACAGCCCAGCATAAGGTCTTGGATGAAGTGTAGATGATGCCATGTGGTTAGAGTAAAAAAGGGGGCAGAGCTAGCCGTTGAGAAATCAAAGGCCCACAAAAGGAGCCATGCATGAGCTTGGTGCAACTTCAAAGGTAAGACCCAAAAGGTAGGACCCAAACAAGCATGAGCCCTCCACGTGTCTAGGGTCAGACATATTGCTCCACCAAATAGAAAGAACTAAGCCTAACACAACGAAATGAAGGGGCAACTTTGTAGATAATGCCAAGTGTCCCACCATCATAATTTTGGGAGCTAACTACAAGGGTCCCACCCATAAAGGGGTTTTTGGTATTATATATGGTGGGCCCCCTTACTCACCAAAGAGATGAGGCATGAAATGTTCACTTGAATTTTGAATTGGCTAAGTATGAGACAGCCCAAAGGAAAGCCCCACATGTCTCTTTAGCATTCCTTTAAGGGGAGAATCCAAAGGCGGTCCCCAAACAAGCGCCACCTACCATGTAGTCGTGGTCGAGGAATGTCTCAGCGAGCCGCAAAATTCCAAGCTTGAGACAAGGCCGCAGGCCTCCATCTGTCACATTTCGGCATCTACTGGGCAGAGTCAAAGAACATCTTCAAACAAGTGCTAGCCCGCCACATGTCCATTCAAAGACAACTTCAAGAGCCAACAAGAGGGGGCGTAGATCTTGATATGCGCGGGTTGCTACATGCATCTTGTGTGAATAGAATCTAACTCAAGCACCTTCAGAAGCCATATATTTTGACTGGATTCTCATAATCAAGCGTAAGAGGACATCTTGGAGAGCTCTCATTGCCTCGCTACTCTCCCGCCACCATTAGTGATTCGGTTCACCATTTTCAAGGCTATCAATTCTCTCACCTACACCCATAATGGATTATGGGCTTCCTTTCTTGCCGACAAGGAACAATGATAAATGAATGGGTACTATAAAGAAGACCCATCATTGTTGCGGGGAATTCATTTCCTTTGTGATGGTTGAACAAGAGTTTGGATTTATTCTCCCCCCTTCTCTAATTATTCATATATATCGTATAAGAGGGGAAATTTCTAATGGTTGGAAACTCCCACTTTTCTCCCTCCCTTCTTCTCTTCCCTGCAGGTGAATTCGTGGAGTTTTTAAAACCTCCCATTCTAATTGTAATGCAATCTTACCTCTTGGCCAGTGTAATGGACTATATAAAACTCTTTGAGCAATAAAAATAAGTCTTTCGATGATTTCAACCCTCTCTTATGCTTATTTATATCTCCTTGATCTGTCATTGCAATTTTGGTCATCTGTGCATGGATATTTTATCACATTTTTAATGGATTGTGTTTAAGAGAAATGTAAATGTTCAACATTCCTTTGTTGAATCACCTCTGTTAGATTACATTTAATCTCTTTAATCTCCTTAACCATGTCTCCTTGGTAAATTAGAATAGTGTTAGTGTGAAATCACGACACCCCCAAATGAGTTATATAGGTCTACTTTTCTAAGGCAGGTCATTTGGTGAGATTTCATAACATTGAACTTTCCCCAAGGTGTGGGACCTTACAAAAATTGAAAATCTCTCTAGATTAAACATTGGTTCCTTATTCCTCTATTTAGATGCATACGTTAGGATTTGTAGAGAATCTATCCTTATACCTAATCTAAAACTTTCCAAGGAGACAGAGATAAAAGAGTATAAGGAATAAGAGATAACTAAACTACCAGGTGATGCACTAAACGAACGATGAAAACTTATTTTACCAATAGACACAAACAAACAAAATGCATACCATAAACAAGCACAGAGATAGCCGTATCCATAATGGGAGATCAACTAAAATCAAGAGACAAGAAATTATCTAAGATCGATCATAGACATGTTTTATTGCTCTATGGATTGGTACAGTTCATTACAAGATAGCCAAAAGTAAAAATGTATTACAATTTTAATGGAAGGCCTAAACCCCAAAAATCCCTTTTCTAGAAGGAGAAGGGAGCCTACAAAACAAATAATTTCCAACCCTTTACAATGAATCTTTCCCTCATATTTATAGATTTGATCAGAGAGAAGAAAGAGAGAGAGAGCAAAGTAGGAAAAGCAAGTCAAAGCTCAACCACTCACAGTTAATGCTTCATGAAATATGTCCCCAGATTCATATTAACCGCATCAATCCTTAGTTTGACGCTTGAAGGAAGAGGAAAATGAAATAGATCAAATCTGATTTGGTTGTTGAGGCAAGAAAATCCTGCATTGAAAGCCCGAAGATGTTTCCTCAATTTTCCCTAACCTAACCTTGTCAACAATAAAGTATCAAACCTCCATGGTGTGGGTGAGGACGAGATCTTTCCAACAATGTCATATTTGTGATATTTCGAGCTGCGAGTTGAAAAATATGCCCCTTCAAAGTTTGTAACGGGTTCATACAGATGGGCGGGAAAACAATTTGAAAAATGGGTCCCCCTTTTGATATGGGACACATGGCAGCTAGATTAGAAAAAAATAAGGCTTAGGGATCTACAATTTATCTTTTTTCCCTTTTGTGTAAAAACACAAAACTCAAAAACTCCCGCAGCCCCGAAGCTCCACCTGACACGTGGCTCCTTTTGGTTGGATGGGAAATGCACTTCCATTCTTGTTTTTGTGCCTTTTGAACGAAAGGTAAATTTTCACCTTTTCCTTCCACTCCCGCTTTGGCTTCTACTCGGGTTCCCACACCGAATTAATCCTTTGGTGGAGTTTATGGGCCATTTTACAACTTTTACAGCTTTTGAAATAGTAAGGGGCAAAGAACCCACTTTTCCCTCGACGGCCCCCTTTCGCGTGGGACACGTAGTAGTCTAGGGCTCGCTTTGGAAACCTTTGCTTTATTCAATCTTTGAATTAGGGGCATTAAGACACTTTGCATCCTCCATTGATCTGTGGACTTTTCAATGGTCCCTCTTACTTTTTAGACTTTAGGCTATGTGGTGAGCTCGCACTCATTTGGGTCTCTACCTTGAGACCAACTCTTGAGATGCGCCATGCTGACACTTGGCATTCTCCGCTATACTTTTATAGTTTGCCAATTTTGAGGCCTACCTCATCTACCTTTTGAATATATTTTTACCATTTGCTACGTGGAGGGTCAAAGTTTGAGTCTTTGCCCTGGACTTCCTAGCTAGTTTTACCCCAAGTTGACACTTAGCACTTCATTTTCGGTTGAATAATTTTCAATGCTGCATAATTTATTTAGGGTTTTGGATGTATGGAAGCCTAACACAAGTTTGGGATTCTCTTTTTGGATTCACCTTTGGGGAAGCGTCGTTAAGACACATGGCTCCTTCCACCACCTCCTCCACACTTAGTCATTTTTTGGCTTTTTCCTGAACCATTTTGAGCCCAAGGACCTCGATCTTTGTTGTTACTTCCTCTTTTATTTCTGGTTCCTTTGTGGCATTTCCTTTTCTTGTTTGACCATGTTATCTCATATTTGTGTCCTCAGAATCTTGCGTAATGAATTTAAGACATGGAAATGGCCCGAAAGAGTTGTTTTCTTTTGCATAGGATCCATCAATCCCTCTCAGCCTCCGCCACTCCATGGTTGAGTCCTTCTGTGACCAATTTATAGGATTTGAATGAGTTTTCTCAAGTTCTTCTTATGATGGTTCATTACTGATCCAATATTTGACATGACAGTGAAATATGGATAACAATTTGGAGACTCACATGGGTATGTACCTTCTAGATGAAAATACCAATTTCCTTGTCATATCCATTGGGCATGGAGTCGATAGGGATGGTTTGATATTGATTCCACTTTTGATTCACAAGCCTCGCTTCTTGAACTCTCAATTTTCATAAGAAATCTCAAAAGGAAGGTTTCTGAGAGTAGAAAAATATTTTAACTCAAGGCTTCATCTATCTCTCTGAATGGACTGTATAAGAGCCACAAAACAACACCACACTATATACAAAAATTTAAATCATACATGCTCCAAAAGGAACATTCAGAGAACTTAGGATAAAATCAATCTACACTACACTAAGACAATGTGCACAAGCACTTAGAGGAAAGAGAAACTAAACAAATATGTACAGGGTAAGACTTCCCTTTAAATAACAAAGGCTTAAGATAGATCTTGTTCAATGGAATCAGTAACTCTTACCCTCCAATGTGGACAATTGAAAGCATTGCTACTTTTACACCTTGTGATCATATAAGGGCCACTCCAAATAGTGTTAAACTTGGAATGCCTCCTTCTTTTGCTCGATCTCGCATCCCATTTAAAGACCATGTCTCCTTCCTAGGAAGGTCCTTTATTTTTCCTTCTTGTCAAAGCATTTCTTGATTGAGGCCCAATTGTTCTCTATTTCTTGAAAAGCATGTTATGTAATTTTTTCTAATTCTATCAGCTTCACATACCTAGCCTCCATTGGTCCAAATTTAGACATCTCTAGTTGCTTCATGAGCTCTAATGTTGACAAGTCAAGTGATATAGGAAAAATTCCTCTCTCCTATAGACAAGCTTGAATGGAGAGCTTCCTGTAGATCTCTTGGGTGTTATTCTATCAGCCCATAAGGCTATTTTGAGCTTTGTGTGCTAGGTCCTCTCGATTCTCATCATGATTTTTTCGATAATCTTTAGTAGATTCTTGTTTGTGGACTTAGCCTAGCCATTACCTCGAGGGTAATAGTTTGATGAAGTGCTCAAATAATTCGTATTCTTAACAACCCATCATATGATCTTGGAACCTATAAATGTTAATGCATTGTATGATATGATGGTGGCTGAAACTCCAAACCTGGTCACTATCCCTTCATAGAAATCTAGGATACTAGGCTCATTGGCTTCCTTGAGTACCACTACCTCGGTCCACTTAGTGAAATAATTTTTGTTGTCAAGATCCATTTGTGGCCTTGGCTGGAATTTAGATTGATGACTCTAATGAAGTCCAATCCCCATCAAGTGCATGAAAGGTTGGTAGAATGATATTGGGTGTAATGGAAGTGTTGCTAGCCTTTACTTACCCTCAAGAACACACAATTTCTATACCTTTTGATTCATGTGTAGTCACTAAACACTTTGGGCCGCAGAATATCCTATTTTCATGATTTTGAGTCTTGTCACCCTCGTAACAAAATGGCCTCTAAATGCTTTCAACATGGAATTATTATAGCAATCTCTCCACTTGATCTGTCCCGATGCATCTTAGTAGAATTCCATTGATGTCTCTTTTGAACAAGACACCATCAATCAGAATATATGGGATGGCCTGTAACGTGAAATGTCTCCTTTTTGTTTTATTCATTCCATGAGGACACATGACTATTTAAATGAATTTCACCATGTCTTGGGTCCAACAAGGATCAGTGTACATCATCTCTCCCTTCTTATTGATCATCTTGGAGAACAAAAACAACCTCCCTTTCGCTGTTTGTTTCATCTTGTTGACCTGAGGCTAGTTTCTCACACAACCCCTTCCACGGACCAGCTTGGTGGCCTTGATCTCAATGCCATATTCCATGACATAAGTGATCCATCCTAGATGTTTCTCATTCAGTACTTACCGAGAAGGAACTCTTTAACTCTTGCATGGGAGACCAATAGTTAGATCTTGTTGTTTTGAAACCAAATTCTTAAACTTCTTTAATTCTCTCGATCACTACCAAGATATGCTTCTCAATGAAGGAGTACTTCACCTCATAATATTTCGACTCGGTCAAGAAATGAATTGGTCATTATGCACTTTCTTTGTTCACATGAACCAAGATTACAAAATTGTGTCGTTGTCACTAAAGGCATATAGTATGAAGTCTTTGGAAAATCAGATTCACAAGAGTTAGGGCTTGTGATATGGCTTCTTCGATAGCCTCAAAATTTGATTTTCCTTCGATGTCCACCCGAATGCTAAGATTTTCTTCAAAGCATCAATGTTATTGGCTTAACAAGGGTAGTAAATTTTGGAAAAATATGCGACAAAATTGATTTTTCCCAAGAAGCTTTGAAGAGCCTTCTTATGACTAGCAATGGAAATGTTTGTATTGCTTGAACTCTCTCTGGGTCAAATACCAATCCTTCTTTTGATACAATATGGCATAGAATCTTTCCTTCATGGGCCAAGAATATACATTTCTTGGGGTTCAATGACACCCCAAAACTCGTGCATCTTTGGAACACCGCCTTAGGTGGAAAAGATGATCTACTATATTTTTGGAAAACACTATAATTTCATCTAGATAGATCAAGTACTATTTTGTTGATCACCCTTTGAATGCCATATCTATTGCCCTTTTAAAAGTGTCTTTGACGTTGGATAATCCAAATGGCATTTTCCTATAGGCATAGGAGCCCAATTTTGTGGTGAAAGTTGTTTTGAATTGATCATCTTCTTTCACCATTATCTGGTTGTACCCCAAGTAGCCATCGAGGAGGGAGAACCTTGCGACCTAGACACTACTTGCAAGATCTACTCCATTGAAGGGAGTGGGTAGTGATCTTTAAGGGAGGATCTATTCAAATCTCTAAAGTCAACACCCAACCTAATTTATCCATTTTTCTTTCTGATTGGGACCATATTTGTAACCCAACTTGAGTGTTTGATTGTAAATATGATACTTTCCTCTATCAGCTTGTTCAACTCTTTCTTCCTCAGAGGCTCAATATGTGGGTTGACTGGTCTCTGCTTCGCCCGATGGGCCGAGAAGCTAGATCTAGTTTGATTATGTGGTGTGATAGTTTTTATTGAACATTCTTAGGTATTCATAACATCATGAAAACACATCTGGAAATTCTTGGAAAAGTTGTATAAATTCATACATTTCTTGCTCAAAGGGGCCACTTTGCAAATTTGAAGTGTTTTGTCTTCTCCAACCGGGATTGACTTTGAATCTTCTCCTTTGATATGTATTTTATCCTTATCCTTTTTGAACTAATAATTGGGATTGAAAACAAATTCCAGTGTCACTAAGACTTTGGGAAGATTGTTCGTATGTAGCTATACTATCTGATTCTCATATTGCTGCTCTAGTCTGCTTTGGTTTCTAACTGAGAATTCAACTTCTTCTTGTAAAAAGTTAATGATTTGCTGATCATTTTTGAACACTTGCCAAGAAATGTTGTTATCTAGAATTTCTCACCTCAAAACCACATGGATATGTGGCTATTCTTTATCTCTCTTGATGTTGTCAACCACATCAAACATTGCTCCCATTGTTGAAAGTATATCAGCAGCTTCATTCTCCTTCCTGGGTATGGAAACAATACTAAAGGCCTCAAAATCCTCCATGAGATCCCATATCCTACTCGTAGTTATTAAGCAGTCATTTTTGGTAGAATTAAGTCCTCCGACCTGATTGGCAACTAGTTCACTATCACCAAACACTGCGCAAGTACTTGATCCCCAACTTCCTTGCCCAATGAAGACTTTGACTAACGCCTCATATTCGAGAGTATTATTTGAGAAAGTAATCTAGAATCAATGTTGAATAATATCTCATACCTCTGGGGACATAATCATGGCTCCTCCTCTATTTCCTTGTCTACTCCTTGAGCCATCAAAGAAAATTTTCCGTACCTCATCATCATCCTAGTATTCTAGCTTAACCGATCGAAGAGGATGATTATATTCAGTAGGCAGTAAACACCTAGCTCATAGTATTACATCTCCTTATAGGGGTCAAAAGCATGACTTTTGTTGGCCCAATCATCAAGTTTCAAGTCTAGGATACATCCCACCTTGGTGCTTACTTCAGAAATGCCTAGGAGGTCTTCTTGATTAAAATCATAGAAATTAGCATTGATTGGGCTAGGCACATAGGATTCAATATGATAATCAGTAATAGGTTCAGTTCTGATTGTGGCTTTCACACCATACCTTGTCCTAAAGAGCATATGTTTCCAATCAACAAATAGGTAGCCTCCAATTTTTGCAGTGAAGTCCCTGGACAGACACAAAGCAAAATGTGGTGGTAAATCTATGATTGACATGTTTTGCAAAATAGTTACATTGGGGCAAGCATGCAGAGTGAGGCTCAGATCCTTAGTGATTCCCACGCTTTCACCGTTGTCCCATCTAATTTTCCTACTCCTCTAGAGATGACTTCATATCGAGACCCAACTAATCGCTTATTTGTTTAGGCATCACATAACTACTAGCCCCATAATCAATCATACAATTTTGCACCAATTTGTCTCCAACAATTAATGGGACATAGAAAGGAGGGGGTCTCATGTTCTTACCTTATCGCTCCTTATGGTTCATCCTGGGTTGAGCTGCATTGGTAAGCACTCTCTCTTGCTAGTTAGGGGGATGATTTGAACTTGACCAATTCTACATGGCAATCAGAATAAATTCCTCTTCCCCGAATGGCCAAAGGACTCCCACAATGAAATGTTCACACTTGTCCTCTTCATTTTCTCAATGATAATGAATGAGCTATCCTTTTGTTTTCCCTTCCGAGACACATTTCTTTCTTGCATGTGATTTGTTACAACCGGTGCTTGGCTAGGTTTGGAAGGTGTCTTGGATTGGTTCTCCGCATATTGGGAGTTGCTCTTGTGGCACCAAGACCTTGTGGATTTATGGAATATTGAGGGTCACCTTAGTTCAGTGGTTGGCCCTCTCTAATATTCCTCTTTTTGGACTAGGTATTGGTAGCCACACCTTGAGAAGGGAACTAATTCATTCCACATAAGTCTTCAGCCTGCCAATTGACAAGCATAGTCTCTCTTGGAGGTCCGCCTTGTAGATATTCTTGCTACTGATCCCCCTCTTGGCTAGGTTCTTATGGAACCATGTTGGTTTGCACCATCAAGGCATGATTTAGAGCACCATTAAAGCACATTGATTGGTTATGTGCTTGATTGCATGGAAAACACCAATCATATTCTTGTGCCATATTGTTCTATGCTGGAACCAATGCCCTTGATGTTGAAGTTGTGTTTGGATCATATGACCTGAAAGGTCTAGTAGCTTGGGGTTGTCCTTGGTTCTAGCTCTGATTTGTAGTCTGAGATGGTGGCCTATTCTATTGATACTGGGGTCTAGCTTGATATTGACCCTGAGACTGATATGGCTTGGAACTCTGAGCTTGTTGTCTTTTGATAGTTACTAGCTCATTCCCCAGGTTCTGAAGTTGTTTCATGACTTCCTAGAGTTCCTTAGAGGTGTTAGATGATGAAGTGGAAGCTTCAACTGAACTCTAACTCCTGGGGTGGGTATAGGAGCTAATGTAGGAATTTGGCTAGCATCTAGGTTTCCTAACTAAGGGTATAGAGGCATGGATGGCCTAGGATCAATTTTACCAGCCTAAATCAAATGGTTCTCATCCCCTATGGAAATTCTATAGGCTGCAGGTAATGTAGTGTCCCCCATTGACTGAATCATCAGAGAAATATCAGAATTTAAAGCCCTAAGAAAGTCTAAGAAGGAACCTTCATTAGTGGTCTTTACTGCTATTGGAATTCTATCCCAGGTCCACTAGAATCTAAGGTTGAAGTTTGTTAGTTTCTCATTTAGGGCTCTCTTTATTTTTGTTAGTTGTTCTAACAAGGACATGTTATCAACTTTCTCTCCAAACTGATTGTGAAGAGCTATGCATAGCTGATTCCAATTCTAGATAGAGCCTACCTCAAGACTCCTAAACCATTGTGAAGCTTTCCCTTTGAGTGAAGAGGCAAGAAGCTTGACTGCAATTTCCATCTCATGAATCTCATGGATTGTACATACATTTGCAATATCTTGGACATGATCACTAGGAGAAGTTTGATTTTCCCCAATGAAATATGGGATACTCTTTAATGCTACAATAGGAACTAGATTTTGTGCATTCAAGGTGAGTGGACTACTATCGGTGAAGTTAACATAAGGATTTGGCTGAGCCATCCTGATCGGTCTAAGCACCCCTCTTGATTGAATGAATGGTCGACCGGGAGGAGGTGTTGATAAAGCTCTGCTTGGTGGAGATAGAGACCTCTGGGTTCTTCTTTCTCTACTCCTTCTATCTGGGGATAAGTCTAGATAGAAAAATAGTCCCTCCTCTCTAGTTCTTGACCATGTTTGTATTCTTCTCATGAACATTCTTGACTCGCTGAAACCAAGAGATTTTTTTATTTTAGAGTCGCTGATGTATAATTTTAAGGCTTCTTAGAATCTAGAATCACATCAAGTGTACATCAATTCCTATTGTAATAAGATGGATACTTCTTAGTCCCACCGGGTGTGCCAAAACTATTACTGTGAAATCACAACACCCCCAAATGAGTTATACAATTCTACTTTTCTAAGGGGGGTCGGTTGGTGTGATTTCATAACATTGAACTTTCCCCAAGGTGTGGGACCTTACAAAAATGGAAAATCTCTCCGATTAAGGGTTGGTTTCTTATTCCTCTCGTTTAGATGCATACGTTAGGATTTGTAGAGGATCTGTCTCTATACCTAATCTAAAACTTGTCAAGGAGACAAGGATAAAATATTAAAATGAATAAGAGATAACTAAACTACCAGTGTGATGTACCAAAGGAATGACGAACACTTATTTTACCAATAGACACAAACAAACAAAATGCATACCATAAACAAACACAGATAGCCATATCTATAATGGGAGACCAAATGAAAGAAGAATAGACAAGAAAGAATCCAAGATTTATCACAGACATGTTTCATTGCTCGTGTGGATTGGTACAGTTCATTACAAAATAGCCAAAAGGAAAAAATGTATTACAATTTTAATGGAAGGCCTAAACCCCACAAATCCCTTTGCTAGAAGGAGAAGGGAGCCTGTAAAATAAAGAATGTCCAACCCTTTACAATGAATCTTGCCCCGTATTTATAGATTCGATCAAAGAGAAAAAAGAGAGAGAGAGAAGAAGGAAAATTAGGTCGAAGCTCAACCACTATTGTTAATGCTTCTAATGAAATATGCCCCTAGATCCATCTTTATTGCATCAATTCTTAGTTCTATGCCTCAAAGAAGAGGAAATGATGAAACAAATCAAATCTGATTTGGTTGTTGATGCAAGAAGATCCCGCATTGAAATATTGAAGATGTTTCCTCCATTTTCCCTCACCTTACCTACTCAACAATAAATTATCGACCTCAATGGTGTGGGTGAGGCCGAGATATTTCCAACGGTGTCAGATTCATGATATTTTAAGCCCCGAGTCAAAACATATGCCCTTCAAAGTTTTTATCAGTCCGATAGAAGGGTGGGAAAACAATTTGAAAAATTGGTCTCCCTTTTGATATGGGACATGTGGCAGCCATATTAGAATAAAAATCAGGCTTATGGATCCACAATTTATTTTTTTCCTTTGCGTAAAAAATGTAAAACTTAAAAAACTCCCACAGCCCCGAAGCCCCGCTTAGAAACATGGGTCCTTTTGGTTGGACGGGAAATGTACTTCCATTCTTGTCTTTGTGCCTTTTGAACAAAGGAAAATTTTCACCTTTTCCTTCGACTCCCCACTTTCACTTTGACTCAGTTCCCATGCTAAATTTTTCCTTTGTCAGAGTTTGCGGGCCATTTTGTAACTTTTACCCCTTTTGAAATAGCAAGGGGCAAAGAACCAACTTTTCCCTTGACGACTCGATTTCCCCACAGGGACATGCGGCGCCTAGAGCTTGTTTGGAAACCTTTTCTTTATTCAATCTTTGAATCAGCACCATTAAGACACTTAGAAGCCTCTCACGATCTCGTGGACTTTTCAATGGTCCCTCTTACTTTTTAGACTTTGGGCTACATGGCAAGCTCGCACTCATTTGGGTCTTCACCTTGAGACCAACTCTTAGAGATGCGCCATGCTAACACTTGGCATTCTCCTCTTACACTTTTATACTTATCCAATTTTGAGACCCGCCTCATCTACCTTTTGACTCTATTTTGACCATTTGCTACATGGATGGTTGGTGCAAGTTTGAGTGTCTGCCCTGGGCTTCCTAACTGGTTTTGTGTGAAGTCGACACGTGACACTTCCTTTTCATTTGAAGACTTTTCAACGCTCCATAATTTCTTTGGGGTTTTAGACACGTCAAATCATGGTGCAAGTTTGGGCTCCCCTTTTTGGATTCACCTTTGGAGAAGTGCCATTAAGAAACGTGGCTCCTTCCACTACCTCTTCTATACTTAGTCATTTTTCATCTTTTCCCTAAACCTTTTTGAGCCCAAGGACCTCGGATCTTTACTGCTTTCTTCCTCTTTTTATTTCTCGGTTCCTCTACGGCATCTCCCCTTCTTCTCTCGACCTTGTTATTTTATAGTTGAGTCCTTATAACTTAGAGAATGAATTTCAGATGTGGAAACAGCCCACAGAGTTATTTTCTTTTACACATGGTCCATCAGTCCCTCTCATCCTCCGCCACTCCATGGTTGAGTTCTTCTGCGACCAATTTGAAGATTTGAATGATTTTTCTCAGTTCTTCTTATGTGGGGTCATGGCTGATCCAATATTTGGCATGGGGAGAAATATGGATAAGAAAATAGGTTTAGGATAGAACCTCTACAATATGAATGTCTCGCAAGTGAACAAAGGAATAGGATCCGGCCTTCATCCGAAGAGATCTCCTTATTTACAAAGTCCCACACTTTGGGAGAAGCTCCATGTTATGTAATCACACTGAGAGTTTGAACCCATCGAGTCAGCAGACTTCCTGGGTGTGACTTTTCACTAACATTTCTCGCATGCTCAAAGTGGGACCAAGAAGCCTTCATTTCTATTGCAACAAGATTGATGTGCACTTGTTGTGAGTTCCCGCATTTTAAGAAGCTCTAAAATCACACATCCGAGGATTCTAAAAGGGCGTAATACACTAGTTTCAGTAGTCCAAGCTTGGAAGATTCATGAGAAGAATTCAAATAAGGTCAAGAACAAGAGAAGAAGGATTATTCGTTTATTTACACTTGTCTCCTAAAAGAGCAGGAAGAGGAAGAAGAGCTCAAAGGTCTCCATCTCCACCAAACACAACTTTATCAACACCTCCACCTGGTAGGCCTTTCATTCAATCTACTACATTTTCTCGACCAATCGGATGGTACAACCTAACCCCTACATCAACTTCACTTAATGTAGCATGATGGCTCTCAATGCACAAAATCTAGTTCCATCTCGCAACACAAAAGTGCATTCCATATTTTATAGGAGAGAACCAAACAAATCCAATTGACCACATCCAGGACATTACAAATCTATGTGCAATTCATGAGATTGCTCAAATGGACATAGCTATAAAGTTTTTGCATCCTCCTTTAAGGGTAAATCTTTGCAATGGTTCAAAATTTTAACCACAGATCCATTCGAATTTGAACCATTTGTGCATGGCTCTTCACAATAAATTTGGAGAGAAGGGATATAATCTATCCTTATTGGAATAATTGACAACAATCAAGAGGGCTCCTGATGAGCAGTTGAATGATTTCAACTTCATATTCTAGTGTACGTGGGATAGGATTCCAGTGGCCTTGAGACCAACAGCTGAAGGTGCTTTTCTATACTTCCTTACAGATTTACATTCTAATGTTTCCATGATGATTCAATCTATGGGAGGTATAAATTTACCCACATCCTATAACAATACTATTAGGCCTGAAAATTGTTTAATTCAGGTTGGTAAACTTACACCTAGGCTACATATGCCTCTATACCAAGAACTAGGAGAAACAAGCACTATTCGATCACCCACATTTGCTCCCATTCCCGCTCAAGGAATCATAATTTGACTTCAAAGCTTCCATATCATATTATATCACCTCAAATGAGATCCAATGATCTGAAAATAATCAGATTATTACTACCGATCTCGGATCCTTGTAGGTTTTAATTATTTGCCGAAAATTTGCTCCTTTTAAGTAATCAATTTAAAATAATGCAAGACAATAATGAAAATTGCACACGCATTGATTACGGAGTTCGAAATTGCCTACATCTCCGTGTTCGTGGTCAAACCATTCCACTAGTCAAAACTTGTAAGTTACAATAGTACTTTCACAAGAAAACCTAATGGAAACTATTTAAACTTGCTCAGAAGAATAACCAGACCTTCGGATGACAAGGGTGAAAAATAGCACCCGACTTCCACCTTCCTGGTGTACAATCTCCTTCGGCTTCGATCGGCCTTCCCGACGCTATCAATGCGACGCTAGCACTCCGGTCGACAATCCTAGGATTTGCAAGTATTTGGTGTGGCGCTATGGGCCGACTAGGTAGTTTGAATGACTCCTAGCCACAAATATTAAATTTATTATTTCCTAACAAATAATAGGTCAATAATAATAAAAATAATAATGCCTAAATAATTTAGGTCTTCACATAACAATTTCTCATTCTCCTCTTGGCTCGGACTTCGCCTCCAGCGCTCTAGGAATGAGCTTCTTTGTATTTTTTGTGTGTATTACAATAGAATGGGTTCCCTATTTATACAAAAAATAGGGCCCTTAAAATATGCATTTGCAAATTATCCTTAGGCTATTTTAAACCTAAGCCTTACCCGTAGCAAAATAAATGGGATCAAATACCCATATTGGTGGATTTGCTTGTTTTAATGGGTTAAATCCCAAATAGGGCGCTTAGCATTTTAAATAGGATTAAAATCCCATAAGAATAGCTAAGGAGAAGTGGGTATATCCCACATTAGGTGGTTGGATAATAGTTTAGGCTTTATTAAGCCTTTCCATGCGCATGTATAGTGGTCAATGGACCACTTTGGAGCATAACCGCCCCCATCTCCACGTGGATTAATACCACGCATACCATTAAACCTGCTCCCCACCACCACTTCACTCCTCCTCCACGTGGAAGTAGCATATGTTTGGTGGTTAATAATACTAATGTATAAACATTAATATGTATATATGTGGTTTGGCATATATGCGTGCCATTTGGAAAGTGGACTTACCAAGATAATATAATTTCGACCCATACAATGTGGCATAGAAATAATTAACTCGGTAAATAGCATATAATCCACTTGTCATCTCCCGATAGGCAAATCGAGTGAATTCGACGAGTGGTGGAAAGGCCATGTGTCACAAAGCAGGATTGGTCTATTATTGACCAATTGACCAGAGTTGATTTTCCCGTCTGCCTCAACTTTGACCGAACATATCTAGAGCTCCCGATCTCCATTTTTGTATTCTCATAGTCATTGGAAAGCTCTCGAGATGATATTCTACATTGACACCATTTGGGGATGTTTAAGGAACTTTTAAAAATGATCCCTGATCATCCAAGAAGTCATGAACCGATTTCAAAATTTGGGTAATGAGTTAGTGACACTTAAAAGGTAGCAAGCCAAAACTTTCGATCATATCAGCCTCAAACCTAACCCAATAAACGTCCATATTAGCCTAATAGGATACGTATTCAAGCTATGAAGAATAACCAAGTAAAACCTCATGTTAATAGATCATTCCAACCTTACAATCCTAATGTTGCATCCACATCTAAAGCCTTGGTACCAATGCAAAATAACATGGCTTAGGAATATGACTGGTGTTTCCCATGCAATTAACCTCATAATCAATCAATTTCTTTCAATGGTGCTTTGTATCAAGCCCTTATGGTGACAAAAAATGGTGTGCAACAACAGGTAAGCCAAGAGGGAAATCAGCAACAGGGAGCATCTCGGTAAGAGGAACCTCCTAATGAGACCACACTTGTCACTTGGCAGGCTAAAGATTTATGTGGTATGGTATAAATCAAACCCCTTCTCAAAGTGTAGCAGCCAATACATGGTCCAAGAAAAGGAATATTAGAGAAGGACAATCATCAAATTCAAGTGATCCACAACCCTCTACAACTCCAAAAGGTATGGGTAATCAAAGTTCATCTCTTCATATGCAAGGTCAGCCCAAGCCACCTTCTAGACCATCTCAGGTGTCAGTTGTGACATCCAAGGTGTAAGAGAAGAATGTACAAGGTAAGGGGAAGTAGAGGGATAGCTCATCTCCATTCAATATCATTGAGAAAATGAAGAAAACCAATGTAAACAAATCAATGTGGGAGTCATTAGCTATCCTAGGATAGAGAGAGCTATTGTAAGTTGCTATGGCTAATTGGTCAGCATCAAATCAGCTACCCAATCAATAAGAAAAAGTGCTCACCAATGCAGCCCAGTGAGAAGGAATTCATGGAGACCACCAAGGTAAAAATTTGAAGCCCCTATCATTCTATATTTCATTGATCATTGGAGATAAGTTAGTGTATAATTAAATGATTGATTCAGGAGAAAGTAGCTCAGTCATGCCAAAAAAGATAGCTGATCAGTTAGGTCTTCAATCTGAATTCATCTCCAAAGGTGTGGTGTAATTGGATTGGACAATGGTAACAACAGTTGGAATAATCAAAGATTTGAGCCTCACATTGCATGCATTCCCCGATGTAACGGATTCCAAGATGTATCAATCATAGACTTTCCACCACTCTTTGCATTGTGTTTGTCAAGAGACTTCACTACTTAAATTGGAGGTTATTTATCTGCTGATTGGTCACACATGCTTTTGAGAACAATGTATGGAGCCAAGGCTACAATCATATCTGATCCCATTGTGAAATTCCACATATAGCCTCATACACCAAGTCCAATCAATGCAAATTTTTCAGCATTTTATCAAGAGGATTACCCAAGCACCTATGAAGTAGATACCAAAGTAAGAAATATTCCACACTTGACTCTTAATGAATGGGCAAACAAAAGGTATGCTTTTGACACTAATAAAGAAATGGAGGAATCAAGCTAGGATTTTATTGTTTGCATGAAGAGAATCATCCTCTCCCTAGCATCACCAAGATAGACCACAAAGATGATAATGAGGTATGGAAGTTATTCTTTCATGGCTCAAGATGTAGACAAGGTTATGGAGTAGGACCTATACTCATTTCACCATAAGGTACAAAATATTACTCGATTTTTGTTTCCAGGTTTACACAAATGAGTATGAATCCTTAATCCACGGATTGCATTGTGTAAGAAAGAGAGGTATTAATAATTTGTAAGTATTTGGTGATAGTGAGCTGATCGTGAACCAAGTCAGAGGAAAAAATGCTGCCAAGAATTATCTATTGAAGAACTACAAGAATCGGGTATGGGATCTCATTGAAGATTTTGAAGCTTTTGGTATCAATTCCATCCCAAGAAAGAAGAATGAAGCAGCAGATAGACTGGCAGCAATTAGGGCTGCATTTGATGTTGTAGAAAGTATCAAGAGTGAGAAATATCAGCCCCATATTAAATTGGTTGTGAGAACAATTGTTCTAGACAACAAAACAAGTTGGCAAGTTGAATGACCAAAAATTGTCAATTTTCTACAAGAAGTGTAGTTCTCTGTCGAAAACCAAGATAAGTTGGAATGGCGATGGTGACCAAGTGGTGCAGTTGAGAACAAAAAATTACCAAAATATGTTGTGACTTTGGAGTCAATCTTGATCAATTCCTAAGGAGAAGGAAAACATTCAAATAAAGGATGAAAATTCGTAGCCCATTTCAATAGATGAAGGCAAGACACTCGCAAATTGGAAAAGTAAGTACCCCATAAGAAAAATATGAATTCATTTAACTTTTGCAAGAATTCACTAATGTCTTTTTTTTTGTAATTACAAGGATTTAAGAGGTTTCAGCCCAAAGTTGGCACAACACTCTATTGAGTTGGATCTGGGATATAAACCTATCGTAAAAAAAGAAAAGGGTGGTAAATCCTCACATCAACCTCTCACGAGGAAAGATTTGAACAAATTGATTGAAGCTAGCATCTTCTTCCCTATCAAACATTCAAGTTGAGTTACAAACTTGGTGCCAGTGAGGAAAAGAAATGGAGAAATCAGGTTGTGTGTATACTTCCTTGATCTAAACAGAGCATCACTCAAGGATCATTATCCACTTCCATCAATGGAAAAAATCTTGCAGGTTGTAGTCAGAATGCCTTCCTCGAAAGGTTTTCATTGCTAGACAAATACTCATGCTATAATAAGATAATGGTGAAGAAATAATATCAATACAAGACACCCTTCACCACAAAATGGGGCACATATGCTTACAAGAAGATGCCATTTGGATTGTAAAACACTGGAGCAACATTTCAGTGAGCCATGGATATCGCATTCAATGGCTTAATCAACAAGATGGTGCTGGTATATCTAGATGATATCACTGTATTCTCGAAGAATGCAATAGACCACCTATTTCATCTCGTGAAAGTATTTCAAATATGTAAAAGATTCGGAGTGTTATTGAATCCAAAGAAATGTATATTTTTGGCACACTACGGTAAATTATTGTGCCACATTGTCTCAAGAGAAGGGTTCACAATTGATCCTAAAATATTTTAACCCATTAGAAAACTTCCATTGCCACGCCACAAGAAATATCTCCAAAGCTTCTTGGGAAGGATCAATTTTGGTCACAAATTTATGCCTGATTTTGCTACTCTTTTGAACCCTTTAAAAATGATTTTGAAGAAGAGTATTGCATTTAAATGGACAACAAAAAGAAAAGAGATTTTTGAGGCTAGAAAGCATGCAATATCACAAGCCTAAACTCTTATTAACCCAGAATTTTCAAATTATTGCATGTTGTATTCTTTTGGAGAGTCGACACAATCTCATCCATCTTGGTACAGCTGAATAGAGAAGGTTCGTAATGCACTCCATAGCATTCTTCAATGAAATCCTCGAAGATTATGAAGTAAGTTATTATTTTATTGAAAGGCATGTCCTTATTATCATTAGGAGTTTGAATAATTTTAGACACTTGGTCTCAAACAAGAAGATTCAATTGTTAGTGTCTCATGCCGGTGTCAAGGAATTTTTCCTACACAAGGATTTAAACTAGAAAAGAGCAAGGTGGATTACTCGTGTAATGAAGTATGATATTAAAATAAAGGTTACCAAGTTGGTTTGTGGAAAAGGTATGTGTGAGCAGCTCACTTTTAAACCGCATTATGAGTCAAAAGGAGAAACATAGGCAATCCTACTACCGCAAAATGATCAAGAACAACATGCTAGTGATGCACCCATTCCATGTTGGACTCAAGACTTGGTGTGTTATCTCCAAACATGATTGTGCCCTCCGTAAGTGAAAAAACAAAAATAAGGTACTTTATATTACAAGCCATCCTGTATGTGCTTGTTGACGGTGTTTTGTTCAAGAGGGACATCAATGGTGTCCTATTAAGGTGCATTGGGATAGTCCAAGTTGAGAAGATATTACATGAGCTACATGACGGAGAAGCAAGAGGCAACTTTGCTCCACGAGTAATAGTGCTCGGGATTATGAAGGTCGATACTATTGGCCTACGGTGTTTAATGATTTCTACTCATGGATCAAGAAGTGCAAGAAGTGAGCATTTTTAATAGGGAAGGAAAGGTTAGCAGCCATACCTCTTCATCCATTTTCAGTAAATCAGCCATTCATGCAATGGGGAATGGACTTCATTATAGTGATCAACCCAAATTCAAGTCGGGCCACAATTAGATACTTACAAAGAATCGACTATTTCACCAAGTGGACTAAAGCATTGGCACTTAAGGAGGAAAATAAATCCAACATCTTTGATTTCTATGAAGGGATAGTCACAAGGTTTTTTTCCCGCTACTATCATATCGCATAAATGCATTGACATTCCTTAGCCTAAATATCATTGAATGGGCTGTTAAGAAGGGTGTATAACTCATCACCTCTTCAAAATATTACCCTTAAGGTAATGGCCAAACAGAGTCCACAAACAAGAACTTATTGAGAATCATCAGAAGGACTCTTGAGAAGAATCATAGAACTTGGGACACAAAACTAAAATCAGCTCTTTGGGTAGATCGGATCACACCCAAGAGGTCTACAGAAACTCCCGATTCAAGCTTGTATATGGGAAGGAAGCATTTCTACCTATATCACTTGAGCTTCAAGCCTTAGAACTCATGAGGGAACTAGAACTAGCTGAGTTTAAGCCTACAAAGATCAAGTATGTAGAGTTGATGGAGTTAGAAGAAGCAAGATAACATGCAGTGTAGACAATGGAGAAGTATAAAGCGTTGATCAAGAAGAGCTTTGACAAGAAAGATAAAGCCAGGACATTCCAAGAAGGGGACTTAGTTCTGAAGTGGGATGCAGATCAAGTAAAACTAGGAAGGCACTCCATGATTGATGTCATTTGGAGTGGCCCCTACATGATCACTGAATGCAAAGGTAGCAATTCCTTCCATATGGCTAAGTTGGATGGTGAAAATTTTCATATTCTAGTCAATGGGATCTGTTGGTGCTCAAACTAATCTCACCTCATTTTCCATTAAAATCGATCAGTTTGAGGCCTTGTCAATTTTTTTAGCTCCCCAAGTTGGTTCTTAAAGACTATGTCCTCCATTTGGTTGCCATGATTAGTTACTCCTTGGTCGAAGGTCACTTAAAAACCTAGAATTTTTTGATTTGTTCCTCTGTCCATCTGAAGGTGTCTGTCAATTGGGCATAAAAATCAGCTTGTTCCTTCTCTTCCATTTTCCATAGTCATGTGTTGTTATCCATGCCATTTTTTCCCAGGTACATGAGGAAATGTGATTGAATGTAGCTTGTAGAGGATCATGTTTTGAAACTTACAACATTTCCGTATTCTCTCCCCTGAAGAAATTTCATTTCAAGGCTCAAATAATGGTTTTTCTGCATTTTTATGGCTTGATGGGTGTGTTTTACCCATCAAAATTAAATCTCTACATCAATGGCAATGTGGCACCTTTTAGTTGGATGCGGCTCGGCAGGGCACTCTAACAAATTTTTGGATCGCTTTTAACCTAAAACCTCCGTCCACGTGGAGGAACAATGCTTGTTTAAAGACTCACCTTTTTGTTTGGCCTCAAGTTGCACCAGGCAACACGTGGAGGCTTTTGTTTGGCTCCATTGGAGTTAAACTTTCTAAAGAAATTTTCTAATTCCCCGGGACACGTGGTGAGCCCACGCTCATTCAGGGTCTCCACTTTTTGGGAGCATCTTGAAGTTACACCATAAAGTCACGTGGGGGTTTCTCCCGGGCCTTCCTTTACTTAGACCTTTCAAGTAATTTCCTAAAGGTCCTAAGACATGTGGAGGGACTGCGCATGTTTGGGGACTAGCCCTTGGGTTTTATTTTGAAGAAGGTTCAAGAGGACACTTGGAGGCTTCCGCTCACTCTTTTTTTTTCTTAGACTTTTCAATGGATGAAGAGGACTGTCTCGGACCTTAGACACATGGTGCCTTCCACTGTACTCTCAATCTTTTTAACAGACTCAGCCAGATTGAGACACGTGTTGAGCCCACGATTTTTTGGGGTCTCTACTTTTGGGACCATCTCAAGATGTGCCATTAAGATGTGTGATAATTTGAAAACTAAAAAGGCAGGGAGGTGGACTCTTGGGGAAAATTTGGAAAATTTTCCTTTTTCCAAAAATACGTAAAATGGAATAATTGAGCACCAGTTCCTCTAGGACCCACATTGGGACACATGTCAAGCCCATTTTTCAAAGCTGGAGAGGTAGAGCAAAAGTGAGAAATTTTACAAATTTTTCCAAGGGGTGTAAAAGGTAAAAAAGGACCCCTGGGCTCGTCTTAACTCGGATCTTCCTTGTGGATGGTCCAAATTCGAAGGGAAATCGATGACAACTATGCATTTGTATTTGATTTTCTACCATTTTTCTCCAAAGCTCCTAGGGATGTGAATTTTTATGGTTTTTTATCATTTCTTGAGTCTCTTGCACACCAAATAAAGAGGAACATTAATTTGATATCCTGGTTTGGTGGGGAAGGTCTGAAAACGTCTTTTACCATTAAGATGTAATCTTATTGTCAAATTCGATCTGATCTTTCTTTCCTTGGAATGCAAGAAACCAATTGATATCTTGGTTTTGTGGGAAAAATCTAAAAAGTTCTTTTACCATTAATATGGGATCTTACTATTGGGTTCGATATGACTTTCCTATCTTTCCTTCTTTGTACGTAAAGAACTAGATTTGACAAATTAGAGGAGGAGGTAGTTGGCATGCGAGATGAAGAATGACTTACTGTGAAGAACTGAATGATGGAAATATTTGGATAGATTTTCCTCTCGCACACCCGACAACGTTTTTACAAATCTAATTCTCGGGATTCACGATCAAGGTCGTAACATGCAATGGTGCTTTGAATCTTTCTATTTTTGGGGAAAACTCGTTGTAAATGAAATGTTATAACTTTCATGAATTTTTCATGCAAATGGTTGGAGTGTTAGAGTTTGGAAGCTAATTCCTAAGAGAAAATTTTCACAAAGACCCATCTTTCTGAGACATTATTTGAGGAACTTATTTATTTCTTTTTGTGTTAAAATTTGATCATGTCAAGGTGGTTGCAAGTGTACAACCATTGACAAGCTCTGAGATTGTTTTAGAAACTTTCCCTGCTGATGAATTTAATCAAATTTGAGTTAATATATGTTGACTTTGAGAAAAGTTGTGTCTACTTCATCTCTGAATGTCTACAAATAGTTTTTCTTGTTCCCATTGCAATCTTACATTGAAATATTTGTGAATCACACAAGATCTTAGCTTTGTGATAGTTTGGTGGCATTTGTAATTTCATTTATCAGAAGAGATTTCATTTGATAGTGAAATAAAAAAATTTAAAATCACTTTACTCCTAGCATGATGATTAAGATTGTTTGTTAGCCTTTGAGGGTATCTTAGGCATGATAAAACAAAGGTTGATAATGTTCAGTTAAGTTTTTCCAATTTGAGCCTTCATTTTGGATTCTTAAAGTTTGTGTGAAAACATGTTGATCTGGGCCTCCATTGAAGCACACCTTCTGGTTAAAGGAACATTCTAGCTATTCTAAAGCATTTTTTTGGTGAAGCCTTCCATTTTTGTAAAAGCTCTCAAAGATCTGGTGAGTCAAAATCCACTCTACCTCACCTCCCACCAAAATTCATTTAAAAACAACCAATCCTACCCATACTACCCCTGTTTGTCCTATGTGTGTACAAATGCATAATATATGTTACCAAAACATACAAAAATAATCAGGTTTTCATTTTCTTTAGTAGCCTAAACCTTGCTAAGAAAATATCTCCATTATCTAGGGTGACAACTCGTGAGAGTTAGATTTTTGGTGTATTGATCATTTTTTCTTCAAGGTCTTCTTAATAACTTTTGCAAAGAAGGAAATATCCATCTCCACCACAAACAACAGGATACAAAAGGGTCCTCTCACCCTGGTTGAAAGGTACAACCATAAAGTAGTGAGGATAGATCAAATCCTCGTAAGGGTGCTACCCATTTCTCCATATCTGAGTGACAAAGAGCAAGTTGCATTTCCTCCCCATCTACAAAATGACACACAACATGCTCTACTTACCTCTAATATTCCTATCAAAATTGTGATGATGCTCAGCCTTCGAGAGAGAATCAATTTGGGTACCAACACCATTTTGGGGCCGTTGCCGAGGACCTAATTTACGTTCTTTGGGAATTGATTTGTCTTCGCCGAGACTGATTTGTTGATTTGTTTCTAGTTCGTATCCATTTGGCCTGATAACACCGCTTGCAAAAGCTATTACAAGGACAGTGTGATTGCAATTCATATCCAAATCCTTATAAACATTTCTTATATGCTCTAAGTGCTAGTACATTGTTTCAACATCATCCTGTGTTTAGGCCTATAAGAAGTGTTCAAAGTTACAAGTGTCGTGTGTAATATTTCTAGTTTCTACGCATATCGCACCAAGTTTCATTCATAAATCTACGTAAAGGAAGGCCGATCTTTCCATTTCTATTTTCTAGCATCAACAGACATTTGATAGATCATATTTTTAGTGCATTTACACAACTAAGGTGGAAATCCTTAGTGGTGACTCTGTGTTGATCTGATTTTTTGATAAATACTAGTGTCTTAACCTCTATCAAGTGAGATTTGTTACTAATCTTTATAAATCTGGAAGGAAGAAGATCTTTCTTCACTAGGGATCCTACTAGGACATTATTTCTAGAGCTAGGAAAAACAAAGTCAGAAGGAAGAAGATCCTAGAGAGTTGTTGGAGATCAACAGTCAAGAAAAGAGATCTCCATTGATGAAAGTGATCATCCTATCATTGAAGATTGCCATTCAAGTGCTTCTGAATTAGGTAGTCTTTTTTTGGAATTAAATTCTCCATCTAGAGAGGGGCCTTCATTTGAATTTGAAGAGTTTGCTTCTCATTCTACCCCTATGTTTTCCAAGAAATAGAGCCTTTAGGGGATATCCATTTTTGAAGTTATACTCCTTTGTTTCAAAGACCCCTTGTCCCTTATTAGTTTGATTCTCCTCCAAGGTCACCTCCTCAATACAACATGGCCCATTCCCCACCCAGACCTCCATTTGTTGTAAATACTTTTGGTCCTATAAATTTTATAGGGATGGTTGGTTATCCAAATGTAGTTCCCAAGATATAAGAAATAGACTACCAAAGTTCCAAGGAAATAATGTTATAACTGATGATCAACACTTAAATCTTTTCATCAACATGATGGAATACTTTGAGATTTAATTTGAAGATGTATATATCATATTGTTCATCCATACTTTGTAAGAAGATGCAAGGGACTGGTATAAATATTTGCTAAATAATTCAATTGATTCTTGGACCAAAATGAATAATGCATTTAGATTGCATCATGGTGAAAAAATGGATCCTAGGTTTCTTTTTTCATAATTTGAGAATATTAAAAAGAATCCCAATGAATCAGTGCATGACTTCAACACTAGATTTAATAAGACATTGAGGATATTTCTTGTGAGTTCAAGGCCATGTGATGAGTCTTGTCTTATAAAGTATTCAGATGTGTTTGATAAGAAAGATGCTTACTACTTGAGGGATAAAAACCCTACCAATTTTAGGGAGGCCTTTACCATGGCTCTGTAAATTAAGAATAATATTAAAGCAATTGGAAAACCTCCTAAGAGGGAAGGTGTGAAATTGGTTAACCTAGAAAAACCTCAAGCAAGTAAGGCTGCTGATTTGGAGGAAGTTGTGAAAATTTTTGTAGGGGTTGTCAAAGAAATATCATACAAATTATCCCGGGTAGAGAAAGTAATTGGGTAGAGTTCACAAGGTCAATACAAGTAACAAGGCCAAGATAGATTTATAAATCCTCCTAGAAATGAGTAGAGATCTAACGACAGAGGTAAATGACTCATTTGATCTACAAATAGACATCTCCAAGCCGGGAAAATAGAATGGTGCTTGATCCTTTGGCTGCCAAAATTGTTGTTATTGAAGAAATAGATGTAATTGATTGGTGTGATAGATGTTTCATGCCCCATTCTCCATGTGAAGTAGATCAACAAGTAGAAGAGGAAGCTAATGATGATAACATTGATGATGATGCATGCATGATGGAGTGCTCTATAAGCTCACAACAAGGAGTAACTTCAACTGAGGTAATAAGTGCTAGAACTGCTATTGATTTTTGGGATTGCATTCATTGGGTACCTCTTATTCCTCCCTCTCATACTTTAGACATATATATTGTAAAAATTTTGAATTTCCCAATAATAACTTTGAATATTTAAGAGCTTTAATGATAAAGAAGTATGATGGAGGAATCCCATCTAAGAAGATAGACAGTTATTGATGAATGTTGTTGTTGCGCAAGAAAAGGATTATAATACTAGGAGTAGAGTTTTCAAAGGAGCAGGGCCTCAAGCCAAACCTAAAACTCCATTGCTTACTAGTATTCGTAAAGAGGATCCTAAGAAAGATACCTTCCCAAGGCCTTGTTGTCCTAAACAAGATTCATGCTTCTCCTCATGCCCAAATTATAAAAAATCCCATGCCATCTAGATGAATGTGTCAATCTCCCTTCCAATGCTTCCTTGCCAAAGTGTGTTCCATATGACATTGCCAAAGTTTTGAGTCAAATCAAAGTTGTTGTTCCAATTTTTGAGCTGCTTAGGATTCTTGAGCATAAGAAGATGGAACTTGAGTATTTGGGATTGAAAGTAGTACCCCAGGTAGAAATGTAAACATTGTGGAGACTCCTCCAATCATTGAAGAGCTAGAAACACCACCAACATTGGAAGAACTAGGTGAACCACCTAATGTTTATTTGGGAACATCCTTGGTAGATTCTTAGCTAAATGTAGATCCATTCTTCACCACTCTGATCATTAAGGAAAGATTATTGCACACATGTATGTTTGATTCAGACCATCATGCAATGTTATGCCTCTGGAGATCATGAATGAACCGGATATCAAAGTAACATCAACATATGGGAAGTGCACTGTCATGGATTCTAGAGAAGTTCCAAAGGTGGTGGGATGTGTGAAATGTTTGGTGGTACAACTTATAGATTATCCGGTAGAAACTTGAAACTTGATGTTGTTATTGTTGATTGCCCAACCAAGTGGGGTATGTTGTTGTCTAGAAAATGGGCTGCAAGTGTTGGTGGGAGTTATCAAATGGATATGTCCTATGCCAGCATCCCAATTGAGGGAAACCTTTTCAAGTTATATAGAGAAAATAAGATGTTGCACCTCATTGAAGATCCCAATAATGCATCTTATGAAGTGTTGTACACAAGTGTTCATGCTGATAACTTTATTGGATTTGTTGATGGGAAAGAGAAAAAAATGGATCAATGTAAGAGTCTTGAACAAGTAGGCTCTCCATGGACTTTGTTGTTTGATGGAGCTTTCTCCAAATTTGGAAATGGAGCTCGTGTAGTTCTTATTTCTCTAAGCTTGGAAGAGTTTTTTTTTTCTTTCAAACTCAACTTTGAGTGTACTAACAACATTGTTGAGTATGAAGCTGTAGTGCCCACATTTTTATAGCTCCAGTTATCTGTTGGTTCCTTTATTTCTAGACATGTTTTGATTGAGACTCTGATAGACGTTGGACATTTTGCTATGATATTTTATTCTCTTGGACATTATGGCATTTTGGGCACGTAGCGCCAATTGGATTAGATTCATATACTGATATATTTTGTATGATGTGATGACACTAACAGGGTTATATGATAGACATATCAGTTAGATGTTAGTCTCTTATGGTTAATTTGATTGATGATATAGTGTTTTGGATTTAATGATGGTGATTTTCATGCTAACCTAAGTGTATGTCGTTACAATTTTATGTGTGGATAATTGGATGCATTGCACTATCAATTGTAAATTATGTTCGGACATTATAAGTTTGATTGATATTGTGATGTATAGATGATGTTTACTATATTGGACAGGTGCGGTTAATGTGTGCAATGAGTGTGCAGGTGACAGGTATAGGAGAGCATGGGTTTCAGGGCAGCTACGCAATTGTGCACAAGCGGCCCAAGGGCTGAGTCCTAACCATGCTAAATTGTTTGAAGCCTTAGATTAGATGTATTTTAATTGGGCACCATGGGTGAACCCTCATTTTGTAATGTAATTATGTCTTGTAAAATTAATTAGGTTTAGGATGTGTTTGTATTAAGTAAACTAGCTTAGGGGTTAATAATCTTATCTTAAGTTAAGTGTTGGTTTTGGGAAGTGTGTGTGTGTTGGTAGAAGGGATTGGGGACCACATGTGAACCTTGGGTGAACCCCACACCCTCTACCCTTGTGCCCAAGCATGCCAAACCCGAAATTGGGTTATTTTGGGTAATTTTAGGGACCCCTTTTGAGTTTGGGGGTTCCCTTAGCATGAAAATGGGCCCTTGGACCCTACCTAATAGGTAGGGGGGCCTATTTCCAAGGTTTGGAGGGAGTTTCCCTCCCATTTAGCCCTCTTTAGTCACCATCCATGTAAGAGGGTTGGGTTGTGTGGAATTGTTAAAAGTTGCTCCACTTTGTTTTATTTTAGTTTTTAGTATTTTGGGTGAAAAGGGATAAAAGGTGAGTTTACTCTTACTTATTTTGTTTTTGGAATCTTTGACTCTTGAGAGGAGAGGGGGTGACACTTGTCACTCTCCCATTGGTGAGGAAACTTTTGGGCTCCTCTTTTTATTCTTTCTCATGTGGGAAGAATGGGTCTTCTTGGTTCATTTTTTTGGAGCACTTGGAGAATTTTGGGAGCTTGGAAGGGAGCTTGGACAAAGGGGAAAGACTTAGAGTTTTGGAAAGCTTATTAGAGGTAGGGTTCTTATCATTTTTCCTTCTTAGTTTTGTTATCTTGTAAACTATGATTGATAAATAAAATAGTGTGTGAAATGTTGTATGGTGAATGTGGTTGTTTGCTTGTCTTGTTATTTCCTTTGTTTTCTCTCCACCATCATGTGGAATGATGGTTTTTGGAGAATGTAGGGGAAGAGAGAGGGATTTCCCTCTCTAACCTCATGGTTGTTGGTCAAGCCATGAAGGTCTCTTCTCATCCCCTCATATGGTTTGAGGTGGGAGAAAGGCTCATGTGGCTTGAACCTTTCCCCATTCTTGGTGAGGAAACCCTTTTGGGTTTGAAAATCCTCCCAAGAAGGATTTCTATAGCATAAGGAGGAATAAGGAGGATGTGTGATTAGGAGGTATAAGGAGTTTTATATATATATATGTATTTATTGGTGATCCTATGGTTGGACACCTTGATTTGGGCATCCTTCTTCCTCTCTTCCCCCTTGTGAGGTTGACCTTGTTCTCCTCATGTTGTGGTTTTCATTGAGTAGTAGGTCTAAATGGATGATTGATCTTATGTTTTTCTTGTTGTGTGTGTGTAAATCCCCATTACTTGTGCACATTGTGGAAGCTAGTTCCTCTCTCCCATGGGCTTGGGGGAGGCTAGCATGACTTCCAACCATGGAAAGGCATGTGATGATGCCTATTGGTTGGGTGGTAAACAAGCCATATTCTCTTGTAGTTGGAGCTCAAGTTGGAGATAGTAGAGCCTCTTGCCATCTTGGCCTTTCTCATCCTTGGAGGACATTGCCATCACTTTGTAAATGAATGTGACTTGTCAAGTCTATACACTTGTAAATAACCATTATTGTAATTATTGTTCTTGTAAACATTGGTTGTTACTAAGAGAGTTGTTATTTTCATTGTTGCTAGAATATTGAAATATAATCATTTGAAAACATGAGTTTTCTTTTAGTTACATGTTATATTTGAAAGCCTTGTTGTGTATAAATCTGCAAAGTATGATTATGCATGATGCATCAAAATTGTAATTTTTAGTTGTGCCTTCTTTTTCCAAAAAAAAAAATGAAAGTTAAACATTCTTTTAGGTTGCAAATTTTATGGCATTACAGAAGCATTGTTGTTAGGTTTGAGAATTGATTGAAAATACTACATTAAAGACATCGTTATTAAGGGAGATTTAGAATTAATTGTTAAAAAAATCAGAAAATTGTATGCTACTAAGAATTAGAGAATGAAACAAAGATAAGCATGTAGTTTGGAACTTGATTGAGATGTTTGATTCATTTAACATTGTGCATCATGATAGGAAGTTCAATGTTATTGAAGACAAGATTTCAGTATTGGGATCTCGGTTTGATAATTGTGTAATGTCCCTATATTGTGAATATGATGTTGAAGTGTTAACAAATTCATCCATCCCTGACAACATTAAACATTGGAAATTTTTTGATGATGATGCTTAGGTCAAAAGATTTTTACAGAACAAAGGGGAGTTTTTTTATCATTGTATTTATTGGGAGCCAATGGTGTGTGCGGAAGAAGGTAAAGAAACTTTTTTGGCAAAGCCATCATCCAACTAAAAACTAATACCATTCCTATAGGTTTGGTTGCTCTTGAATCAAACTTTTATAATGATGATTGCATTATAACCAGGCATATAACAACCTTAATGGATGTTGAGAGCATGGCCTAGGTACAAAGGAGAAACCAAGGAAGATTTGGTTGGGAAGCAATCTGAACAAGGAGGAAAAATAGTCCTATGTCCATTTGTTGAAGAAATATCAAGACTTCTTGGCTTGGTCTTATTCAAAGTTAAAAGCATATAGAGAGGATTTGTTTCAACATGAAATCCCTTTGGAATCTAATGCAAAACCATTCAAAAAAAGAAGAGGCTGATTAATCCACTCCTCTCTATGAAGATGTAAGAAGAACTGAAGAAATTGAGGGATGGAGGGATCATTTAGCCAACAAGGTATTCTTCTTGGGTTGCAAACTTAGTGCCAGTTAGAAAAAGAATGGTGATATCAGGTTGTGCATGGATTTTAGAAATTTGAACAGAGCATCAATGAAGGATAATTATCCTTTACCAAACATGGATAACATGTTGCAATTGGTTACTAGCTCTGAGTTTTTATCTACTTTGGATGGTTTCTCTGGGTATAACCAGGTAGTTGTGAAGCAATCAGAGAGAATAAAAATCTCTTTCACTACTCCATGGGGTACTTATGTGTATGTGAGGATTCTGTTTGGCCTGATGAATGCTAGAGCTAATTTTTAGAGAGAAATGGATGCAGCATTCTCAGGATATATAAATTACTTGATTTTTATGTATTAGGATGATGGATAACATTTATATTAAAAGATGTTGATAAGATGCGAGAAAGTATGTCATTTCACTCAATCCAAAGAAGTGCCATTTAGGAGTGTAAAATCCCAAGCTTCTTGGTCACATTGTGTCAAAGGATGGTGTCATCATTGATCCTAAGAGGGTAGAGGCCATCACCAAGGTCCTAATTCCAAGAACCAAGAAACGAATTCAGTCCTTCTTTTGGCAAGTAAACTTTATCAAAATATTCACATAAAACTTTTTTCGAGTTGACCATTCCAATTACTTGTATTCTAAAAAAGGACCAAGTAATCAAATGGGAAGAGGCTTCCATTCAGGATTTTAATGGGAACAAATAAGAATTAAAGCATGCCCCTGTTTTATCAACCCCAAATTATAAGAAACCTTTTCAAATATTTTCTTTTGCTTCGAAAACACTATTGCATACTGTCTTGTCTGCGGAAGGATGATGAAGGGGTTGAGATGCCAATTTCCTTTTTCAATAAGTCACTACAAGGAGCTGAGTTAAAATACACCATTATGGATAAGTAAGCATTTTCCTTGGTAAAAGCAACAAAATTTTTGAGACCTTACATTTTGAGCTCTAAATTTATTGCTTATGTTCCCCACACCATGGTGAAATATGTCTTGTCGTAGATGGAGGTCTCAAACAAAAGATGCGAGATGGGTGAATAAGTTACAGGGAGTATGACATGGATATCCAAACCATGAAATTTGTAAGGGGTTTCGGCTTAGCTAAAATTATAGCTAAGAGCAACCTCCAAACCGTTGAGGTGAATGAATTAGAAGAAGAAAGTGTGGATGTCCTTGAAACTTTAATGAGTTCTCGAATGGTAGAAAGATGTAATTTTTATCTCAAACATCTATATTGCCACTGAGTATTTGAGTAAAAATTAGAAAATATCTCTTAAGTTGGCTTCCCAAAAATATGTCATTACTGATTTTGGGTTAGCTTGGAAGAACCTTGAGGGAGTTATCTTAAGAGGCATTACTGAAGATGAATCCCCAAAGATAATTGCTTATCTCCATGGAGGGATTTTTAGGGGAATTTTTGTTGGAAAATCACAACACACAAGATCCCGAGGGGTGGTTATTGGTGGCCAATTCTTTTCAAGGATATGACTTTGTTGGTTAGAATATGTGAGAGTTGTCATTTTTTTCTACAAGACTGAAAGGTTTAGGCTCCCTTCCTTTAAATCCTATATCAATTGAATCCCCATTTAAGAAATGGGAATGAATTTCATTGGTGATATTTTAAACCCTTCAAGTGCTAGCCATAAGTGGATTCTTGTAGCCACTGATTACTTCACTAAGTGGGTGGAGGCAATCCTCGCCAAGAGAGTAACACACCAAATTTTCATGGACTTCATTGTGAACCATATCATCTACGGGTTTGGAGTGCCGCTTAATATTGTTGCTGAAATGCCATGAGCTTGAGAGCTAAACATTTCGTGGTAATGTGCAAAGAATATGGGATCAATTTGACATATACCTCCAACTACAACCCCAGTGGCAATGGAAAACTAGAGTCCTGTCATCACCAATCCGCACTATTATAATTCTTCACCGGAACTCCTCGTGCTATGATTATTTACTAATTCACATCCTTTAGTTTGGTGGATGTAACTGAAACAAAACAACAACCGAACACAAGAATACCATCGACTATGATAAGACGGAATGATCACAAATCTGAAATATCAAAGTAAATTATAATATTAACATGAAATTGTTACAATCTCACCCATGAGGTACTTCAACAAGACAATGGGAGAAACTTTACAATTACACCTCTCGATGGCTTCTTCAACACACCTTTAACGATTGCTTCCTTTGCACACTTCCTACAATATTTCTCACTACTTCTTTCTATGCTAAATGAGGGGGGTGGCCTCTCTATTTATATAACTTCTAGGCTTATCCATCTTATCTCTAAGATAGGATAAGAAATCCACTCTGACAAATCATATTCCATACCTTAACTCTTATCTCGTACATGTAGGCTTGTCTCATTAAGATAAGATAAACCTTATCATTTTACATGGGTTCCACATTTTTAGACTTTTTACAAATAAAATACAAAAAATATTTATGACCTCACTCCTTGTCCTTATTACCAATATAATATTTCTAATTCCTAATCATGTAGACCCTACTTCTCTACTTACCCAAACTTTGACATTTTAACATTACCGGACCACTTATGACAAATATTTACTTTTTACAACATTCCTATTGTACTTTGACTATTACCATACTCCACATTATTGGCGACACCGTACTGACGGCACCGTTATCTTCTATCAGACGCTACTACTAATTATACTTAACAACATCCTATTCCTAATACATACATTAATGAAATAGAAATTATGGAGGAAAATTTTAGTGTCGACATCTTCCCCCTTCCTAGCTTCTACTCCGTCCTCGAAGTAGACTATTCTGGTGCTTGGAAAATCTTCAACTTGTCGTGGTTGACCCATTTCGTAATGGGAGTGCCATCCAATTCCTCCATCAGACGTACCACCATTTTCATGCACACGCAAATGCTATTTTGTAGGGCCCCATCCATTTTGGAAGAAATTTTCTCTGTCTTCTTTTTTTGTATCTGGAATCATATACTAGGACCAAGTCATTCACATGAAATGGAGACCATCGGATCTTTTGATCAAAGTATTCCTTCTGCTTCATTTTCTTCTTATGGCTTGTATCCTTTGCTATTTCCCTCATTTCCTCTAGCAAATGAAGATGTACCAACCTTTCTTTTACTGAATCACTTTCATCCATCCTTTCATTTTTCATAACTCTCATAGTGGGAATATCAAACTCAATAGGAAGAATTGGATCAATGCCATAGGCCAACTGAAATGGGGAGTATCCTGTTGCTAACTTTGATGTTGCCCTATATGCCCACAATGCTGCATGAATCCTTTTATCCCATTTATGTACCTGCAAGGCTGCATCTTTTGCTAGAATTTGACACAAGACAAAATTTGTTCGTTCCACCTGTCCATTTGTGCTTGGCTTGTATGTTGTTGCCTTCCCCGTGCTTAATAGAAAACTTATTGACTAGGGCTTCTACCACCTCATTAATGAAGTGGCTTCCTTGATCTCACAATTTCTAATGGACAACCAAATCTGGTGACAATGCGTTCATACATGAACCTTGCCACTTCATCCATGGAAGCTGTTTTCAATGGCCTAGCTTCAACCCACTTGGTTAAATAATCTGTGGCAACTACAATATACTTATTTTGGCGTGATGTAGTTGGAAGTGGACCTACAATGTCTATTCCCCACTTTTCAAAGGGACCAAGGGGAAGAATAGGACATAATGGAGCTGATGAAGTCTTACGGTTACCATGTGTTTGACAAATATCACATGTCTTACAATAATTATAACAATCTTTAAAAAGAGTGGGCCAGTGATAACCTGCATCCAAGATCCTTCTTGCTTGTAAGTTGTCCAGAGAAGTGCCCTCCACATGTACCATTGTGGAATTCTTCTAGCAGCTCCTTTCCTTGATCACGTCCAACTACCCTCTTATAGACTGCCTATCGTGTCCTATTCAAATAATGCTCCATGCATAATAGAATATGGACGACTGGCTTGAGTAATCTTTCTCTTAGTCTTTGCATTGGCACCATCAGAAACTTGAATTCATTCAGATAATTCCAAATATCTATGTATTCACTAGGGATTGTGTCAAGGAGAACAATGCTGCATCGGGAAAATCATCATCATCACAAGATGATCCTAAACCATCATAGGCTCAAGAGAGTGCATCTGCATTGACATGCTTCTTTCCTGGCCTATCTATAATATCAAATTCAAATTCTTGTAGCAAAATTATCCATCTTGCTATCCTCCCTGATGGGTTAGGCTTATTGACAATATATTTTAGAGCCTGATGATCTGTTACAACTATAAATTTCTGCCCTAGCAAGTAATTTCTAAACTTCTTTACAGCAAAAATGATAGCCAGAGCCTCTTTTTCAGTTACAGTATAGTTTACCTCAGCACTGCTCATTTGTCTGCTCCCAAAGTAAATTGGATGTTCATTCCCATTTTCATCCTTTTGGCTCAAAGTACTTCCTAGTGCTGCATCTGAGGCATCAGTGTACACAATGAATGGCTTGCTCCAATCTGGATTTTTCAAAACAGCTGAAGACACTAGGGCTTCCTTCAGTTGTCCAAAAGCTTCATGCACCTTGTTTCCTGGTTCATAAGTAACATCCTTCTTCAAGAATCAAGTTAGTGGTCAGTGCAATCTTTGAGAAATTCTTGATGAACCTTCTATAGTAACCCACATGGCCTAAAAATGATCTCAACTTACTTCTATTCATAGGAAATGGTAAATCTTTGATTTTTGAAACTTTATCGATCACACTCAATACCATCTCTGGATACAACATGCCCTAACAAAACGCCTTTAGAACATCCAAAGACACACTTTGTAGGGTTTAGTGAGGCTTGTGCTTCATCTAACCTTTGAAATGTTGTCTCCATCTCGTGCAGTAGGTGGTCCAATTTGCTCCCATAGATGCAAAAATCATCCAGAAATACTCTGATGAAGGTCCCAATGTAGGGTTCGAACACCCTATTCATCAAACGTTGGAATGTTGCCGAGCATTACACAACCCAAAAGGCATAACTCTATAAGCAAACGTTCCCCAAGGAGTGGTGAACGTGGTCTTCAGCTGATCTTTCTCTGCTATACGAACTTGGTTGTAGCCGCTATATCCATTAGCAAAACTATAACACTCTTGGCCAGCTACTTTGTCCAAGATCTGATCTGAAAATGGAAGAGGGTAATGATCCTTCTTTGTTGCCTTATTAAGCTTCCTGTAATCAACACAAATGCGTAGCTTCCCATTGTTTTTTATTGAGATCACAATGGGAGAAACCCATTCTTGAATTCTCCACAAAGAAATATGAATCTCGCATCAAGCAACTTATTTATTTCTTCTTTTACGCCTCTTGGAAAAATTAGGATTCATTCTATATGGCATTTGCTTTATGGGCTTAGCACCATCTACCAGCTCAATACAATGTTCTACCCAACTTACTTGACGGAGTTCCTTTTAACCAAAAGTGAATAGGTGTATGTACCTTCGAAAGAGCTGGAGGTAGGATTCCTTCTCACTCTCCATCACAACATCACCAATCTTTATTTGTTGGAGACGATCATCAACTTCTTCTTCAGATAATTTTATGGGGTCATGAGTTGGTGTGACTAGAAGGATATCCATGACTGAAACATCCACCTCACTTTCTTCATCTTCAGTGTCCACTTCACTGGTACTAGAGTAATCAGAGGATGTCCAATCATCAGTTTCATCACTTGAATCCACAGGTTCTGCCTTATGATGTCGAGGGATCACATTTATCTTCACCCTCTCTCTACCACGTCCAAGTGTCATGAAACCTTCATTCCAGTAGTTTCTTGCATGAACTCTCCTTAGCCATGGCCTTCCCAAAGCAGCATTAGGGTACGCAAATAGTACCATTTTTCATCACCTGAAAGTCTACCACACATACAACACCCATAATAGATATTGCCACATTTGAAACTACACCTTCTGGTTTAGTTTTTCCTTATTTAATGACCTTAACATAAGTGTTGAAGGGCGATCAATTTTTAAACCCAACATATTCATTACAGACTTGGTCATTACATTAACTGCAGCACCTCCATCAACTAAGACATCATGAATTGAAATACCATTACATAATACCTCAGCTTGTGGAGCATAGGGATCTGCCTCTACCTCCAAAACAGGGACCTCAACCTCCTTCCTTCTTCGAGCATTGAGTCCACCTCGCAACTCCTACCTCTTCTCAGAAGACATAGCCAAGAGTTGACCATATGTAATATTTGCAGGCCTTTTGGACAAATCTTCCAAGATGGAGTATGGTCCTTGCCCCTGTGAAATCAAAAAATCCTACACACCCAACTTTCTTCTCCTATATTTCTTACTAGTTTCTCCTTTCATCTTCTTAGGATCAGTTCCATCTTGATTATCTTTTTCTTTCTTTCTTTTTGTTATAAACACATCTACTTCATTATTTCTACTCTTATCTACTACATCAAGAGAATTCACAGGTGCTTTTCCTTTATCATTATCTCTTGTACTAGATGTAGAAGCTCTATCCTGACAATTATACTTATAATGACCCTTTTATAACAACCATAACAAACAACTTCATAAATATTTCTTTTTGGACCTCTATCTCCTCCCTGAGAACTAAATTCCTTTCCTTGAAGAAGATTAATAGTTAATTGGCCCATCTTCCTAAGCAGATCTTCATACTCAGTAGATGTACTAGGAGAAATATTTGTGCTCACCGGGAGTGGTTGTGGATTCTGGACCAAAGGTGCTGGTGTAGGCTCTACTTTAACAACAATTTCTTTGGGCTCCTCTTCCATGCTTTCTTTTTTCCTTCTTGCAATCTCCTTTGCTTGTTCAATGGTAGCTGGGCGGTCATACTTCACTCGTTGTCTGATCTCTGGCTTCATCCCAAGAATGAAGTTCTTACATAGGAGATTATCCACGCCATTCATCAACCCATCCGCTAGTCCTTCCTTCCGGATCTGGGCATCGAGCTTCCTCCTTAGCTCTAGAACACGAGCATGATAATCCCTTATCTTCTCCTTCTCTCCTTGGGTTAGCTTTGTGATATCAATCATGAGATCTACATATCTCTGTTGTTCACCAAATTCTTCAAGAAAACTTTCAGTTAATAAATCCCATGAATTTTTCACATTATCACCTAGTGTTTCAAACCACCTAAGTGCTGAACCATCCAAAAAGGTAGGAAAAAATTCAGTCCATTGTTCCCTTCTTATAAGGCCATTACAAATACAAGATCGCTTAAACTCTTGAATGAAAGAAGAAGCATCTTCATTAGATTGAGCTAAAAACAGAATCTTTCCCATTTTCAAAAGTAACCACCGTGAAATACCAACCCACAAGTACAATCAACAAGACTTATGTGCACAAATAATTGGAATCACTATAGAAATGACCACGGTAAACTATGGTAAAACTTGACTTACTGTGGTAAAACTCGACTTTACCGTGGTAAACACTATTCACTGTAAAAAGTGAAGTTACTCATGCGTAAATACTATTCATGGTAAAAGTGACTTTACTTTGTGATAAATACTATTCACAAGAAAATGACTTTATCATGGTAACTACTATTCACGGTAAAAATGACTTTACCATGGTAACTACTATGCACAGTAAAAACAAGGTTACCCTCCAATTGATTTTTGACTTAGTGGGAATATCTCTCCAGAAAATCCACCAACGAGGAATGGTCCCGGCAACGGAACCAAAATTTCATCACCAATCCGGCACTATGATAATTCTTCACCGGGAACTCCTCGTGCTATGATTATTTACTAATGCACAAATTTTTAGTTTGGTGGATGTAATCGGAAACAAAACAACAACCGAACACAAGAATACCATCGACTATGATAAGATGGAATGATGACAAATCTGAAATATCAAAGTAAATTACAATATTAACATGAAATTGTTACAATCTCACCCATGAGGTACTTCAACAAGACTATGGGAGAAAATTTACAATTACACCTCTCGATGGCTTCTTCAACACACCTTTAACCGATGGCTTCCTTTCCACACTTGCTATAATATTTCTCACTACTTCTTTCTATGCTAAATGAGGGGGTGGCCTCTCTATTTATATAACTTCCGTGCTTATCCATCTTATCTCTAAGATAAAAGAAATCCACTCGACGAATCATATTCCATACCTTAACTCTTATCTCGTACATGTAGGTTTATCTCATTAAGATAAGATAAACCTTATCATTTTACATGGGTTCCACATTTTTAGACTTTTTACAAATAAAATACACAAAATATTTATGACCTCACTCCTTGTCCTTATTACCAATATAATATTTCTAATTCCTAATCATGTAGACCCTACTTCTCTACTTACCCAAACTTTGACATTTTAACATTACCGGACCACTTATGAAAAATATTTACTTTTTACAACATTCCTATTGTACTTTGACTATTACCGTACTCCACATTATTGGTGACACCGTCTGATGGCGCCGTTATCTTCTATCAGACGCTACTACTAATTATACTTAACAACATCCTATTCCTAATACATACATTAATGAAATAGAAATTATGGAGGAAAATTTTAGTGTCGATACCCAACAATAAAAATCTATTAAAGATCATTAGGATAATGTTAGAGCTAAACAAAAAGAAATGGGGTGAGAAACTGAAGTTCGTTGTTAGGGCTGACATAATTATTGTTAAAAGAGCTACTGGAAAAAGTACATTTGAATTAGTGTATGGAACTCAAGCTCTACTTCCTGCATATGCAATTATCCTCATATCAGTTCATTCAACAACTGGAAGATCAAGAAGTTAGTCCATATGATGCTCACATTAACTAGATTGTTGAACTTGATGAAGAAAGGAGGGCATCTCACCAAAGGCATGTGAAGTTTAGAGAAAATTTGAAGAAGCTATTTGACAAAAAGGTAACACCTAGAGCTTTCAGCATTGGAGATCTTGTGTTATTATGGGATAGCAGGCATGAAGACAAGGGAAAGCATGGTAAATTTGATGCACTGTGGATGGGTCCTTACTCCATTGACATTTGGATTGGTGAACATACCTTCTTATTGAAATACTTGGATGGGGAATTACTTGAATTACCTATTAATGGCAGGCATTTGAAACATTTCCTAGATTGATTCCCAAGAATCAAGGTGAGCATCATTTGTATAGTGTATAGTTCATTGGTTACTTTTGTCTTTTGTGGTTTTTTCTCGCTTCGGTCCTTGTGACCTGGTTTTGCTAGTTCCTTGGTTTGTTTATAGGAGATGGTAATTGTTTTGTTCTCTCTGCAAGTTTCCGACTCCTTTTCCCAATGGATTTTTTTGGCACTTGGCCTACTATTTGGTTCTTGTGGCACTCATATGGAGTGCCCATCCCCGATTCAGAGCCCATGTTGGTGCTAAAAATAATCTCATCTAGTTTTCCATTAAAATCCCTTAGTTTGCGGCCTCTATCACATTTTTTATCTCCCCGTGTTGGTGCTTGAATACTCTTTCCTCCATTTGGTTGCCATGATTAGTTCCTCCTTGGTCGAAGATCACTTAAAAATCCACAATTTTTGATTCGTTCCTCTATCCATCTAAAGGTGTCTATCAATTTTGTGTGAAACTTAGGTTGTTCCTCTCCCTTCCATTTTTCGTATTTGTGTGTTGTTGTCCCTATCATTTTTCTCGTACCTAAGGGAACGTGATTGAATGTATCTTAGAGGATCATGTTTTGAAACTTACAACATTTCCAGATTCTCTATCCTAGAAGAAAATTTCATTTCCGGGCTCAAAAAGTGGTTTCCCTACATATTTACAAACTTGGCGGGTGTGTTTTCCCATCAAAGTTAAATCTCTACATCAATGGCAACGTGGCCCCTTTTAGTTGGATGTGGCACAACAGGCACTCTAAAATTTTTTTCGATAATTTTAACCCAAAAATTTCCACATGGAGAAAGGGTGATTGTTTGAAGACTCACCTCTTTTTTGTCCTTGGAGTTTCTCTCGAGGGGCACGTGGAGGCTTCCGCCACCTTCATCGGGGACTTCATTGTTTTAGGGGAATTCATTTCCTTTTTGGAGGTGGTTGAACAAGAGTCCAGATTTATTCTCCCCCTTCTTTGATTATTCCTATATATCATACAGGAGGGGAAATTTCTAATGGTTGGACACTCTCGCTTTTTACCCCCTTCGTCTCTCCCCCTACAGTGAATTTGTGGAGTTTTTCAACCTTCCATTCTAATTGTAATGCAATCTTGCCTCTTGGCCAGTGTAATGGAATATATCAAACTCTTAGAGAAATAAAAATAAGTTTGTCGATGATTTCAACCCTCTCTTATGTTTATTTACATCTCTCTGATATCTCATTACAATTTTGGTCATCTGTGCATGGATATTGTATCACATTTTTAATGGTTTGTGTTTAAGAGCAATGTAAATGTTCAAAATTCTTTTAGTGCATCACCTCTATTAGATTAGGTTTAATGTCTTGTATCTCTTTAACCCTGTATCCTTGGTAAATTATAATAGGTTTAGGATAGACCCTCTACAATCTGAACGTGTGTACCTAAACAGAGGAATAGGAGCCGACCTTAATCCAGAGAGCTCTGCTGATTCACAAAGTCCCACACTTTGGGAGAATCTCCATGTTAAGAAATCAAACTGAGAGTCTCAACCCATCGAGTTGTAGAGTTTAGGGGTGCTTTGTGATTTTACACTAACAATTATACTGCTTTCATCGCCTTCATTGATGATGCTATGCACCCTCGAAAATAATTGCACACACAAGAATAATGAACTAGATTGGGTCTAGAATATAGTGCAATTCTTAGTTATAAGTCCACCATTGTGGCAGCTAAGGTAAGTCTCAACCCTTTATTTGCATCTTTTTTTTTTAGGGATTTTATGTTTTGTATGGGATTTTGAATGTAACTATTAATCACATCAATAAAATGACACAAACAAGGATATTGTAAAAACTAAGTGATAAAAAAGACATTGTGAATAAATTGTGACACTATCGTAACCATATTCGATAGTTTCTATAGACGAGAGTGCCTGTGTCACAAACAAAGGCACCCATAGGTTCCCCAATATAGACAAATCCTTGTGTGTTATAATTTTATTAGTCGCAACCTCATATTCTTCCCTTTCCTTTGGTCAAATCAAAGTCTAACAACACTTTGAAAGGTAAGTACTTTTCATGTTAGTACCCTAATCACTCCTATTTCATTTAATGTATTTCATTTAAATAGTAAATAAAATCATAGCACTTATTTCACATTTCATATCACTTTTTCTATTATTGTTACTTGTTAGATTAGCTTTAAAAACACATTTTTAGCTAATCATTTTGATGAACCTTGCCTATCCCCATTTAAGGGTACCATAGGTATGATAGACATAGTTTATTATATACCACTTGTTACTACTATTTCAATGATCCCTTATCAAGGACTCGTCCCGTCCATGGATGCCATTCTATCATCCACATTTCACCACAAATCATTGCTTATCAAGTTTCTCAGCACTGCTCCATATAGTTTTGGCAATGATATTGTTGAAATTTTATAAGAATTCACTTTTCCATTTCCTCCCTTTAATGATCACAATATCCCACCACAAGCAATAAGTCATGTAATCAAACCTTTAGCTGACAACTATGAACCTTTTGATCATCTATCTAGTACACCTTTGTTGGACTCAATGCACATCATGTATACTTTAGCTCAGAAAACCTTCATTCTAAATCCACTATCAACTCTATTATATATGAATTTAAACATATAAGGATACCTATCAGTCACATATTTGCGCTCTTTCTACATCTCATATGCAATCCATGTCTACTACCTATCATCCAATCAAAACTCAAGGCATACCATTTCCTGAACCTCTCATATTTGAATATAATGTTGTACCATAGGATATTATTATTCAACTCCTTAGGAATTGGTTGATGACCCTACAACCTACTCATTATTACCTTATCAGCTAAAAATACCAACATCGTCCATATAACCATTATCACTGAATTAATGTACATCATGATAACGTTGTCAGCACTTTGGCATGAACAATCAAACATCTTGAAAACTTATGCCTTTCATTTGTTACACGACATTATAATACTAATGATAATGCCCAAGGGATTCTTATATCTCATGAGCATCAGGATAGTGTTACTCAAGCATCGTCTATTCGACCACATCGTTCCACTAGACTTACACATAGGTATAGACCTCTTCCATGGAAAATTGCCATACCTTGGCGTAGATCTCTACCTAGGTTTATTCCACGTGGTCCTTCTCTATATTCATGTTATACATCACATAGCTTTCCATCACCAAAACATTTTGTGACACCATAACCTTCTTTATATAGTCATTCTTCAAGTGCACATAAAATTCATTCGCTGGTACATCGTATGCCTACTATACCACCACTATTAGAGAATTCTCATACGCTTTCCTCCCATGCATCAGATGGAGGAACTACATCCTTCACCATCATCAAATAGCTCATTCATTCACATGTTCTTGGGGGACTTATAACTTCACATCCCCCTCACCTCGCTTTAAGAACCATTACTACATTTATACACAATTATTATTCATAATCATCATACATTCTAGCAACATCATTACCAAATGATGTACTCTTGTGCTTCAGTTCACACTTGACTGTTGAGGGATTATTCTTACACTAAATCCCACACACCGCACTATAGGCATTTTACATTTTTGTTACATCACATCTTTTACATCATACATCATACTATTCTTCCATATGTATTTCATCCATGCACTTGCTATAATACACTATTCATCCTATGCATTACATACACTATTAGGATATTTATGCATGTTGCATCACATTCTACACATAGTCTTATACCATACATCATACATTGTGCATATTCATGTCATACATTTTCTATATACTATGCTAGTCTTCATCACATAGAGTCTAGCTTTACATTTTATCCTATATACTACATTACTTGTTTACTTGTTTACTTATACATGCCACATGGTGAATTACACACACTTTATATTTTTACATATTCTATTCACCACATGGTCATTTCATCATTACACCTAGTACATTGTTTTCTACATGTTGCGATAACCACCCTATGACACACCTTATTTCCTCGAGTCCATACTCGATTGTCGAGGGTTACAAATCAAATGGACCTTACACTCATCATGTGATGACAACTCCACATTCTAACATGTGATATTAATAGGATAGTGATGTACGCTTTAGGATAAATCATCACATATTCTATCATTTTGTAGTATTATACACCTTAGGTTAGATCAACACTCCCTTTGGTCATTTTGTAGTTCTATACACTTAAGAATAAATCATCACTCATCCAATAATCTTTTAGTGAAATACTATTTAGGCTAAATCATCACCTAATCTATCATTTTGTAGTGGTTTACAACTTAGGTTATGTCACTACTACCTCTTTTCATCTTTAGTGATACACGCTAAGGGATAAATCATCACTCCCATTCAATTTCATTGTTGTATACGCTTAGGATATAAGGTCCACACACATATTTTCTACATGTTTTATACAATAACCACTACACAAATACATGTTCATCACAATGTGTTAGAAAAAAAACACACACTATTTGACAAATTTTTTATGATGTAATATTGTTTATGCTTCATTCTTGACTACTAAGGGGAAAAAAAAATAAACCTCACTGCATAAATTTCCATCCACTTGGGTGGCATGCAGCTCCTATCATTCCATATTTCATTCTATCCCATCCATCCAAAACATACTACATACTCTGTTGTTTATATTATTTCTTATTTTTCTTGTTCATGGTCACTTTATTACAATTTCTAGCTTGATTACTTGTGTTTCATTTATCTATATCATCCACACATGCACATTCATGTATTTTTCTAGTTGTGATCATAGATAAAGGTCTCTTACACATAACATAGATGATTTCCTTATACCCCTCCTATACTAGTTGTTGGGGGCATCCACATATGTCTTTTATAGGTGTTATTGTTTCATTTCGTACTTAGCCCTTTATGTTACTTATTTCTACATGCTTTTACATACTAGATATCTTTCTAGTATGCTAACGGGTGATCCATGTGTAGAATTTTTATGCAGGAATATTGGTTTCAATACTTGTTTGTTACATTGTCTACCATTGTCTACTATTGTTTGCTATTGTTTACGTGCCTTGCCCTATGTTTATATGTGCACTTTTTTTTGGCCATGATGTCCTTATGTGTCTTATGACATCATGAGTGATATCCCATTTTTGTAACCCGCTTTGTGTGGCCAAATTTATCTTCTTGGTGTTTACATTACTTCACCTTTGAAGAGCTTACATATGTTTTCTACCAAACGCTTGTATTTGGCTAGCCTTATTGTTTGTGCATGCCTTGTTTTATACCAAACACTTTTTAAGGTTTCACTATACATGTGGTTGATCCTCTTTTTGGTTTGCATGTCTTCAATCGTGATATTGCATGTGCCCCCAAAGAGGGGTGCATCATTTAGGGTTTTTACATACTAACATAGAGATTCTACATTGGTACGGTTCAATTTTCTACAACAAGTAGGTTCAGACAAGTCTATAAACCCCATACACAAAGAATTTTATAGGACATGGTTTCCTTAGCATTTATGGGAAGCGAAGCATGAGCTTTGGGGTTACATTGGGTGTGCCTCTATATACTAATTTGGCCAATGGTGTTAGATCACCCAAAAACTATAATGCTACAGAGATCTCTCCACATACATTTCATCGGAAGCGGTTAGAGCTTGGAGGACACACAATATTTCCTCCCTACACTTCTTCACCAGGGTGGTGTGATATCTCACAAAAATCATAGTACATGATATAATTCTACACTCTTTCTCAACATGGATTAGGTGCACGTGTTCCATTTACATTTACATTTTACACATGGAAAATTTTAGTGGAAAATATTTGTTAATTCATGAATATTTCTTTTTTGAAATTTAAAATTCACAAATATTTAGGGTCTAAACTAGGACTGGTTCACCAAAATTTTCTAGGTACAAGTTAATTATAAGGTTCAATTTGACATTAAAAAAAAAAATTCACAAAATTTCTTGAATATAATCATTCGGTAGTAAATTTTTATGTTACTAGATGAGAACATATAGTATGTTTTTGGATGGTAGCATAAAAAATGCTATCGGCCGACAAACGTTAATCGTAGTAATAAAATCACACACTTACTATTACATTTATACTTCCGCATGTTAATTTATATATGAATCTTGCGTAATAAACGTATTCACTAGTGACCCATCACTACATCTTATTATTAGTTGGTCAAGCATCATGGTTTTTCTGTCAAGTTCATTCTTCACTTATCTCTCGTAGTTTTGGCTATATTTAAGCATGTCTTAGGTGTCGTAATATGGTTACTTGTTGTCTCTAGATTTATGTTGGGGCACCTAGGGTTGTATTTGGGCCCCACGGGGCACCCTACCTGTGATTTTAGTCTCCGTGCCATCTTCATTTATGGTCTTAATTTATTTGTTCAAGGTCAATCTTAACGGTTACCCCGTATTTCCTAAATCATAAATTAAATTTTTGGGTCACTAGTGTTGAAATTGAGCAAGATATTCCTATATAAATAAAGCATACTCAATACATTAGGGGTAGACATCTTACACATGAAAGGAAGCCATCCACAAAGGCAGGGATTGCATTTGGGATTCTTATGCATCTACATCACAAAATCATAGGGGAAAGGGTTTCATTCTTTCCATTCCATCCACCATTTTGTATTTTACATCTCATTATTGCCACAGAATACCACATCATTTGATCTAGGGAATCCTAGGCACAAAATTACAAACACACACACACACACACACACACACACACACACACACACACACACACACACACACACACACACTACATTGGGTCTAAAATGTAGTGCAGAGCTTAGTCATAAGAACATTATTTTAATTACTTAGGTCTGTTTGACCTATTCATATGCATTTTTATTTTTTAGGGATTGATGTATTGGATAGGGTTTTGCACGTGAATCTTCATAAAATGGTTGCAGCGAAACATGGAATATTATTGTGACACCTGTATGACAAGAATGAAGATAACATAGAGATATTGTGACACTACCAGCTTAAGGTTTTGATCATTCTATGGTCTACAACACTTAGAACATAGACCATGGCACCTTGAGGCACCACAGCACCCTCCAAAGATCATTTATACCATAGTACATGAGTCTCTTCCTTCTCTTGTCTCTTCTCATTCTACTCCTCCCTCATTTATGCTTCCTTCTTTGACTTCACCCATACCGTATCTTCCATCAAATACTATTAGTGGAACTTCACCTTCATCATCTCATGTGACCAGCTTTAACACACTCCTCATGCATCTTTAGCATTGGATCCTACCACATAACCTTTAAATATCACCATGATCACACACAATGGAAACGATCAACCCCTTAAAAATTGTTACCATATTTTTCTATTCCATCACAAGACATTCTATTTCTCATGCATGTTATAGGTCAACTTCAGTCTTAGGTTCACTCCCTCACCTTAGAAAGTAGGGCTTACTATGCGTCTATAGACAACAATTCTTTGCATGGTAATCCCGTTCCCAAAAAAATCATAACTCATCCTTTCCTAAGGATTTCATCATGCCCACATTTACATGCTTCAATGGTACCGGTGACCCTCATGCTCATATTACACATTATCGCACTCTTATGGCCTCTTATTCCAATGATCGACTACTACTTAAGGCTTTTCGCTAGTCTAGTTGATAAGGCACTTCAATGGTATACCCATATCCCTTCTGGTTCTATTATCACTTTCTATGACATGGAGGATTCCTTCCTCCATAGGTTTATTATTAGTAATGGTCCTAGGGTCACATATAATCACATTCCCACCCTCGATTATGGATCTTTGGAACCTATTCAAGATTACATATTATGCTTTAATGAATTTATACATCAACTTATCTTTCATCCAACTGACTTGGAAAATAAATTCCTCTTCTTTCAAGGCCTTATTCCTCCTCTAAAGAAAAACTTACAGTATGATACCTATGATTATTTTATAATTTTATGTTACAAGGTTCTTGATCTAGCACATGACCTTCTTTATCCTCCTCTAGCTGAGCCATCCCACGTTTCTCTGATTACTATACCCTCTACTCTTTCACATACACCTCTAGTTGTACATCCTCACCAACCTCCACCCCTAGATAAAAATCCAACAAACTGTGTTACTCCTACTCCACCTCCTAATAACAATCTAAAGAAACCCTTATCTCAACCCAACATGCAAAGGAAACAACCTCATTCTCCTCCTTTACCTACTACACATGCTACTCCACCTCGCACAACAAGCATATATGTTTTTCACCTAATGCTCAACCTCATGATGTCTTGCGTATATTACTTGATGAGTGATTAATTTAGATTCCTTCCAATCACCACCACCCTCCACACCGTTTACAATGCCAACATGATCAATATTATTGTAATTACCATCGTATTAGTGGCCATCGTGACAATGATTGTCTTGATTTATGTGAGAAGTTAAAACATTTAGAGGACACTAGTGTCATATCTTTTGCATCTCATGAGTGATCATTGTCTCCCCACCACAACATTGTCAACATACACCCCCTGATTCTTCTCCACCTGGTACTCATTTTGTTCATCATTCACCGCCATCACATGCATACTATTCACCACTTTCATTGCTTCTACCTCCATATTCATTACATACACCTCACTCGCACTATCCATCACATGTATCCCATGGGTTTCCACCAATCTCTGCATATCCCATGGTCACTCCATATGACATGCACTTTGGTCCATACACTCATACTTCATCTATTCCATATGCATTAAGCTCCACCCATTGTCCTGGTCATTGGTAGGTGATCATTATCACCTTACTCCCCGATGATGAACTTGTGTTACTACGGATCTTACATGACTATTGATGAGGCCATAAATTGGCCATAAATTACCATTATTTTATCCTTCCAAGTTACTTTTGAAAGTGGATTTAAATGAAATCTTGGAACTTATAGTTTGCTTAAGATACAATATAGGATATATATATTTTTCATCCCTTATAAGTATTCTCATTAGATATTTTCTTGGCTAATTCTATTGATTATTTGTCAAAGACGCAAAGTCTTGTGTATGCGGCCATAAAGAAAAGATAATGCTAGTTTTGGGAAAAGTGGAATTGGTCATGAATAGTATATCTAAACTCAAATATGATTTCATATTAATATTCCTCTAAGAAAATTATGTAAGTTAAAAACAATAATAATCTCAATCCGAGATCCAAAGGTAAAAAGTTATAGTTCTTTTTAGTTAACTCCTGAGCAATTAGAGTCAACTAGGGAATGGCAGGTTTAGTTCTAGAACTTGCATTTCTAATATAAGAACACCATGGAATGAAATATTTAGTTCTAGAATTTGTATGAATATAATAACAATTAGTTTTTGAACTTGCGATTCTAGTTTTGGAACACTACGGAATGACAACTTTAGTTTTGGAACTTGTATAAATGGAATGCTAGTTTTAGTTTTGGAGATTATATAAAATGAGGAATTGTGATAATTAGAGAATTCAATGGGAAATCAGATATAGGTTTTTGTTCATATAAATATGTTTAAGAAAATCCTCATTCATATTTTCTACATAATTTACCAATAAAGATAAATCTAACTTTTAGTGAGGTATTGTCTAAGGAAAAAGTATATCCGATGAGCACCAAAAGTTACACAAACATTAATGAAAAATTCAAATGGAAGATATAAGAGTGTTTTTTGTTCATAGAAATATGTTTTAAAACTCCTCTTTCATATTTTCTACAGGTTTTACTAATAAATAAAAATCTAACTTTTAGTGAGCTACAGTCCAAGGAAAAAGTGTATCAAATGAGCACCAAAAGTTCCACAATCAGAAACAACAAAGTCAAATGGAAAATCTAGGAGAGGTATTTGGTCAACATAATATTTTGAGGAAAAATCTCCTTCCAATAAATTAGGATAATAAAATCATTGTGATTCTTGTTACCAAAAATCAAGGAGAAGATTTGGGAGTAAATCTTCCTAAAATAGCAAAATAAGAATTTGAATCCAATAAAATATCTCTCCATATTTTTTTGGAGATGGAGATCTTATTTGTTAGGATTAGAATAAAGATAAGATCATATTGTATTTCCCAAAATAAGGATTTGGTTGGTTGCATGAATTATAAATGTAACATCCCACACTTTTATATGTAATTTTGGACTACCAAGAATTAGATATTCATTCCTCCTCATCAATAGTCTAAGTGAAATTGTTTTTAGATTTTGAATTAAGTATTCTTTCAAGGAATGAGTTGGCCAATTATTCCAAGGAATATGGATCATTTTTTTATATTTGTTTCTCTATTTCGTTGTTTTTTTCTTTGTGTTGTGATTTTAGATTTTGTGTTATGTAATCCTTCTTTCTATACAATTTCTTTTGTGAACATGCAGGTGTCTTATTTATCTTTCCTTCAAAAATTTCATTCATGTAATTGTGATTTATATCATGCAATATTTCTATTTGCAAGTGTGTCTTTCAATTTTCACATGTGTGATTTATTTTATGCAGTTTGGATTGTGTTTAAAGGATCTATTTTCCATCGGACACCAGCCCTGGATTGACATTATTAATGAGGATTGAAGACCCTCATCATTTTGGCATTGTTTCTATGGACACAATCTTATTAAGAGATTCATATTTTTCTAAGAGAATATCCAAGTGACAGTAGAGCACCTCTTAGAAAATTTTGTGACAGGAAGTATTTGGAGGTAATTCTTTAAACTTTTATTTTTTGCAAATAGATTAATATTTCTTTCATGCAATATAGATTAAAATTTTATTTTTACAATTAGGAATATTAGATTGTAAATATTCACCTCCCCACAAGCTAACTCTGTGTATAAGAAAAATGACTTGGATGTTTGATTAAGACGGTATAATAATAGGGAAAAATAATTTAGATCTAGAAATGGTAGAAATATAATATTGAATCTTGAAGTAGATCCAGTTGATGAAATATAAAATTTCATTCTTGACAACCACCACCATTCCCCCTTGTATCAACTATTGTTCAATGCTCTTATTTCACATAACCTTAGTCAAAAACTGCCTTATTTAGTTTGTAATAAAGAAATGGTAGCATTTCTAATTAACTCCATCCATATTCAAGGACTTCATTAGAGCCAAAATAAAAACCCACTCATAATAAATCCACCCATCCAAATTATTTTTTCATCCCATAATAAAATTCAATCACTGAACCATATCCATTAGGAACATTTGTTTTGATGTCTTTCAACTTCTTCATTTTTGTATATATTTGTATAATGTTAAGAAACATGTATTGTGAAAATCAAGGTAAGAACTTTTGTTTGTGCTAACATCTATAGGAATTTCCAGAGTTGTTATTGATACCAACATGCAAATTTTTGAGCACCAACAATATGAACAATGGAGCATTTTAGAGGAACCCACAGATACCTCTGCTCTCTCTTTTTAACAACTCTCCATCCCCTAAGATTACTTGTATGGGATTTGAAGATTTCTATGGTGATCCCGATAATACACAATTCAAGTTGGGCTTTGAAGACCTAGAAATTGTCTACACAATTTTTGGAAATCTTCTTGGAGTTACCAAGTATGCAATTTTTTTATGAGATCTAAGACACTTGCTTTCTATTTTAGACAGGCTACACTTTGATGAATATAGTCTGATGATGGATCAAATTTTTCTCTAATCTTTCTCATGCTATATTTTCATAAAAAAAAGTAAAAAAAAATTGATTAGAAAACCAGGTTCTTACCAATCAAAGGAAAAAATTAAAAATTAAAAATAAAAAAAATGTCAAAAAACTTTGATTGAAACTAGCTTGTTGGCTAATCAATGGAAAAATAAAAATAAAAATAAAACAAATTTGATTGGAAAAATAGTTTGCTAGCCAATCAAATGTAAGAAAATTCAAAATTAAAAAAATTAAAAATTAAAACTTTGATTGGAAAACCAACTTGTTGGCCAATCAAAGGAAAAAGGGGAGGGATCTTCTTCAAAGGAAATCAATTGTTACCTAGTGGCTTCCTTCTCGGCACTATTTGACCATGTTAACAATAGGATGACAAGGAAAACTAGAGGTATGATCAAGTTATTTTGTTCTACTATTTTATTTTTAAGCTTTCTTGTAAGTTTTTTTATTACAACTAGATCCAATTTTAAGATCTCCAAGGAAGGAAAGATAAAATTCATATCTCCCCTACTTACAAATATGAAAAATATGTGCACCTCTTTGCAATCAAACTTTTGGAGTCTAATTTATGGGAAGCCATGAATAAACAACATGCATGATCTTAGGTGTGGAAAGAAGGAGAGGCACTAGGTATGCATTTTTATATGAGGCACAATAGAAGGAGATCCACACAAGAACTTGTTGTAAAATAAAAGAAATAAAAAATAATAGAAAAAGAACAAGACAAGAACTCATTGTAAAAAGAAATGAAATCAAAAACAACATAATAATATCCACACAAGAACCTACCGTAAGAAAAATGAAATAAAAACAACAGAAGGATATCCACACAAGAACCTGATGTAAAAGAAAGGAAATCAAAAACAAAAATGGAGATTCACATAAGAACCTGTTATAAAAGAAAGGAAATAAAAAACAACTAAAGGAGATTTACCCAAGAACCTCTTTGTAAAAAAAAATAAAAAATCAAAAACAATAGAATGAGATCCAAAACCTATCCTTGAACTATATATAGAATGCATACATGCATAAGCTCAATGCGGAGAAGACTCTAAGAAGAGAAGATAATAATATAATACATGAGGACATGCATAAGATTAAGTGTGGGGCAATGATGAGGCCATAAATTGGCCATAAATTATCATTAGTTTTTCTTCCAAGTTAGCTTTGAAAGTGGATTTAAATGTAATCTTAGAACTTATAGTTTGCTTGAAATATAATATAGGATATATATATTTTCTTAATTCTTTAGAACTCTTATGTTATCTATTTTTTTGACTAATCCAATTGTTTATTTGAGAAAGATGCAAAGTCTTGTGTATGCAAGCCATAAAGGAAAGATAATACTAGTTTTGGGAAAAGTGGAATTGATCATGAATAGTATATCTAAACTCAAATATGATTTCATATTCAGATTCCTCTCAAAAAATTATGTTATTTCAAGAAAATAATCATCTCAATACGAGATTGGGTGCAAAAGTTATAGTTGTTTTTCGTTAGCTCCGAAATAATTGGAGTTAGCTATGGAATGACAATTTTAGTTCTAGAACTTGCAGTTCTAATTTTAGAAAACTATGGAATGATAGTTTTAGTTCTAGAACTTACATCAATAGAATAATAGTTAGTTTCAAACTTGTAGTTCTAGTCTCGGAATACTACAGAATGATAACTTTAGTTATGGAACTTGTATCAACGGAATGACAATTTTAGTTTCGGAACTTCCATAAAATGAGGGATTGTGAATAATCAGAGAGTTCAATGGGAAATATGACAGAGATTTTTGCTGATAGCATTATTTTTAACAAAAAAATCATTCATATTTTCTATAGGTTTTACCAGTAAAGACAAATCTAACTTTTAGTGAGGTGCACTTTAAGGAAAAAGTATATCGTATGAGCACCAAAAGTTCCACAAACATTAATAGAAAATTTAAATGGAAACTCTGAGATAGGTTTTTGTTCATATAAATATGTTTCACAAAAACATCATTTAGATTTGTTACAATTTTTACCAATAAAGATAAATCTAACTTTTAGTGATTTGTAGTACAAGGAAAAAAGAGTATCGATTTGAGCACCACCGAAAATTCCACAATCGAAACAACAAATTCTAATGGAAAATCTGGGAGAGGTATTTGGTCAACATAATATTTTAAAGAAAAACCTCCTTCCCATAAAATCAGAGAATAAAATCATTGTGTTTCTTTTTACCAAAAGCGAGGAGAAAATTTGGGAGCAAATCTTCCTAAAATAGAAAAATAAGACTTTGACTCTAATAATATATCTCTCTCCATATTTTGTGGAGATGGAGATTTTAGTTGTTAGGATTGGAACAAAAATAATATTGAATTATAGTTCCCAAAATATGGAGTTTGTTTGATGCATGAATTATAAATGCAACCTCCCACACTTTGATATGTAATTTTTTTACTCCAAGAAATAGATATCCATTCTTCCTCATCAATCTTCTCGAGTAAAATTGTTCTAAAAATTTTGAATTAAAAATATGAATTATGTCCTCTTCCAAGGAATGAGTTGGCCACTTATTCAAAGGAATATTGATCAGTTTGCTATGTTCATTTCTTTATTTTTGATTTTTGTTATGTAATCATTCGTTTTGTACAATTTATTTTGTGAGCTCTGTTGGTGTCTTATTTGTCTTTCCTTTAGCAATATCATTCATGCAAGTGTGATTTATTTCATGAAATATTTATTTATTCAAGTGTGCCTTTCCATTTCCACATGCGTGATTTATTTTAGGATGTTTGGATTGTGTTTAAAGGAGCTAATTTCCTAATATATTTATCCTCTTATTACATACACAACCATCGACACCATCCCTAGATTGACATCATTAATGAGGAGGATTGACGACCCTCATCAACTGTTAAGGGATTATTTTTAATAACCTTTCACCATGCGCTCTATTATTCATCTAGCACACCTCAATCATTTCCTCCGATGACACACTTTGGCTTACATGGATCATAATGAATTGCTAAGGGGTCTTATTACATGAGCTTATTCAAACATAGGCTAGGGAATCATTAATTTCCCCCTATGTTTTTCACCTTCTATATTCCCATTACATTACATTTTCACATCTTCATTATGATACATTTTTCTATTTTTCATATGTATTTTTTTATTACCATTACATTTCCTACACACTACATACTTTAGTCATATCATCCATCACATTATATTAGTTATTTACATCATCATTTACCATGCCTATTTTATCTACCATTACTAATATCATCATACAACTTTATATTCACCACATATGCAACAATACACATGCTAGAACACTAACTATACAACCATGCCATATCCATTACATCACAATAATACAACATCTCAAATATTGATTTCATATATATCAAAAATAGGTGTCCATACATATAGACTTCATAAAATCATCATCGAAAAAACATGTATCATTAGTGGGGAGCACACCCCTACATCATATACTCGTCATTCCTCTCACACCTCATCATCATTATCACTCTAGTACTATGAGAGCCCTATAATGCGATGCGTCTCCACCCACATGACTCCACATTTTATGGCCCTGAAAATTCTCCACTGTCTACATAATGTCGCATTCTCCATACTCTACTCTAAGAACCCACACTGCAAATCTACATATCGGTAAAACAAACCCTTGACCAAAGGACCACCACCTATCATCTCTCGAGAACGTCAAGTCTCCTCACATGCCTCATCCCTCTCACAAAGTAACACCATACATTTCGTTGAAACTATGGGCATGCTCGATTGTGATGTCATCCACACGCTCTAGTATCCCTCCACATAGTACATCTCTAGGAAAATTCCATATCAACGTATGGATTGATGTGTCTACTATAAACAACTAATAGGAATCTCCTACATAAATCACATATAAACCCACATTATTTTAACACATCTAATACAACATTAATTATTCATTAAGCACACTAAGCATAAACATATACTTACATTTTTTCACTCTACTAGTAAAGGGTCAAGGACACCCCCTTACCCGCTCCTCCTACATGAAATTTCATAACACCCGCAAATACTTAGTATAGAAACACCAATCGATGTGATACCCACAATTCTCGATAATCCTCTACGCACCCTACATCATCACCATCCACAAATGATATTTCTAGGTTTACCACATTTAGCCCTCGGTCGTCTTAACTTATCGGTTGTGGGCCTTGGCCTTGCACCCGCCTCCTAAGAAATCTGACGGATCCTAACTATATATGTCTCTAGGAGTACATCCTATGCCATACTGAATCTGTCACGATACTCTCTTAACTCGAAAAGGTCAACTACCCCCGGAAAGAGGTCCTCTAACAAGATATTCCTCTGAATGCATATTAGTTATATCACATCCTTAGGCCAATGCCCTTAATCTCGGTATGGCATCTATATAACTGAATTAGGACCCATCATGTCTATCAGTACCCTAAAACTATATGTATCCATCTTCCTATCGCAAACATCTACACAATTCCGAGAAAATATCTTTGGTTGTGCCCACTCACCACGTGGCCCTATAACTAGTCTCAATATGGCTATATGCTCATATGCCCATACATATCGAATCGTGGTGGCCCTTATCCCCCACCATGTTTATGGTTCATAAACCGATACAAGTCCATGTATATGTTGGCTAACACACACTTGTGCCCATGCATATCTTGTCCCATCCTCCTCTATCCACTGACATATGTCATGAATCTTATACATGATACTTGACACCCCCTCCTCTCTTTTTACACATGATGTTATCACCACTGCGATGAACTTCTGTAACTACGGAAGTCTCAACCGCAATATCACATACAAACTAATTTGGGCCTTAGCCACCGGTTGGGCCCCTATCAAATATTTTCTATCTGAGTGCATCTACCACTCCATATCCACTATCGCCATCACCTATAATCTCTCCCCAACTAGCGGCAACCACATTATGCGATATACATCCTCCAGTGTCACTATCATCTCTCTTGTAGGCAACCAAAATATGCATGTATCTACACACCACCTCTCACACAATGCGGTCAACATGGGAATATTATGGGGCACATCCCCATCCATGTTATATGCCACAGACAGCACGGTCCAACACATCCCACTCATCATCCGAAAAACACAATCCTAGTAGTATACTCCAAGATCATCCATTGCGGATATCCCTCAGTGTATATCCCTTTACAAAACACAAACAAAAATGCAATGATTAGAACACTTTCCATAATCACAAACAACTTCTCAACATGTTAGAAAAAAATTCGATAGTAGTATCCACAAAATTAAAATTTTCTAGACAAGAGCACCCAACACTAGGACAGGAGCACCCGAGTGTGAAACATTAGCGCTTGAGTCTAGGAGCTCTACTTTTAAGGGCCACTAGTGCCCTCCCTACTCTTGTCTAGGTACCAAATTCTCGAGCAAGCTAAAAATATCAAAAATGCAAAAATATAACATTTTATCATACATAATACACTTACCAACTCCATAGTAGTACGCAATGCTACCACGGTCGCTACTCTCTCAAACCGGTTCAGACATAATGGTCTCACTTGAGAAATCCTTACTCCGTATAGACTCTTATGAATACATCACAAATAAATGAAGTGATAAGTTACCTTTTCACTTTCCTATTTATAATCACATTACAATGGCCTTCTTTACTATGGTCTACATTTCATGCTTATCCCCAAAAAATAATGCATGGGAAATCATTTTCTATCATATATTGAGCATTTCTATTCTGATTTGCACCCCATTTTGGCATTATTATCATAATGCTAGTTACCACCGTACTACTTTTGTTTCATACAAGTTACACACCTTACCTATATTTTATATTACTTACAAATACATTTTAACATCTTGTTGTTACTTTTAGCTTAGAGTTTGTTTTTCTCCCACGTCCCTCTTTCATCGAAAGAGGGGGAATATCATTAGGGATCCTCCTATAATCCCACTTCGCATCACAGCTTAATCTCCCCTAATGACCTAATCTAGGGGCAACAATGTTTAACATTTCCTAAACACCTTCACACATCATAACTTATCAATTCCCCGATTGCCTAACTTGGGGAAAATAACAACTAAAAATAATTTTATCAATTTCTATAAAATTTCCCCAATTACCTAACCTACAGAAATTAGTGAAAATCTCTCCATGATAAACTAATTGAAACAATCAATACACCAATAAAAATCAACGCGCGTTCAAATCAAATCATATCATTTGAACCTATAAGAAGTCTCCTAGAGGACATAACATGGTAGTTACATTCATCACTTCATTCACGAGATGATGTAACTTGGGGACATTATTCTATATTTCATATTTGCTTCCGATGACCCAAATTAGAAACCATCCCATTCTCTATCACATTCACTTCTAGATGACCTAACTTGGAAGACATCTCATTCTCTATCGCATCCACTTCCTAATGACCTAACTCAAAAGCCTTTACATTTTGGTGACACTCGTGAAGTGGGGGCAAGAGTTCCTTTCCCTTTATCACTCCTATATGGGTCAACTATTTAAACTAAAATCATCTAGATCAAAAATCACCACTTTTTGATTTGAGTTCATTGGCAAAGGCTAGATCTTGAGTATATATTTAAAGTTTGGAGAATAATACACTTTTCTCCCTATACTCTTCCTCTGGCATCAAGATGCCCAAATCCTCCCATTATTTTGTTCATATAAAACCATTTAGGTTGGAAAATGATCACTCCCTATCCACCTATTCATTATTAAACCATGTTTAAAATCATCCAAAATACTAATCATCACTTTTCACTTCCCACACTTCATCGCGACATTTACACTTTTATGTTACATGGATCTACTCATTGATCCATGGTTCAACACGCTTTTATAATTCTATTGACACGATTCTACTACACATCTGTGCATTATTTTATATCTTTTGCTTCTCTGGATTTTTCTTAGATATGCATCTCTATCTACTTTATGTTACCAAGATTTCCCCTCACCAACATAAAGTGGGGGCAAATGTAGTCAAAAATCACATACTTATTATTATATTAATACCACTGGGTATGTTAATTTATATATGGATCTTGCATGATAAATGTATTCACCGGTGACCTATCACTAGGTCTTGTTATCGATTGTTCAAGCGTCATGGTTGATGTCTAGTTTATTCATCACTTGTGTCTATATATTTTCTATCTTTTAACATGTCTTAGGTTATATAATCTAGTCATTAGTCATCTCTAGATCTGTGTTGGGGTTCCTGGGTTGTACTAGGGCACCCAAGTCCATGATTTTAGGCAGCCATGTCATTGTGATTTGTGGTCTTAATTTATTTGTTTGAGGTCAGGTCCCAACATTTACCTTGTATACTCCTTTACATTATAATCGGTAGTTTTGGGTCACCAAAGGTGTCGATAATTGAGCAAGAAATCCCTATATAAACAAAACATACTCACTACATTAGGGGTGGACATCTTACACATCAAGGGAATCTATCTACTAAGGAAAGGGACTACATTTGGGATTCTTCTACATTTGCATCACATAAGAATAGGAGGAAAGGGTTGTATTATTTCAATTTCATCCACCATTTTACATTTTACATCTAGTTATATCCCCTACTACCACCTCACCGGCATTAGGGAATCCTATGCACAAAATTACACACACACACATAGGATCACATTGGGTTTGAAATGTAGTGTAGCACTCAGTCATGAGATCACTAGTTTAGTAGGCGAGGTCAGTCTGACCTATTCATATGCATTTTTTTTCAGGGATTGATGCTTTCGATAAGGTTTTACAAGTTAATCTTCATACAATGGTTGCAGCGACACGGGAAATATTATTGTGACACACGTATGATAGGATTGAAGATAACACATAGATACTATGACACCACCCGTTTCAAGTTTTGAGCATTTCCATAGTCTGTAGCACCTAGAACATAGACCAGGTGGGTTAGGGGCACCCCAATACGCTCCGAGGTGCCTCGGTATAGAATAACAATCAACTAGACTACCATTTCTAAAGTCTTTCGGTCATATCCTATACATTCCACACATCATTCTACGATATCCTAACATACAAGATGGGTAGGTAATCTATAGGTTAGTAACATGTCCCTCTTATTTTAATTATTTCAATCTAATTAAATATAAAAGTGAAATATTTAGATCTAACGTTTCAATATAGCACTTAGTTTCTAATTAGATTAACTTATACAATAGTTATTCTACCCGAAAGAAAACCCTATTTTTAGTAAATCAACAACATATTGTAGACACCAAATTTGGGTCACACTCCCCTTGGTCCCTTTTAATTAATTAAGTACACGATGGCCCCATTATTAAATATTATTAATATATATTCACCTACACATTATTAATTAATTTCATTATTTTAATTAAATTAATTTCACCCTCATACTTGCACCCCATCATGACACATCACCTGGACCCATTCTAGGAGAATTTAACTCACACTTTGTATGAGTCATCACCCTTAGCACTTGAGTCATCACCGAGTTATAACTCTTAGTCTTTGAGTCAACGAATTGACCTAACTAACTAAGAATTCTTCCTAAACCTAACTGGACCTCTCCTAAGTTCTTCCAACCTTCTCTCATGTGAACTCTACTTTCCTAAGTGGACTTAATGAGAAAGCACACCAAATCTAGGAAGATCTACCTATTTTTGTAAACTCAGTACTTTCCTTCCTTAATCGATGTTGGTTATTCCTCAACCAACATCGGTCACCTACCCACTATCAGTTCCTTTGTATACAACTTTGCAACCTTTTATATACAACTTTGCAACCTTTTACCTAGGTTGGTCATTTTTAGTTTGGAGAGTTCTATTGCATTCAAGCACGAATGAGATACGTCTCAGCTTCCGGATGACACGAAATACTCAACCATAGGCCCAAGAAAGCATTCATCTTTTATTCCATGGAATTGGAATATTCACGAGAATACTCCAAAGTATTTCCATGACACTTAACCCAAAATCTCTTCATGGATCAACTATTATTTTCCTTCACCTACTAGATCTGCAAATGCAAGTAAGTATACACGATTTTAATCATATTATGCTTTCTTAATGTATAGATTCCTTACTTTCTCAATTATACTTTAATTCTTCCTATATTCCTTAATCTCCACCTTCTCACCAATACATCAATCCAACCACCTATGGCCATTTGGCCTTTCGTACCCACCCTTTATATGTTCTGAGTCTTCTTACTAATATGAAAAATATAACCACCCTCTTTTCACTCTCTGTGCAATCATAAAGAGGATCAAATATTATTTTTATCAAGTTATTGCCAATTTCCCCTACAGACATTGATTTACTTGACCATCGTTAGTCACCGAGACTAATATCAATTATTGTGTTTTCTTTTAACCTTCACCAAACTACCTCTAACATCACCTAAACACCACCTAGACCTTTCCTTATACCTTTGTGACCTTTTCCTAACTAGAGCTATACCTTGCATGATGCTAGATTTATTTATATTTCAATATTCTACGTAATCTAGTTTTTTTATAACGTTTTAACATACCTAAATCAAAGTGTTAGCAATAGGACCTTTACTTCTTGTATTTACTTTCATTAATTTGATAAAAACAATGGATTGACAGCCATCTAGGAAGTATCACACTTCCTAGAACTAGCTATCGCTAGGCAGTCCACTGTCATTTGTTATTTAATATCATTTGGTGGTCTTGTTGTGTTCTTATACAGGTCATTCCTCCTAGCCAAAGGCAAGCTCTCACATTCATTCCGATCATCTTCTATAATGCAAGAATACTATCTTAATAACCATAGGTATTCCTCCTTGACCATTACCTTATCTTTTTTATCACATACTTTGAGGTGAAATATTTTTGCATGCTTGATGGGACCCATTTGGGTTCTTTTTGCATTGTTCATTCCTTGATGAATCATTGTGTGTCTATTTCCTTTTGAAAAGATTTCACATTAAATTTTCTCCGTTGGAACATTCTTTTTCTTCTACTAGTCTCAGTGACACTCATATTTTGGACTAAAAGGAATGATTCTTTTATTGTTAAACTACATTAGTGAAAGACATACTCTTTCCTATTCATCATTGTTCTCATCAAATTTCATTGTGGATTTGGGTCTAAAATATTTGCATATCATTTTTGTGTGTTGCATTTGTAGCTCATTTAAAATTTTGGGAAACCTATATGTTGGAAGTCATGCCTAGCTAATGGTTGAAAAATTGAACCGTAGTGCACACTTTTTCTCTACACCAAACCACTGAAAATAAATTACTCATTTTCTTAAACAACATCTTACCTAGAAGAAGTTGTCAATGATCACACGATAAGAGGATTTACAGTGGGCTCCAAACTGGTTTCTCTGTCTAGTTATTATCTCAGAGAAAGGATCTCCCTCACCGAACTTACACAAACTATTCTTAGTTGGATTTTTGTAGGGAACATTTTTCAAACAAAAAAATCTATTTTATTCACAAGTCAGTCATAAATGGCATAAGTGAGAATATAAAATCTACCACATAGGATTTCATGTTTTCTAGCTTTCTGCTTGATCTATGTTTTGAGGTGTGAGGTAATCTTCTCCATTATTCTCTCCCTTCACACCCCATAATCATAGTTGATGTATTTTGACTCAATATGAGTTTGTTAGGATCAATAATTTCCATAATACGCTTTACGGGTGGGTCCTTTACTTGACCTAAATCACCAAATTCATTTTTTCATCTTTTCACAAATTTCATAGTGATTGTGTTGGTCTAATGCGACCATAATCAATTTACTCATCTCATCGTCATTGGTTTAGTGAGCACTGTCAATTTTCTGTTGTTTTGGTCATGTTAACCAAAGTAGCATTCACCACATTGTTGCTCTTTTCTATAATTTCCTCATTTACCTCACCATATCTCTATGTATTTTACATCACTATCAAAATACAATTCCAATTCATTTTCATCATTTATTTCCAAATTTGGAAATCATTTATTTTCCCAAAATGACTGGTATCGATCTTTTGATCGGCATCAATTACCCTCGATCGACATCGATTACCCAATGGCCTCGATGAATGTATTTTAATTTTTTTAATTAAAAGAATGTCCAGCTTTAACCTTCCATAACCATTTTCTCCATTCCTTTTATGCTTCTTTGTCATATATAGAGATTAGATTACCAGGTCTAATATAAGTCACATGGTTTTGAATCGTATCCAAGCCAACTCTCTCATATTCCATGCTAGCCTTCATTCACTCCAACCTAGCCCATCGCCACCTTCAATTATATCACGTATGGATCCCAGTCATCCTATTAATATTAGTACATGTGATGAGGAGTTTCCAAGAATCCTTAATAAAAAACCCACTACTTTATAGTAATATTTATCCCATTCATCCACTCGTGATTCATCTAGGAAGCTTATTTACAGCATTCCCGTATCCATCCCACCTACGCTTTCACCTACCTCTAACTCCATAAATACCAGCATTTCCTGGTTTCTTTTACCTTACCACATGTTATTTCTCACTCGACCCCACCTCATCAATATTTATTATACCTACGACATCTATCACACTCGCGGTGTTCATCACCTCTACGACCTCTACAATTCTTACATCTACCACCTTTATTACTAGCTTTCTTACATCTTCCACTATCCATATATCTATTGTATCCTAGCCACATTTGGTGTCCGAAGCCCATAGCCCCTTCCAAAATATCATTAACTCTATCCTAGAGTCTCTTCCACCAATCGCTACTAGGGTTTTTGTATCCACCCCACCTAAGTAAACCTATCACCAATAACCACTAATTTCCTCTACTACTTACTCGGGTACTTTACCTCAACCTCCATCCCCTCTCATATCCATTCATCACAACTTTCATATGCAATGTCACCACACACTGGAATTTTGTCTATGTTATACCAATATTATTTACCCTCTCATACCTTAGGGAGCACTATACGACGGAAAAGTGACAAGCAAGCATGGGAATCTACAAGTGACTCTTCCTCACACCCGACCTCCCGAGGTCGTGCCGAGACAGCCGGTGGGGATGGAATATGTGTGAGATACAGACAAACTAGTTAGGCAATCTAATGTCTTCAATGCACACTAACGGAACTTGCAAATCTAAAGCAAAGAAATCCCTCCTAACTTGGGCTGGTGTGATAGATCGGTCAGCAAGGATGACTGCTCGAAGGCTCCAATCAATATCGAGCTCTGGCGTGATTCGATCTATGGGTTGTGGAATACGTGGAAAATGACCCGGGATAGTTTCGTGTATTTCTCTAGACAGGGTCATATGGTGGATGGTAAATGTAGCCAATTCTATGGATGGTTCTCTGGCCTAGTCCAGAACTCTCTAGCTTTGTTAGTTGTTGTGTCTAGCAAGGATAATTGTTCGATGATGATAGGTGGAAGTGGAGTAGACTGGAATACTAGTGTGCGTAGGCCAGTGTCTATGTCTAATTCTCCTGTGGATTCGTTGGGCTATGGGATTTGTGGGTCACAACCATAGACTCTTAGTCGTTGTGGACCTGTTATGGTCATGCGTGAAATCAATTCCTAATCCCTAATATCCAGTAATCGTATGCTTTCTCAGCTTCTATGTTTAGGATCAATAACTATGTGATTTTCTCAGAATACCCTACAGGTGTTCGTGCAACCTGGATTCTTAGGCTGGTATCTATATCTAGAAGAGTGTCTCCTACATCTGGCATGGGACCAAAGGATCACAACCAAAGGTTTGTTCTCTTTCGAACCCTTCTACAGTCATATGAATGTTTTCCTAGGGTAATCTATAGTTCAGTTGATTTGACCAAAATGTGTGTGCTTGGTCGTCTTCTATGTTTAGTCTGCTCAACTGAGAATTGATTTGTTGCAAGCTTACCATTGTTCGAAAGACTTGAATCCTAAGATTTTGATCTATATCAGTTATTTCCGTGATGAGATTGGGCTGGGGCACGATTGGCTCGAATATATATTCCCTGGGCTCTCTAGGTCCCGTGATTGTCATACAAAAGTAACAAAGTAAATTAACTATAACAAAATTAAATTTAACTATGTCAAGTGTATCTATAGCATATATGTTTTCTCTATCTTTTTGTGTTTTTCGATGAACTTTACGAATTTAAGGAAAAATCTATTTAAAATATCTAGAAAGACAACTAAAATAATAATTTAAAATAAACAAAATAACCGAGTGTAGCTATTTGTCTGTGCAATTTGTAGATCTATTCTAAACAATAAGATAGCTCATCTAATCTATTTGCAAGATTCTCGATCCTACCTCAGAAGTGAGGAGTGAATCATAGTTTCTCAAAACCATCAATCCCTAGAGCTTCCTTGGCAATATCGAAAATAGAATTTACTGAAATAAAGCAATTAACTACTCTATTTGATATGATTCTAACTAGAACTTCAAAGCTAGAACCAGGATTTTGAAGAATAAGGTGAATCCGATGGTGTGTGTGATCTTGTCCCCTCAGTATGATCTCCTCGTTCTTTCATGTTCACGTGGATCCAGAAAAGTGTGTAATGCTAGCATCAACAGAAGTAGATATTGGGATAAAGGCAGCTCAGAATACACACCGAATACAATGCAAGTAGGAGAGGGATAGCGCAAGAGTACAAAGCTTGGCTTATGCAATTCCTAGCGGGATCTATTACGAGTCATGCAACATAAAGCATCCAGAACCTGAAACTATCCTATTTGAGGAGCAAAACCTACAAATTTAATGGCTTCCTAAGCTATTCTACTCCAATGGATTGGATGAAATAATAGCACTGCTTGCACAAGATGGATATGTGGCTTACCAATAGTAAAACAATGCTAACTAAGCATGTAACGAACTAAACTATGAATCCTAAGCAAAATAAAAGACTGAATTACTAAAAATGAGAAGATGAGAAGTGAATGAGGGGCCATTTGCTTGAGCACAAGCCATCTATTTATAGCATTTGCATTTACCCAAGGTAAAAGCCAAATAGAACTCTTAAACTATAAACAATGGCAAAACACTATTCCAGGGAACTAGAATCATAAATGCAAGCTTATGGTGGTGAAAGAAAGCTGGTAAAACATTGAATTTACGTGAGTCGTGTTAAAAGAGCTTTCTGTAAAATACGTAAAGGACCGCCGCCCTGAGCAGGGTGGCGGTTACAAGAGCTGGACCGTCTGTTCGGGCGGCGAGTCAAGAGACCGCCGCTTAGGCAAGCAGCGGCGGTTTCATCACTGAAGAGAAAAAGGCTAAGAAAAGAGGGAAAAGGAAAAATAAAGCATGTGGGGGCTAAGCGGGGCATGCGGGATGTTAACGCACACTTGGAGAGATTTTTTAGATCCCGAACACCTTACGAGGAGACCTGTATCATCATTACGGCACGTGTCACGTTGTTACGACAAAGACAGAGTACCTTACAATTTTGGGTACGTACATATTGCCCCCTTGGAGAAGCATTTTAGCCATGAAGAGGCGTAAAATGGTGGGTCCGAGTATGGCGGTCCCGAAATGGGAAGTTAGAAATTATACCTGATACATCCGTGTGTTGAAAGGATGCCGTCCAAGATTCCCGCTACCTGCAAAACGAAAAGAGAACTCAAGTGCAGATAGACACAAAATTTTGAAAATAAACGCTAAAATAATAGGGAATGAGAACGTACCATTTGTGCGGGGATAGGAACTTACCTCTGTCGCTGGCTCTAAACCTGTGAAAAGTCATTTAAAATGAATCAGAGTGCTATATATATGAAAGTGGGCCCATTTTCCTATTCATTTGTGCGAGTCGATTTGATTGATTTTGAGCTATGGGACCCACGGTGACAGTTTCTTGCGTGAGTAGAGTCAAAATGTCTGCGATGAGATAGCGATCATGCCTCCACATGCGGAACATTGACCCATGAGATCATAGGTTAGTTTTCTTCAATTTATCCTTTTTACCCCCTTAAATTTGAAATGCTAAATACTTTGTCATGGGGGGGTAATTTTTGAAAATGTTAGTGTTGAGAGGTCCACCTGGTGGAGCACTCTTGCGTAGGCTTTGTTTTTAGGTAAAATGGTCATTTTTACGTTTTTTAGGATTTTTAAATTTGAAAACCCCCATGGGTTTTTGGACCACGCTCGCCGCCCTACCCAGAGTAGTAGTTACATGACCGCCACCCTTAAGGCGGTGGTTACAAACCGCCCCCCTGCTCAGGGCGGTGGTTCTGCACAGAATGCAAAAGGAACATCTTTTTGAGATTGTGTTTGTATTTTTAGCATTTCTACGTGCTTTCATGATTTTTCTAGTATTACTTAGATGCTAACTTGCTTTGTTTTGTGTGTTTTTGGGTGTATGCAGGCGAGGAGGAGTATATCCGGTGGAGTAGAGAGAGGGAGTGTGATTGGCTCCCAGGGGTTCTAGATGCCCTCTCACAGGATGAGGAGGACACTCTTCAGCGGGCTGGGATACTACGCATTTCACGCGTGCCCCATGTTACACCATCTAGTCACATCCTTTGTGACTTGTTCTCATACTGGGATGCAGATCGAAACACCTTCCGATTGCCAGGGGTCCACGGTGAGTGGACTATTACATTGGAGGACATCTATCACATTCTGGGGGTCCCGATCATTGGGAGACGACTCACCCTAGAGACAGCAGGCTCACGGGCACAGATTGCACAGTGGGCCACATATATGGGAGATGCAGTCATCTCCACGGGTTGAAGAAGGGGGTGAGAGTTCGATCTATTCCTTCTTTGCCCATCCCCCTACTTCGCCAGGCCATCATGGGGATCCTTGCCTCAAGACTGATCGGGGACAAGGGAGGAGATACATTATTATACTACTGGTCCCCCATTATTGCACAGATAGAGGGGCACGGTCGGATATATGCCTGGGGAGTAGACATTCTTGGGACCACCTACCACGACTTATACAGGGTGGTCCGTTTATAGGGGCAGTCATTGAGCCACCCGACTCTAGTCATGAGTTGGGTCTATGAGCATTTCATCCCTTATGGCAGGGGTGTGGAGGTGGCAGATCCTGGAGCTGTGAGGGCAGCCAGATGGACAGACATGTCGGTGCTTAGAGCACCTCATCAGCCAGTTGCCTCCCTGACTACTACCAACATGGAGGCCACACCATACCAGACTATGGCAGGCATATGGGGCGAGGAGGCTCTTACCTTGATCTCCTGCTCCACCACAGGGCAGCTTATTGACAGAGTGGGGCAAGTGGAGATGCACCCCTTTGGCCGAGTTCCTCAGCAGTTTGGCCTACCATACATGGGTATGCTTCCCCAGTGGCGCCGGTATCGGATCAGTCAGAGAAGCCGAGGGGGGGCCTAGAGGTCGGGGTTGGACAGGTGGTTACTCCCAGCAATCCTATTGTAGCCAGGAGGATAGTTTGTGCCAGAGGGAGAGCCGGTGCACCTCAGGCACCTTTACTTCAGATTGCCGTGGGTCCTGCCCATAGCAGCGATTACCCCATTGAGGTAGACTCCGAGTCTGAGGAGTTTACGGGGGGGAGACAGAGGAGGAGACCGAGGACTGTGATCTGGACGGCACGATACCCAGGACATCATGCAGGTGGAGAGGGCCGAGCATAGTGCAGAGAGGGTGACTCTAGTTTCAGAGGAGCCACTCTCCCAGGGCCATGGGGAGGATGAGTCCATTGCGGGGTGTTACGTTGCTCCAGCTACAGGAGCAGCCCCTCAGTCGGTAGCGGCATCTGTGGCAGGCGCTGACCCCATAGATCCATCTTGGAGGCCTGGTGATCCGAGTAAGTTACCCTCTCTCCCTTCTAGTGTTTGTTTCTTTGTTAGGATCTCCTTAGTTGCTATCTTGTATCTTTTAATTCCTTGTTTGGTTTCTAATTTGTTTTCTCCTTGGTTTGCAGAGACCGCCGATGAGTGGCGGGACTTGATTCACAGGGTATGCACTGATACCCTGATGATCCCCATGGAGAGGACCCGCGCAGAGCTGTCCATGGACACTGGGGAGCCTTCAGGAGCTAGCAGACATACCGACATCTTTTCTCCAGTCTGGCATGTGGCCAGGATGGTATCGACCCTTCACACCGAGCTAGCAGAGTGCAGGGATGGTGAGCGCTTGATGAGGATCCATTCTCATGGTGATCTCAGCGATCGCCCTCGGGATCCTAAGCCCTCCATGCATTTAGAGCACTTTGGCGTGCCGAGTCCTAGGCGTGGGCGTGCACCTTCAGAGGGGTCCCATAGGGATTGAGAAGCCACTTGGCTCTCGTAGATTTTGTACTATATATTCTTTTGTATATCCCGGGCTCTTTGAGCGTTTTGACCATGCTTAGTGCATGATGGCATTGTATATAAACATTGATTATTTATATATATGCATTCGTTCTGGATCAAAATCTTGGCATTCATGGCTTTCTTTCTATTTCCAGTTTCCTCATGTATGCTATGATGTACGTTTATATGTTTCTTTTAGAATATATGCAATGGTGAACAAATGATGCAAGTGTTTCACTTTCCTTTTGTGTTTCATGATGCTGATATATGATGATGTAGATATAATGTGATTTTGAATCTTAGTTTCTGTAAGCAATTTTGGATACTTCATGTTTGTTTTGGCAAAGTGATGAAAACAAACCGGTATGATGAACAAATAAACCTGCCCCTACCCCCAACTCCACGCAACTAGTAAGATGCGAGGGCTTATCACCAAGAGTTGGGAAGGGCACAAGTTATGAGGTGTAGTGAAATGATAGTGATGAAAGACAGACAAAGCTTTGGTGGAACCAAATTAGGACACCACAAGTCTACTCTACTCGAGTGACTTCATAATTTTGGATGCAACTTGCTTTGCGGTTTATCCAGACTTAGACCCGTAGATGGCCACATAGTAGACAAAATCTGGGTTTTTAGGATTTTAACTCTATTGGGATTTTGAACATCTGATTCATTTGTTTTTGACTCAAAATTTCAAAGTTTGAATTGTTTGTGTATGACCTTTTGCATTTATTTGTCAAGAGGACCCCCTACACTTTGCCCCACGCTACTAGTAAGAAGCGTGGGTTTATCACCGTGGGCAAAGTATAGGCGAGTAAGGGCATTCCCATCCTTTCCCAACCCTACGTCACTAGTAAGAGACACAAGCTCATCACCAAAGGTTGGTGGGGCAAGGAAATGTGTAAAATTAAAATTTTCTGTTTGACCAATGTTTGACTTGTTTATTTGAGTAAAATGTCAGTATGTGTTTGTTTCCAAAGAGATATACATATGGGATAGATGTGACACCATGAAGCTTCTAGAACAGACCATAGGAAAGACACCTACCCTAAGAAGAAACCAATAGTGGGAATAAACTTGCAGATCTTGGTATGGTTACCGTTAAGACTTTGCCATGTCTAGCTTATTTGATAAAATGATTCCGAGATAATTTGATGATATCATGAAAATGGAGAAGTATGATTAAAGTGTTTATGCCAACAACATCATGAGTTTGTAATGAATTGCTTTGAGAATAGATTCCTTAATCACCATTTGTGTATGAAACAAGTGGACAATATGATCCTAATCTATATGAAGATGCAATGTAGATAGATATATAAGTAGTGCTAGTTGCTTACGTGTAAAAATGCTTGAGGTGTAGGGAATTGACTGTTTCGCCAAATTCCTCACCTTCTAGCGTACATAAGAGGTATGCACCATTTCCATAGTCTTTCATGACTCGGTATGGGCCTAACCATTTAGGCTGGAATTTCCTTCCTTCGCCGGTCTTCTTGTCGATCTGGTTGTCTAGTCTTAGAACTAGATCACCTTCATATATGTCACGTTCATAGACTTTCTTGTTATATTACCGGCACATCCGGTCGGCATAGACTCTATGCCGCTGTTCAACATCTAACCTAGTTTCATCTAGGCTTTCTAGTTGGGAAAGACGTGCTTCTCTATAAGCATCTTCATCCAGAATCCCTTGTAATGAAATGCGGAGACTGGGTATTTCAACCTCAAGTGGGAGAACCCTCTGCCCCGAATACTAGTGAAAAGGAGTTACTCCCGTTGGTGTTTTCATTGAGGTTTGGTGGGCCCATAAGGCCGTATATAACTTCAAGTGCCAATATCATTTGTTTTCTTTCACCGTTTTAAGGAGAATGGCTTTGTGTTTTATTCGTCTCTTCACCTATCCATTGGCTTGAGGGTATACAAGGAAGCCATATGATGGCTTATTTTAAATTTATTGCATAGCTCATGCGAACCTCTTCATTCTTAAAAGAAGTTCCATTATCGGAGATAATGATTTGTGGGATACCGTACCTACAAATGATTTGGTTTAAAATGAACTTGGCGATTACAGAACCAGGTACAGTAGTAAGAGGCATAGCCTCTACCCATTTGGTAAAATATTCGGTGGTCGTGATTATAAAATTATGGCCGTCTGTGGACGAGGGAGAGAATTTCCCTATTAAATCTAGGCCCCATGTAGAAAAGGGCCATGGAGTAGTGATTGGTTGCAAAGCTTGTGCCGGCATATGGATCTCATGGGAGAATTCTTGGCACTTATGACACCTGCGTATGAACTCTACTGCGTCGTGTTCTAGAGTAGGCCAGAAATAGCCCATTCGATGTATTTTACGAGCGGTGGCATGACCACTGAAGTGGCCTCCACACATTCCACTATGGGATTCATGGAGAATCTTCTTGGATTCTTCCGTGTCGACACATCTTAGGAGCATTCCATCAAACGCTTTCCGATAGAGAACTTGCTCTATAATGATGTATTTAGCTACGATAATACGTAACCACCTTATTTGTTGCGGTGTAGCTCCTTCTGGATACGTATGGTCCATGATATAATTAATGATATCAACGTACCAGGGACATTCAGAGATAGAGGGTCGGGTTTCGATGTAGTATACGCACTCATCTGGAAAATCTAAATCTACTAGATCGCCTCCATCTAATGGGTTATCAGCTAACCAATCTACGATGATTTGTCCTTTAACCAACTTCTGATTTACAAATGTTAATTTGAATTCCCCCATTAAGGTTATAAAACGTCCAGCCTTTTTAGACAAGGACCCTTGTGTGAGGAAAGTTCGTAAATGGTCCGTTTTTACCATGACCCTTGTTTCTTGATTCAGCATATAATGTCTTAGGCATTTGGTTGCAAAGACTATGGTGAGGCATTCTCGTTCTGCTTGGGTATAACATGTTTCATAGTCGAGCAACATTTGGCTAATGAAATAAATCACGTGTTCTCTTTTGTCATCGCCTTCTTGAGCTAGCAGGGATTTGGGCATGCGGAGCTAGTGAGACATTGGTTTCTTGTGAATATAAAATTAACGGGTGATCTAGCTTAGGTGGCATTAGTGTAGGTGGTGATAACAGGAAATGATTAACTGCATCAAAAGCTTCATTGTAGTCTTCAGTCCAATCAATGCTATAATATTTCTTGAGCAAATTTTTGATTGGATGTATGGCGAAACTTAAGTCCGGGATGAATCTCCGGATTGTACCCGACTTTACGAGGAATGACCTGGTTCCAGATTCATTCGAAGGTGGAACCATTTCGAGGACAGCCCGAATTTTGGTTGGGTCAACATCTATCCCTCGTAATGATATGATGTAACCTAGGAGCTTCCCTCCTGTTACTCCAAAGACACACTTTTCTGGATTTAGCGTGACTCCGTACTCTATCAGCCGTGAGAGAATGATGCGGAGTATTTCTGGATGGTCACAACGCTTCTTGGCCTTAGCCAACAAGTCATCTACGTAGGATTCCATGATTTTATGAATTAAATCGTGAAATATATATGTCATAGCTCGCTGGTATGTAGCACCAGCATTCTTGAGACCAAATGGCATGACAACATAGCAATAAGTTCCCCAGGGAGTTATAAACGTGGTTTTAGCTTGATCTTGTTCAGATATTTTAATTTGATTGTATCCCAAGAATCCATCCATGAGAGACAAAAGTTCAAACCCAGCTGTTGCATCAACAATGACATCAATGGATGGCAATGGGAAGTCATCTTTAGGACACGCTTTGTTGATGTCTCGGAAATCTATGCAGATGCGTATCTTTCCATTCTTCTTGAGAACAGGAACGATGTTAGACACCCATTGGGAGTAATCGACTGGCTTGATAAATCCTACTTGGAGGAGTTTTATTACCTCCTCTTTTACCATGAGAGCTACCTTGGGTTTCATGGGTCTTGATTTTTGTTTAACTGGCTTTGCATCAGATTTAGTGACGAGGTTGTGCACCACGATGTGGGGTGCAACCCTGTCATTTCCTTATAATTAAATGCAAACACCTTCTGATGTTCTTTGAGGATCCGAGTGTGTATTTCTACTTCCTCTGGGGTTAACGAGGACCCTAATTTCAATATCCTTGGTTCATCTTCCGTTCCGATGTTAATATCAATTGTTTCTTTGATCAAAGAGGCGTTACCCTCTTCAAACTCAGGTGGCACTGGAGGTAAATCCAAATCATCCCCATTTTCTACTGTGCATATGCTAGGTTCCATTTGTGAGGGAGGATCCACCATGGGATTTCCAAAGTAGGAAGACGAATGTGGGATTAAGGACAAATCTATCATATGATAGGAGAGATGTAGCATCGTATAGGTGTTTAAATAATCCAAAGTGGCCATATCACTATCAACATGGTCTAGGATAGTAGATTCATTTCTGTTTAAAAGAGAATTTGTCATTGTCTTTATCAATGGTTCATCACGAAGGGATACTATGAAACGGGTATCCTCTAACTTATTGCCTGGAGTAAAACGTGATGTGGAAGTTGCTATTGAATCAGCTAGAAGATTTTCCTCTCATGGGGGATTGCTTCAATTGATATGAAGTCAAATTCCTTGCTTAAATCTAATACAACTTTTTTGTAAAGCTGTAAATGCTCGGCTTTGGTTTCATATATCTCTGAGACTTGGTTTGCTACCAATTGTGAGTCTCCTAAGACTCTGATGTTATCAACACCAATTCTTTTAGCTAAGATGAGGCCAAGGAGGAGGGCTTCGTACTCAGCGCCATTGTTTGTGCACTCAAAATTTAGTTTAAAGGCAAAAGGTAAGACTTTTCCTTCAGGGGAAGTGAAGATTACACCTGCCCCGCTCCGTAACGGCATCTAGCTCCATCAAAATGGAGTGTCCAATATTTGACTGGGAATATGGATGCTGGGATATCTGTTGTGTTTGCATATTCTACTTCCACCATATAGAGATCCTCTGTTGGAAGAGAGCCAATGCCTAGGGGATATCCTATGCCTACTGAATCGAATGGTAAGAATATTGGTAGATCATTTTCTAGCAGTTCAATGATTTTTGCAGTAGTTCTTAATGATACTGCTTCTACAGTGTTAGCCTCATCTTTAGGGGTTGGGGTTACTTTGGCTAGGCTCATAGCTTCAAGATCTATCGTAGGTACCAACTTTTCATTTGTTTTTGCGTCGGTAGGTTTATTAAGTTGATTTGTTGGGAGTTCAAACTCCGAGTGTACACCTGGTCTTTTCTTTAAGTCAGCTAGGTGTACATCAAATGGTTTTGGATCACCTTTGGCCATGAATACCTTTCCTAAATGTAAAAACCTTACTTCTTGAAATAGTGTAGAAGGGATTTCCTTCATGTGGTGTATCCAAGGTCGGTCGAGGATCATATTATAGTTAGTTTCCCGATCTATAATATAAAACTTAGTCAAGATGGTTTTGGGTCCTAAGGTGACTGGTAATATTATGGTTCCAACCGAGGTGGCTTTAAGAATATCATAGCCCCTTAGTGTATTTCGAGTTGTGGAGCAATTGGTTTCTCCATACCCTAGCTTTTGGAGGAAAGAGAAGGGGACTATGTTAACTACCACCCCATCGTCAACCATTACACGCTTTACATAGTTGTTATAAACCCATACTTGCAAATGTAAGGCTGGATCACCTCAGCATGCGATCTCAGCATCTGTCGGCATTTTTTTATCTTGAATATGAATTCGACATCCCTATCTACCTGCCCTGGAGGATGAACATCAAAGTCCACATGATTTACCTATGTTTCAGGAGGTGGAGTGATGTTAATTAAATGACCTAAACCTAATGCTTCTAAAAGAGTAGCCTTGTGGGCAGGAGAGTTCTTTAGTAAGTCTAAGAATGAAATATGCGAGAAGGTTTTTGTCGGTCGTTAATCAAATAATAGGCTCCCACGGTGTTTTACTACAATTTGTTGGATGTCATCTCGCCTCTCCATAGTGGCTTGGACTTAGGCCGAGAGAAATACTCTCGCGTCCTTGTTATAGCTTTGATGGGTAACTCAGTCTGCGTCTAACTCTACTAAACCGACTACCTTAGGTTGTGGTTGACTTCCTAGTTGCGGGGCAACTAATGGATTTAGTGAGGTCGAGGCTTCATGATCATTGTTTCCTGTCATTGCACATTTGTTTGTCCTAGTTGGATTTATTCTGTTGTTATCGTGATTTGGGAGTGGATCATTAAATATCTTCAGGGGTGCGTTTTGAGGGGAAACTTCCCTGAAAAGGTATTTGATGTTGGTGACATAGGATCTGCTAAGAACATATCCATAAAAAGTTGTTTTTGTTCATCTGGCAAGCGTTGCATGAATTTATTGTAGTCATGGCACGTTCTAGTGTCATGGCCCCGAATTTTGTGGAAACCACAGTATGAATTAGGATTGTAATTCCTAGTTTGTTGATTTGATGTGTATTGTGGCCCAAAATTTTGATCAAACCGTTGTCTATTAAAATTTTGTGTTTGTTGTCTTTGGTTTGAATTCTGGTTTTGGTACCTAGTTGAATTTTGGCTTGGACCCTGTATGGGATTTCACCGTTGTTGTTGTTGTTGATGATTAAAATCCACTGCATTGACTGTCGGGGTAAAGTTGTTGTTTCGTTGGTTGTTTATTTGTGATGGAGTATTGACAATATTTACCTTTTTAGGTTGGTCGGTTACTCCATCTGTTGTTACACCCCGATTTTTGTTAAGGATTTTAGGTCCTTGATTGACGTTCGTGGTAGTGGGATAAGTTGTAGTGTTCTGATTGGGGGCGATTAACCTCCCATTTGCTCCATATGTTTTGAACCACTATCAATTGCTGCTTGATCTATTCGAAGAGCACTCTCTAGTACTTCATCGTAAGTTTGTAATGGGAACTTCTAGACTTCTTCCTTCACTTCTCTGCTAAGCGAATGAAGGAATAAATCACATAGTTCCATTTGATCCATGTTTGGAGCACTTGCCGAGGAATAAAGAACTGTACGCCACCTTTGGATGAAATGGGCGACAGATTCGTTGTGTTCTTGTTTGATGTGTAAGAACTCCCTGATTCCTGTTCTTAATAGTTTGTTCATGTCGAAGGCCTTGATGAACTCTGAAATGAGTTGTTTGAACGAATGGATGGAAGCCTCAGGTATTCTATAATACCAATCGAGAGCGATGCCTTCCAAGGTTTTTGGGAATATTTTAGCAACAACCCCATCCCATGGGAGTAGTTCTCGAATGGCTGTAGCGTAAGCTTTGATATGCGCATTTGGATCTCCCTCTCCTTTGTATTTGGGAAAATCGGGAAGAGGTCTTGGAAGCATGACGCTTCGTATGGTGAAATCCAAGGGTTCTTTCAAATATTCTGAGTAAGTCCCTATCACATATGTTTCGACCATTGACGGTGCCTGCTGAGGGAGCGGTGGTGGGATGGGTTGTTGATATGGCGCAACGTATGCGTGACAAGGGGCATAAGGAAGCCCCTGTGTTTGAGAAAAAATGTCGGGAGAGGAGAACATATCCCCTTGTGGTGATTTGGAGTATATGTTCAAGTATGATGGGGTACTATCCAGGAATGGATTGTTCTGTACTAGACCGGGAGGAAAAGTGCTAGAGATGGTGGGTCTTGTTGGCATTTGTTGTGAATACACGAGGAGTCATGCCTAATGTGCCTACTCCCGTGAGGAGATCCACTTGGCTAGGATGGTGTGGAGGATTGGAATTCCTCGCCGCATGAATTGTGAATTTTGACTTGCTTGGGCAAGTTCTAACCCTCTAACCTTTTCTATTAGAGTATAAATGACTTCATTTGGTGAAGTTAATATATTCTGCCTTGGTGGCATTTGTTGTATACCATGGTTTTGTATAGGCATGTGAAATCCTGCTATGAATTGATCGCTATCTTGCCAAGTTTCTCTGAGAGTATTTCCTATATGCAGTGGCATAGAGGTACTTTCTTGAAAAGAGACCTCGGGTTGTGGTTGTAAACCTCCTACAGGTGGTTACATACCTCGAGAACGTTGGTCGTTCCTGGCATAACGTACCAAATATTCATCGTCTAAACCTTGGTATGAGTCTGATTGTCTACTAATTTGTGGTCTAAGCAGCATTTGAGGAGATGAACCAGATTCTCCGGTGAACGTCATGTTATTCGAGCCTGAAGGCTCTGTTTGTTGCGTTTGAGCGAGCTGATCTAACTCCTTAGTTTGAAATGATGAGTTATATCTGATCCTTGGAGTTTTTGTTGACAACTGACTAGTTGAATAGTTGTCACCCCACACTGAGAGTGAGGGTGATGATTGCCTATTCTGTTGGGCGTAGTATGCCTCAAGACCCAAGAGGGGTCTTCCATATGCATCAAATCCCGACATATTCGGGGGGTATATGAATACCCGCAGAATAATGGGAAGGAATGAAGGTGAAAGCCAATGAGTTGGAGAAGATGAAAAGTATACTAAACTTGGAAGAACACGTAATATTATGACTCTGAACTAGAAAGTAAGAAGTTCACGTCAACTTCACTAATTTTGGTTGTTTCACGTCGAGTTCACCAATTTTGTTTGTTTCACGTCGGGTTCACCAATTTTGTATGACGAAAAAGTGACAAGCGAGCATGGGAATCTACAAGTGACTCTTCCTCACACCCGACCTCCCAAGGTCGTGCCGAGATAGCCGGTGGGGATGGAATATGTGTGAGATACAGACAAACTAGTTAGGCAATCTAATGTCTTCAATGCGCACTAACGGAACTTGTGAATCTAAAGAAAAGAAAGCCCTCCTAACTTAGGCTGGTGTGATAGATCGATCAGCAAGGATGACTGCTCGAAGGCTCCAATCAATATCGAGCTCTGACGTGATTCGATCTATGGGTTGTGGAATACGTGGAAAATGACTCGGGATAGTTTCGTGTATTTCTCCAGACAGGGTCATATGGTGGATGGTAAATGTAGCCAATTCTATGGACGGTTCTCTGGCCTAGTCTAGAACTCTCTAGCTTTGTTAGCTATTGTGTCTAGCAAGGATAATTGTTTGATGATGATAGGTGGAAGTGGAGTAGACTAGAATACTAGTGTGCGTAGGCCAGTGTCTATGTCTAATTCTCCTGTGGATTCGTTGGGTTGTGGGATTTGTGGGTCACAACCGTAGACTCTTAGTCGTTGTGGACCTATTATGGTCATGCGTGAAATCAAGTCCTAATCCCTAATATCCAGTAATCATATGCTTTCTCAGCTTCTATGTTTAGGATCAATAACTGTGTGATTTTCTCAGAATACCCTACAGGTGTTCGTGTAACCTGGATTCTTAGGCTGGTATCTATATCTAGAAGAGTGTCTCCTGCATCTGGCTATGGGACCAAAGGATCACAACCAAAGGTTTGTTCTCTTTTGAACCCTTCTACAGTCATATGAATGTTTGCCTAGGGTAATCTGTAGTTCGGTTGATTTGACCAAAACGTGTGTGCTTGGTCGTCTTCTATGTTTAGTCCGCTCAACTGAGAATTGATTTGTTGCAAGCTTATCGTTGTTCGGAAGACGTGAATCCTAAGATTTTGATCTATATCAGTTATTGTCGTGATGAGATTGGGCTGGGGCACGATTGGCTTGAATATGTATTCCCTAGGCTCTCTGGTCCCGTGAATTTCATACAAAAGTAACACAAGTAAATTAACCGTAACAAAATGAAATTTAACTATGTGAAGTGTATCTCAGTAACATATATGTTTTGTCTATCTTTTTGTGTTTTTCTGATGAACTTTACGAATTTAAGAAAATAGCTATTTAAAATATCTAGAAAGACAAATAAAATAATAATTTAAAATAAACAAAATAACCGAGTGTAGCTATTTGTCTATGCAATTTGCAAATCTATTCTAAACATTAAGATAGCTCATCTAATCTATTTGCAAGATTCTCGATCCTACCTTAGAAGTGAGGAGTGAATCATAGTTTCTCAGAAACTATCAATCCCCACACTTCCTGGAAATATCGAGAATAGAATTTACTTAAATAAAGCAACTAAATACTCTATTTGATATGATTCTAACTAGAACTTTGAAAGCTAGAACCGGATTACGCGAGCAGCTGGCGAATCCGATGGTGTGTGTGATATTGTCCCCTCGAGTATGATCTCCTCGTTCTTTCCCGTTCACATGGATCCGAGAAAAGTGTGTAATGCTAGCATCAACAGAAGTAGATATTGGGATAAAGGTAGCTCAGAATACACACCGAATACAATGTGAGTAGGAGAGGGATAGCGCAAGAGTACAGAGCTTGGCTTATGCAATTCCTAGCGGGATCTATTGCGAGTCATGCAACATAAAGCATCCAGAACTTGAAACTATCCTATTTGAGGAGCAAAACCTGCAACTTTAATGGCTTCCTAAGCTATTCTACTCCAATGGATTGGATGAAATAACAGCACTACTTGCACAAGATGGATATGTGGCTTACCAACAGTAAAACAATGCTAACTAAGCATGTAATGAACTAAACTATGAATCCTAAGCAAAATAAAAGACTGAATTACTAAAAATGAGAAGATGAGAAGTGAATGAGGGGCCATTTTCTTGAGCACAAGCCATATATTTATAGCATTTACATTTACCCAAGGTAAAAGCCAAATAAAACTCTTAAACTATAAACAATGGCAAAACACTATTCCAGGGAACCAGAATCATAAATGCAAGCTTATGGTGGTGAAAGAAAGCTGGTAAAACGTTGAATTTATGTGAGTCGTGTTAAAAGATCTTTCTAGAAAATGCGTAAAGGACCACCGCCTGCTCAAGGCGGTGGTCAAGAGACCGCCGCCAGCAGGTGGCGGTTTCGTCACTGAAGAGAAAAAGGCTAAGAAAAGAGGGGAAAAGGAAAAATAAAGCACACGGGGGCTAAGCGGGGCATGTGGGATGTTAACACACACTTGGAGAGATTTTCCAGATCCTCGAAAACCTTGTGAGGATACTCAGATCATCATTGGGGCACGTGTCACATTGTTCGATGCAAGACAAGACCTTACAATTTTGGGTACGTACAAGCACCCCATCATCACATCCTTCTAATAGGCTAATGAAAATGATGATGGAAAAGATGTAGACATCACAATCATCTGTCTCTAGATCACATAACCCTCTTACATATGACGAGATTTCCAATGATACCATTCACCCATCAATCGCTTGATCCACTGTGCACAGTGCATTGGGAAATGCAAAATTTCAACCGATTCAATAGCAAATAAGATCCACAACAACACTTGTGATATTTTAAACATGTTTGTTACTTGATCGCTCATGATGATTCATTTCCCTTGCAAAAATTTCCAATTTCATTGACATGACCCATTTTGGATTGGTATAGTTCATTACCTAGACATCCCATCCTCTCATTTAACTAGGTAGCTCAAGTGTTTCTTGACCACTTTTCTATTAACATCATCAAGAAAGTTTCCATGACTGACTTGTATGCCACACACTAGTATGAAGATGAATCTATCACAAATTTTTTCACTTGATGGCGCAGCCTGATTAACCAACTCACATTCCAATTACCTCAGACAAAGTTAATAGAGTTGTTTACTAGGGCTTGTGCTTGACACATCTCACCAACTCTCTAGGTCCAAACCTTCTACACCTTTGACAAGGCATTCACTATGACCTAAAAGTTGGAAATTTGTGCCATTGAAGAGAAGAAGATACAATTATGTAACAAAAACACTTCATTCAAATCAAATGATATCTCTTCTTCTTCCAAACCCCAAAATACTTATTCTAAAACCAAAGGGTCTGACAATGCACTAATTTTGAAATCCTTCCCATCTCATCTGTCTAATCAATCAAAACCTGCATCTAACCTCTCCCCCATCTCGACCTTTTATTTTATAAGGGAGCAATGAAAATATACTCCCATAGGAAAACCCTACTCGCCATTTTGAAAAAAACTCAAAATTCAAAGATATTACCGTTTTCACCACGTCAAACAAAATACTAGATTTGACCCTTCTGCAGGTGCCTACATAGTAAAACAAAAAATATTACTATAATTACCATCACATTCGAGGTCACATAAGTGACGAAGAATCGTATCACTTTCAGAACATCATTCAAGATATGCTAGATAAAGGATATCTCATCTTGGACAATCCTAATGCACCGACTAACTAAAACCTTCATATTTTTGGAAACCATTCCAAAACCATGCCCACTCATCTAACCAAATAGGTGATTCCTCATTCAATAATGGTGATATCCATGAAGTTTGTGTGACTTTTTACATCCTACAAGCTCCTTCTACACAGTTTCCTCCCACTTCATCTATTGAGGAAATTATTGCACGAAATTCTCCATCCACAGAGGATTCCCCTTCATTTTCTCCTCTACCCAAGGAGGAGTCTACTATACATACTAATATAATTGTCCCACTCACCTCCCTACCTGATGAGAAACGCGTAGTACTTTCTCTCCTACCGATGGAAGAGTTTGTTTTTCCTTCATCCACCTTACCTCCTCCCCAACATGTGGGAGACCCATTAGCGGTGCCCTGTTCGGTCATAGATAATTCTCCACCGGATTTCAATGGTCTGGTTGATTTGATCTCATCTCTTTTACCCATAGAGTTAGAAGCTAATCACTTCCCTATTTCACATGTACCAGATTTATTTACGGGAGTCACTACAAAATCAACATTGGTTCCTTCTACTAACACGTTATTCTCATGTTTAGCGGACCTCTTAGAATACGTCAATCATTCCATAATTTGGGGGAACCTTAGAATGACTATTTCAACTCAAATGTAGATGTCATCTAATGATACTTCTAGCATTTACCACAAAGTATTTGAGATGACAAAATCCCTCATACCTAAAGTAGTTGGGGTGACATCTTTCACCTCACCTTCACCCACACCTTTACGCCTACCATTACTTCCACAACCACTTACACTCAAACCACCTACTCCTTCACCAGTACCCAAAAATACCCATACCTAGGCATCATACCGACACCAAGTCTAGCTCATCATCCTATTAAAATTGAGATAGCTACCACTTCCCAAGTATTCATTAGGACTACTCTTCCACAAAAGAGAAGAACCCAACCTATTAAAGCCCATACACCAACATTGCCTACTGCTCCCTTTTCACCTTAACCACTGCCATCTATATTAGGTCCACACCCTTCAACCTTAGTTATGTAACCCCTATTCAAGGAAGGATAAGAACTCCTTAGCCCACTTCTTCATCACAACTACATCTTTCTTCCGACCTAGCTACATGACACCTACCTTCATCATTACCTAGGTCCTTTCCACCTTCTATAACAACACCCTTTCCAATTCCCTCATTATTTCTTATATTGATCCCTTCATTATTGCCTCGCACTACCATATTTACCACACTCTAGTATAACCTTTGTTAACCAGTCCCTTCTACCATATGTCTTCCTTCTTCTTCCCACACTTCTTCCGCACCTTCACCCAAGAAGGCCCAACCCAAATCAAACATGATCCTACCTTCTAAAAGGGTAGGGAAGCCTTAAATACCTCCCACAATTAGATCACTACCTACACCTTTACGTAAGAATGTGCAACTAAAAATAAAATCACCTCATCTACAAAATGAGAGGAAACACTCTCTCCCCTACATATACCACCATCTAAAACTAGTCTCGTCACGCATTGTGACCCATTGACAGGATCTTATGTCAACATCACGACTAATCTTTTGGAAACATTTTTTATCACCTTACCACCACTTAGGCCTTATGACCCATTAAAACCTAAACTGGAGGATTTGATGATTCTAAAATTTTCACCTACCATCATATGCTAGGACATGTTGTTGAGAACTCTAAGGCTCTTAAAACTTTTCTTCTTCACCTGTGTTCTCTTGAAGAAAACTTTGACAATGACGATATTTAGATAAGGACCTCATTCCACCCTCACCTATCTCCGCACAACCTCATTCCACCTATTGAAAAATCCCCATTTTAACTTCCATGTCCCTTTTACTCTCTGCAATTTGAGATCAACATGGTCCACATTAGTGAACTAGCCAAAAACCCACCAAAATACTAGTGTGCTCATATTCATTCACAAGAACTTTCTCCTTTGTCATTCTATTTCCCTTCATGCCATTACACCTTCCATGACACTCCCTCTCCCTCTCTTCCTTAGATTAACATGATCCAAGTTGCCACATGTGCACAAAAGGAAAAAGGAAAAGAGAAGACATATAAACCCTCTCCACACCACTACCTAACATTTTGTTGGCCCCTACACCCAAAATCACCATCCGTGGACCAGCATTCCCTATGTCAAATGGAGTGGCTCATCGCACCATGCTCAAGAAGCTTCACCAATCACCTTTGAAAATGTCCCTATATGACCTTATCCAAACCTCTAAGTCCCATCATCAAGCTCTCATTGAGATCCTTTAATCTATTGAGGTTCTACCTAATGACCCTACACATGTTGCCTCCCTTATCACCCCTCACAATGTGGCATCTCTCACCACCTCACCTCCTCCATTTATCCCCTTTGTTACTCACCAAGTGGACGCTCTCATTTTCTTAGATGATGATATTATACCCCTCTAATCGGGGATGCAGACTATGCCCTATTAATTTATGTGGATATTGATAACTCACATGTTTTTGTGTTATGATCAACGAAGGTGCTAACATCAATATCATTTCTTCACATACAAATCAACAAATGCGCTCTCGCTAATTGTATACACCATAACCCAGTTATTCTACATTCATTTAACAATGCCATAACTTCCACCCTCGGAACTATCATTCTCCACACTTGTGTGGGCCCTATACTATTCCTGAATTATTCTACATATTGGAGGGGGAATTATAATATAATTTTCTACTTGGTCGACCCTGGATTCATGTCATGGGTTGTGTTCCTTCCACCTTACATTGATGTCTAAAATTTGAACATGAAGGACACAACTACACCATTCTAGCTAATCCTTCACCATTTAAAACATGTAACATGCTCTACTAACCTAATGATGTCCTTATACTAGTTAAGGCCTCTACCATAGACACCATTGTCCCATCCACAACCTTTGACGTTGCTTCTTCATCTACTACCTCATCCACCCCTTCTATCGCTACACCTCCCAAATCAGCTCCATAATGCCTACTTTGTTAGTATGACTTCTACCACAGATACACTAATCAACCCATCTCCATAGCTACTATCAATGAACATTTCTCCTTCTCATGCTTTGAAATATTATTTTATCCCCGCCACCCAAATTTCAACTTCTAATCCCTTGGTATGCATTTTCCAATGCCTTTCCCCTCGGGGTAGTATCACCTCTATATCATAAACACTTTTCTTACTTACTGCAACAAAGTGTGGAAGCCTCCATCGACATCCACATTACAACCCACAGGTAGGTGAGACTTTTCATATGGTCTACCTCATCTTCTTACTAATTTTACATATGGGGGACTCGATGTTCCTTCACATATGCTTGAACCACTTACCAAAATTAGTTCATTTTCATCTGATTTTTGGTACCTAACTAATCATCACTTTACCTGCACATTCCTCCATCACTACGCATGGAAAGGTTTTGGGTTTGGTCTCTATAAACAAGGGTGTCACACCATCATTTCTTACACTACCCGTAAATACAAAGATCGTCATGGTTTTGGATTTTTGGAAGATTCCTCTTCTAAGAAGGCTCGTGTCATCCTCGTAGAGGAAGAGACACTGTCTCCACCTCATTTACCTACACCACTGAATTCACATATAGAGTCTATGGATCCAGAATCCATTCCTCCAATTTTTTTTTTCATAAACACCATTTCCTTGGGACCTTAGACCTATTAGTACGATGGCAAGGCTCCTGCTTCTATTCCCTTCCTCTATCCTAATCTGATCAATGATGATACTCTTCTATAAATGTTGTTCAATGTTGGGATGGTGATTCCATTTTCACTTATTTAGGTGCGGAGGACTCTTACATCCACCAGTCATTACCTTTTGAGATGTAAACCATGTTGAATGAATTGACCATAGATATCAACATTCACACTCAGGATGACCCTCACATTCAAAATATAGGCCAATCTTTAGATTCCACTGAGAAGGAAACCTTTACCTAATTCCTCCAAGACTATAGAAATTCTTTTGGTTTGTCTTTTACCGATATGCCTGATATTGACCCAAATATTGTGGTTCACAATATCGTAACCATCCCGATGCCTAACTCAGTAAAAAAACCGTGAAAATGAATCCATGCATCATGCTTCTTGTAAAATAATAACTCCAACACTCCTTTTTGTTTCTTTTTTCTATGCATTTATTATCCCCTATGGATTTACAACATCATTCCTATCACAAAAGTGATTGGGGGACTCCACATATACATAGATTTCCATGACCTCAACCTAGCCTACCCTAAAGATGATTTTCCTCTACCGATAATTGAACAACTCATTGATCTCACACCTTCTCATGAGATGCTATCACTCATGGATAGTTTCTTAGGTTATAAACAAATATTACTTATACCATAAGATCAACAAAAACTTCCAGGACCTTTTGTTATCGCGTTATGCCTTTTAGCCTTAAGAATGCTGGTGTTACCTACCAACGGGCTATGACCTATATCTTCCATGACATTATGCATAAAATATTGGAATATTATATAGATGACCTAATTTCCATATCTAAATGTCGTGTTGACCACCTCACCATCCTTAAAGTCATATTTGATCATCTACTCAAATACTGCATTCGTCTTCAACCAAAGAAGTTTGTTTTTACTGTTCTCTCGAGTAAACTCTTTCGTTTCATTGTCAATTTGCATGGAATTGAGGTTGACCTTGCTAAAATCAAGGAAATTCTCAAGATGCCTCCACCTACTAACCTATATCAACTTTGTAGTTTGCAAGGCAAGTTGTAATCTATTTGCCATTTTATTTCCCAACTCTCTGATCATTGTCAACCTTTTCATCACCTCCTTAAAAAGGATGTTTCCTTTAAATGGGATGATGAATCCATAAAGATTTTGAAGCATTAAAAGGATACCTCCTCAAACCACCTGTGCTCATCCCTCCTAAAGATGACACTCCCTTTTACCTCTATATTTCTGCCACAAACCATTCATTGGGGGCCATGCTTTCTCATCATGACAAATAACATAGAGAGAAAGTGGTTTATTATATAATCTGTACCCTTATAGACTATGAGACTAGATACACTCATGCTGAAAAACTCTTCCTAGCCTTAGTCTTTGTCACTACCAAAATTTTCCATTACTTGCTTAACCATACAAACTTTGTTATCACAATCACCGACCCCTTGCATTATATGTATGCTAAACCCTACAAATATCAATGTGATATGTGTTGGCTCATGATCCTTGCAGACTGTGATATTGAATTTATCCACCAAAAATCCATCACAGAACAAACCATTTCTTACCAACTTGCAGATCCAGCTCTTTCCGGAAACCAATCTTAAAACTTTGATTTTCTAGATGAATCTATTACTACCCTTTCCCTTGAGGATATAGTTTTTCAAAATACCTTATTCTTGAATGGTTCCAAATGTCAAAGTGGGGGTGGTGTAGGATTCATCCTCATTCCTCTAAATGGTAAGCCTATGCCGTTATCTTTCAAACTATATTTTTATTGCACCAATAACATCTCCGAATACAAAACAATCGTATTGGGTGTTAAAACTGCTATAGCCTTAAACATTAAATCCATTAATATTTTTGGTGATTCTCAATTGGTGGTCAATATAAACATCATGTCGACATTCTCTTGACTACCTTTGACCATTATGAACTTTGTACTACCCCACGTTCCACAAACAAATTCGTGGATACCATGGCTTGTCTCACTTCTCAAATACCACTTCACCCTCGACTCAAAGATCTTTGTCACAATATAAATATTGTGATCATTGTCTTACCTATTCCTAGAGGTTAATTTTGTTGTAAAAATAGAAATTGACCCATGAGATATTTGGTATAAGAAATTTGCTAACTACCTTTCCCTTTCAATTCTCCCTCCACATCTTACCCACAATGGGCAATGAGCCTTCCTCAAAAGTGTATCTCTTTATGTCATCATGGGTGGTCTACTCTATAAACGTGGATTTGATGGCATCCTCTTACATTGCCTAACTAGTTCTGAAATACCATATACTATTAAATAAGTTCATGATGGAATTTGTGGGAGTCACTTCAAGGTTTAGTTGCTACTAAGCACATTCTTCACCTCGCTTATTATTGGCCAACATTAAACCAAGATTTTTGTGACTATGTCAAGCGTTGTGTGAACTCAAAGAACATGATAATATTCACCATACCCCTGGTCACACCTTACATGTTGCATGAGACTTTTGGCATTTCTCTCAATGGGGTCTATATCTTGTTGGCAAGATTAACCCTCATTCATATCAATGTCATCAATGGATTATTACAAATATTGAATATTACACTAAATGGGTAGAATTTATACCTCTTATTTCTACCAAGGCTAAGAAAATATGTGAATTCATTAACCATCACATCATTTGTCACTTTGGTGTTCCTCACCAACTTATCACTGACAATGGTAAACAATTCAAAAACAAAACCCTATAGAAACTTTGTGACACCTTTGGCATCCAACTTAGTTTCTCTTCACCTTACTACCCCCAAGAAAATGGCCAAGCCAAATCAACCAACAAAAACCTCAATAAAATTCTTCAGAAAGTGGTCAATGATACTAGAAAGTATTGGCATATGCACATTCCTTTCACCTTATGGGCTTACCACACTACTATTCACACCTCAACTACAACCACACCATTTTCTTCGGTTTACGATGATGGAGACTATTTTACCTATCGAATTCCAAATTCAATCTCTCTATATCTCACTCAAAGATAGTCTCACCAATGCTGATTTTCACCAAGACCATTTGGAAGAAATCAAATTACTAGATGAATGTCATCTGACTGCTCTTGATCACCTTCAAATCTACCAATAACATATCAAATGTGCCTACAAATAAAATTTCCAAGAATGAACCTTCAGGATCAGTGACCTCGTCTTAAAATAAAATAAACATGTAACAAAAGTGGGGAAAAGTAAACAGGGAAATTTTTCTACTAATTGGCTTTGACCCTATATCATCACGCATGCCCATGGATCAGGTGCTTATTGTTTGTCTCCTCTCAAAGGCCAACACGAACCTGAGCCCCTCAACACTTTGCATCTTTGATCATTCTATTTTTGAATCGAGTGATATATCACCTTTTTCTCTTACAAACTCATCCCTTGAGTACCCACTCCTTTCATCTCATATGTTTTAAGGACCAATGACTAAACAAGAATTGTGTGATTACCTCTCACTTTTCAACCTTATATTGAACATGAGTACGACGACTCTACTCATGGTATGATTCTCATGGATACTTTTCATTCTTTTTAGGATGGAATCCCATGGTCATTCATCACTTAAAACCTCTCTTGCATAGCTAACCTTTACGTGCTATGATTTTTCCTTCATAAAAGATGCCTATATTCCTCTATAGTCTCATCCCTAACCTAAAAGTCCAAAGAATTTCAACAAGAAATAAGATTCGACTCCTTGGGTAAAACTTCTTGTAAATAGATGAATCCCTCAAAAATGAAATATACCTCTCTCTATATTTGTTATAAATAGATTGTTCCCTCGAAGGATAGCTATAAATTTAGACCTATTGTACATATTCTATCTAAAAAGAAGACTATTTTTTTGAACAACTAAATATAAAAATATTTTGAAGCTTCGTGCATTGATTATATTCATAAAGACCTCAAGGATTCCTTATATTTATCAAACATAGACTTCCTGTATTGATCGGTCTATGAAAATCAAAAAGTAAAAAGCAATGAGAAAACACAACTTTTTTTTCATGAACTTTCCTATTCTATTTTTGGGTATCTTGCATACATGCATGTTGTCCGAAACAAGGTTACTCTATAACAAACCAATTTACCTCACCTCTCATTATTTTTAGTCTCCTACCTACTCAAGGGACATGCCAAAAATATGAAATTTTGTGATCATGTAACTTCATTCACCCTTATAAAGTTTCAACATGCAATGCCTTTAGGGTATTACGTTCATAAGTCAATCTTTTGGTGTAATAGACTCGTAATGGTCCTTACACATCGGGTGGTACACCACCTATTTTTCTTTTCACCTCTTTTTCTACTTATTGATCTTCCACAAAGATATTGAAATTTGACACCTACACTCAATAATTCCTATTCAACCTAGACTCCATCATGCCTAAATTACCTAGATTTCATCATCTCTAAAATGACCTATACTCAACCATGTGTATTAAACCTCAACTTAACTATACAAAAACAACCTACACTCACAATCACATCTAAAACCTATCGACCCAATTTCCTAACCTATTATATTCTTCCCTAGCTTAAGGGATAACTACATTGGCCTCAGCCCCTATTTTTCGGGGCTATCTTGGTAGAACTCCAAGGGAAGGGGACCCTTAGAGGTTAGCTCAGCCATCTTTCTACCTTTTTTATCCCTTCCCTTCTACATATTTTACACCTACCCATTTTCCCCTTTTATATTCACATTCTACCCTAGTTAGTTTCCATTCACACCAAAAACATGGAAATTAATATACCACAACAAACATGCATTGTTTCATCATATTTACCATTTTACCACCATATCCATATGTTACCTAATTCATTTAAACATTTTCCATGATATCAAATATTTGGAAGATTAAACCACAACATACATATACATCATCATTTATTTTCCATAATACCAATAACTTGGAAATTAAATCAAACACAAAAAGAAATTCACCCATACCTACATGACCTCGAATCCACCATTCCTATATGACCTTACTCCACCATGCATATACCTAACTCAAACATTCCTAGACAACTTGACTAAACCATGCCTATATGACCTCGACTCAATCATGCCTAACTCAACTAGTTTCCATGATACACATAATCAATGGAAATTAAAACAAGTACATCATCCATCCAATAAACATCATCAACTATATAAATGGGAGAGTTTGTGTATCAATACATATATACATAGATATAAATAAATACCGATATCTTAAAAACTCGCATATAAAATCCAACGTCTTTGGCACACAAGACGAATATATATATATATATAATAAAATTGATCATACAATGTCATATGTAGTGACCACTCACCCCCACCTATTTCCCTCATCTCTAATATCACCTATCTCCTCCTCATCACTAGTTAGACACCCTACCAACATCTTGGCACCCTCTGCTATTCCCCGCATGGCATCCTCCCTACCTCTACGAGGCTTGGTCTCCATGAAAAAGTGACCTCACCCTAGACCTATCTCTGTGGCCAAAAAAACCCCTATGCTACCAAAATTGTGGGTCTTTGATCAAGCGCCCACTCACTGGCTACCTATTAGGCTTGGTTCTTAGCATATGAGGGAATATCAATACCTCAAGTCATGAAATGATCATGATAGTAGTAATCCTTGTTCAGGGAATCCATGAACCTTGCCATCGACATGGTCTGAGGTAGTGCCATAGGCCTAACTCTTCCCTCGTGAACTCTAACCAACTACAAGTGTCCCATGTCCTGGGGTAGGTGTATGTACTATGGGACCCTATCCTTGTTCCTATGGAGGTAGTCAGTGAAGCAACATGCACTTGTAACATTACAACATGTGCCTATGTTGTAGCCAATGAATCGACTCTCGTAATCTAGTCACATGTACTGTAAAGTAGTTACCGTCCTCCATCCCCATCTCCACTATGTGTGGGAGCCTACTCGTGCTATCTAGATCAAGGGTCATCACCTATGCCTCAAGGTTGCCACCTATGCTTGTTCCCCTATGAACTAACTCTACAACTCTATAATCTATGCCTGTAGGGTGGCCACATGCCCCCGTAATGTATCCTATGCATTGTGACTATCGCTAGATCGGGCTGCTCACTGGCTCGACGGTGTCACCCATAGCTATGCCCACTCACCACTACCTATATGCATTGGTGACATTGGAACCATAAATTGGGTGATCTCGCACCTTCTCATCCTTCCTCAGGATCACTTGGACATGGTAGATAGATTTTTCTCTACATGTCATCTCTACGATATTGTGGGAATAGTGGGGCACGTCCCGCCTCAATCCAAATTGTCATCTAACCTGTCCAAGGGTATCATGTCATGCTCATTGGCACATCACCCTTGTATTCATCCGAATAGCTGAAGCCCCTCTAACTCCTCCTATATGCCTCTATATGATGGATAAAAATATATGGCCTCTGCATGATATCCACTAATGAAAGACCATCCAACAACCGTTGGTAATATGTAACATCATATAGAGCCCTAGCCACCCTTAGTTATCCCCCAACTCATACCCATCATGTGAAACCAATGATGTATAAGCCACCCCAAACCAATCTGCTCACGGTAAACCAACCGGATACACACACACAATGTGCTCACATACCCATCGATGTAGCAAGTATGTACAACACATACCAACATCATCAATCTACCATAGGATCATAGATCCCTATACAATCGGAATAGGAAATTCGGTGCCCAAGAGAAACATACTCGCTCCTCGATCATGTCTTCTAAAGACCCCCATGAGTGCTCCTAGGAATATCCCACCCTCAAAATCTAGAAAATAAAAACATCCCACTACCACCATCATTAATATAGATAGTCTAGTATCCTATGGGTAGGCCAGGATATATGTCACCATAGCTCGACTTTCACCGTGATAGATCAACAGGCCATCACTTCACCGAATACTCGGCACTATCGGCTCCACAGATGCTTCAAATGAAATTGAATACACTAGCTCCCCAACATTATGAATCCTCATGATCCTATAAACGTCCTCCAAGGTGATGGTCATTTGACCCATCGGTAAGTGAAAGGTATTGGTCCCTTAGTTCCATCATTCGATGAAAGTGACCATCAAGCTATTATCATGATCCATATGTCTATAGTGTTAGATCACAATAGGTCCAACATCAGCCATGTGCTCCCACTCCTCCGCTATCACACTAGGCTACATCTATACTAGTAGGGGTGGTACTCTATCCTTCATCGTTAGTGGATCTCTAGCCTACATCACCCTAAACAACATTGTCAAGTCATGAACCTCTCAAATCACCTATTACCCAACACTCACACTCACCTCATAGTTATCCCTTTTTGTACAAAACAATAGTCAAGAAACATCAAACATACCTAACCCTCTACTGGTTTCTAATACCTACCCCTTTACCTCATTCACCTAAATACATATTGTCTCCATTATCATACTTACCAAATATCCTAGATTATCTTACCTACGTATCCATCACACCGCCAAAATAACATTTTACCCTCTTTTACCAACATAAGTCCTCACCTACCCCTTCTTTACCTAATTAAATTTCCTACCTGGCCCTTCCTTTACCTAGTCACTTTCAATAGTGACCGACATTGGTCTCTTAATCGTAATTGGTCATATTAATTGGTGTCACCACCCAAACCTTGATCGATGCCGACCAAAGTCAACTGACGTCAGCCAACCAATGACCAACGTAGCTCACTATCGCGGCAATACCACTGAAACCTTCATCCCCCATTGACCAAAGTTAACAAAATAATAGCCTAAACAACTCCTCTAAACAACCCAAACCTATCCTTCCTTCATTTCCAACCCTATTTACGCTACATTTGACCTTCCCACCTCCCATTTCTTTGATTTTTTACCACAATTTCCAAATTAAATTTCCACCCATATTTAACCTACATAAACCAAACATTTTCAATGAAATGTAGGCTCAAGAGTGTACCATACCTGTCCCGGTGTCATCTCCATAGTGGTACGTCCGATCACTATGTCAGTGGTCCACCCACTCCTCTCACCTCCATCATGCCAAAATCCATTCCTCATCTCAAAACCAATTGAGACACTCAAATCAATCTCATGGACCTATCTATAGAATGCCAATCATCTACTACATGGATCACCAACCCGAGCTCAAAACCCCGTATTGTCACTTTCCACTCTTACTCTTCTCCTCTATCATTTTCTAAAATTAAAAAGGTTAAAATGAATTAGTAAAAAGTAGATTTTTCCTTTTTAGCCCTAAATCAAAATGATCAACATCAGTCACGTGGTGCCCTAGAAAACCGACGTGAGGTTAACATCTAACCGAGATCAATTGCCCAACATAGTTGTTTGACCCATACTATGCTCATTTTTCCTAAAAACATTATTGATCAAACAACTTTTATCCTTACCAACACCTATTACACCTCACCCACAAGCCTAAATTACATATACATTTCCTTAATTACATGTAGGGACATGTTATTTTTTTATACCCAATCCCTACCTCTTCCTTGACCTAAACTTCCTTTTTCACGTTTGAATTTTTATGCTCATTATACCTTGCGACATTGTTACCCATGTTATTTAGCCTAATGAACTTACCTTTCCCAATGACGTGATGTTTATCCCTACCATACCTTTGGTGCCATGGAACAAAACCTATTACCTCTTCTTATACTCGAACTCATTTTTCTTTAGGAAAATATCCTATACCTTGATACTTGAATCACTTCAACCTTGTTTGGATAAACCTATAGACCTTTGAAAATGTAGATTTTGCAAGCTCTTCCTCCTCATACCATATCCTAATGTATACATGTGCGTCTCATGCAATTTTCATTACCCATTACCTAACCTTTACCCATTACCTAGAATGACCATGCCCTTACCTACCAATCCTAATTTTCATCACTAACCTATTTATCAAACCACTCACTTTATCTATGTTTCCTACCTCATTCATTCTTGGTTTGTTGGGGATCACCTTTAGCCCTACTTTGCGAAACCTAACCTCTACTTATAACTAGGACACTGAATTTCTAGATTTTTTCGCATCGCTTACAAATACAAAGCTACGCAACAAAAAGGGGAAAATGTAGACACCAAATTTGGGTCACACTCCCCTTGGTCCCTTTTAATTAATTAAGCACACCATGGCCCCATTATTAATTATTATTAATATATTCACCTTCACATTATTAATTAATTTAATTATTTTAATTAAATTAATTTCACCCTCACATCTACACCCCACCATGACACATCACCCCTGGACCCATTCTAGGGGCATTTAACTCACAGTTTCTGAGTCATCACCCTCAACACTAAGTCATCACTGAGTTATAACTCCTAGTGTTGAGTCACTAACTTGACCTAACTAACTAAGACTTCTTCCTAAACCTAACTGGACCTTTTCTAAGTTCTTCCTACCTTATCTCATGTGAACTCCACTTTCCTAAGAGTACTCAACCGATGTCGGTCACCTAACCACCATCGGTTCCATTATATACAACTTTGCAACCTTTTACCTGGGTTGGTCATTTTCATTTTGGAGAGTTCTATTACATTCAAGCATGAATTAAAGACTTCTCAACTTCTAGACAACATGAAATAATCAACCATAGGCCTAAGAAACCATTCACCTCTCATTCCAAGGCATTAGAATATTCACTGAACACACCAGTATTACCATGACACTCAACCCAGAATATCTTCACGGATCAACTAATATCTTCCTTCACCTACCAGATCTACAAATGCAAGTAAGTATACGTGATTTTAATCATATTTTTATTTCTTAAAGTATAGATTCCTTACCTTCTCCATTATACTTATACTTCTTATTATTTTCATTTATCTCCACCTTCTCACTAATCCATCAATCCAACCACCTAAGGTCATTTGGCCTTCCGTACCTTCCCTTTATGTGTTCCTGAGTCTTTTTGGTAATAGTACGAATCTAACCACCCCATTTTCACTCTCTATGCAATCACAAAGAGGCTCAAATACTAATTTTATCAAGTTATTACCAATTTCCCCTACCGACGTCAGTTTACTTAACCATCATCGGTTCCACCTCTTTATCGATATGAGGTCGACACCGATATCGACCACTATGTTTTCTTTTAACCCTCACCAAATTACCTCTACCATCACCTAAACTCCAACCGACCTTACCCGATACCTCTCGTGACCTTTTCCCAATTAGAAAATACTTTTGTGATGCTACATTAGTTTATATTTCAATATTCTTCTTACTCTAGTTTTTTTTATAGCATTTTGAGATAACTCAATCAAAGTGTTAGCAATATAACCTTTACTACTTGTATTTAATTTCATTAGTTTGATAAAAATAGTTGATTGATAGCCATCCAAGAAGTATCACACTTCCTAGAACAAGCTATCACTAGGCAATCAATCTGTTATTTGCTATTTAATGTCATTTGGCGCCTTGTTGTGTTCTTATATAGGTCATTCCTCCTAGCCAAAGGAAAGATCTCATATTCATCGATCAACTTCTACAACACACACATATTGTCTACATACCCAAAATTATTCCTCCTTGACCATTACCTTATATTTTTATCACATACTTTGAGGTGAAACAAATATAGTTATGATGTCGGCAAGTAACATAAAAAATTTGTCATGTGATATCTTTTTTATGCTAATTTCTGATAGAATACTATATGTTTTTGGTCAGTAGCATATAAAAAATATCTTGTCTCAGTAGTATTTAATAGTGATTTCATGATGTCTTTATATTCTCCATTCGTGTGAAAACTAATTTTCCCATATTCGCCAAATGTTTTCTAAAGATTTTTTCATAGGGAACCTTAAAATTTTCCCCGAGTTTACATTTACACTTTTTGTATTTTACTCTTACATGTTTCTTTTACATATTATTTTGACATTTACAAACATACATATTTTACTACTTTATCATCTTATCCTTGCAGGTTTGTATGTATGATAAATAAGAAGTGAAATGGGTGTAATAATATGGCGATAACAACAAAATTCTCGTGAAAGTACACATGCTTTACTAACCATACATGTACACTACGCACTATGGCAGCTACACACACACACACACACACGTGTTTCACCATAGTTTCACTCTCGTCACTATTTATTTTTATATTTTTCATCTATAGTTTCCATGCTCCTCCATATTTTTGTCATTCCACGCTTTTGTCTAGTCCTTCGGCACAAATTCTTCATCACTATACAATGGCATTAGGTACACATCTCTATCTACTTTATGTTACTAAGATTCCCACTCACCAACATAAAGTTGGGGAAACATATGCAGAACAAAATCATGTGATTTAAAATTTTATTTATCCCGGTCTCATACTACTATTTAAAATTTTCTCAAGGGAAGAAAGTACTAACTAACCCATGTTCTTTTGGCCATTTATATTTATTTTTATTTCATACTCTACGACCTTCTACACCTATTTACCCACCATTTCTAAATATCCCACGTCATCTTATCCCTAATCAAGCTACCCTTGGGCACCCCTGCTCCTACTTGGGGTGCCCCGATCTCTTTCCACTTTCCCGCCACTTTTCGGGCCTCTTCTAGCCATTTTTAATTCTTATATTTCTAGTGGTCGGTGGTTTTCAACGTTAATTATGAAATTAGAGCAAGAAAACCCTATAAATATAAAGTTATGAGATGATAATGAAGGACTTAGCATCATACACTACTATCACTTAATTTAGAGTTTCAACCATCTATTGCATTAGCATCCACATAGCTCCATCATTAATGCACAAGTTATTTCTTCTCCTTCAAATTTGTTGAGCATTAGACACAATCCAGAGAAATTGATGTGACAAGTGGGAAGAGCTTCGATCACCATCCAACCCCAAATACCAGGTTTAGGTATTTTTCCTAAACTAGGGTACCAATATATTATACCGTAGAACCCGTGGGTGCCCCATTCCAGCTCAAATTTTCCTATTCTAGCTAGGTCATCTAGATCTATCATTTCTTACATTGCAACATAGTCGTTCCTGCTTTCTAATTTTTTGTGCACCACTGCAACATAGTCCAACAGTCACTAGTTATTAGCTGAGTTCTTTCCTTTCCCTTCTTGCATACTAGGGTTTAGTATTTCATTAGTTTCATTTAGTTATTTCATTTACATGTTATCTTAGGGTGTTTATTTGTTGCATTTATATGTCCTCCTAGATTAGATTAACTATCTTGCACTAGCCTAAAATAGTCAATTTTAGTTAATCATTTAATGCATTTCATTTAAATATTAAAAAAAATATTAGCACTTATTTTACATTTCATATTAGTTATTCTATCATTGTTACTAGTTAGATTAGCTTTAAAACACACATTTTTAGTTAATCATTTTGGTGAACCCATCTTTTAGAATACCTTTCCCTAAGATCTGCTACATGGATAAGAATATTTCATCTTCTTCACCCATCATGTATCATGTTAGTATCAACCATATTTACAATGAGGTTGTCCTCAACAAGCTCAAATCTCTCTATAGTTGTCCCATTACTACACCAGATTATTTCAAACAACTACTTCAAGATGGCTTGCAACATGTACCTACTAGTAAAGATTATCGTTTATGTTTTATCATTGTTGATGATCCAATATCCTTTACTCATTGTATGCCATGTTATATGGTTACTTGTGATCCACCTTCTGATCTTTCACATGAAACATTAGATGATTCTCTTATTGATTACATGTTTGGTATTGACACTTGGCCACCTATGCATACTGATTCTACCTCTACTCAGTACATCATTGATCTACTATCTTCTCATGAATATTTTGACATTTATTCTCCTGATACATCCTCTCCTATATTTCCTACTCCTTCATACTATGTTGATGACCCCATTGATAGTGTTCTTAGTGACATTCTTATTTCTAAATCTTTATCAAATAATGGTGAGGCACTTGATAGTCATGACTCTCCTTATTTCCATATAGCCAAGTGTGCCTCACCTCCTCCATTGTTATCTTCTCCAGAGATTACATCTAGCACTATGCATGAGTCACCACCATCTATCACTTCTTCCTCTCCTATTATTTCATCTCCGCTTGATACATCACCTATGTCTCCTAGTCAATCTTCTCCTATAGATGTATCTCCATTTGGTCATCCCATCTATGGAAGATGTTGTTGATGCTAGTCCTACTATTGCTATGGATGTTCCATCTATATCTCCTACTATAGCTTCTTTTGCACCTACTACTAGTCTGCCCTATCATCACCAATCCGACACTATGATAATTATTCTCCGGGAAATCCTCGTGCTATGATTATTTACTAATGCACAGATTTTAGTTTGGTGGATGGAATCTAGAAACCCAACAATAAACATAACACAAGAATACTATAGACTATGATAAGATGGAATGATGATAAATCTAAAATATAATTGTAAATAAAATATCAACATGAAATTGTTACAATCTCATCCATCGGTACTTCAAGTGCTATTGACTTCACTTTCCTTCCAACAATAACTATGGGAGAAACTTCACAATTACACCTCTTAATGGCTTCTTTAACACACCTTCAAAATGATGGCTTCCTTTACACACTTACTCATACAATATTTATCACTACTTCCTTCTATGCTAAATTGGTGGGGGTGCGGAGGTGGCCTCTTTATTTATAGGAATTCAGACTTATCCACCCTATCTCTAAGATAGGACAGAAATCTCTTCCGGCCAATCATATTTCATGCCTAAACTCTTTCCTTTACATGTAGGCTTATCTTCTAAGATAAGATAAACCTTATCATCTCACATGGGTTCCACCTTTTAGACTTTTCCATAGATAAAATACACAAAATATTTATGACATCATTCTTTGTCCTTATTACAAATATAAAATTTCTAATTCCTAATCATGTAGACCTGCTTCTCTACTTATCCCAACTTTGACATTTTAACATTATCGGACCACTTACGATAAATATTTACTTTTACAACATTCCTATTGTACTTTGACTATTACCGTACTCTACATTATTAGCGGCACTTTATCTGATTGACACACCGTTATCTTCTAGTGGATGTCACTACTAATTATACTTAACAACATCCTATTCCTAATACATACATTAATAAAATAGAAATTATGGAGGAAAATTTTAATGTTGACATTTTCCCCTTCCTTGCTTCTACTCCGTCCTGAGTAGACTCTATGGACATTCCGAATTTGGTGCCTGGAAAATCTTCAACTTGTCATGGTTGACCCATTTTGTAATAGAAGTACCATCTAATTCCTTTAATCGATATGTACCATTTTCATGCACAAATGCTATTTTGTAGGGCCCCATCCATTTTGGAAGAAATTTTATGTCTTCTTTTTTGTATCTGGAATCATATGCTAGAACCAATTCATTCACATGAAATGGAGACCAACGGATCTTTTGATAAAAGTATTCCTTCTCGCTTCATTTTCTTCTTATATCTTGTATCATTCGCTATTTCCTTCATTTATTCTAGCAAATGAATATGTACCAACCTTTATTTTACTCAATCACTTTCATCCATCATTTCATTTTTCATAACTCTCACAAAGTGGGAATATCAAACTCAATAGGAAGAACTAGATCAATGCCATAAGCCAAATTAAATGGGAGTATCCTGTTGTTGACTTTGATGTTTCCCTATATGCCCACAATGTTGCATGAATCCTTTTATCCCACTTATTTACCTACAAGGCTGCATCTTTTGCTAGAATTTGACACAACACAAAATTTGTTCATTCCACCCGTCCATTTGTGTTTGGCTTGTATGTTGTTTCCTTCATGTGCTTGATAGAAAACTTGTTGACTAGGGCTTCTACCACCTCATTAATGAAGTGGCTTCCTTGATCTGTTAAAATTTCTAATAGACAACCAAATCTAGTGACAATGCGTTCATATATGAACCTTGCCACTTCATCCATGGAAGTTGTTTTCAATGGCCTAGCTTCAACCCACTTGGTTAAATAATCTGTGGTAACTACAATATACTTATTTTAGCGTGGGGTAGTTGGAAGTGGACCTACAATGTCTATTCCCCATTTTTCAAAGGGACCAAGTGGAAGAATAGGGCATAATGGAGCTGATGAAGTCTTACGGTTACCATGTGTTTGACAAATATCACATGTCTTACAATAATTATAACAATCTCTAAAAAGAGTGGGCCAGTGATAACCTGCATCCAAGATCCTTCTTGCTATAAGTTGTCCAGAGAAGTGTCCTCCACATGTACCATTATGGAATTCTTCTATCAGCTCCTTCCCTTGATCACCTCCACCCGCCCTCTTGTACCGTCTACTGTGTCCTATCTCAAATAATACTCCATGCAGAATAGAATATGGACGACTAGCTTGAGTAATCTTCCTCTTAGTCTTTGCATTGGCACCATCAGGAAACTTGAATTCATTTAGATAATTCCAAATATCTATGTATTCACTAGGTATTGTGTCAAGGGATAATAATTTTGCATCTGGGAAATCATCATCATCACAAGATGAACCTAAACCATCATAGGCTTGAGAGAGTGCATCTGCATTGACATGCTTCTTTCCTAGCCTATCTATAATATCAAATTCAAATTCTTGTAGCAAAATTATCCATATTGCTATCCTCCCTGATGGGTTAGGCTTATTTACGATATGTTTTAGAGCCTGATGATCTGTTACAACTATAAATTTCTGCCCTAGCAAGTAATTTCTAAACTTCTTTATAGCAAAAATGATAGCTAGAGCCTCTTTTTTAGTTACATTATAATTTACCTCAGCACTGCTCATTTGTCTACTCCCAAAGTAAACTGGATGATCATTCCCATTTTCATCCTTTTGGCTCAGAGTACTTCCTAGTGCTGCATCTGAGGCATCAGTATACACAATGAATGGTTTGCTCCAATCTGGATTCTTTAAAATAGGTGAAGACACCAAATCTTCCTTCGCTTTTCAAAATCTTCATGCGCCTTAATTCCCGGTTCATAAGTAACATCCTTCTTCAAGAATGGGTTAGTGGTCATGTGCAATCTTTGAGAAATTCTTGATGAATCTTCTATAGTAACCCACATGGCCTAAAAATGATCTCAACTTACTTCTATTCATAGGAAATGGTAACTCTTTGATTTTTGAAACTTTATCGTGATCGCACTAATACCATCTTTGGATACAACATGCCCTAACCAAATGCCTTTATAACATCCAAAGACACACTTTGTAGGGTTTAGTGAGGCTTGTGATTCATCTAACCTTCGAAATGTTTTGTCCATCTCGGTCCAGTGGGTCCATCTTGCTCCCATAGATGAAAAAATCATCCGTAATTACTCGATGAAGTTCCCAATGTAGGGTTCAAACACCCTATTCATCAAGCGCTGGAACATTGCCAGAGCATTACACAACCCAAAAGGCATAACTCTATAGGCAAACGTTCCCCAAGGAGTGGTGAATGTAGTCTTCAGCTGATCTTTCTCTACTATACAAACTTGGTTGTATCCGCTATATCCATCAGCAAAACTATAGCACTCCTGGCCAGCTACTTTGTCCAAGATCTGATCTGAGAATGGAAGAGGGTAATGATCCTTCTTTTTTGCCTTGTTGAGCTTCCTATAATCAACACAAATGCATAGTTTCCCATTATTTTTTATGGAAATCACAATGGGAGAAATCCATTCTGAATTCTCCACAGAAAATATGAATCCTACATCAAGCAACTTATCTATTTCTTCTTTTACAGTATTGGAAAAATTAGGATTCATTCTATATGGCATTTTCTTTATGGGCTTAGCACCATCTACCAACTCAATAGAATGTTCTACCCAACTTACTTGATGAAGTTCCTTGTAATCAAAAGTGAATATGTGTATGTACCTTCGAAAGAGCTGGAGGTAGGATTCCATCTCATTCTCCATCACAACATCACCAATTTTTATTTGTTGGAGACGATCATCAATTTATTCTTCAGATAATTTTATGGGGTCATGATTCGGTGTGACTGGAAGGATATCCATGACCGAAACATCAACCTCACTTTCTTCATCTTCGGTGTCCACTTCACTGGTACTAGAGTAATCAAAGGATGTCCAATCATTAGTTTCATCACTTGAATCCATAGGTTCTTCCTTATGATGCCATAGGATCACGTTTATCTTCACCCTCTCTCTACCACGTCCAAGTTTTATGAATCCTTCATTCCAGTAGTTTCTTGTATGAACTCTTCTTAGCCATTGTCTTCCCAACAACATTGGGTATGTAAAAATACCATTTTTCATCACCCGAAAGTATACCACACATAGAACACCCATAACAGATATTGCCGCATTTGAAACTACACCTTATGGTTTAGTTTTTCCCTTATTTAGTGACCTTAACATAAGTGTTGAGGGGTGATCAATTTTTAACCCCAACATATTCATTACAAACTCGGTCATTACATTAACCGTAACACCTCCATTAACTAAGATATCATGAATTGAAATACCATTACATAGTACCTCAGCTTGTGAAGCGTAGGGATCCGCCTCTGCCTCCAAAACAAGGACCTCAACCTCCTTCCTTCGTCAAGCATTGAGTCCACTTCATAGCTCCCGCCTCTTCTCAAAAGACATAGCCAAGAGTTGACCATATGTAATATTTGCAGGCCTTTTGGACAAATCTTCTAAGATGGAGTATGGTCCTTGTCCCTGTGAAATTAGAAAATCCTACACACCTAACTTTCTTCTCCTATGTTTCTTACTAGTTTCTCCTTTCATCTTCTTAGGATCATTTCCATCTTGGTTATCTTTTTCTTTCTTTATTTTTGTTACAAACACATCTACTTCATTATTTATGCTCTTATCTACTACATCAAAAGAATTCACAGTGTTTTTCCTTTATCATTATCTCTTGTACCTAGATGTAGAAGCTCTATCTAGATAGTTATAATTATAATGAACCTTTTTATAACAACCATAACATAAAACTTCAGAAATATTTCTTTTTGGACCTCTATCTCCTCCCTGAGAACTAAATTCATTTCCTTGAAGAAGATTAATAGTTAACTGACCCATGTTCTTGAAAAGATCTTCATACTCAGTAGATGTACTAGGAGAAAGATTTGTGCTTACCAAAAGTGGTTGTGGATTATGGACTAAAGGTGCTTTAGGTGTAGACTCTATTTTAGCAATAATTTCTTTGGGCTCCTCTTCCATGCTTTCTTCTTACATTCTTGCAATCTCCTTTGCTTGGTCAATGGTAGTTGGGCGGTCATACTTCACTCGTTGTCTAATCTCTGGCTTCATCCCAAGAATGAAGTGCTTATAGAGGAGATTATCCACGCCATTCATCAACCCATCCTCTAATCCTTCCTTCCGGATCCGGGCATCGAGCTTCCTCCTTAGCTCTAGAATATGAGCATGATAATCCCTTATCTTCTCCTTCTCTCCTTGGGATAGCTTTGTGATATTGATCATGAGATATGCATATTTCTATTGTTCACCAAATTCTTCAAGAAAACTTTCAGTTAATAAATCCTATGAATTTCTCACATTATCACCTAGTGTTTCAAACCACCTAAGAGCTTAACCATCCAAAAAGGTAGGAAAAAATTCAGTCCATTGTTCTTTTCTTATAAGGCCATTACAAATGCAAGATCATTTAAACTCTTGAATGAAAGAGGAAGATCTTCATTAGATTGGGCTGAAAAAAAACAGAATCTTCCCCATTTTTAAAAGTAACTACAAAGTGAAATACCAATTCACAAGTACAATCAAGTAAGACTTTGTGCACAAATAATTGGACTCACTACAATAGAAAGTGACTTTACACCTTTCTATAGTAAAATAGGAATGACCACGATAAAACTTGACTTACTGCGATAAAAACTAACTTTACTATGGTAAACACTATTCATGGTAAAAAGTGAAGTTACTGCGTAAATACTATTCATGGTAAAAAGTGACTTTACTATGGTAAATACTATTCATGGTAAAAAGTGACTTTACCATGGTAACTACTATGCACAGTAAAAACAAGGTTACCCTCCAAATGATTTCTAACTAAGGGGGAATATTTCTCTAGAAAATCCACCAACGAGAAATGGTCTCAGCAACGGAACCAAAATGTCATCACCAATCCAGCACTATGATAATTCTTCACCGGGAACTCCTCATGCTATGATTATTTACTAATGCACACTTTTAGTTTGGTGGATGGAATCTGAAACACAACAACAAACATAACACAAGAATACCATAGACTATGATAAGAAGGAATAATGATAAATCTGAAATATAAGTGTAAATTATAATATCAACATGAAATTGTTACAATCTGAACTATGAGGTACTTCAAGTGCTACTGACTTCACTCATCTTCCAACAATAACTATGGGAGAAACTTCACAATTACACCTCTTAATGGCTTCTTTAACACACCTTCAAAATGATGGCTTCCTTTACACACTTACTCATACAATATTTCTCACTACTTCCTTCTATGCTAAATGGGGGTGGCCTTTTTATTTATAGGAATTCAAGATTATCCACCCTATCTCCAAGATAGGATAGGAAATCTCTTCCGGCCAATCATATTTCATGCCTAAACTCTTGCCTTTACATGTAGGCTTATCTTCTAAGATAAGATAAACCTTATCATCTCACATGGGTTCCACCTTTTTAGAATTTTCCATAGATAAAATACACAAAATATTTATGACATCACTCTTTGTCCTTATTACAAATATAATATTTCTAATTCCTAATCATGTAGACCCTACTTCTCTACTTATCCCAACTTTGACATTTTAACATTACCAGACCACTTACAACAAATATTTACTTTTTACAACATTCCTATTGTACTTTGACTGTTACCATACTCTACATTATTGGTGGCACCATACTGATGGTGCCATTATCTTCTATCGACGCCACTACTAATTATACTCAATAACATCCTATTCCTAATACATACATTAATAAAATAGAAATTACGGAGGAGAATTTTAATGTCGATAACCCTTAGCATAAAATCCTTCTCCATCACCTTTGAGATCCCTATGATCACTCATAATGGAAATTTACAACCACTCAAAGCACTTTATTGCCATCTTCCACCATTCATTCATAGGATTTTATTTCTTTTGTACACATCATTGGATATTTAAAATATGAATTTCAATCCCTCATTCTAGAAAGAAGGGCCTATTATGCTTCCATTGGCAACAATTCACCCATCTAATTATAGATAGGTGGTCATCCAACATAGTTTATCCTATAATGATGATTCGGTTGTCCAACCTAGTTTTTCTTATGCCACATAGATGGACACCCAAATAACTCGCCTAATAATAGATAAACGTCATCTAAGATCCGTCCAACTATTGAAAATAATTGAAAACTGCAACCTATCAAATTGTCTTCTCCATGAAATGTTTTTTTCGATATTCACCATATTTTTGAAAGTCTATTTTAGAGTTTTTTCACCCATTCTATATTAATTTTTGTGAGGGGGTCTTAAAATGAACCCTAAAGAGTATGAGAGGATCAAAGCAAGAATCCGACAAAATTTTGAAAAGGTAAACTATATTAGTGGAATTTAGTAATCTTACCGATAACACTTAAATTAAGTAGGGAATGTGCTAGAAAATTTACCATAGAATATTGTTCAATTACATATAGCAATTATAACAAGGGTCAAAAATGCTAAGTGATTTACTTAGTTATCATCTCAATTAGATAAATTACAATAATGCATATAAGAAGTCTTCAATAAATGGAAATTTATAATTATTTTTTATGGTCCATAGTGTCATAGCTATTCAAAAGGCATAATAAACATTACCGAGAGCGACAACAAATTTAGTGTGGGCTGATATTGGACCCTTGAATTTTTTATTCTTTATTCATTATATCTCACATTGGGACGAATCACTCTTTATCCTTTACCTATTTTTCTTTTGAAGGATCAATGATTTATTAGAATAAGGCTTTACACACATAACGTGGATGAAGAGGCATGCACAAGGTCAAGGATGGGTACAAAAGAAAATGAAGGGAAGCAGTAAAGCGATAATAAAATGCCACACACACAAGAAAAATGGGAACCTAAGAGGGATGTTTGGAAGAAGAATCATAGGAAAAACATAGAGTATTTTGGAAAAATGAATATAGGAAAGGAAAATGTAGACTAGAGGCTAAATATAGGAAGAGCACATGAGATACCATATTGGGAACTTGCATGGAAGTGATGAAGGAATTTATAAAAAATATTAAAACTAAGTATATTAAAGCATTTTTCGTCATGAAAAGTTTGGCAATGGAAGTGAATGGCTATATTTCACCACCTCTAGGATGTAATAGTTTAATTGGTAGTTATAACTTGAGGGATATTATTATCTTTTGGAATACTAGTGAAGGGAAAGTCCCCACTAGTATAAATACCCCATGAAGGGTCCATTTTAAAGTGTCGTGTTATTATGAACATGTTTGTAAAGTCATGATTGTGGTTAATTCTTTTAGTTTCTATATTTATCAATTTTTTTCTAGCATCCCGATGGATCACAATTGAAGTATGTATGTAGGACTAGCTATAATATGAATATCATGTAGTTGAATCGTAAAGGATCCATATATGAGAAAACTATGTTATAGGTAAATGGTTTTGTTTACGTTTGAATGTGTTTTAAGATATTCGCAAGTTATTATTTTACAACTTAACTCATGTCAAATGAGACAACCTTGATGAAACCCAAACCCTTCCGCACCTTGGGTGAGCTCATCAAAGTTTCCACTCACGCGTGATAGGTGAACACAAAGGATAAGAAGTGATAGTGTCTCGATGATTTCCCATTCTTGCACATGGGTATTGTCTAGTCTTTACACTCAATTCCCAACACTTGTGTGTGATTTAACCTACACAAACTCAATTTTAATCCTATTGATAAAGGTGACTCTATGTTTCATTATATTTTTACTTCCACTATCCTTGGGAAATATCATCTTACAACTCAAATTTCTTACACTATTTATCTTACATTTTCTACTCCCAAAACCTCTTGTCTCATTGTCTCAAATATATTCAACCATGCAGAAAATAATCTTGATAATATACTAGTTGTAGTATAATTACTATCCCCGCTAGTTTGGATACACCACAAGAACTTTATATACTATTATGTCTTGATATTTTATCTTTACCCTCTCTCTAACATCTTCCTTTTTGGAATTATCCAAAAACACGAGATTATCATTTTATATCATTGCATATTAGGACATGACACCAATAACTATAATCTCTTATTTCTAGCATCACTATGCTTAATACTCGAAGGTAACATCTCCATATTACTAAAAATTTCCACACCATCATTGTTTTCATGATTATTAAACACCACTCCTCCACCAAAATTACCAATGCTTGACCCTAGTCTCTAACACATCCTAGCTTTAGTTATACGCTTAAACTTCACCACTTTTGGTGAGCCTCCTTTTAAATATCATTTCTTTAAACCCTAACATGGATGATATCCTTAATGTAAAATCCACCTCCTATCCCTATATATAACTATATTGAATAATACAAAATCATTCATATATTTGTAAGAAATACAATACTAGTACCTATACACATTACTTGCATTGTTTAAACTTAACATTACACATGTTTTTATTGAATTTTATTTTATTGATAGCATATATTTTCTAATAACCAACATTGTCATTAAACATGGACATATTCGAGTCTATATTAAAAATAATTTTCTATATTGGTTTTATTAGTATCAAATATTAGAATTCGATATTATTATTATTAGATTCAAAATTAGAGATTTTTGAAATTACATATCATCTTTTTCTGATTTCAATTTTAGGATCTATGATTTTGAGTGTATAAAGGATAAAAAATAATTCTTTTTCTATATAACATTCATTGAATATAATTTATTTACAAGTTTTCCTACATCTATGACATCTTTCATGCATAACAAAAGTATTCACAAAACATGTGAGAATGGGAAATTTCTTATTCTATACAACGTGAAATTTTCAATTATAAATTGATAAACTATATTTAATTCAAACATAACATATGGTAATCTTTTATTCTTCCAATCTACAAGCAATAAAATAATTTAATACAAAATTAAATAAAATTCATCATAAAATGTGAAATTTATTTTTTACAAATAATCAATTATGCACTTCAAAATAATTCCAATTGAGTAGTAAATTTACAAAAAAATTATAGATACAAAAATAATTCAATTAACTATTAAAATAATCAACTTATAACTAAAAATGGAAAGCTAAATATAATTTCAACTGACTATAAAATTTAACCAAATTATTTGTGTTTATTAAACAATGTAATAGTATCAAGTAAACTCAATCAAGGTCGTTAATTGTTCTTTTGTATTTTCTAAAGAGTGATGCATATTTGGGTGTGGCCCCACATGATCTAACCATGTACATAAGTGTGTGAATATTTTTCTATCGAAATGCATTGTGCCATCAAATTTTTAGCTGGAAGGAAATCCAAAGAAAAGGGGTTCTTTTATGCCATTAATAAAACCTTTTATTCACCTATGAACAATTATCTATCTACTCCATACATGTGATTGTACTTTATACAAAAGATCTTTTGCATGCTTTTTATGTAAACTGGCACAATATTTCCCTTCTTCGATCTTAAAAATTGTTGTTATTTTTACCTTGCATTATACCCCAAGAAAAAACAAATTCAATATTTCATAGCCATTCAAATGAAGGCATGTTGTTCTCTTGAGTGTAGGTATGCAAACCATAGTACAATATCAAAATATTGTCTTGTTATCCTTAACAATATAGGGATAAATATACGACACAAGTATTAGTATCATGAATATGTACAATCTAGTTGGATGGTTGATGATCTAAATTTAGTAATCCCTGGAAATAAAAATAGTAGTCCATCTACCGCCATCGCCAATAACTTCCATCAAAGTGGAACAAGATCTGAAATTTCAATCAATACACAATAATTATTTTTCAACAAATCTAATCATAGTTTATAGTGTACTATTTTTTTCTTATTTGTGATATTTATTTTTCTAAAATATGAAAATGAACTTTAATTAATAATAAGTTATTTCTAATATATTTTGATGCTTTGATTTTATATTATTAGTATAAATTCAATTTTAAATGTAATTTTCTTACTCAACAATTATCAATGAATAAAGATCTTGAATGTCACAATTTGATGTATTTATATTGTAAATTTTATCCAATAAGAATGATAAAATTTAATTATCACTAAATTTCTAAACATCGATAGTAATATGATATGGAAAATGGTAAAAAAAAATTATATAATTATTATAAATAAAATTTAATATATTTTCTTGTTCAACAATTGTCTTAAATAGAATACATTGTTGTAAAAAGTCCTTGCATCACCTATTAAGGATAGTTGTGTAAAAATGTTGACATAAGCCATATGCCATTTTTTAATTCTTTATCTGAAGACATATCTGGATAAACCATAACATTCTTTCCAAGAACACCTTTGTTTATTGCAGACTTTACAATAGTAGTTTAACAATTGTAAGGAATTTAAAGTTCTTTCCAAATTGTATCCAAACTTTTAATACATATTTCTTCCTTTTTGCAATGGTAAATACACCAACAAAACAATGGAAGAACCTCTAATTTAGTTGTTTAAAGTGTTTTCATTGCAATTTTTTCTACATTTACATCTATATCAAATGCGAGACAAAAAAGCTACTTGACACTTTGCAGTGCAAATTCAACTATTAGAAATTAAGCAACAGAGCCTCTTGGTTGAATGTTTCGTTGTTCAATTGGGATGTATTTTTAATTTTAGTTTTTTTTTTTTTCAATTAACAATCCTTATAAATCAAGAAAAAACAAATATTTCTTTGGAGGCAATGCAAAAAAATAATATCGAGACTCATTATTACATTATATTTATTTAGAATACAATAGGAATATTTCACTATATATTTTTACCTATATCTTTACATATTTCCATTGATTTTTGTAGACACTATAAAATGAACCTCGCATATAAGGTCTCTTATTCTAAAACACAAAAACACCATAAAACACAAACAAACCAAAAAAATCATAAAACCCCACAAAATAGGGATAACAGACACCTCCCCATTCATTTTATAACCCTCATTAACTCACATTTAATTCCATCCCATCACACCTACCCATGTGCATGCCCAATGCACATTACAGCCGTTGTGTCACATTCTTCTATGCACTCCAAATCATAAAAACAGCCTTCCCCTCATTCGAACCCCTCTCTCTTAGTGCAAAAAGACTATACTTGAGTTTTATGTAAGAAAATAGTATTTATATATGAATTACCGTATGGTAAATATTTACTTATTATGGTAAATGATTAGTAGATTGGTTAATTAAATATATTCATATATTTAATATATTCATATAATTGAGTAGTTATATTGTTACACCCATAAAAGTATTCACTAGTGAATTATTGTTATCCTTCATATTTGTTAGAGGAGGTTTAGTTTTGTTTCTATGGCTATATAATAGCTCTCCACATATTGTAAAATTAGAGCAACATATTAATACAAACACCATCTATTTTCTCTTAAAATTCATCTCTCCTACTACATAGACTCTGACCAAATTTAATATTTGGTATCAGACCGAATATGGAGAATTGATTTATGAAGAGGCGTCAATAATATTTATCATTTCCATGAATTGGAGCTCCCGGTCCTGCTTGTATCAATCCGCATACATGTGGTTTTTGAGGATTCATGTATTCATTGTTTGATGTCATAGGAATGCATTGGATGTCATAAGAACGAACAAAATTGTGTTCAGTTATGCGCCTTCGAAATGAACTCGGTCTCAACTCAGTCTGGTCATTGTTTTAGTTCTTGATTTGATTCTTCCTCGACATGTTCACCTTAAACTCCACGTATTGTTCTCACAATAGTCTTCAAAGAGCTTGAAATTCACATGCAGCTCAACGTGATTTTCTATTCAATATTATTTCTTTTGTGAGAAAAATGTGTGATAATCAAATTAGAAGCCCATCCAAGTTGTTAATGATGATAATCAGAGACCAGAGTAAAGGTGTGGCTTTGCATGAAATATATCAACGATTTTCCACGGACAACGCCTGTGTTTTACAAAGAAAAAGTATTTGGTATTAGTGTGGTATCAAGTCTTTTTGTTATGTGTTAATTTATGTCTAAGTCATACTTTGTTTCCTTATTTAGTGTTAATGTTTTTATAATGCAGCTATCTACATTCGTCACCTTACCTTCTTAGAAATTAAGTGCATGCTTATATTGTCATCCACCACATCACATAAGCCTTTGTGATTCACGACGTAATTCAAAAATATATCCATGTAAATGGTCTTATAATGCTTTCCTTTATTTTCTAGTGCTGTAAAAGGTATATGGGTAACTAGATATCTATATTATATTTAGGAGTGAGTGATATTTTCGCATTCTGGTCTCAACTAATGTCATTTGAAGTAATCTTGAAAAAGTAAATTTTAAAGTAATTTGTAAGTATGATTTGAGTCATTTTCGTATTCTAAATAGTCAAGTCCTTCAAATTATGTCGGTGTAGAAATTTCAAAAATGCTTTATGGATGCATTTTTGATGTTACCCGATGCCCAACAAAATAAATTATTTCACACTGCGGGGAAGTTATACAAATTTAAACCCAATATGCAAACTCTGCCGAGCTTCATATCCAAATTAGGGCTGAGCTAAGCGATAACATTGGAGGTCTCGAGGAAATGGAGGAAGGAGGCGATCAATGCCTCTTGCCACTCACCAATGATGAAGCCATATTTTGGTATGGTGACATTTTTTTAGTTATGTGGTGTATGAAAAATAAAATTGTTTGTTGTTTCCTTTGCCTATTATTATTGAAACCAGACAATGTGCATTACGTATGCTTGAGAACAATATTATATGAGGGTATTTGAACTATAATGATCCTCGACTACCGAGATTCATCAACTATCGCACTTCTAACATTTATCCTCTAGTGAAATAACCTTCACTGGAAGTGAAAGTAGAAATCATGAGTTCTCTTATGTAGGTGAATCAGTGGAAGTGTGATCATCCAATATGGGATTCACTACTAATGTGAAGAAGATTGGTCAAGTGCGAAGATCCAGATAGCAAGATCCAAGCCAATAGTATGCAAACATAAAAGTATGCGGAGGCATATAAATTTGTTTCTAGTTCTTCGATCTTCTTTGTTCCCATGCAAACACTAAGGGGGAATGTTAGGAAATAGTATTTACAAGTAACTTACCGTATCATTAATATATATTTATTATGATAAATGGTTAGTAGGTTGGTTGATTAAATATATTCTTATATTTAATCTATTCATATTATTGAGTAGTTATGTTGTTACACCTGTAAAAATATACATAGGAGAATCATTATTCTCCTCCCTATTTTGTAGGAGGTTTAGTTTAGTTTTTTTATGCTTATATAATAGCTCTCCACATATTGTAAAATTAGATCAAAAGATTAATACGAAGATCATCTTATTGCTCTGTAAACTTAGCTCTCCTAAGTAAATAGATCCTAACCAACTTTAACATTTCCTTGCTCTTTTGCTCGCTTATCTTGGTTTTGCATGTTTTGAAGAAGAAAAGGTGAAGTACATTATATATATATATATATATATATATATATATATATATATATATATATATATATAAAACTTATTTCAACACTATTTTAGCCACATCTCAACACGACGAGAATCACAACTACAATTGGATTGCGATCTTGGTGCAATTTTCGGTGAATTAACCGTGTGATTGTCCCGCGATTTGAATTGGGTATACTTGTCATTTACTTTTTTCATTGTACATCAATAAAATGTCTTTAATAACCTTAAAACTTTTAGGGATATGACTAAGGCAAGTCCCCAGGCACGTAAAAATAACTAAAAATATTAGAGTGTGTCTGTGTGTAGGTTTAGATTCAGATCTAAAGAGTTTTACCCACTTTATTCAAAGAAAAAAACAACAATTGTCCCTCTCTTCATGATGACATCATAAGACCATTTTTAAGTAGCTGATTTGGGGTTTTTCATATTAAATTATCTATCTTATAGGTGATCCATATGTAGGCATACATTTTGGCAACCATGGTGGGACCATTTTGGTTGTGGATATTTACTTTTCTCGAATATAACAAGTGTTTTTATTAGGGTTTATTTTAGGTTTTTTACCATAGTTTCTAACCATTTATGTAGATAGAATACCAGGTTTTTCATATCTACACAAAATTTAAGAAAAAAACAAAACTCGGGTTCTAGGTCACCACAACTATGAGTGGGATGCGATTTCGACACAAAAATCATAAAATATGGTTGCAAGGCATTGCAACTAGGACTTTATTATAATCTTGTTTCGTAAAAACTTTAAAAAGTCATGTGTTTTTCTTATAAGGAATGAATATGAAATAAACTATGCATTTTATTATAGGTCTCGAATAAGTGTAAATAATCATTCCCATAACTATGGGAAGTGCTTAGACATAATCCATAAAACTCCTTGTGTGAAGTACCATATGAACCCCAAAGTAGTTGGCACATTAAGGGAACTAGCCAAAAGAATATTCCCCACCTAATTTACTAGTGCATTCATGATTTTAGAGCAAAGATTATCCTTAGTGATGGCCCCAGTTTAATTAATTGAGTGGAGTAAAATATAGCTTAGTTAATCAAGGGGGTAAAGTAAAGTTGGCAACTAGAAAATTTTCTAGTATACCATTCTTGTTTGGGTAACTCTTGGTATTTAGGGAGATAAAATTCAATAGGAATCCAAACATACTAAGCCCCTTATTCCACTTTTAGAAAAACAAACATCACATCACTATTTCTAAGATGCGCATGTAACTAGTTATGTTCTTCATTGACTCTAATCACATTGTCATATTTGTTTTTTTCATCCACTCCGAGTTCCATATTTCCCAGTCTCGAGTCATAATTACAACTATGCTTTGATTTTTCCAGCCCATTAATTTTTTAAGTCAAATGTATCTTTGAGTGACCTATATCTTTCCCAATCATTCATTCTCGCATTTTATTATGATTCTTGATTTATTCAAGGCTGAATCACAAGTACAACCTGACATGTTATTTTTCTCGGTATTACAATCTTATTGAATTATTCCACTAATGTTTCAAAGTCCTAGTCACTTTTGTTTCCCATGGCTTCTAGTCATCTCCATGTTCATTCACACCCTAATTTTCTTTACCAACACCTTTTTGACTATATTTTTAATCTTAAGTCCCAACATTTGGGGAGTTTCACACCAGCGCCAACTTATCATACCATTTTCAATGATCCTATTCATCCCATCTTACTTTACCATCCCTATAAATCACATTTCAAATTTCCATTTCTAAAAAAATTTAAGGGTGCTAAGAACCCTCAACACCACTTTTATCTCTTCGATTATGCTTATTCTCTTATCCAACATGATGATGTTCTCCACTTATGTACTTTCACATTTTCATTTGTTGATCGTACACTTTATTGGTACTCACACCTCCCATAACATATCCTTTACACTTTCACACAACTCGAAATACCTTTTTATCTCACTTCTCCATCCATATCACACCCAAATCAATTCTCTTTGACCTCCACATGCTTCAAAAATCCCATAGCGAGTCCATCATCGACATTGTTGCATGTTGGTGTGAATTTATTTAACGGATCTCATTCCCCATCCCATAATTCAAAATCATTGACCTCTTTTCCAAATGTTACGTCCCTCACATCTCCCACTACTTAAAAGTTCACTCGCTTATGCACTTTTTATGAGGTTTGAATATTCCCATCTTTGTATTCCTCCCTCCTTTCCACATGTTTCTAATAAATCACCACCTACCACACCATTACACTCTCATGTTCACAATTTCATTCAATTGGATCCTCCTCACACTTCATCACCTTCTACACACACATCTTTCCATTCATTTCATAATCCTAAGGCATTTATCTTCTTTTAATCCCCTCACAAATGCACCCCCTTGATTGAGACACTTTCTTCTATTCTCTAAAGGTTTGTTAGTGTCAATCTCATCACTCTCAATCCTTAACCACCCCCACCATTGTGGTCTTCATCCCATGACACATGTGCTTACCATTTTACTGATGGTCAATATACTAACTCATGTCACCAACTCCACAATATTATCCAAGACCTTATCGACAAGGGGGACATTATCATTGAACCACAAACTCCTCTACCTTCATCCGCTAATGACCATCTAATCACTTCACACAATCCTATTTCCACATCTTATCCATGAGTTCCAACTCACTTATATGGTTCATCATTCTCCAATAAATCACAATCATCATGCACACTTAGTGTCTCATCATCTAAATCAAACACTTTACAATATACTCCTTTGCATTCTTCTATATTTGAGTCCACACAATCGTACTAACATAATTAGTCATTATCAACATTTTCCTTGTATCCAAATCCTCTATCATGTACTTTAAATATGGTCATTATCTCATCCTTTTTATTTTCGATTCTTCAACATTATCATCACCTCTATTTATCTATCTCCCATCTATTTCATCATGTGATTCCAAATTTACCACCATGACCCCTATTTCTTCATTTACTTGACTCACACACACTCCCCTTATCAAACAACTCATCACTACATCTACATTCTACTCTTCATCATATAGGATGCCGCGTAGCACTTCACCTACCTTATTAAGTTATTCAACATATGTCTCACTTCTTTCCTCACAAATCATTCAAGATTTGTTATTGTTTAATGGTACCTTCATTACCTCCCATACTCTGTTATCCCAATATTTCCCCCATGGAAAAATTGGTCAAACATGAACCTTTACAGAAGAAAATCTAAGGGTCAGCTCTATTCTGTGAGCCCACATTCAAATCCAACAATTAGGGGGTAGGCGGGCTCTACAATAGAGGAGAAAGGTCAGAAAATGAGGCCAAACAACATCAAAGGAGATCAGAGCTTGACAGAAGAAGATTGAATCAAGGGGCTCAAAGTTTCGGACTTCACATACAATTCAACTCAAGGCCCGAACCACCCAAGTATAAATGGACTTGCATGGAAGGCACCATGCATTAGCTTGATGCAATTCCAAAAGGTGCAAGAGAAACATGGTCTCTAAACAAGTGTACAGCCTTCCATGTGTCCGGAATAGTCGCTCCTAAATAAGTAGAAAGGATCGAGCCAAAAATGGAGAAAGAGGAGCGAGCACAAATTGGTTAAGTGTAAAAGGACTAGCGAAAGGAGCCACGTGTCTCATCGATGAAATTCCAAGGGAAGAATCCAAAGTGGGGATCCCAAATGAGTGCAAGGCTTCCACGTGTCCCCTGGTCTAAAAGGGAGATAGAGTTGGCAATTGAAAATTAAAAATGGGGAAGAGCCAAGAGAGCCTCCATGTGTCTCAATGACACATCCTCAAGGTTAAAATCAAGGCGGTCCCAAACAAGCACAGATCACCACGTGGTCAAAGCCAAAAAGGGATAGAGCGGGCCCAAATTGGCTAAGTATAGAAGGGTCAACGGAAGCCTCCACATCCCTACATGGTGCAACTTTAGAGGCGTGACCCAAAAGGAAGACCCCAAACATGTTCCAACTCACCACATAGTCGGGGATCAGAAAGGCGAACAAATTCAAAATCAGCTAAGTATAAAAGAAACTGAGGCAACCTAGCGAGAAGATGTCATGTGTCAACTCGGTGCAACTTTGAATATCAACTCTAAAGGAGGTTCCCCAAACGCGCAGGACCTCCACATGTCCAAAAGTAAAAAAGGGGACAGAGCCGACCATTTAAGTGAACTAAGTATAGAAGGGACGGTAGAAGCCTCCACGTGCCTCGTCCGCATAACTTCAAAGGTAAAATTTGGGGGTAGGTCCCAAATGTGTGCTGAGCCTCCACGTGTCCAGGATCAGACATATGACCCCACCAAACAAAAGGGACACGTGTCTATGTTTTAGGTCAAAGCGGGAAGGCGAGCCTTGGAAGGATTTTTTCCATAAGTGGGTTGGCGAGCCTAGGGAAGACTTTTTTCCAAAGTGGAAAGTGCGGGCCAGCAGACTTGGGAATGAATTTTTGCTAAATGTAAAGTTGTCAGGCTATGGAGGAAATTTGTCCCAAGTGTAAATGTGAGTCGGCGGGTCTGTGAGGTATTTTGGAACTTTTACACTTTTCACAAAATGGTGCATTTTGTAAGTGTGGGCCCACGAGCCCGATGAGGTTCATTCGCTAAATAAAAAAGTGAATTTCTAAGCTGTAGGGATGTAGAAGATTTTTATAATTTTGCATTTTTTTGCAAAAGGCACCAAAGTGAATTTCAGGCCCATGGATCCGTTTTGCTAAAACTAGTTTTTCACCATATTTGTATGGATTCGATTCAAGTATTTAAATGGGTATATCTTTTGATCCAGTTGCTTAAAATTTAACAAATTTAGTTTGATTGGAAAGGTATCGACCTTCTTATACGCCATGTAGAAGGCTGAAAGTTTAATTTTGACAAGGTTAGGTGGGTAAAAATAGGAAAACGTCTTTCATGTCATTAATGTACGATCTGATTTCTTCAACCACCAGATCAAATTTGATTTTGATTTTCCATTCTTCCTTCTTCAACATGCCAAACAAACATAGAAAGGCATACTTGATAGATTGTAGGTGGATTTGTAGGGGCATTGATGGGTGGTTGTTGAGCTTCCAAATCAGATTTCTGCCTCTTTTCTTCTCCTCTCTTCGCTTCATCTATAAAGGTAAGAGTTTTTCTCATTATATAGGGTTGGACATTCTGTTTTTGCACCCTCCCTTCTTCTCTAGTCTGTAAACAAATTTGTGGAGTTTGAACCTTCTTTTGAGACTGTAATGCAAGCTTTTTGCCTCTTGGATGTTGTAATGCTTTATATGAATTTTTAAGCAATAATACATGTATGTGGATTATCTCAACCCTCTCTTGTGTTTATTTCCTTTATCTGATATTTCATTGTAATATTGGTTATCTCAGTGCATGGTAGTTGTATTACATTTTAGCAACATGTGTTTGATAGTAAAGGTAGTGTTCAGCATTCCTTTGGTGCATCACCTCTGTTAGTTTAGGTTTAATTTCTTGCATCTTCTTAACCCTGTCTCCTTGGAAAGTTAGAATAGATTTTAGAATAGATCCTCTGTAAAATTTTATGTGTGCACCTAAATAGAGGAATAGGAACTGGCCTTCATTTGGAGATCTTTCTTGATTTCAAAGTCTCACACTTTGAGAGATGTTCCATATTATGCAATCACACTGAGAGTCTTAACCCATCTAGTTGTAGACATTTAGGGGTGTTGTGATTTTGCACTAATAGTTTTGGCACGCCCGGTGGGACCAAGAGGTCTCCATTTTTATTGCAGCAAGATTGATGTGCACTTTTTGTAAGTTTTCATCTTGTAAGGAGCTTTGAAATTGCACATCTGGAAACTCCAAAAGAGGTAGAGTCTTTCAAAGCCTAGGCTTTATAGATTCATGAGAAGAATTCAGACTAGATCAAGAACTAGAGAAGAATTTTTGTTTTGATATCTACATTTATCCCTAGATAGAGGGATAAGGGGAATAAGAGCTCAAAGGTCTCCATCTCCACCAAATAGAACCTTGTCAACACCTCCCCCTAGTAGGCCCTTCATTCAATCAACAAGAGTTCTTAGGCCAATCATAATGGCACATCCACAACCCAATCCCTATGTCAACTTCACTGGCAGCAGCCCACTCACTCTCAATGCACAAAATCCAATTCCAATTACAACATTAAAGAGCATTCCATATTTCACTGGAGAGAACCAGACTACTCCTAGTGACCACATTCAAGACATTGCAAATGTCTATGTGATTCATGAAATCATTGAGATGGACATTGCAGTCAAATTTTTAGCCTCTTCATTCAAGGGTAAAGCTTTGTAATGGTTCAGGAGTCTAACAACAGGTTCTATTCAGAATTAGGACCATCTGTGTAGAGCTCTTCATAATAAATTTGGAGAGAAGGGAGATAATCTATCCTTATTAGAACAACTAACAACAATCAAGAGGGCTCCTAATGAGTAGTTGACTAAATTCAACTTCAGATTCCAGCAGACATGGGATAGGATTCTGTGGCCATGAGAGCAACATACGAGGTTCTTTCCTATTCTTTCTTAGATCTTTAAATTATGATATTTCTATATTGATTCAATCCATGGGAGGTGTAACCTTACATGTAGCCTATAACATTGCCATTAGAGCTGAAAATTACTTAATTCAGGCTGGTAAAATTGCACCTAGGCCACCTACACCTCTATATCTAGAACTAGGAGCTCCAAGCACTAGTCAAACACCCACATTAGCTCCCATACCTACTCCAAGGAATCAGAGTTTAGCTGAAGCTTCCACCTCATCTTCTAGCACTTCAAAAGAGCTACAAGAGGTTATGAAACAACTGCAGAACCTAGGAAATGAGCTAGTGACTATCAAGAGATAGTAGAATCAAAGTTCTAGGTTGTATCAACCTCAAACTCAATATCAAGCTAGGCCCCCATATCAGCAAAATAGACCACCAACTTAGGTTGCAAATAAAAACCAAAACCAAGGAAAACCTCAAGCTATCGGCCTTTCTGACCATATGATCCAAACGTAACTTCAACATCGAGGGCCTTGGTTCCAACACAAAACAACATGGCACATGAGTATGACTGGTGTTACCCTTGCAATCTTCCTCACAATCAATCAACATGTTTCAATGGTGCACTAAACCAGGCCTTGATGGTACATACCATTTTTGTGTCCCAAGAACCTAGTCAAGAGGAAAATCAGCAGTAAGAAGCTTAGCAAGAGACACCTCCAACTGAAACTATGCTAGTTAATTGGAAAACAAAAGACTTCTATGGTATGAAACAAGTGCCTTCTCTAACCGTAGCTACCAATACACAAATAAGAAAAGTAATATTGGAGAGGGAGAATCATCAAATTCAGGTAATCCACAACCCTCTATTGCTCCACAAGGTATTGGCAATCAAAGTGCAGCTCCCAATGTGTAAGGTCAGCCCAAGCCACCCCCTAGACCAACTCAAGTGCTAGTTATAACAACCCATGTGCAAGAGAAAAATATACAAGGAAAGGGGCAACAAAAAGATAGCTCATCCACATTTAACATCATTGAACAAATGAAGAAAACAAATGTAAACATCTCAATGTGGGAGTCATTGGCTTTTATGGCCAATTGGTCAATCTCAAATCGGTGCCCCAACCAACAAGAGAAAGTGCTTACCAATACATCTCAGCCTAAAGGAAATCAGCGAGGACAACCAGGTAAGAATATGAAGGCCCCTCCATTATATTTTTCATTAATCATTGGGGACAAATTAGTACATAATTGCATGATTGATTCGGGAGTAAGTAGCTCTATAATGCCAAAACAAATAGTTGATCACTTGGGTCTTCAATATGAAGTCATCTCCAAGGGCGTAGTGCAATTGGATGGGATAGTGGTAACAATGGTTGGAGTCATCAAGGATTTGAGCCTCACATTGCATGCATGCCCTAATGTGACCGTCTTGCAAAATGTATCAGTCATAGAATTTCCACCACATTTTGCATTGTGTTTGTTAAAAGACTTCACTACTAAAATTGGAGGTTATTTGTTTGTTGATTGGTCACACATGTTATTTAAAACAAGGTATGGAGCTAAGGCTATAATCAGATTTGAGCCTATTGTAAAATTCCATATTGAGCCTCATACACCGAGTCCAATCAATGAAAATTGTTCAGCCCTTGATCAAGAATATTATCCAAGCACCCATGAAGCTGATACTAAAGTTGGATATATTCTAGACTTGACCCTTGATGAATGGGAAAACAAGAGGCATGCTTTTGACCCTTACAAGGAAATGGAGGAATCGAGCTAGGATTTTATTATTTGCATGAGAATCATCCTCTTCTGACATCACTAAGCCATACCATAAGGATGGTAATGAGGCATGGTTGTTATTCTTTGATGGCTTGAGAAGTAGACAAGGAGCCGAGGAGGAGCTGTGCTTGTTTCACCTCAAGATATGAAATATTACTCAGCCTTCCATTTCCAATTCGCTTTCTCGAACAACACAATAGAGTATAAAACCTTTATCCATAGAATGCATTGGGCAAGGAGGAGAGACATTAAGAATATGTAAATATTTGGTGATAGTGAGCCGATTGTTAAAAATTGAGAGGACAACATACTACAAGGAATGACCTACTCAAGTATCTATAAACACCGGGTATGGGACCTCATCAAGGAATTTGAAGCTTTATGCATTGTGTCCATGCCCGGAAAATGAATGATGCGCGAGACATATTGGCAGCAATTGGGCGCAGTGTTTGATGTTATAGAAAGTTTAAAAATGAATTCCTAGCCCCATATCAAGGTGGTTGTAAGGCCAGCTATCCCAGATAATAACACAAGTTGGTAGGTCTTCGAGAATGATCAACAAATTATCAATTTTATACAAGAAGAAGTTGAGTTCTCCTCTAGAAACAAAGACAAATTAGAACAACAATATGGTGAACAAGTGGTGCAGTTGAGAACTAAAAAATTACCAAAAGGTCTTGTAACCTTGGAGTCAATATTCAACCCAAATGATCAATTCTAGAAGGAGAAATCAAATATTCAGGTAAAGGGTGAAGATTTAGAGCCCATTTCCATAGATGAAGGCAAAATGTTGCGAATCGGCAAGGTAAGTACCCAATAAGAAAAATATGAGTTCATTCAAATTTGTCGGAATTCCCAGATGTCTTTGCTTGGAATTATAAGGATTTAAGAGGTTTCAACCCAAGGTTAGCACAACACACTATCGAGTTGGATCTAGGATCTAAGCCTTTCAGACAGAAGCAAAGGCCAGTAAACCCTCACATTGAACCTCTCATGAGAAAAGAGTTGAACAAGATAATTGAGGCCAACATCATCTTCCCTATCAAGCATTCAAGTTGGGTTGCAAAATTGGTGCCTATGAGGAAAAGAAATGGAGAAATCAGATTGTGTGTAGACTTCCATGATCTAAACAGAGCATCACTCAAAGATCACTAGTTGCTTCCATCAATGGAGAAAATATTGCAAGTTGTAGCTAGCTCTGAGAGGTTTTCATTGCTAGATGGATACTCAAGCTATAATAAGATAATGGTAAAAGAGGAAGATCAATACAAGATGGCCTTAACCACGAAATGGGGCACATATGCTTACAAGAAGATGCCATTTGGATTTTCCAATGCCGGAGCAACATTTCAGCAAGCTATAGCTATGGTGTTCAAAGGCTTGATCAATAAGATGGTGTTGGTATATCTAGATGATATCATTGTCTTGTCAAAGAATGTTGCAAACCATCTCTTCGACCTCAAATAGGTATTTCAGATCTGTGGAAGGTTCAGAGTTTTATTGAATCCAAAGAAGTGTGTATTCTTGGCACATGAGGGAAAATTATTGGGCCACATTGTCTCAAGAGAAGGGTTAAAAATTGATCCTGAAAGAGTTGAAGCCATCCGAACACTTCCATTTCCATAACACAAGAAGTCTCTCCATAGCTTCTTGGGGAGAATAAATTTTGTTCGCAGATTTGTGCCTAATTTTGCCACTCTTGTGAAGCCTTTAATGATGATGTTAAAGAAGAGTCTTGCATTTAAATGGACAGTAGGAGGGAAAGAGAGTTTTGAGTCCATCAAGCTTGCAATATCACAGGCTCCAACTCTTATTAAACCAGACTTTTCAAAGGAATTCATGATGTATGCTTTTGGAGGGCTAGACACAATCTTAGCTATCTTGGTTCAACCTAACCGAAAGGTTGAGAACCACCCATAGCCATCTTCGAGTCAAAGCTTGGAGGATTACAAAGTAAATTATTCTTTCATTAAAAAGAATTTCCTTACAGATCATTAGGAGTTTGAATAAGCTCGAGACACTTGGTCTCCAAAAACAAGATTCAACTACTAGTGTCTCATGCTAGTGTCAAGGATTTTCTCCTAAATAAGGACTTGAATGAGAAGAGATAAGGTTAGATCACTCGTGTAATGGAGTATGATATTGAAATCAAAGTGACCAAGTTGGTTCATGGTAAGGGTCTGTGTGAGCAGCTCGCTTCCAAGCAAAAAGTTGAGTCAACGGATGAAGAAGAGTTGTCCTACTACTGTAGAATGATCAAGATCAACCAACTAACAATGCACCTATTCCATGTTGGACTCAATCCTTGGTGCATTATCTCCAAATAGGTTTGTGCCCTCTAGAATGGAACAAAGAAAAGAGGAGATACTTCAGATTACAAGCCATCCCATATGTGCTTATTGGTGGTATCTTGTTTAAGAAGGACATCAATAGTGTTCTATTGAGGTGCATGGGGACATGCCAAATTGAGAGGTTATTACATGAGTTCTATGATAGAGAAGTAGAAGGCCACTTTTCTCCTTGAGTAACAACTCTCAAAATCATGAAATCTAGTTATTATTGGCTGCGGTGTGTAGGGATTGCTGGTCATGGATCAAGAAGTGCAAGAAATGTGCATTTTTCATAGGAAAGGAAACATTAGAAGCCACCGCCACTTCGTCCAATTTCATTGGATCAGCCATTCATGCAATGGGGTTTAAAATTTATTGGATTGATTAACCCAAATTCAAGCCGGGGCCACAAGTGGATACTTACAAGAAAACTATTTCACCAAGTGGATCAAGCAAGTGGCACTTAAGGAGTGAAATGAATCCAATATCTTGGATTTCTATGAAGGGATAACAACTAGGTTTGGTGTCCCTACCACTATCATATCGAGATAAAGCATTGGCATTCCTTAGTACAAAGATAACTGAATGGGATGTCAAGGATTATGTATACCTCAAGCACTTCTTTAAACTATTACCCACAAGGTAATGGCCAAGCGAGTCCACAAACAAGAACCTACTAAGAATTATTAGGAATCTTGATGAAAATTAGAGAACTTGCCACACAAAAATCAAATCAGATCTATGGGTGACATGATCACATCAAAAAGGTCTACATGAAGCTCCCAATACAAGCTTGTATACAAAAAGAGGAAGTATCTCCCATATCATTGGACATGACCACTTTAGAGCTCATGAAACATTTGGAACTAGATGAGTTTGAACCTATGGAAATCGGGGATGCGAGCTAGTGGGAGTAGAAGAAGCAAGAGAAAATGCAATGTAGATCATGGAGAAAGATCAAGCGGTGATCAAGAAGAGCTTCGTTAAGAAAGCAAGAACAAGGACCTTTCAAGAGGGGGACTTAGTTCTAAAGTGGGATGTAGATCGGGAAAAACTAGGAAGGCATTCCAAGTTTGATGGCATTTGGAGTGGCCCCTACATGGTCACAAAATGCAAAAGTAGCAATGAATTTTGGATGGCTAAGCTATATGGTGAAGAATTACGGATTCCATTCAATGGGATATACCTCAAACAAAGCTACTAAAATGAGAATTTCTCACCCCTGTAAATATTAGTCTAGGTTTTCAATTTCTCCAAGTGTGTATGCACATTGTCTTATTATAGTTTAGGTTTCAATTTCCCTAAGTGTTGGTGCACATGCTATATTATTTCTAGTGTATGCTTGTATATAGTTCATCTCACTCATGGAAAATACTTGTGGCCATAAGAAATTAAATCTACAGAGTATCCCTATTGGAGTAGGTCTGGATGTTTTCATTGCACTCCAACAGATTAGGTTTGCGGAAAATCAAATGAGGGAGAAGTTTCTAGGTTTCAAACAATTCTCTACTCTCACAAATCTTGAATCCAATATTTTCTTGCAAAGATAAGAGTGCATGCAACAGAAGGCAGTTCCATACCAGTTTCAAAATTACCAAGTAGACTCCATGCCCAATGGATACTTCCCAGGCTACTAGTCTCTTCATCTAGTAGGTAGATGTCCTTGTGAGTCACCAAACTGTTATCAATTTTTTTTTCCCCCAATAAAACTGGTCAAACACGACCCTGCACAAAAGAAAATATAAGGGTTGGCTTTATCCTACAATCCCACATTCAAATCAGAAAATCATGGGGTAGGTGGGCTCCACAATGGAGGAGCAAGGTTGGAAAACAAGTTTGAACGACGTCAAAGAAGATCAGAACTCAAAAGAATAATATTGAATCAAGGGGCTTGAAGTTTCAGACTTCACATATGATTTGACTTGAAGCCCGAACCACCAAAATATAAATGGACTCGTCGAAGGTGCCACGTGTCATCGCCGTAATTCAAAAGGTGTAGGAGAAACAAGGTCTCCAAACAAGCGCCCAACTTCCACGTGTCCAGAACTCAACATAGTCGATCCTAAATAGGCAGAAGGGACCCAACCAAAAGTGGAGAAAGAGGAGGGAGCCCAAATTGGTTAAGTATAAAAGGACCGATAGAAGGAGACACATGTCTCATCGGTGCAATTCCAAGGGCATAATCCAAAGCGGGGATCCCAGTGAGTGCAAGGCTTCCAAGTGTCCCAGGTTTGAAAAGGAGACATATTTGGCAGTTGAAAATTCAAAATGGGGCATAGCCAGCAGAAGCCTCCACCTTTCTCAACAATGCATCCTCAAGGTCAAAATCTGGAGGCAGTCCCCAAACAAGCGCAGGCTTGCCACGTGGTCAGAGCCAAAAAGGGAAAAAGCAGGCCCAAATTAGCTAAGTTTAGAAGGGTGAGTGGAAGCCTCCATGTGCCTCAATGGCACAACTTCAGCATGTTACCCAAAGGTAGACCCCAACATGCGTCATCCCGCCATGTAGGTATCCAATAAGGCGGTAGACCCAAAATCAACTAAGTATAAAAGAAACAAAGGCAAGCCACCGAGAATGTGCCACATGTCAACTCAACGCAACTTAAAAGATCAACTCGAATGAGGTTCCCCAAACTAGCACAGGACCTCCATGTGTCCAATAGTCAAATGGGGGATAGACCCAACCGCTTAAATTGACTAGTATAGAAGGGATGGTGGAAGCATCTATGTGCATCTCCCGCGTAACTTCAAAGGTAAAATCTGGGAGCAGGTCCCAAATATGCGTTGAGCCTCCACGTGTCTAGGATCAGACATATGACCCCCAAACAAAGGAACATGTTCCCATGTTTCAGTCAAATTGGGAACGTGAGCCTTGGAAGAATTTTTGCCAAAAGTGGGTGGAAGGGCATGGGGAAGACTTTTCACCAAAGTGGAAAGTATGGGCCAGCGGACTCGGGGATGAATTTTCACTAAATGTAAAGTTGTGAGGCCATGGAGGAAATTTTTCCTAAGTGTAAATGCGGGCCCATGGGTCTGCGGGGCATTTTGGAACTTTTGCACTTATCACAAAATGGTGTAGTTTACAAGTGCATGCCTACGAGCCCGAGGAGGTTTGATCGCTAAATACAAAAGTGAATTTCAATCCTATGGGAATTTTTTTATAATTTTTCATTTTTTCACAAAAGGCACTAGCCCATGGATCCAATTTGCTAAAATAGATTTTCCACCTTTTTTTACGGATTCGATTCAATTATTCAAATGGGCATATCTTTCAATGCAATGTTGAAAATTCAACAAATTTGGTACCATTGGAAAGGTCTCGACCTCGTCTATGCCATGGAATCCTGAAACTTTAATTTTGACAAGGTTAGGTGTGTAAAAAATAGGAAAACATCTTTCTTTCCATTAATGTATGATCTGATTGCTTGAACCACCGGATCAAATTTGATTTTGATTCACCATTCTTCCTTCTTGACATGCCAAATAGACATGGAAAGGCGGACATGAAATATTATAGGTGGATTGGTAGGGGCATTGATGGCTGGTATCTAAGCTTCCAAATCATATTTCCCACCTCTTTTCTTATCCTCTCTTCGCTTCATCTATATAGGTAAGAGCTTGGATTATTGTAAAGGGTTGGACATTAATTTCTTGCATCCTCCCTTCTTCTCTACTCTGTAGAGGAATTCATGAATTTTAAACCTTCTATTGAGATTGTAATGCAATTTTTTTACCTCTTGGCCATTGTAATGCTTTGTATCAATTTGTGAAGCAATAATACATGTTTGTGGATGATTTCAACCCTCTCTTGTGTTCATTTCCTTTATCTGATCTTTCATTACAATATTGGTTATCTGTACATGGTAGTTGTATTATATTTTAATGATTTGTGTTTGATAGAAAAGGTGGCATTCAGAATTCCTTTAATGCATCACCTCTATTAGTTTAGGTTTAATTTATTGCATCTTCTTAACCCTGTCTCCTTGGCAAGTTAGAATAGATTTTAGGATAGATCCTCTACAAATTTTATGTGTGCACCTAAACAGAGGAATAGGAACTGGCCTTCATCGAAGAGCTCTCTCGATTTTAAATTCCGGTTCTTTGAGAGATGCTCCTGTTATGCAATCACATTGAGCGTCTCAACCCATCTAGTTGCGAAATTCGGGGATCTTTGTGATTTTATACTAATAATACCATCTATCAAATTTATTTACACCACTCTTTCATATATGCCTCATCACTTCTATAAATTTATTCTTCCATCTCTTCCTCATGAAGTCACCTCCACATGCTCCCATTGTTGCACCTCCATTGGATATTTCTTGTGTATTCCCCTTATTCCATTCATCACAACTAATTTAAGCATCATTTTTATTATATACTTCTCCTTTTGATCTTATAGAATTCAATCACACCCACATGACCATTTTCTCTTACACATGGGCCTCACAAGTGAGTAATAGTGCATGGATCTAAAAGAGGATAGTCATTCTTAACTCAATTGGAATGAGTGTTTTGTGTATTGTGTAATTTACCTCATCATTGTATTTCCTCAATTTTTCCTTTTATGCCATGCATATTCTAACAAAAAAAATCAAACACCCCACCTCACTAGCTAGCTTGGCCACAAAATCACCCTCACGAATTGCTTCTATTGAGTACTCCACCCTTAAATTCCATCTCACCCCTCCCTATATGGTGAGTATAAATTGTGACTCAACCCATGCCTAACCTAACTTGAATACACTCTAGCTCCCTCTTCTCTCACCACTCCCTCCCAGAGCCCTTACCCTAGCAAATCTCCACCCCAACCGATTCTCCCACATAATTCAATGCTCTTGTCACTCCCACCTAATTTGATCACTCACTATCTAAATTTCCCCTAAAGTTTTTCTTACCCCGTAGAAAGTCACTTAAGTAACTTGTCGATCCTCGCTCACCCCGGTGGTTCTAAACCACCAAGTCATTTTTTGCTGATGTAGCTCATCTCACACAACCTAATGTCCCTACACCCAACAATAATTTATTTGTGGGAAACTAAATGCATTCCCTTTCTTTTCATTCATTCAACATACCTAATTCACCCCACCCATTCCTTTCCGCATTATCCCCCACCTCTGTTGTCATCATGGCTTGTTTGCCCTATACTTTGGACTTCATGACTCTAACTAGGTTGCGAGTCACGAGAAAGCGAACCCACCCATCCCCATCTCGGTCGAGCCCAACCTAATTCCTCATCTGATTCTACCCTCTACTCACCTCCCATTACATTAAGTCACTCTTGCAACTTGTTCATTGACCTAATCTTATCCTTACCTACTCTTACCCTACCTCACCTATCTCTCTATCAACCCACCCCACCCCACACCCTACTCACCATCTTTGTTGATCTCCTCATTTCCCCGCACCAAGCTCCCCTTCCCAAAATCGACAACATTAGTGATCAAGATCACAACCTCAATTGTAACATCCCACCATTATTACTCCTTAAAGTGATGACTAAATATATTATCAAAGGAAATCAATAGATTTAAAACAAAGTTATTATCTCGAGAGTCTTAGCTTGCATTTACATTTTTATTATTATATTTTATCACCTAATGGTTGAATAAAATTCTACTATGTAGTGTGGGGATAGTTAATCTAATATATGTATAGTTGTAATAAAATAAATAATTACGGTAAAGAAGTATGTGAATAAGCTAAAAATTACGAAAAAGGAAATTCTAACCTAATGTGTAAGAGAGAAGAGAAAAGAAATCATTTCAATAACAAATTCTCATGGGACTATGTCGTAGAGGTGATTGGAGAATACCTAAGCAGGAATGAATGTGTAGGAGTACCAAAAAGGATGGATATGGAGTATACGAGATGGAATGAAGTGTGTGGAGAGGGACTAGGGTGCCTACAGTGCTCTGGTATACAATTTGGGTTCCTTGGTCTATGTAAAACTTCTGAAAATAATATTTATAGGGTAGCAAGGTGATATGGAACCTTCACTATGTGTTTCATCGATCCATCGTGCTCCTTTAGATATCACCAAAGTAATCCAAGATGAAAGAAAAATGTGTAAGACCCTAAATAGAATTAAACACTAAAAATAAAAATACATATGAAGGGTTCGGGATGACCTCAACTTCCATAATGGTGGAATTACTAACTAAGCGATCCACTACATCTCGGACTCGATATAGTTCTATGTGAAATTGTGTGTGAACATGCTCTAGGTTTCTCTTATGCTAGTTGCGATTTGTGATGTAGTGAGGAATAACTATGAGTAGAAAAATGTAATAGAATATGTGTATTGAATAAAATATAATCCCTCCTCCTATGAAGTGTAATGTAGATGTCATATCCTTATTCCTTGTTTATTTATATATGTGGATGTAAGTGATCTCCAATTCAATAGATGCATAGAATTCTAGATGAGTGATAATATTAATTGATTATAGGTCCCTCATTATGGTCTCATAACTTTATATTTATAGGGTTATCTTGGTAAAATTTCATAATTAACCCCAAAAGGGATGACCAAAAGAAAGATAAAGATCTGAAACAACTAGAAAGAGCCCAAAAAGTGGTAGGAAAGTGTGAAAAATACTAGGGTCCCCCTGGTGATACCAGGGGCACCCATGGGATCCCTAGTATTAATCTTGGCACCCCAGTCGAGGGTAAAATAACACAGGATGATAGAAGGTGACTTAGCATATGGGTGCATGAGGTAGAAAATGAAAAAATAAAATAAAACAAGATGGCTTAAAGACATGGATTAGTTAGTAATTTCTTCACTCAAGAACCTTCTAGATAGTTATATAGAACTAGGATAAATAATGTCAAAAGTGTTAAATTTTGTGACTAATATTTTCCCCCACTTTATGTTGGTGAGTGGAAATCTTGGTAACATAAAGTAGACAGAGATGTATACCGATGCCGATGTAGAGTGATGAAGATTGTGTGTCGAAGAACTAGAAAAAGCGTGAAATGACAAAAAGGTAAAGGATCATGGAAACTAAAGATGAAAATTGCGCAAAGAAAAAGTGATGAAAGTGAACCTAGGGCGGAACGTTTGTATAGTTGTTGTGCATTGTGTGTGATGCACCTACATGATTAGTAAAGTGTGTATTATCATGGATTTGTTTTTGAAATTGAGTTTGTTGTTGCCCCATTTGATTGCTTGCTTTTCATTCAACTAGACCTACAAGGAGAAAATGATCAAGTTTTCAAATATGTATGTAAGTATGTGAAATACATAAATGTAAATTACACATGTATATGAAATAATGTAAATGTAAAATACATAAAAAAATAGTATAAATGGAACATGTGTACCTAATCCATGTCAAGAAAAGAGAGTGTAGAAAGATATCCTATACTATGATTTTTGGGCGATCTCAAGCCATATATTGAAGAAGTATAGGGAGGAAATGATTTGTGTCCTCCAACATTTAGTTTGCTTCCCGGAATCGTGTGTGAAGAGATATTTATACGTCCTATTTTTTTGGGCAATCCAATGTCACTAGTCAAAGTAGTGTAGAGAGACACACCCACCGTAACCTCCAAGACTTTAAATTCTTCCCGGAATGATAATAAAGCCATATCTTGCAAACGCCGATACGTATGGGGTTTGTAGACGCAGTCTGAACCTACTCATTGTGTATAACTAAATTGAACCAATGTAGAATATTTGTGTTAGTATGTAAAAAAAACCCCAAATATTCCCCCTCTTTGGGGGTGCATGCAATGTCATTGATAGGAGACATGTTGTCTCAAATTAGGACCAACTGCATGTACACTATAACCCTAGAAAGTTCTTGGTAAAATCCAAGGAACTCACAAACAAGAAGGTTAGCCAAAGAAAAATGTGAACAAACATTCATGCATATGGAAAACATGTGTAATCTACACAAACAATGTGTAAGATACCAAACAAATTAGAAATGAAAATGTGTAAGAAGAAAAGTCGATAAAGTGAGCTGACAAACATGGTACATCACTCATGATGTCGCAAGACAAATAATGCTATCATGACCGCAAATAAACAAACAAGTTTGCACACCAAAAAAAGGGCAAGGCCCACATACAATAGAAAATAATGTAATAATCAATTATGGAAACCAATATCCCTCCATAAAAATGTTGCTCATGAAGCACCCTTTAACATATTATAAATATAGCCGTATGTCAAAAACATGTATAATAAAGTAACGTAAAGTGCTAAGTATAAAATGAAACAATAACACCTATGAGAGATGAATGTGGAGGCACCCAATGACCAATGTAGTAAGGGTAGAATGTGATCATCTATGGTACATGTAAGAGAGTTGTATCTTTGATCACAACTATAAAAAGATGTGAAATTTTATTGTTGATGATATAGATAAATGACATACAAGTGAGCTAACTAAAATGTGTAATAAAGTGACCATTAATGAGAAAAAGTGAGAAAAATAAAAGCAACCATAATATTTAAGATTTTTGGATGGATGAAATGATGGGGGATATGTGCCCCCCGAGTTAATGGAAGTGTATGCAGTGTGGTTTATTTTTTCCCCCTCAATAGTCAAGAATGAACCATAAACAAGAGTTAGAAAATGGTCAAAGTGTTTGTTGTGTCTAATGCACTGCTAGGAATGTGTATGTGTAATTATGATATGTGACCTAGAAATGATGTGTGTGTGAACCCTATTGGGGAGAATATATCATGACCAGATGAACATATAAGTGATGATTTAGCCTAAGCGTATATCACTATAAGATGAATGGATGAGTGATGATTTATCCCTAAGTGTATATCACTATAAGATGAATGGATGAGTGATGATTTATCCCTAAGCATATATCACTATAAGATGAATGGATGAGTGATGATTTATCCCTAATTTTATATCACTACCAAATGAAAATAGGGAGTGGTGATGTAAGCTAAGGTGAATACTACTATGAAATGATATAATAAGTGATGATTTAAAGTAAATTGTATGACACTAGCATAAGATTGTCACATGATGAAAGTTTGAATGATAATTGCATGGCGAATGTAAGGTCCATTTGATTTGTAAACCCTTGGTAGTCAAGTATGGACCAAGTACCTAAAGTGTGTCATCGGGTAGTGAGTGTAGTGTCTAGAAGACAATGTAGTGTATGTAACGATAAAAGTTGACCATGTGATGAGTGGAAAATGGAAGTACACAATGTGTAATATGAAATAAAAAAATTGTAGAATGTGTAAAACGTAATCCATAGAAAGTACATATATAGGCTAGTAATGTAAGATGTAAGATGATGTAATGCTAGACTCATATGTAATGAAGAATAGAATGATATATAATGTGTAAATGTGATAATGTCAAAATTATGTAGACTAATTATAGAATGTACAATATATAACGTGTGATGTGTAATGAAACACAATGTGTAATTCCTATAGTGTAGTGTATGGGGTTTATATGTAGTAAGCCCTCAATAGTCAAGTGTGAACCAAAGCACAAGAGTGTGTTATCAGGTAGTGAGTGCAACACCTAGTTTACAATGAAATGATGAAATACAAACATGTGATGAGTGGCATGTGTAAAGAAGTGATGTGTAGAATGAAATGAAATATGTGTATAATGTGTAAAGTGTAACACGTAGGGTGGGTTTGTAATGTTTGTAAATAGACAAGTAATGTAGAACGTCAAATGATGTAATTCTAGACTCATTTGTAATGAAAACTAGGATGATGTATGATTTAAAAATGCACTAATTCCAAAATTTTGTAGACTAAATGTAGAATGTATGGTATATAATGTGTGATGTGTGATGAAATGCCATATGTGATGCCTATAGTGTAGTGTGGGAGGTTCATGTGAGGAAATCCCTCAACGGTCAAGTGTGAACCGAAGCACAAGAGTGTGTCATTAGGTAATGATCGAATAGTGGTAATCTAAGCATAGAATTTCTTAAGATGCATTATGTTGAGTGGAGTTTTTGTGGTTTACCTAAAATGGTGGCGTGAAATATACCCCACCACCAATCTTATCAGTGATAATGTATGGACCAATCCAATTGGGTTTGAATTTACCTTTTTGTGGTGCCTCGGCATTTACATTATTTTGATTTTCTATTAAGACAAGATCATTGATGTTGAACTCTCAAGAGATAGTTTTGATATTTTATGAGTGAGTGATGCGATATTGATATGTGTTAAGTTGTTATAGCAGTTGAACATGATGTGAGTCTAACATTTATAGTTCACGTCGGGTTCACCAAAATGATTATCTAAAATTTTCTATGTAGTGTAAGGATAGTCAATCTAAGATATGAATTGCTATAATAAAATAAATAATTATAGTAAATAAGTATGTAAATAAGATAAACAATAACCGAATAGGAAATGCTAAACCTAATGTGTAAGGGAGAAGAGGAAAGAACTCATCTGAATAAAATATTCTCGTGAGACTATGTCATAGAGGTGACTGGAAAATACAAAATCAAGAATAAATGTGCAGGGAGTCCTGAAAATAATGGATCTCGAGTATCTGGGCTGGACCGGAGCACCTAGAGAGGGATCTGGGGGTGTCTACAGGCACTATGGTCTACAATTTGAGTGCCATGGTCTATGAAAAATTATGAAAATAATATCTATAAGGGAGGGAGATGATCTGGAACATTCATTATGTGTCACATCATATTATCTATGCTCCTTATGTTGTCGCTAATAATCTAAGATGAAAGAAATACCTAGAAGACCCCAAAACAAACATTAAACCCTAAAAATAAAAATCCATATGAAGGGGTCGATGACCTCAACTTCCAAAATGGTGGACTTACTAACTAGCATTGCTCTACATCTTGCACCAGATGTAGTTCTATGTGTAAGTGTATGTGAACATGTCCTAGGTTTCTCTTGTGTGAGTTCTACTTTGTTAAGTAACGAGAAATAACTATGTGTAGAAAAATGTAATATAATGTGTGCATGGAATAGAATAGATTCACTCCACCTATGAGGTGTGATGCAGATGTCCTAGCCTTTGGCTTTGATTATGGAGCTATGTGGATGCAAGTTATCTCCAATACAATAGATGGATGCAACTCTTAATGAGTGATAGTAGTAAATGATGCTAGGTCCCTCATTATGATCTCATAACTTTGTTCTTATAGGGTTATCTTTGTATAATTTCATAATTAACCCCGAAAAAACTAATCACAAGAAAGATAAACATATCAAATGGCTAGAAAGATCCCAAAAGTGGTGGGAAAGTGCAAAACGCACCGGGGCACCCATGGTGAGACTAGGGCACCCACGAGCACCCAATTCAAGGCTAAAATAACGTGGGATGATAGAAGCTGATCGGGAATATGGGTGCAAAAATTTGGTAATGAATAAATAAAATAAAACAAGATGGCCAGAAGACGGGGGTTAATTACTACTTTCTACACTCAAGAACATTATAAATAGTAGTATGAAACTAGGATACATATTGTTTAAAGTGCATGATTTTATGATGATTTTACGATCGCATAGTTGCTTGATCACTCTCTAAAATAATTTGATTCACAATAGTGTTTAAATGAAAACTCGTGATATATAAATAAGCTGTGTTAACTTGAGTATGGTGAGTACAAGCCCTACTCGACCAGCTTGAATGAATTGGTATTGTTCGGTCATGGAAACTTGGACTTACCTATGTTTCTATGAATTTGTATGTATAATGCATTATAAATTACACCACCTAATATAAGTCGGTAGCATGTTAATTTTTTGGCATATATGATGAAATTTATAAAAAAAGGTGACATATGCCATTATTATTGAATGGGAACATATATAAGAATTTTCATTTGATGTATGATATAGATTTAATTGATTACATGAAATTCTTAATGGGAATTTGTGGGTTAATCTAAGGATATGAAAATAAATACAACCTACACTTTATGGAAAATGGAGAGTTAAATTAAATTTTAATGGAAAGAATTTGTGGAATTAATCTAAGGATATGAAAATAAATACAACCTACACTTTAGGTTACATAGCAAAGCATACAAAACACTATTATTATTTCCGGTCATGGATGTAATGGATTTTCTTCTCCATTGCGCCTATTTTGCAGCCATGGAAATGATTGAAATTATGATATGGTAGAACTTTTCTATAAAATATAATGTTTCATTTTCGTTATTGTTATTGTTGATTCGTGGAAGAAAAATCAGAGAGAAAAAGGTTGAGTTGAGAAACATCTTGCATATTCCAGGAATGAGCTTCTTTCCCTAATATTTGTAACATGATAGTTATACCTTGATAATGCTGAACTAGTTGTTTCTGATTTTCTTGCATGAGGAATATGGATATGCCGTTATAATATTTTTTTATTTAAATTTATTATTTTTTCATGTAAGGAAAAGGGTATACAATTTTTGTGGTTGTGAGTAGAAATGTGAACTAGGTATGCATTATTTGTAATATGAGAGGACTTGAATTGTATATCACTTGTATAATGGATATCTATGCATATTTTGGTATTTAAAAGAAAAATAGAAACTAGGTATGTTTGGTTCCATTTTTAACTACATGTTTTGTGCGTTATGAAAAAGGAAAACCAATTTATGAGATTTTAGCTTTTAAAAATATTGGGGTATTCTTGATATATAGTTTGAACTACTACTTTATTTCCTAACAAAATTGTATATTAATTTAATTATTATAGGTTGAGACACAACCTAGGTTTGAGTAACTTGTGGAAAAAATATGGTTGAAGGCTTCTAAAATGATAATGTGTAAAGGAGAAAAGTTATAAGTCTTGGGAAAAATCTTCATTGAGCTGTATTTTGGTTATTTATTTAGAAAATAAAGTGAGTGAAGGAAATTTAGTGGTGACATGGTCTATGTATTGATTGAGGATAACAAATGTGTTATCCTAGTTTGGATAAAATTTAATAAAATGCATTATTCTTATTTTAAAATTTAGGACTCTTGGAGATATCAAGTCATTTTGAATTTTAATTTGAAGGTATTCATAGGGTATTATAGTTTATTTAAACCCATGAATGGGTATGCATGTTTAAAAATATAGTAATCTTGATAATGAATGGTTATGGTTGGTTATCTACTTGTTTCTTCTCTAGGTTTTATCCCAACATAGGGATTAAGAATATTATTATTCTCCTTTCTTGTTTGGAATATATAAAGATTGATAGTTAAATAAATGGTTCTTTTTTTTTTTGCATGCAAGCACCTAGAAGATAAAGTTGTAAACAAGTTGTAATTTTCAAAACTAAAAAAAAAGTGATCTATATCTTAGATCATTACCCGGGACATATATTGACAAACACACAATGATTACTATTGAAAACTCATATATTTTGCAATAATTTTAATGGTATACATGTGTATAAAATCATGTTTGATCCATAATTGTTATCATGTTGTCGATGTTGAGTTTGAGTTGATGGATATAAATAGTCATTGAAAAAAAGATAAAGGTCATTATTTTGTGTCTAGCTATAATATGGCATTTTAAAATATTATAAAATGAAGAATGTTTTTATGTTGTCTTAAATTTGGATTCATTGAAGTATAGTATGATTTGATATAAGATTAAAATTTTCCATATTTATCATTATATAACCATTTTGTTCATAATTTGGGAAAGTTGTCTCATGCTAGTTCTTTCGAACTGACCCATGTATATCCCTCTTTCTTAACTATTGTCCACGTAAATAAATAAGTTATGCAGTGAATACATGCGTTGAATTTGTAGCATCAATAAATACGACCATATAGTCAAAAACATAAAATATCTATCCTTTTGTAATATTCTTGTTTTATTATCGAATTCCATACAGAAAATCTAAGTACAAAGATGGTATTAAGACCCTACAGAAATTTGTAATTATAATTTTGCAATGAAATTTGTTTTACGCTTTCGTGAAATTTTGGTATCAATAAAATTGTGGATGGTTTATTTATCATAATATGGTTATTTTTAGGCTTTTTCTACATTTGTAATGAATGTTTATAAAATGTATAATATGATGATCTATAAATTTAATAAGTGTCCTCAAAACCTTTATGGTGGGAGTAATAAGTCATCACTTATTCAAAACCCTTGATATAACTAGTCATGTGATCTTATTTGAATCAATAGTAAATAAGAATTGGATAATAATAATTGGATATATATATATATATATATATATATATATATATATATATATATATATATATATATATATATAATTAATATGTTTAAGAGGTAAATGGATATCAAATGTAAGTGGTAACGATGTTATCTTTATTTCATAAAGGATGATATTATGATATAAACAAGAATAATAGAATCCTAATAGAGAATAAAATGGCTATGAATATCCCTAATTAGGTATTTATAAATTATCAATACCTAAGGAAATATCAATTTTCCTCTTATGGGTAAATGACATTATTATCTCTAAAGTAAGAAAGTAGTTAGTGAACTAACCCACTCATTCTTGGTAATTTATAACCTTATTTAGATGAACTTACAAGTGGATAATAAATGGTTTACTCCATAACATAAAATAATTGTGAATTTGTGCATAACATGATTAATTGACTTTGGGAATTCATAACAAATCTCTCACAACTAAATCTTAAGTAAACAAGAAATAGCCTAAGTAACAAAGAGATAGTCACAAGACATAAGATGGATGTGGTAATAAACCATAAATATGACATAGATTAGATATAATCTCACATCATCACATAACTACCTGGACATAGTACTAAGTAGGGGTAGTTACGAGAAGAGGGAAAGAGGAAGAAATGGAAGTAGTTCCATTACGTGGTCTCTCCTTTTCCATAAGAACCATGAGTAAGTTGTAGATATTTTCATTTACAAAGATGGTCTTGTAAAGTACACTTCCTCCTTCTCAACATGTTCACCTTCATAGTCAAAAATATCCAGATAACTATGTTGAGATAAATTTTTGGTGATGGGATAATATATTTCTAGAATTTCCGTGGGCTCGAGATACATTATTTATGCACATTGAGAAACTTTGGATAAAATAATTCAAATGTATCATTAGTTTTTTTGTTCACTAAATCCTTATTTATATATGTTAGATACCAGAATAAGAAGATTGACTTTCATGGTATACATTTAAGGATGGAAAACATAGCTTTCTCAACCTTGAAAAAGGTAAACCTAAACATACTAAAGATTATATGATTACTCTTTAAGAGTGCACTGAAAGGGGAAAACAATATCCCTTCTTAGCTACACAAGTTTTATACACAGAATATTTATTAGATGGATCAAATTAAACTAGTTACTTGTTAATCAAGTTTTTAATTGATTACTCTTTATTAACTTAACTCCACTTATGTGATTAAATATGAAGATTACTGCTTGAAAAAAACCTACATTTCTAGGAAAACAATTGAGGTGTTACATCTACCCTCCTCATCCCTATCTAACACTCACTCATTTATCACGCTCATGACACGATTTTCTCACCCACAATATTATCATGATTCACGTACCTCGACCTCCTTGATTCGACCCTCACCACTCAACTCACCGTGAAAGTTGCGAGTCACTCAAGTGACTCACCCATTCACCCTGCACTCCCCAACCGAGCCTTCCACTGGAAAACAATGACTATATCACTCTCTCGATCAATTGTCGACACCCCACCAAGCATAGTCACTCCTTCACCCAAACCTTATTTTCAAGATACCCTCCAATTTTTTTCACTACTATTACTTACCCTCCACGTCTCGGTCACTAGTGTTCCCAAGTTTTCCTCGACTTGGCCTCACTCACTTCACTCATCCATCTTGACCTCCATCTTTTAAAAAAATTCCAAATTGACTCGGTTCACCTCCAATTCACCTAAATTTCTCTCGGATCCCTTCTAACTCAACCAAATCATTTCCTTGGTTTCGACATTCAATTTGAAATTCGCTATCCCTCTTCAAAAATGAATCCTCATGCTTGAAACACCCTTTATAGATTCTTGGCATCCAATTTTATTTTATACATTACTGGGAAACATTTTCCTATTTCTTACTCAACATTCCTTTGCATAGGATCATTTTCTCTTCATCTTCAATTGCCAATTTTCATCCCATCTTACCCTGGAGAAATCTGCAGCTCCAAAAAATGTCAATTGAGGTTAAATCATGCGTAACCCTTCTCATCAAATCTAATGACATCTAATCAACATTCATCAAATAAATTAAATCTATAATATCTACCTCATAAAATCAACCTATCAATCCCTTTGTAGACTCACATTTGAAGTGTCTCATCTATTGCATTTCCATGTTCATATCTATCTAATCTACCATTTAAGATTGTGACTACGAAACCATCGTCATAAGGTTATATGAACCCCATCTCATCCTAATTTTTGTGTTACACCTCTCCTACTCCAATACATAGCCCAAAAAGAGGAAAATATAGACACTATAAAATGCACCTTGTGTATAAAGTCCCTTATTCAAAAACACAAAATATCACAAGACATAAAAAGACTAAACAAACAAGAAAACCCCACAATATGGAGATACAAGTCACCTCGCCACTCATTTAGTAACCTTCACCCACTAAAATTTAATTATCTCCCATAAAACCTACCCATGTGCATGCCCAATGCAAAATGCACCCATGTGTGTCCCATTCCAATATATACTCCAAATCTATAAAATCACCCTTACCCCCTCATTCTAACCCCTCACTCTTAGTGCATAAAGACTATACTTTAGTTTTCTTGGTCTCTTGCTCACATATCTTGGTTTTATAGGTCTTGAAGAATAAAGGGAGAAATATAAATGAGATATATAACTTGCTGAAACGTTGTTTTAGCAACATCTCAACACATGTGTGAATCACAATTGTAATTGGCTTGCGATCTTCATGTGATTTTGGTGAATCACAACTTTGATTTTATCGCGATCTAATTCATGTATACTTGTTATTTAATTTACTTTTTGTTTCATTTTATATCAATAAATTGTATTTTGTCTCCTTAAAAGGGTTGTGGATCTAATCGAGTACGTTCCCTAACCACAAAAAATAACTAATGTTTTTCAATTGTGCTTGTGTGCAAGTTTAGATTCAAATATGAAGATATTTTCCCACTTTATTCAAGGAAAGAAACCATAATCGTCCCTCTTCTCATGATGGAAACATATCTCCATTTTGTTTTAGTCGTTGAATTGGGGTTTTTCACTTAACTAATCCATCTTGTAGGTGATCCAAATCTAGGCATATAATTGTATAATGTCTCTAGCTATATCTACAAATAATAATTATAAATAATAAATATTTAAATTATTGATTCCAATTAACATTGAAATGTATGGAAATTTGTAATTATTAATAAATAGTATTTGATATCTGTTTGTGAGCCAATTGACATAATTGATGGTGTAGGGTTTGATGTAGCTTCGTAATAACAACCACCAAATAAGCGTGTTCTATTGGGGAAAGCATTTTTGGATTTAATTATGAATGGTATGTTCATGAATAACATTTGTCTCCATTTAATTTACTTCATGGATTAAAAAAGTTTTATGCTCACACATGTCGGTAGTGGCACAAGAATTTTTGCCATGAAATATTTAAGTTTAGATTGGAAATTAGAAATTATTAAAAATTAGAAGGTGTCCACTCTCAATTACATAAAAGAGGATTCAAAAATGTTTTGAATGGAAAACTATCCATTCTCAGTTACATAAAAGAGGCTAATATCTAGAGAATAAAAATACATACAGGCTAACCACCTCAAGGTGTAGAAAGATATTGATAATATTATTTAAGCATGAGCTCTTGCTTTGGATTCTCTACTATACATATATTTTAAATCCTCCACAAAATATTTTCTTCCTCTGTATTTGTACCAACAAATAATAATAAAACAAGGGATGAATTATTTTTACATCTCACAATCATGTGCTCCCAAAAATGCACTAATATCTCATGTTTGAATAGATGATCTAGAATGAAAACCCCATTATCAATTGGACTAATAATATCCAAGACCTTGATATATGACCAATCAAGTTCCACTGTCACATCTTCATTGACATATCATTTGAATTATGAACATCATAAATTTTGAAAATTATTGACATCCCTTGAAACCCACCTTCACCAATTAAAATCTTATAACATTGTTCATACATAATTTCATTGATCATTCATATTTGGACCTTGCTTCATATATATTCTTATAGAACTATGAAACAGTTAGTATTTTACTACTCGAAGAAAAAATATGCACATAGAGTCCATTGTGTTAGACCCTCTGAATGAGAGGATATATATAATATCTTTTCTTGAAATATTACTCAAAACATTACAAAAATAAGTAATTACCACTTCTAGACTTAGTGGAAAGAGATGCTTTTTTAAACCTTCCAATGTCATGCTCAACCAAAAGGATAAGGAAATTGACATGTAAACTCATGTGTATCCTTATCTCTTGGTCGATGATTTATGTTAATTGAGGATACATATAATTCAAGGATATCAACAAAATTCTTTGAAATTTTTGACTCATTTTCATTACTTCCTTTCCCTAATTGACTATTTTTTCTTTTCATTTTTTTCTTACCATCTCCACACTCTTGAAAGAGTTGAGAAAATGAATCTTGTGTATGTCAAACTTGAACACATAAGATATCTTCAAGATACCCTAACACCTCTATTTATAGGATTACAATCCTTTAAGAAGTCCAAAAGCTGACCCTAGAAGTTTGAAAGTCATGACCTTTCATCTTCCCACGGCTAGAAAAGAAATTGTCATGACCTTTCATCTTCCCATGGCTGGAAAAGAAACAATCATGACCTTTCATCTTCCCAATTCAAACTCCACACTCAAATACTGATTTGAGAAGACCAAAAATAAGCTCCAAACCCCAACAATATCCCACTTGGAGATTGTTCCTACTGGAAACAAAGTTATCAACCCTTCATTATCAACCATGAAGGCCAATCAAATTTGAACACAACTTCAAATTCTCTCTTATGACTGCCTTGGTCATTATATCCAGAAGATTATGACTAGTATGAATATTTTCCAACTTCAACTTATCTTCTTCAAAGCTTCCCTAATCAAATGATATCTCAAATGAATGTGCTTCATCCTAGAGTGAAAAGAGGATTTCTTCGCTAAATGAATAGTGCTCTGACTATCACTGTGTAGTCTCCCAACTTCCTTCTTATGACCCAACTCATCAAGCAAATGCTATAGCCAAATCATCTCCTTGCTTGCCTCTCATTTGCGAAACATACTCAACCTTTGTGGTTGACAAAGCCACAACCTTTTGTAACTATGAAATCCAACTCACCATTGTATCACCAACCATAAATACATAACCTTTCGTGCTCCTCCTACTATCCAAATCTTCGCCATGTCTGAATCTACATAACCACACAATGTAGTGTCTGATCCACCAAAACACAATGCTACTCCCATGGTCCCTCTCAAATACTGAAGGATCCACTTCATCGCCTTCCAATGCTCTCTACTTGGATCACTCATAAACCTTCTCACTTGCTCCCACTGCATGGGAAATGTCAAGCCTAGTGCATACCATAGCATACATCAAGCTACCAACCACTGATGAGTACGGTACCCTAGACATCTGGATTTTATCCTCCTCAGTCTTGGGACTCTACTCCTTTGATAATTTAAAGTGACACTTGCCAAAGGGGTACTTGACCGTTTTAGCATCCTGCATACTAAACCTCTCCAAGACCTTCTTTATGTACTCTTCTTGAGATAACACCAGCTTCCTCTCTTTCCTATTCTGAGTTATTCTCATACCAAGGATTTTTTTTCCTCCCCAAATCCTTCATAGCAAAGGAGTCACCTAGTTGCTTCTTGAGTACCTTTATTTCTTGCATGTTTTTCCTGCAACAAGCATATCATCCACATACGAGGCACGAGAATAATATTTCAAGACATAAAATATCTTCTTCAATTTACGCACTAACCTCTCCTTCCCTTTGACCTCATAACCCCGTGGTTGTTACATATACAATTCTTCCTCTAACTCACCATGAAGGAATGCAATCTTCATGTTCAACTATATAAGTGCGGGTATTTTATTGTTACTAAACCAAGAACACTTCTAATAGAAGTCAATTTAACAACAGGAGAAAAAATTTCATCAAAGTATATACCTTTCTTCTGTGTAAATCCCTTGACCACCAACTGGGCCTTGTACCTTTTTTTTCCTCCATCTTCCTCTTTGATTTTGTACACCCACTTGTTCTACAATGATCTCTTGCCCTTGGGTAGTTCCACTAGATCCCAAGACTGATTTTCCATAAGAGATCTATGCTCTTCATACATGGCCTACTCCCGCTTCTTCCCGGCATCCACCTATCTTTGCTTCCTCAAAGCACTCTTACTCTCCACATCGGTGAGCAATAAATAATTCAAAGATGGAATAAATCTTTCGGGTTCCCTTCTTACCCTATAAGACCTTCTCACCTCGGGGTTTGGGGTTCCTAATGAGTAGGTTCGTGAACTGGCTATGCTTGAGAACATGTTGCACTGAACCGGTCCATTGGACAACTTACTTTTCTCAATTACCTCTAACACGATGTATTATTTGTTTGATTCCTATTTCTTCTTGCAACTTATCTTCATACATGAATTTTTCATTAAAGACAATATCTCTAGACTAAAATATTGTCTTCTCCTTAAGACTCCAAACACGAAAAACAAATTTATCCTCACCATATCCAACAAAGGTGCATTTCTCGGACTTATCCTATAACTTGGTCCTATCATATTTATCAATGTGAATAAATACCGCACATCCAAATAATCTAAGAAATGAGTAATAAATTTTCTTACCAAACCAAACCTCCTTAGGTGTACCTCCATCCAAACCCATAGAGGTTCCTCTGTTAAATAGATAAACAACTATACTCACCGCTTCTGCCCAAAACATGAGTGGAATCCCCACATGTAACCTCATACACCTAACACGCTCCATGATTATCCTGTCCATTCTCTTTGACACTCCATTTTCCTATGGAGTATTTAGAACCATTATTTTCTTGTGGATCCCATTCACCGAACAAGTAATAAAAAAATTCATTACTACAATACTCCCCTCCATTATCTGACTGAGACATTTCAAATTGAGACCCTTCATTCTTAACCAAAGCTTTCCATCTTTTTAAGGTTTCAAACACATCGATTTATTTCTAATGCAATATACCCAAACTTCTCTAGTTGCATCATCAATGAAAGTGACATGATAACGTGAACCACCAATAGAGTTTACCTTAGCTAGCTCCCATACATCTGTATGCACAAAATTCAACTTACCCTCCTTCCTGGTAGGTCCAACCTTGAGGAATCTCACCCACTTCTATTTTCCATAAACACAGTCCTCATAGAAGTCTAAATATAACTCCTTTAATATGGGCAACCTATCCTTTATAATCTACATGCCCTTTTGACTCATATGACTGAGTATCTGGTGCCACAAAGTTACATCTCCATCTACAGTAACTAAATTACAATAATCAACACAAGCTGGTTAAATACAATGTACTAGTTTTCTTACCTCTTACAACCACAAGATCTCCCTTGGTAACCTTCAAATAATCCGTTGTAAAACTGACCATATAGCCATCACTACCCAGCTGACCCACTGATATCAAGTTCCGCCTCAACTTAGGCACATGCCTAACATCCTTAAGTAGCCATGTGTTCCCATTTTGCATTTTCACCAACACAACCTTTCCCTACTATTCTGCATGGTTCATCATCACCAAGATATACATGTCCAAAATCTCCTTGAACAAAATTAGTAAAGTAATGTCTATGTGGGGTGGCATGGAAAGAAGCCCCTGAATCTAACACCCAAGACTCAACAATATTATCTAAAGAAAGAATTAAGGCATCTTGAAGAACATCACTTGCTACCATATTTATCTCTTTAGTTTCCTCCTTCTTTTTATTCTTATCCCAAAGAGCCCAGCAATCTTTCTTAGCATGACCAAGCTTCCCATAGTGCCAATGTTCTAACTTACTCGTGTACTTTTACCTTCCATGATCATTTGACTTCCCACGGTTACCGGGTCAAAGCATACAAGTGTGTCCCACTTTGTGGCCATAAATATTTTAAAATCGATAGTAAATAAATAATTAAAAATACTATTAAAATTTAAAAAATCAGGTAAATTTTTAATGCCACGCACCTTGTATTTATAGCTCTTAAAATACATGTTTGGTCATTTTATATGTGTTTGGTCATGTTTTGGTTGTCAGAGATAGTTTCTTACAAAAACTACAAAAAGTGGGACACGGTTATATGCTTTCCCTCTTTCCTCTCTTTTTTCTCCCTCTTCTCTCCACTATTAAAGCATTTCCAGAAGTAGAAGAATCTCTGGTGCTCTTCCTTCACATTTCCTTGCTTAGGATCACACCTATTACATCCTCAAACTTCAACTTTGAATTATTAGAGACTGAATTACTTACAACGAATAACCAAGTTGTCCTAGCTATAGCTATTTGGCAAGGATCGCAAAATCAACAAAGCCCTAACCTCATCATCAAAGTCAATTTTTATCGAGTTTAACATACTCACAACCGTATTAAATTCATTTAAATGAACAGCAATAGAACCATTCTTAGACATCTTCATATTAAATAACTTTTTCATCAAAAATATTTTATTAGAGGTAGAGGGTTTTTCATATAACTTCCCCAATGCACTCATGAGACCTTCCATGGTCTTCTCTTACAATATGTTGAAAGCAACCAAAGATGCAAGGCATAACTGAATTTCCCCAAGTTCCTTTCTATCCAAAGCAACTCCCAATCCTCATCCGACATGGTTGTAGGTTTCTTTTCTTTTCCAGCCAAAGGAACATGGAGGTCCTTTTGATATAAGTAATCCTCCATTTACATCTTCCACAAACCAAAGTTCTACCCATTGAACTTCTCAACCCTTGATCTACCCTCATCTGCCATAGCTCCCACTCAAGCTAAAATTTCCCTGTGATTTACCACTTCAACAAAAACCACCAAAGCTCTAATACCAATTTTTAGGAATTAGTGAACAAATATGCGAAAAAATTCCTCAAATCATAGCAGTAGGAAACTATATTAGCAGAAGTATCCATGCAAAAATATAACAAAATAAATAAATAATGCACAAAAGAAGACAAGATTTAATGTGGTTCACCCAATGTGGGCTACGTCCACCAAGAACTTGCTCAGATTTTATTATCAACAACTCTCACAATCTTCTCTCGGTTATAAACTCACAACAGATTTCCAAAGATGTTAAACCACATCTAAACCATAATTGACACCCCATTGCTTAACCTTGATCACTCTTGATCACCTCTTGATGAATAAGAATCAAGACCTATTGAACACACAAGATATCTTCAAGATACCCTAACACCTCTATTTATAGGATTACAATCCTTTAAGAAGTCTAAAAGCTGACCCTAGAAGTTTGAAAGTCATGACCTTTCATCTTCCCATGACTAGAAAAGAAACTATCATGACCTTTCATCTTCCCATGGCTAGAAAAGAAACAATGAACGACCTTTCATCTTCTCCGAATTCAAACTCCACACTTCAATACTAATTTGAGAAGACCAAAAATAGGATCCACACCCCAACAATATTGTTGTTTGTAAATGCTAATTAATTTTTGTATTATTTATATGGAAGATGAAAATGATTCGACCTTTGCTTCATTTTATCATGAATAGATGCAAATTCAAGATTTTCTTAGATAATTTTCTAAGCTACAATGGTATGTTTCCCAAAAATAATGTAAAATTGAGTCTTAGTATATTGTTGTTATCCCAAATTTACCTACCCCAAAAATTTGTCGAACAAGCCCTACACATGAAGAAAAAACAAAAGGAAATGATTCATAACCACGAACTCGAGTTCTAGAACCAAACAAAGTGAAAACGAGGCCCGAGAAAGTCAAATTCAACCCTACACAAGAATAAATAGAAGAAATAGTTCTTTTGGGAATTTCCATATCTTAAATCAATTTGAAGGGTTGAAGGGTAACTCAATGATGAAGTGGTAGCGATTGAGGAAAATTAAAAGGCCATGTGTAAGAAGAAACAACTTTGTCAAGCCATTTTGTGTCTTAAATTTATTCTGTAAGTTACAGGTAGACTCAACAATGTAAATACAGGTCGCAAAAGAAGGGGTGATGTCGTAGAGTGGTCGGGAGAAAGAAGGGAAAAAATGGTGAGGATTTAAATTTTTAGGCTCGAAGATAGTTTGGGAAAGATATAAAAATGACTAAGTATGGTGGAGGTTACGGAAGGAGCCACATGTCTTAATGAAACTTCTCTAAAGGTGAATCCAAAAAGGGGGAGCCCAAACTTGTGCCAGGCTTCCATGCATCCAAAACCCCAAAATTGTGGGCGTTGAAAATTCTTCAACCAAAAAGGAAGTGCCAGGTGTCGCTTGGCTCAAAACCGGGAGGAAATCCAGGGTAGAGACTCAAACTTGCGCCAACCCTCCACATAGAAAATGGTCAAAACAGAGTCAAAAGGCGGACAAGGTGGGCCTCAAAATTGGCTAAGTATAAAAGTGTAAGTGGAGAATGCCAAGTGTCTTAATGCCACATCTCCAAGAGTTGTTTTGAAGGCACAGACCCAAATGAGCGTGAGCTCGCCACGTAGCCCAAATCCAAAATGGATAAGAGGGACCATTGAAAGGTCCATAGGCCTGCAGATACCGACAAGTGTCAACTCAATGCTCCTCCAAAGGTAAGCTTTGGGTCAGGTTTTCAAGCAAGCACGGTACCTCCACGTGTTATTCCAACAGGGGCTGAATTAGTTGAATATTCAATGCACAAACAGGCTAGTGGAGGCTTCCAAGTGTCTTAATGGTGTTGATTCAAAGATTGAATAAAGAAAAGGTTTCCAAATGAGTGCCAGAATGTTGCGTGTCCTAGGGAAAATCAGGCCATCGGGAAAAGTTGGTTCTTTGCCCCTTGTTGTATCAAAATGGGTAAAAGTTATAGAATGTCCCACAACTCTACCTAAGGAAAAATTCAGTGTGTGAACCCGAGTCAAAGCCAAAGCGGGGCCGTGGGAGTTTTCTGACTTCATGACTCTGCTATGGAAAAGAGGAAAAGATAAATTATGGACCCATGAAACCCAAATTTTCCCTAATCTAGATATCACGTGTGTGCCATATTAAAGGGGACCTAGTATTTCAAACTGTTTTCCCGTCTATCTCGTATGGACCTGATACAAACTTCGAAGGGGCATATCTTTCGACTCAATGATCAAAATTTTATGAATATCACACCATTGAAAGTTATCAACCTCTCCCATGCCATGGAGGCATGAAAATTTAATTTTGAGGAGTTTAGGTGAAGGAAAATGGAGGAAACATCTTCAGGCTTTCAATGCAATATATTCTTGCCTCAACAACCAAATCAGATTTGATCTATTTCATCGTTTCCTCCTCCTTCAAGGTTCTAAACCAAGGATTGATGTAATAAATATAGATCTGGGGAAAGATTTCATTAGAAGCATTAATAGCATTGGCTGAGCTTCGACCTACTTTTCCTAATTCTCTCTCTCTTTCTTCTCTCTGATCAAACCTATAAAAATGGGGCCATGATTAATTATAAAGAGGTATACATTCTCTTGTCTTTTGTAGGCTCCCCTTTCCTTCTAGCAAGGGAGTCATGGACTTCAAACCTTCCATTAAAACTGCAATACGCTTTCTTGCCTCTTGGTTGTTTATTAATGTATTGTATCAATCTATAGAGCAATAAAGTGTGTTTTTTTGATTCTAGATCCTTTCTTATTTCTTTGCTCTCATATGGTTTTGATTTATTAACCTATTTATCTATGCTCAATTATTATATGCATTTTATTTGGTTTGTGTCTATTAGCAAAGAAAGTGTCCATCATTCCTTCGGTACATCACCTCGTAGCTTAGCTTTTGTTTTTTTAATTTCTATATTCCTTCTATCCTGTCTACTTGATAAAGTTTAGATTAGGATTAATAACGAGACCCTCTGCAAGTTTCTACGTATGCACCTAAATAGAGGAATAGGAACCAACGTTAAATCTAGAGAGCTTTTCCATTTTAGTAAGGTCCCACGCCTTGGGAAAGTTTAATGTTATGCAATCACACCAAATGACTCTGCCTTAGAGAAGAAGACCTATCGGAATCATTTGGGGGTGCTGTGATTTCGCACTAACAGTTTTAGCATGCTCGGTGGGACCAAAAGTCTCCATCTTATTACAGTAGGAATTGATGTACACTTGCTATGATTCTAGCTTTTAAAAAGCCTTAAAATTGTACATCTGGTGACTCCAAATGAAACAAATCTACTAGTTTCAGTAGTCCAAGCAAGTTCATGAGAAGAATACAAACACGGTCAAGAACTAGAGAGGAGGGACTATTTGTCTATCTAGACTTATCCCCAGACAGAGGGAGTAGAGGAAGAAGAACCTAGAGGTCTCTATCTCCACCAAGCAGAGCTTTATCAACACCTCCTCCTAGTTGACCATTCATTCAATCAAGAGGGGTGCTCAGACCGATCAGGATGGCCCATCCAAATCCTTATGTTAAATTCACTGCAGTAGTCCACTTGCCTTGAATGCACAAAATCTAGTTCCTATTACAACATTAAAGAGTATCCCATTTTTCACTAGGGAAAATCAAACTTCTCCTGGTGATCATGTTCAAGATATTGCAAATGTCTGTACAATCCACAAGATTCATGAGATGGACATTGCAGTCAAGCTACTCACCTCTTCACTCAAAGGGAAAGCTTCACAATGGTTCAGGAGTCTTGAGGCAGGCTCTATCCAGAATTGGAATCAGCTATGCACAGCTCTTCACAACCAGTTTGGAGAGAAAGGTGATAACTTGTCCTTGTTGGAACAACTGACAACAATCAAAAGAGCTCCTAATGAGCAATTGACAGATTTCAACCTTAGGTTTCAAAGGACCTGGGACAAGATTCCAACAACGTAGTAAAGCCCACTAATGAAGGTGCCTTCTTATACTTTCTTAGGGCTTTAAATTCTAATATTTCTTTGATGATTCAGTCAATGGGGGTACAACCTTACCTATAGCCTATAGCCTCTCCATAGGGGCTAAGAACCATTTGATTCAGGCTAGAAAAATCACTCCTAGGCCATCCATGCCTCTATACCTTGAGCTAGGAAGCCCATATGTTAGCCAAACACCCACATTAGCCCTGTACCTACCTACTCCCAGGAGTCAAAGCTCAGTTGAATCCTCCACCTCATCATCTAATACCTCAAAATAACTTCAGGAAGTCATGAAACAACTTCAGAACTTGGGGAATGAGTTGGTGACCATCAAGAGATGGGAAGCTCAAAGCTCTAGGCCATGTAAGCCTCGAATCAGTATCAAGCTAGACCTCAATATCAGTAAAATAGACCACCATCTCAGACTAGAAATCAGAGTCAAAACCAAGGACAACCTCAAACTGCTAGACCTTTCAGGTCTTATGATCCAAATACATCCTCAACATCAAGGGCATTGGTTCCAAGCATAGAACAACGTGGCACAAGAATATGATTGGTGCTTTCCATGCAATCAGCCACATAACCAATCAATGTGCTTTAATGGTGCACTCAATCAGGCCTTGATGGTGCGACTACATATGGTGCCACTAGAACCTAGTCGGGAAGGATATCTCGTAGAAAGGATCTCAACAAGAGACATCTCTAGGTGAAACTATGCTTTTCAATTGGAAAGCTGAAGACTTCTATGGGATGAACTGGTCCACTTCTCAAAGTGTAGCTACCAATAACCGGTTTAAAAGGAGAAATATTAGAGAAGGCCAACCACTAAACTCGAGGTAACCTCGAACCTTCCATCACTCCATAAGGTTCTAGTACTCCAAATACAACTCCCAATATGCAAAGCCAATCCAAGCCACCTACTAAATCCACTCAGGCACCGATTATGTTGATCCATGTGCAAGAAAAGAGTGTGACAGGAAAGGGCAGAAAAAGGATAGCTCATTCAATATCATCAAGTAGATGAAGAGGACAAGTGTGAACATTTCACTGTGGGAGTCACTAGCCATTCTAGGGAAGAAGGATCTATTGCAGACTGCCATACAAAATTGGTCAAGCTCAAATCAACCCCCTAATCAGCAAGAGAGGGTGCTTACCAATTCAGCTCAATCTGGGAGGAACCATGGAGAAAAACAAGGTAAGAACCTAAACCTCCCCCTTTCTATGTTTCATTAATTATTGGGGACAATTTGGTACACAATTGTATGATTGATTCTAGGGCAAGTAGTTTTGTAATGCCCAAGCAAATAGCTGATCAACTAGGTCTCCAATATGAAGTCATCTCTAGGGGAGTAGTACATTTAGATGGGACAATAGTGATAATTGTTGGAATCATCAAAGATCTAAGCCTCACTCAGCATGCCTACCCCAATGTGATTGTATTGTAGAATGTTTCAGCCATAGACTTGCCACCAAATTTTGCTTTGTGTTTCTCTAGGGACCTCACAACAAAAATTGGAGGCTCTCTGTCTGTTGATTAGTCACATATGCTCTTTAGAACAATGTATGGGGTGAAGGCCATAGTCATATCTAAGCCCATTGCTGATTACCATATTGAATCTTATGTGCATATCCCAATCAATGCCAATTGCTCATCTTTTGATCAAGAAGACCTCTTAAACACCGCAAGCAAAAACTAAGGTAGGATGCATTCTAGACTTGACTCTAGATGAATGGTCCAATAAGAGACATTATTTCTACCCTTATAAGGAGATGAAAGAATCGAACTAAGTGTCTACTATCTACATGAAGAGAATCATCCTTTTCCTACCCTAATTAAGATAGAACATAAAGATGACAATGAGGTATGGCAATTGTTCTTTGATTGCTCAAGGAGTAGACAAGGAGATGTAGGAGGAGCTATGATTATGTTCCCCAAAGGTTTGAAGTATTATTCGACCTTTAGATTTTAGTTTGATTGCTTAAATAACACTGCTGAATATGAGGCTTTAGTCCATGGCCTTCATTGGGAAAGGAAGCTAGGAATAAAGAATTTGCATGTGTTTGGTGATACTGAGCTAATTTCCAATCAAGTCAGAGGAATTAATGTTGTCAAGAATGACCTGCTCAAGAACTATAAGAGTAGAGTATGGGATCTCATGGAGGATTTTGAAGCCTTCAGCATTGTGTCTATACCCAGGAAAGAAAATGAAGTTCTTTGATAGACTTGCAACAGTTGGAGCAGCATTTGATGTGGTGGAAAACATCAAGAGAGACAAAGGACAACCACATATCCACATGGCTATGAGACCAATAGTGCCAGACAACAACACATGCTAGAAAGTGTTCGAGAATGATCAACTAGATCATTAATTTTCTACAAGAAGAAGTTGAATTCTCAGCTAATAATCAAAGCAGATTAGAGAAACAATATGGGAATCAAATAGTAGAGCTACATAAAAACAAGCTTCACAAAATCTTAGTGACATTGGATTCCATCTTCAATCCTAATGATCAGTTTAGAAAAGAGAAGGATAACATGCGGATCAGAGGAGAAGATTCAGAGTCAATCCCAGTTAGAGAAGGAAAAGCACTCCAAATTGGCAAGGTGGCTAATCTACAAGAAAGGTATGAATTCATACAACTTTGCCAAGAATTTCTAGATGTATTTTCTTGGAGTTATGAAGACCTGAGAGGGTTCAATACGAAGCTAGCACAACACACAATTGAACTAGATCCAGCTTCTAAGCCCATCAGGAAAAATAAGAGACCAGTCAATCCACATATTGAGCCTCTGATGAAGAAGGAGCTAAGAAAGATGATAGAGGCAAGTATAATATTTCCAATCAAACATTCAAGTTGGGTTGCTAATCTGGTCCCAGTCAGGAAAAATAATGGGGAAATTAGATTGTGTGTAGACTTTCAAGATTTGAATAGAGATTCTCTCAAAGATCATTACCCACTCCCTTCAAGAGCGAGATTGCAAGTGGTGTCTGGATCAGAGAGATTCTCTCTCTTAGATGGCTAATCAGGATACAATCATATCATGGTGAAAGAATATGATCAGTTCAAAACTACTTTCACCACCAAATGGGGCACCTATGGCTACAAAAAATGCCATTTGGATTGTTTAATGCTGGTGCCACTTTTCAAAGGGCCATAGATATGGCATTCAAAGGGCTAATCAACAAAATAGTGTTGGTCTATCTAGATGACATTACTGTGTTCTCCAAAAATGCAACAGACCACCTTTTTCACCTAAGGAAAGTGTTTCAAAGATGCAGGAGATTTAGGGTATCATTCCCCTAAAAATGCATATTCTTGGCCCATGAGGGTAGGATTTTAGGCCATATTGTGTCTAATGAGGGCTTGAAATTGACCCGAGAGAGTTATAGCAATGAGAGCATTGCCATTGCCAAGTCACAAAAATCTCTTTAAAGCTTCTTAGGGAAGATCAACTTTGTTCGAAGGTTTGTCCCGAACATTTCTACCCTTGTTAATCCAATAATATTAATGTTGAAGAAGAGCTTAACATTCAGATGGACAGCTGAAAGAAGGATCAAACCTCAATTAAAAGATGTTTTGACAAGAAGGAAAAAGCAAGGACCTTCCAGGAAGGAGACCTAGTGTTGAAATGGGATGTAGACTGAGCAAAACTAGGGAGAAACTCTAAGTTTGATACCATCTGGAGTGGCCCTTATATGGTAACAAAATGTAAAAGTAGCAATGCTTTTCAATTACCTACATTATATGGCGAGGAGTTGTAGATTCTAATGAATGGAATCTATCTTAAACACTGCTATTAGAGGGAAGGCTCCCACCTTGTACATATTAGCTTAGTTTATTTTCCTCTAAGTGCTTGTACACATTGTATTTTTGTAGTTTAGATTGCTTTTCTCCTAAGTTCTTTAAATGCTTTGCATGTTCCATTTGGAGTATGTATGATTTCCCATTTTTGTATAGTTGTGGTGCTATTTTTTTGCTCTTTTACAGTCCATTCAGAGAGACAGATGAAAGCTCAGGTAGATATAATTTTCTACTCTCAGAAACCTTCATTTTGAGATTTATTATGAAAATTGAGAGAGAAAATAGTCGGGCTCACAAATCAAAGGTAGAATCAGTATCAGATCCTCCTTCTAAACTCCATGCCCAATGGATACTTCAAGCCCACTAGTCTCTTCATCTAGTAGGCATATGTCCCCGTGAGTCACCAAATTGTTATTCCAAATTTACCTCCCCCAGAAAATTTAGTTAGAAAAATCCCTACACATGAAGAAAACGTGAAGGGAAAAAATTCATACCCATGATATCGAGTCCTAGAACCAGACAACATGAAAACAGAGGCCCGAGAAATTCAAATTCGACCCTGCACAAGAAGAAATAGAAGAAACGGTTCTTTTGGGCATTTCCATATCTTAAATCTATTTGAAGGGTTGAGGGGGGACTCAATGATGAAGTGGTGGGGTTGAGGAAAATTAAAAGGCCCTATGTAAGAAGAAACAACTTTGTTAATCTATTTTATGTCTTAAATTCATTCTACAAGTTACAGGTAGACTCAACAATGGAATTACAGGGTCAAAAAAGAAGGGGTGGTGCCATAGAGAGGCTAGGAGCAATAAGGGAAAAAATGGCGAGGATTCAAATTTTTTGGGCTCAAAAACAGTTCGGGAAAGGTCTAAAAATGACTAAGTATGGAGGAGGCTACGAGAAGGAGCCACGTGTCTTAACGATGCTTCTCCAAAGGTGAATCCAAAAAGGGGGAGCCCAAACTTGCGCTAGGATTCCATGTGTCCAAAACCCCAAGAAATTGTGGGGCATTGAAAAGTCTTCAACTAAAAGGAAGTTCCAGGTGTCATCTTGGTGCAAACTGGGAGGGAAATCTAGGGTGGAGACTCAAACTTGTGCCATCCCTCCACGTAGCAAATGGTTAGAATAGATTCAAAAGGCGGACAAGGTGGGCCTCAAAATTGGCTAAGTATAAAGCTGTAAGTAGAGAATTTTGAGTGTCTTAATGACGTATCTCCAAGATTTTGTCTCAAGGTGCAGACCCAAATGAATGTGAGCTCACCACGTAGCCTAGAGCCCAAAAGGATAAGAGGGACTGTTGAAAGGTCCACGGGCACAGGGAGACTGATAAGTGTCCACTTGGAGCTCCTCCAAAGGAAATCTTTGTGTCGGGTTTTCAAGAAAGCGCAGAGCCTCCACGTGTTATTCTAACATAGGAAAAGTTAGTTTAATAGTCAATAAACAAACAGAGCAATGAGGCTACCAAGTTTCTTAATGCCACTAATTCAAATATTGAATAAAGAAAAGGTTTTAAAATGAACGCCGATCATGCGTGTCCCGTGGGAAAAGTAGGTCATAGGGGAAAATTTGGTTCTTTTCCCATTGTATCAAAAGGAGTAAAATTTGTAAAATGGCCCACAACTCACCCAAGGAAAAGTCAGCCGTGTAAACCCGAGTCAAAGCCAAAGTGGGGCAGCGGGATTTTTTTGGACTTCATGATTCTAGCGAGAAAAGGGGAAGATATAAATAATGAACCCGCAAACTCGATTTTTCCTAACCTAGTTGTCACGTGTGCCATATTAAAGGGGACCCAATATTTCAAACTGTTTTCCCATCCATATGTACAGATCCAATACAAACTTCGAAAGGACATATATTTCGACTTAGGGATCAAAATATCATGAATCTGACACCGTTGGAAAGATCTTGGCCTCGACCACGCCATGGAGGCCTGAAATTTTGATTTCGAGGAGGTTATGTGAAGGAAAATGGAGGAAATGTCTTTAGGATTTCAATGCACGATCTTCTTGCCTCAACAACCAAATTAGATTTGATCTGTTTCACCGTTTCCTTGTCCTTCAAGGTTCCGAACCAAGAATTGATGTAGTAAAGATAGATCTAGGGAAGATTTCATCAGAAGCATTAATAGCGGTGGTTGAGCTTCGCCTACTTTTCCCACTTCTCTCTCTCTTTCTTCTCTAGGATCAAACCTATTAAAATTGGGGCAGGATTCATTGTATAGGGTTGGATATTCTCTTCTCTTTACAGGCTCCCCTTTCATTCTAGCAAGGACTCATGGATTTCAGACCTTCCATTAAAATTGCAATACATTTTCTCACCTCTTGGCCATTTATTAATGTATTGTATCAATCTGCAGAGCAATAAAGCATGTTTTATGATCGATTGTAGATCCTTTCTTATTTCTTTTCTCTCATTTTCTCTTTCATTTATTAACCTAGTTATTTGTGCTTGATTATTGTACGCATTTTATTCGGTTTATGTCTACCAAAGAAAGCAAGTGTCCATCATTCCTTCAATGCATCACCTCATAGCTTAGCTTTTTTTTTTTTTTAATTTCTATATTCCTTCTATCCCTATCTCCTTGGTAAAGTTTAGATTAGTATTAAGAACATACCCTTTGCAAGTTTCTATGTATGCACCTAAACAGAGGAATAGGCACCATCCTTCAATCTAGAGAGCTTTTCCATTTTTGTAAGGTCCCACGCCTTGGGAAAGTTTAATGTTATGCAATCACACCAAATGACTCTGCCTTATAGAAGCGGACACTGCGGACTCATTTGGGGGTGTTGTGATTTCACACTAACAACTATATTTCATGCTCAAAATCAATGTTGAAAATATCAAAATGTATTTTTCAAGGGAAGCAATATTGCATCCACTAAAGAGGCATATGTTTACATATCATAAAGCCAAATAATAAAGCACAACATTGTTAATCAAGTAACTAGTATTGGTATTTTTGAGGAGCTTCATGGCAACACTCAAATCAAATCCTAAATAAGTTTTCATTAAATAAGAAAAAATTATCTATTGAGATGATGAAGATTCATTTTTTAAAATTCATTTTCAGCCTTCTTTAAAAATCTCTCCACTTTGTTGATACCCATAACTCTTGAAAGTGTGATACAAAATTATTTCTTTCCATCTTAGATAATATTTTTCTTCTCATCATTGTAAAAATTTTGAAATGTAAATTAATCTTTCCTAATTCTTTGTCCATATTTAAGCGATGGGAAGCATATGAATTCAATACATATTTGTAAATTTTTTAAATGTAGATATAATTCTATTACAACTACTATTACTAGAATCTACACAAGTGTTTTCCCCATATGTATATGGCTCTATTTTCTAACAATAACTATAAGAGTAATCCTTATGATGTTTTACAGATAGTTCCATACTACATTTTTATATAATAAAACTTATAACTCCATTTGAAGTATGTGGCATGATCTCATTTTTTTATGTGGTCTTCATGAACACATACAATAGTATCTGAAATACTTTTTATGCTCAATAGTATTCCATATGGTTAATGTTCCCTTGAAAAAAGAATGAAACAACCATAGATAATTGTAATAATTTTCAGGACTATGAACCTCTACAAACCATTTATTGTCTCTCATTTCCAAATCATTAGCTACATATATAAATAAAATTTCTCTTTAAAGGGTAGTGATAACAAGAGCCATTTTTCCTGTTATAAAATTTGTTAGTTAAAATATATATTTCTAAAACTACATATATCTTGAAATCGTGCCAACCTATGGAAAATCCAACTATTTACATGCAATAATCACCAACATCAAATATCGGTACATAATACTATGAAAATTTGTTGGTTACCATTCCGTATAAAATAAGGGGAAGAAAAGAGGTTTACATTTTAATATTTTTACTTTGCATATAGTTTCACCAATCAACTTTATTTAATTGATATAGATGCAACTATTCTTTCCTCATATTGGTTTTATGAGAATAGGCATCTTCCCATTCTAAGAATATTTAGAATAAGCATATACCCATTATATTAAAAGTGTAGACACCAAAGTTTTGTTCTCTATCTCCCCATCTCGTGTTCATTCCCCAATTTTTCATAATTACGCATAGCCTCACCCATGTCCCTATCTAAAATCCCATTTTCCCTCTCAAATGAAATTTAATTCCCTAATTTCTATTTTCCTATCTTATTCACATAATTATTTAATTTTCTCTCATTAGTCTTATAATCCCTAAACACATCCACTATCTTAATTACATCCTTAAACCTCTCATTTATCCTTTCTATACTCATCACCTACCCATATTTAGTATTTTCAACCATCCAACAACCATTTCTCATCCATATGCAGCTCAACTCACCTAATCCAGTTATAGCCCTAATCTAACCCTAATGCGACCTTATCCTTTGAGTTATGCATAATCCACCAAAGATAAATCAATAATTCTCCACAGTCAATAGCAACCCTATCGGTCGTTGGTGACCCTATAATTACACTATCACCCCTCCTTTCTAGGAGGATGAAACTTTGGAGATCCAACTTCTAGCAAAAATTTCAATTTTAGGAATTCGTGTGAGCTACCACTAACCTATTGAAGACATCTTAGATCCATTATCTACCTTTTTCTAGAGATATGAAGCTTGTATATTGTTGGAAGACCTATCTTGTTTCATCATTTCATCATCCATTTGTAGACCTATTCATCATCTTAAATATATGCAACTACATCATCCACCCTTGTTTCCTTCTCATACTTTTTTTCATCCATCAACCTTCACCAAACCTTAAGTCATCCTTGATCATCATCGATTTCACCACCGCTCACCATCGATTCGATCTGTCTCACTTTATTTTTATACATCATGTCCCTTTTTCCATCAATTTCTAGGTCCCTACAACATCTAAAACCTTTTATCTATATATTCTTCCCGTCTAACACCCCACAATCTCATTTTCTTGTTATAGTCATCATTGGTATCGTCTTGGGTCACCATTGACCTGTTCTAGTTTGTATTTCTTATCTCAATTTATCATTACATCATTTACATCATTTATCTTTTAGCATATCTTTAAATTTTTCCATTTTGGTTATCTCCTATATGTTGTCTATCTACTATTTCCAAACAATTTTCTAAACAAGTGGGATGACATCCTTCCTAGGTAATTCATCATTTCTCAAGTTTTTCTTTGGTTAGGAATTCCACCATATAATCTACTAATATTTTTCTTTTGTAGATTTATTTTGTGTTATGTAGGTCATTGAGCTCACTACAAATTGAATTTGTGTGCTCTTCTTCCTTCTCCATCACTATCACACATCAGAGGTATCCTTAAATTATCTCATATTTAGAGTTTCTTGTTTTCTAGCATATTATATCATTAAATTGGAACATGAGTCGAAAACTCATCAAATATTCTAGCACATTTGGTGCAACATACCTCCTCCTTTAGTAAGTTCATTATTCATTTTTATTTTGTATTGTATATTTTATTTTCCTTTTTCCACTAACTCTTTAAGATGGAGTTCGTTGCTTTGTGTTCCTGGGATTTCACATACTTTCTCAACAACATGTATGTACTTTGGAAAAGGAAAAGTGATATCCGTAATCTTCTTTTTATTCTTATTTTCCTTTTATTGCATCATTATTCCCTTCCTTTTCTTTTATGTCCTCATCAAACGTCATACTTGGCTTTGGATATAAAAAGTACTCTTTAATTTTTCTTGATCACATAGGTTAATTAGTTGGTAAAACTTTGCATTCGCATTATTTTCGAGACACAACCAAACCACATTCGCTATCTACACAATTAAAAAAATTCTACCCGTAGATCTATTGGGATTTCATCACCTAATAAGGAGTTTTTCATGGTGTTCGGAGGTGTAGTACATGTTTTGACTATTGGTATATCATTTAAGTGATAAACACCCTTATCGATGTAGTGCATGAACTCAGGGGTAGGCCTTTATCTCATATCACGTACTCAATAGTCATCCCAGCATTTGGGCCTCACGTATCTTTGGGTATATCAAATACTCCATCCTCAAACACACCGAAAACCATCCACTGATTTCCTATTTCTCTAAGTTCCCTTTGAGCCTCTTACATCTTCACATTCTATAAATAAACAAGATAAAAAAATTGTTGCTTGACTTGTGTGTTACATTAATAGTTTGCATAGTATTTTTCTTGTTTATTTCATGCCCATTGTTATTCATTCTCAAGCTAAGATAATGGAACAATCAACCATTTCTAATGGCATCCCTACCTTAAACAACCCTTCACAACAAACATATGTACTTTCTCTTGCTTCTTCTACACCTTTGATTACCTCTTCTTTTGTCTCCCAAAGAACTATTCCTACGGTTCCTCCTCATGAGCCTCATATGGTTAAAGGAAATCCCCATATCAAAACCAATCCTTTTGTCTACCATCACTCCATCCCTTTTAGACCAGCCACACCTCCATATACTACTTCCTTGGGAGCACTTGAACCCCTCACTATACCTAGTGGATGCTTGGAATTTCAATAACTCTTTGATGATAATCCCATTGCCTTACATGCCTATCTAGATAAAAAATCCACCATAATCCCTATTCATTGACCCCCTCTTCAACGATTTTATATTTATCCCCCACTATTCAAATCTATTGATGTCCTAACTTCTCAACTCGCTGTTTTTTTTCTTTTTGGCCATGAAATATATCTCATTAGCCCAAAATAACATGTACCACATGAATCTTCAATCATGATTCCTCAAACCCATCAGTCCACTAAATTATCCATGCTTATCCCACATAATCTATCATGAATCAATACCTCTGTGACCATCCCTACATCCTCTATTCCTATTCCCTCCACATATTTCATTATCATAAATTCTCCCTCCCAAACCCTTCAAGATTCCAACACACCTCCTCCACCACTAAATAAGCACTTAAAAATCTTGGTACCTCTTTTAATGTCCAACATCTATACAAATATTTTTATCGCTTAACCTCTCCATTCAAATTTTAATCAAACCAAACCAACCTCCACCGTGAAGTAACTTACATCATATGTTTCCCAATTAGTCCCTTCAAACATTTCATTTACCCTAAAAATTTGGTCCTTCTAAACCTTTGAGGAAGATTTTACTATGTATCATAAGTAATAAATATGCACCCTTGAGCAAGGCCATGTTAAACTTCACTCTAATAAACCCAATAATTGAATGCACAAAATCATTCACTCACAATAAAAATATAAGAATGTGGAAAACACTATTGTGGTGAATACTTCCTCCCAATCAACATCTCATACCGATCCTCTCAGTAAAAAGAACCTAGAGAAGCTCCCAAATATACTCCTCTTGGTGAATCATACAACTCCATCTTTGACAGAAAATGGTTATACATCTTATCCAACTTCCTGCCATCTCGCCATGTTGATGACTCGCATCCTAAACCCACATAGTATCCTAAGGATCATTAATGCAAGTATATCAATTCCACGGCCATGACATCAAGAAATTTCATACCTTTAAGGATTTAGTACAATGGCTTATTGATTGTGGGGACCTCGAATTAGACAGTCCAAATACTCCCCCTAATCAACCATTTCCGAACTATCCACCAAGTAACAAACTTAATCCTCACACATCTCAAATGCCTAATTCCCATGCAAGAAACACCTTAATTCAAGCTTCAACATATATACCCAAATCTATTTCAACATATATGCGCACATCTATAGACACTAAATCATGCACTTGGGTACATTTCTAGGTCCTAATCACATACTACTATTCATATGATTCTTAAGAAAGAAAACTAGTAATTGACATCTATCTTTGGCCTCTGTTATGTCTTTTTGGTTTCCTTTTTGGTCTTGCACATCCCATAGCTCAATCTGATCTTTATTGGTTTATCATTATTGACTCTAGACACCAGCACCTAGCCAATATGCCATCGCCTAGATGCCCTTGTCCCCTTTGGGTGCCCTAACTTCTTTATATCTTAGTCACCTCCTTTGTGCCTATTTTATCTTTTGGGAATTTTGTTTTCTTATGGTTGATCATTTTAGCTATCAATTACAAAATTTAAACAAGGGAATCATATAAATACAAATATCTATGATCATAATAAGGCACTAATCTCTAAGCATCTACTATCACCACCTAATGTTGCATCCAAAGGATTTCTAAGAGAATCAAGGCATCCATCTATCACTCACTCAAAAGACAAGGGACAGATTTTTACATACACACATACAAGGAGAAGTTCATTTTGACATCCAAACATCTATCTACATTTCTACATCTATCTATTTTTCATTATCAAATGCATCTTGTACAAGAACTTCCTAAGGTATGATTTTTGCACATACGTACAACAAATACATGGATTCTAATATGTGGTGCAATATTTGGTCATAAGTTCACTCTTTTCCGTGACCGTTTGGTCAGTCTAAATCCTCATTTTCATATTTTAATTTTTAGGATTTGATATGTTTTCATTTTTTTGTAGGATATCATTTATTTTGCATGTTATATGTGAATTCTACGATCAACAAATGACTTACGGGTGATCAACAAAGAAGGATAGTGACCATCTTACAACACAATAAGAATCAATTTCTAACCATTTTTAATAGTCATAGGTAGTCAATAGAGGTCTTTAGCACCTACACATCCCTGAACCATTCTAGGAGCCTTGGTTCACGCTTATCCAACAATTGAAGAATTTTTTTAGTCCAAATGCAATAGTATCCTCCTCCAGGTGTACCAATTTTCCAGTCTAGCATAATTTGAGATTTAATGTGAAATTGGATAAGTCTTCTATTCCTTTTATTCTACATAGGGTTTTATATTTCCTTATATTATTTATTATGTGAGATATGTGCCTTATTGTTTATTTATCTTATGTGACTCTCAAATAACATAGGGTTTAATATTCTTCAATATTTGTTAATAAACAACTATACCCTTATCTAGACCTACATCTACATCCACATCTACACCTACATCTATACCCACATCTACATCTAAATCCACATCCACATCTACATCATCTCTTTAAATCTCTACCAAACAGACATCTCCCTCAATTCCATCATAAGCAATATCTCAATCCCATCCTTACCTCCAAAAAATACAACTCCTATATCAACACATCTAAATTCTACAAAACCCATAAGCCCTTCTGATTCCACTAATGTTACTACTCAAGAATCTTCCCATATTAAATCATCACATATATAGCACAACGCATATCCAAACCATCTGATCCCTCTTCTAAATATGGTTCTACTATGGAAATCATTTTTATCTTTTCCAAAGGTAAAACTTCATGACAAAAACTAAGAACCTTTGGACCCCCATCTAAAGATCCTTTGATCATCCACGTACAAAATTAGAGCTTCCCACTCCAAAGTTCAATGATTCCAAAACTCTAATGTCCAACCATCCATCTTAGGCCCTCAGCCATCCATTTTGGCACCATGTTCTACATCCAAATCTCAAATCACTACCAAATCCAAACCAAAAATTACCTATTCCTATCTCCCAATTTAAATTTGAATAAAAGGTCCCTATAAAACCCCATAAGAGTAAAGCACCTCTTTTTCCTTCATCCTCCTCTCCTAAATCAAATCAATCCAAAATCCATGAGACTTCCTCCCCCAAAATCTTCATTGGGTCTTACACCTATCAAAAACTTTGAATTACATGGGTAGAATCCCACGTGATTCTATTACAATGTCATTCATGTATTTCATCATGTCTTTAGGCATGACACATAGAAATGCAAGGATATTCAAATGATTATCAACAACTACATGAAATAAGATGATATTCTCATTGAGGAATACCACCCCCTCCTATCCACAAACTCATCTACACCTAGAAACAACCCCAAAACTATATATGTAACTTCCAAAGCCTTTCAACATGGCCCTTCATCCACACCTTTAGTCACAAAATCAATATCAAATTTTAACCATTTTAAAGAGGGCCCCCTCCTTTTATTAATTCCATTAATTTTATCACTTGCTCTCCTCCCCATATTCTTAATCATCCACAAAAAGACACTAAGAGTTATCATCACTTCTCCTCTTAACTTTCCTATTTCATCTTCTTATTCATCTAAGGAAAAGGTATATTTCATAGCCACTCCACGATCCCAAAAGCCTATTTTCATAGAACAAAGCATTATGAAACAACTGAATCAAGACCCCCTCAAAATGTTCCTTTATGAGCTTATCCAAAGATCCCTCATCGCCAAAAGGATCTCATTGAAGCTTTAGTACACATCCCAATCACAACCAATAATTCCTAACCTTTTGTGGACCTTGTTAGAGCTCTTAAAGATTCTACCGCTATTTCCTTCAATTGTTATGAGATCCCCATCATCCACTCTTTATCATTGTTCATATAAATTAAACCTTCATCAGACGATCCATGATTGATAATAGTAACAACATTGACATTATTTCTTCCCACACATTCACTCAATTCAAGCTTACTCGACACAATTTTCACCTAGTCCCCTACGCTATTTGAGCCTTTAACAACACTAATGCCTCTACATTTTGAATGGTCATATTTCCTATCTGTGTTGGTGAGAAACTCCTTCATGAACTCTTCTACATTGTAGAAGAGGAATTCATGTACAACATGTTTCTTAAAGCTCATGGATTCATGTTATTTGTTGAGTCTCATTCACCCTTCATTGTTTTCTTAATTATGAATATAAGGGGGAAATCTAAACACTCCCCATCAATCTTCCTCCTTTCACAAAATGCCATATTACCTACAAGGCAAACAACATGCTTGTCCCCAACTAAGACTCATCTTTTGAATCTTCCATTAGTTCTTCTATATACCCACATCTAATCTTCCCAATGATGAATCCTTCGACACCATGAAACTACATTTCTCACCGGGTGAGTATCAACTCCTTTCTCTTAATAATCTTCCCATAATTAATCAATTTGGTAGACCCAAAAAATCTCCCATGTACCAATATATTGGTAGGGATATTATTTCCTTTGGCCCACCTAACTTGAAAACCAATCTTGTCTATGGTGGCATCAATTGCCCTTATTCCCATGCTAATGATCAACCCCACTCTAAGATATACACCAATATCTTCGACTTCTTTTACAAAAATATTTCACCTACACTTATCTCCACCGCTATGTCTAGAAGGGATTTGGTATCGATGCTATGAATAAGGTATACATGATCTTTTCCTTCATAAATCTCGAAACCTTACAATGAGTACTAATTAGGATTAAAAAATTACCCTATTAACTCTATTCCACTCAAATATTTTGAATTCCCCATGATGGTTCAAGGGATATACACCTTTACTCAATGATATACAAGACATTCTTCTTTGTTCGTCATTCATAATCACTCACCTTTACCATGAATTATTTATGGATTTAGCATTTTTACAGTACTAGTGTTTCTCCACATACCTTACCTAAGTACCTCCATCTCCTTAAAGAGGTTATGCATGCAAAAATTCTCAAAACACCATTATTTATATGCATTCCTCATAAACCTTGCTTTTGATATGTATTATAGAGATCAAAACAAGAAACATCTACCCTCACCTCTTGATTTATGGTTCCACTATTCTTTGGCATGTCAACACGCTATAATAGGTTGCATTACCCATTTCAAGCATCAATATTTCAACTAAATATCCCATGTCCTATCTATTTCATGAAGTATCCCTACTTCCTAGTTATGTCCAACTAGGCCATAATAGTCCATATGCCCCAAAATTTTATATAAACCCCTAAGTCATCTAGAATACCCTTATAACCTTTTTTATAACCTAAGATAAGATGTTTAGTCCCTTTATATAGTCATGCCCTTGGATTTCCCGATATTTCCTTCATTAGCCCTTATTGACCTATTAGGTCATCAAACATACAAATGTGTCCAATATCTAATTTCCATGAAACAACCTTAATTTTTATTTATTTATTTAGATACCCTTTATACGGTTCTTACATGTGCCCAAATATCATTACATATAACTATGTACGAAATTATACCTCCGTTGGCATGTATTATGCAAATTAAGCCTATTTAGGCTCCTTTATATGACAATAGATGTTTATTAATGGAGACTCACTTGATTTGCATTGGATCCATCACTCCAATACTTTTAATAAGGTGATTATCAACTCTGGTGCCTTGAGTCCTTGATTGATTCACCATGCAGTCCTTTTCCTCTTATTTTCTATGCACGGTCATAACTATAGTACCTTGTATTCCTCCTCCACATGTGCAAATTTGAAGGAGATATTTTTAAAAATATTAGAACTTTCCTACATATACATTTTCAGAAAATTTCATGGAAATTTACTAGATAGAATTTAAATTGTGCAAATCCTTAGTTTGGGCCTCGAGAGCAAGGAATTAAAGCTACAGGGTAGAATTCAATGTTTCAAGAGTAAAGAAAACTCTAGGATTCTACTCTTACCTCCCTTCGACTCCTCATGCAATCACATATTCAAAGAATGCATTTTTAATATGATTATCTCATTTGAAATTTCAGTCAGAAATAGGGTCTTCAATATACAATCTTATATAAATTGCAAGAGCATATAAAGCAGAGGCCAATTCCCGTAAAGTTCAATCATTCTCCTTCATTATTTCTTAATAATGTTGTTACATCAAAAAATCCCCATTACGACATGTCAATCCTTTATCATATGAGTGTTTTTTCCCAATTAGAACTAAACCAAACTCCTTATTCTAGTGCAACTAATACTAAATTTTTCTCCACAAGACTTTCAAACTTGTAAACAAATCCCAACATTATAGAACCAACCTAACACATGCTTCATAAACCTTTCATACACATTTGCATGACTAATATGGATTAATTTATCCTATATTCACCTTAAATAGACAATTTACCATTTTACCAAGCCTATTTATCTCTAACTACAATGATTACATGCATATTTGAACTTGTACAAATCCATTATGGAGGGAAAATTCCCTTGATAATATACCTAGACTCTCTAAATACTTGATCACCTATGATACTCCTGCATCACATGAACATAGATCCATCACCTACTTCCTCATCTAATGATCCCATGGACATGGATGACATTGTGTCCCTTCTTCCTAACTTATTCTAATCTCTGTGATCACTATGGGACTAGTCACCTATCAGGATGAAGGTGAAACTAGGTCCCTTCAACTCAAATTCCCCAACATGGTAGAGGGGGATTCCTCTATCTTCGAATTTATTCAATGTAGTGATGATGAATCTATATTTTCCTAGACGGGGATGGAAGATTCTCATATACATAATGCCTTAGCTTTGGACCACCATTGATGTCAACATAGGGAATTTGCAAGAGATCCACATCCTCAAATTTGGTGAATCTCTTTATCCATGAGAGGTGTAAGCCTCGATCAATTTCTTCTCCAATCATAGTTATGATGTTACATGGTCGTACATTAACATGATAGGCCTTGATCCTAGTATCTTAAACTATAATATTTTCACCATCCTTAATGCTAATATAATTAAGCGAAGATGCGTCATATGAATCCTTGTGTAGCCCTTCTCATTAAAGAAGAATTACAATATCTTTTACATCTAACATCATCCAACCCATCGATTATCCTCAATGGGTTTCAAACATCACACCCTTAGCTAAAGCCTCTCAAAACTTTGCATATCCATAAAATTTGAAGACTTAAAACTCACTTATCCCAAACATGATTTCCCCTTCTTAACATCGATCAGCTCATCAACCTAACCATTGGCCATGAAATGATTTCTCTTATGGATGTATTTTTGGTTACAATCAAATCCTTATTGCACCAAAATACCAATATAATACATCCTTTATCAACCCTTGGGAACATATTATTACCACATTATGTGCCTTGGTTTGAAATACATAAGATCCATATATCGACATGTCATGACTTATATTTTCCATGATCTCATCCAAAAACCATAGAGGATTGTTTCGACAACCTATTGGGTAAATCTAAGCACCAACATGACCATCTTATTGTTATTAAAATAATCTTTGTGTGCCTTATCTGATACTTCCTTCACCTTAATTTCACCAAGTGCATGTTTTGAGTTATATATGGAAAAATCCTTAGCTTTATTATTTCCATTAGGGGTATTTAAATTGACCCCACCAAGATCAAGGACATCCTTGAAATTCCTCGTCCTATCAATCTAAAGCATCATCATAATCTCCAAGGCTGATTTTAATCAATCTATCACATTATCTCACAAATTTATTATTATTTCTATCCTTTGCATCATATACTTTGAAAAGACATCCACTTTAAGTGTGATAGTAATTGTCAAAGATATTTTGATGAACTTAATCAATATGCTCTATTGTCTCTTGTTCTCACATCTCTATGGGACCGGGAGCCATTATATCTCTACATCTCTACCACCAACCATGCTCTAGGTGCCATGTTGGCACACTATAATGAGAAATATATGGAGCAGGTTGTCTAGTATATCAACCACACTCTTCATGACTATGAAACCCGCTACACCAAAGCTGAAAAATTATGTTACACTCTTTACTTTACAACTTCCAAGCTTCACCACTACCTTCTCAATCACAAGACATACATCATTACTAGCATTAACCACCTTAAAACCATCCATTCCAAACCATGTCACAATTATTGCATCACTCGATGGCATGTTCTCATGATTTATTTTGAACTAGATTTCATCTCCCAAAAATCAATCAAGGTCCAGGCTATCGTTAATCAATTTTTCAAGCCCATCTTTTTGATAATCAACTCCCCCATGAGTAATTTCCTTATGATCCCATTAACACAATTGATCTTGAGAATTCTCCCCTTAGAATGAAATTTGTACTCGGTGGTTATCAATGAGGTGTAAATTTTGACATCATCATTATTCCTCTTTCAAGAACTCCCATCCCTTTTTCCTAAAACCTCGACTTATAATGTACCAATAACATAGCTGAGTATGAAGCCCTTATCTTAAGCCTCCAAACCACTATCATGTTAGGCATCCAAATCCTTGACATCTATGGTGATTCCCAACTTATCATCAATCAAATCAAGGGATTTTATTAATGTAAAAACAAATTCCTCCAAAAATACAAGGACATCATCAATTTTCTCCTCAAATCCTTTGATCAATACACTATCCAAATTGTTCCTCATTCATCCAACCACTTTACAGACACCATGGAATCCCTTTCATCACTCATCCCTTTGAAATGGGAAAATCCAAAAATCTGTTGTTATACATCACCTTGATCAAGCATCCCATAGCAATGATCTTCCTTCTATAAATCTTTTCAAACAAACCAATCGATATCTCGGTATACCTAGTTATTCAATTATCTCTCTAAATCCAAAACCCTTATGAGCTATCCAAAAATTGTAGGAGGTCATTCCTTCAACCTACCAACTGCTATGATATCCTTGGTAGCATCCTCTATAAACGTGGATTTGATGGTATTTTACTACAATACCTTAAAACCAATGAATCTATCTCGAGCCATACAAGAAGTCCATGATGACATCTATGGTGGAAACTTTAGCGGTTTGTTCATCTTCAAATGGTTTCTTCTGATGGGTTACTATTGGCCCACCCTCAACCAAGACTATTGTGAATATGTTAAGAAGTGTGTCAAATGCCAACAACATTCCAATCTCATCCATATCCCTAGCCAGGATTTGTAACCGGCTCAATATCTATGGCCTTTCTCATAATGGGGACTCGACCTCATTGGTCTCATTAATCCACATTCTTCTCAATTTCATCATTTCATCCTCATCGCTACCAAATATTTCACTAAATGGGTGGAATCCATTCCACTCGCGTCAACCAAAGATAACAAAATCATCAAATTTATCTATCAACACATCATATGTCACTTTATTCCTCACAAAATCATCATGGACAATGGAAATTCCTTTAAAAATAAATATATTAAGAAGCTTTATGACACCTTCAATATCAATCTTAGCATCTCTTCTCCATACTATCTCAGTAAGAAAACAATCATTTTAAATCTACTAATAAAACTCTCTACAACATTCTTGCCAAAACTCACAATAATGTGGGTCGGGATTGGAACCTTCATATCCCCTTCACTCTTTGGGATTATCAGACTAGCATTCACACTTCTATGGGTGCTACTCCCTTATCTCTTTTCTACAACTCCGAATTCTTCTTCCCTCTTGAAATTGAAATCCCATATTTGTGTGTTTATCTTTTCGAATTCATCTCTATGAGGAATATCGTCAAGAGCATCTAGCATAAATTTAATTGTTATACAAACATCAATTAATATCCCTCAACCATAATCACATATATAAATAACGTATCAAATGTAATTACAAAAAAAAACATCAAAGAATGTGTTTTTAACATTAGTGACCTTTTCTTAAAAGAAAATTAGAATTTCACTACTGAAACGAGCCAACGTGGGAAGTTTTCTCCTAACTTTATTGGACCATAAATTATCACTCATAAGTATGGGTCTAAGGTTTACTTCTTCACCTTCCTCGATTGTAAACCTTAAATGAAACCTCTCAATGCCTTCCACTTTTGGCTTTACTATTTCTAACACACATACTAGTATGTCATTAGTCGAATTAATGATCTCATTTTAATAATTATCCTTCTCCATTTTCTATCTAATGATTTGGAATCATTCCATCACTATCATATTTATGACCTTGAATATAAGCCCCACAAATCTTCTCATAACATATTTCCTTTTGACAAGTTCCTCCTTTCGGTGGGAACACCAAAATCATTACATTCATCTCCTTCTTACATACATATTGGAACCATTATAAGGGTCCATATGTGTATCTTGTACACATTACTTCCCCTCCCCAAGTAGAATACTAGGATATCCTCATCTCCACTATAAAATAAAAGATCATGGATTCTCATGCAAATTTATAATAGCCAAATACGACTACTCCCTCTAAGGACATATGTGTAAATAAAGTCAATATTATCCAAATTATTTATTGATCCCTTAAATGATGGTTGTCACGTATTTTATCCTACCATCTAAAGTAAAAAGATACAAATCTAAATAACAAAATTTCATTTGTAGACCACTCCCTCAAAGGATGGATACTTTATTATATCATGACACTAAAATCTTCCCGCATTGATCATCCTTCAAAATATCATAAAAAAATTCATTCATCCAAAAGAAATCATCCTAGGAAATATTCCCACATCTATCAACTTTCCCATCATAATACATTTTCCCACATTGATCAGTTTGCACAATAATGCTAAGAGTTGGGGCATACACCTAGGACAACCACCTAAGGAGAAACTATTTCCCCCATACAAGCTACACTTAAAACCCTTTTCATGTCTACAGTAGGGATATAGGCACACCTTCCATTTTCCCCGTGATATTACATGCGATTAACTATTGGTAGTTGTGTGTTAACAACTACCATATGGCTCTAGATTTTTGTTATCCTATTGTATCATACCCACCCATGTTGAAAATAGACTCCCATTCTACTATATGTTATAATCTATCACATCCACTCCAATCCAATCATAGCATCTCATCTCATATCTAATAAAGTTAACACATCTATATCTAGATCACATCAACATAATTTCTAAATCTAATCACATCATTACCATATCTAATCTAACATCTAAATCCATCACATCATTTATATATCTAGTTTAATATCTACATCCATCACATCAATTCCACATCTAATCTAATCCACACATCATATAAATTAATCAATACATCACATCATAACATCTATATCTATCAAATAATTTTCACAACCATAAACTACTCAACATAACATAATCATAATCCATCACATACATCTAATCTACTCATCCACATATCACAACACATATGAGACTCAAGAAAAATCATATATATACACCATATCATCCGAATGTTTGTACATCAGTGATAGGCCTTGACTAGGATTTATCTACATCAAAATCAATACATCACATCATAACATATATATCTATTAAATTATATTCACATCCATAATATACTCAACATAATGTAATAATACATATCTTGTAGTGAATTCTTAATCATATTCAAATGCCCACTCCATGGCCATCTCTTTTTCCCCTTCGGGTTACCATATCGAGCATCTTAAGCCCACCTTTAGTGGCCATATTTCCATTTACGTCCCACCAAGATGCATAATTTCTCACTTCCTCATATTTAAAGGACATTGCATACTCTTTTTCCCTACTTTATTGCTCAACATTCTTTCATACCTTTGTTCGGACATGTTAACATTTTGTGTGTACTTTTTATGTTTGTAATTGACCCATTGGTCTCAAAACTTACACATTCATTTAAGATTATTCACATTGGATTACCTCCATATTTCAATGATCTTTTCAAACTCATGGGTCCGTAAGACATTAATTTCACCTCTGTTGAGGCCATGTTATGTTCCCTACCGATGTGTTTCCAATATTAATACCATATTTATTTTCATTTATTCCCTCCTTCTTGTGATGGTCATATCACTACCCAATTGGGGCATATTTTCTCATCCTTATACCATTTATTCTCTTCCTCTATATATCTCTATCAACCTAGTAATCAATTTTATTTGTGTTATTGATCCTTAGTTTAAGGGAGATCACCTCAACCATCTTATATCACTTCTAGTTTATATCTCCTAGCTTGTCTAACACAAACCAATTTACAAAAGGGGGAAAATGTAGAAACCTAAATTTGGTTCACTAGCCCCCATCTTGCATTTTCTCCTCTTCATCGTCATTATGCATACTCACACACATGTCCCTATCCAAAATCCCATTTCTCTTCTAAATCAAATTTATTTTCCCTAATTTATATATTCCTATTTTAATCCCATCATTATTTCATTCCCCCTAATTACTCTTATCATCCCTAAACACATATATTATCTTAACTACATCGCTAAATCTCTCATTTATCCTTTATATAATCATCACCTTCTTGTATTTAATATTTTCAACCATCCAACCACCATTTCTCATCCCTATTAAACCAAATCACTTAATCAAATTATAGGCCTAATCTAACCCTAATGAAGCCTCATCCCTCACATTATGTGCCATCCATATAAGGAAAATCAATGGTTCTCTATGGTTAGTGCTGACCTATCGGTCATCGGTGACCATCTAAATGCACTATCAACCCCCTTTCCAGGAGGATGAAACTTTGGAGATCTGACTTCTAGTGAACATTTGTAGGTTTCTTGTCTTCTTGTGAGCTTCCACCAACCTCTTGAAGCCATATTTGAGCCCTTGTTAACCGCTTTTACATATCTCAAGCTTGGATATTATGAGAGCACCTATCTTGTTTCATCACTTTTTCATCATCCATTTACAGGCCCATTCATCATTTTGGAGATCTACAACTACATCATCCACCATTGTTTCCTTCTCATAATCTATTTCTCATCCTGTAACCCTAAATCAACCTCTTTTATCATTGATTATTTCCTAGTCACCATCAACCTTATATGTCTCAACTTATTTTATGCATCTTGACCCTTCTTACATCAATTTCTCGGTGCATGCAACATTAAGAACCTTTTGTCTATGTATTCTTCTTATCTAAAACCTCAGGATCTCGGTTTTATATTAAAAAAAAAAATCAACTATCTCGGTTCTTGATCGACCCTATCTAGTTTTCATTTCTTATCTCAATTTATCATTGCATCATTTATCTTATTTCTGTTTTAGCATATCTTAAAACATTTTCATTCATATTATCTCCTTCATGTTATTTATTCACTATTTCCAATCAATTTTATAAACAAGTGGGCTGACATCCTTCCTAGGAAGTTCATCACTTCTCGGGACTAGCTTTGCTCACGTATTCCACCATATAATCTACTAATATTTTTCTTGTATAGTTGTCCTTTGTGTTGTGTAAGACATCAAGCTCATTAAAAAATTTATTTATGCAATTTTCTTCCATATCCATCACTATCACACATTGAATGTATCATTAAACTCTCCCATATTTGAAGTTCATTTTTTTAGCATATTATTGCATTGACTTGGAACAGAGCGGAAAACCCATCAAACAAAAAGTAAAAATGAAACCTTTGTTCTTTCTCTATGTTACCTGTATGAAAATGATAAAAATGTAACCTATAGTATTCTCTATATTTAGATTTATGAGAATGGTTAGAATGATCATATGCCCATTCTCATACATTTAAATATTCACATAGTTGTAAAAGAAAAAGAATAGAGGTTACATTTTTACTTTGTAGATAGATATAATTTGCATATAATTTACATATAGATATATGGTTTTAATATAGGTAAAATAGAGAAAGAATATATATTTACATTTAAATAACTTTTACTTTGAACATAGTTTGACCATTGAGATGTATTTTCTTTATATAGATTCATCCTTGATATATTATGTTCTGTTATATTACTTTTTTGAGAATTGTATGAATGGGAAGATGCTCATTTTCATATTCAATAGAGATGAAGAATGGAGTATAAATTTTACCTCTCATAAACATAACTCATTTAATTAGACATATATAAATATTTGAGTTGAGTATTTCACGTATTCTTTATGTAAATTATATGTAGAAGAATATTTTGAATGGATAGATGCCCATTCTATGCAAAGTAAAAATGTAACCTCTATTCTTCCTCTATATTAACTGTATGAGAATGGGAATATGTCTATTCTAAGTATTATAATTAAGAAAATATAGAGAAATTATAGAGGTTACATTTTTAATATATATATATATATATAGTTTTATATATATATTTATATATATATTCATATATATATATATATATATATAGTTTTTATATGATTTTGCAATTCATATATCCATATATATATTTTATTTCCTCATATTGGTTGTATGAAAATGGTCATATACCCATTTTGAAAATATTTGGAATGGGCATATGCCTATTCTATGCAAATTAAAAATGTAGCCTAGTTTCTTCCTCATTAATTGTAAGAGAATGGGTTTATGACCATTCCACCATTTTCATAAAGGAAAATATAGATAAAGAATAAAATTTATGTTTTATCATTTTCATATAGGAAACATAGAGGAAGAATAAAGGCTTATATTTTTAATTTTCATATAGTTTCAACAATTGAATATATTTCCTTGATATAGATGCATCTATTTTTCTATATGTATTACATGTATGAGAATGGTAATCTATGCATTATGAGAATATTTTGAATGGATATATTCCCATTATATGCAAAGTTAAAATGTATCATGTATTATTTCTCCATATTAATGTATAACAATTTGAATATTCCTATTCAAACCATTCTCATAAATGGAAACCAAGGAAAAATTAAGGGTCCCTCCGAAAAAGCTTTAGAAAATATTTGGCAAATATGGGAAAATTAGCTTTCATGCGGGAGTGGAGAATATCAAGACATCACCAAATCAATATTAAATACTACCAGACGGTATATTTTTTTATATGGTATTGATTAGTAGCATATTTTTATGCTACTAGATGACAATATATAGTATTCTATCATCTCGATAGCATAAAAATGCTACTGAGACGATAGCATTTTATGTTACTCACTTGACATCATAATTATATACTATCATCTAGTAGCATAAAAAAATTCATCCAATAGCATTTTATATGCTACCCGCCGAAACATACTATATGATGTCATCCGATAGCATAAAATATTCTATTTAATGACTATATTCAAGTGATTCAAAGAATTTCTATTTCGTGGGAATGGCGAATTGACCCCTATAATTAACTTGTACCCAGAAATTTTTGGTGAACTAGTCCTAGCTTGTACCCTAAATATTCACCAATTTCAAATTTCAAAACCAGAATATTCATGAATTAACGAATATTCGCCACTAAAATTTTCCCCAAGGAAAATATAGAGGTAACATAAAGAAAGAATAGAGGCTTACATTTCTATTTTTAGCATAATTTCACCATTCAAATGTATTTCCTTAATATAGATATGTATATTATTTTATCATATTGGTTATATGAGAATGTGAATGTTCTATTCGAGAGTATTTGGAATATAGAGATGCCCATTATATGGAAAGTAAAAATGTAGTGTTTATTAGTTCTCCATAGTAACTTTATGAGAATAAGAATGTTCCCATTCTAAGTATTCTCATAAATGAAAATTTAGAGAAAGAATCAAGTTTAGGTTTGATCATTTTCATACATGAAACATAGAGAAAGAATAGAAGTTTACATTTTTACACTTTTACTTTGCATACAAATCTCACTATTTGGATATTCTTTCTTGATATAAATGCATATATTATTTTTTCATATTTTTTATACATGAATGGGCATCTACCCATTCTAAGAATATTTTGAATGGACCGATGCACATTCTATGGAAATAAAAATGTAACCTTTATTATTCATCGATGTTAAATGCATGAGATTAAGCATATGCCCATTCTATCCATTCTCATAAAGGAAAATATAGAGAAATAATAATTTTAGGTGTTATCATTTTCCAATAGGAAACATAGATGAAGCATAGAGGTTTACATGTTTTAGTTTCTTATTTTTTGTATAGTTTCACCAATAAAATATATTTCCTTGATATATAAGCATCTATTATTTCTTCTTATTGGTTTTAAAATCATGGATATATTCACATTTTGAGAATGATCTGAATGCAAATATTCCCATTCGATGAAAAGTAAAAAATAACCTTTATTCTTCCTCCATATTAATTATATGAGAATGGGAATATGTCGATTCTAACCATGCTCATAAAATAAAATATACATAAAGAATAAATTTTATGTTTTATCCTTTTCATACATGCAACATAGAAGAAGAATAGAGGTTACTATTTTATGTTGTATATAATGGAAAGCTACCCATTCTCGTAGCATTTAAAGTATCACCATTTAGATATATTTCCTTGATATATATACATCTATTCTTTCTTCATATTGGCTATTTGAGAATAGGAAACTGCATAGGAATATTTGGAATAGGGAAATGTCCATTCTATGGAAATTAAAAGTGTAACCATTATTCTTCCTCCATTTTCATAAGGTAAAATATAGAGTAGAATGGAAAATGAATTATGGAGAGAAAAATAAATGAAAAGTGTAACCATTCTTATAAATGAAAATATATAGAATGAACTATAGAGTGTAAAATAAATATAGAGAAATAAACTATGTCATGTATTCATCTATATCATTCTATAATTCATTCTCTATACTTGTTGTTATGTGATTGTTTAGAATGGGCATATGCCCATTCAAATATAGTTAATATTTGCATAGATGTCAAAAATAGAGAAATAATATAACCTTCTCATAGAATCAATATAAAGGTAGAAACTATATAAAGGATTATTATATATCATTATATAATTCATTATCTATAACATCGTATGGTTATAATGGGCATATATATATTCTCATATAGTTAATATTCAAATAATTATAAAATAATAGAGGAAGAATAGAGGTTACATTTTATCATTTTCATGCAGGCACATAAAGGAAAAATAGAAGTTTCCATTTTAAATTTTTACTTTGCATATATTTTCACCATTCATATTTATTTTCTTGATATATATGAATCTATTCTTTATTCATATTAGCTGTATGATAATGGGCATCTTTTGATCTCGATAATAATTGGTATGGACATATGCCCATTCTATACAAAGTAAAAATGTAACCTATAATCTTCCTACATATTAACTATATGAGAATGGGCATACACCCATTCTAACCATTCTCATAAAGAAAACTATAGAGAAATAATAAATTTTATGTTTTATCATTTTTATAAAGGCAGCATAGAGGGAATAGAGTGTTTATAATTTTACATTATTACTTCACAAATAGTTTCACCATTCAAATATATTTTCTTGATATAGATGCATAGATTATTTATTCATATTGGATATACGAGAATGGACATCTTATCATCCGGAAAAATATTTCGAATTGACATCTTCTCATTCGAATAATATTTGGGATGGACATGTATATTCTATGAAAAGTAAAAATATAGCAAGAATTAACATATGCCAATTCTAACTGTTTTCTCATAAAAGCAAATATAGAGAATGAGTTATAGAGTTTATGTTTTATCATTTTTCTACAAGAAACATAGTTCAATAATAAAGGTTAAATTTTTATGTTGTATAGAATGGAAAGATTCTCATTCTTATAGGGTTTTAAGTTTCACCATTCAGATATATTTCCTTGATATATATATATATATATATATATATATATATATATATATATATATGCATCTTTTCTTCTTCATTATGATAGTATGAGAATGGGTAGTTGCCCACTCGAGAATATTTGGAATAGGAAAATGTCCATCCTATGCAAAGTAAAAATGTAACCTCTATTCTTCCTCCATATTAACTATATGAGAATGAGCATATGCCCATTCTAACAATTATCATACAGGTAAATATAGAGAAAGAATATAGTTTATATTTTATTATTTTCATACATGGAATATAGACGAAGAATAGAGGTTACATTTCTATGTTGTATAGAAGAGGTAGCTGCCAATTCTCATAGGATTTTAAACATACATAAAATGGGAAGTTGCAATCTTATTTTGGATAGAATGGGCATCTTCCTATTCCAAATATTCTCATAATGGCCATATGCCCATTCTCATAGAGATATTATGAAGATATAATGAATTCACATATATCAAGGAAGTATAGATACATGATAAAACATTATGCAAAGTAAAACCTATCAAAATATAAACATATATTCTTCCTCTATATTTCTTGTATTAAAACTATATATCTATATGCAAAGTAAAAATGTAAACTCTATTCTTCCTCTATGTTACATGTATGAAAATGATATAATTTAACCTCTATTCTTCCTCTATATTAATTGTATGAGAATGGGTGTATGCCTCTATATTATCTATATGAGAATGGCTTTATGCATCTATATTGTCTATATGAGAACGGCTATATGCCTCTATATTATCTATATGAGAATGGGTATATGCACTTTGTAGGCAACATAGAGGAATAATAGATGTTACATTTTTATGTTGTATAGAATGGGTAGCTGCCATTATCATATGATGTTAATTTATTGAATGGGAATATGACAATTTAAAACATTCTCCTAGAGACAATATAGAGGAGTAATCCATGCAATTTTTTATTATTAATCATGATATTATTATTCTTATTATCCTTTATCAATTATTAACAAAAATTTATTATTATTATTATTATATATTAATAAAATAATAAGCACGCTTATTATTTTTGTTAATTAGATATTACTTATTAATATTTATCTAGAATGTTAATAGTATTTGTTAATAACCATTTTTAGCAAATGTTTACAAATATTTTATTTAACATTTAAGTATTATTCATGTATAAGTGTTATTATTTATTACATAGTATGTATTATTATTATTTTGCAATTAATTGTGATTATTATTACTACTTATTTATATATTTTTATTTTTATTATTGTTAAGTACTATTATATATTATTTATTACTATTGGATATTATTAATAATATTAAATTTTTAAATAAAGTAATTAGTAATTTATTAATAATATTATTTGATAGGATATGATTACTTATTACTTGTTATCATTAGTGCCATCTATCTTAAATGGAAAAAAATATTTCTTATAAGTAATTAAATTCATATTAAATGTGTTGATTACTAATTTCATAAAAGTTCAATTTGCATTATAATTAAAAACTAATATGGTTCTCAATAAAAATAATAAGTAATTATTTTATGAGTTTGGCTTTATTTTTGGTGGCATAATTTTAAAATTTTATAAATTCACATTTCTTATCTCTCAAGTTTTTATCATGGAAGACTTAAATTTCCTTTTCATTTTGGTAAAGAATATTAATATGACATGTATTTTCAAATTATTAAGAAATCATGTTTTGTAGTCATGCTGAACATCTATTATGGGAGGATTTTTAAAATTTTAAAAATCTCATGCTTTGTTTTTGGGAGGTAATTGTTAATGGTCATGTACATTATATATTTTATTTAATTTTGAATCATCTGGGTTTCATTCCTTTATTCACTTATGATCAAGTGTTTTAGGTCAATCGTATTATTCTAATAGGAACATCATTCCCGTGTTTAGCTATATTTAAAGGCAAAGATACAACAATAGATAAGTATATTCCATGGATATTTCATAGTTTTCTCCTAAAAAAATTCTAGGTTTTTTTCTCTAAATTCTTATTTCTTATTTTTGTTTCACTTCTAATACCAAAAAAACCATAAATGAGAACTTTTATTTTAAATAGAAGTGAAAAATGTTGTTTTCCTTAAATACTTAAACTTAACTACAACAAACAATACAAAGAAAAGAGTATTTTAGATTGAATGAGATAATGGATACAATAAGTAATTGTGTATGGTGTTTGGAATATTTTCTATATATTGAGTACTAGTTTTTTCCCTTTCTCTGTTTCTCTCGTAACTATTTTATCTATCACTACAAATTTCATTTGTGGAAACAATTTATTTGAAACTAATTTTTCTTACTATTTTTCCCTTTTTCTATTTTTCTCTCTAACTATTTTTTCTCATCACTTTGTAACTTTAATTTGTGGAAAAATATATTTGAAACTAAAACTTTTTATTTCTCATTTTCTCCAAAATAGGGACTACATAAAAGAAAAATTTCATACTAAAAATTTCCTCTTCTAGACCTCCAAATTACCCTAATCTCGGTATCAAATCAAAGAAATTCCTTCCTCTTTCACTACAACAATTTTCTTCTTTTATTCCCTATTAAACAATTAACAAGGTTAGTTCAATAAAATTGGTAAGTTTCTTCTTATCCTCATTCTAAATTAAATATTAGATAATATATATGAAACAACAAATGATTATGCTTATTAGGGAAAAAAATTATACCCCTAAAAATCGAGATATTACTTGGTAATTTTTTTAAAATGACTTTCAAAATCATGGAAAATATGAAGGAAATAGGTTTCAAACATTTTTGCTAATTATTTTTTAATGGTGTCGACAAGTAGCAAATGTCAACTGACAAAGATATGATATCAACCAAAGAACATATGTAATTTTCTAGAAATCATTTTCGACAATAGAAGTTAAAATGGTCATCTCAACAATAAATTTTTCTTCAAAAATAATGGAATGAAAAAAATATAATAAAAAGTGACTTTTTTGAAAAAACATTGGTTTCACTAGCTTTTGTGGGAAAATTAATTTTTAAATTTTTGATGTTAAAAGAAAACATGATCGTCTCTATGAGAAATTTATACATGTAAAATATGGCATATGCACCAAAATTCCCATTCTTTTTTTCCTCCTTTTACTACATTACTCCAAAATATGTCACCATCTGGTAGCTACACAAAAAAAAAAAATATAATTTTTCTCTACTTTTCTTATGGTTAATATTCTACCGATGGCATCATACATTATGCTATTAGTCTCGCAATAGCTAGCGTAGAATAAATATATTCTACCATATAGTAGCATACATTATGGTGTTGATTGGTAGTATATATTTATACTACCCGCATAGATAATGAAGATAAATATATGCTACTAGTTGGTAAAGCGAAATTATGGTGCCAACCAACCAGCAGACATATATTGCTATTAGCTGACTCAATAATATATTATATCAATTGGTATCATATTATTACACTACAAAGTGGGTAAAGCATATACTATGGAAAAAAACAATTCAAGTGTTTTTAAAACAATTTTCTACTAGTTGATAGAGTAGTGTATGTTGTTGGTTGGTAGCATTTCTAACATTTTGTAATGTACATAACTTCAAAATAATAAAATATTAATATTTAAAACACCTTTAATGTTAAAGGGTTATAAAATGCATTCCATCTTGATCGTCAATTCCCATAGGACCGTGTGGAAAAGGTAAAGGAATTGTGAAGAAAATTTGATGTGTACTAGATAATATATATGAAGGAAAATTTTATAAATTTAAATTTTGCGCCAATGGTGATTTGAATTAAAACATTCATTTATTGGTGTAAACACTAGGTGAATTGACCCTTAAAAGTTACTTGAACCACCGAAAAATATAGGCAACCCACTCCAAATCCCTACACCTAAAATTTTAACCAACAAATATTTAAAAAACCAAAATATTCATGAATTAAATCATATTTTCCACTAAAACTTAATCTAATGCTTATTCCTCATTATATATTTCAAATAAAATAATCAATATGTTTTAATTCTCCTAGCTGCATATATATCAAGACAAAAGGTTACATTTTTTGTATAGAATGGGAAGATCCTCATTTTAATTAGTCTTACAAAACATTAAAATAAGTCTAAAACATAAAATAGTTATATTTAATGTATTAGAATGACAAATAATAAAGTGAACCATTAATGTATATTTCATTTTTAATGTTATTAACTATTCTATTATGATCTCATATATATGGACCTACTTAAATGTTTATAGAGGTATTAGAATTTTGAACAATTTTTTTATTATTTATGTATATATATTTTACAATTATATTACCACTCGCGTGCTAAACTCATAGGATTTATAGATGTATTAAAAGTGATTAAATTCGAGTATTGCATGTATTATGTATATGAGAATGTTAACAATTCCTCTATATTAATTATATCGAATGGGCAATAAATGCCAAAAACTCTATCACATTGATCCCCCAAGTGCACACATAACAACATCTAAGAAAATAAGAATGTTTGATAAACACGTTCCATATATGGAATATCCTATTACCTTTAGGAATGTATCGTAAACCTACCATTGAAATAATGTCTCTAAATAGGGCTACTCTACCACCTAAAGAGTCATATTCCACAACCACATGCACACCAAATTTTCCTATCCATTGATGGATAATATAAAAACATATTCTCATACATAAAATTAGTATAAGCCTCAAATAGTACATTTAATTTGTTTTTATCAAATTTGAAAAAGATAAGTGTTAGTTTCACCATGTGGGGTCCTCTTATCTTTCCTAGACAAATAGATCTTTTGGAGGAATATTTGAAGCAAGTTTATCATGCCCCTAAGACAACTTCAAAGGTGGATACCAAGGTTATGAATCTATATCAATCGCCCCTAATAAAATAAGGAATTAAAGGCAATCGTATCCCTTTTTACCTCTCTTTGATCATTCAGAAACATGTTTTTCACTATTTCATGATTGATTTGTAGAGAAATCACATATGTGATGTCTAATCATGTGGCCAATATTTTAGATATCGAGACATCCATGTGATAAAAGGTGTTGTCTAGCTAGATTACATTTTTGTCAAAATAGTGGGTGCTCTAAAGAACATATGCCTCGCTCTCCATGTTTTCCTGATTATAATTGTGCCTCAATAGATTATGGTCATCAATCTCCATTCTATGTTTATAAAAAAATTCCATGGAGTTAATCACCAAGATAGGATCATAAAAAATTTATTGGTCTCACATGATCTTAGATATTGGATATAAAACCAATTTTACTATACAAAATGATCTTATCACTCAATTGCATGTGGAAAAATTTAATCCATAGACATTAAAAGGAAACTATGTACCATCAAAGACAAGGAGAATAAAGAGATTTCCACTATCTCGTGAGAAGTGCAAAGAAATATGTGATGAATAGTTAAATCATTGGGCTCAATAAATATGATATTTATTTTTTAAATAAGTTAAGAAAGAAAATTTTGAAGGTATCAAGAACCATGTATACATGAAAGATAAACATCAAGTCTCAAAGGAGAAACATCAAGGAATAAAGGATCCCCAAGATAATTATGAAACAAACAGACAAACCAAAAACCCAAAGAAGGAAACACCAAAAGCATAAAGGGCCCCAAAAGATAGGTGAGTCAAAATACTTGACCACCCACAAGGAACAAACCTAATTACCATTTCTTAATAGGATAACCTCCACATTTTCCTTTCTTTTTTTTTTTTTTTACCACCTTCCATTCATCGCCCCCATTAGGATCCACATTCTATCGGGGTGAGCAGGTAGCTGAATTTCAAGAACCTCCTTGTTTTTGGGACTCTGAATCTTCTTGGGGCTAGGACACCAGGGCATAGAGGACCCACCCTTTCCTTCAAAATTATTTAAAACCTTATCCAAAGATGGAGGAGAGGGGGAAACCTCACACATCTTAAAATCTTTTTTTTTCCCTTAAGACTAAGTAAATCGATTTCATTATCATTGTACTCAAGTCCATAGACAATAAGATAACCCAAATTTACATCCTTCCACCAAGAAACCCTTCCTTGAATCTATTTTTTAACCATGTGACAATCAGAAGCTAGATGTATTAGAGAATAAATATGATATTTAAATCCTTATGATACATTTTGAATAATATTCCTTGGGTACATATTATATCCAAGAGGAAGAAAAATGACATTTTATGGGTGTTCATAGAGGAAAACCAAATCTGTAGTATATGGAATATGTTTTTGACAGCTCTAAATCTAATATTTGCGCTGATATAGGTATATTTATGATCTCCCCAAGTGAGGAAAATATCTTCTAATCCCATAGGTTCTAATTCAATTACACAAACAATCTCGTGAAGTATAAATATTTAACCCAAGGCCTCTTATTATCTAATAATAAATTTGTCAAGTAATTGAAATTATTTGGATAAAATAAGGTGGTTACCAAAGAAGTAAAATCATTATGACTTGTCAAATATGTCTGGCTGGAAACATATAGACACAATGTATATGATCTCATCAAATAAATAATTTTCTTTCAACATCTATATGGTCTGTATAAGAGAATTTAGAATAATACATGGTGGGAGTCATTGATTCTCAATTTTATCCACCAAAACACCTCATGAGAAATTTTTGCCAACAAGTAAAGCTCATATTCCTACCTTATTACCCAAAAATTATTTCCACTTTTGTTTGAGAGTGAAATCTAGATTACTACTTTATCTAGTTATAAGTAGAGTTATAACCTGAATTATAACAGTCTTATGATTATTGAATAATTTAGGAAAAGATGTACTAGAAAAATCAAGAATTCCATCTCTTAAGATCTAGTGCTAGGAAATCCAAACTATCATATGGATTTCATCCTCTCCATTTTTTATTGTTCTACATAGCATAGTTGTAGTTATTACTCATACTAGCATGAGAAACTCATATCTTTCACAATCCAAATTCTCTACGATTATATATCTTGTTATAGATTCATTCAGAAATAAACCTTTGGGGTAATTAAATGTCTAATTATTTTAAAGCATATCTTGTCCAACAATAGATTTATATTTTTATCATTAATTCAATTGTTAGAGACTTCATCGTTAGAGCATCAATAAATTATAAGATATGAATTTAGATCACGAAGATCATGGAGTTAGACAAAAAAATAATGAATACTAAGCTAATAATTGGTACGGATGTTTTATATCACTTTTTTGAAGGAATGGATGATTCATAATAAATATCCACATAGCTTGGATAGAACCAAAAGAGAAACTTCAGACTCCAGTTCATCCCATACAAGTTGATGTGTGGATTAATATTTGGAAAAACTTGGATGGCATCCTAATACGATACATTCATCTTGAGAACATAGAATATGTGTTAAGAGGGTTTCACAAATAAATATCAGATGGTCACATTTTACCTCAAACAACTTCTATAATGATAATGTCAATTTGTTAGTACTTGAATATATTATTCACATATATTTAACCCTTAATTAATTTTTTTGTCTATTTAATTAGGTGTGGATACATTAGATCTCCTTTACAAATATAACAAAGATGATGCACTATAAATACAAATTCAAATTTATACTTAGATCATATAAGAAGAATTTCCATACACTAGTCAACATAAAATGTAATTGAAAACACAAAATATAGGTATAGAATAAAGTCTTAGATAATTAGATTGGTGATTTATGGAGATATTTAAGACTCTGCAATAATGAAATACGAAGATCTAAACCCGAGTAACCCATGCAAGCTAGACTAGAGTTGTAACTACACCTAGTTCAGACTGTACCCTCGTGTTAAGACTATATCATATAGTTTATACCCTTCTATATTATCTTCTACCTTATTTGATTTTTTCTTTGTTACTTTTGAGGTTCTCTCCTTCCTATATTTTTCCATTTTTGTTAATCATTAGTTGTTGCACATATATAAAATCTCTCTGAATGACTTGAACATCACTTCAACCTCTCTCTATGAATGGAGAGTCTTTCAAAAAAAATTAGAAAGGTTATAGGAACCCTCATGCACTACTAACACTAGAATTACTCTTAAGAGGCCTCAAACTGCATGTCATTCTCCACCTAGCATGTGATATCTAGATAAATCAGTCATATTTAGAAATTTTATTTGATCATTCTTGTTATGAATTGACTCTTGCAAAATAAACTTAGAGAGAGGATGTTTGGATGCTTGTAGATAAGAGATATAACTTCTTTAACCTATTTCGTAGCTCCAAACCTGATGTGAGTGCTGCCCTAATGATTTTGAATGTGTAATTTCAATATTTAGGAGATTTACATGCCTTTTGTAAGTGTATGAAGTGAGTCCTCTAATATATGGCCTTATGAGTTACAAGTTAGAAAATGGGGTAGTGTTTACTTTCTTATATATAGTTTCATATATGATTTATCTAAGAAAGGTTGACCCAATGAAATACAATACCCAACAAAATATTTCAATTTGAAATTACCATTAGAATAAATTTTGGTCCAAGGTTGAACAATGAGCTCATAACCATATGGTAAGGTCCTGACCAAGTTGTATAGCCCTAGCCAGGAGTAGTGAATGTTCTAAATGAAATTTGGAGTTAGTAAACTTATGTCTTTCTATATATTTTTTTGCATTATATTATCAAGATGTGTTGATAGGTCAATGTAAAAGGATGAATAAGCTAAACAATAGACCTTGAAAAGTGCTATGTGGGAATGGAGAAGTTTTATTTATCATAGCAAGAGTACATTGTCAAATCAATGGTTTCCAAAGTGTAAATTAATAAATTTGAATTTCTACAATAAAGAACTTGAAATGGGTGAGGTGATTCTATGAATTTTTATTCTTCATAAGAAGGAAATACAAATTCATTCTTTATTTGCAACTAATCACGGTTGATAAAAATTTCTCCCATTGGTGATTGAACTTCATTGGCATATTCAATACACCTTCCATTACCAACCATGAGTGCATCCTTTCCACCATTTATTACTTCACTAAATGGACTAAATTGGTTCCATTCAAAGAAGAAACTGAACAAGTCATCATTAACTTCATTGAATGAATCATCATCAAGTTTCGAATCCCTCAAATATTAATATTTATCAATGTTAAGTATTCATGGGGGAAACCTCACTGATTGTTTTTTTATGTATTTCATATACCTCAATACATCCTCCAACTAATATGTTTACAATATTGGACTTGTAGAGTCTGTTAAAAAATCATGAAGGGAACAATTGAGAAAAACTAAAGACATTGACATAATCAAGTGAAATTAGCCTTGTGGGCTAACAGGATAATGCAAAAATTCTCAATTGGTAACTCTCCTTTCATATTTTTATATGGATTTAAAGTCGATCTCACTATCATTACTGCTTCTTGCTTTAGAGATAGCTCATCTAATTAAATTAGAGCACCGTGATGTGAGAATTGTTAGGATATATGTGTTGTTACACCTTCGGGAGAATAAGGAGAAATCCAAATATAAACACCAAGTTCACTAATAGGAAATTCAAACAAACTTTAATAAGAATTTTATCCATCAAATATTTGATCTTGATAATTTATTATTGAAATGGGATATCTATCAACCAATCTTGATAGAAATTTTAAGTTCGACACTATATAAAGAAGCCCTTATCAAGTCACCTACTATGAAGAAGAAAATTATTTTGATATTTCAAATATCAATGGACAACCTCTATGCATCCCAATCAATGTGATGTTTCTCAATCCATTCCTCTAAGTACATGTTTTATACTTTGTACAAAGTTATATATTTTGTATCATGTCTTTTCTTTTGTTTCCTTTTCCCCTTCTTAAATTTTGTGTTCCTTTGTGTAATTTTTCATTTTCTGGTGTTTCAATTTTTGAATTCTTTAAGCCCCTGATTTAGTTACTAAAGAATCCATTCCTAATGGATATTATAGGTTACTAGTTCTCCATACTTGAGAAATTTTTTGATGCGGGGAATATTCAAATAACATTAAAATTGACCATTTCTTATTCTAACCATGGTTGTGGGATCAAAACAGGCATGTTGGAGTATGATGAAGGTGTGAGAGAGAGATAGGTGGCTAAGAGACTCAAAATTTCAAAATTCAAGTTTTCGCTCAAAAATTGTAATTCAAAATCCTAAGGTTGTAAAAATGGAATGTAATCTTGTCAAAGATTTGAACAATGCTTTAATATGTTATGCAAGTACTAGGAAGCTAATCATGGATCAAGATGAGTCAATGAAGTGTAATATATTTCCTTTGTGTGGTAAGGGCGTGTCAAAGGTAATGAGAGCTCAAAATGTAGTTAGGTTTACAAGAGTGAGTTACATTAAAGAGAGGGAATTTGAATTATAATAAGGAAGTGGAAAGGGGGGAGTGAAGAAAAATTTTCAGGAATGTGAGAGAGGAGTGAAATCTTATGAAAAGGATTACTTCTTGTTGAAAAATATGAGACATCTTGATGTCTTAATCAATAAGGGAGAATCCCTCCTTATAAGGTCATAATGGTATGTAATCATTTAATTGAGCTTGAAAACGACTCTTTATGTTCAATCAATTTTGTGAAGAACCTTTTCTTTGTTCTGGTGAATGAATGAATCTCTTGTAGTAGTTAGATATGATTGGAATAGCCTTTATAAGGTGTAATGTTGAGTTTTTTAGTGATCTTCATGGAAAGAAGTTTGTAAGGTGATAAAAAAACATTCTAGAGATATAATATTTTGTAATTTTATATTGCATGTTTATGAAACCTCCTAGAACAAGACACTCGACTAAGTATACTTTAATTTGATCATATCTCAACATATTTTTCATTGTGATAAGTTATGAAATCGATTACATCTAGGGAAAGATAGTGTGTGAGTTGTAAACAAGCATGATTTAAATTTACACAAGAAAAAAATTCTAGTTCTTTTATTTGGGAAGAGTGAGTGTTTGGAATGCCATGTGTTAACATGTTTACAAGTGAGATTATGGTAGGCATTGGATATTACTTCCCTCTTCAAACATAACTAGTAGCTTATAATATTAGAGGAGAATGAGATAGACTCCTTGGTGAAAATTTAAATCCTTATATAAAAATAAAAATAAATTTATAAGGTTTGGAAGCTTCTTGGGCTCATACAATGAGCACAATTAGGGTTTGATGCTAATTAAAAGTTTGAAGCACTTAATCAATGAATCCTAGCCTATATTTTTGAAGAAAAAAATGTGAGGATGTACTTTAAGATATTTGAAAGGAATTTTGATTTTTAATTAGATGGTTTTGAGAAACTTTTGTGACAGACTCGATCTCTTTGTCTCAAACGGCGAGTCCTTAAGACCTAATTTGAAATATGGAGTATTGGTTTTGAGGTATATTTTCCAAAAAAATTCTCATTAAACTTATCAAATAGGATGAAGGGATAAACGGGTATTCATAAATGTCTTGTGTCATGAAGCTTGGTAAAGTGAGTTATATGTCTAACAATGTCTAGAAACAGGGCTAGAAGGAGCTAGTGGAGCTAAAGGAGAAAATATGTGATATAGATAAAATGATAAAGAGTTAGACCAGACAAATTATACCACACCATATTAATGATAAAGGGTCCTTGGAGAAGTTAATATTTTGTTCGGGTATGTGTAGATAAGTCCAACCATGAAGCTAGCAGACTACTTGGTCTTAAGAGCACAATGGGTAGTTTTGACAAGATTGGTAAAAGGTTTATCTTTTTAACTTTTGTATCAACTTAATGATTGATCTAAAATTCATTTAAGGTGTAAAAATAAGAACATGCATTGGAATATGTTTTATAAGGCTAAGAGTTAGAAGGTACTTCATTTGGAGGTAAGAACAAAGAAATCTAGATGAGGGAAATTGGTGGTTGGTAAGAGAAATTATGGTTGTCATGAAATTTGAACAATATAATTGTTGAAATGACATTGAATGAAGGTTTCATAATAGGATAACGTGATTTTGTAAGCCTATCAAGGGGTGTTAGTCGGGTTTTTCAAGATTTAGCCTTTTAAGGCTTCTTACAAGTATCCTCGCTATAGGGGTTATGGATATAAGTTGTTGTTTGAGTCTTCTAGCTTGATTGAATGCATGAAAATTGTATACACTGTGCATATGTTTCCCCATTATTAGTTGCCAAAAATATTAACCAAAATTATCCCCTACCCATTTTTGTTAAACTTGTGCTCCTAAGGACCCAAGACCTTAAGCACTAGTCTCTCTTTGTCAAGTTGGCCACACATTCTCAAGTCTTTGGGCTAAGAACTACCTTCATTTTATGGATTTCTACTCCCAATCATGAACCATTACACTAATCTAAAAATATTTTCTTGACCCACAAGACACTCAACCATATTGTACTACATATCCCATAAGCCCCACAGCTCTTCCCATGTCATTTAAAAGCCTCAAATCATCCTTATGCACTAAGTTTGAAGCCACATAAGTTTAAAACCTTTTTTCTAATGATGGAGTGCTAATACATATCTATTGGATACTTCTTTCCTTTTTCCATTTCAAAGTTTTCCTTCCATTATCTATCTACCTTTCATTTCAAATTTTTCCTTCCATTATCTATCTACCTTTCATTTCTTCCTTCCATTTCATGTTGACACCTACAAAAGGTTGTGAAGTGCTAGAAAAATGATAGATTCTTGTATCATTTTGTTCCAATTGAGTTATAAATTACTATTTTAAGGATATGTGAACTACATAATGCCACAATGATATTTTGAGTTCTTGTATCACATTTCAAAGTTGTGATTCAATGACTAATGATCATGTGGGGCAAAGGAAGTTTTTCCCTATGATAAAGATCTTCAAAAAGTTTTGTTACATTTTCAACACTCGCAATGTCTATCTCCTACTTAAAAATAATATGCATTTTTTGGTTCTTCTCTTCAACCACTTGAATAATTTGGAAACCTATGCCTCACCATTTTGGTTGCATTTTAGTGCGACCGTGTTCCTCCCACATTATTCTAGTTATCTAAATATTTGCATGGATTTCATTCCATCTCACTATATTCCTATGTAATTTAGAGACATGGAACATATTCTTCCATGGTGTGGATCATTTTAGTTCATCATTTTTAACTTTCATTGACATTTTGAGCTACTCCTTGAGTCATGGGAATACTCGATGATAACACAAGCTCTATACGCTTACTAGGTTAGTTATAAAATATGATGATTAATGTAATACAATACAATTTAAGTGATAATATGGAGCTACATTAAATGGGAAAGTTATGGTTAATTTTTCTATCAAATTGTTGTTTTTCCTTTTCAATATTGTCGATTACATCAAAATCCAAATTTTCTACAATGAGGTATGATCTACCTTCATTTTTCCTCTTACTTTTCTTTTAAATATTAGTTTCCCATAATTTTCTCTTCTATAAAAATAGTTTTTTTTATATTTTACACGTGTAAACACAAATAGTGCACATTAGTCAATATTTACCCCGGTTTTATACTACTATTTAGAAGGTTCTCAAGTGTACAAAGTACTAATTAATCACACATTTTTTCCACATTTCTCTTATCTTTTATTTCATCTTTCCCGTGTATTTCTGATATCTATCATCCCATTGCATGACCTTTCGACATTTTAGCCTAAAATCGGTGTGCCCTAGCTTTGTATTGGGGTGCCCCGAGGCGCCCGTCCCATTCGAGGTGCCCTTTCTATGTAAAACCTCTTCCATTTTTTTTTGGGTCAATCCTAGTTGTTGTTCATCCTTATCTTCCACTCAATTGGTCTTTTCGGGATTAATTGCGAAATTAAGCTTGATATCCCTATAAATATAAAATTATAAGACCATAATAAGGGTCTCGAGCTCATTTGCATCTTACCACTACTATCAGTCCATCTAGGGTTACATTCATTACATCATTTACATTCACATACTCCCATGCATTCAAGTTAGGAGATATGCATCACACACACTTCATAAGGGGAGGGATTCCATTCTATTTTGTGCACACATGCTACTTACAATTTTATAGCTACTATATCTCACTACATCACAAAGTGTGGCTAGCACAAGATCACCTAGGGTACCCCACACACACACACATACACACCATAACTATATCTGGGTCTAAAATCTAGTGCAAAGCTCAACAATAAGACCACTAGTTTGGTAGATGAGGTCAGTTTGACCCATTCATATGCATATTTCATTTTTCTAGGGTTTGATACTTCTCCTTGTATTACATGTGTCATTCTCCAGTTCATCTAACAAATCCAACATGATAGGCATGAAGTACTTAGAGACATTTAACAACCATACCAGATTGAGGTTTTGAGCATTTACATTGTTCGAGTGCCTAGATTACAGACCAAGGTGCCCCGAGGCACCCCAATACACTCTCAAGCACTTGTGTCATCTCAAACAGTCTAGATCTGCCCTTTATAGGGTCCATGAGGGTTTGTCTACACTTCTAGATTTTATTTCCAAATTTGTGACACTCATGCGCCCATCTACAACAATCAACTAAGCTTTTTCTCCCTACTTTCTTGTGCATCTAGGATTTAATTTTACTTTGCATATTTATTTACATCTAATTTATGTTTTATTGTATTTATACAATGTTTTAGTCCACGTAACTAGATTAACATTAATACCCTAGATATCTCTTTTGGCCTCTAGAAACCCCTTACTTTTGTTAATCATTTTGTTGAACCTTATTGTTCTTTCTACCACCTTCTAGGGTTTTATCCTCACATCCTTTTATCCTACCATGTCATCCCCCTTATCAAATCATGGCCCAATCTTTATACCCCACCTACACACCTACCAAAGTCACTAATATAACTACTACCATAGTTGACTTCATGCGTTTCTATACTCAACATCCACCTCACTTTCTCAAACCTCCATCGACTCATCCATTAATGTAGTCACTACTTTTCACACTCGTACCACTTCACCATCTGGTCCACTTGTCTCCATACCACCACTAGTCATATCCACCACTCCACCACCTAATCCTAAAGGTTATGATGTTATTGACCAAATTAAAAATACACTATCCAAGATATTCCTTTATGATTTATTATGTAATGCACCAGACTTGTGAACTACACTTGAGACTACTCTTCATGCCATTCATTTTGAATGTAATCACTCTACCAAAGATTTTTCCCATCTCATTCAGTATCTTTATAGTTTTCCCCATTTGATCTCCTTTACAGATGAGGACATATCACCTTCCACCCATAACAAACCTTGTGTACCCTTTCTCATTATTGTTTTCAATAGTACTAATTGTATTAAGTGTGTTCTCATTGACAATAGGTCTGTCATTAATCTTTGTGCCCATTCCCTCTTATAGCAATTAGGCATCACTTGATAGTCTCATTTATTGTAGCTCCAATCTCATTTGTGGTTATGATTCCTCCTCTTGTACGTGCCTAGGCACAATCTCCCTTCATAATCCATACATATTCCATTACATTCCATTCCCATTACACACTCTACATTACATTTCCTACACTACACATTCACATACCTTGGTTGTTTACACTACATTTTCTTCTACGCGCTACACTCACCACCCTACGGCACACTCTAGTTCCTCGATCCATACTTGAATATTGAGGTTTTAGCATTCAAATGGATCTTAGCTACATGTGACAAGTCATCATACCATATTCGTTGAACTAGTGGCCAATGCTCTAGGCTATATCATCATCCACATCCATCATCATAGTGGTATACACCTTAGGTTAAATCACCACTCTTTTCATCACTTCTACATCATCCTATGACATCTCTCATATCCTATTATATCTCCCTATACCTTTAAAAATTCCAAATTATTCCATTGCATTATCACACCTTTAATCATCTTGTAGTGGTATACACCTTAGGTTAAATCACCACTCCCATCATCAATGTCTCATTATCCTCTTACATCCTATCATCACATATTCTAGTTACCTATTCTAAGTCATTTTATTATGTCATCCTTTATCCTACTCATCACTTAGTGGTATATTCTTTAGGCTAAATCACCACCGTCACCTTGTTCATCACCGAGTGGTATACACTTTATGCTAAATCACCACCCTTACCTTGTTCATCAATTAGTGGTATATTTTTTTAGGATAAATCACCACTCTCACATTGTTCATCACATAGTGGTCTATGCCTTAGGATAATTCACTAAATCATTCTTATTCATCACGCATTTATCTATGCTTTAGGATAATTCACTAACTCATTCTTATTCATGACGTATTTATCTATGCTTAGTGATAAATCAGCATTGTCTGCTATCCACCACATACTCATCCACACTTCATACACCCTCTTCACCCATCTCTCCTAGTGACATATAGGTTCCACACATACCTCTCTACATGTCACATTTCATCACCATTCCATACACATACTCATCATAGAGCGCTAGATACAACCAACACTACTCAACCATTTCCCGTGACTGCTAAGGGGGAAAGAAAATGAACCTCATGACATACACATTCCATCCACTCGAGAGGCACGTCTCCCCTATCCTTCCATATTACATTCCATTCCATCTATTCACAACATATTGCATTCTCTTAATGGCATTTACTCTTTCTTACTAGTGTTTTTCATGTTCATTATACTACCTATGTTATATTGTTTTCTTATATGTCATTATCATACACACATGTGTATTCATGCCTTTGTCTAGTTTGATAGTAGATATAGGACTCTAAATGTGGTATGGATGCTCGCCTTATACCCTTCCTACACCGGTCACTTTGGGGCATCCACATTAATCCTATCTAGATGTTATTGTTTCATTTGTACTTAGCATCTTTTACTAATAACTTCTACATGCTTTGACATATTGGTTATCACTCGACATGCTAGCGGGTGTTCCATGTGAAGCACTTGTTTTATATTTTTACAGGTTTTCATGTGACTACTTTTTTGTTTCTACTTGTCTTCTATTGTTTTCTATTTTATGTGGGCTTTTCCCTTTTCTTGTGTCCATACTTGACTGTTGTTTATGGCCATAATGGCCTTGCATGTCTTGCGACATCGTGAGTGATGTCCCATGTTTGAAACCCTCTTTATGTGGTCTGCTTGTTTTCTTTCATGTTTACACTACTTTGTTTTGTAGTTTTAAATTGTTGACGTATTTTACACTTGTTTTATTTGCGTGCATGTGTTCGGACTAACACTTGTTCTAGCTAGCCATCCCCTTTTGTGTGTTCCTTGGTATCTTCCATGTGTTACCCTTTCCCCCTACAGGGCAGAGTTCTATAGGTCATAGTGTGGTTGGTCCTCTTTTGGGGTTGTATTCTCCTTCAAGGGTCATCGTATGTGCCCCAAAAGATGGGGGCATAATTTTGATTTTTCTACTAACACATTGTATTTACATCCAGTTCGGACATAGCGAGTGAGTTCAAAACTATCTATGAACTCCATAGACAATGGTCTCAATAGGACATGGTGTCCTTTGGCATTTTTGTAGAGTAGTTATAGGCTTGGGAGTTACCATAGGTGTGCCTCTCTAGACTTCTCCATCCAAAGGGCGTCGGATCACCCAAAAACTTAGAACAATATAGAGATCTCTTCCAACATTTCATCAAAAGAGGTCAAAGGTTGGAGGATACTGCATGATTCCTCCCTATACTTCTTGAGCTAGGTGTTGACAATTTTTGCACCTGTGTAAAAATGTGCAACTCGAAACTTTGTTTTCGATGGAATGCATTAATTAGATGGACCTAACTAGGGGGAGACATAGTTTTTATTAAGTTTTCATTTGTAGTATATGATTAATAACATGAAATCTATAGCTATGTGTGTTGTTACAGAATGTAACACCTCACATAGGCTAACATTTCATGTTCATCTTAAGCAAGGAAACACAAAATCCGTGAAGCACCAACACAATGCCTTGATGAAGGAGGGAATCATAGCTTAGGTGGGATGTTAAAATCCATAGTAGCAAACAAATTTTTGATTACAAGTTGTAGATGTTCATTATTAAGTTATAGGTATTTTCAATTTGATCATTTCCTATGATTAAGTGTTATTAAGTATGTTATTGAGTTTTTAATTCATTGTACAATCATTACATAACATAAGAGATGAAACTAAAAGGAAGTACACAACTCAAATAAAATAATAATATCATTTATTCATGAGTAAATTTCAATATTTCCCATGCAAGTCATAGGATGTAACTTATGATTATTGAAATAAAATATACATGTGCATAAATATAAAAGAAAAAGAATATAGAAGAAACCCATCATTGCCTTGGTTTTTCTCCCGATCTTCATTGCTTTCATTCCCAGCTCCATCTTTATCTTCCACATCATCTTGTTCATCAATGTACCTGAAAGGAAAAGATAAAAGAAAATCAGTTATCGAGCTCAGGATAAAAGAAACCCATCATTGCCTTGGGTTTTCTCCTGGTCTTCGTTTCTTCAGTTCTAGCTCAGTCTTTATCTCCTGCATCATCTTGTTCATCAATGTACCTGAAAGGAAAATATATAAGAACATCAATTACTGATCTCAAGGTTTAATCTGTACTCATGTGCTTTCTATCTAGTTTTATGAAAATGGATCATTTAAGATCAAAAACCTAAGGTACATCAAGTAACAGATGCAGATTTGAGAAAGTAGTATCTTGCAGAAGCTCATGTCATTCACATAAATCATAGTAGACATAAAAGAAAGAAAAAAATCACTATGGCCATGAGAGAGGCTTTAAGCCTTATTTTATAACTATTTCCTAAAGTGTGCAGGTACAGGAAAAGAATTTTTGTTCATAACTTTACAGAAAAAGCAAGAAAGTACAAGAAAAATAAAACATGCTTTGGAAGTACAAGATCAAAATCAGTCCTTCAAACAAATGTCATTAAGTACAAAGTATGAAGTCATTATTATCAAGATCTTGAATGTTACAAATATTGTTTGAGCAAGTAAAATCATCCAAGAAGGTCAAATGATCAAGATATTACAGCCATGATTTGGACTAGTACTTAAGATTGCATTTATATAGTTCACAAAAATAGTTTTCTTCACTTATAAAGCCTCAAGTGTTATACAATGGACATGAAGTTGTAAAAAGGAAAAACTGATGCACATCTTGATTAAAACATTCTTGGAATGGTAAAAACACTATTAAAGGAAAAGGTCACCATAGACTCGAAATTACTTAAATTTTTTTAGAAAATACGAAATACATGTCTAATAGGAATTCTAAGAGACGAAGTTTCGAATCACAATAACATGAAGAGGTAGAAACAATCTGCAATTTTAGACAAAAACAAGCATCCAAATTTCATATCCAAAAATATAGGTTTTAACCTTTTTCTAAGAGTTCATTATGCCTTCCAAATGGAATTAAGTATCCGTGTCTCGAGACTCTAGCATGTGGAAATCACTAATATCTCAACATGAAGAATGAACTACAAAATTCACAGAGAACAAATTAAATAAAGCTAAAAAAAGGAAAATCACTTGAAAGATGAAAAGGAAAGGCTTATCGCCTTTTACTTTTATAACAAAAAATAGATATACATGTAAATTTAATCATCCATTGAAGACTAGTCAAGGTAGTGAACAAGTAAATGTCAAGTATAACTAGAACATATATTTTAGGAATTGAATATAAGATTTTAGATTGTGATAAAAGAAAATAGCCTTAAAATTGAATCGAGTAATAAAAGTTTTAGGAGCTCTGATTTTTGCACATGAACAAATGAATGGAGAAAAATGCAAGTTTCTAATTACTTGCACAAGGTAGCAAATAGTGAACTCAAGAATTCCCAACTTCGAAACAAAATCTGAGTGATTCATTTTATCTTCCAAGAACTTGCATAAACAGTTATTCAAAAGGGATAGAAGTATATCATTTTCTTATGTGTCATCTTACAATGAATTTTCAAGAAATACAAGTTTTCGGACATTGCAAATTTCTAATTATGAAAACCTATAGTGTAAAGTCCTTATTAAACATATATAGAAAATGTTTCATAATGTAATATACTAATGTACGAGATATACAAAAGGTTTGTTCCCAAAATATAGGTAGCAAGGAATAAGCAGTCATTTCATCACGCAAAATTGAGTCATCATACTCAAAATAATAGCTCCTATATAGGGGATAATGACCAGATTATAAAGACAAAGTTAGAGGCTCAAAACGTAAACAAATCTAGTAGGGCTCGGAGTTTTGTAAACCAGGAAGTTTCAAAAGTGGGGTAAGATCGGGGTTTCAAATAAGCAACAATCCGAATGTAAATGTGAAGTTAAATGCAACATTAACAGACGGCATTCAAGAACAAATCTAGAGCTCCATACTTACAAAAAGGAATCAAATAAACAAAGGAGACCTCAAGATGGTAATCATAGAGGCCGCGGTGGAAAAGCATAGGAAAATATGCAAATCCCTCTAATCTCTGCTACCTCTTTTCTTATCAGCTACAAGAAAAATTTACAAATGTATAGCTCGTAAAGGGTGAACAATTTTAAGAAAATACGAAGTGAAAATCACACCCATAAATTAGTAAAAATTTAGTTTCGTATAGGAAAGTGAAACTCCGGATTTATTAACAAAGTGATGGCTATTTGTGGGAAATAGTCAATGGCGGCCAAATCAGGTGGAAAAATAGCCAAAAATATGAAACCCACAGCCATAGTTGAGTAACGCTTTGAAAACAAGAGAAAACAATCACTCATATCTAAAGTAAACTGTAAGGAATATAGCTCAAAGATTCTATAAGCGCCATATAAAGCAAACAATGCATGAATAGACCCAAAAATCACCCTCCAAAGAGTTTTACCCAGAGCTTAGGGAGTATTCTAAACTACAACAATGGTGTCTTAGTACTTAAAATATGAATCCCATCTTGAATAAACACGAAGCCAAGCTCAAAATTTTCATGGTGGATGGGAAATAAAAGAAAAACAAGATATATACAGAGGAAGATCTCATCACAATGGTGAAAATCGAGAAGAAAAATATTTTAACCCTCACCATATAGTGGTCAAGCACATGTAAAACTATTGTTATCCAAAATTCACCCCAAGGTGATTTTGATAAATTACACAATTTATTCATGTTTAAGCAAGTAGACATGGTTCCATGCCCAAAATAAGGTTTTGAGGGATCCCTTGCCTTTTCTCTAACTTCCCAATCCAAAGAAAAATCCAACGAGATAGCAAAAATTTGTAAAAAAAATAAAAGTTAAGTCAAGGGCCTATTTTAGAGAAAATCGGTCCGAGGGATGTGGATGAACCCAATGTGGATCATACTAGGGTTCGTCTAACCAAGTTCGGGCCCGAAATGCTAAAGAGGCAATGGAATGTGGAAAAAGTGGATAAAAATGTGTCGTGCAGTCCATGCAGGACAACAGCTGGGACAATAAGTACCCAAAATACCCAAAAATATAATTTGGTCGTAGCAACGTGCAATGCGTTAAGGTGGAAAAATATGTCCAAGATAGTCGAGCCCCAAAAAATATGAAATAGCCACAACCAAGTGCACAAGTGCAATGCATTTAAGGCAAAAGAATATGTCTGAGACAATCGAGCCCCAAAATCAAAATAGCCGCAACCAAGTAAAATGCGGTTAAGGCAGAAAAATAGGTCCAGACATTCGGCCCCAAAAAGAAAAAAATAGTCACAGTCCTGTAAGGTGCGGAGATATGTCGGGATTCAATGGGCCCACCTGCCCACCAACGAGGAACGCGTGAGGACCTAAAATATAGAATCGGGTGACATGGAGAAAGGAGGCATGTGTGGTCCAAGTTCGTGGGGACATGAGTTCCCTAAAACCCGTAATCACTACAATATAAAGAGAAGTGGTGTAATGTGACCTCCGAAGTTCAAACAGATTAACATTTCACCCAAAACTATGGTTTTCAAAAAATTAAATTTTTGAAAAGGGCACGATGTCCTCTATGCCGTAATAACTGGATTTCTTATTTTCAATGGGGGTATATGGGTGAAAGTAAATAAAAATATCTAGCTCCAAAAAGATAAATGATCGGTCCCGTCAAATGCAAGAAATCCTGTGCAAACCCATAATAACTACTCACACTCATAAGACCATGACTTTTACAATTCTCAACTGATATTCACAAAATTGGTCTCATTGGAATCATGATTCCAAGCTCCGACACACAACAATCAAGAAATTCAGAAATTGATGAAGTTTTGATGTTGATTTTGCTTTGAAAACATGGCCAGTTAAGAACAATGGTTTTATTGGTTTTGTGAGAACATTTAGTGAAGCGTACGCATACATTTTTCACTCTTTGTAAGTTATGGGACGGTATAGGGATACTTTTTCAAGAAACATACCATCATTTTACTTCATTGATTACATCTTTCAAGTTGTAGGAAGTAAAATTTCAGGATTTTAATTTTTCCCTCCCTCTCTCCTCTCAAAATTCTATAAATCAAAGTGTTAATATCATTGTAAAGGGATGGTTTTTAGTATAAAAACCCTGTCATTTTGGTTTTTTGAAGCCAATTTCCTACATTCCTTGTAGTGGACTCCTTGCATGGTGATCTAGGCCTTTACTTTGTAATAGATTGAACTATGTATATCATGAAGCAATAGATGCAAGTTTTTGGATGTATCTTCCTTGTTATTTTGTTTGCATTCTTCTTTCCTCTTCAATCTTATTGCAAAATATATTGTGTCTATTTTATGCTCTTACAGGGATTCATTATCATTATGTGTGTATGAAATATTTTTGTGAATGTAGTTTCTAGACTATGGAGAATTGTTATCACCCTCTCTAGTATGCACTTCACTTCCATTTTTCACACATTGGAAATCTATTCTCATTCCCTCCTTTTCTGGTGTATCACCACTATTACTATAGGCTTTACTTTCATGCACTCTCTCTCCTAGTCCCTTAGAAAGTTAGATTAGGATAAGATAGTTCTACATGCATTAGAGTAAATTGTGGCAGGTAGTTTAGGAGTAAGAACCAACTTTCACTGGAGGTCTATCTCATGTACTAAGTCCCACAACTTGGAGATATCACCCAAGTTACCAACTCACACCGTGAGCTCAAGAACACACACTTGTGAAAAATTAAGGGTGTTTTGATTCGGTGATAATATTTTTGCACTCTGGTGGGACCAAGAGGTATGCATTTTAGTCACAAAAGGATTGAAGTGTTCTTGTTGTGAAATTTCATCTTGTAAGATACTTTGAAATAGCACATCTAGCGACTCCGCAAGGAACAATCCACTTTGGTTTCAGCAAATCAAACTTGACATATTTATGAGAAGAATTCAAATAAGACCAGGAACTAAAGAAGAGGGACTATTTGTGTATCAACACTTATCTTGAGACAAATAAAGAAGGGGAAGAACTTTGTCAACACCTCCACCTAGTAGACCTTTTATTCAATCAACTATAGTTATCCAACCAATCGGATGGCACAATCCAATCCGTGTGTCAACTTCACTACTAATAACTCGACTTGCTCTTAATGCACGTAATCCATTTTGAGTTGTTGCATTGAAAAAAATTCGTATTTCACTAGAGAGAACCATACAACTCCAATTGACCACATCCAAGACATTGTAAATGTCTATGTAATTCATGAAATTACTGAAATGGACATTGTTGTTAAGTTTTTGGAATCCTCCTTTAAGGGTAAACCTTTGCAATGGTTCAGGATTCTAACAGAAGGATCTATCTAGAATTGGGACCATTTTTGCATAGTTCTTCATAATCAATGCGAGGAAAATGGAGATAATTTATCTTTATTGGAATAATTGACAACAATTAAGAGGGATCCTAATGAATAGATGACTGATTTCAACTTCAGATTCTAGCGGGTGTGGGATAGGATTCTATTAGCCATGAGACCAACAGCCAAAGGTTCTTTTTTATACTTCCTTAAAGCTTTAAAATTTTGATATTTCCATGATGATTCAATCCATGGGAGGTATAACTTTCCCCATAGCCTATATAATTGCTATCAAAATAGAAAATTGCTTGATTCAAGCTGGTAAACTTCCACCTTGGCCATCTATTCCTCTCTATCCAGAAATAGGAGCCCCAAGCACTAGTCAAACACCTACATTAGCTCATATTCCACTCCAATAAATCACAATTTGACTAAATTTTCCATCTCATCTTCTAGTACCTCAAGTGAGCTCCAAGAATTCATGAAGAAGCTACAAAATGTGGGCAATGAGTTGGTGACACTTAAGAGGTAGAAATCTCAAAATTTCAGATCATATCAACCTTAAACCCAACCCAATAGGCCTCCATATCAACCTAATATACTACCAACGTAAACCATAAATCAAACCAAGTAAAAACTCCTACCAATAGGCCATTTCAACCTTACAATCCTAATGTTGTGTCCACATCTAGATCCTTCGTACTAAGATAAAATAACATGGCTCCAAAATATGATTGGTGCTTCCTATGTAATCAACCCCATAACTAAGAAATTTTTTTCAATGGTGCTTTGAATCAATCTCTTATGGTGACATCAAAGGGTGTGAAACAAGAGACATGCCAAGAAGGAAATTAATAACGTGAAGTTATTGTTATCCATATTTCTCTCCCGAGCTAAATATTGGATCGAACCATGACCCCTGCATAGAAGGAACCCGAGAAAACTCATTCAAATCCTACAAATTGGTCACAAAAAGATTCAGCAACAAAGTGACAGAGGCCAAGAGAGATCAAAGGATCATGTACAAAAGAAAACAACTTTGTTGGGCCATTTCTACATCTTAAATCCATTCTCCAAGTTACAGGTAGGCAAAACTATAAAATAGCAGAGTTAGACAAGAAGGGAAGATGCTACAAAGGAGCCAAAAGTAAGAAGAAGGAAGAATGGTGAAGATTCAAAGTCCTCGGGATAGAAATAGTTTTAGATGGTTCCAAAATTGACTAATTATGGAGGAGGTAGCGGAGGAGACCATTTGTCCTCTCGACGCTTCTCCGAAGATGGACCCAAATAGAGAGGCTCAAACAAGCACCATATCTCCATGTGTCCTAGGGTAGAACAGAGGTAGGGTCAAATGGTCAAACAAAGTCAAAGGTAGATAGGGCGGGCCTCAAAAAATTGGCTAAGTATGAATGAGCAAGTGGAGAGTGCCAAGTGTCAGCGTAGCGCATCTCCAAGAGTTGGTCTCAAGGTAGATACACAAGTGAGCGCAAGCTCACCAAGTAGCCCAAAGTAAATAAGTAAGAAGGACCTTTGAAAAGTTCACAAAGTAGTGGAGGTCAACAAGTGTCAACTCGATACTCCTCCAAAGGAAAACTTTGGGTTAGATTTGGAAACATGCGCGGTGCCTCCACGTGTCCTCAAAGGGGCAGAGTTAGTTGAATAGTCAATGCATAAGCCAGGCCAGTGGAGGCTACCAAGTGTCTCAATGGCACTGATTCAAGGGTTAAATAGAGAAAAGGTTCCCAAGTGAGTGCCAAACTGACACGTGTCCTAGGGGAAGGCGGGGCATCGAGAAAAGTTAGTTTTTCACCCTTTGCCCCAAAAGGAGTAAAAGTTGCAAAATGGCCCATGACTCCACCAAGGAAAAAGTCAACATATAGACCCAAGTCAAAGCCAAGGTGGGGAGTCAGGGAAAAAAGTGAAAGTTTTCCTTTTTTCCAAAAGGCATAAAAGCAAAGATGGAAGTGCATTTCCCAGCCAACCAAAAGGAGCCACGTGTCCATGCGGAGCTTCGGGGCCGCAGGAGTTTTCTAGATTTTGTGATTTTTGCAAAAATGAGAAAAGTTAAGTTTTGAGCCCACCAGACCTAATTTTTGTCCCAATCTGGTTGCCACGTATCCCAATCCCAAAAGGGGACCCATTTTTCAAATTGTTTTCCCACCCATTTGTCCAGAATCGATGCAAAACTTCAAAGGGGCTTATCTTACGACTCGGGCTTAAAATACGAAAATTTGACACCGTTGGAAGTGTCTCAACGCGTCCTCTATGCCATGGAAGGATTAAAATTTAATTATTTTTAGGCCCTGCTAGGTAAAATGAAGAAAAGTCTTCCAGGACATTAACGTAGAATCCAATCTCTTTAACAACCGGATCGATTCAATTCAATTATTTGGGGAACTAGAAGTGACATATTGTGAGTGGATTTGTAGAAGGCATCAATATTAAGTGTATGAGATTTCAAGGTAGGATTCAATGTGTATCTCATGGTGGTTGTAGTAGGACGTGAATTTTCCCTCTTCTCTCTCTTTTCCTTCTATATATATTATAACACTAATCGTTTGAAGAAGAGAGACATTCTGGGCATAGAGAAACTCTATCAAATTTGTTTCTCGGTGCCATTTTTGAGCAGCAAACCTTCTCCCATGCCTGGAAAATGTATTTTTACCTCTATTCTAGAAATCTAATGCTTTTGCACCTTCTAGAGCAATAAAAAATGTGTTTTTGTGGTGTTCTTCAACCCTTTGCATCGTTTTTTTGTTTCTTCGTGCCTCTCCCTTTCATTCTTGGTTTTCTGTTCATGTATTTCACATTTGTAGGTGTGGGATGTTGTGTTTCATAGAGTTTAATGGATGATTTATAGATCTAGGTCATGTCACTTCTATCTGACCTCCCTCATCTCCATTTTTCTGTTTCTTTCTCCCTCAATAGAATATCTTGCTTCCTTTGCCGGTATATCACCACTGTAGTGTAGGCTTTGTTTTTCCCTCTTTCTCTCTCCTTGGTTCCTTGGAATGGTTAGATTAGGTTAGATTTAGTTTTCCTGCACTAGAGTAGCTCATGGCAGGTAGTTTAGGAACAAGAACCAACTTTCTCTGAAGAGCTTTTCCACTTTTGCAAGGTCCCACACCTTACGGAAAGTTCAATGTTATCCAATCACACCAAATGAGTCTACATTAGAAAAGCGAGATCCATAACTCATTTGGTGGAATTGTGATTTCACACTAACAGCTTTGCACGCACACTGGTGGGACCAATAGGTCTTAATTTCATTTCATAAATTTGATGTGTTCTTGGTGAGATTCATCCTTTAGATGCACATTCAAAGCACATCTGGTGACTCCAGCTGGTCAAAAACCCATTCTCTGAGTTGCAAACCTTTTCCATCCATATCCACTAATTTTCATCCATTTTATTCTTCCATATCTTTCATTTTCTCCCACTCCATGAAGTTGTGCAATCATGACTTCATTCCCTTCATGGAACTCACACTTGCAGCAACAACAATACGTTCCACCTCCAATGCTTTTCACAACTCCTCCAAATCAGCATTATGAGTAGATTCAAAATCATTATACCTATCCATAGCAGCAATGCCAAAACCAGTTTGGCCATGAAGCTTATCAGGAACAGGGATATGCATATAATGACAACAACCAAATGGAGGATGTTGGTTTGTTGGAGAAGATTCAAAAAATGGAGGCTAGCATGGTGTAGTCCAGAGGCATAACACAAATGAAGGCATTCAAGATTGGTTTTAGGGCACCTTGTCTATGGGAAGGCCCTTTTCCAAGACACTACAACCCTCAAGAGAAGCTTGAATTCATGGTTGAAATGCTGCCCCAACTTGCACAATGGATTGAGGAGATAGAAGCATATGAGAAAAGTCTGAATCAACCTTGTCAATGGGTAAGTCATTCAACAGCTCCTTGTCTTTATTTTTCACCCTCTCAAGCTTTACCATTTCAGCATGATCAAGAGTCAAGCCCCTCAGTTGCTGCCCCAAGTGTTAGTTTCATCCCTCCATCCCCTAGTCTTCCATCCCATCTCATTTTTTCTGCCCTTTTCTCTTCCAAATCCAAATTCCCTCCACAAGAGCCAAAAGAAATATCCTCCCCTCCAAAGAAACAAGAAGTTTCATCTCCTCCCTCTCCACCACAAACAATTGCAAAGTTGGTTGAACCCCAACCTGCCACTCCTCTTGTTTTCCCAAGTCCATGTTGGGAAGAGTCCCAAGAAACTAGTCAAGGAGAATAGCAAGAAGAAAAGCCCAATATAAAATAAATGACAGACAATCTGAAGAGTTGGGCTGCCAATTTTGGGTTTACAAAGACCCCCTTGATGGTCAAGCCAATAAAGGAGGTCAAGATTGATGAATCAATGGTGGATGAAGCTGAGTTTGTAGCAGGAGAAGAGCAAGAATAAGAAGAAGTAGATTAGCAATTAGTTTTCTCAAAATGCAGTGTCTATGTTGGAACTTTGTTTGAAAAGAATGCTTAACCAATTAAACTTGCACCATCAGCCATGGAAGGAGAGAAACAATCAACTCAAAGTTCCATTGGAAAGGAGAAAATGGGTGAAACCAAATCAGAGTTTGTAGTAGTAGAAGAAGAAGACATCATTGATGTTTTCTTGCTTTCATTTGAAGGGCCTGATTTGGTCAATAAACCCATCATGGAGGAAAGCTCTAAAAGAGATCTTGCATCCCCAACTTGTCCTCTAGAACAGCAGATTGGAGAGTTTGATTTGAAAAACTTCATGCTAGAGGAAGAGTTTGATCAAGAGCAAGATAGTCTTCAAGCAGCAGAGGAAGGAGAAGACTCTCCATATCCAAAAGAAGAGGAGTACATTCTAGCGGTGGAGGAGAGCATTCATTTGCAGCAACCTGCATTTTATAGCAACCCTCTGGAATCAAGTTTGGAAGATCTTGATCTTCCATGTTCTTCAAAAGAGGAGGAAGGAAAAAGGTAGGAGGATCTCACCACTTCTTCCACACCATCCATCCAAGAAGGTCCACAAGAAGACTCCATTTTTGGAGTTGAATTTCAGAGCAAGGGGCACATTCAAAGGATCAAACCGCCCAATCAGGTACTTGGCTTCATTGGGGCCAAAGGAGCAGCCACAACTAGTCATGCTTGCTTCTAAGCATGAGGATGAGCATCAAAGTACCAAGGGTCATCATCAATACCTCTAGAAGTTTGATGCAAGTCAGCTAGAGGAGGTATTTTCCATTAATGCTTGATACTTTGATGATTTGGATGGAGGACCACTTATTGTCAATTTTTCACTCATCCAACCAGCCATGTTTAGTGCCAAATCAGTTGCATGGCTGCCTTTTTTGAGGAAGGGAAGCTATTTCTCCTTGCCAGTTGCAGGTTTTGTTTGAGCTCCCTTTGCTCTTGGTTAGAGTAGTGTAGGTAGATTTTTTTTCAGCAGAAGAAGTGCTTATGCACACTCTGCATGTCTCATTTGAGACATGTACCACTTGATCTTTGTATATAAGTTTCATTTTTATTGCTCAAGAGGGGCATGAGGCTAGGCTCTTAAACTATTTAAGGAAAGAAGGCTCATGTTTTCCTGTGATAGTTGCAAATCGAAATAGGGAACAAATGTAGAGCAACTAAAATCTATTTCGAGACAGTCCATTTGAGGGATAGATGAAAACCATGGCTCGAATCAATTTTCTACTCTCACATAACATTGTCTCAAGGTTTTCTTATGACAATTGAGAGTGCAGGATCGAGGATAGGTAAGATATAGAAAAGGCTTATAGTCAGGCTCGTAATGGCTCAAGGATCAGTTCCATGTTTATCAAGTAGACTCCATACCCAATGGATGCTTCAAGGCCACTGGTCTCTCCATCTAGCGGCAGAGATGTCCCCATGAGTCACCAAATTGTTATCCATATTTCACTCCCGAGATAAATATTGGATCGAACCATGACCCCACATAGAAGGAACCCAAGAAAACTCATTCAAATCCTACAAATTGGTCACAAAAAGATTTAACAATAAAGTGACAGAGGCCAAGAGAGATCAAAGGATCCTGTACAAAAGAAAATGACTCTGTCGGGCTATTTCTACATCTTAAATCCATTCTCCAAGTTATAGGTAGGCAGAACTATAAAATAGCAGAGTTAGACAAGAAGGGAAGATGCTACAAAGGAGCTAGAAGAAAGAAGAAGGAAGAATGGTGAAGATTCAAAGTCCTCAGGCTCGAAATAGTTTAGGAAAGGGTCCAAAATCGACTAAGTATGGAGGAGGTAGTGGAAGAGACAACATGTCCTCACAGCACTTCTCCAAAGATGGACCCAAATAGAGAGGCTCAAACAAGCACCGCATCTCCACATGTTCCAGGTAGAATGGAGGTAGGGTCAAATGGTCAAAAAAGTGGAAGGTGGATAGGGTGGGCCTCAAAAAATTGGCTAAGTATGAATGAGCAAGTGGAGAGTGCCAAGTGTCAACATAGTGCATCTCCAAGAGTTGGTCCCAAGGAAGAGACCCAAGTGAGCACAAGCTCGCCACATAGCCCAAATTAAATAAGTAAGAAGGATCGTAAAAACTCCACAAAGCAGCGGAGTCTAAAAAGTGTCAACCCGACGCTCCTCCAAAAGCAAACTTTGGGCAAGATTTGCAAACATGCACGGTGCCTCCATGTGTCCTCAAAGGGGGCAAAGTTAGTTGAATAGTCAATGCACAAGCCAAGATGGTGGAGGATGCCAAGTGTCTCAATGGCACTAATTCAAGGGTCAAATAGAGAAAATGTTCCCAAGCGAGTTCCATATCTTGACGCATGTCCCGAGGAAGGTCAAGGTCCAGAAAAAGTTAGTTTTTCACCCTTTACCTTAAAAGGAGTAAAATTTACAAAATGGCCCATGACTCGCCAAGGAAAAAGTCAACATATAGACCCGAGTCAAAGCCAAGGTGGGGAGTCGGGGAAAAAAGTGAAGGTTTTCCTTTTTCCAAAAGGCATAAAAATTTCGATGGAAGCACATTTCCTAGCCAACCAAAAGGAGCCACGTGTCCATGCAGAGCTTTGGGGCCATGGGAGTTTTCTCGGATTTTACAATTTTCACGAAAAAGGAGAACAGCTTAAGTTACGAGCCCATGACTCCAATTTTTGTCCCAATCCAAACAGGGGGCCTATTTTTAAAATTGTTTTCCCACCCATTTGTACGAAATTGATGCAAAACTTCATAGGTGCATATCTTTCGACTCAGACTCGAAATATAGAAAATTTGACACCGTTGGAAGTGTCTCAACATTCTCTATGCCATGGAAGGATTAAAAATTCATTTTTTGTAGGCCCTAGTAGGTGAAATAAAGAAAATTCTTCCAAGCCATTAACACAGAATCCAATCTCTTCAACTACCAAATCTGATTCAATTCGTTGGGGAACCGTGACATATTGTGGGAAGATTTTTAGAAGGCATTGATATTCAGTGGTTAAACTTTAAAGGTAGGATTCAATGTGTATCTCATGGTGGTTAGAGTAGGACATGACTTTTCCCTCTTCTCTCTCTTTTCCTTCTATATATATTGTAACACTTCTCGTTTGAAGAAGAGAGACATTCTGGAATAGATAAACTCTATCAAATTTGTTTCTCCATGCCATTAAAATGTATTTGTGCCTCTATTCTAGAAATTTAATGGTCTGTGCACCTTCTAGAGCAATAAAAACATATTTTTGTGGTTTTTTTCAACCCTTTGCATCATTTTGTTGTTTCTCTCGTGCCTCTCCCTTTCGGACTTAGTTTTTGTGTATGTATTAAATATTTGTAGGTGTAGGATGTTGTGTTTTATGGAGTTTAATGGATGATTTGTAGATCTAGGTAGTGTCATTTCGTCTAACCTTCGTCATCTCCATTTTTCTATTTCTTTCTCCCCGAACATAATATCTCGCTTCCTTTACTTGGTGTATCACTGCTTTAGTGTAGGCTCCATTTTTCCCTCTTTCTCTCTCCATGGTTCCTTGGAATGGTTATATTAGGTTAGATTTAGTTTTCCTTCATTGGATTAGCTCATGGCAGGTAGTTTAAGAACAAGAACCATCTTTCTCTTGAGAGATTTCCCACTTTTGCAAGGTCCCACACCTTGGGGAAAGTTCAATGTTATACAATCACACCAAATGAATATGCCTTAGAAAAGTAGATCCATAACTCATTTGGGGGTGCTTTTATTTCACACTAACAATTACTTAAGAAACACCTTTGAATGATACCACACTTGTCAATTGGTATGATGAATATTTTACAGTATAAATCAAGCCCCATCTCAAAGTATAGCAGCCAATACACGATTTAAGAAGAGAAATATTGGATAAGTACACTCATCCAATTCAAATTATCTACAGCCCTCTATTACTCCACAAGGTGTTGGTAATCAAAGTACAACTCCTAATGTGTAAGGTCAACCCAAGCCACCCTCTAGACTAGCCCAAGTCCCTGTTGTAATAGCCCATGTGTAAGAAAAACTATGGAAAGAAAAGAGCAACATAAACATAGCTCGTCTACATTCAACATCATTGATCGATGAAGAAAAAGAATGTAAACATCTCAATGTGGGATTCATTAGCTATCCCAAGAAAAAGAGACTTATTGCAAGCTGCTATGGTGACTTGGTCAGCATCAAATCACTCATCCAATTAACAAGAAAAGGTGCTTAATAATGTAGTGCACTAAGGAGGAAATCAATTATACCAACATGAAAAAATTAAAGCCTCCACCATTATATATCTCATTGATCATCAGAGATAAGTTGTTGCATAATTGCATGATTGATTCAGAAGCAAGTATCTCTATAATGCCAAAACAAATAGTTGATTAGCTAGGTATTCAATATGAAGTCATTTCCAAACGTTTGGTTCAATTGTATGGGATAGAGGTAACAAAATTTGGAGTAATCAAAGGTTTGAGAATCACATTACATGCATGTCCCAATGTGACCATCTTGTAGGATGTATCAGTCATAGACATTCACCACTTTTTGCATTGTGTTTGTCTAGAGACTTCACTGCTAAAATTGGAGGTGATTTGTCTACTTTGATTAGTCAAACATGTTAGTCGTAACAAGGTATAGAGCTAAGGATACAATCAGATATGATCCTATTTCAAACTTTCATATTGGGCCTCATACACCGAGTCCAATAAATGTGAATTGTTTAGTTTTTGATCAAGAGGATTATCCAAGCACCCATGAAACAAATACCAAGCTCAGATGCATTCCATACTTGACTCTTGATGAATGGGAAAACAAGAGACATGATTTTTACCCTTACAAGGAAATGGAAGAAGTTGAATTGGGATTATATTGTTTTCATGAAGATAATCAACCTCTCCCTAGCATTACCAATCCGAATCAAAAAGATGATAATGAATTATGGCAGTTATTCTTTGATGGCTCAAGGAGTAGACAAGGTGTTGGAGGAGGATATATGATCATTTCACCACAAGGTACAAAATATTACTCAACTTTCCATTTACGCTTTACTTGCTTAAATAACAAGATGAGTATGAAGCCTTAATTCATTGCATTGGAAAAGAAAGAGAGGTATTAAGAACTTATGATTCATTGGATACATTGAGATAATTGTGAACCAAGTCAGAGGACAAAAGGCTGCCAAGAATGATCTATCAAGCACTAAAAAAATTAGGTTTGGGACCTCATTGAATATTTTGAATCTTTTAGCATCAATTCCATCCCAAGAAAGAAGAATGAAGTAGCAGACAGACTGGAAGCCATTGGGGTAGAATTTAATGTTGTAGAAAGTATCAAAAGTGAGAAATATCAGCCTTATATAAAATTAGTTGAAAGACCAGTTGTGCCAAATAACAATACAAGTTGGCAAGTCTTCAAGAATGATCAAAAAAATTATCAATTTTCTAGAATAAGAAGTTGAGTTATCTACTAGAAACCAAGATAAGTTGGAGCAATAGTATGGTGACCAAGTGGTGCAACTGAGAACTAAAAAATTACCAAAAAGGTCTTGTGAATTTGGAGTCAATCTTCAACCCAAATGATCAGTTCCGGAAGGAAAAGGAAAACATTCAAGAAAAGGGTGAGGATTCATAACCCATTTTAGTAGGTGAAGGCAATACATTGCAAATTGGTAAAGTAAGTACCCCACAAGAGAAATTTGAATTCATTCAATTTTTTCAATAATTCTCATATGTCTTTTCCTAGACATATAATGATTTAAGAGCTTTCAACCCAAATTTAGCACAACATACTATTGATGTAGATCTAGAATCCAATCCTATCAGATAAAAGTAAAGGTCCTTGAATCCTCACATTGAACCTCTCATGAGAAAAGAGGTTAACAAGCTAATTGAAGCTAGAATCATCTTCCCTATCAAACATTCAAGTTCGGTTGCAAAATTAGTGTGAGTGAGAAAGAGGAATAGAGGAAATCGATTATGTGTAGACTTCCGTGATCTAAATAGAGCTTCACTCAAAGATCATTATCCACTTCCTTCAATGGAAAAAATCTTGCATGTTGTAGCTGGTTTTGAAAGGTTTTTATTTCTAGATGGCTACTCAGGCTATAACCAAATAATGGTGAAAGAAGAAGATCAGTTCAAGACAACCTTCACCATAAAATGGGGTACATACACTTATAAGAAAATGCCATTTAGACTCTCAAATGTCAGAGAAACATTTCAGCAAGCTATGGATATGGCATTCAAAGGAATAATAAAAAAATAGTGCTCGTATATCTATATGATATCATTGTGTTCTCAAAGAATTTGGCAGACCACCTCTTTCACCTTATGAAAGTATTTCAAAGATGTAGAAGATTTGTAGTGTCCTTGAATCTAAAAAAGTGTGTATTCTTGGAACATGAGGGAAAATTTTTGGGCCACATTGTTTCAAGAGAAGGGTTGATAATTGATCCTAAAAGAGTTGAAGCCATCTGAACACTTCCATTACTACACCACAATAAGGCTCTCCAAAGTTTCTTAGGAAGGATAAACTTCATCCACATATTTGTGCCTAACTTTTCCACTTTTGTGAAACCATTAACAATGTTGTTGAAGAATAATCTTTAATTCAAATGGATAGCAAAAGGTAAATAAAGTTTTGAGGCTATCAAGTATGAAATATCACAAACCCCAACTCTTATCAACCCATACTTTTCAAAGGACTTCATGTTATATGCTTTTTGAGGATCGACACAATCTCGTATCTTGGTACAACTAAATAGAGAAGGTTCATAACAGCCCATAGAATTCTTTATTCAAATCCTGGAATATTACAAAGTAATGTATTATTTAATTGAAAATCACGTTCTTTCTATCATTAGGAGTTTGAAGAAGTTCAGACACTTGGTCTCGAACAATAAAATTCAATAGCTACTGTCTCATGTCAGGTGTCAAGGATTTTCTCCTAAAGAAGGATTTGAACAATAAGAGATCAAGTCGGATCACTCGGGTAATGGAATATGATATTGAGATCAAAGTTACCAAGCTAGTTCATGGCAAAGGTTTGTGTGAGCAGCTCACTTCCAAACAAAAAGTTGAATCAATAGGCGAAGAAGGGTTGTTCTTTGCTATCAGAATTATCAAGAACAGATAGCTAATGATGCACCCATTCCATATTCGACTCAAGACTTGCTGCATTATCTCCAAATAGGTTTGTGCCCTCTAGAATGGAACAAAGCTAAGAGGATATATTTCAGATTGTAATCCATCCCATATGTTTTCATTGATGACATCTTATTCAAGAAGGATGTGAATGGGGTGTTATTGAGGTGTGTCCCAAAAAGTCAAGTTGGGAAGATATTACATGTTCCATGACCAGGAAGAAAGAGGCCACTTTGCTCCACGAGTAACAGCTCTTAAAATCATGAAGGCTAATTACTATTGGCCTACGATGTTTAGTGATTGCTACTCATGGATCAAGAAATGTGCATTCTTCACAAGGAAGGAAAGGTTAGCAGCCTGCCCCTTCATCCAATTTCAGTAGATCAACCATTCATGCAATGGGTATTAGACTTCATTGGAGTTATCAATCCAAATTCAAGTCAAGGCTACAAGTTGATACTTATGGTAATAGACTATTTCACCAAGTGGACTAAAGCAAAGTGGCACTTAAGGAGGAAAATGAATCTAACATCTTGGATTTCTATGAAGGGATAATCACAAGGTTTGGTGTCCCTACTACTATAATATAAGACAACTCATTAGCATTCCTTGGCACCAAAATCACTGAGTGGGCTATCCATAAAAGTATATACCTCAAAGCACCTCTTCAAATTATTACCCTAAAGGTAATGGCCAAGAATGGTCTACAAATAAAAATTACTAAGAATCATCGAAGGACTCTTGATGAGAATAAAAGAACTTATCACATGAAGCTCAAATTGGGTTTATGGGAAGATATAATTACACCCATGAGGTCTACAGAAACTCTTCATACTAGCTTGTATATGGAAAGGAAGAAGTGCTACCTACATCACTTGAGTTGCTAACATTGGAATTTAGGAGACATTTGGAAATATCTATTTTGAGCCCATGGAAGTCATGTATGTAGAGATGGTGGAATTAGAAGAATAAATATAACTTGCAATGTAGACCATGGAAAAGGATCAAGCATTGATCAAGAGGAGCTTTGACTATAAATTTAAAGCCACAACATTCCAAGCAGGAGACTTAGTACTCAAGTGGGATGTTGATCGTGCAAAACCAGGAAATAACTCCAAGTTCGATGCCATATGGAGTGGTCCATATATGATCACTGAATGTAAAGGTAGAAATTCCTTCGAGGTGGCTAAGTTAGACAGTGAAGAGCTGGAAATTCCAATCAATGGAATCTATCTCAAACATTGCTAATAGAACGAAGAATTTCTCACCCTTATACATATTAGTCTAGGATTTCATATTCCTCCAAGTGCTCTTGCACATACTATTGTTTTTAGTATAGGATTTAATTTCCCTAATTGTTGGTGTACATGTTCTAATTCTTCTAGTGTATGCTTTGTATACAGATCATCATGCTTCAGGAAAGAGAAACTGCATTTGGGAAGCTCATAGTTGCTTGCAACAGTTACAAATTTAAAATTCAAACAAATGTAGAGAAACTAAAATCAGATGTTGAAGAAGAATTCATAGGTACTCATCATTCAGCCTCATGGATCAAAGTTGCAGGAATGGGAGAATTCAGGTCTCAGAAATTTTCTACTCTCACAAACCTTGACTTATATATTCTCTTATAAAAGATGAGAGTACAAGTAGTGGAAGATAGATCCGAGTTTGAAAATAGTGTTTCAATGACTTATGGATGTTGGTCCTTAGTTTTGTAACATCCCAAAATTTCTTGTAAATTAAATTAACTACATTAAGTCTAAAAACAGAATTAGACGAGATCATCATTAGGTGTAAAATTCATTTGGTTTGTCGTGTCATGACCCACAAGTTCTACTACGAGGCATGACATTGCGGAATGAATAACCCCGAACTCACCTTGATGGTCCTTCCTAAAAGGTGATTAGGCCTTAATAATAGGTAAAATGGTTCATAAATGATAGTGAATCTTTCATTATTTGTATTCCCACAAAACTTTATTTTAATCGGTTTGGTTGTCTTTTGTTTTGTTCAACTTTTGCATGACCGCGATGATAATTGTCTTTGATTAATTTGAAAATGCTATATCAAGCTAGCTTTATGAGAATATTCGAATTATTATTTACAGACTTGGTGATTTTCATATTGGAATGTTCTATATAAACCTATAAATTAAATTAATTTTTATGGTAATATATTGTTGGAAATATGTGGACTTGTATTATGAAGGTTAATTTTAACTTAACCATTAAGTTGGGTAACAACTAAAGTAAAAAAGTATGAAATATTAATTAATATATATATATATATATATATATATATATATATATATATATTAGAGGGATTTGGCATGTAAGCCAAAAGTTTTATTTAGTTATTGAAATTTATGGGTTTCATAAAGTGAAACACCTTCACATGGCACAAGTGTGCGGCATGCACTAAAACACGTACCAACATTGGGAAGCCCAAAAATTCTTCAATATGCCACCCAACTATAGTTCTTTCATTATATTTTTCCTTCGTCTATTTTCATTCTCCCCTTCTAGACTACGTACGTGAGTTTTTTAGGAAAGAAGAATTCAACTTGTTGGAGCCGGAAGAGTAAGAGGTCGTTGATTCTAGGTTTTCTTCGAGCATGAATATATTATCCCTTCTTTGTGGCATTATTTGTAGGTAAATGAGGAAATATACATTCTATTTTAATGGAAAACAAATGAATTTGTGGAAAAATTCTTATTTAATTTCTTGGAGATGAAATTTGAAAAGGAAATTGATGGATTTTGTATTCTCTTAAGTCTCCTTTGTATGGTTTTAGCTAAACCTAGAAAAAAACGCAGATGGGTGTTCCAAATCAATGTTTTTTTTCTATTTAAATTTGATTTCTGAAAACCCAAATCGATTTCTACCTCTGGGTTTTATTACAGTCAAACAATAATTTATTTGTATGAGCAAAGAATTTCTTGGTAATGTGAAAAAAAATTTTTTCGGGTATTTCATCATTTTGCTTGATTTATTTGCTTCCGATTCTAATAATTGCTAAACAGAAAAGAAATTAATACTGGAATAGGCTGATTTGCACATGTACAAGTCGATTTTCCTATAGGTATAATTTTATTACCAGATTTGAAGAAAAAAAGAGTTGTCTATGTAAGATGACTTAGTTTTTCTAAAAGGATTTCATTACTAAAGTGTTAGAAATTTATTGTTGTTATTATATGCAAAAGACTTCAAAATTATCATCTTGTGGTATGTGGGTCAATTTGTTTGTGGATATGTTCGGTTAGTTGAAAGAACATATTAAAATGTTTTACTAGAGGTGTTTTTACACTGCTTTGTTTAGTTATTCCTATTCTATATATATATATATATATATATATATATATCTGTGTGTGTATCTACAAATGTGTTTTGATTGTTTGAAATGAAGTTATTGTGCGTTTTATATAGCTGAACTTTACCTAGAGGGAATATGTCTAATTGGTATTTGGAAATTATGATTTCGACTGGTTTTTTGTTAGGTTGCTCGTTGATTGGGAAGGTAAGAAAAATAATAGTTAAATCTATACGATGTGAAACATGATTTGCTTGTGGTTATAATCTGAATTTAGATGTTGAATGATTATGGTTTGATTATGTCTTAATCCTTGTGATTAGAGTGAAACATGATTGCTGAAATAGAAATTGGTTATTCTATTTGTGTATATTCATAGTTGTATCTTAATGTAAAACATGTAATAATACATTTTTTTTTGTATTACCATGCATTTGTTGATAAAATAGCATGTACATCATTTCATATTTTATTAAATAATTGCATTAGAAAATGGAGGCAATATTCATGCTAGTTCATTTTGAACTAACAACATACCACTACTCTAGTCTTGCAAGACAATTAGCCGTCACGTTCGGATATGCAGAAAGTCATGTCTTGTGAAGTTTTATCATAGCATGGATCTAAATGAGATACTTGGATTTCAATTTGTAGAAGGATGATATTCCAGAATTTTAACTGAATTTATTGGGATCTTGGACCCATTGTTAATATTCAAACCTCACTATGTGAGAGTTACCGTAACAGTTATATAATTCACCTTAACGACATATGTAATTTATGGTTTTAATAAAGAGATGATTACCTTGTATCAAATAATGTCTCAATATGAGTAAATGATAAATACTAGAAGTGAGAAATCTTACTTATCATAAATTGTTAAATTTATTTATTTGATATTTGTCAATGTATGAAGCCGATAATTGAACAATTATTGTAACATTCAATTGTCTTTAATTTCTAAATTTAATAGCTATTTAGTGGCGTAGTTAATCGGAGGAATATATATATATATATATATATATATTTATATATATAATTATACATACATATATATATATATCGGATTTCAGTAAACTTGGTATTAATATGTTAAGATTGTAAAGCCTATTGTGTAGAGGATGAAGAGTATCGTTATAAAAAGGTAATTTAAGGTTAAAAACCAAACATCAGGAAAAGAGAAACTAAATGGGAAGATAAATAGATGAAAATATCCATTAGGCATATTAAGGGATAAGTACATGTGAAATGCTGAAATAGATACATTTCAACATAACGAATGTACTTATCTCATGATGATCCTAGTTGGCCTTTGGCATTTATCTCGATATAAACTCTTGAAAGATAGGTTAAATTTGAAATAAAGTAAATACAAACTATAAAATCTAGATAACTGTGAAAGGGATAGTTGTGAGGTGGCAGAAGACTTAAACTCATAAGACTAGTGTGTTGTCTTGAGTTTAGCCATAATCTGCACGACGGAAACCTTTGGCCAAAGTAATGCATTGATGGTTGTGCATTGTCTGATCACCTAGTCCTCTAATCAAATTAAAATTTCTAGTAACCTGATCATGGGAATTTGAACACTGAACACGAGGTAGGCAATGGTTGGATACCGGAATACAAAGTTGGAAAACTAGCTTCGTGGTAGACCCAAGGACTTTCACATGGTTCCCATGATCTAAAAAGGTTGAGCCAAAATGCTAGTAAGCATTGTCACTCAAAGTTGTGGCAATGGGATATCGTGGAGATCTAGATACACCCTTCTTAGCCACACATGTGGCTTACATGAGATGTTATCGATAGATCAAAAGAACATATTTTATTTAAAGAATTTGATTAAATAAATTTGTACGATTGTAGCTGTGTAATATGTTTTTATGTATGTTTTAAAAAAATCCTCATTTTTCAGCTCTTGTAATTTTGAGCGTTACACTTTTATATTAGAGCCGGAGGCTCAAACACTTGGACATTAGTGGGACACACATTCTAATAAAAGTATCATCTTTTATAAAACAAGAAATTATGGCTAGGCCGGCAACAAGAGCTATTATGGCAAGTGACAGTGGGGTAAATATTGATGGCGTACCCGAGATAATATGGCTCCTAAGTTAGAATATATCCTCAACCTTTTGAATGACACCAAAAAAAGCGAGTTGTCACCTTAGAACAACAAGGTCGGGGTAGTGAAGAGAATGGGGATCATAAGGATGAGAATCGGGTGATGAGCAATATGATGATCAACCTGAGCACCTGAATGAAAGGGAAAATAAGAAAGCAAGGTTGACTAATGAGTTAGCAAGGGACATTAAAAGAATATTCCCACCTTAATTTTATGGTACAATTCTTGGGGATGGTGTTAAAAATTGGCTATTTGAAATGGAAAGTACTTTGAGATTAGGGACTTTTTAGAGGAGACAAAAGCAATATGGGGAGCCTACCAATTGTCTTGTGAAGCATCTTCCTAGTGGGATAACCGGAAAATGGAACTATGAATTGATTATGGTATGATCACGTGGGAGCATTTCAAGGCCTACTTCCTTCAAAGATGGCTACCTCAGCTATACTTTGACCAAAATATGGTAGAATTCCAAAATTTGACTCAAAGAAAGTACTCAGGTATAGAATATTGGGAACGTTCAACTCGATTGTTGAAATATGTTCCTTTGTATCAAAAGGATGAGAAGTTTAGAGTGAGAAAATTTATAATGGGATTGAATCCTAGTATTGGTGGTGAGGTAGATGTTCATGGACCTACCTCAATGGAAAAAGTGTTTGAAAAAGCTATCAAGAAAGAACTAAAGCTGCAAAGAATTTATGTGTCTAAAGAGGAAAATAGAAGGAAAAATAAAAATTTCCAAAAATCAACCACAAGTAAACCAACATGGAAAAAGGGAAACAATAAGTTCAGGCCTGTCAATAAAAGAGGAATAGCAGGTAGAATTGTTGTGAATAATAGAAATAATGGGCAACAAGGAACAAGTTTTAGCCTAATAAGATTGAGAGAAAAGGACCACTAGGTAGATGTTTTAAGTGCGGTGGCAATCATTTCGCTAACAAATGTTTGCATAAAGGACAATGGAATAACCAGAGAAAGGATATAATGTAGTAAATACAAGAGGGGAAACAACATAAGATTTATGCCGCAGATCCATAATAAGCAAGCGAAAAATCAAGCAAATCCCATTAAAAGCTCGGTAAGATTTTTGGAGAACTTGCTTCTATTTTATTTTATTCTAGTTCAACATAATGTTTTGTTTCATCTAAAGTAGCTGATAAACTCAAAATAAGAGTGGGTACATGGAGCACACTTGGGTACATAAAGATGGAAATAATGTTGTACATAGAGTGAAGCAATTGTTTGTTTGAGGCACCACTAGAATTACCCGAGTTCACAACAAGATTAAACTTCTATGTGACACCTCTTAGATCCTATGATGTTGTCATAGGTATAAATTGGTTAAGTCAACATAATGCAACCTTGGATTGCTTAGGAAAATGTGTAACCTACTGTGATGATCAACAAAAAACAACAAGTGTTCAGGGTGTTAAAAGAGAGTTTGTCACTAGGCAGATTTCTGCCATGTAGCTAAAAAAGAAAAGCGAAAGGGTTGTCATCTATATGTTGTAAAAATATCAGATTCGGGACAAGAAAATGAGCCTAAAATTGAAGCATTTCCCATCCTAAGGGAATTTAGAGATGTGTTTCCAAATGAGTTTCCCGGACTTCCACCTAAGCGTGAATTTGACTTCACAATAGAGGTCAAACCAGCAACGGAACCAATTTCTAAGGCACCGTACATAATGAAAACAACTGAATTAGTTGATTTGAAAGCTCAATTACATGATTTGTTTTCCTTGGGTCTGATTAGACCAAGTATATCACCATGGGGTGCACCGGTAATCTTCGTGAAAAATAAGGATGGGACCCTTAGACTTTGTATTGATTACCGAATGCTCAACAAGGTAACAGTGAAGAATCGGTACCTACTACCCCTGAATCGATGATATTTTTGATCAAATGGGGTCACAAAACTGTTTTCCAAGATAGATCTCAAATCCGCTATCATCAAATACAATCAAGGATGAAGATATCCATAAAACAGCTTTTAGATCAAGGTATGGGCATTACGAGTTTACTGATTTTCCCCTTTGGTCTAACAAATGCACTGCCGCTTTCATGAACTTTATGAACAACATGTTTAGGGAATAATTAGACCAATTTGTACTTATATTTCTCGATGATATATTAATATACTCCAAGAATGAGGAAGAACATGATGAACATTTAAGGATTGTGCTAGGAATTCTCACAAAACATAAATTATATGGAAAATTATCTAAGTGTGCTTTCTATCAAAATGAAGTACAATACTTAGGGCACTTATTAAGTAAAGAAGGAATCTTGGTGGACCCTTCAAAGATCAGTGCCATCATGAACTAGCCAACAATAAAGGATGTGCATGAAGTGAGAATTTTTATGGGTATAGCAGGCTACTATCGAAAGTTTGTAAAGGACTTCTCTAGGTAGCAGGACCTATCTCTTCTTTGCAAAAAGAAGGGTAAGATATTTTTTTAAAACAATAAGTGTGAAGAATCCTTTAATGAGTTAAAAGGTAGACTCACAAGTGCTCCGGTGTTGAAGATTCCGATCCAAACGAGAACTTCTTAGTGGTAACCGATGCTTCAGGGAAGGTTTGGGCAGAGTACTACTACAAGATGGGCATGTGGTAGCTTTTGAAAGTAGGAAGTTGAGGGTGCATGAAGTAAATTACGCACCACATGATCTTGAGCTTGTTGCGATTGTTCATGCGCTGCAGGTATGGAGGCACTATTTTCTAGGAAAACCTTTTGAACTCAAAACAGATCATCTTGGGCTCAAGTACATTTTTACGCAGCCGAATCTAAATGCAAGGCAACGAAGATGGCTGGAGTTCCTAGAAAATTATGACTTTGATATAAATTACATTAAGGGAAAAGAGAATAGGGTGGCTGATTCCTTAAGTTGTAGAAAGAATATTGCTGTTATAATTACATTAAGAACCTAGTTCAAAGATGAAGTTAAAAATGAGTTAACCAATGACCCCTACTACAATCATGTTAAAACAGCTCTAGAAAAAGATCCAAGGGACAAAAGGTATGATGGTTTCAAGGTGGAAACAGATGGGATTCTACGTTATAATAGCATAATATATGTACCAGAAGGTAAAGAACTCAGAAATAAAGTCATGAGAGAATTTCATGATGCTCCCTATTCAGGACATCCAGGAGTAACAAAGATGATGGCGAACATCAAAAAGCAATACTTCTAGAAAAAGATGAAAAATGATGTGATTCTTTATGTCTCACAATGCCTGGAATGTTAGCAAGTAAAGGCTAACATTTACATCCAGCAGGACTATTATATCCTCAAAATGTGCCGTAATATAAGTGGTAAGTTATAATTATGGATTTTATCCAAGGTCTACCTATATCCCAAAATAAACATGATGTTATACTTGTAGTTGTAGACAAGTTAACTAAAGTGGCACATTTTATAGTAGGTAATTTAATGGATAATTCAACCATACTGGAAAAAGGTTTGTACAAGAATTTTTTTGATTACATGGAGTTCCATAAGTAATAATTTCAGACAGGGACTCAAGGATAACTTCCAGATTTTGGCAGACTTTGTACGTTGCCTTAGGGACAAAATTGAACATAAGTTCTACCTACCATCGGAAACTGATGGTCAAACCGAAAGAGTAAATCAAGTGTTAGAAGATTTACTAAGAATGTATTGCATGGATCAGTAATAAAAATGGGAAGAGTATCTTCCCTTGGTTGAATTTTCCTATAATAACACTTACCATTCTTCCATTCAAATGGCTCCTTTTGAGGCCTTATATGGTCATAGGTGTAGAACACCTATAAGTTGGGATAATCTTGAAGATAGGGTACTGATTGGACCAGAAATACTTTCAGAAATGGAAAAATAGGTTAAATTAATCCAAGAAAGATTTAAAGAAGAAGCAAATAGGCAGAAAAGTTATGCAGATTTAAAAAGAATTGACAGAAAGTTTAACGTGGGAGATAAAATTTTCCTTAGGGTCAAACCTAAAAAGAGTTCCATTTTGTTTGGAAAGTCGAAAAAATTATTTCCTAGGTTTGTAGGACAATTTTAAGTCCTATAGGTCATTTGACTAGTAACCTCTGAAGCTAGCACTCCCTCCCACTCTATCCATTTGCCGCACAATGTATTTCATGTATCCTTACTTAAGAAATATGTACCATTCAGATTAGGTAACAACTAAAGTAAAAAAAGTAAGCCAAAAGTTTTATTTAATTATTGAAATTTATGGGTTTCATAAAGTGAAACACCTTCACATGGCACAAGTGTGCGGCATGCACTAAAACACATGCCAACATTGGGAAGCCTGAAAATTCTTCAATATGCCGCACAACTATAGTTCTTTCATTATATTTTTCTATTATTTTTCCTTCATCTATTTTCATTCTCCCCTTCTGGAATTCTTGTGTGATTTTTGGAGGAAAGAAGGATTCAACTTGTTAGAGATGGAAGAGTAAGAGGTTGTTGATTCTGGTTTACTTTAAGAATCAATATCTTCTCCCTTCTCTATGGCATTATTTGTAGATAAATGAGAAAATATGCATTACTGTTTTAATGGTAAACAAATGAATTTGTGGACAGCTTCTAATTTAATTGCTTGGAGATGAAATTTGAAAAGGAAGTTGATAGATTTTGTATTCTCTTAAGTCTCTTTTGTATGGTTTTATCTAAACCTAGAAAAAAATGCAAATGGTTATTCCAAATCAATGTTTTTATTTTATTTTCTATTTAAATTTGATTTCTGAAAACCCAAATCGAGTTCTGCTTCTAGGTTTTATTACAATCAAACAATAATTTAGTTGTATGAGCAAAGCGATTTCTGGGTAATGTGAAAAATGTTTTTGCCAAGTATTTCATCATTTTTCTTGATATATTTGCTTCCGGATTCTAATAATTGCTAAACAGAAAATAAATTAATACTAGAACTAGCTAATTTAGACATGTACAAGTTGATTTTCCTATAGGTATAATTTTATTACCGGATTTTGAAAAAAAAGTGTTAACAGTCTATGTAAGATAACTTAGTTTTTCTTAAAGGATTTATTTAGTGAAGTGTTAGTAATTTATTGTTGTTATTATATGCAAATAGACTTCAAAATTATCATCCTGTGGTATGTGGGTCAATTTGTTTGTGGATCTGTTTGGTTACCTGAAAGAACATGTTAAAATGATTTAATAGAGGTGTTTTTACACTGTTTAGTTGGGTTGTTCCTATATATATATATATATATATATATATATATATATATATATATATATATACAAATGTGTTACGATTGTTTGAAATGAATTTATTGTACATTTTATAGAGCTGCTCTTTACCTAGAGGGAATATGTCTAATTGGTATTTGGGAATTATGATTTCTGACAGTTTTGTTAGGTTGCTCGTTGATTGGGAAGGTAAGAAAAATAATAGTTAAATCTATACCATGTGAAGCATGATTTTCTTGTGGCTATAATCTGAATTCGATGTTGAATGATTATGGTTTGATTATGTCTTGATCCTTGTGAGTAGAGTGAAACATGATTGCTGAAATAGAATTTGGTTATTCTATTTGTGTACATTCATAGTTGTATCTTAATGTAAAACATGTAATAATACATTCTCCATTGTATTACCATGCATTTGTTGATAAAATAACATGTACATCGTTTCATATTTTATTAAATAATTACATCAAAAATGGAGGTAGTATTCATGCCACTCATTTTGAGTGACAACATATCACTACTCCAGCTTTGAGAGACAATTAGCTATCACGTTTAGATATGCGGAAACTCATGTCTTGTGAAGTTTTATCATAGCATGGATCTAAATGAGATACTTGGATTTCAATTTTTAGAAAGATGATATTCCTGAATTTTAACTCGAATTTATTGGGATCTTGGACCCATTGTTAATATTCAAACCTCATTATGTGAGAGTTACCGTAACAATTATATAATTCCCCTTAACAACATATGTAATTTATAGTTTTATTAAAGATATGATTACCTTGTATGAAAGAATGTCTCAATATGAGTAAATAATAAATACTAGAAGTGAGAAAGCTTAGTTATCATAAATTATTAAATTTATTTAATTAATATTTGTCAATGTATGAAGTTGATTAGCGAACAATTATTGTAACATTCAATTATCTTTAATTTCTAAATTTAATAGCTATTTAGTGGCGTAGTTAATCAGAGGAATAATTAAATATATATATTAATATATATTTAATTCGGCCTTCTGGTAAACTTGGTATTAATATGTTAAGATTGTAAAGCCTATTGTGTAGAGGATGAAGAGTATTGTTATAAAAGGTAATTTAAGGTTAAAAACCAAACATCGGGAAAAGAAAACTAAATGGGAAGATAAATAGATGAAAAGATCCATTAGGCATATTAAGGAGAAGTACATGCAAAATACTAAAATAGATACGTTTCAACATAAATAATTTACTTATCTCATGATGATCCTAGTAGGCTTTTGGCATTTATCTCGTTATAAACTCTTGAAAGATAGGTTAATTTGGAAATAAAATAAATACAAACTATAAGATCTAGATAAGCTGTGAAAGGGATAGTTGTGAATTGGTGGAAGAATTAAACTAATAAGACTAGTGTGTTGACTTGAGTTTAGTCATAACCTGCATGGCGGAAAACTTTGGCCAAAGTAATGCATTGATGGTTGTACATTGTCGATCACCTAGTCCTCTAATTAAATTAAAATTTCCGAATCGATCATGGGAATTTGAACACTTTGGACATGAGGTAGGCAATGGTTGGATCTTGGAATACAAAGTTGGAAAACTAGCTTCATGGTAGACCCAAGGACTTTCACATGGTTCCCATGATCTGAAAAGGTTGAGCCAAAATGCTAGTAAGCATTGTCACTCAAAGTAGTGGCGACGGGAGATTGTGGAGATCTGGATACACCCTTTTTAGCCACACATGTAGCTTACACAGATGTTATCAAATAGATCAAAAGAATAAAATTCATTTAAATAATTTGATTAAATAAATTTGTATGATTGCAGCTACGTAATTTGTTTTTATGTATGTTTTTAAAAAATCCTCATTTTTCATCTCTTGTAATTTTTAGCGTTACGCTTTGGATCAGATTTAAGATTACCAGGTAGACTCCATGCCCAATGGATACTTCAACGTAGGAAGATAACCCCAATAAATCACAGAATTGTTATCCAAAATTCACCCCAAAGGTAATTTTTATAACTTGCATAATTTCTTCAGGCTTGAGAAAGCAAAAATGGTTTAAGGCCCAAAATTAGGTTTTGAGGGATCCCTTTTCTTTTCTCTAACTTCCCTATCCAAAGAAAAATCTAAGGAGATAACAAAAATTTGCAAAAAAAAATAAAAATGAAGTCAAGGGTCTATTTTAGTGCAAATCAGGTCTTAGGATTATGGATGGAACTAATGTGGATCGTATCGGGGTTCGTCATACCAAGTTCATGCTCCAAATGCTAAAGAGGCATTGGAATGAGGAAAAAGTGGATAAAAATGTCCCATGCGGTCTGCGGGATAGTTGGGACAAAAGTACCCAAAATGCCCAAAAATCTGATTTGGTCGCAACCAAGTGCAATGCGGTGAAGGTGGAAAAATATTTCAAGGATAGTGAGCCCCAAAATCTGAAATAGCCACAGCCAAGTGCAATGTGGTTAAGGTGGAAAAATATGTCCGAGACAATCAAGCCCCAAAATCCAAAATACCCATAGCTAAGTGCAATGCAGTTAAGGCGAGAAAAATACGTTAAGGACATTTAGGCCTCAAAAAGATGAAATAGATGTATGTCCTGTAAGGTGTGGATATGTTGGGAATCAACGCCCCACTTGGCCCAGATTAACGGCAGACGTGCGAGGATGGAAAATCCCAAATCAGGTGATGTGGAGAAATAAGGCACATGTAGTCCAAGTACAATGGGGACATGAGTTCCCAAAAACCTGAAATCACCATAATACAAAGAGAAGTGGTGTAATGCGACCCCCGAAGTTCAAACGAGCATAACTTTTGACCTGTAAGTATGATTTTTGCAAAATTTGACTTTTCAGAAGGGAACGATGTCCTCTACACCGTAAAAACTAGATTTCTTAATTTTAATGAGGGTAGATGGGTGAAAAAAAATAAACATCTCTAGCTCCAAAATTTAAATGCTCAGTCCCGTCAAATGCAAGAAATCCTGGCAAACCCAAAATAGCTTCTCACACTCAAAAGACCATAACTTTTGCAATTCTCAATATATTTTCACAAAATTGGTCTTGTTGGAATCGTGATTCCACGAAAAAAGAATAAAATTCAAAAAAATATAGAAATTGATGAATTTTTGATGATGATTGTTCTAAAAATGTGGCTGGTTTCACAACAAAGTGACTTTACTTGTAGTTGTGAGAACATTTAATGAAGCATGGGCATACATTTTTCACTACTGTAAGTTATGGGATAGTATGGGAGTCTTTTACAAGAAACATACCATCATTTCACTTCATTTATTACCTCTTGCAAGTTGTGGGAAGTAAAATTTTGGGATTTTCATTTCTCCCTCTCTCTCTCCTCTCAGAATTCTATAAATTAGAGTATTGGGCTCATTGTAAAGGGATGGTTTTTGAGTAGAAAAAATATATCATTTTGGTTTTATGAAGCCAATGTGTTGTAGGCCCTTATAGTGGACTCCTTACATGGTGATCTAGGACTTTTCTTTGTAATAGATTAAACTGTGTATATCATGAAGCAATAGATGTAAGTTTGTGGATGTATCTTCCCTTGCTTTGTGTTTTTTTGCATTCTTCTTGCCTCTTCAATATTATTACAAATATATTGTGTCTATTTTATGCTCTTGCATGGATTCATTATCATTGTGTGTTTATGACATATTGTTTTGAATGTAGTTGCTAGAGTATGGAGAACTGTTATCACCCTCTCTAGTATGCACTTCACTTCCTTTTTCACATATTAGAAAGTTATTCTCATTCCCTCCTTTTCTGGTGTATCACCATTGTTAGTATAGGATTTACTTTCATGCTCCCTCTCTCCCTGGTCCCTTAGAAAGTTAGATTAGGATAAGATAGTTCTTCCTGCATTAGAGTAGAATTTGGCAGCTAGTTTAGGAGTAAGAAACAACTTTCTCTAGAGGTCTATGTCAAGTACCAAGTCCCACAACTTGGAGATAGTACACATGTTACCTAGTCACACCATGAGCTCAAGAACACACACTTGTGAAAATCTAAGGGTGTTGTGATTCGAGTGATAATAACTACTAAAAAAATCCTGGAAATAATGGTGATCTCCATGACATAGAACAAAGCAACACATCGCCAAAATGAGCTTTCACAAGTACAAGTTCTAGTAAATATAGTATAAACATAGTTACCTTCAGTGGCATCGATTTCTTACATGGTGGATAGCAAAATATAAACATAGTTCCCTTAGCTACACGCGGACCTTCACATATCATGAAGATGAAAATATTTTTTGTCTTTGTTTTAGGTTTATCTAATTATTTTAACTTCGATAAACTTAACCACAATAAAACCTAACTTGTCTACGAGTTAGAGATCACGCGCGACTCCACGCAGCTCGGATCGGCAATCATACACCCGCTCGTAGAGATCAAAAGTACCAAAATCTCAACACCCAAAGGTGAAACAATGAAAACTCCAAACCTAATCGGGGTCTTCTTTAACTTGGCCATAGTCAAATAAAGCTACATACGTGGGTGTGAATGGATGAACCCTAACCAGAGTTTAAGGATCGAGTAAAAATCACTAAAATCATAAGGTTCGGATTATCATGGTGAAGGGGTCAGCCCCAACTATTTAATTATCATTGTTTTGACCTTATTAAGGTCCTGATAATATATGTGGTCAAATAATGAAAGGGACAAGAACTATATCACATGCCAATGATCAAATCTAGGCGGGGGTTGAAACATTATCATTGCGACAACCCTTGATCTTAGCTAACGCCTTATCAAAAGATATATGTGCATAATGATTAAAGAGACTAAAAATGAAGACTATGGTATGTGCTAAGTCATGCAGGTGACCAAATCATATAACCAATATCATTGCCTTTGATTATAATGTGTGCAAAAATTATTCAAAGGATACCACTATAATATGCCAACAAGGGGAAGCTTTGAAAATAATCAAATAGTGATTATTAAGTGCCACACAAATCATAGTCTATGCCATGTATTCGAATGGAGCATGTTTCAAATAGGGATTACACACATATGAAAAATTCAAAAGAGGGTACCATTATAGATAAGTGAAGTGGTCCCCACAAGGTAAGATAATGCATGCACAGAGGGTCAACATCAGAGCTTATACAGATCAAATAATGGAGTCTTATTACTTTTTTTTAACAAAAGAGGGTATTATTCTTTTTACACGTGTGCACAAAGAGGGTACGATCCCCATACGAGGATCAAATAATGGAGTCTTATTACTTTTTTTGGGGTGAATAATTTTGAATAATTTTGCTAAGTGGTGGAGATTAAACGCATTTTTTTGCATAGTATATAATTATTTCATGTTATCACTAGAGCACATATCGTGATAAAGCTAAATTTATTATTGTAATCGGATAAAATTATAGGTGTCACATCATGTAGAAGAAGACAAAGATCATGTACTTGCAAAAGAAGACTTGCACATCAAGCAAAGACCTATTGTTAGCTAAAGTATTCACCCAAGTTATTTATTGTTTTAAAAATAAAGCGAGTCCAATACACTTTGAATAAGTGTATTTTTTGAACTAAGGATATTTTTACCTCATTGTAAAAGCATGAATATTTCTTCACATGATGAAGGTTAAAAAAAAATACATGGGCAAGTACAAACTATAGCATATTTTTAGGTGGGGTTGGGTGAATTATTTTTTCTATATATTTTGTGCATTAGTAAGGCACAAAATAGGAATTTTTGATGGAGAAGTGTTGAAGAATTTTTTTCCATTTTTTCCCTTAAATGAGAACCAATTATTGCCTTTCCACTTATTTTCAAAGTGGTGTTTGTATTCTTATAAGCTCTTGTGAATGTCAACTACCTGAATTAATTATCTTACCTTGCTACAAATTTATTATTTCTGTAGAAGTCTTAGTGTGCATGTTAGTCTGTTGTTTTGTTTTGATTTATCCTTCAACACATAATTTTTTTCCTTAGGATTCAGCTAAAACCCATTGGTTCATGCTTTTGTAATCTATTTCTCAATAATTGTGTGTGTACTCAGTCAAATCCCTCAATAATTTTGGTGTATCACCCCATTTTAATTTCAGTTACAACCATCTTTTAAACCCTTAAAACTCCAAAAAAATCATATTATGATACATCAATAGGAAACTAGCCTTGATACCAAAGACTCATCTCAACAATAGGTATACCCACAGACTTGAGATGTTTCCATTATATCTACAGAAGTGGGGGAATAAAGAAATATTAGAACCCCTACTTTTATCCCTCAACCAGGGTGTAGTTATGAGATATAACAGTTTTTGGCACATAACGGTGGGACCTCACAAGATATATTTTTAATTTTTAAAGGTGTTCCATTTTTTGGGACAAATACCTACTATTAATGCATTCTAAAGACTGAATATCAAAAACATAAATCATTTGGCAACTCTTCAAATCTGGTTTTAGACTAGTGCAACATTTTTCATCATCAAATTCTTTAGCTACAAATTTTCAGGTATTTTTCAAGAAAATACAGATCTATTATTTTGTTGTTTTTATCTTATTTTCATGACCAGCAGACCTGTTTTTCCATTTTCCCATATTTTATGAGGTCATGCAATCATGACAACAATTCCTCGGTGGAATTATTTTATCTAAGAGTAGTATCCAACATATCCATGCAGCCTTATCATCCATATTCCTAGTCAAAGAAGCATTATGACCCCTATAAAAATGAATATCCCAATAACTCAAACCTTTTACATTAATATGATTATAAGTATAACAATGGGTATGTTGTCTAAAACCAAGGCTATGTAGATTTTAATAGGATGAAGAGGTTGAAGGAAAAATTCATGAATTTGAGAAAATCATGGAATTACTAAAAGTTCATTGATGCAACGATTGCATGTTAAACAACCTAGTCTTAGGAAACCCTATCAATGGAGAGGTACTACACCTAATTGGTTTAGTCTACAACAAAGTCTTGAGGTAATGCATGAAACTATTAATCAAATAATTGATTTTACTTTGTCTTTGCAAGCAGTAGAGAATGATAGGCATCAGGTTTAGGAACCCTGTCAATGGAATGGTCCCATTTACCTTCCTTATCGAATCCAATAGCCATAGACCCTCATTTCTGCCAATGCATCTCATTCATCGGTTTTCAAATTACCGTGCTATTACAAGAGTTTTGTTTTTCAATTCCATAATCATGTACTCAAAGAAAATAACCATTTCCAAGATTTCATTCTGTTGTTGTTCTAAATAAATACCTTGTACCCCAATCTCTTGTTCAAGAATTATCAGTTCAAGATGGAATTAAGCCCATTCCTCCATTAATAGTACTAATTGATGAAGGATAAAATCATAATATCATCAAGGAGGGGCATCCAACTCAAGAAAATAGTATCTTAGAGTTTTTGCGAAAAATGCAACAATGGGTTTCTAAGTTCCATTTTGATCACATTTTAGAGTTTAGAAAAGAACCCATGCGAAAGGTACATGTGTTTTTGAAGAATATCAAAAGCAAGTGGAAGATTATCAGCAATCTACATTTTTGAGTGTAGTATACATGAAGGTACCATACTCACACCAGTCAATGATTCATCATGGCTTTCATTCTTGTCTGAAGAGGTAAAATCATATTCAAATGAATAGGATTTTTAGGTCAAATTTGATAATGAATTAGCATATTTTTTACATGAGCAACATGTTTTCAGCTTGAAAAGCCTTATTCTAAATGAGGAAGAGATAAAATCAGTCAGGATAGATGAAAAACAACAGCATGAAGAGTTTGATTTTGAAGAGGTTGATTTCTTTTCTGAGTTGGAAGATTACATTAGTGAAGAACAACATTTATAAATCATTTATTTTGTAGTCTCATCATTCATCTTCCATTATACATAGCCTCTTGTTGCTAAGGTCTCTTCTACACTTGAAAAAGAGTAGGAAGTTCCTTTGGATGTGTATATTTCTTTCCTCTCTTGAAAGAATCCTTTTTAGAGTAGAATATGTCAGAATAGCATGTTGATTAGATCAGATCTTATGCAAAAAAAGGAAATGAATTTGATCTTCTGATTTTTGTTGAATCACAATGAGCAAGGGGAAAAATCATTTACGATAGTTATGGTACAAGTAGCTTTGAGGGAGATGAAACATGTTCAAATTATTTTTAGAATGTTTCTAGGGATGAAAAGTAAATAAATAAACTAGTGTAGATCAAAGAAACAGATCGATCAAGAAAGACAACTTATTTGCATTGAGGAGGTCATGTCCTATTAGTTACCCGGTCTATCCTCATCCAATTACAATAGTACCAAAATTCATGCTTGTTTAAGAACACAAGGAAAATTTACATGTTCTCTAGAATCGGACTCCAAAACCTCTTCGAGAAGACTATAGATGAGATATAAGTGTTCCTTGGTTATTGGACTGATCTTGTGAACAAACTAAAGTTACATGTCTTCTATCAAGCTTTGTCATGTTACTAGTTTTATAAGTTGGGTTTATGGCCTCAACTTCTAAAAAAGGGAAGTTATTGTTTTATGCTTGTTTGGGCTTCGTTTATATTTAGTTTACTAATAGTTAGAGTAGGTTAGATTAGGATTTCTCTTTAAATTAGTGCAGCTTTTAATATCAATAAGTGCAAGTCATGCACAAAATTTGGTTCACCAAATCCTTTCCTAGCTTTAGTTTTTTTTTTGTAAGGGTCAGTTTTAATAAAAGACATATTTTTGTAATATACTTTGACTCCATGCCCAATGGACTAGAGTAAGGCACTCGTCTACAAATTAGCAAGAAGCTTTCCCCAAGATTTCTAGAAATGTTGTCAATTTTCACATGTGTAAAAAGGGAAACTCGAAAAACATTTCGATGAAAGGTGTAGACATCTAAAATATGCTTAGACTTAGCATTTCTTCTAATTCAACCAATTGGTGATACTTTGTTAATTCCCTATTCTTTTCTCCATTCACGGATGCCCATTCATGACCCTCTTTCACTCGTATTCCTCCTATAAAAACTAATTGGGATAATATCTCTCTTATTAGCTAAATATTCCTTCGTTCGACCTTTCAAAATATCCCTAGTTCTCTCTAAACCACTTCTGCAAGCTTCCTAGGCTATCTATCACCACAAATGGTTATCCAAACCCCTCCCAACTCTCAATGAGTCTCTAATCACTTACTAATCAATTTTAACTAGCCTAAAACCTACTTAACTAGCCTAAACCAAGCTTAACTAAGCCTAAAGCATGTTTATCCTAATCTAACCTAAAATTTATTTTTGAGATTTAGTCCCACATGCACCCAAATTCTAAATTATTCCACACCAAAACTATAAATACAAGGCTAAACCTACCCATTCAAACTTACAACTTTACATAACACAAAACCAAAACAATCCTAAGGCTTTCCTTTCAAATGGTCCTTCTCTCTCATATTTGGAGATCTTGGCATTAGAAATCATTTGTGATAGCTTTAAGCTATAGAACATTTGGATCTTGGCCATACTCCATTATTAAGAGCTCCTCCATCTTACATCCATCAACTCCAAATCTAGTTAGTAAGGGAAGATCTAAAGCTTGGCCATGTAGCCAACTTGGAGAGATCTCTTCACTATTTTGGGAGCAAACAACACACAAATTTGATTTCTTAGAATCTAACTAGGTTCACTTTCATTAAGATTTCATGGAGTAGAGAGATATTTAGATATGCTAGGGTTTGAATGTTTGTTTCAAATTTATATATGCATGTAAATAGATAGTTTCTTATTTAGCTCTAATCTTATGGTGCATAGTTGAGTTAGTTAAAGCTTTGAGGTTCTCTAATCTCATTTCCATAGCTTTTCAACTTTTCATTGCATAGAGAAGACATTGATGACATAGACCGAACTAGGGGGAGTCATACAACTTTCATTATGTTTTTAGTTGTAGTAATTGATTAACAACATGCAATCTACAGCTATGTGTGTTGTTACAGAATGTAACACCTCACATATGTTTCCATTCCATGTTCGTCTTCAGCAAGGAAACACAAAATCCCCAAAGGACAAATGCAATGTCTTGATGAAGGTGGGAATCACAGCTTACGTGGGATGTTAAACTCCATAGCAGAAAAACAAAGTTGTTGATTGCAAGTTGTAGATGTTCATTATTAAGTTACATGTATTTTCAATTTGATCATTTCCTATGATTAAGTGTTATTAAGTATGTTATTGATTTGTTTAATTCATTGTACAATCATTACATATCATAAGAGCTGAAAGTAAAAATGAAGTACACAACTCAATTACAAAAATAATATCATTTATTCATAAGTAAATTTCAATGTTTCCCACACAAGTCATGGGATGTAACTTATGATTATTGAAATAAAAGATACATGTGCATAAAGCTAAAAGCAAAAGAGTATAGAATAAACCCATCATTTCCTTGGGTTTTCTCCTGGTCTTCATTGCTTCAATTCCAACTCCATCTTTATCTTTTGCATCATCTTGTTCATCAATGTACCTGAAAGGAAAAGATAAAAGAACATCAATTATTGAGCTCAGGGTTTAATCTATACTCATGTGCTATCTAGTTTCATGCAAATGGATAATTTAAGATCAAAAAGCATAAGGTACATCAAGTAATAGATGTAGATTTGAGAAATTAGTATCTTGTAAAAGCTCATGTCATTCACAAAAATCATAGTAGATAGAAAAGAAAGAAAAAAATCACTATGGACACAAGAGAGGCTTTAAGCCTTATTTTCTAACTATTTCCTTAAGTGTGCAAGTACAGAAAATACTTATTATTCCTAACTTTGTAGAAAAGGAAGAAAGTACAAGTCAAAGAAAATATGCTCTAGAAGTACAAGATCAAAATGAGTTCTTCAAACAAATTTCACTAAGTACAGAGTATGAAGTCACTATTATCAAGAGATTGAATGTTACGAGATATTGTTTGAGCAATTAAAGTCATCCACAAAGATCAAATGATCAAGATATTGCAGCCATGATTTGGAATAGTACTTAATACTGTAGTTATATAGTTTGCAAAAACAATTTTCTTCACTTAAAAAGCCTCAAGTGTTATAGAATGGATAGAATTTGTAAGAAAGGAACATCTACTACACATCTTGATTAAAAGATTCTTAGAATGGTACAAACACCGTTAAATGAAAAGGTCACCATAGACTTAGAAATTACTTCAAATTTTTCAAGAAAATTGTGTTACGTAAATACATTTCTAATAGTAATTCCAAGAGACGAAGTTTTAGAATCACAACAACATGAAGAGGTAGAAACAATCTGCAATTTTAGAAAAGAACAAGCACCCAAATTTTAGATCCAACAAATACAGGTTTTAACCTTATTCAAAGAGTTCATTATTCTTTCTAGATGGAGTTAGGTATCTAGGTCTCACTCTAGCATTTTCAAATCACCGAGCTATCTCAACATGAATAATGAAATACAAAATGTCACATAGATCAAATTAATCAAGCTACATAAGAGGAAAATCATTGAAAGATGAAAAGGAAAGGATTATTTCCTTTTACTTTTCTAATTTTTGTTTTCGATATACAGTATAGTTTATCATCCATTGAATACTAGTCACTAGTGAACAAGTAAATGTTAAGTACAACTACAACATATATATCTTGGAATTGAATATAAGATTTAAGACTCGTGATAAAGGAAAACAACCTTACAATTAAATCAGCAATAGTAGTTTCAGAGCTCTCTACAATTTTTCAAATGAACAGATGAATGGAGAAAAATACAAGTTTCTAATTACTTGCATAAGGTAGAAAATACCTAACTCATGAAGCCCCAACTTCAAAATAAATTTGAGTGATTCCTTTCATCTTCCTAGCACTTGCATAAATAGTCATTCAAAAGGAATGGAAGTATATCATTTTCATAGAATATACTTTCAAGAAATACAAGTTTTAGAGATTGCAAATTTCTAATTATGACAACCTAGCGTGCAATTCCTTGTTAAACATATATAGCAAAGGGTTTTAGAATGCAATATACCAATGTGTAGATATACAAAAATGCTTGTGCCTAGAATACGTGATAACAAGGAATAAGAAGTCATTTCATCACGCAAAATTGAGTCATCATACTCAAAATAAAGCTCAATTAAAAGGGATAATGAAAAATTATAAATTCAAATCCATAGGCTCAAAATGTAAACAAATTTAGAAGTGCACAAAGTTTGGTAAACTAGAAGCTTCAAAAGTGGGGTAAGCTCAAGGTTTCAAATAAGCAACAATCCGAATGTAAATGTGAAGTTAAATGCATGATTAACGTAGGTCATTCAAGAATAAATCCAGAGATCTATACTTACAATAATGGCTTCAAACAAAGAAAGGAGACCTCAAAATGGTAAGAGTGGCACCATTGTGGAAAAGCACAAGAAAATATGTAAATACTTCTAATCAGCAGCTACCTATTTTCTTATCAGCTACAAGAAAAATTTAGAAATGCACAATTTGTAAAGGGTGAACAATTTTTAGAAAATACAAAGCAAAAATCACAACCATACATTAGTAAAATTTTCATTTTCATACAGAAATTGAAACTCTAGATTTATTAACAATGATGGCCATTCGCAGGAAATAGTCAATGGAGGCTAAATCTGGTGAAAAACCAACCATAGATGTGAAACTCAAATCCATAATTGGGTAAGCGAAGAAAAGAAGAGAGAAAGCAGTCGCTCATATCCAAGTAAAATGTAAGGAATGTAGCTCAAAGACTCTATGGCAGCCATATAGAAAACAATGCATGAAGAGACCCAACATATCACCCTCTAGTCATTTTACCCGAGAGCTTAGGATGTATTCAAAACAACAATAATGGCATCTTAGTACTTCAAATATGAATCTTGTCTTGAATAAACATAGAAGCTAGAGCTCAAAATTTTCATGGCGGATGGGAAATAAAAGAAAAACCAAATATATACAAAGACAGATCTCATCATGATGGAAAAAATCGAGAGAAGAAATAGAGTTTAATCCTCACCATATGGCGGTTAGCACGCACAAAACTACCAAAACATCTCCTAGAAAAAATGCTGACCTCCAAGGTAAAGAATAGAGCAGGACATCACCAAAAATGAGATTTTCCATATACAAGAATGAGTTCTAGTGGAAATTTCCTTACAGGTAGCAAAATTTCAACAACTTTCCCTTAGCTTGACAGATCTCATGAAGATGCAAAGATTTTTTTGGTTTCAAGTATTTTACTCAACAAACTCAACAATGATAAAACTTAACTCATCACCGAGTTAGAGATCAATGGCCAAAGATAGAAATTACCAAAATCAATGGTAAAAATGCAAACTCCAAACCTAATCGGGGTCTTCTTTAACTCAACCATAGTCAAATAAAGGTACATACATGGCAAAGAATGGATGAACCCTAACCGAGTAAGTTTAACTTAATTCAAAACCACCGACATCATAAGGGTCGGATTATCATGGTGAAGGGGTGAGTCCCAACTGTTTAATTATCATTTATTTGACCTTATTAAGGTATGATAATATATGTGATCAAATAATCAAAGGGACAATACCTATAATCACATGCCAATGATCAAATGCGGGAGGGCCGAAACCATGTGGATCAAACATTATGATTGCGAATCAACCTTAGCTAAGGTCCTACCAAAAGATATATGTACATAATGATTAAAGAGACTAGTTATTATGGTATGTGCTAAGTCAAGGTGACCAAATCATTAAGCCAATGCCATTGCCCTTGACTATAATGTGTGTAAAGATTATTCAAAGGAGGCCATTGTAGAATATGCTAACAAGGGGGAAGCTTTGAAAATAATCCAATAATGATTATTAACTGCCACAAAAATCATTTTCTATGCCATGTATTCGAATGGAGCATGTTTCAAACAAGGATTACACACTATGGACAAGTCAAAAGAGGGTACCATTATAGATAAGTGAAGTGGTCCCCACAAGGTAAGATAATGCATGCACAGAGCATCAACATCGAAGCTTATATATGACCAAATAATAGAGTCTTATTACCTTATTTTTCACAAAAGAAGGTATTATTATTTTTAGCCATGTGTACAAGTGGTCCTCATAGTGGGGTGAATAATTTTTACGAAGTGGAGGAGATTAAAGTCATTATTTTTTCATAGTATGTAATTTTTTCATGCCATCACTAGAGGAAAGATTAGAGATAACGCCAAATTTATCACTCCAACCGGATAAAATTGTAGGTGTCACATCATGCAAAAAGAAGACAAAGATCATGCACTTGTATAAGAAGACTTGAACATCAAACAAAGAGCTATTATTAGCTAACGTATTCACTCATGTTATTTATTGTATTAAAATAGATCACCAACTACACTTTGACTAAGTGTATTTTTGGAACTAAGGCTATTTTTGCCTCATTGTAAAAGCATGGTTATTTTTATTCCTTTATTTATTCATGATAAAGGTTAAAAATAAAAGTCATGGACGAGTACAAATTAAAGCCTATTTTTAGGAGGGTTTGGGTGAATTATTTTGCTATATATTGTGTGCATTGGCAAGGCACAAAGAGGACTTTTTGGATGTAGGAGTGCTGAAGGAAATTTTTTGCTAGTTTTTCCCTTGAACGAGAACTTGTTATTGCCTTTCCAATTGTTTGTAGTGGTGTGTATCTTCATTTTATCTCTTCCGATTGTCAATTTCCTAAATTAATTATCTTACCTTATTCCAAACTTGGTATTTTCTGCATAAGTCTTAGTGTGCATATTATCTTGTTGAGTTGTAGTGATTTATCCCTCAACATATAAGTGTTTTTCCTTATGATTCAATCGAAACTCATTGGTTCGTGCTTCTATAATTTGTTTCTCAATATATTCTCGTATGTACTTAGTCAAATCCCTCAATCATTTTTGTGTATCACCCCATTTCAAATTCAATTACACCATCTTTTAAACCCTTAATACTCCAAAAAAATTAAGATACATCAATAAGGAATCGGTCTTGAAACCAAAGACTCACCTCAATAATAGGTATACCCATAGACCTGAGGTGTTTCAATTATATCTACGGAAGTGATGGAATAAATCAATCTTAAAACCCTATTTTTATCCTTCAACTAGGTGCACTTATGAGAGACAACACCAAGGTGGTGTGATATCGCCAAAAATTCATGACACTATAAGATATCCTTCTACACCCTTTTTCTCGGACATGTATCAAGTGCACATGTTCCATTTTCCCATTTACACTTTTTTACTCGTAGCTTATTGTACATTTGTGTATTTTACACAACATTTTTACATATATGCATTTATTACTACTTGATCATTTTCTCCTTGTAGGTCCGTCGTATGAGAAAAAAGAAATCAAATTGGGGACAACAACAACAATAACAACTATAAGCAATTACAACAACGAAAAATAACAACACACCGCTATAGGCATTTTCCTTTACTAACCATGTAGGTACACTACACACATCAGCATTGCACATGTGTTTTGCCTAGGTTAACTCTCATCACTTTTTATACACATTTTTCATCTTTAGAATCCAAGCTCCTCTACATTTTTCTTTTCATCATTTCATTTTTTTGTCTAGTCCATTGACACGTATTCTTCTACACTCTACATTGTTATCGGTATGCATATCTATCTACTTTATATTACTCGAGATTTCCTCTAACCAACATAAAGTGGGGAAAATGTAGACAAAAATATTGCACATTAGAAAATATTTAGTCTGGTCTTATACTACTATTTAGAAGGTTCTCAAGTGTACAAAGTACTAATTAATCCCACCTTTTACCACCTTTTTCTTATCTTTTATTTCATCTTTCCCACATATTTCCCAATACATATCAACCCATTTCATGACCTTTCTGAAATTCTAGCTTGAAATCAAGGCACCCTGAACTGTACTCGGGCACCCTCAGCACCCCGGTCCCATTCCAAGTGCCCCGTTCTATGCGATAACCTCTTCCGCTTCTTTTTGGTCACTTCTAGTTGTTGTTCATCCTTATCTTCTTCTCGGTTAGCCTTTTCATGATTAATTATGAAATTAAGCTTGAGATCCCTATAAATATAAATTTATAAGACCATAATAAGGGTCCTAGATCATTTGTATATTATCACTACTATCACTCCATCTAGGGTTGCATCCATTACATCACTTGCATCCACATAGTGTCATGCATTCAAGCAAGGAGAGACATGCATCACACACAATTCATAAAGGTAGGGATTCCATTCTATTTAATGCACACATGCTACTTACATTTTTATAGCTACTATTGCTCATTACTTCACAAACAAGAGCACCTAGGTCACGACACACACACACACACACACACACACACACACACACACACACACACACACACACACACACACACACACACACACACACACACACACACACACACACACACACACTAGAACTACATTTGAGTCAAAAATTTAGTGCAAGCACTCAAAGAATAAGACCACTAGTTTGGTGGTGAGGTCGATCGACCCATTCATATGCATCTTTCATTTTTATAGGGTTTGATACTTCTCCATGCATTGTGGGTCATTCTCCGCTTCTTCTAACGAATCCAACGTGATAGACAAGAAGTACTCGAGAGATATTTACCGACCATACCTAATTGAGGTTTTAAGAATTTACGTTGTTTCGAACACCCATATTGTGCCCTAGGGTACCCCAAAGACACTCTCGAGCCCTCGTCATCTCGAGACAATCCAGATCTGCCCTTCGCAGCAGCGTCCGAGGGTTCATCTTCACTTCCAAATTTTATTTCCAATTCCGCGACATTATGCAACCATCTACAGCAATTAGCTAACCCATTTCTCCCTACTCTTTTGCACATCTAGGTTTTATTTTACTTAACACATTTATTTACATCTACTTTATGTTATTTATACAAAATTATATTCCTCCTAACTAGATTAACATTAATACCCTAGATATCCCTTTTGGCCTCTAGAACCCATTATTTTTGTTAATCAACACGCTTTTGGACCTTGTGTCTTTCAGCCCTTATTATTTCATCCATTTATTCTCTCATTCGTAGAATTCACTTGAATTTGAACTTTCTTTCTTTGATGTCTTAGCCTATATATTAAAAAATCTAATGCACCCAAAATGAAGTTTATAGTTAATATAGTTGTGTATATTTGAGCAACAACAATTTTTTTGTGGCTTATAATTTCCCTACTCCTATCTATTGTTTCTTTGATCTCATGTAGATTTTCTTACCTACTACTAAGTTGTGATAAATGTGCATGTGGATTATACTTGTATTTTCTAAATAATTTATATTGTCCTTCAACGAGAGAGTGGAAGGAAATTTTATATTTCACTCTTGGCACATCACCTTTCTATTTTATGTTATTTCTTCTCTCTTTTCAACTGCAAGTGTTACCTTAGTTAGAGGTTGATAGTACTAGGATTTTAATTATAACAGCTTTGGATCTCTTCATAGGTTCCTCTCAAGGTGTAAGTCACACACTTGTGAATCAATATTATGTTGTGTTGTTAGTGAAACATATTCCATGAAATAAATGCTTTGAACCTCCAACACTATCCTCTACCAAATGTACATGTCATGTGCTCGAGTTATATATCACTAAATTCACTAGATAGTTTTACGACTCTCTACATAGATCTCTCATATAGTTTCAAATCAAAGCCACTTATTCTTTTCCTAAAGAATGGTGACCTATTTCTAAACCGTAACCCAAATTTTACTTTCAATATCATATTTAAAATATGTCGAGAAATCTGATTTTCCTTAAATAAATTAGGACTATTGATTTATTTATATACCATTCTAAATTATCATTAACAAGAAGTAAAATATAAATTATAATAAGCCCTAGATTTTATATTACACTCATCCCTATATTTATTTAGAGGATTAGGGCTTATCTATATATGCTCACAATATATCAAGCATTAGAAAAACTATATAATACATGTAGTGAATAAATAATAGCTTTCTCTCTGCCTACTAAGCATAACTAGAGGTTACGACATAAGTGACTATGACACCCTTTAGATAGTTGGATAACCATATATATCAATATATTGGGGTAAAGGAAGTCCCATCAAGGTGTACTCTATTCTCCCATTGGCATATATAGATGTATGTCCCTCGATCATCACCATGTAGATATGTAGATCATTGAATGAATTTCCTAATACTTCAACTAATATTTCTTGATTCATCGATTGATACAACTCATATTGGTGGCCTCATCCATTTTTCATTAGTTAATTTAGTAGGATTCAACCCTACAACTTACAGGTTATCATATTTGTGCCTTACAAATTCATCATGTGCATTACATGTATAACAAGTTTGAACATTCAAATACATTTAAAACACATAAAGGTATCGATCTCAAAGAACCTGTGTTAGATTTATCACAAATCATGTTGATTGATAACTCTATTGCATTCCCCAACTAGTGGTAAATGGCCTCAATAGATAGTTATGCAAAAATGTTTGTCTAAAAAAATGTTACTAGAGATTAAATGTGGCCTCCTAATCCACCTTATGGCTAATATATTGCGAATTTTCATGTGAATTCTCCAAACAAGATGAAAAAATTACAAATGATGATCAAATGGATGTCAAATTTAAAGTTTTGTATTAACTGTTAACATCTCACGAATATTACAGCCCTTAATCTCTTGTTTGCATGTACACCTAATGTAATTACAAGTTAGTACATATATATTGAATACGTTTATCTCCAAAATTACAGATATCAATATCAAGGCACCTTTCTTGGGTTTGTCACATACCGCAATGATTGAAAATTCCATCATCTTCTATATAAATTTCTTATTGATGTGTGAAAAATGGCTAGAAGAAATAAAGTGCTTCCACTCTCTATTCTATAACCAAGATATTATAATTTTTTAGTCAAGTTATTGAAGAAAAATGAAAAACTATCATAGCGATCAAATGGATGTCAAATTTGAGAACAATTATTTATTGTTAATAATTCATGGAAATTATAACCCACTATAACCACCCTAATTGTCATTGAAAATGCCTCTCGATGTAAACACGCTCTTATATATATTATCCAAAATGTCATGATTAGTTAATTTTAATCTTGATGACATCAACTATTGGCATGCACTTTTAATTATTTTTCATATTTTCCAAATGTGTGTTTTATACGACGTGTCATATATCTATATGCATGCAACATTACCATCATAATCTTTCTTAAGCTATCCTTATAACCCTTGGTAAGTTGCCCTCAGAGCGAGAGAGGAGACACGCTATGTCCATTATTTATATATATACACGCTGACACAATCTGTTTACTCATTATGTCTATTATGTACATTAAACATTTATATTGTTCATTTTATGGAGGGGGCTTCCTATATTTTCTCAAGTGGTTTTGATGAGAAAATGTAAAAAAAAAAATCTACTTTAACGATCCTATAAATTTACAATTTTGTTGTGAATTTTTATCAAATTTGAAAGTTTCAAAACAAATATTATTTGTAGTACCATTTAAACAATAAAATTCTACACGATGTGGGAAACCTTTAACTCTCCCCTCCTCCGACACCACTTTCACAACTACTAAAATTTAGTCTCTACGTTGGTGGGAGAAACCTTCAACCCTCCCCTTACCACACCCAACCCCAACTCCACTTTTACAACTTCTAAAAGTTTGCGACCTACAAATTTGAGGCTCATATTTTACATGGAAGATTTGGTTTATTCTTTATTTCAACTTTATAAGCTAGAACAAGCATTGGGATTTTTATGCTTCCGAGAAAAAGTATACCCACTACAACGGTCACAATGTTCGCGAGATACACATAAGATATATTTGGCTCTAGTATTGGCATGGGGGATCGGCTTTCTTTTCATGTTTGGGAGCATCTTTCTTCTCATCTTTTTTTTGTCCTTGTTATCATTAGATTATTTCTCGTCGGGATTCTTCTCTGGAATTTTTTTCGAGACTCTTTGGTAGGCACAATGCTCACCAATTCCGACCAAACAAATTTTCGAGTTTTTGGGAAATTAAAACCGGATCTGTGTCCCTCACAACCATGATTTTCTCCTCCTCAATATCCATTTCCACTTATTCAACGCCTATGAAAAATCCCAAAACCCACTTCAATTTCGGTATTTTTGCAACAAAATTGATTCCAACTCTTAAGAAACCATCTTTGGTTTTCATTGACATATTATTATCATCAATTCCTGTAACAGTTTTCAGGACTCTCTGCTTGCTCTTTGGGTTGTTGACGTTCACTTTCAACACGATTTTCTACACAGAGAATGATAATTTGGATTGAAGATTTAATACAAATATATATTATTTTTTTGTAATCGGATAATGGAGTTGTGGAAATCCCCTATAACCTCTAACCAATATCCAAAGGTAATTAGAGAAAATGGAGCTGAGGAGCTCCCCTATAACTTTTGAGCATTACCAAGAAATCATTGAGAAAATGAAGGTGTGGTTCTCCTCTATAACCTCTGAGTAATACCTAAGGGTAACCAGGAAAAGGAGTTGTGGAGCTTTCCTATAACCTTTGAACAATATTGAGAGGAAACCAGAGAAAATGAAGTCGCGGAGTTCTCTCTATACCCAATAATACACGTAGGGAACAAGGCCCTCCTTCATATGAATTACCTAAAGCGTGATCGAAGCCGAGTGAGCCAACCACAAGACCCGATACAAATAAATATTAAAAATGAGGTTATGTTGGCTCACCTTGGACATCTTATTCTCTGCAGAGAGGTTTAACTAACCTTTCTCCTCCCGTTAAAATACCACCGCATATAAATTAAGAACATCATGATCAATGCCGATGTAGAGTCGTTTTCCACCTTGTAAGAAGGTTTAAATAAAAAAATTAGACCCCCTGTTATGTTACATCGTCCATAGTTTTTTTTTTTTTAGAATTAAAGTCAATGGCAACCTCGTATGCCTCGCGTATTGTCAATTCTACCCCTTTCCCACTTAAGTCCCATGGGAAATTGAACATAGGCATCAATAAATCCAAAGGCGTTTGTCCTTTCTCAAAGGTTTCTAGAAGTTATATATTTAACTCAATTTAATTTTGTAAGGTTTAATGATAATAAAATGTAGGTGGAAAGAATAATGTAAAGAAGACCGGGAGATTGAAAATATTCCAAATAATTAAAAAGAGAAAATTAATTTTATATATATATATATATATATATATATATAATATATATATATATGTCGAGAGACATCTTCATTATATATATTGAGTTGAGGAGTCGATGTCGTGCCCGTGTAAATAATTATGTGTAAATAAAAAAATGTGTAAATAAAAACTAATTCTTTTATTATGCCTAGAGACATTTTCATTTATATATATTGAGTGGAGGAGTGTGCCGTGTGAAATATAAGGGCCCTCACTTTTAAATAATTACATAAGAATAGGGGTCTCTTGCTTTTAAATAATTACATAAGAATATGGCTTTTAAATTAGACTATATAGTTAAATAATTTAAAGGTAAAAAACACTTTAGTAAATTTAATTTGTTAAATTCTTGAGTGTGGGAAAGTAAATTATTTAAAAATTAAAGTAAATAAATTGTTTAAACATGTAAAATGTGACTTTAGTAATTTAATTTATTAATTTAAAAACTATATAACGGAAAATTTAAAATATTATATTTATAAGGGCCCTCACTTTTAAATAATTACATAAGAATATTATATAGAGAAAAACTAAAATATTATATTTATAGGGACCTCACTTTTAAATAAATAATAGAATATACTATTATATAATAGAATATCGCTTTCAAATAATTACATTAAAATATTATATATAGAAAAACCTAAAATATTATATTTATAGGAGGCCTCGAGTTTTAAATAAATAATATATATAATATAATATCACTTTTAAATAATTAACAAAAATTATATAAGGAAAACCAAAAATAGTTAAAATAGTATATTTATAGGCCGTCACTTCTAAAAAATTATATAATAGATATTATTAATTTAATTTATAATATACATTGAAATTTATACTATATATTATCATTTATATTATATATGGTTTTTAGTTTAATAATTTTAAGTAAATACAATTAATAATTATTATATAAATTAAAATATATATTATATATTATCTATGGTTTATAATTTAATAAAAGTAAATTAAATAAAATTAATATTACATCTTCATTTATATATATTGAGTGGAGGAGTCTCCCGTGAAATATAAGGCCCCCACTTTTAAATAATTACATAAGAATATGGCTTTTAAATTAGATTAATGTCATACCCGTGAAATATAAGAGCCCTTACTTTTAAATAATTACATAAAAATATGGTTCTCGATTTTCAATAATTACATAAGAATATGGCTTTTAAATTAGACTATATAGTTAAATAATTTAAAGGTAAAAAAAACTTTAGTAAATTTAATTTGTTAAATTATTGAGTGTGGGGAAGTAAATTATTTAAAAATTAAAGTAAATAAATTGTTTAAACATGTAAAATAGACTTTAGTAATTTAATTTGTTAATTTAAAAACTATATAGTGGAAAATTTAAAATATTATATTTATAAGGGCCCTCACTTTTAAATAATTACATAAGAATATTATATAGAGAAAAACTAAAATATTATATTTATAGGGACCTCACTTTTAAATAAATAATATAATATACTATAATATAATAAATTATATAATAGAATATCGCTTTCAAATAATTACATTAAAATATTATATATAGAAAAACCTAAAATATTATATTTATAGGAGGCCTCAATTTTAAATAAATAATATAATATAATAATATATATAATATAATATCACTTTTAAATAATTAACAAAAATTATATAAGGAAAAACCAAAAATAGTTAAAATAGTATATTTATAGGCCCTCACTTCTAAAAAATTATATAATAGATATTATTATTTTAATTTATAATATACATTAAAATTTATACTATATATTATCATTTATATTATATATGGTTTCTAATTTAATAATATTAAGTAAATAAAATTAATAATTATAATATAAATTAAAATGTATATTATATATTATCTATGGTTTATAATTTAATAAAAGTAAATTAAATAAAATTAATATTACATAATTGTCATCAAGGATGTGATGATGGCGTAGGAGAATGACCATGATTAAGAAGATGGTAATCATAATGATGATAATAATGGTCAAGATGATTAAATCCATCATGACAATGATGAAAATGACTAAGATTATGATGAAATGACAACCACGTCGAAGACGATGATGATCATTATGACGAGGATGAGGAGAACAATGACAATGACCACAATTAAGATGAAGATAACCATAATGATAAGGATGATGTTTATGATGCATATTACTATTACTCTTAATATAATAATAATATAATTATAATATAATATAATAAATTATATAATATAATATTGCTTTTAAATAATTACATAAAAACCTAAAATAGTATATTTATAGGGGCCTCACTTTTAAAAAATTATATAATATATATTATATATTGACATTTATATTATATATATGGTTTCTAATTTAATAATATTAAATAAATAAAATTAATGCTATATATTAATAATTAAAATAATAAATTAAAAATTATATTATATATTATCATTTATATTATATATGGTTTATAATTTAATAATAGTAAATTAAATTTAATTAATACTACATAATTGATATCAAGGATGTGATGATGACAGAGGAGAATGACCATGACCATGATCAGGAAGATGGTGATCATAATGATGATGATAGTGGTCAAGAAGCTTATATCAATCATGAAAATGTTGAAAAAGACTAAGATTATGATGAAATGACAACCACATCGAAGACAGTGATGATCATTATGACAAGGATGAGGTGAACAATGACAATGACCACGGTTAAGATGGGGATAACCATGATGATAAGGATGGCATTTATGATGTCTATTACTATTACTATTAATATAATAATAATAATAATAATATAGTGTTAATAATAAGAGTTTTTTATTTTTATAAATCATAATAATAATATCAATTTTAGTAGTAAGATTAATATTGATGATAATGATGACGATGATAATAATGACAAGGATGATGATGACGATAAAGATGAGAATGATGATGACAATGATTATATCGATCGTAAAAAATGATGACAATGACTATGATAATGATGAAAACAAAAACAACACCGAAGACGATGACGATGAGGACAATGATGATGGTGGAAATGATAGTGGTGATAATAATGATGGGGATGATGATGATGAAAATGAAGATGAAAATGATTATGTCAATCGTGAAAATGATGACAATGATTATGATGGAGATGAAAATGAAAAAAAACACTAAAGATGATGACGATTGTGACAATGATGATTAAGATGACGATAACGACGATATTACTAATAATATTAATAAAATTATAAAAATAATGTTTTATTAATAATAATAATAATAATGATTATGATGATGATGAAAATGATGATAATAATGATGATGATGACGACAATGATGGTGGTGGTAGTGATAGTGGAAATAATAATGATGAGGATGATAATGAGGAAAACGAAGATGATAATGATAGTGACAATGATTATATCGATCGTGAAAATGATGACAATAATTATTATGATGATGAAAAAGACAACACCAAGACGATTACGATGATGACATTGATGGTGGTGGTAGCGATAGTGGTGATAATAATGATGAGGATGATGATGACAACTAAGATGAAAATGATTGTATCAATCATGAAAATGATGATGATGTCGATGAAAACAAAAATAACACTGAAGACAATGATGATTGTGACAATCACAACAACGATGATGATGATTGTGTTAATGACGGTGAGTAGGGATGATCTTGATGATGAAAAAGACAACGATGATGACATTGAAAACAATGATAAAGACAATGATTATGATGATGATGAAAAAGACAACACCAAAGATGATGATGATTGTGATGATGATATTAATAATATTGTTAATAAAATTGTTATGATGATGATGAAAATAATGACAATGATTATGATGATGATGAAAATGACAACACCGAAGACAATGGTGATGGTGACAATGATGGCGATTAAGATGATATTGACCATGATATTATCGTCATGATTATCATTGTCGATATAATCATCGTTAGATCAAGATCATGATTATCATCTTCACATTCATGCTCATTTTCATCTGCCATCATCATCGTTATTGGCACCATCATTATTGTGCATATTTAGGGTTTAAGGTTTACATATTGTGGAATAGTTGTCATCTTTTTCATTTTCATCACTATCATACCACGTCGTTGTCATCATTATCCTCAGAATCATTATCGCCACCATTAACATCACCACCATAAACATCTTCATCATCATCATCATCATCATCATCATCGTGAGTATTAATATTATTAGTATTATTGGTATTAATATGTGAATTTGTAAATAAATTAAATATTGCAATCATCATCATATCATGATCTTGATTATCATGATCATGGTCATTGTCATTTGTCATTATTATTATTGTGACCATCATTATCATACATGTTTAGGTATTCATTTCCCCATCATCATAGTCATCATCATGATTATCATCGTTAGATCATGATCATGATTGTCATCTTCACATTCATGGTCATTTTCATCTTCCATCATCATCATTATCATCACCATTGTTATAGTGCATATTTAGGATTTAAGGTTTACAAATTGTGACATATTTGTCATCTTTTTCATCGTCACCACTATCATTTTCGTCGTTGTCATCATTATCCTCATCATCATTATCACCACCATTAACACCACCACCATCAACATCTTTGCCATCATCATCGTCGTGAATATTTTTATTATTATTATGTGAATATTGATATTATTATGTTAATTTGTAAATAAATTAAATATTACAATCATCATCATATCGTGATCATGAGGTAAATAAGTTAGGTATTGTTTTATGAATAATGCAACTCCCGCGGTTGCTACTAGCATACCTATATTTATATAAATATATGTAATATATGCCGAGAGGTATATATTACATATATTTATATATTATATAAATATATAGGTGCCTTGTGAACTTCACCTCTCGGCATATTTTACATACATATAGAACATAAATCAAAACATGACATGTAAAATATGCCAAGAGGTGAAGTTCACAAGGCACCTATATATTTATATAATATATAAATATATGTAATATATACCTCTCAGCATATATTACATATATTTATATAAATATAGGTATGCTAGATATTAGCCCAACATAATAAAATATCAATAAAAAGAGTCTCTCATTTTGTTACATGTTAAGAAAAAACACTTTAATAATAAGAGTGGATAAAAAGTATATGATGGGTATGAGGTCATTTGATTTATCGTGTGTGAGATCTTTGATGGTTTTGCAATATAAGTGTAGAAGTTAGTTACTGAATCTCTTTTAATTAGTGGTGTGAGATGATTTTAAAGAGTTCATGTGATTAACCAATGTAGTCCTTTAGAGGACTTACATCATGAAAGTTGTAGGCAAGGATTAGACATATTTTAGTAGAAGAGGGCTAACAATATTTAACCTTTACAAGACATGAGAGTGTATGGAAAGAGCCAATTAAATTTTCGAAGAGGTGAAATAATTGTTCTTATATTGTTCATGAAGGATATGATGGTATATCTAAATGGGAAGGTGAATACTATAAATAATTTTTTAAGAGGAATAAAAACAAAGATACAGTAAATAGAGAAGAAAATTTGTATTATATCATCCAAACAGAGTTCCATGTGCTCTTTTACATGCCATCCTCATATTTTTACTAGAAACAGTATCATTTCATATATTTCTTCTAATCATGGTTTTCAATACAAACAAAGCCCCTTTTTCTTCAATCGCATAAGCTTCAAGATTAAAAAAGGGAATAGTCTAGATACATCTGGAAGAAGATAGATGAGTGGGTGAGTGAATTAAATGCAGTAGATGGAGTGGTTGGTGTGACATGGTAGGGGATATTAGGTATTCACAGGTGGATGTCCACATCTGCCAACACTCCCCTTTAATCTTCACTACCATGTACAACAGCTATGCCTATGCTTTCCCGGAGATGCTCAAATACATTCTTTGGAAGCCGCTTTGTGAAGCTATCTCCTAATTGTTCTTCGATGTGGAAAACTCAAGATATGTCACATTTTTTTATTAATATATGAATGAAGTGATATCTAGTTTCAATATGCTTGTTGCGTTTATGGAAAACATGATTTTTAGATAATGTTATAGCTGAGTTATTGTCACAATAAATATTTGTAGCTCCTTTTTGTGTATGCCTCAAATCTAAAAGTATTCTTCTCATCCAAATTTCCTAGCAAGTTGTTGATGTGGCTGCAACATATTCCACTTCAGCTGATGAGAGTGTCACAATTGGTTGTTTCTTCGATTCCCAAGAGATAACACCCAATCTAAGATAGAAAATGTATCCAGAAGTACTCTTTCTATCATCCAAGCTACCTCCCCAATCACTATCTGTATATCCAATCAGCTTGTAGTCATCTGAAGATGTATACAAAATCCCAAAGTTATTTGTTCCAGCTATATACCTTAAAATTGTTTTTCCAATTTCCAATGTGATTCCTTTGGTTTGTCCATGAATCTAGAAATGAGACTAACCCCATACATGATATCCGGTCTTGTGGTGGTTAGATATATGAGGCTACCAACTAATATTTTGAATAAAGTTGCATCAACACTAGGACTTTTTTCATCCTTGCTAAGTTTTAAACCCAATGCAACTGGTGTAGGAGCTGCATTCACATTTTCATCTTGAATCTCTTCAACAAATCACTAGCATATTTAATTTGACATATAAAAATTCCTTGATCACTTTGAATTACCTCTATTCTAAGAAAATATCTCATAAGCCCCAAATCAGTCATATCAAATTCACTTTCCATGGCTGCCTTAAATGAGTTAATTGACATGTTACTAGTGAATATAAAATCATCTACATAAAAACAAAATATCAATATTTTCCCTTGATTATTCACTTTCACATACAAGGTAGGTTCATTTCCACATCTATTAAACCCATTTTTCATGAAATAAGAGTCTATTCTATTGTACCAAGCTCTAGGAGCTTTCTTCAAACCATATAGTGCCTTTTTCAGCTTGTATACCTTATGTTCTTGTCCTAAAATCTCATAACCAAGCGGTTGTTTTATGTACACTTCTTCTTCTAAAATCTCATTTAGGAAATTTGATTTTACATCCATTTGATAAACCCTCCCATTATTTTGAGTTGCTATAGATAAGGCCATTCTAATAGTATCTAGTCTTACCACCGATGTGAATGTTTCATTGTAGTCTATGCCAAGATTTTTTTCAAGCCTTTAGCTACTAGTCTTTCCTTGTGTTTATCTACTTTTCCATCAACATTATACTTTGTCTTGTAAACCCACTTAATTCCAATCACATCCTTGCATTTACTATGCTCTAATAGATCCCAAGTGTGATCCTTTTCAATTGATTGAATTTCCTCATCCATTGCTTCAATCCAATTGTCATCCTTAATTGCTTCTTCAAAATAAATTGGATCATCTTGTGTTAAGAATGCAAAATTAGAACATAAATCATCATTTTCAGCCTCTTGTATTTCATCATAAATCTCTCTTAGATTATGTGTCTTCTTTGAAGTGTTTATAGAACTTGATCTTAGTGATGCAAGTGTTGGATTAGAAGACTCGTTGTTGTTATTACTTGTTGGAGTAGTTGGATTTGGAGTGGTAGGTGCCTTAGAAGGCATTGTAGGAACATTTTCTTGTGTAGTAAGATTCACAACTTGAATTTCATTCTCTTCATTCTCTTGTGGAACACTAGCTACAATTGTAGTTGTTTTGTCTATGCTACCATCCCATGCTTCTTCTTCAACAAACTCAACATCACGGCTTATTACCACCTTCTTTGTGATATGATTGTATAGCTTATATGCCTTGGATTGTTCACTATATCCCACAAATATGCACTTCTCTCCTCTATCATCTAGTTTCTTTCTCAACTCTTGAGGTATCAAGGAGTATGCCACACATCCAAAAACTCTCAAATGTGTAATATTATGCTTCCTTCTAGTATTTTATTTATCACTTCTTTCATTGGACATCTATTTAATATGTATACCAAACATGCAACTACTTTGACCCAATACTCATTTGGTAGGTGTTTTTCTTTTATCATACTTCGTGCCATTTCCATAATTGTTCTATTTTTTCTCTCAGCTACTCCATTTTGTTGAGGAGTATATCTTGTTGTAAGTTGTTTCTTTATGCCATTTTCCTTACAAAAATTCTGAAAATCATTTGATATATATTCACCACCTCTATCAGTTCTCAATATTTTGATATAATGTCCACTTTCCTTTTCAAATTTTGCCTTGAACTCTTTAAAAATAGAAAATGCATCTGATTTGTCTTTTAAGAAATAAACCCAAACTTTCCTACTGAAATCATCAATAAATGTCAAGAAATAAAGACTTCCACTTATGGATGGTGTTTGCATCGCTCCACAAAGATCTGAATGCACTATCTCAAGTGGATTTTTGCCCTATAAGACTCCCCAACTGGAAATTTATGTCTATGTTGCTTTGCCAATATGCAACTCTCACATGTTGTTTTAAGTGGTTCTATTGGTGGCAACCCATATACCATTCTTTTCTTATATAACAGCTGTAATCCTTTGAAATTTAAATGGCCAAATCTTAAATGCCATAGCCAAGATTCATTTTTGTATGAAGCTTTGAAGGCTAATTCAGCAACCTTTTGCAATCCTTGTGGCTCTAGGAATAGTTCACTTTGGATTCTAAGTGGAAACATCCTATTTTTTATCATTTCAACTTTTCAACCAAATTTATTCTTAGGTTTCTTGTCTAGAATCACACATTCACCATTTTCAAAGTATATTCTATATCCTTTTACACTAGTTGCCCAATGCTTATGAGATTGTGTTGCAATCCAGGAACATAGTATACATCAGGGATATGCTTCTTCTCACCTTGCTTGGTTCTTATATTAATTGATCCTTTTCCCATGACTGATACTTGGTGATCATTCCCCCGATTGTAGTGCCCAACTAAATAAGACAAATCAAATATAAAAGGGGAAGTATTTTCTAAGGTGGAGGAAGATGTGATGGAGTTGGTGGAAGTTATGGTTAGGTAATGGTGTGTGGTAGGTGGTGACATGGCATGTGGCAAGCTGTCACCATTCAAACCCGTCATTTTCCCTTTCTTAATAATACAAACACGTCATTCAAGATCCATAGGCCAAAACCATGATGAAACCCAAGTTCATTTTGCAAATCTAGCAGAAAATGAATAGTTGTAATGAGGGATGATGTGAGGGGAATGTGCTAAACGGAGCTCCTACCGATACTTATCCTAAGATCCTTCCATTGTGAGTTATATCAACCTACACAGGGGAGAAAAACATGTCACCCAAATATCCACTCATATTTTTATATACAAATTGATCGATTTGGGGTTTTCTTTTGCATGAATTGGTTTCATTTGCCTCTAAGATGGAAGGAAACTACTACTTATTGTTGTTTTGGTTGTTTTTACAAGGGGAGAAAATATTGAGGCTTAGGATATGATGTAATTGGTATAATAAGCAGTTGTATTGATTTGGCATCTTTTGCATTCTTTGCACTGTGCTACATAGCACTATAAAGAGAAAGCTTGACTTACATTTTCCTACGCACTCCTAGCCTATTCTCAAATACTATCTCTAGAACAGCGTATGGAAACCTATAAAATTATAAAAGATGGAGGTATTTTTTTAGGTGTTGTAGTTACAAGCCCTTTGGTAGACATGGATGCAAAAATGTGGTCTTGTGGGTAGCATAGAAGTGCATGAAATGCATGAAATAGTTTTGTTGAAAAGGCTTTGGAAAGCATGAGAAAGGTGCCATATAAAATTTCATATTTGAAAACAATCTCCTTTTTGTGATAGCCTTCAGTAGATAAACATCTTCTTTGATATCGAGATTTTCGTAAAGAAATAAATCATATTCTTTGTACATAGAAAGGATTATGAAAATATTATGCCCATTTTTCAAGAGGTTGCAAGATATTTTAAGGGGAAGATCATCTCTATACATGTTATCCGTGATAATATTAAAGGAAATAAAGATGTTTTAGACACTAAAGTGGAGATTGTGAAAGATGAGTAGGTTGATACAACTTAGTTATGTACAAAAGCTACGACATAAAGGTTGGTTAGCTTTCCCTCACCGAGATTCTGTCCCTTCCAATGTTCAAGAATTATACTCCTGGAAATCCAGCTCGTGTTTTATATATCAAGGAGTTCAAAAGTATGTAACTATGGATAACTTCCACTTTATATTTTGTGGCGCTTTCCGTAGGAAGTATGGATGAAGCCAAATCCAAACTTGGTATAAAGTTTATGTAGGAAGTTTGAGTGAGGGGTTAAGCATTTATAATGATCCCATCTATGGAACTTGTAGATCATGATTTAAAAATGTCCCATGGATTTATGTTAAAAGGAAAGTAGATGGGTGTTCTAAGTGCACATAAATCATTTGACAAAATGCCTAAGGGAGATTTGGAGTCTCATGAAATTCTCGTGGACCTATGTAGAGCCCTTGTTCCACTTCATCATTCGGAACAAGCATGATCTCCTTATTGACATATTTTATAATTTTCATAATTTGGTTCTTTGATTTGTAATATAACAGAAAGAGTAAACCTATGGATAATTATACATTTGGATATCTAACCAAAATTAGATAGTCTAAAACAACAAAACTCCACCTTGTGATTTACATAACCAAGTTACACCTCAACCATCAATCGGGATTGCTCCCACAACCATATGCAATCATAAACACAGGTGTCTAAATTTTGATGCTAGTGGCCATTGGTATTGACAAGATCTAGATGATTTATCTAAGACAACCTTTTTATCTCTCTTGTAAAGTTTAATAAAAAAATTCTAGAGACATGAAAAACAACATTATAAGCCCTTTATAAGTGACCTCAAGTGTCGTATGTGTTCCTTTTTATGGGAAGAGTCACACCAAATTTTAGATTGACCCCTAACAACCTTTTTACTCTCTTCACTACTCCTCTAGGATCCCTGTTACTCTGTTTTGCACTTTTAGGAAGTTGTTAAAACTGAAAATTTGGCTTTCATTTTGACCTACCATTTTAACCCTAAGTAATAAAATTCTTATCCGCCTTCACAAACCTCTAGTATTTTTACTAGAAAATAGCTTCTAACCTTTATTTTTGGAAAAATGCTCTCTAAATAGTTTGGTATAGGTGTTTTTTATGCCTCAGGTCATTGTTTGACTCGGTCAAACTAGCTCAACTATGACTAGTGGATCTGGAAAACTTATCGCCATTTCCAAACAATTTTCCAATTCCCAGTTCTGTCAACTCCAATGAATTCCTTGTATATAGAAGGGCACATAGGAATATTCTCATGGAGAGCCCATATAACAAAATTCAATTTTTTTTATGAGGTTTCTTAGCCCTCGAGCTAAAATTGGGTGTTGTTGCAACTAGCCGAATTATGACTTGTGGATACGGAAACCTATCCACCAATTGAAAACCTTTTTCTAGAATCTAATTCTTTCAGTTCCTATAAATTCCTAGTATATAGGTTGAAACTTGGTAATTTCTCCCATCGTGAATTTTCTTATCGGAAGATAGACTTTAAATGCAATTTCTTAGCGTCAGAGTCAAAATTAGATGTTTTAAAACTAGGAAGGAAAATGTAAAAGAAGACTGTAAAAACCTAACCAATTTAGCAAATGGGCATGAAAACATTTTGGCACTTATAAATAAGTGTCTGAAAATCTATCTTGTGGCTTATTGTGTAAAATTTCACCGTTGGGAAAAATAGTGTTTCTCTTTCTTCCTTATCTGTTTCACTCTCCTTAGTTGAGAAATGAAGTGGAATGTAATGGATGAATATATGTCTCTAGGTGTCTCTTTTCAAGTGCAAATTATTATTATAATGTAAACAGCAAACTGAAAATGTAAATTATGCTAGATTTAGGTGGATGCCATGACATCGATTTATCGTTGATTTCATGCCCACATGATTTTTCGGGATGGAAGTAAGATGGTGAAAATGTGTGGTGTAATTCATCGTATATTATTGTAATTTATGTATGTTATTGGAAAATGTATATATGTATAATGTATTGTCATGTTACGAAAAAATTAAATTTTAAAATTGGTAATATGTATGAGATGCTAGTTTTAGGGTTACGTTGGGAACGTGCATTTAACCATAGGTGTCATTTTGATTCAACATGTTAAATTAAATTGTAGAGTATAATTAAACATTTTACAAAGTGTTAAAAATGTTATTATTGAATTTTTGTAATATTTTAAGATGCTAGTGTTTAAGGGAAATGTTCATCTAAACGTGGGAGTTATTTTGATCCCCAAATTTTGTATTGTAAAAGTTGGATAAATGTGTTAAATTAATTTGAATTTTACATCTTATAGTGAATTCTTGTTGTGATTTTTTTATGAAATCTCTAGAATATTGTGTTATTTAACTAGAAAATATAGAAAGGAAACCTAAATATAACAAATCCAACCTTAGTTTAAAACATGTGCATATCTATCCTTCTCACATGATCTTTCTTAGCATAGAAAGAAAATAAAACCTAAGTATAAACTTAAATCCTTACACTCGATGGAACCTTCTAGTAAGTAGATAAGAGGCCAAATTGATATTTGCATCTTAGCATGCCTACTTAGAAAATTTGCAATAAAAAACCGGCAATTAGGAACCACATAGTTATAATTTTTCCTGGTGTATGTCCACCTCATATGATTGATTGTTGGGTGTGTAGTCAGGATAATGTGTTCTCCTAGGGTAGTGCTCCATAGGAAACAAACATCAAAAAAATGTACAACCCGCTTGGACTGACACATATGTTGAGTTACGAAGACTACCAACTAAGCTTGGAAGTCACCTTAAGAGTTGGGATCATAAATAAACTTGATACCCAATTTCTATTATTTTTGGTTTCTATGGTTTAATACTAAGAGTTGATTGTGAAACTTAACTACATTTTATTATATGATTAGTTGTGAAAACATAACCGTAATGTGATGTTCTTGGAGAAAGGTGAAGTTTAGGTCATTCCCATATCATGTTTAAACCATCTTGTGGTGAGAAACAAGACCCACCTTGTGTACATTCTAATGTTAACCTCAACCCCTTAAAATGATGACCTATTCCATCTTTCTCTCTCACCGGTATGGTTATGTAATGGATGTGTGATGTGATACTCTAGGATCATATTCTTAGGGATAAATTCCTAAGACGGGGACAAGAAGTCTCATGAGGATACAAATTCCCTATTTACAAATAGTCTACACAATTCATTACAAAAATTATATGAACCTAGTTAGGGAGAAATAAAACCTCTTAAGTTAGACATAAAATGATACTCAGGAAACCTAATCTAGAACAAATATAATGAGGTTTTTTCCATGTTTAGAGCCTTTGAATCCCTAACTAATTGTTGGAGCATAACTATAGTAAACTTATAATTGATGTTTGGCCTTGGGAAGTGTAATCGTGGGATGTTATTCCATAGGAAAGTGAAACATGACCTTCCTTGTAATGTGATTAAACCCTCTTGCTATGGATGAAGAACCTAATTCCTATAATGCTTATTGTGTACTAACTCAATTATCAATTTATAAATGAATGAAAGAAACTTGACCCTAAATCCTTAAACAAAAAAATGTGAACTTCACATCCTTTGGACTTATGTTTGTCCCATTGTGTAATGGAGGTAGGATATAAGGTCAAGATGCATGCCCTTAGGAGTGGATCCTAGAGATAATACCTAATAGTCTTGTGTGTAAATAAATATCCCATTAACGAACAGTGAATTAAACAAGTAATTTAAATAATGTAACGAGATACACCATAAGTCAAATGTTAAACAATATAGAGGGAATCTATAAAAGGAAAGGGATTGTATGATGCACATATTATGAACCCTTCTAGATCTTAAGTATATTGAAACGTGATTTTAATAAATGTGTAATCCTAAAAATATCATGTTGTGGGAAGACCCTATCTATAAGTTTGTACTTGTAGTTGAATCATTATACTGTGTGTTGTTATATGGGAACAAAAAAGGGTTGTTGTTCATCACATGTTTTTGTGTTAGCTATGTGGGTTAATGTTGTGCAAACATATGATGTGTCATGTTTTGTCCCACGTGATCTCATGTAGTGTCATGTGTACTAAAATGTGGGCATTGAATTTGGTATTAGAGCGGAGGTTCATGCTCTCGAACCTCTAGGATGGATTGAATTTTGATGATTACTCGCATGGTGGTAGTTGATATTGGAAGAGTAATTTGATATATGTTGTTATTGTGATATTATGAATGCACATGTTGTGCATGTCACTTAGTGCGTATTTTTATCCTATTTATGTTTTTTTTTCATGTTTATGTGCTTGTGATGAGAGTATTTTCTCACCTTTTCATGGGTTTAATGAGGAATTTGTGTGTGATGTACTGCCTTGTTGTGTGTGAAAATAATGTTATTGTGGATTGCGGAGTGTTGGAGAATTTTGGCATTATGTGATATGAAGGTGTATTGATGTATTGCATGAAAAAATTGGTGTAAAGTGAATTGGATTATATCGTGATGTCATCACCATGTTGTGATGAATCATGTGTGTCACCATGTTGTAATTGTAATTGACTATATGTTGTAATGTTAGACATTGTGTTCCTCATACATATAATTCATGTAATATGTGATGGTTCATGTCATGATTTAGGGGCATATGGTGAATGTATGATCCCTATTGTATAGTGTTTACACTTTGGGTGTAGTAGGTGGTAACATGATGTATTGTAAAAATGAATTTAATGATTGTGATTTAGCTTGTATAGATACCAGTGCATAGACACAATGGTTAATGTGAATGAACCACCATTGTTTTAGTGATGCTTATGTGTTATGTTGTGAACCTTACACTAAGCGGCCCTAAGGGAAATTAGTAAAAGGTGTATGTTTGGAGTGAGGAAAGTGTACTGTTGTTGACCGTCACTCGAGCTAAGTATGAGATAGGAAGTGGAGTCTTACATAGGTTAAATCCCACTTTTTTCATTTGGTATGTATGGCACTTTCTCAAGATGTAATGTATATTGTGTTTCACGGACACCTTAGGCTCACCGGATGGCGTCATATATTCCTTTCTCTCTCCCTAAATGGTTATCATTTGGATTCAACCTAAGTGTAGTTACGACTATGTTGAGCCTTGTGGAAGTGGTGGATGGATGATTCAGATAGACATGGTGAAAGTTGTATTATTTGATATGTTATTTTACGAGCTGAGGTTCGATGTTCAAGTGTTAGAAACCCGTTGAGTACCCCTTTGGTGTCCATATAAGACCACATAGTTATTGTGAAGTGTTATTTCTCTATATGTATTTTATTTGTAAATTGAACATTTTCCTTTTTCTTGCTAGAACCATTAGTTTTCTTTATTGAGGTGTTCTTATATTTTGGGAATTTTATTTTGATGTTGCACTAACAAGCAGGGTTTTCACTAACTATGGATATTTGGCCATTTTTTTACTTAGTTTTAAATTTGCTTTTCATGTTTAAAATATTTATAGCCTAGCCCAAGGCTTGGGATTTTGCCACTTGGCATTTGAAATGGATTTTTATACTAGTTCTAATCTCATAATGTGTGGAATAGGGTCATGGGATGCACTATGGAGTGGTTGAACCTATGGACCCTCTTCATTATATGGGATAGGCCACAGAAGTTAAAGATAACTAGTGGTTTCTTTAACCACAAGTTATTATGTCACTTGGGTTAAATTTGTTTGGACCTTATGTGCCCAGGAGTCCATAGGGTGACTGCCTCTTTTTGGAGCTAAAAGGAAAAATTATCTTTATTTTATTACTTCTAAGGCATATGGAGTTATTTTTTTATGCTTGAGAGGTATATGTAGTTGTGTTTGGGAGGTTTATGGAGCTGTTTTGTGATGCTTTATAAGGTATATGTAGTTGCTTTGTAATGGTTTGGGAGGTATATGGAGTTGTCATGTGATGCTTTGGGAGGTATATAGAGTATTTTTCCGCTACTTTAAGAGGTATATGTAGCTACTTTGTGATGATTTGGGAGGTATATGGAGTTTTCTGTGATGCTTTGGGAGGTATATGGAGTTTTTCTGTAATGCTTTGGGAGCTATATGGAGTTGTTTGTGATTTTTTGGGAGGTTTATGGAGTTGGTGTTATGATTTATGTGTACTCTTGTAATTCTAGTTTATGTTTTGTGAAGTTGTTTCCATCTTGACCCTATATAGGTACAGTTATGGTTTTAAGTTGCGTGAAACCCCTGTATGTGTACATGTTGGGAATTCCATGTTGTTGTGGTCTTCTTATGTTACAACTACCTTTATGTCATGAGAATGTGTGATAAGTACACTTTTTTGGGGGCTATGTATGTTCCTTCCATGGGTTAGTTGAGTTCTTGTGATGTGATATAGTTGTAGAAGTATGTAGAAATATGTCTTGTGGACCATTAGTGTTGTTTTTGTCCTTTTGTAGCATTGTGATGTCAATTTCTACTAGGCACCCATAAAAATAAATAAACTGAAATCTTGAAACAATGACACATTAAGAGATTGAGCTTAGTAAATAATGTTAAGGGAAAAGAGTGAATATAAAAAGTGCAATGATGTAAATTGAAGCTGTTAATCTTCACAGAACATTAAAATTTAAGATATTTCTAGATCTAGTTTGATTCCTTATGTTCATGTTGTACCGATAAGTTGTTTTGTTGAACGACATGTGTCATTTTTAAATTTCTTGTCTACGTACTCTTTGAGCTTCAGTGTTGTGGCGCATAGAGGATGATGCTCTTATAAGGGGAGGGAAATGTAGTTCCTAGCTAAATAAAATAAATTAAATATAAAAAGGGGAATTAAATGTTTAGCAGTGGAGGAATATGTGATGGAGTTGGTGGGAGTGATGATTAGGTAATGGTGTGTGGTAGTTAGGCTAACAGGGGCATTTGGGCAGCCTGTTGGTCATTCAACTGTCATTTTCCTTGTTTAGTAATACAAATACTTTATTTTAGATTCATAAGCCAAAACAATGTTGAAACCCAAGTTCATGTTGTAAATCTAGTATAAAATGGATAGTTGCAGTGAGGGAGGACGTGAGGGGACTGTGCTAAACAAAGATTCTATTGATATCCATCCAAAAATCCTTCCATTGTGGGTTATATTAGTCTGCACGGAGAGAAAAACTTGATACCTAAATATCCCCTCATATTTCTATATACACATTGATCGATCTAGGCATGTATTTATCATAAATTGGTTTCTTTTTCCTCTAAGATTGAAGGAAACTACTGCCTTTCGCGATGTTGGTTGTTGTTTACAGATGAATAAAAATATTGAGGCCCAAGAGGTGATGTAATTGGTATAATTTACAGTTATATTGATTTGGCATTTTCTACACATGTGTTATGTAGTAATGTAGCACAGGTAGCTTACATTTTCTTGTGCACTCCCAACTTATGCCAAAATATGATCTCTCTGGAACAGGTATGAAAACCCATCAAAGGATAAAATATGGAGGGATTTTGTCAAGTGTTGTAGTTTCAAGCGCTTTAATAGACATGGATGCAAAAATGTGGTCTTTTGGGCAACATAGATTGCAGGTTATGCATGAAATAGTTTTGTTGAAAAGGATTTGGAAATTGTGAGAAAGGTGCCATATCCAAATTCATATTTACAAACAATCTCCCTTATTGTGACAACCTAAAGTAGAACAATTTCTTATTTGATATTTGATATTTCTATAATGAGACAAATCCTTCTCTTTATACATAGAAAGTATTATGAAAATATTATGCCCATTTTTAAGGGGAATATCATCTTTGTACATGCTATATGTGATAATATTAAAGAAAATAAAGATGTTTTAGACACTAAAGTGGAGGTCGTGAAAGATGAGGAGGCTGATACAACTCAGTTATGTGCAACAACTACTAACTTAGAGGATATTTAGATTCCTCTAACTAAGATTCTTTCCTTCCAATGTTTAAGAATTATACTCTTGGAAATCCAACTCATGTTTTATATATCAAGGACTTGAAAAAGGATGTAACTGTGGATAACTTCCACATTGTATTTTGGGTCACTTTGCAGAATTATGGAGGAAGCCAAATCAAGACTTGGTGTAAATTTGATGTAGGAGGGTTAACTAAGGGGTTCAAGCATTTGTAATGTTCCCATCTACTGAACTTCCAAATCATGCTTTAAAAATGTCCCATGGATTTATGTTAAAAGCAAAGCAAATGGGTGTTCTAGGTGTATGCAAACCATTTGATATAATGCCTAAAGGAGATTTAGAGTCTAATGAAATGTTGGTGGACCTATGTGAATCCCCTCTTCGACCCCATCATTCATGGACAAGAATTGTCTCCTTACCGAAATATTTTATAATTTTCATAATTTGGTTCTTTCATTTGCAATATAATAGAAATAGTAAACCAGTGGATAATTATACATTTGGATATTTAACCAAATTAGATAGTCTAAAATGACAAAACTCCACCTTGTGATTTGCATAACCAAGTTACACCTCGACCATCAACTAGGATTTCTCCCACAACCGTATGCATTGATAAACCCAGGGTGTCTAAATTTTGGTGCTCGTGCTCATTGGTATTGATGAGAGCTAGATGAGTTATCGAAGACAACCTTTTCTATCTACCTTACAAAATTTTATAAACGCAATTATAGAGACATGCAAAACAACAATGTGATCCCCATATAAGTGACGTCAAGCATCGTATGTGTTCCTTTTTATAGGGAGAGTCATATAGAGCTTTAGATTGACCCCTAATAACCTTTTGTACTCACTTCGATTGCTACTCTAGGCTCCTATTACTCTGTTTTTACTTTTAGAAAGCTTTTAAAACTAAAAAATTGGCTTTCATTTTGACCCATCGTTCATTTTTACCTATCGTTTGAACCCGAGAAATGAAATTATTATCCACCTTGGTAAACCTCTACTATTTTTACTAGACAATAAATTGTAACCTTCATTTTGGGAAAAAAATCTCTATAAATAGTTAGGCAAAGGCATTTTGTAGGCCTCGAGTCATTGTTTGACTAGGTCAAACTAGCTCAACTATGACCGGTGGCTCTGAAAAACTCATCGTCGTTACAACCCATTTTCTAGTTCCCAGTTCCATCGAATCCAATTAATTCCCATATATAGGAGGGCACATAGGAATCTTCTCATGGAGATCCCATCCATCGAAATTCAATTTTTGGATGAGGTTTCTTAGCCCTCGAGCTAAAATTGGGTGTTGTTGCAACTAGCCCAACTACGATTGGTGGCTTGAAACTTAGCCATCAATTGAAAACCTTTCACCATTTTTCGAATTCAGTCATTTCCTCTTAATTCTCGGTATATAGGTGGACACGAAGGAGTTTCTCGCATCCTAAACTTGCTTATCAAAAGATAGTTTTTTAACGCACCTTCTTAGCCTCGAGTTAAAATTGGACATTTCGCAACTAGGAAGGAAAATGTAAAAGAAGACCTAAAAACCTGACCAAGTTAGAAAATGGGCATGAAAACATTTTGGCACTTATAAATAATCTGTATGAAACTCTATCTTGTGGCTTATTGTGTGAAAATTGAATTTTGGGAAAAAAAATAGTGTTTCTCTCTCTTCCCTATCTCTTTCTCTCTCCTTAGTTAAGAAATGAAGTGTAATGAAATGAAATGAATATTTGTCTCTAGCCCTCTCTTTTCAATTGTAAATTATTATTATATGTAAATGGAAAACTGAAAACATTAATTATGCTAGATTTAGGTGGATTTCATGCCAGGAATTTATCATTGATTTCATACTCACATGATTTTGTAGGATATAAGTAAAATGGTGAAAAGGTGTGGTGTAATTCATTGTTTATAATTGTAATTTATGTATGTTATTGGAAAATTTATATATGTATAATGTATTTATATGTTACGGAAAAATTAAATTTAAAAATTGGTAAGATGTATGGATGCTAGTTTTAGGGATGCCTTGGGAAATGTGCATTTAACCATAGTGGCCATTTTGATTCAGATTTATGTATGATAAAAAAGTTGCATATAAATGTTAAGTGAAATTATAGAGGATATAATTCAACATTTTGTGAAGTGTTAAAAGGTTTGTTATTGAAGTTTCATAATATTTTAAGATGTTAGTGTTTAAGGGAATGTTCATCTAAACACGGGTGTTGTTTTGATCCCCAAATTGTGTATTGTAAAAGTTGGATAAATATGTTAATTAAAATTAAATTTGACATCTTATAGTGAATTTTCGTAGTGAATTTTTTGATGAAATCTCTAAAGTGTTGTGTTATTTAACTAGAAAATATACAAAGGAAACCTAAATATAAAATTCAACCTTAGTTTGAAACTTTTGCATATATACCCTTCTCACATGATCTTTCTTGCATAGAAGAAACTAAAACCTAAGTATGAACTTAAATCCTTACACTTGATGGAACCATATAGTAAGTAGATAAGAGCCCAAGTTGATATTAACATCCTAGCATGCGTGTTTAGAAACATTTTCGTAAACCTGGAATTTAGGAACAACATAGTTATACTTTGTCTTGGTGTATGTCATCCCCTCACATGATTAATTATTGGGTGTGTAGTAAGGATAATGTGTTCTCCTAGGGTAGTGCTCCATACAAAACAAACATCAAACATAATGTAACAATCTCTTGGACCGAAACACGTGTTGAGTGGTGAAGACCTCCAACTAACCTTGGAATTCACCTTAAGAGTTGGGATCATAAATAAACTTGATACCCAATTTCTATTATCGTTTGGTTTCTATGGTTCAATACTAAGAGTTGATTGTGAAAATTAACAACATTTTAGTGTATGATTAGTTGTGAAAATGTAACCATAAGGTGATGTGATTGGAGAAAGGTGAATTTTAGGTCATTCTCATATCATGCTTAAACCATCTTGTGTTGAGAAATGAGACCCACATTGGGTAAACTCTAATGTGAACCTTAACCCCTTAAAATGATGAACTATTCCATATTTCTCCCTCATTGGTCTGGTTATGTAATAGATTTATGATGTGATACTATGGGATCATATTATTAGAGATAAATTCCCTAAGACAAAGACAAGTAGTCTCATGAGGATAAAAATGCCCTATTTATAAATAGTCTACGTAATTCATTACAAAAATTATATGAACCTAATTAGGGAGAAATAAAACCTCTTAAGTTAGACGTAAAATGATACTCAAGAAACCTAATCTAGGAACAATAATAATGAAGTTTATTTCCATGTTTAGAGCCTTCAAATCCCTAACTAAATGTTGGAGCATAACTATAGTAAACTTATAATTGATGTTTTGCCTTGGGAATTGTGATCGTGGGATGTTATTCCATAGAATATTCAACCTAACCTTCTTTGTAATGTGATTAAACCCTCTCTCTATGGATGAAGAACCTAATTCCTATAATTCTTATTGTGTACTAACTCAATTATCAATTTATAAATGAATGAAAGAAACTTGACCCTACATTATTAAACAAAAAAATGTCAAATTCACATCCTTTGGACTTATGCTTGTCCCATTGTGTAATGGAGGTAGGGTAAAAGGTAAATATGCATGCCCTTAGGAGTGGATCCTAGATATAATACCTAATAGCCTTGTGTGTAAATAAATATCCCATTAACAAATGAGTGAATTAAAAAAGTAATTGAAATAAAGCGAGATGATCCTTATTCAAGGAGATACACTATAAGTCAAATGTAAACAATATAGAGGGAATCTAGAAAAAGGAAAGGGATTGTATGATGCACATATTATGAACCCTTCGGATCTTAAGTTAAGTATCGAAACGTGATTTTAATAAATTTTTAATCCTAAAAAAATAATGTTGTGGGAAGACCCTATCTATAAGTTTGTATTGTAGTTGAATCATTATGTTGTGCCTTGTTATATGGGAACATAAGTGGCTTGTTGTGTATTATCTATTTTCATGTTATCTATGTAGGTTAATGTTGTGCAAACATATCTTGTTTCATGTGTTATCCCGTGTGATGTTCTCAGAGTGTCATTTGTACTACAATCTAATTCAAAAAATAATTATTCTTGTATTTTTGGTGTTGTATTTGTGTGTGTAAATTATGGTTGTTACACCAATTTCACTTCTGATTTCAATGAATCATCTAATGTTGCAAACATCTCCTTACTCCCACTCATGTGATTGCTACAACCGCTATCTAGGAACCATACCTCTTTGGAACTCTCTTGTGCTACATTACATGTTATAAACATGGTGTTTTGCTCACTAGTGTTGGGTTGGTTCTCATTTGTGAAATGTGCCTTTTGCTTATTCATGTCATATTGTCTTTTTCTACATTCAGATGCAAAATGCCCAAATTTATTACAATAATGACATTGAATGTTGGATTTATCATACCTTTCTCCTTGATGATGGCTATGAGAGTGGTTGTTGCCTCTTCCTCTATTTGTTGATATGCTTGTTGGTCTGCTGGTTCATTAAATCCATTCTCAACCAAGTCCCAAACATCCTGGGAGCAAAACAGGGTTTTCATTTTTATGCTCCAAAAATCATAATTTTTTCCATTGAATGTTGGTATTTGAGGTTGTGTAAGGATTCCACCAGTTCTTGCCATTGCTCCAAAAGTTTTCCTCCACTCACTGTTGTTCTAGTATTTCCTAAATTAGGAAAAATCATTTCAATTTTTTCTCAACATAACTCTTCCCCAACAAAAACACCCTGAGAACTAGCCTTGGTATTTCAAACCATAACATACACCTCACTTCAGCACATGATTCCTAGACACAAAATTTTATAGCAAAAGGGTCTTCTCACTTACAATGCAACATAAAAAAAAAATCACTTTCATGTAATGTTTTATGCTCTAAGTGCAGAGAGAAAGGATGAAAATGTAGTGCATCAATGAAGTGTTCTAGCTATTAGGGTTTTGGCATTAAATTCTCTATTAGACAACGTTTCCCTTCCATGATCCATAAAATGCAACAAGTTCACTCGATACAAGTCTCAGTAAGAGGAAGAAAATAAAGATATAGTAAATAGAGAAAAAAAAAATGTATTATATCTTCCAAAAAAAGTTGCATGTTCTCTTTTATATGCCCTCCTCCTTTTATCATAAACATAGTATCATTTCATATATGTCTTCTAATCTTGTTTTTCAATAAAAAAACATAGCTGCTTTGTGTTCAACCACATAAGCTTCAAGATTAAAAATGGAAAAGTCTAGATACATCCGGAAGAAGATAGATAAGTGGGTGAGTGAATTAAATGTGCTAGATGGAATGGTTTGTGTTACATGGCAAAGGATATTAAGTATGCACAAGTGGATGTACATCTGCATTGAACAAAGTTCTCACAACATTAAAAAATTATAACTTGTTTAAGAATGTTAATTTATGAGTCCAAAATAAATTAATATCAGTTTTAAAAATTATTGTTGAGTGAGACATCGGTTGATATACAAGACTAATATATAATAAATATTGAAAACATATAGTTTAATAAAAATGGTGGATGAATACTCTCCAAATATATCTTTTAAATGTTAGAAATTTTATTAAAAATGGTAATTTAAAATAATCTATTATATATATTAAAATATATCTAATTTAATGAAAATAATAAATAAATAGTCTCTAAAAATAACTTGGAATTTTTTTGGAAAATACAATTTAATATAAATAAAGTAGGAAATTTAATTGATTAAACATCTAAATACAACTTAATTTGTGTTAGACAAACAAAAATAACATAAAAATTTTGCTAGGCACTCATTGATTAACTAAAATAAAAAAGCATAAATCCAAGGCCAAAATTGACTTATGGGATTGAAAAATGTACAACATTAAGCAAGGCAAGTGGAGTGCAAAAACAACTTCATTACCCCAAAAATTAAAGAACATGCAACAAAAAATATATGTGAAAACAAATTTCATGTCCTATAGTAAATGTAAAGATACTAGGTCCCATCTTTCTTTCAAGAAAAATAATCGACTTCCACAAGGTGAGGCACTTAGTCAAATGTGGCCCTTCTAACTCATCTTTTAAATTTTGTACTTGATCTCTTCATTCTCAAGTACTAAATGTTTGTTCCAAGGCCCATTCAGGAGTGGTCTTCCAAGGATCAATTCAATTATATGCTTCACTTGAAAATAAAAATGCACACTTGTCAGTGGTATGAATATGTCTATGTACTAAAATACCATATGATGCATCTAATTTTTCTACACATTTTATCCTATTGGGACCACTCTTGTGGTTGGTGCAACCTTTTGCTTTTCCTTGGGCTAGATCATGAATAGGAAAAAGGTTTGATTTTTAGAAATCAAAATCTGACATTGTTTTGCACTAATCAAAGATAATAATTTAGCATGGGATACCTTGGAATGCAGTAGTACTTACGACCTATAATAATGATACCACTCATAGGCCTCACCTGATAAACACCAAAAATATCCCACATGTATGGTTATCCAAGAAGTACATCACAACATCCAGTAGTGTGACATCACATACCACCACGTCTTTCAATTGTTTGATTGAATAGGGAATGTGTCACTATCAATTCACACGGATGTATCTCCCTTAACCGACTCAACCAATAGAGTATGGTTATGTGTGAGGAGTTATTACCAAATTTAGACTCTTTACAAATTCTATACATATCGATTCTTTTAACTACAACTATCTAGAATAAAATGAACAAAGTGATGCCATTTACACACCTCTATCAGTGGAATACACATTCTTCATACTCTTTTGGTGAGGATATTATTCATGCAATGGAAAAAAATGTATATGTATTTGTATCCATAATCTACTCCTCTTCTTTATGTGTACCTTGATTCTCTACAAAGGCTTATCCTAGTTTTGGATCCAACAACATCTCAATAGTCATTTGTGTTTGATTCTTCTTTCTATGTATACTTATTTTGATATTTTAATGGAAATACACCCCTTGTTACTTGGTGTCATTTTTCTCGTTCTTGAAATATCAAATATATTTATTCCCCCTAAATTTGGACCTTTATTCAATATTGATTACATATTGGTAGGATTCCCCAAGAGTAATTATTTCTAGAAACTCCATCTCTTCCCGGATGCAATATCCTAACCCACTATGATATTTGAGAATCTAATACTTCTTGATGTCTTATGCATCCATTTTTTTGATAGGGTATGAAACTTTTTTTGTATAGTCTTGAACTATTTGATCATGACCTTGATGCAACTGGTGTAGTTTCTTGAACTGGTCCTCGTACATTTTCCCTAGATAATATTCTTCTCTCGATGGACTTTACAAAACCACCCCATCTTGTTGAAGGTTTATATCAATAGTTACATAATCATTTTCATCATCTTGGAGGAATTATGATTCCCACAATTTTTTAACATGAATAAACACTTTCGAAGTGAAAATGTTATATTTTAACCATCAAAAAATATTTATAGAATAATATAATTCTATTTGGTCAAGCCATTTATCCAATCCATCGAATAAATTTTTCCTTAAAACTATAGATTGTCAAAAATTACTTATACCTTGAATGGTTTCGGGCCCCAAAGTTTCTACTTGATGTGGGTGTAGTTATGGAGGTGGGAGGATTACGGGGATGACTCGAGAGAGGACATAAATGAACTGTTTCATCATCCCCATCCTCTTCTTTCAAAGGATTCATTAATTATTTTTTGTTTGGATCTCCCATTTCTTCTTATGATGCATGAGTTCATTTGAAGCGATAAGTGAGGTAATATGAAGGATTGAGAGTTTGGACATTGTACTTGTATCATTTTGACCTCATGTTTTTTACATGCAAGAGTGGAAATGACCTAGCTCTAATACTACTAATCCAGTTGAGGTATAACTCAGTGGAAAACACACTAACCATGATGCTTAAAGTTTTATAACAATAAATTCACATTGAATAATCTATAAACAAAAAATAATTTTACTGCAATTCTAAATGTATACAAACTAACAAACTCCATAAAATATATGTATGCCTAGAGATCTATCTCTTTATTTGAAACAAGTTGCTTTATAGTAAAATGGATAGTATAAAAACTACTCAAAATTTAAAGTGTGAAGGGTTCCAGAGAGGAACGAAAATGTCATCATACATGGAGACCATTTGCATTTATCTTAGGGATGGATTTGAAAAGATAGATGTCAAAAAATATGAATTTTATCAAATTACTAATGTTATTTTATTTAGTGCTACTTGATAGGGTCATATCTCCTAGCTCATTGACCTATTTTTTCAACAGGAGGATCCATTAGAAAGATGAAGGATAGAAAATGAAAAACATCATGTAAATTATCTCTGAAACCTAAAAACATTTGAAGCCCGGATATGCTCTAAATACCCTCAATAATGTAACATATTAAACACGATGAAAATTTCTAGAAATGTATTTTCAATACTTTCTAAAAATAGATATTCATAAATCCTATTCTGGATCAAAATCATACCTTTTTTCCTCTATATTTACTAAGAGAAAATTATCATAGGGGAATGGCCTTGCAAGGGTTTCCATGCCTATTTTAGGACATTTAATGCATGTTTTTGGATGAAAGGAAAAATCTAAATTTCCCTCATTTCCCCTCTCTCTCTCCCATCTTCTATATAATGTAAAATCTCTCATTTGTGAAGGGGAGGATGTTCTAAAATGTAAAGGAACTCTGTCAAAATTGTTCCTAAGTAGTTGTGAGTTGTAGACCTTCATTTGATCTTGGAAATGTGTTCTTGTGCCTTCTTCTTCACATGTAATGGTCTGTGCATACTTTGAAAGAAATAAAATCTTTGTTTTGTGGTGTTTCTCAACCCTAACTTATATTTTGTTGTATTTCCTTGCCTCTCCATTCTTATTGTGGTATTTTTGTGCATGTATTTCTCACTTACAAGTTCATCTTGTTGTGTTTCATGGAGAATATATGGTAATTGAATTCTTGGGCCTTTGTCACCTCTATTTGACTTCTCCCTTCTCTATTTTTCCTTATCCTTTTTCCATCATTAGAGTGTCTTCATCCTCTTCTTAGTATTATCGTCTCTCCTTAGCTTAGGATTTCTATTTTATGCACCTCTCTCTTCCCCTTATCCCTTGGATTGTTAGAGTAGGGTTATATAGTTGCATTTCCTTCCTTAGGATTAGTTTACTATTAGGATTAGGTAGAGGAACCTCGCTGAATCTGTAGGTTTTTATCTAGTAACAAGTCCCACAACTTGAGATACAACCCCATGTTTCCCAAAAACATTGATTTCCCATCCATTCATTGATGACAAATCGAGGGTGCTATTTTTTAGATATAATAGTTTCCTTATGCGCCTAGACTTATCTTATTACTCTCCCTCCACCACTTAATCTTGATCCTTCTTGCCCTCGTGGCCGCAACTATGATGAAAATACACGTTGTGACTACCACCAATGTATTGGGCATTCTACTGATTGTTTCTTTAAACTTAAACATCTTATTTAGGACATTATTGATAAAAATGCACTCAATATCTCTTAGTCATATACTAATAATCTAGTTAATGATAATCAAAAGCTAAAAATATTTAATGACAAGGAAGCTACTAATTCTTTTCCAAATCATGCATATCATGTTGTGCCTCCTCCCTCATTGGGGCCTATTAACTTTTTGTTTCTTTTTTTTATGTGTCACAACCTATTATCACGTTCTCGGATCATGATTATCATGCTACATTTACTTTTGATTCATTACATATCAATGCCTCTATTGGTTTGTATACCATCAAAAATATCATTTTCTATCCATCGGTTACTACTAATGCATGGTTTTTGCACTTATTTTAGCTATCAAATGTCCAACATCTCTAATCACATTTTTGGTTCCTAATTCTTATGGTCATTTCATACTTCCTATCATAGTTGGGTCTCTTATTGTCTTTACACCCTTCTTGGTTACCTCTAAAATCATCAATTGTGACATGCTCTTAGGTCTCCCTTGGCTCCATGTTGCTCAAGTCATCCCCTCCATGCATCACTTATGTCTCAAGTTCATCCATAACAAAAAAACTTGTCACTATCAAAGGTATTCCACCATACACACCATTTCCTTGGCCCACTCTCACTGATATTTATGCACCAGTCATGGCATCTAGGTCTCCTACACCTCTCAAGTCTAACGCTACTTCTGATCCAAACTCTCCTATTTACGCAAGGCTTCTCTCACCGCCAAGTCACCATAATCATTATATTAGCCCAAATTGTCATCCTAAGTCCTATATTCACGTATCCCATTCTCATAAGAATTCTCCACCTTCTTCACCTCATTGGCCCATTATTCCACCTCATTGGCCTATGTTCCCCACTTAGGAAGCCCCTTCTTATAGGTATTCTCCACCTCCTTCACCACATTATTCTCCTTCACATGCACATAGTTACTCTCCCACACCACCACCTTTAGATCATGGTCACATGTCTTTGTCTCCTCAAATATCAGGTGGAGGCCCCTTTCCCTTCACTTTCGTCAAATATTATTCTATCTCTTACACACTTGGGGAATCACTCTTTCTCCACCCCACTTTCATCATTATCAAGTTGTCTCTGGTCTCTACTACCACACTTCACGCTCTGCACTTTACGATCAATATTTCCTAAGCAAATGTGATCGTACATCTTTGGTACACACATTATACCTTCATTACCCAATCATACACTCTTATGCTACATTCCACACTTGACTATTGACAACACACTTCATCAATGAACCTATCCTTATCTACACATTTTATGATCTATGCTTCATGATATATCTTTCTAGCATCTACTCTCATGCAACACATTCATTTCCAAATGATGCACTCTTGTTCTATGGTTCATTCTTGATTGTTGAGGGGGAATTTATAAATTAATCTGATCTTACGCACATCCACTAGGGGAAACAATGCTCCTATCATCATCACACCTTGCATATCACACCATTACACTCATACAACATTTGCATATCTTGGTTGCATTTATTCTTGCTAGCTTATACTACTTACATCTTGCACTTTTCTTATTATGTTAGATAGATACTTAGTATGTCATTATCTTTATCATATACATATGTGCATTTACTTGGTCTCTGGAAGTGAATGTAGATCTCTTACATATCCTTACACAATGCATGATGCTTGACACTAAATCCCTTGCCAATCCCACTAAGGCTCCTAGGGGCATCTACCTTGACTACTCTCACACACTACATGTTCTATTGTTACATTCTTTACTACTTGTCATTATTGTTACTTTACTATTAACTTTTATATACATGATTTGACATCCTATTTATCTTTATAGCATACTAACGGGTGCTTCGGTGTAGCATTTTCCTTACAGGACTATATATAACGATGGTTATCTTATACATGTTGTTTCTATTGTTTTCTATTATTAGCAGAGTTATACCCTATGTCTTGTGTGATCATTGTATGTATTTATCCACTTCAACCTTGATTGTCTTGTGACATTGTGAGATATTTCCCATGTATGAAACCCACTTCTTGTATTCTATTTGGTCTTCCTAGTTGCTTTTTACATTATCTTCTATTACATGTTTTCTTTGCTTGACTAACACATATTACTAGCCTCTCTTTTTAATGTTCCTTGGTTTATACACTACACATTCTCTACCCCTATAGGTATCTCCATTTCAAATATGTATATCAAATCAAGGTCCTCTCCTCTGGACTACATTCTCCTATAATCATTGCATACACCCCAAATTAGGGGGAATATTTGGGGTGAACAAATCACCCCTACGAAGCTCGAGCTTTACTACAGGACCGATCACAGTATAGAATCAACACAAGAATACGGTCATAGAATGGTCCAGAATTAGACTTGGACCTTGCACACAGAGTGAACACTAGTGCGCAATAGAAGATAGTTGCGCCCGACACTTGTGTTATCCTCTGGGTGCTAATGTCCTAGGGGAAGAAATAATCAATTTCATAGATCATCACAATATCCATAATGTTTTAGAACAATTCTATAGTAGCAAGTACTTGCCTCCAGTTTCAAATTTCATTTCATTAGTACATTTCAGATTCTGATCACAACTAATCAAAAAAATTGAAACATACCATCTACAATGGTGCTTATTTGGGAAGCATCATGGAAGGAGATAAAAACTATGCCTCTCTCCTAAAACTCTTATCTTGGCATGATATCACCCAAAAAACTCACTCTTGGCATGAGATCACCCAAAAAAATCACTCTTGGCATGAGATCTCCCAAAAACATCACCATTAACAAAAATAGCATCTCCAAGTAAATCAAGACAAATTTCTATCTCATACTCTCTTACATATCAAGTGCACACTTTCTTTTACATACTTTCACACTTTTACTTACTTATACACATGTTAATTTGATTTCTTATATATGTAACTTCAAGTCTTTTTCACTCTTCTTTTCCAAGTCCCTCCTTAATACACATCAAGGAGAAGCTCACATCATCAAACACAACACACTACTACATATACACTTCACCCCTAGGAAGTACCTCCCCTTCCTAGTCTTCATGCTTCATATTGTGATCACCTCACACTTCACTTGTCCACTCGGCATGCTATCGACTACACTCTTCTCTATAGGATCATAAGGAACACATATTCTATCTACTTTATGTTATCGAGTATTCACTTAATAGCATAAAGTGGGGGAAAATATAAATGCAAAATATATAAACTCGTGTACATTTCTAGATCTGAAAAGCATGATAGAATTTACACCGATTCCTAAGCAATAAAACTAGTAATTAACAACTCCCTTTATCCTTTTACTTAGTATGCTACACTTTTTTGTCTTTATAAATCTTACAATCTTTCTGGAATCAAACTATTTTATCTTTCTATGACCTCGGACACTAGCACCCGATTCTGATACTAGCACCGGAACTCATATCCTCTAGGGCACTCATGTCCTTCTTTACCTATTTATTATCCTTTGGGACCCCTTTCAGCTCTTAATTACTTTTTACTACTTTGGGTCGGGCTTTCAATTATCAATTACAAAATTCCAATAAGGGAATCATACAAATACACAATTTTGTTTTCAAAGTAAAGGACAACACACTCATCATTATATATTATCACCTAAAATTCCATCCAAAGGCACAAAAAATCACTTTAAGGCATCCATCTAGCACATTCATTCAAGGTACAAGAGATGCATTCTTATACATACACAACATATGAGTGTAAGTTAATTATATATCATCGACACATTGTATGCATCTACTACATTCTAGATATATCCTGCTATCATTTTTGTAACTTGCACTAGGGCATCATTAGAGACACTCTCATAAAGAACTACATGGATTCTTATATGTAGAGAAGCACTTGGTCATAAGTTCACTCTTCAACCGATTTGTCGTGGGTCAGTCCGACTCCCCATTCTACATATTCCCCTTTAGGTTTGATGTGGTTTTGGGTATGTGCAGGTGAACTTATTTCTTATAGGTTATAGGTACATTCACATATGAGACAATGAATCCAAAGTGACATATATGAAAGGATAGTGAATGTCATCATGGCCCTGATAAAACTAAATCCACAACATCTACAGAACACTAGTTTCCAAATCCAAAAATAGCGCCATGTGCTCTTGTCCTCTCCTAGGAACTTCTATCTTGTGTAGTTTCAGAATCCAAAACATCCAATGAGCATTTACAACACTCTTATCATCTGTTCCAAAATTTCACTTACCCATATCAGTTCTAGATTGCTCAAAAATCAGCTAATTCTCTCTATCTCCCTCTCTTGCTTTAGTTTACACATTTATATGATTTTTACTTATGTCTTCACTTTATATCATCATTTGTATATCATTCATTACATTAGTTACTCAATAATTAGATTTACTTATATTTATATTAAATCATAAGATCCATATAGAGTAGGTGTATGTAGATACCATGAAGATCATTGAGTGAATGAAAATAAATAATTGAGCTTCATTCCTTGTGTTAACTCTGTAATATTTTTCAGGAGGTCCGTACCCATCGTGTCATCAATAGTCAAAAATTTAGCTAAAGAGAAAATTTAGGCCAATTTGAGACCCTAATTCTAGTTGTGAATATGTGATGTGAATTTCAACTCAATTAGGACCCTAATTATATCATGTATTACATAGTTATTTGATTGTTTCAATAAGAGAAGAAATATGGATAAATAAAAGCTATGTAAAACTAATTGGAACTTTACGATGTGATTTGTATGTTTCATATGGCTAATTACACCTCTATACATGAAGCAATCAATCAATTCTATTGAAATCAAAGATGCAATTTGTGATGCAAAATAATCACGGGAATTCAATTTCTTACATAATTTTTACAATTTTAGTGAAGTATGGGAACACATAAGGATGGTGAAAAGAATAATGGATAAAGGCAATTGTAGCACAAAATTTGGACAATGGTGATGATTACACATTGCTATCATAGATTCTTTGTGAGATAGTTCAAAATATAATGTGCATTGATTTCACAAGGAAAAGAGCACAATGTGTAAAATGAATTTGGAAGGGAAAGGAAGAGTGTATTACATTAGGATGTTTTGTGTAATGTTTACACAATTTCATGGTACAATCATGTGGGTTGAGCATAGATCCTTGGGTCAATTCCTAACTGACACACAATAATAGTGGACACATGACATAATTTTTTTAAAAACTATGTAAGAGGATTGTGATAAAGAGTCATGAAGAGAAACCACTCACTCACTTCCAACGTAGAAATCTAGAACCTAAGAAAACATAAAGTGAGTCAAGTCCACCATTTGAGGGGATAGAGTGGTGAAGAGTAGAGAGATGAGTTGAGTCATATTGAACAAGTGAAACATTTCAAAGGCCTTGGAGAAACACCATTGTAATAGCTTTAGGATTTTAGTTTATTTTTGTAATACTCACAATATTGGGAGTAGTATTTGTATATGTCATCAAGGATTTTTAAATAAATTAAAATTGTTGTGTGTTTTGATCTTTATGTATTATAAGGCATTTGATGATTCCATATATTCGAGCAATTGTAGTTATATTTGATATTTTTGATGTTTTTAAAATCTAATTGACACATCTAAAACTCCTAAAAATGTTAGTAACCAATCCAAAAGGTCCTAAAATCTGTCTAAATGACCATATACTTTCACAAAATTATAAAGATAAAATCACACACTTACTACTATTTACTATACTTGCCAAGTATGTTATTTTATATATGAATCTTGCGTAAGAAAAGTATTCACTTTGGTGACCAATTCCCTAGTCCATCTGCTTTTCTTGGATGTTTCTATTACTTTTTTCTTTCACACTTGTCACTCATACACCTATTTTTGTTCAAGTCAAAGGGATCCATGTCAATCTGTTTTCACTCATCTATTGTCATTTGTCTCACTAATGTCCAGGATTAGACACTAATGCTGATGTGTTCCTATCCATCCTCATTTCTTATGCCCCTATTTATTTTTAATCTTATTTTTTACATTTGAGGTCAGTATTTTCAATTTTTCCCTTGATATCCCGAGGTACTAATCAGCATGTTGGGTCATTAATGTCAAAATTCTAGCAAGATACCCCTATATAAACACAACATACATACCATTATAAGGGAAATAAATTCTTATCAAGGGATATCTATCTACATATCTCAAGGGACTACATTTGGGTCCATTATTATGCATACAAACTACATAGGAAGAGGATTTCATTCTATTCCATCCACATATTTACATTTTATCCTACTACCTTTCTTATCTTAGCACCATTGGTGGGAGGGTAACCTAGGAGCACTATTACACAACAAATAAAATAGAAATAAATTGGGTTTGATAAGTAGTGCAACTCTCAGTCATAAGTTCACCATTTTGATAGTTGAGGATAGTCTGACCCCTCATTTTGCATCTTTCTTTTTAGGATTTGATGTCTTTTTGAGGGTTTTGAAGGAGGATATTTGTATATAGGTTTATAGATACCATAGAAATCCAAGTGTGACATAAATAAAACCAAATATGATCAAGTTTGAAACCCTAGTGATACTATTTGAACTAGGTTCTAACCATTTCTGCAAACTCCAAAGACACCCTCACAGAGGTCTTAGGTGCCCGTGGTGCCCTATCCTTTCCTGCATGTGTCAGGCATTAAGAGCATATTTTCATTCTTATAATTACGATGGTCACGTGCTTCATTCGATCACATTCTCTAGTCCGGACTTACTTCATGATAAGCATAATTAAGGTAAGTGCCCTATCTCTTGCATTTTATTTCATAAAGAGACAAAATAAATTGTCAAACGCTTATATTTCATTGTATATCATTTATATCATATCTTTGCATTCAATTTTTAATAAAATATTTAGATTTTTTAAAATCAAAAACATACATTTATTATATAGTGTATAACCTAAAAGCTTTAGGATCAATTCTGAAATCCCAAAAAAAAATAAGTACTAACCAAATTATATATTATTAGACATTATCTTCTAAACCGTGACTCATGGAATCAAATGGGTAGTGGTGTAACATTTATTGGGTCTCCTAGTAATTGGTAGGTTCAAGGCTCAAATCTTGGATCCGTGTTAAGGTGGCCTACTACCAACAATTTGGATACCCTAGTGAATGGGCACCAAGATAATGTGGTTTAATATGTGGGCTAGCTGGCGAGAGCATAAACTCATGTCCTTAGATGGTTCCATTTCCGGTGTGGGCTGGTGATCTACAAAATTCTAGGGCCCTCTCCTTAGGTAACCTTGGAAAAAAATTGTGTCTCATGGAGTTCGAGACTACTTCCATAAGGTACAAAGTGACCTTAATTTATTATATTTAATAAAATAAATTTAAAGTGTAAAACTTAATCAATTATTTTTGTGAATATATGCCTTGCAAAAACACTACTAACAAGAACATGTTCATGTTTTAATGCATATGCATGTTCCTTGGTTTATACGCACAAAGCAAGTGTCACTAGGATTGGAAATTATTTGGTTTTCCAACCCTAAGCCATGAAACTATTAATGCATAGCATCCTGCATGTTTTGGTTAAAAATGCATAAATTTAGCATCTGACATGATAAATCCAACACAAATGATCTAGATATTTCTTAAAAATATGCCTACAACGTAAAACAAACTATCCTCTTTCTAAATATATAATTTTACATTTTTTTACTATTGTAAGGTTTCCATTTATATTTATTTCAAACTACATATTTTATACCTCTATTTTTAATGATTATAAACATCTATTTTTTTTCGTGTATATTTTATTTCACTCCTCCAAATTGAATAAAACATTATAGTCCCAAACTATGACTAATTCAATACATATTCAAAAACAAAATTGACATTTTGAGGTAGTTATGGGAGGACACAATCAACTATCCATTATTTTTCAAATTTCAAAGTCTTTTTACTAGGAAAATCATAAAAAAATAAATGCTCACTATTTTTAAAAAAACACATATATCCTAAAATAGATGATCTTATCTATCTTTCCACTTAATGGTTTTAAAAATAATAAATAATGCTAAAAACTAGGGAGGCACGACTGTTATCTACTATGTTTTTTGGAAAAAGAACATGAGCACCTATTAGCATTTTATCTCTTTAACCCAATTAAACTTAACCATTATTTAAAAATGTAGTTTGGAAACTAGACTTGAAATACTATAATTCTTGTTCTTATAATATCTTCAAATTTCAAGAATAGGTATCTCAAATAACTCATACAAGTTCACATTTATTAGTTTTCAAAAGAAAAAAACTTCCACTTAAGACCCCATTTTGGCCACCATCTTCATGCACTTTCCCATTACACAACAAACATTAGTAATATTTCACATTTCTAAATGTGGGTAGAAATGTTTTTTAGACATCTTCAAACAAGGTAATTTTTGGGTAGTGTGGATGTTGCAAATATTGTATATCTCTTGATTTTTAGTAAGCACTAATAATAAATAAGGGAAGGAATAAGATGATATGTTGAGTAGAACTAGGCAAGAGAATAGATAACTAGGACAAGTTAATGACAAATATGTAAGCTAATTTGGAGGCTATGGAGACCCTACAATGTAGAGGCATCATGGTAGTTCTAAGATGGTGATGGTGATGAAGTGGCACCTATGGAACCAAAGGACAAAGCTACAAAATATAAAGAATAACTACAATTAAGTGGGTCAAAAAAGAGACTCATGCGTACTTATTGGAAGAATATGAAGTAATCGTAGATTGGATACCCCAAATTATCATGGAATTCTAGATCCATAAGAACTCATTGATTAGATAACAAATTATTTGAAATATTTGTAGTATGAAGATACGAAATATCCCAAAATATTCAAGTTCACTTGCAACAAATTGAATGGTCATATATCTCTTTGGTGGGAACATGTACAAATAGAGCAAGTGCATAGAGGAAAACATAATATCAACACTTGGGAAAGACTAGTTGAAAATTTGTAGGTAAAATTCTTTCCTACAAACTACTATCTCAATTTGTTCAAAAATTCATGTAATCTATGACAAAGATAAGTCAATGTGAATGAATATACTAAGGAAATTCAAAAATTACCATTACAATAGGTGAGTCTATAACAAAGAGATATTTATGTTACATGATTGGGTTGGAGATCTTGATTCAAGATGAGGTTGAGATGACCCAAGCACAATTTTTGTAGTAATGGACTATTAGTAGGAATTGAATTCAAAGGAAAATTCAACATGAGGCAAGGGAAATTTCATGCAGTGTCACATGGACAAGGTGGTGGCAAAAGAATTTTCATGCAAGAAATATATGATAACACTTTATCATGCAATGATGGCATGCAAGGAGGAATAGGTAGATCTTCCTATGGAGTATCCTTTGGAAGTATAGGTATTCATGGATTTTACGCCATATGTTACAAAGTGCGGAGATAAGGGAATATAAATTTAAAATGTCCATATGCATAAAATAATGGTGGGGTAACTGAATTAATGCGAGTGAGAAAACTATACAAGAAAAATAAAGTGATGCATGAAAAAAATATATATAATTCCTTGAGATGGTAAAATCATTGATGATAAAATGCATATTTAATTTAGTAAGAGAAAAAAATGTCCAAACATAGAGGAAGAATGTGTTTATAACCACATGCAAGTTGGGAGGTAAGGTTTACAAGTTAATAATGGATAGCAATAAGAAGAACTTGGCATAAAAAGTGATGGTAGAAAATTTGGGGTTGAAGAGGATCGTGTATCCCAATCCCTACAAAGTATCATGGTTGTAAATAGGATACCAACTCCTAGTGACTTAAAAATTTCTAGCTAAGTTCAAGATAGGGAGACATGAAGATGAGATCATGTGCCATATAACTCCCATGGATGTTTTCCATGTGTTTATTATGAGGTCATGACACTTTGATTTGAAGGTGCAATATGATGGTCATGTAAATATATACAAGGTAGTGAATTATGGATATGATTACACTCTAATCCTCTGGATAAGATGAGTGAAAATGTAAAATAATGTTCAAAGATTTTGATGGTTTCAAAATATAGTTAGTGACTGAAGTGGATAAAAATGATTCATGCTTCATGCTATTACAAATTCACACAAAGAGAGAGAGAGAGAGAGAGAGAGAGAGAGTGAGTGAGTGAGTGAGTAGTGATGATGTAGAATAGTGAATCACTTTTACGCAAGGTGAAATATGTGTTGTAATAATTTAAGTAGATAATTGCAAGTAATATACTATAGTTATTACCACCCATGAGATACATAAATCACTGCATGGACCTAATTCTAGGTCAAAGGTTTTCAAATAAGGATGCATGTAGGATGATATTTCAAGAGAGCATAGAGATACAAAGACAAGTTCAATATTTTTAATATAAAAGGTTGATCAAAAAGAGTTTGATCCCATATGTAGTTTGAATAGTGTTTGATATAATAAGGATGGAGAGTAGTTCACGTGTACAATAGTGCCCAAATATTTCATGCATCATTTTATTTCGACTCATTCTATTTATTAAACTACGACATTGATTCAATACTACTTGGATATTATAAGATTTTATTATGGATTACTTTGTGATATAGATGGCGTTTGAAGCACGTAATGCCAATATAGTATTATGATTTATCATTCTAGTTTTCTTGCACTTATAGGATTATGGACTCTATTAGGTTATGATGTTGTTAGATTCTGCTAATATGTGATGGATGTATGTTAATTTTGTTGTATGTTTCGGTTTTTAGCAATGGTAATGATAAATTGGATAATTACATGTAATAACCTAAATGGATCTTATATTTTTATTTACTGTGAATGTGTGTTTTTAATTTTATAGTTACTTCATTCGAATAATAGTATAAAAATTTGACTTAAAACATAAAAAAACCAATTTAGACAAGTATTCATGCCACACACACACACACACACACACACACACACACACACACACATATATATATAATGGTGTTGGTTGTTAGATTTGACCTTGAAAACAAGCAAAATTTAGGGGACGGAAGACCCTCCTCTTTATGGGAGAGGTTCCCTTATTGAACACATAAACAAACAAGCAAATATACTTATTTACAAATGTACAAAGTATCAATATTTTAATGAGGATTTTGATGCTTTAGATGTCTCCATTTCATAATATTTTCAATGCGAGAAGAAATTGAAGCGAGAAGAGTTTATATTTTAGAGAATGAGGAAGGAAACACTTTCGCACATATAGATCACGAATAATATCTTAATTATCTATGCAAGATTAACAAGATCAAAATCATACACATCTTGATACAGGGACATATATTCAACATACACCAATTTCAAAGCATAACATCAACTAGAGGACACAAAGTTTCCTATTCGTACATATATAATCGTTATCCCAAATTCACCCCTCAAGGTAAATTTGGATAACCTACATAATTTCTTCAGGTTTGAGCAAGAAGAATTGGTTAGAGGCCCAAAAATTAGGTTTTGGAGGTCCCTTTGGCTCTTTTCTAACCCCCATCCAAGGAAAAATTCAAGGAGTTAGGAAAATTTGAAAAAATCCAAAAATTGGCTTCAGCTAGTGTATTACGTAAAAATCAGGTATTTTTGGCCCATACCATACATGTACGCACATGACATGTAGGACCTAAAAAGTTGAAATGGCCACAAGTAGTTCAAATCAAAAAAATTAGGTATTTTTGTCCCACACGGTCCACAGAACGTCGGGACATGCGGGACCTGCATCACCAAAATCGCCAATTTGCAAAGGAATCAGAAAAATTGGGTATTTTTAGCCTTGGCTACATAGGTATGCATGGGACATGCGAGACCCAAAATGCTGAAATATCTGATCACAAAAAGATGTGGGTGAAGCAGCAGTCAATGGCCCTGACAGCCCGGTCATCGACGGTACATGCGAGACATAAGTTCGTCGAGGACCCGATTTTTCCAAAAATACCGACAGGAAGGAAATTTGCGGGTAGAGCAGATATTTTTTTCTAGGACATCTCGGGACACAAGGACCCAAAATACCCGATATAGCCGCATGCAAGGGAAAATAGTGCAAATCAGACCCCAAACTTCAAACGGCCATAACTTTTGACCCCGAGCTCTAATTTTCACAAAATTTGACTTTACTCGGAACAAGCACACGGTATCCTCTACGCCACGTAAAATGGATTTTTAATTCTAATAAGGGTATATATATATAATAAAAAAAATATTCAGCTCCAGTAAAGTAAATGCTCAGTCCCATCAAATGACATAAATGCCTGACAAACCCAAAATAGCTGCCCGCACTCATAAGGCCATAACTTTTGCATTTCTCAACAAAAATGCACAAAATTGGTATTGTTAGAATTTTGTTTCCAATCCCAATGCACAAAAATCAATAAATTCATAATTTGATGAGGAACTGATGGTGATTTTGTATAAAACATTCCTAGTTTCATAATAGTGTTTTATTTGTAGTTAGGATGCATTTAATAGAGCATGGGTTGACATTTCTCACTTTCTTTGCAACTTATGGGACAATATGGGAAGCCTTTTGCAAGAAAAAAAACATCATTTCACTCCATTTATGACACTTTACAAGTGGTTTAAGGATATATTTCAAGATTTTCATTCTCTCTCTCTCTCTCTCTCTCTCTCTCTCTCTCTCTCTCTCTCTCTCTCTCTCCTCAAATTTCTATAAATTGGAGTGTTGGGCTCATTGTAAAAGAGATAGTTTTTAGTAGAAAAACTCTGTCAAAATTTTTTTTGAAGCCAATGTGCTACAAGCCCTTGTAGTGGACTCCTTACATGGTGATCCAGGCCCTTATTTTGTAATAGATTGGATTGTGCATATCATGAAAGCAATAGATACAAGTTCATGGAGCTTTTTTTGTTTACATTCCTCTTGCCCCTTCAATCTCATTGCATATATATTGTGTCTATCTTATATTCTTGCAAGGATTCATTATCATTGTGTGTGCATGAAATATTTTTGTGAATGCAATTGCTAGATTGTGGAGAATTGTTATCACCCCTTCTAGTATGTATTTTGCTTTTGTTTTTCACACATTGAAAGACTATCCTCACACTCTCTTTTATGGTGTATCGCCACTTTAGTGAAGTATTTTTTTCATGCATTGACTCTCCATGGTCCCTTGGAAATTTAGACTAGGACGAGATAGTTTTCTGAATTAGTGTAGATTGTGGCAAGTAGTTTAGGAGCAAGAACCAGCTTTCTCTCGGAGGTCTATCTCAAGTAGAAAGTCCCATAACTCGGAGATAGTACCCATGTTATCCAATCACACCGTGAACTCAATTACACACACTTGTGCAAACCATATGGTGTTGTGATTCGGAGATAATAGTTCTAGCATGCCCAGTGGGACAAAGAGGTCTTCATTTTAATTGCAGCAAGATTGATGTGCACTTGTTGTAAGTCTCTAGCTTGTAATAAAATTTGAAATTGCACATATGCCGACTCTAAGAGAAAAAAATCCACTGGTTTTATTAGTCCAAGCTTGGAAGATTCATGAGAAGAATCCAAACAAGGTCAAGAACTAGAGAAGAGGGACTATTTATCTATCTACACTTGTCCCCAAATAGAGCAAGGAGAGGAAGAAGAGCTCAAAGGTCTCCATCTCCACCGAATAAACCCATATCAACACCCCCACCTGGAAGGCCTTTTGATCAATCAACAATATTTCTCTAACCAATTAGAAGGGTGCAACCCAATCCCTATGTCAACTTCACTGGTATCATCCCACTTGCTCTCAATGCACAAAATCCAGGTCGATTACAACACTAAAAATATTCTATATATTTCACTGGAGAGAACCAAAGAACTTTGATTGACCACATTCATGACATTGTAAATGTCTGTGTTATTCACAAAATTTCTGAAATGGACATTGTTGTCAAGTTTTTGGCATCCTCCTTTAAGGGTAAGGCGTTACAATAGTTTAGAATCCTAACATCAGGGTCTATTCAAAATTGGGACCATTTATGTACATATCTTCGTAATCAATTTGGAGAAAAGGGAGATAATTTATCTTTGTTGGAACAATTGACAATAATTAAGAGGGATCCTAATGAATAGTTGACTGACTTCAAATTCAGATTCCAAAGGTCATGGGATAGGATTCCATTGGTTGTGAGAGAAACAATCAAGGTTCTTCCTATACTTCCTTAAAGCTTTAAATTCTGATATTGCCATGATGATTCAATCCATGGGAGGTATAACTTTACCTGTAACCTATAACATTTCTATTAGAGCTGAAAATTACTTGATTCAAGTGGAAAACTTGCACCTAGGCCTCCCATGGCTCTATATCTAGAACTAGGAGCTCTAAACACTAGTCAAGCACCTACATTAGCTCTTATTCCTGCTTCAAAAAATCAGAATTCAATTGAATCTTCCACCTCATCTTCTAGTACCTCAAATTAACTCCAAGAAGTCATGAAGAAACTACAAAACTTAGGTAATGAGTTAGTAACACTTAAGAGGCAACAAGCTCAAAATTTCAGACCATATCAGCCTCAAACTCAACCCAATAGACCTCCATATCAACCTAATAGGCCACCCATTCAAGCTATAAATCAGAACCAAGTCAGGCCTCCTACTAATAGACCATTCCAGCCTTACAATCCTAATGTTGCATCCACATCTAGAGCTATATTACCAGTGTAAAATAGCATGGCTTAGGAATATGACTGGTGCTTCCCATGTAATCAACCTCATAACCATTCAATATGTTTCAATGGTGTTTTGAATCAAGCCCTTATGGTGACAACAATTGGTGTGGAACAAGAGACAATCCAAGAAGGAAATCAGGTATCGAGAGCATCTCAAAGAAGAGGAACCTCCAAATGGGACCATGCTTGTCAATTGGTAGGATGAGGATTTCTATGGCATAAATCAAACACCTCCTCAAAGTGTAGCTACCTATACATGGTCTAAGAAAATAAATATTTGAGGACAGTCATCTAACTCAAATGATCCATAGCCCTCTATTACACCACAAGGTATGGGCAATCAAAGTACAGCTCCCAATGTGCAGGGCTAGCCTAAGCCACCTTCTAGACTAGCTCAAGTGTCATTTGTAACAGCCCATGTGCAAGAGAATAATGTGCAAGGAAAGGGGTAGCAGAAAGATAGCTCATCTCCATTCAACATCATTGAGCAGATGAAGAAAACAAATGTAAACATCTCAATGTGGGATTCATTAGCTATCCCAGTGAAAAGAGACCTATTGCAAGCTACTATGGAAAACCGGTCAACGACTAATCAGCTACCCAATCAAGAAGAAAAATGTCTTATTAATGCATCTCAACAAGGAGGAAATCATGGAGATCACAAAGGTAAAATTTTGAAGCCTCCTCCATTCTATATCTCATTGATCATTGGAGATAAGTTGGTGCATAATTACATGATTAATTCGGGAGCAAGTAGCTCATTCATGCCAAAACAGATAGTGGATCAACTAGGCCTTCAATATAAAGTCATCTCTAAAGGTGTGGTGTAATTGGATGGGACAGCAGTAACAATGGTTGGAGTAATCAAGGATTTGAGCCTCACATTGCATGCATGTCCCAATGTGACCGTCTTGCAAGATGTATTAGTCATAGACTTGCCACAACTCTTTGCATTGTGTTTGTCAAGGTACTTCACCGCTAAAAGTTAAGGCTATTTGTTTGCTGATTGGTCACACATGTTATTTAGAATAAGGTACGAGCTAAGGCTACAATCAGATCTGAGCCTATTGCAAACTTTCATATTGATCCTCACACACCAATTCCAATCAATGTGAATTGTTTGGCATTTGATCGGAATATCTCCTAAACACTTATGAAGTAGATACCAAATTTGGATGCATTCCAAACTTGACTCTTGATGAGTGGGAAACAAGAGACATAATATTAACACTTAAAAATAAATGGAGGAATTTGAGCTAGGAGTTTATTATTTACATGAAGAGAATCATCCTCTCCCTAGCATCACCAAGCCAAACCAAAAGGATGATAACAAAGTATGGTAGTTATTCTTTGATGGCTCAAGAAGTAGACAAGGTGCAAGAGGAGGAGCTATGCTTGTTTCACCTCAAGGAAAAAAATATTACTCAACTTTCCATTTTCAGTTTTCTTTCTCAAACAACACAATCAAGTATGAATCCCTAATTCACAGATTGCACTAGACAAGAAAGAGAGGTATTAAAAATTTGTAAGTATTTGGTTATAGTGAGCTAATAATGAACCAAGTCAAAGGACAAAATTCTTCCAAGAATGATCTGTTGAAGAACTACAAGAATCGGGTATGGGATGTCATCGAAGATTTTGAAGCTTTTGGTATCAATTCCATCCCAAGAAAGAAGAATGAAGCAATAGATAGACTAGCAGCAATCGGGGCAGCATTTGATGTTGTAGAAAGTATCAAAAGTGAGAAATCTCAGCCTCATATCAAAGTGGTTATGAGGCCAATTTTTCCATACAACAACACAAGTTGGCAAGTCTTCAAAAATGATGAACAAATTGTCAATTTTCTACAAGAGGAAGCCGATTTCTCCACCAGAAACCAAGACAAATTGGAGCAGCAATATGGTGACCAAGTGGTACAACTAAGAACTAACAAATTTCCAAAAGGACTTGTAACTTTGGAGTTAATCTTCAACCCCAATGATTAGTTCCGAGAGAAGAAGGCAAACATTCAAGTAAAGGGTGAAGATTCGAGAGCCCATTTTAGTAGGTTAAAGCAAGATGTTCTAAATTGGCAAAGTAAGTACCCAAAGAGAGAAATTTGAAATTGTTAAAAATTTTCAAGAATTCCCAGAAATTTTTGTATGGACTTATAAGGATTTAAGGGGTTTCAACCCAAAGTTGGAAAACCATACTATTGAGATCGATCTAGAATACAATCCCATCAAAAAGAAGAAAATGATAGTGAATCCTCACATTGAACCTCTCATGAGAAAGGAGTTGAACAAACTTATTGAAGCTAACATCATCTTCCCTATCAAGCATTCAAGTTGGGTTGCAAACTTGGTGCCAGTAAGGAAGAGAAATGGTTAAATCAGATTATGTGTGCACTTTCGTGGTCTAAATAAAGCATCACTCAAGGATCATTATCCACTTCCATCAATGGATAAAATCTTACAGGTTATAGCTAGTTCCGAAAGGTTTTAATTGTTAGATGGATACTTAGGCTATAAACAAATAATGGTGAAAGAAGAAGATTATTTCAAGATAGCCTTCACTACAAAATGGGGCACATATTCTTATAATAAGATGTCATTTGAATTTTCAAATGTTGGAGCAACATTTCAGCGAGCTATGGATATGGCATTCAAAGGCTTAATCAATAAGATAATTTTGGTATATCTAGATGATATCACCATCTTCTTGAAGAATGCAGTGGACCACCTCTTTCACTTCAGGAAAGTATTTCAAAGATGTAGAAGGTTTAGAGTGTCGTTGAATCCAAAGAAGTGTGTATTCTTAGCACGCAAGGGAAAGTTTTTGGGCCACATTATCCCAAGAGAAGGGTTAACAATTGATCCCGAAAGAGTTGAATCCATCAGAACACTTACATTGCCACATCACAAGAAATATCTCCAAATTTTTTTGGGAAGGATAAAATTTTTCCTTATATTTTTTTCCTGATTTTTCCACTCTTGTGAATCCTTTAACAATGATTTTGAGGAAGATTCTTGCATCCAAATGGGCAAAAGAAGTAAGAGAGATTTTGAGGCCATCAAGCATGCAATATCACAAGCCCCGACTCTTATCAACCTATACTTCTCAAAGGACTTCATGTTGTATTCTTTTGGAGGATCGGATAAAATCTTAGCTATCTTGGTATAGCTAAGTAGAGAAGGTTCGAAACAGATCATAGCATTCTTCAATCAAATCCTATAAGATTAAGAAGTAAATTATTCTTTCATTAAAAATAATGTCTTTGCTTGTCATTAGGAATTTGAAGAAGTTCGATACACTTGGTCTCAAACAACAAGATTCAACTGCTAGTGTCTCATGTTGGCATTAAGGATTTTATCCTAAACAAGGATTTGAATGAGAAAAGAGTAGGTTGGATCACCCATGTAATGGAGTATGATATTGAAATCAAGATGACGAAGCTGGTTCATGGCAAAGGCTTGTGTGAGAAGCTCACTTCCAAATAACAAGTTGAGTCAACAGATGAAGAAGAGGATGTCCTGTTACTGTAAAATGATCAATAATATCAAAATAATGATCCTCCCATTCCATGTTGGACTCAAGACTTGGTGCATTATCTTCAAATAGGTTTTTGCCCTCCAAAAATGAGTAAAGCAAAGAGAAGGTATTTTAGATTACAGTCTATTATGTATATTCTTATTGATGGTGTCTTGTTCAAGAAGGACATACATGGTGTTCTATTGAGATGCATTCGAATATTCCAAGTTGAGGATATATTACATGATTTCTATGACAGAGGAGAAGGATCATTGTGTGTGCATGAAATATTGTTGTGAATGAACTTGCTAGAATGTGGATAATTGTTATCACCCCTTCTAGTATGCATTTTACTTCTATTTTTCACACATTGAAAGACTATCCTCACACTCTCTTTTATGGTCTATCACCACTTTAGTGTAGGCTTCATTTTTATGCATTCTCTCTCCCTTAGAAAGTTAGATTAGTATAAATATTTTTCCCTTATTAGTGTAGATTGTGGCAGGTAGTTTAGGATCAAGAACAAGCTTTCTCTAGAGGTCTATCTCAAGTAGCAAGTCCCACAAGTTCGAGATAGTACACATGTTATCCAATCACATTGTGAGCTCAAGTAAACACACTTATGCAAACCATAGGGTGTTGTGATTTGGAGATAATAATAAATTCACATGAACTAGATAGAAAGTAGGAAAAGATAGAAATTCTTCTATATTCATTGTCAATTCAATACTTTTTACATCAAAGATGTCAAAATCCAACCCCTTCAAATGACAAGAGGATCCCCTTAAATAGCCTCATGGGTGGTTACAAAAGAGTCTTTTTAGTTTCCCTTCTTTTAATCAAAGGATTAATATCTAATTAAGCATTATAACATCAAATTGTCTTTTACTTCAATATTACATGACTAGAAAGGAAATAGCCACCTTAACTAGATACATTGATTAAAAGAAAAGATTAAGAACTGGGAGTTGGAACATTTGGAGGAGTGATTGTGACACTCTTCACCTTGAGCACTTGATTCTTGAATCTTTTCAATGCCTTAGCTATGTCCATGCCTCAAGGGATAGTGGTATTTGCAGTCGCATGAGTCTAGCTGCCTAGGCATTTCTCCATTTCCTTCCCAAATTCTGCATTTTCTAGAAACTCCTTATTGGCCTCAGTGATGGTTGCTTGAAGTGTACATATTTCCCTCATTTTATCCTTGGACATAGTATCTTGCTTAAACAAATTTTCTTTAACAAATGTTCTGAATGGGATTTGGTCTCTTGGGTGTGAATATGTCACCCAAATTTTATCTTGAAAGGCAGATATAACACAGATTTAAAAGCTTCACCTTTCTGCAACATATTCCTAAGTTCACCAATGGCTTCCTCAAGGACTTTTATCTTCCAATCAATGCTTTGAAGACCCATTGTTTAGATAGATTAAACTTTGCCTCATCAAATACTTTATTTTCCAAAATAACCTGCACATCTATGTCACTCATCACCAGAGATCTTGAATGCATTCACTCCACAATTTCAATTCTCTCTCTAAACCACTGAGTGTTGTAGTAAACTTCAGTTGTATCACAATGACTTTATCATATGACTTGTATGCTTCTTCAATGAAGTTTAATCTTGTGATTATCATATCATCAACCAAGGCTTCCATTGCCTTCCCATAAGTAGCATGCTTATGGATGTCTTTGATAACTTGAACTTCATCATTAGTTAGAACAACAGGTGGTGGAATTAAGGCTAGTGGAGTTGGATCAAGTACCTTGTCTTCTGCTAATAGGGACTGGATGAAATTTGAAAGGATTTGGTTTTGTTCCTCCAACTGATCCTGTGTTTTCTTTCCTTTCTCAACCCTTTCAATTACCTTTGACACTATCTCCTTCAAATTGTGCACTTCACTCTCAGGTGTAGATTCTCCTAGGGGAATTCTTGTCAATTCCAAATCACTTACAGATAGATCTCTTTCATCCTTGTCAATCTTAGGTTTAGAAATCTCCATAAATTACTGCCCTTGAGAATCAAATACTAACCTAGATGTGATTTTATCCTTCTTTGTGGATGGGGAGGAGTAGTACCTAGAAGGGTTGCCACAACATCAAACTTTGGAGAAACAATATGAGATGTAGCTTTTATTTTCTTGCTCTCTACCAATGGTTGCACCCAAGCAAAGGAAGAACTAGAAGCAGAGGGAACAAGAGGCCCAAGTGTAAGTGTTCCCATTACACTTAAATTTTGTACAATAGATACTTCCAAAATATATGTTTCAACTTTAGAGGTAGGTGCCTCCTTGTCAGGAGTTTCTTTGGTAGAGGGTCCTAGGATAACCATTGCTTCTACCTCAAGTATGATCCTTTTGTTGATCATCTTCTTCCTCTTATTTTTCTGTACTACCTCCTTCAAGGTTACTTTCTTCATGTTCTCTTGTTTCTTTCTCATCACCATCATCATTACAGAGATCTATAACTGGTTCAACAATTGTTTCAAAGAAGATAATTGTTCACTTTCTCCTTGAATTACCTCCTCTACCTTTTCATCTTTCTTAGCCTTCCCTTTCTTCATATATACCAAAGTTGAAGATTCAAGTGGAGAGGGGACCGATTGTGCATGTGCCTCAGGGGTTTCCATAGGAATCTCCTTCTGAGGAGTGGAGGCTTCTTGAGAGGAAGACCTTGACTTACTTGCTCTAAACATTTTCATTTTCCTATCAAACCAAAGTTTGGTCCTCACCAAGACAGGGTTTATAAGTTCTTTCAAGTCATCCTTTTCCTTAATAAACCAATCAATGGTTTCAATAGGAGTATGCCTGATAGACCTTTCATATTCAAGAGACTGTAGATCTTGATCATCATCTTGTAGTTCATCTGGTACTTTATACACTTCAAAATCCTTGATTTGTTGAAGAGAAAATATGTCGTTAAACCTTAAATTGGATTAATAATCAGCGAGAAAAGTCAGCCTAGTAATCTTCACTATTAGCAAGATGATGAAAACCCATTCTAAAATTATTAGCAATAAAACCCTTGATGTCAAAGTAGGTCCTTGGCTTAAAAAATGAAGTGTGAGGGGGAAATTGTCTTGTCAACATTTTGGGCATCCAAAGCAGTCCTATAGGTGTAGTTACCCAATGTGATTGGAAATTGGATGCTTGCAATCTTCTTGTCTCTGCAAGTTTTGTGAAGCTTATCCAACTACCTATAGACTTCAACTAGAGCCATTTTATCACTACAATACATTGGGAGTTTCAAGGGTGTTCCCTCAAAGCCAACTAACTGTATGTAAGAAAACTTTCTAAATTGAATGAAATAGCTCCCATAGACATCAATCAATTATTTGGCCTCCTCTAAGAATCTTCGAGTTGTGTTTCCCTCTAACAACCTGACAATATACATGGTGAAGGCATCATTCACCCTTCTGAAATGATGATTACTAATCTTCAATGTCAATTATGGGAAATACTCATATATAGGAGCATCCTTTTTATCCTCATTAGGGGAAATTCCCAACCACTCCCTATATGTTGCAATAGTGTACATCAAATAAGAAGTCATATAGAAATTTTTAGTCCTTTGAACATTGGCAAGTTGTTCAATGAGACTATCACAAATTATCTCTCCCCAATTTAGGATTTTCTTTCCTTCACATATGATGTTGATATAAGGGCACATCCAAAAGTGGAACTCATTAGTTGAGGGTAGCCCCATTATTCTAGCAAGAAGGGTAATGACATCTGACAGCTCCTCCTTGAAATCAATTTTATACATGGTTTTTGGCAGTCTTGAGGCTCCTTTCTTTGGGTTTTTAAACCATGACTTGGCCACCTTGCTCTTGTATTATTCATTGTCTTGATCAAACAAAAGTTGGGCCTAAGCTTTGGTGAGAGTATTTGAATCTTCCACCACTGGGATTTTGAGGAAACACTAATACAACTAGCTTCTAACCAAGCAATCGCCTATCCATGAGGATTAACAATATCTTTTGTGTCTAAATTGAAACAAAAGCCACAGGATAACACAGTTTTAACACATTGAATAGAAACAGTTAAACCCCCCACATGCACTATCCCACTTTATTTGATTAAGTGAGAAATAGGAGTAGGATTCTTGCAATTAAGTCGTGCCCAAAAATCATCAAGGTCAAGGTGTTGGGCATCACTATCTCCTATCTTGGGTATAGTTGTTTCCAAAGAAGAGAGATGTTCATGCCCTTTATAATGGATCTTCATAGTGAGTGTGAATTTTGAGCAACTGGCCAAAGAGAAAAATATAGTCATTGATAGGCTCATGTGGAAAGGTTAAAAAGCTTATGCAATGAACTTCTTAATCCTCTAAATTTTTCTTTTAAATGAACCGCAAACTCTGCTGAACAAGACGCACTGAAATTTTGAAAAGACTTGAAAATGGTTTTCCATGGCCGCTACAAATAGTGGAGAGGGTGAATGGAATGGAAAATGGTAGCTAATTGTGGGAAGTATGGTAAAAATAGCCAATTTCCCTAGGTATTTATACACATTCTATTTTGAAAAGGTCAACAAGGTGCATTAAATGTGAAAATTAATGTATTGCTAGGGATGATTAAACTTAAACCACAAAATTCTGACATGAGACTATAGAATGTGGATATGGCAGAATAATTGAGCACAACTAGCCCATGTGACACTAGGACACCTGGGACACGAAATCTGAAATACCCTGCAGTAGACTAAAGAGGATCTATATATGATGCATCGAATGCGGGTTTGTGGGTTACAACTGGCCCGGAAGCACTTGGGACACTTAGGATGTGAGTTCTTCACAAAGCTGAAATACCTACAATGCAAAAGGGACTTAGTGAATTTGAGGGTTGTGGAAAATATGAGGATGCAAGGAACCGGTTGCACTGAAGCACAAGGGACAAAGGTTTATCACAAATATGAAATACCCATAACACAAAGGGAAGGTAGTTTAATGTGATGAAGGAAGAGAATCGGGCGAACTGAGAGCCTGATGGAACATGGGACATAAGGAACACCAAAACCCGAAATATCCACAAAACAAAGAAAAAGTCCCCAAACTCAAAATTTTGAGAAATAAATAACTGTTAAAAACAACTCCATCTCTCTCAAACTTCACAAAGGCAAACAAAGATCCTGTAAGAGCCAATTTACTAAAACTTATAAAGAGTAAGACAAAAAATACATGTATTTATGAGAAAGTGATAACAAACAAGGTCAACCCAACACCGCCTCCTTGTCCATCCTCACCATTACTAAATATTTACATAGACTCGGTCTATTTAAACCTACAACATGAAGTCTAAATAGGCCAACATCTACATAAATGGTTATTCATGGTAAGGATAGATGGGGAAGAGGTTTAAATAAACTAGAGTCTATGTAAATTGTTATCCGTGGTGAGGACAGATGGGGAAGCGGTGTTGTGTTCACACACACACACACACACACACACACACACATGTATATTTGTGTGTGTGTGTGTGTGTTTTTCAATTTTCTATATATGCAATCGGCCCTAGTATGGGGTTTTTCTTTTAAAAATAAATAAATAAACAAAAATATACATATATGTATATTTATATTTTGTTATCATTTGATTACAAATTTTAATCGCAGATGTGTAGAGGCTATGTATGTGTGTTTGTTTGTGTTTTTGTGTGTGTATATATACATATATATAACCTCTACACATTTGTGACCGAAACTGGTATTTAAATGATAACCAAATATAAATATACATATATTACTCCATTCCTCCACTAAAGCACCTTGGGAACCTTGGTGTCCCCTCTCTGTGATATATATATGAGATATTCTACATAATACACACACATGTCAAAACCCTCCCCTTTTCCTTCTCATCTTAGACTATACGTCACCGCCCACTTCAAGGATCAAATGAAACATAGATAAAAGGGTCGAACTAAGAGAGAGATCGACTCCCCATCTGTAAATAAAACAAAAAATTCTTTCAATATCCATTGAAAGCTCCACATACCTGCAAACATAACAAAAAAATTTATAAAATATACATATGAGAGTGTAATGTTGTAGGAGTAAATGAGGTAGAAAAAATATATGGAGAAGAAAGATTTTTTTAAATTAGAGTTTCTACTTATATAAATAGAGCTACGGTAGATGATATTTCCATCCTAAGGCCAAAAATTAATATCAACCTTTGTTTACCTTCTCGTGCCTAGTTGTCACATAGTTATATTTTATAAATTTGAAATAAGATTATTCCTTTACCATAATATGTGGGGAATTTGGGAAAATTTTCTTAAAATGAAGTTGATAATTCTAAAATAAAGTCTAAGGTAAATTTTAGAATGTTCTTTTCATTTTAGGTAATTATAGACCCCCACCTAAACATTATTTGTACTGTAATGGTTAAATGAACTCAATTATTATACTAATATAATTTTTACGATTTCATAACCCCTTAAGAAATAAGGTTTTCCCCATCTTACCTATTTGTTTTCTTGGAATGACTATATAAACCACAATTTGTTAGAACCACGATATGTTTACATATTTATAGCTTGAATAAATCACCCCTATATAATAACAGGATCTCTTTGGTAAAGGTGAATGACCTAGTGAATGTTATTGTGATTTGAATTTACGGTTACCCTTTGTGTATGTCAAAATGTTATTAATTAGTTACATATCAATTGTAATTTTAGCGCATATAACATAAAAAATGGGGCTATGTCATGGTGATGTAGTTCTTCCTTCTTTAATATTTTCTTGTTATAACTCTAGCCATATGGATGAAGTTGTAATTATTCAAAAATATCCTCAACTTTATGAGGATTATATATTATATGTTATGTATCGGGCCATAAACTTATGTGCATTGTAGCTGATATTAGAGCTCGCATTCAACATCGGGCACTCTAGAATATTTTAGGTATTATACTTTTACTAAATAACTAAATGAACACAAAAATCCTCCACTAAGACTAATTTGGCTCATTTTTATGTACATAGGATGTTAAGGCGAGCGAGTTATTTGTCAAGTAATGAAGACTCTGCAAGCAAGGACTACCTACTTTTGAGCCATATGCGTAAAAACATTAGGCCACATATTTCGAAGGCATTATAGCGAGTTATGGGTGTTTTATAGGATCATTTTCCAAAAATCAAAATCCAGTTAAGGAGGTCACATAACATGAGGATGTTATCACAGGCGAGGATCTCATTCGCACCACAACAAAGATGGTCCACATCGGTGGGAGAGATCTCGCAACCCATCGGTATAGGTGGATATGATCACTTCGCAATGACATATTCATTCACTAAGAATTGTGGGGCCACCACCATCATAGATACCTTCATCACCTCTTAGATAGTGGACTTTGGATCCACGTCTATAGGGTCAAGGTGTAGGCAATGTGATTAAGGACCTACTTCTATTACAACCACCCACTTATAGAGGTATGACAATAGATTTGGGGCCGATTCATGGCTCCTTAACCTTGATGTTTTCCATGGATTACACCCATATGAGAGAAATGTTAAGTCCATACTTTGGTCATTCACCTCCTCCATAATGGAGAAATGAGGAGAAAAAGTTGCATCCGATATGAGACAATTACATGGGAGGTCTTTAAGGAGTGATTTCAGGCTTGAAACATGTTGGAGAATTTTAGTCGATCGGGAAGATGAGTTTCATGACCTTCGACAAGGTTGGGCTTGGTGGCACTGTAGTAGGTCCATTTTTTGGATTTATTACAATATGTTGATTATCCGGAGGATGAAAATTGCAAGTAAAAAAATCATCTAGGGACTGAATATAGACTTAGTAAACGAAGTCAAGATGTTATCTCCTCCGATGTTCGGGAATTCATACTTAGATGAGGAGAACAAGGGCATTTCCCAAGAGTTCCAAGAAATGAACAAGAATAGGTTGTAGGATCATATTCACATAGTAAAGGATATGAGATCATGGGGCACTACACCAACCCACATAGGAGGCTTCAAACCCTCTCAAGCAAGATGTCAAGGCATCCTTTACACCCACAAAAAAATTAGAGCACCAGCCATCAACAACAAGTGATCACAACAAGTCTAGAATATACATAGAGGGAAGGGCCATGGAGGCTAAGGTTCTAGTAGGGATATGAGATAAGTTAGATAGCAATATTATCCTCCTCGTACATAGAATTCAATGAGGGTTGGGTCTTCAAGCCCAGTATAGCAGAGTACAAGTGTGACACCAATGTAGAGGCGAGATAGAAGGATGTTTTATTTGTGGAGCATTAGATCACTATGCTTGTGTATGCCCACAAAAATCCTCTTTTTTCCAACAGTAAAATATACCAACATTAGAGAAAACTATAGGTGATGTAGATCATTCTCATCTCATATATGATGTAATGGAGAACCAATAGGTCGAGCACTAGGTCATATTTATTAATACTATAGGCATTATCATGGGTATTTTTGTATCGGTATTATATTATTCAAGTGCTTCTCGGTTATTTTATTTCACCTTCTTTATTAGACCGATGTGTGCTAGTGGCTTCTAGATAATCGGATAGATGGCAGGTGGAGTTGCTACTAGATCCAAACTCATCATAGACTCCTTTTTACATATTTATGTACTTGATCTTGGTGTGTTTTCCACCACCTTAGACCTTCATATTTTACACTTCGGATCCTATGAGATAGTTTTGGATATGGGTTGGCTCGATTCTATTTGGGATAATGTATATTGTAGAGACAAGATCATTGATTTTTAGGATGATTTTGGTAGCTTAGCAATGATCATTGGAGTTTAGAGACCAGTTTCTCTATGTATAATTTCTGAAATGCCACTCAAGCATAGTATGCATAAGGGATTTCATATGTATGCCATCACAATCAGTGATAGATTCGAGGATGTTGTAGCTATTTAACTACTTGATGAGAATCCACCGAGAGAGTTCACAAATTTATTTCCTAGTGATATTCTTAGTGTTCCACCACATAGGAGGTGGATGTCATGATTGAATTAGTACCAAGTACAACTCCAATTTCCTAAGAGCCATATAGAAAGACAACTTTTGAACTTCATGAGCTCAAGATTTAGTTAGAGGAGTTTTTATAGAAGGGCCTTGTCGACTCTAATGTGTCCCTTAGGGTGCAAAAGTGATATTCATGAAGAATAATGACAGCTTCTCTTCATTTTGTATTAAATTTAGGAAGTTTAACATGGTGATAGTGAAGAAAATTTACCATCTTCTAAGGATAGATGATTTATTTTATCAGATGTGGGGAGCCGATTGTTCTCTAAGATTCACCTTAATTCAAGGTATCACTAGTTACATATGATAGAGGAAAATATCCATAAGACAACATTCTAGACTTGTTATGGACACTATGAGTTCACCATGGTTCCCTTCGGACTAAATAATGCACCCGCCATTTTCATGAGCCTTGGTAATGGGGTTTTTAGGACCTTTTGGATCAATTTGTGTTAATGTTTCTTGATGATATTATAATATATTCTCATTCATAGGAGGAACATGAGGATCATTTGAGACAAGACCTATGGGTTCTAAGGGAGCAGAAATTTTTTAGGAATTTAGAGAAGTGTTCTTTATTCCAATCAAATATTTGGTATTTAGGCCACATTATTTCAAGTGAGGGTATCTCAATAGTTACCTTAAAGATTCATACCACCTTAGATTTTCCAAGACCCATCACAGTGACAGAATTTAGGAGCTTCGTGGGGTTTGTTGGATATTATCATAGGTTTATGTATGACTTCTCTAGGATTTCAAATCCTATCACTTCCCTTGAAAAAAAATGGAAAAGGTTAATCTATTTAGAGAAGTTTGAGTGGGCCTTTCAGATGCTCAAGGATCATTTGACCATGGCATCTATCCTTGCACTAAAAGATCCATTGGGAGAGTTTATGGTTCATATAGATGATTTCTTAAGGGGACTTGGGGTTTTCATGGATGAGTGGCGAGTCATTACATTTGAGTCATGTAATCTTAAGGATTATGAGCTTAACTATCCTACCCATGACCTTGAGCTTGCATTATTCGTTCATTCTTTATTCCATTTGAGTCACTTTCTTTTGGGTAGACCTTTTGTGTTGTCAACAAATGAATTAATCCTACAACACATCTTCTCACAAGCTAATCTTAATGCTTGTCAATGACGTTAGATGGAGTTATTTCGTGAGTATTATATGGATATCCAGGTATATTAAGGGAAAATAAAATGTTTTTGGAGATACTTTGAGTAGATGATGACATGAGATAGTTGCATTGACTCTTTGTTTATACCTACGAGGCATGATGCTTCGGTACCTTCCAAGTGACTTATTTTACAAGGGTACTAGGAAGGAGGTTAAGTCGCATAAGCCCTTAGTTGGAAAATATACGGGTTGTATTTTACAGAAGATGGTATTTTTCATTTTCATAGGTGCATTTATGTGCTAAGACATGAGATTTTCATAGGTTTGTTCCTTCCGAGGCTCATTGAGCCCCATATGCATCTTATCAAGGGATGAAGAAGATGCTTGTAAACTTTCAACAGTTATTTTATATGTTAGGAATGCGATGTAGCATTACATATTTCATATCTTATTTCCTCAATTTTCAAAGAGTTAAGTCCGAACACTCCCACCCGATAGGCCTTCTTTACCCACATGATATTCTACAATGGAAGTGGGATGTGATTTCCATGGAATTTTTTTATTGGTCTCCCCACTTCATTGTATCACCATGATATCATCATCGTGATGGTGGACAAGTTGACAAATTTTTCCTATTCATCACCGGCTAAGATCCCATATGATGCAATCATCATTGACAAGGTATTTATGTATGATATTTTCATATTTCATGGGATACTAGAAATAATTATTTGTGATTGAGAATCTCTTTATACTTTGTAGTTTTTCACCTCTTCCCAGTCATCTTTGGGTACACAGATTAATTTAAGTTCATCCTATCATAATGAGATAGATGGTCGACCGAGGGGGTAAATCAAGTACTTGAGGACATTTTGTGGATGTATGTCATGGAATAGCAAAGGAAATGGGAGGATTACCTTTATCTTATGGAGTTCACTTACATAACATGCTATTATAGTTTGATTTGTATATCCCATTTCCAGGGAACTATATGGGAGGTTTTGCATGACACATATGAGTTGGGATCGACTTGATGACAGAATAGTTCTTAGCCCAACCTTTTTATGGGACATAGAGCAAAAATTTATAAATATTAAGAAACGTCTTGAGCAAGCCAAGGAATTCCAAAATTATACACAAATACTAAGAGGTTTGATCATCACTTCTCTATAGGTGACAAGGTGTTCTTGAGGATACATTTACACAAGATTCTGGTCCATTTTGGAAAGGGCTATAAGTTATTTCCTCATTTTGTAGGTTTGTTCGAGATCTTGTGGGTCATCAAGATAGTTTCTTACCACCTAGAATTCCCACCATGACTATCCCATACCTACGATGTTTTTCATGTATCAATTTTTTGAAGTACGTAAAAATATTTTTCATGTTTTTGAATGGTCATCCTTGTAGGAGGATGCCACAAGGAAATGAACACTAGAGCCTGTGTGTATTCTAGAGCACCGAGACTATCCCTTCATGGATGAGACTTGGACCGGATTAGAGTGGATTGGGACTTGTATGATAATACATCTACTACCTAGGAGGATGTGACGCCATTGAGGGTCGATATCCCTATCTCTTCTAGTGACTTCTAGGAGGAAGTATAATCTTAGTAGAGGGGATGTAGAACCCACCTATTTCATGCATCATTTTATCATTGAATCATTCCATTTACTAGACTATAGACAATGATTCAATACTATTTGGATATTATGATATTTTTTATGGATTACTTTGTGAGACGTATGGTTTTGAGGCATGTAGTGCAAATCTAGTATCACGATTTATTATCCTAGTTTTCTTACACTTATAGGATTATGGAATCTAGTACGATGTAATGCGGTTAGCTTTTACCTAATATATGATGAATGTATGTTAATTTTTCGTATTTTTCGGTCATTAACAATGGTGATGATAAATTTAATAATTACATGCAATAACTTAGATGGATCTTATATTTTGATTTACTATGGATGTATGTCGTTAAAGTATAGTTATTTCATTTAGATACTAGTTGTTGTTTAGTTAGAATGGATATTCATAATTGATCTAGTTATTGATATATGTGGTATTGTTTCTCTTTCTTATTGTATCGAGTGGGTATGATGGCGTGTGGATCAAGTGTGGAGATTACAGGTTTACATAGGAGAACGCGGGATTCGAGTTACACCTTCAATTTGCACAAGTGGTCGTCTGGGCCAAAACCTCATTTTACTTGATTTTTTTACCTTGTGTTTGTGTCGTATTTATTTTGGACATCATTAGTGGTTCATTTTTGGCCCATGTATTAATTTTTAAAATCTTGTCCTAAGTTAGTTAAGAGGCCTAATGCCTCCTACATGTGTAAGTAGTGATTTATTATTTTTAACCTTGTTCTTAGAAGTGTGGGACCACTTAAACATGATTTAGGTGGGCCCTACCACCTATTCTTGTGTGCCACTTTTCCCAAACCCGAATTTGGGTTAAAAGTGGAAATTGTAAGTGTTTATTTTGTGTTGGGGATCTCATTTTCACCAAATTGAACCCCTTGGACCCTACCTATGGAAGGGGGACCTTTTCGACACTCAAATGGGTTTTTCCTTCCTATTTGAGCCCTTATTGTCCACGTCATTGGAAATGTGCTTGTTTTGTGAGCCATTTTGGGAGTGGAGGAAATTTAGTTTAATTTTAATTTAGATTTTTGGGAGATTTTCCTCCATTATAGTTTTGTCTTTTGTGTGATAGGGAATTGTGGGAGTCTTGTTTTGGAGAATGAGATGGGTGACACATGTCACCCTCTCATTAGTGAGGATTTATTTTTCCTCTCCTTCATATATCTCCCTTTTGGAGGGGTATGGACTTTTAGTATCATGTTTACATTTCAAATTTGGAGAGAGCTTTAAGAAGAGCTAGGAGATTGGAGAGCTTAGATTTTGTTTGGAGTTGAATTTATTTTTTTGGAGGTAGGCCATCATACCTCTTACTTTTCTTCTATGGTATATTTCTCATTAAGAAATGGTTTTTATTGGTCTTTTAAGCTTTCATGTTATGTTGGGTGTTGTTGTAAACCTTGTTTTCCTTCATTTTTTCTCCATCCATCTCACTTGAGGTGGATTTTGGAATGTAGGGGAAGAGGGAGGAAACCCCATCTTGCACCCACATGGCTTGATGGGCAAGCCATGATGGTATTTTTTTTATTTTCTCCCCTCATATGGTTTGATGAGGAAGATGAGTATTCATATGGTTTGAATCTCATCTTCCTTCCTTGTCAAGGAAACCATTCATGGTTTGAAAAGCCTTGACAAGGAGGAGGCTTGGATTTTGGATGAAGGGGTGATAAGGAGTGGAGCATGGTGATTCTTTGTGGCTATATTTTGACGGATTGAAAATTTCTTTTCATCGAGCCTCTTGCCTCTCTTCCCCATTTTCAGGAAACATGGATTTTCTTCACTTGTGCTTTTGTTTTGGTTTGTTCTCTATTGGATCGATGTATGTATGTATGTATGTATGTATGTATGTATGTATGTATGTATGTATGTATGTATGTATGTATGTATGTATGTATGTATGTATGTATGTATTTATGTATGTATGTATGTATGTATGTATGTTGTTTGTATGTATGTATGTATGTATGTGTGTGTGTGTGTGTGTGTATGTATGTATGTATGTATGTATGTATGTATGTATGTATGCAGTAGTTTATATATACATATATACATATACATATATATATACATATATATGCATATATATACATACATACATGTGTGTGTGTGTGTGTGTGTGTGTGCATATATATATACATATTATATGTGTGTGTGTGTGTGTGTGTGCATGTGTGTGTATGTATGTATGTATGTATGTATATTTCATCAAATGCTTCGCATACCTGTAAACATAACCTTAAAAAAAATTATACATATCGTAGTGTAAAGTTGTAGGAGCAAGCGAGGTAAATAAAATATATGGAGAAGAAATATTTTTAAATATATATATATATATATATATATATATATATAAGTGTTTATACTTAAATAAAGAGATCTACAATTGATGATATTTCCATCTTATGGCCTAAACTAAATCTTAACCTTTGTCTACATTGTTTTCCTAATGGTCTCATAATTAGATTTGATAAATTTTAAATAAGATTATTCCCTTCGCATAATACGTGGGGATTTGGGGAAAATATCTTAAGGCAAGGTTTAAAATTATAAAATAAAGTCTAAGGTAACTTTTGGAATGTTCTTTGTATTTTAGGTAATTATAGCCCCCGCCTAAACATTATTTGTACTGTAATGGTTAAATGGACCCAATTTTTACACTACGATTAATTGTTACAATTTTGTGATCCCCTTGAGAAATAATGGTTTCCCCATCTAGGCTATTTGTTTTCTCAAAATTACCATATAAACCACAATTTGTTAGAACCACGATATGTTTACGTATTTATAGCTTGAATAAATCACCATTAGATAACAACGAGATCTCTTTGGTAAAGGAGAATGGCCTAATAAATGTTATTGCAATTAAAATTTATGGTTACCCTTTTCGTACCTAAAAAAATTATTGCTCACTTAACTGTCAACCATAAGTTTAGTGCATATAACATAAAACGGGGGAGGTTTTTCCATGGTGATGTAGTTCTTCCTTATTTAATATAAACTTGTTATAACTCCAGCCATATATATGAATTTGTAATAATTCAAAACAAATCATCAACTTTGTGGGGATTATAAATCATATGTTATGTATCGAGTCTTAAAATTATGGGTATTACATGTGCAAACTTAAGGGAAAATGATAATATCACACTTATCTATAGGTATCCATTTATATGGATGGATGACCTCGTGAATTGTTTAAGTGGGTAAATATCATTCACCAATATTGATTTGAAGATGGGATATTGTCATGTTTTTTTAAGATAAGGGGATGAATGTAATACTCCCTTCAAGATGCAAAAAGGATTGTATGAATGGAGTGTGATGTTGTTTGGGTTGAGTAATGCATTAAGTACCTTTATGAGGTTGATGAATGAACTCTTGAAGCCATTTATATGGAGTGTTATTATTATTTACTTATATAAATTTATAATATTTAGCAAGACATGGGAATATCAATTGAGGCGCTTAAGGAAAGTGTTACAGTAGTTGAAGGAAGAGAAATTGTTGGTCAATTTGATTAAGTGTAGTTTTATGAAAAAAGAGATTGTGTATTTTGGTTTTTTGATTTCTCATGCAGGTCTGAAGATAAATACAAAAAGGTGTGAGTAATAATCCAATGGTCATTATTGAAGGATGATTTTTAATCACATATCATTCACAAATAATAAATTTTCTTTCACAAGTTCATCAAAAAAATTAGTAGAATGTATTTTCCTATCACAGAGGCTATATGAGGGAATCAAAAGGAATGTTTATAAATCCTATATATAGAACAAAGTATTCAATATTTGAAGAATAAGGTGAGTGAAAAACTATTATTGGCATTCTTAGTTTTTGTTAAGGTATTCCGAGTGAATTGTGATGCTTGTAACACAACCATTGTTGTAGTGTTGAGTTAGGAAGGATTGCCTTGATAGTATAATTTAGTGAGAATCTAAAAGATGTTTAGAGGAAGTATCGATTGTATGATTAGGAGTTTTATGTACTTTTTCAAGCTCTCAAGAATTGGAGGCATTACAAGTTGTAAAGAAAATTTGTGTCGACACCAAATTTTGGTATCACTAGTCCCTTCACCCCACGTTTTCTCTCTTTATCATTATTATAACATACATACCTCTCTTTACATTTGAATCCCCTTTTCCTCCTAAATTTTATTTTGATTATCATTTTCCACCTTAATCACATCTTAATCACACCATTAGTTTATCTCCCATAAACATCATTAATCATGATTAATTATCCCTAAGTTATCCCTTAATCTTTTTCTCCTTCCTAAACATACCTTTTGTTATCCCTCAACACCCAACTACCCTCATTTAATAATTTTACCTCTACTTTTCCTATATTTAATATTCTCTCACCTGTCACCTACCTTTTATCATCCTTAAACAACCCTAACCAACCTAAGTGCCTTAAAACCCTAATATTTTCTTGTTAGGCCCATTTGCATTAATTTTGGCATCATATCACTACCCAAATAGACGGTCTGCTGCAGTTATTGGTGACCTATCTGGTTCATCTTTGACCCTATAAATACGCCCAAATCCCTCCTTCAAGGATGCAACTTTGGAGACTTTGATATTTCTTGTGAGCTTACCTTCATTCCTTAATCTTCTCCAAAATAGTTGTCACCATCTTGGAGATATTTTGGAGTTCTTGTGCTTCACCCATGGAGATTTTAAAACCTCTCTCTCTCTCTCTCTCTCTCTCTCTCTCTCTCTCTCTCTATCTCTCTCTCTTTCTCTCTCTCTCTGATGTTTGGGTAAACCATTGTCTTTCCATCACTTTTCCTTATCATCTTTTATTTTGGTCCATCATTCATCCCAGAGCCTTGTCTCTACATTTTCTTAGCTTTATTCTCATCTACATTGTCATTTTCACCCATATTTTTCCATGAAATCTTATACCACACCTAGTCTCCATCGACCCTATCTGGTTGTCGCGACCCAGTTATCATTTGTTTGGATTTATGTTATTCATTCTACCCATTATCTATTTTTGATCCCACAACCTTCCATATCCTCTAATCTTTCCATTCTTCACACTCACATATTCATATCTTGACTTCATCAAATCCATTCACCATCCAATAGGGACTAGTTTTCATTGAACCATAAAGAAATTATCATCTTTAATTAATTTTCTCGAGTCATTTTTTCTCATAAGATACATTATTTTCACCATAGCTCAACATCATCCCTAGTTTAGATCAGATCCAGTCAGGCCTCAAGAAGCATTTCATGTCGGCTTTCCATATTTTATTCCTACTTTGTCCAAATCATCATCGACCCACCCAGGTTTGATTTAGTTTGCATTTATTTAGATCAGATATGTATTTTACTTTATGTGTTGCATTTCATCTTTCTATTTTACCTCAGATTTTGTTACATCATATTAGATCCATCATTTCCTTATTTTATGTAAAAGTGGGTTGACATCCATCCTTGTAATTTTTCACTTCTTGGGACATGCATTGTCGGGAAACTCACCATCCAATCTACTAATCCTTTTTATGTTTATTTTCTCTTAATTGTGTAGGTAATCAAGCTTGCTATGAGGAGGATATCCCTTTTGTGCTTGTATTCATCCTCATACCATCTAGAGGTAGTTTAATTCGTCTCATATTGGATTTTTTTATTTTCTTGTTACTATTTCACTAATTTGATATATTAACGAGACAACACTCTAAGCATGCTCTTTGGGACACACCCTTCTTTGGTGATTTTTTTCATTGTTTTTCATTTCTATTTTTCTACCGTATATTTTCTACTAATCTCACGGGTAGGATTCTTTTCCTCCTTACATGTGTAGTAGATCACTTTTCTTAGATCAACTTCCTCGCCATAAAAAGAAAAATAAAAATAAAAAGGAAAAAATGTTATCCAAGTATTTCTCATTTTCTCTATTTTCTTTTTGTGCATCATCGTTTCCTTCTTTTTTTAGAGTGTCCTCATCAAATATAACACTTCATTTTGGATGTGAAAAAAAGAAACTTCATACTTTCTTAGAAATATAGTCTAATTAGGAAATTAACTCTTTGCATTCACATATTCCACACACATCAAAACTACACATATTAAACATCACCTTCCAATTGGAACTATTGGGATTTCATAACCCAATAGCAAAGATGCCACGGTGTGTTCAGAACACATTATAAATTTTTTGGCTATCGATATATTGGCTAAGCTCCTGACACCCTTATCGTTTTGGTGTCTCGAAGTGTTGGGTTAGGCCCCAATATCAAGCCCCTTACCAGTAGTCATCACAGATTCGTGCCTCACGTACCTTCAAGTATATCGAGGACTCCATCCAAAACTATGTGATACCATCCATATTTTAACCATTTCCTAGGCTCCCTTCAAGCCCGTGATTTTTATTCCTCACATATTTCTAATAATCAAGATAATTAAAACTTTGTTGCATGACTTGTTTGAAGTAATTAAAAATCAACATAGTTTCTTGTTTTATTGTTTGTTTCATGCCCATTATTACACATTCTCAAGAAAGAAAAATGGAACAAACCATGACATCCAAAAACATTCCCACTTCTACTATTATCTCCTAACAAACTTCAGCCCTTTCTATCATTTCTTCCACCCATTTGGTCACCTCCTCTATGGTTAACCTATATTTTTCATCCCCCTCTTCAACAGTCTCGACTATCCAATCTAACACGTGTTGAAACCAACCCCTTTATTTATCACCACTCGGTCCCATCTAGACTAGTTATACCTCTATCCACTACTTCTATTGGATCTTTTGAACCTCCCACCATCCTTCATGTGTGTATGGAATTATAAGAAATCCTTAATGCCAAACCTCGTAACTATGCATGATTACTTCTTGCTAGGAAGGCTACCCATCTCCTAATTAATGGTCCTCCTCTCCAAAAACTTTATCTTTATCCTCCTCACATAGATTCTACATATTTTCTTACCTCGCAACTCATTGTTTAATTCCCAAGATCCATGAACGAGTTAGAGATAACTCAACAAGAATGTGGCTACAACTCCCACCAAACCACTAAATTGGTGGTTCCTATTCCCCCTAATTGTCTTGCATTAACACTATTACCACCTCTTCTATCCCCTTCTCCTCTAAATACACTACAATTATTAGTTCCCTTATCCAATCATCACAAGATTCTCATTTTACTCCCCCTCCATCCAAAATGCATAACCAAACTTTCACTTTTATCTCCACATCTCATGTCCATGAAAATGTCATCACTTCACAATCTCATCCTTCTGAATCAACCCAAACCCATCAACCTCCTCTTCGAGGTTCCTTTCATTACATACTTCCCAATCAACCAACTCAAACAACTCAACCACCCCATACCTATATCTCAACACATCCCATATCGAATCAATCTAGTATCCCCATCACTCAACAACCAACACAATCCCATCAATATTATTACATACCCATATCCCAAAAACAACCTATGTCCCAACCTATTTAGTCATAACCATTCAATAATACCCCCCCTTATCAACCACTTCCACAAACACCTACTCATCCTCAAACATATCAACCTCATCCCCAACCTAACCCATCTACTTCATATATTCCACAATCTCATCCTTCAATTTCTCATCCCCATACATCTAACGATCTCATGCATGAGTTGCTAAGTAGAATGGCCAACCTTGAGGCTATTACCTTAGGATCCAAGACCACCTTTTCCTATGAACAAAATTTTAATGAACCAATCAATCCATCAGTCCCTATAAATCCTTATCCTCTAATTTGGGAGCTAACCAAGTTCTCTAAATTTAATATCAAGGAGGATCCAATAGAGAACTTGTGTGCCTTTAGGAATGCATGCTACCTCATTTCTCATGATTAAGACCTTATGCTCCACACCTTCCCCATGTTGTTGGTCAATCCCGTGTTAGATTGGTATAATGGCATTCCACAACATTCATTATTCTCCTTCACCCAACTCGTGCAATTATTCATAGAACATTATTTAATTAATATCATGCACCAAATTACCATCACATATCTCTACACCGTTAAAAATTTTGATGACGAATATATCACAGATTTCATCGCAAGATGGCATGGCATAATTAACCAGCTATCTTTTTATCTTCTACAAATTGAATTAATTGAACTCTTTATGTGGTCTTGTGTAAAAAATAATTCATCTAATCTTTAAATACAATCATTTCAAACCTTTCAAGAGGAATTCACCATGGCTCATAAACTTGAACTCCATACCCTTGAGAAACTCCATCTATAGCTTCAATCTAATAAATAGAAACCTAAGATCGTGAATTCATCCACCCATGATGACAAGACTAAAAGTGTAGGTAATGCTATCGATTCAAGTCTTCATCCACATCTACATCTCACACCAAGCCTCCACAAAGGGCTCCTAGACCAACCCCCAATTACACTCCTCTTGAGAATCATATAACTCCATCTTCGAAAAATTAATGGTTGTGAACCTCATCCAAATTCCTCCCATCCAACCATTTAATGATTCGAGACCCAAAGACACATGGTATCATGAGGAACATTATTGTAAATATCACCAAGTCCATGGTCATGACATCAAAAATGTCACACATTCAAGGACCTTATACAAAAACTCATAGATCACGGTGATCTTCAATTAGATAAACCCAATACACCGCCCAATCAACCCCTAGATGTTTTTAAGCAACCTTTCCCCAACCATTCACCTAATAATCAGACATCTCAACCACCCAATGCTAATAATATCAACACCATAAGTCATGAATCAACCTCATCAAGTACACCTATCATCCCTTTATCCATTAAACCTATATCCACTTCGATTTCTACCCCTCTCTTGTAATATCTTCTAAATTTACATCTATCTCTACATCCATTATACCTATACATATCGCACCTACCACAACATTCATATATATACTACTTCCCCATCCATATCTATATCTATTCCTTCACCCTCATCTACATCAACACCTATCTCAACATCCTTATCACACATCCCCACCACTACCACATCCTTATCTTCAACCAAATATACAACTATGATCATTCCCATCAACATCTGAACCCATGTCCACATCCACATCATCTCCTAAAGCATCTATTACACAAACATTCTCACTTATCACAACCACAAATGATACTCCTACACCATCAAAATTTTAAAAAACTCCTAGAATAACACCCCTAGAATCCACACACTCTCTAACTCCTCCTTATCTCATTTAAGGAATCATTAAAAAACCACTCCCATATTCAGTGTCCACATCTAAAACGAAATCTACACCATCTTATTCTATCTCGAAGGACCCTAGGTTGAAATCATTACTATCTCTGCCAAGGGAAAATCATCACAACAAAAATTTAAGAACCTTGGCATTCCTACCCACAAATCTCTCCATCATCCACATAAAAATAGGGTCTCCCCTAAAATCTAACCACCTTAAATGATCTAATCCCTTAGTGTCAATCTTAGGTGCACCTCCATCCATCTTGGGGCTAGGCCTTCCATCCACTCTTATTCTCAAGTCAAAATATGAATCAAAATCATCTCGAAAACCCCATCATCACTAAATGAAAATAAATGGTATCATCCATTAAATCTAAGTTTGAATCACAGCCATCTATTCCTCCTTCTAAGATCAAATTTGAATCAAAGGCTCCCACAAATCCTCATCAAATAAAATCATCCCTCTTACCTTCATCCACAATCTTGAAACCCACTTCATCTACAACCCATTCTCCAAAACCCTCCTCATTTTTACACAGAATATTCCAATGCCTACTTCAAGAATTTTTAATTACCCTTCCTTCTATTAAATCCTTCAATTTTCATGGGTGAAGACCTTCATGACTTGATTCTAATCTCATTTTTGCATATCATCGTGCTCCAGGACATGATACCAAAATTGTAAGGCTTTTCAAACTATAATCCATAATCTCACTGAAGAAGATGATCTTCTCATAGAAGAAGATCAACCTCTTCCCTATATTATTTCATCCACTTCCCCTTGTAACTCTTCAATAAAACCTTCATCACCTAAGACCTCTAAGTCCCCTCACTCATTCAAGATCCTTGTTGTTATTCCTCCTTCAAACACCACTTATCCTAAAGAAGGACCCCTCTCTTTATAAATGTTGTTTGGATCACTACTCATTATCACCCCCTTGATTTTCAACTGCCTACCCAATCTAAGTCAAATTTTGTTTGTTTCCTCTCCTTCTAGTGATCCTACTCCACCCCTTTATTCATGCAAACCCAAAGTGTCTATCTTAATTGCCCCACAGCCTTCTTCTATTGAAAAAAGTATTTTAAGATAAATTCACGAGGCCCCAATCAAGATATCACTCTATGATCTCATCCAAAGCTCCCCTAATCATATACAATCTCTCATCCAAACTCTCAAGCATATTCCTACCCCTAACAATGAGACCTAAACTTTTTTAGCCCTTTTTGAAGCACTTGTTGTCTCTTCCACCATATCTTTTGACAACTTTGAAACTCCCGATATATCACCTGAGGACCACGACCTCCAACTTTTCATCACTATGTGTATCAATGATACATTTATTTGGTGTTCCATGATAGACAATAGAGCCATCATAAATATCATCTCATCCCACACATTTGATCAAATCAAACTCCCTAACTTTTTTATAGCCTAATCTCCTTCCATCCTTTGCACTTTCAATGATGTTTTTCCCCGCTTTGGGCACATTTATTTTCCCATCCGCATGAGTGAAAAAATCCTCCATGAGGTCTTCTATATCATAGAAGGGGAGTTTTAATACAATTTCTTACTTGGGAGACCATGGATCCATGCCATACATTTTGTTCCTTCCATCCTCTATTGTTGCATCAAATATGAGCATGAGGGGAAAATCCTAACTCTCCCCAAATACTATCCTCCATTAAAATCATGTCACATGACTTATAGTTCTAACAACATGCTTATCCCCAAAAAAATTCTTTTGAGGCATTCGCTAGTTCATCTATCTCTGCATCCAAACTTCCCAATGATAATTCTATAGATAAATTAATGGATCATCTCTCGTTGGGGAGTGTTTCCTCCTCACCCTCAATGCTCTTCCTGTACCTAATTAATTTAGTAGACTAGATAAATCACATGTGTATCACCCTAATTTTGGGGATATCATTTCTTTTAGACCACCTCGTCTTTGCACCAACCTCATCTATTGTGGCATCGATGTCAGTTCTTCTCACATTAATGCTCAACCGCACACCAAGCCTTACACTAATGGTTTTTAATTCCTTTAAAACAAATCCTTTTCCTACACTTATCTCTACCATTGTGCATGGAAATGATTTGGTATAGGGAATTATGAGAAATGCATGGATGATCTTATCATTGACTAATCTCACAAGCCCCACAAGAAGTTTAGATTAGGTTTCAAGGAACAACCCACTGACTCTCTTGAACCTTATTCATCTCCATTTCTTATGCACATAGATCCCCCATATTCTCCATCCCACCAACCTATGGATATGGATGACACCGTGTCCATTTCCTCTATATTTTTTTAATCTCCACCATCACTTTGGGATCGGTCACTTATCAGTGTGAAGGTAAAACTAGGTCCCTCCCTCTTCAATTTCCTAATATGGTAGAGGAATATTCCCTACCATTGAAATTCTTCAATGCACCGATGAAAACTCCATCCTTTCCTACATGGGGAAGAGGATTCCTATCTTCATAAGCCCTTACTGCAGGACACATCCACCCTTCTTCAATTAATACACCACAACATCAATATAGGGACTCTGTAAGATCTTTGCATCCTCAAACTAGGTCAAGACCTCAATCTGAAAGAGCTTGATCCTTTCACCACATTTCTTTCTAGACATATCCAAGCTTATATATGGTCCTACGCCAACATGTTGGGCCTCGATCCTTCTATTGTTTTCAATAACATCTTCATTGTTCTTGATGCTAAAATGATTAATCAAAAACTTCTATACATGCATCCTAATATTTCTCTCCTTATCAAAGAGGAATCGTAATGCCTCATTTTAGATAACTTCATCATTTCTATCGACTATCTGAAATGGGTCTCTAAACTTATACTCATTGCTAAAGCCTCCAAAAGCTCCATATTTGTACTGATTTTTAGGATTTAAATCTCATTTTTTCCTAAAGACGACTTTCCACTTACTAACATCGATCAATTCATTGACATCACCACTCATCACGAGATGATTTCTCTCATGGATGGTTTCTCTAGGTATAATCAGATTATTATTACACCAAAGGACCAACATAAGACTTATTTCATCACTCTTTAGGGGACCTTCTACTACCACGTCATGCCCTTTGGGTCGAAAAACATGGGATCCAACTATCAACATGTCGTGCCCTATATATTTCATGATTGTAGCCATAAGGCTATAGAGGACTATGTCAATGATATCTTAGGTAAATATAAACATCTTCGGGATCATCTTTCCATCCTTGAAACCCTCTTCACATGTCTTATCCAATTCTTCCTTCATCTAAATCTAACCAAGTGTGTGTTTGGGGTTTTAACTAGAAAACACCTTGGATTTATCATTTCTATTAGGGGTATTAAATTTTACCCTACCAAAATCAAATCCATCCTCAAGATGCCCTATCCTTCTAATCTAAAGTAGCTTCAAAATATTCAATTTTGACTTCAATCAATTTTTTGTTTCATCTCACAAATATCTAATGGTTGTTAACCCTTTCACCATCTTCTTCACAAATATATCGAATGTTATTGGGATGAAAAATTTAAATTAATCCTTTGATGGTATCAAGAAGTATCTTCTATCCCCTCTTATTCTCACACCTCCACACGAGGGGGATCCTTTCTATCTCTATGTCTCTACCACCGATCATGCTTTGGGAGCCATGTTGGCACACCACGATAAGAAAATAAGGGAACAAGTCATTTATTACATCATTCGTACTCTTCATGATTATGAAACTTGGTACACTGAAGCTTAAATGATGTGTTGGCCCATTTCTTTTCCACTTATAAACTCTGTCATTATCTCCTTAATCATCAAACCTTTTTTTCACTAGCTTTCATCCTCTTAACAAAATTCACTCTAATCCTTATCATAATGATCGCATCATTCAATGGCTCATGCTCATGACTGAGTTTGACCTAGAGTTCATCTCTCAAAAATATATCAAGGTTCGGACATCGCTGAAGCCCCTCCTTTTGACAATCATCCTCCTTATGAATAATTTCCAAACGAGTGCATCTTTACCATCAATCATGATTTTTCACCTCTTTTCATAATACTTTTATTTGATGATCCAAATTTTGGAATGGGGGAGGCATTGTTGTTATCATCATTCCTCATTAGGACACTCATATCCCCATCACTTATAAGATTAATTTTGAATGCACTAAAAATATGGCTAAGTACGAAGCCCTCATCCTAGGTCTTGAAAACAATTTCATATTTGGCATTTGAATCCTTAATATCTATGGTGACTCTCAACTCATCATTAACCAATTAAATGGCATCTATCAATATAAAAATCAATTCATTAAAAAATATAAGGACTTCGTTGATTTTCTTCTTGAGGCTTTCAACTTCTACACCATCCAAACTATTTTTCACTCATCTAATCATTTCATAGACACTATGGCCTCTCTCACATCCCTCATCACATAGGTAACAGAGGAATCCAAAGTTAATATTATTTTCCATTGTCTTGACAAACCATCTCATGTCCATGATCTTCCTCGCATCAATCATGTTGATTATAATCCATCCAATCATTAGTATTCTCGGATATTTGAATATTAATATCATTCTCGAGATCCCCCTCGACTTATTCAAAAATAGTAGGTGATCGTTCCTTCAACGTACCAACCGCTATGTCATTGTTAGTGGCATCCTCCATAAATGTGGGTTTGACGGTATTCTTCTACAATGCCTCAAATATCATAAATCTATCTTTGGTATCCAAGAGCTACATGATGATATATGTGGCAGACATTTTAGTGGTCTAGATTTCACCATGCATGTTATTCACATGGGCTATTATTGTCCTTCCCTCAATCAAAACTTATTTGAATATGTTAAGAAATTTTTTGAATTCCATAAACATTTTAATCTTATCTACATTCCTAGCTAGGATTTACATTCATCTCGTGACCATTTTCCTTTCTCGCATGATAGGGACTTGACTTCATTGGCCTCAATAATCTATGTTCCTCCCAATACCATCATTATATCATCACTACTAATGAGTAGTTCATAAATGGGTGGATTCCATTCCACTCGTATGTACAAAATCTAACCGAGATCATAAAATTTGTCTATTTGTATGTCATTTTTTTATTTAGTGTTCCTCATAAAATCATCACAGACAACAAAAATTCATTTACAAAAAAATATATTAAGATTCTTTGTGACTCTTTCAATATCAAGTGTAGCTTCTCTTCTCCATATCATCCCCAAGCTAATGGCCAAGCCCAAGAAACCAACAAAACACTTTACAACATCCTTACCAAAAATATTGATAAGTTATGACATAATTGGCATCTTCATATCCCCTTCACCCTTTACGATTATCTGAATAGCATTCACACCTCTACGAGTGCTACTCCATTCTCTCTTGTTTATGGCTCCAAATTTTTTCTTCCTCTTGATTCAAAATCCTATCCTTGTGTTTTTTTCTTCACGACATCGTCTCTGACAAAGACTATCGCCAATAACATCTAACACATCTTAAATTGTTAGATGAACGCATTATCTCCTTCTAGCTCTTGAACATCATCATGTCTACCAAGAGCACATCAAACATGCTTACAAAAACATCTAAAATAGTGTGACTTTAATATCGGTGACCTTTTCCTTAAATAAAATCATAACGTCACTACTTTAGAAAGGAGTCAACATGGTAAATTTTCTCCCAACTGGATTAGACCTTATATTATCATGCATAAATATGGGTCTGGAGCCTATCATAAACGAGAACCTCTTAACACATTGCACTTGCAGCCCTTCTATTGTTAACATATCTACCAACATGAACTTATTCATTTCTTAAAATATTTTTCCATCATTAGCCTCTTCCATTTCTCGTTGTAATGATTTTGAACTATGTGATCTACCGTCACTATCCTATCTATGGCCTTGAATATGGGAACCACAACTCTTCTCATTGCATATTCCTTATGGACAAGTTCCTCCTTGGTGGGACTCCACATTCATTACATCCATATCATCCTTATCTACCTATTAGAACCACATTAAGGGGTCACATGTGTAACTTATACATTTTACATTCCCTCTTAAGTGGTCTACTTAGCTATCCCCAACTCTTCCATAAAATTCAAAAGTTCGGATGTTCATTAACAACTATCATATCCAATAAATAGACTACTCCCTCAAATGATAGTTGTGCATATCAAGTAACTTTTGAAAATTATTTACTAATCTCTCGAAGGACATCTATCATCTATCCCGCCATCTAAAAAAAAAAATATCCCAAAGAAAATAAAAATGTATACTACTCCCTCAAAGGATGGCTACCATTATATATTATGGCAATAAAGACTTCCCACATGAATTATCCTTCCATATATTCAAAATAAAAATTCAAAAGCAAACATCCTAAGAAAGCTTCCTATATTGATCATCTTTCTCATATAGAAAAATTCTCACATTGATGAATTCGTGCCATATTGTTCAAAGATGGGGTATAATCTTAAGAAAATCCACCTACATATAACCTATCCTCCCTCGTATAAGTCACATATAAAACCCTTTTTCATGTCAACATTAGGTCTATAATTACACCTTCTATCCTCTCCCTCATGATCTTGAGTATGACTAACTATTGTTGGATATGGGTTAACACCTAGTATGGCTATAAGTGCATTTCTTTATATAGTTTCATTTCATGTTTACCTCTAATCCATTCCAACAAGATATCTATCCTACATGTGCTTCTTGCTATGATGATGTCTTGTTTGCATATTTTTGATATTTCTTATCAAGCCACGCCTCCTTCCTACACTTTCATCTTGCTAATCTTTGCGTTTCCTTTTATATAAATCCATGATATCTCATTTCATCCAATAATTTTTTCCATTATATTCCTCACATCACAATAATGCATATTATATCATTAGAATCTATTCTAAATCCATCATATTTAGTCTCATCCAAACATCACATATATCATATGTTACACCACAATAATCTATGTTATATCATCTATTTTAAACTAACATTTATATATCCATGTCCATCACATCTATTCATCATCTATATATCCATCATACCTAATTTATCATCACATCGTGTCACATTTTAACATCCATGTTCTACTCAAGTATCTAGTCCACATATAGCATCATAAATCATCACATCCATAATCATAATCCAACATCTAAAACCACACATAAGCATAATCAAATCATTACACAACACATAATAAATCACAACAAAATCATATATATATATCATCAAAAGAGTTTATACATATAGGATAGGCCTCAACTAGGCTCTATCTCAAAATTCTATACATCAAAGTATCTTCCCACTACAAGGTGTATTGAAGATCGTAAACCTAAGTGTGGACCCTTACTCTCCTAGTGTGGAAGCATGTCCTCCTCCCTTTTAACCATCTATTCCCTCATCTAAACCTCCATCATTCCTAGGATGCATCATGTTGGCATTTCTCCTTTAAGTAGTTTGACATCCTAATATCCTCTCTTTTGATAAGTGTGTTACATATTGTGGCACCTCGCTTAGTTTATTAACCATTATCTACTCATAATAGTGAGCCTCCTCACTCAATGCCTAGCACTACTCTATTGATACGATCTTAGGTGGTGCCATCTAACTAGCTCCTGCAAGGCTACTTGTGCCCCACTCCCCGACTCCGCAACAACTATAGATCCAATATCTGCATATCTCTCTAGATACACCTCTCCCTACCTCAAATAGTAATCTCATTGCTATATGGCCAGGTATCTCTCATGGCATATAGCATCGTGCTCTGGTGCACTCCCACTACCTCCTAGCATATTGCATCTCTCTCTCTTGCATTGCATACAAATCAACCTCGTAATCTAGCCATATTTTTGGTTGATCCTACGTCACCACCCTCTCCATCTCTAGGTGTTACCTCCTCATATAAACCTACACGTGCCCTCTCCTCTACTACATGGGTATCCCACTCTTTGTGTCCACCACTCTACATATCCCTTGTTAATGCCTACATCATCATCATCTCCCATTGCTCTCCCTCCTCTCGCTAATGGTTTCACTATCACCAGGATGGGAATATCCCTCTCGGTCTCATCTTGTCGAAATCTAATTGGTGCCCTGCCACCGTTTATATCACTCCAAACTACCTCATGACCCACGGGAGTTGTACCACCTCTATCATCTTGGTCCTCTATCCCTATATCCATCTCACCCACCTCATGCCCAATAACTATGCCTCTAGATCTAGCCATGTTGGAAAGTCTATATATGGCATCGATCTGACATCCTATATCTCAAACAACCCTAATATCTCCACATACCACTCCTCATCGTGTTCACCTCTCTTCCCATGGACCTGATCTACTCGTCATCTCACTAATCCAAATATAAGCTCAATATGATATCCAATCACCCATGTCAATCCTGATGGCTTCACTAATGCTATGCATTCATATGCCCCACAATGCAATAAAACCCTACATCCATGTCGGATCACTACCCCGATAGATACATCATCATCTCATAATAAACATGCACTACAAATGTATCCCCGAATGCAAACATTATCCCATGCTCCACAATATCTGCAATTAATCCTATGAACTCCCATGGAAATTAGGCTCCACTTGATTCAGGAAGTTCATAGCACGATATGGACATCATTACCGATAAAATCAATCGGTTTCCAAGCGTAGTTGGCTCATACATAGTCTCAATATGAAATGTCCCTGATACAAATGTAATCTATGGGTCATCCACTCCAAATATTCATGTCAATATGTAGTAAAACAATCATGCACTTGCTATTACATTTATACCACCCAAACATGCTATTTTATACATGGATCTTGTACAAGAAAATTATTCACTAATGGCTCATTGCCTAGTTCTTTCGTTGGTCAGTTGTTCATCATCGTCATTTGTCTTGTACAGTCATCAGTTTTTGCACAATATAAATTGTCTCTCGGGGAGCCTCAATATCGTTATTTGGGTCATTTTTCATCTCTAGTATATAACTAGGGCACCTATAAAGTCTTTGGGGCACCCATCGGTGCCCCAATCCTCTTTTTAGGTGCCCTAGTCCTAGTTGTACTTTGTTCTGATTTAGAGTTTTGAGGTCATTTTTTATGGTTTGTTGTCTCATTCCCTTAGGTACTCCTTAGAATTTTGGGTCATTAGTGTTGAAATTTGAGAAAGATATCCCTATATAAACATAGCATACTCACTATTTGATGGGTGGACTATCTACTATCAAGAACTAGTTATCTACCGAGGCAAAGGACTACATTTGGGCATCACTTACATCTACATCATACACGCACATGGGGAAATAGTTGTACTAATTATATTCCATCCACCATTTTCATTTTACATCTAGTTATTTCCCCTTACTTCGCATCATTGAATCTAGAGAACCCTAGGCACACAATTACACACACAAGCACGTAGGTAGAGCTTTATTGGGTTTGGAATTTAGTGCAACAATTAGTTTAAATCCACCATTATGGTAGCTAAGGTCATTCTAGCAACTTCATATGCATCCTTCATTTTTAGGGATTTGATGCTTTGTATGGGGCTTTGCAAGTAGATCTTCATCACTAGTTCACAAAGTGATATAAGCAAAGACGTTGTGAAAACTACGTGATAAAGACTCTGATATTGTGAACATATAGTGACATTGTTAGATTAAGGTCCTAATCTTTTATATATACCAAAGCACCTAGAATGCAGACTAAGATGCCCATAAGCACCATAGTCCTCTTCCTTGAGCCCTAGTCTAGTCAGATCTTCATCTTCTGTAATTTCCTAGGTAGTACCTTCACACTCTACTTCATCCACAGATCATCCTGTTCATTCTAGAATCACAGTGAGGTAATTCATTTTCAGGTTAGTATTTTATCCCTACTATTTCAATTATTTCATTTCATTTAAATATCAAAAAAGTTATTTATCATATATATTACACTTCATATCATTTATTTCATTATTGTTAATAGTTTAGATTAACTTAAAATAATAGAAAAATTCCACATTTTTAGTTAATCATAATACTCCTAGTATCCTCTCTCTGTGATGGGCACTATAAGCTCTCCCTAAATCGATAGCCTCAATCTATGGTACACATCATCCAGTGTCATCATCATCTCTCTTATCCTAAACCAAAATGTGTTGGTCCTAGGATCCCATCTCTCTACCAATGCAATAATCATCCATGTGTCCCTATGGACTCTTTGATAGCGGAAAAAGCCACCCAATATGACTGCATCTAGCTTATCCCACTTGGCTTGTGTCATACTTACTCAAATCTACCCCATCATGGTCGGGACTCGATCTCTCAATTAAAGTGTGTCTTTGGCCTACAAAACCCATCACACCAAAAACTTCATCAAAATCCATTAATCAAAATCCATCATTTCCATCCAAAACTCCTAACCCTTACCCATTCGACATTGAAAAATTTTGGATTGACACTTCTCTTCCTCTGTCAAAGCTAACCTATTTTAGTCAACGGTACCCTTCCTTAAGTCGACGATGACCCGTCGATTCATTGCCAACTAGCCCTTGGTGCCCATAGAAAAACTAGGGAAATAAAATCAAAATTAAAAAAATACATAAAGCACATAAAAATAAATCTAGGGTTTTGAAATTACCACTCTCTATATCCTCTAGCGCTTCCTCATTTTTCCCTTGGCCACCATTTCTCTCAAATCACACATTTTTTTAGCTCTGGGATATATATCATTAAATTCATGTAGTGCATATGAGCCTAGTTGACCTACTTTTTCACTCTTATAATCACTCCACCCACGATGTCGTTGTCGACTAGATAATCGTCGTCGAGCCCCTTCTAGATCATCATTGACCTGCTCGTGTCAGTCACTTTGTCGACTCATCCTAATTTTTTTACAATCTCTACCTCCTTTATTTCTTCTTCTCGACCTTTCATTCCATATTTTCTTGTATTCCACGTATTCCTTGTTTCTATCACCCATAACACATTGTCAATTGGCTCGTGTGCCTTGCATATTTATCATCAACTTTAAAATATTGTATTTATGGCCATCTTTGTGTCCCCTATTGGGGCACCATTATTTTATCCTCATTCACTGTTGTGACCATATTTTATTTTCCATCCCACCAAGACACATATTTCATCGATTCCTCGTATTAAGTATATCACATTTTAATATCCTCGCATTTATTTGTGCATATTTTTGATGTCTTCCTTTGACCCATTGGTCCCATGGATTTGAAATCCATTTGAGAAGGTTCGCATTTAAATCCCTCCATATCTCATAATTTTTGACGACTCGCAGTCCGTAGGACATTTCCATCGTCTCCATTGAGGTCATACTTTGTTCCCTACCGAAGTGATTCCAAAATCACCGCCATATTGTATTTCTTATTTTTATCATTCTCCTATTAGGGCATCGTGTCCTCCTTCCTCTTTTCTCATATTTTCCATCTTTTCTCATTTATCTCTTTCAAACTTGTGATCGATTGCATTTCATGTCGTCGATCCCTAGTTTGAGGGGGAGAACCTCATCAATCATCTTTTATCACTTTTTGTTTTTGTCTCACGATTTGCTTACTCAAACCACTTGACAAAAAGGGAAAAATGTAGACACCAAATTTTGGTATCTCTAGTCCCTTCACCATGCATTTTCTCTCTTTATCATCATTATAACATACATACCTCTCTTTCCATTTGAATGTCCTTTCCTCCTAAATGTTATTTGATTATTGTTTTCCACCTTAATCTCATCTTAATCACACCATTAGTTTATGTTCCTTGAACATCATTAATCATGATTAATTATGCCTAATTTATCCCCTAATATTTTTTATCCTCCCTAAACATCCCTTTTCTTATCCCTAAGCCCCAACTACCCTCATTAAATAATTTTACCTCCCCTTGCTTTTATTTAATATTTTCTACCTATCACCTAACTTTTTTATCATCCGTAGATAACCCTAACTCACCTAAGTGCCTTAAAACCCTAATCTTCCTTGTTAGGCCCATTTGCATCAATTTCGCATCGTATCCCACCCAAATCAATGGTCCACCGCAATCAGCGGTGACCTATCCAAGTTGTAGTCAACCCTATAAATATTCCCATACCCCTCCTTCAAGGATGCAAATTTGGAGACTTAGATCTTTCTTGTGATCTTTTCTTCATTCATTTCTCTTCTTTGCAACTACTATCACCATCTTGGAGCTATTTTAGAGATCTTGTGCTTCACCCTTGGATATTTGAATTCCTTTCTCTCTCTTGCATGTTTGGGTCCACCATTTCCATTCCATCACTTTTCCTTATCAACTTTTTTATTGGTCCATCACTCATCCTAGAGCTTTGTCTCTACATTTTCTTATCTTCATTCCCATTTGCAGATCATTGTTTTCACCCATATTTTTCCATCAAACCCTAGATCACTCCCATTTTTATTTACCTAGCTATCATTTGTTTGGATTTCGCCATTCATCATTCCCATTATTTGTTTTGTGATCCCATGGCCTTCCACATCCTCCAATATTTCCATTATGTACACTCAAAACTTCATATCCCGATGTTATTGGATCCAATCGTTGTCGACCAGGACCGCCGCCATCAACCCACCAAGCAATTCTCATCTTCCATTAATTTTCTTGCATCCTTTCTGTTCTCATCAAATCTCATCATCATCCCCAATTTAGATCAGCTCTAGGTTGGGCCTTAAGAAGCCTTTCGGTCTTCTTTTCCACATTTTCTTCCTATATTTTCCTGGTTTCCATCAATTATTCCTTGCATTTTTGAGTCGCCATCAACCCACCTAGGTTTAATTTGGTTTGCATTTACTTAGATCATATCTAAATTTTATATTATTTGTTTCATTTCAGCTTTCTATTTTATCTCATATTTTGTTGCATCATATCAAATCCATCATTACTTTGTTTTATCTAAAAGTGGGTTGACATCCATCCTAGGAAGTTTTCACTTCTCGAGACAGGTCATTGTCAGGAAACCCACCATCCAATCTACTAATCCTTTTTCTATTGAGTTTCTCTTTATTGTGCAGGTAATCAAGCTTATTGTGAGGAGGATCTCTCTTTTGCACCCGTATTCATCATCATCCCATCTAGAGGTACCTTAAACCCTCTCATATTGGATTTATTAGTTTTCTTGTTACCATTTCACTAATCGATATAGGAACAAGAAAATTAGTTCAATACTTTATTTTTATACTAACCATTAAGTTTTACAATAAAAAAATAGTCGGGAAGATTGAATCAAAGGAATATAAAGTGACAAGAATACCTACACAACTATACATTTTTGTTATTCCTCAAGAGTGTAAAGTCTTAAAACATTGTTGATTTGTTGAGTAGCGTAATATTTTCTTAACAAAAAAATATTAAGTTTTGGGTTTTGAATCCATGGACTTGTGTGCAAGGGATGAATATTTCAATGAAGCATAGAGGCATATAGAGAACCAGTGAATTTTGATAAGACACGTCGGTTAAAACATTTTGCATGGGAGGTATATTGATCAAAGAAAGATAGATGTACATTCTTAGTGGATCAACATGAGAATTTTTGTTAAAGAACATAATAACACATAGGATTTATAGGACTCTTTAGAGTGGATAAGACGCTAGCTAGTGCGGTTGGATTAAAAAAATTACCAACAACAAGCATGGAAGTGAACACATTTATACAAGAGTATATTAGTGGGCCAAGGGGAGATAACAAAATATGGGGTTGTAACATCCTTTTCCCATTACGGAGAGATCATGGGAGGATATAAGTATAGAATCATTTGATTCCATCTATGTTTTAGTGGATATAATTTCAAATATGACACATTTTTATTACAAAAATATTAGTTACATGACGCAAATTTTGAATCTATTCTTCAATTAGATGGTGACGCTTACTTGGTTCTTGAAAAACATTGTGTTTAACATAGATACAAAAATTGTTTTTCATTTTTAGCATACATTGTGTAAGAAGTTTAATATCAAGTTACAATTCAACTCAACATATCATATATAGAAAAATATAAATATCAAAGTAGTGAATAGAATTCTTAAATATTTACTTACATGTTTAGTAGGAGACAAGTTAATAGTTTGGGACTTAGTACTAGCCTAATTGTATTTAACATATATTAACTCCATGAACAAAAGAAATAGTAATCTACCACTCAACATAGTATATGAAAGAAGCTTAAGAGGAGTACAAGAGTTGTGAAATACCAATGATGACAAAGGAAATTATGCAAAAGCCTAATATTTTTCATAATAGAGGAAGGATTTAAATTAACAAGTGCACATGTAGTTAGAGGAAACAAATGCAAGGTAAAAACATGTGCATATGTGAAAATGAGGGATGTTGAATTTCGTATTAGAGATTTTGTTCTATCTCATTTGTGGAAGGAAATAATTCCTAAAGGCATATATAACAAGTTAAAGTAGATGAAAATGGGACTATATAGATTGTTAAGGAATTTTATGATAAATACATATGAGATTAAATTTACATAAGGCATAGATATTTCAAACATACTTACACCCATACCATGAACAAAAAATAATGAAGAGAATTATAGCACATATGCTAAGGAAATCGACTAGAGACAATAGATGTTAAAGAAGTTATACAAATAATAAGAAAGAGTGATTGACATAAGTGTCAATAAAATACACAACAAGGAATACAAGAATTACTTAGTAAAGTGTAAAGGAAGAGAGATTGAGACTCAGCTTGATAAGTGAAGAAAATTTTGCAAGGCCTAAATTTTTAGAAGAAGATAACACATGAGTTAGAGATCATGTTTTTAAATCACTCAAGGTGTGTGATGTTACGAATCTAGGTCCACAAGAAATCATATATCAAACCCAAAATTTAAATTAAATTGTTTTGTTTATAAAATGTAAGGAAGCTCGAGACATGTTGCGATGGACTACTGATGTCATGAAAGTATAATTCATGTTGTGATGGTATATCGCTACCAAAATGTTCTATCAATTATGTGATGGTCTATTTATGCCATGATGGTATACTAATTCCACATAATGTCATGGATGAATATTATAATCTTGCATAAAGTCTAAATCAATTTGAATTACTTATTTGTGGTTATTGGACCTAATATTTGTAACAACCCTTGATTTTAAGAGTCTTAATTGGTAATCTGTAGCTAATTTCAATAGTACTTTTGGGTTTCTTGTGTTGTTATATTAAAAAATTCATGCGCCTTAGATTAGGGATTAGATTGGAGGATAAATAGTAGTAGGTAATTTTTATGTAGTTGTTGATAGACACTTTAGGGATATCTTAAATTCTCTAACTTAAAGTTTCCTAGATCTGACTGTATAATTCTCTTTAGATATTGTTGAAGTTATATCAATGGTGATCAGATTCGTATGAGTGTGATGTTAATTATGTGAATTAATAATAGAATCTTATTATGCTGCGATTATGTTATGTTGTATATTTTGGATTGTTTATGTACATTAACTTTAAAGGAATGCATGGTCTAAGGTCACACTTTTAATTAGGCTCCCTAACCACATTAACATATATATTTAACTTTGGAAACCTTTGTTTGAGTGAGAAATCAAAATATTGTTGTATATAGATATAAGACTAATAATACAAAATTTCTTCAAAAACAACCATATTTAATAAATCTTATTTATGTATAGACCAAAATGTGTAGGGAGAGCATGGACAACCCTAATTAATCCTAATTTTGATTTATACCCCTCTAGGTCAAAACACTTTATGTGTGTTCTACAACAATACACTCATAGAGTTTTATACTAGTGATATTACCAATTAAGAAAGACTCAAATTTCAAGATCTATAAATGATAAAATATTGAGGAGCTCTGTGAAATGCTATAAAAGTATACAAAGCAACAATAAAACTTGCACATTTTATCATTAGCTTCCTCAATTATAGAGGTCAAATTGAAAATATGATCATTGGTGTGATGAATCATCTTTAAACATATTTGAGCCTTACCTCTCAAATTTTTGGTTTCATCCCATACGAGAGATATGGATTTCTAAAGAAGTAGAAAATATTTTTCAATTAAATGACCAATCATAATGGTTCAATAATTATTAGGTTTATTTTTGTCTCCAATTTTTAGAATCATATAAATGATGTGGTTTTTCCAAGATGGAGGAAATCCATCGAAACAATACAATTAAACATATATCAACTAGGTAGATAGCTAAAATTTCTAGACGGTGCTCAAAGAATTCTACTACAATCTTTTCTACATCTTGATATTCATTAGACTTGAGTTTACGGATGTCACTAGGGATAAGGAAACCTATAAATAAATGAGGATGAATATGCCTATTGTTAACATATATTCAAGTTTAGTTAGGCATATTGTCGAGCCTAGAAACATAGTCACACAAAGTCAAAATATCATATATAACACAAATCAACTTCTTATAAAGAAATAACCTCCCAAAACTTTTAGGAGTGAATTTATGTTGATGGAGAATGGATATACACTTGACTTTTAAATAGGACATTTTTGTACTTCTAATGATACTTTTATATATTATTTGCATATGTTTATATTTTTGTGGATCCTTTTCCATAATAGACGTGGTTAGCCTATGGATATTCCTAAAATTAGAGATAACCCAAGTATTATGCATGAAATGGCTAACACTAGGTTGGAGGTTTTATGGATTATATGGAGAAAATGTTGTAATGTTCAAGAAAATATTGCTTTGGTGAAGAAACTAGCACGCTCATCTAGGGTATGTATAACATAGGTTGAAAGGAGTATTCTTTTGAGGATATTAGTGTATTCCTCTCCACTAATATATAAGTGATAACATACAAGATAAGACACAATGATCATAAAAGGGGAATGAAAAGACAAAAGATGAAGGTATAAGACCTATAACATAAGAATCATACTAGTAATGGTGTATTCCATAGCTCTCAGAACCACCAAAAAAGGGTAGCAATTAAAATCTACAAAGCACATAAACTAAATAGAACCATTTTTAGGAATTATTGAAACCCAAGAAACTCCTTAACATGGACTCACATCAATAATGGAAAAATTAATAATATGATCTAAAAATACACAAGAATAAATAATTAAAATCATATTTTATTTTCATAATCAATCACAATATATAAAAATATGTGTTTAATATATATCAAAAGAAAGACTTTGGTTCTAATTTTTCTTTTGATTGAGTAAAGCAAGAGTGGGGAACTAACTCTACTTTTAATTTAATAACTAGCACATCTAAAGTTATAGAAACATAATGGAAACATGTGGGAAGTGGTTGTAAGTGATTAGTGATGCCACTTATCATATTATAATCCTACGAGGTGTACAAAAATTAAACCTAGTATAGTTAAGCTAACTAATTTAACTTAATATTAGCACAAGTATAATATTGCACCAAACCCCTTAATTATAAACTAGGGAGGAAAAATGAGAAGGCTAAGAATACTATAAAATGGGTCTTGGAAATTAGGCCTAATGAGGTACCCATGTAAAATAAGTACAACCTAAAAAAATGAGATACAAAACAAAGACATTTCAAAGAACCAAACTAAGTATTGTGAGGACTACACAAATAGAATCCATCACTAAAAATAATTGTATGGGATGAAATTCATCACTAAATAATATGTAAGAAGTACAATTGAAAACACTAGTGAGTTACTCAAATCTACGTGAGTGGTTTGAATCCACTACTCGAACACTAAAGAATACAAGATGACAATGTATTCCCTAAAATAGCTCTAACGATACTATTAATTTATTGAGTGAGGCGATGAAACTACAAAATAGTACACCATGAATGACATCAACATCCTGAAGGGGATGATGGATGTGTTAAGGGTAATAAAGGGACACAACAACTAAATAATAAGCATAAGTACACACATTCCCCCATTATGTTGAATGGATGGAGCTGAAAAAATAATATATTTTAATGAGTGGTTTGAATCCACTACTTGAACACCAATCAATGATAGAAATTGGGTATGCCATAAAATTTTCACCTGAAATGATATGGTTTTACTATCAAGGTATTGAATGATACATAAAAGGGCCTCTCACAAATAACATGACACTAATAGTGATATGAATATATTAAAAATAAGAAAAGGGTGTGTAAAAAAGAGACACACATAGAGAGGTAGACCAGAGTGTGAAAAGAAAACCCTCATGGACCTTGATGTCTTTGGGTATATGCATAGGAATGGGAGACCAAAAAGGGTCAAAAGTGGCCACTTTTCCTGAAATGAAAAGAAATGAACTTCACAATTAATTTGAAATGCCTATGCTCAAAATTTGATAATTTGATAAGAATAATAAGTGTAGTTATCATAATCTAGTTTCTAAAATACTTTGGTTTTAAATGGTGTATATAAGAGGTTCAAATATGATGTATACATAAAGTGGTCATTGTTTTCATTTCAAAAATATAACATAGTGTCGCATGTGTGCCCCATATTTTTTGAGTTTTATAAAAAAAATTACAAACCCCTTCAAGATAAAGTTAGATAAGCTCCTATATTAGATCCCACTAGTTTTCCCTATTTTTTCAATGAGTATATTATTTTTACTAATTTTCAAAGAGGACAATCTCAAAATGAAATAATCATGTGTCCACCCCCTAATTTTGAGAATAATAAGAGAAAATCGATTATACTTTTTTGAATGTGTATAGAATAGAGTGTAGATCATGTCAATGTAGTTTTTTTAAAATTTAGATGAGCGAATCAAAATCTACATAGAAAAACAATACATGTGTTTCTAAAAAAATGAAGACACTACTAAAATAAATTAAGGATCAAAATCATAAACTATTCATATTTTAGAAATAAATGCATCAACACAAACCTAAGACAAAGCTTGAAATCATAGTCATGTGTTTTTTTAATATTGTCTTAAAACACATGAGAAAACATGGCGTACACTCTAGATTATTATGTTTTTCTGCAAAACATACATTCAATCACAAAATAAACAGTCCAACCCTTAGGCTTAGATATCCAATCCAAAGTTTTGGTGGCTTCCAAGACAAAGAAAATAAAACATGCTAGCATTATAACACTATTTTGTTATTTTCTCAATGAAAATCATTTTTCATTGTAAAAACACACTCGTGTTATAATTCGAGCACATTATAACTTGAATTTTCAAGCCATAACATGATCATGTTATGGTTTGATCACGTTATAACACAACCAAGCCATAATGCGAGCATGTTATGTTCAAAATGCCTATAAAACACATTTTTAGCCACTTTTTGGGCCTCCATTTCCATGTACATGTGCCTTAGTGAAATTATACATCCCAAAATAGACCAAATAAGACAATAAGATAATGTGTAAACCAGAATAACTCAAAACAAGGAGTTTAATAACTTTCAAACAAAATCTAAATAGAAAAATGAGTGTTCCTCAAAAATAAAGGAGCAATCCCAAATAGATTTGATCCAAAACAAAGGGAGAATTTCTAGGAATAATGAGGAGTATTCACCCAATTCAACTGAATGGTAAAGGACCCACACCTATAGGGCCAACAGAATGAATGTTAATGATTTTTCCACAGCTTGATCTGATATCCATCCTAGGTGAATATAGATGGTCGATGAGATGCCTACATGTGATCTAGAGTCATATGCAAAAAGGGTACATGCAAGGAATATTTTTTATAAGTTTCATGACTCTCAATATCTTATTGAAGTAGTTGCATGTCTCTCATGTCTAATAAGGTGTACAAAAGGACTCGTGTGTCACTCAATATCCTCAAAAGAGTGGAGTGAACAAAAATCCCAATTTGCACAAATTTGACCTTATGAAGAATAATCTAATATATATCTAATGTCATGGAGAGAAATACAATGAATATGTTATAAAGGATAAGTGATGTCCTGCAAATGTTTACCTATGCCTCCACCAAAATGACCCATTGGACAGAGAGTGTGGGATCTAAAACCAATCTTGTGCTTCTTAAATGAGCCAAACCTCATGGTGAGTGAATTTGAAGTGTGGGTTGCAAAATTTATGACAGTGCATTAGATTCAATTAAAAATCATGATTAGACAGAGAAGAGGATGATGATGTGTTAATATGATATGAATTAGTGATATAAGGCATATTATTCTCATTAAATTTTATAAGGTATAATAAGGTATGTCTAGGGTGTCAATTTAACACTGCAAAGCATGCAAATGTTTCATGTAATGACTAAATGAAGGTGTCTTCTCGAGAAATTAGTGAAATTTATATATGGGTGTTTTTAATCTGCCTATTATCTTCAAAAAACCTAACAATGTCTTCTTGGAGTGAATGTACTTCTAAAAATAGCATGGTGTTTTTCAAAAGTGAGTTATTATTTGCCAATGTGAGAGTGTGGAAGTCATAGATGGAATCTATTTACAATTTTAAGATAAAAAATTCCTTGGAAGAACCTCAAAAAATGAACACACTCAATAAAAACCTCTCAAACTACTTATAATGATGCATTTTTACAAAAAAATCCTCAACACAATGTTTGGCAAGTAATTCGATAATCAAATAAGCCCAACTCAAAAAACTTTGTTAATGCACAAAAATTAACCCCTAACTAGAAATATGTAGAACTTTATTTAAAAGTGCATTTATAATAGAGTTTTCATTTAAAATATGAATAAAAACTAGATAAGTAGAATTCTAATGTGGAATGGAATATATCTAAAACATGCATTGTATAGAGGATGATAAATACACATTTTTTAAAAAATGGAACCAAAATCATTGGATCAATCAAAAGATATGGCCCTTATGAGGTTCAAAAATAAGGACGAAATGGAAACCTCTAGAAAAACCTAGGATTTCTTGAAAATAATGTCCCCAAAATGTCAAAAAGGCAACACCAATGCGTAGATCTCGAGAAAAATGTGAAGCATGAAAAATAAAACACCCCTTAGGTATCCTATATCAAGAGATATGGCTCTCAAAAAATTGTAACTAAAATCTATGTCCTCAATGGTGCAAACAAGGGCTAAAACCCCATCGTGAGGTCATATGGGCACTAGAGGAACATTAAAAGCTTCAATAAAAATATGAGATTGGAGGGAAATGAACCCCTAACCTCTTGGGGAATGATTGCCTTGACAAAATTAAGGTATCCAACATGTCATACAAAGCATCTAGAATTAGATAGAAGCTAAATATAATTTGTAAAACAAAAAATGTGACAGTTGAGACCAAAAGGGGCACTAGTGGTGGTGATGCAAGTGCCCACATGGGTGGAGGTAGTAGAAATGGGCGGTGTAACCCTAGAAATCCTCTAGAATAGTACTAAGTAGGTTTCCTCTCAATCTGCATTCTCCATTTCTTTTGAAAACTTCAACTTAACACCATAAGTGCTCACAATATCTATTCTTTTACAAACTATGACTTTTCATAAAACTCTCAAAGAGGAGAATTTAGAAATGAAAATTTTAAGGCTTTAAACTACTTTTTTTACAAAATTCATGTTATACACACCGCTACTCTTTTTTTCTTACAAATATTTAACTTGAAAATTTCAAATAAAATTTTTTTCAAGCTAAAAATTTCCTTTTTTTAATTTGTATTTTATGTGTAATTTGCAATGAAAATATATGGTACAAGTAAAAAATTATAACTTTTTCTAGAAATGTGAAAAAACATAATAGTTTAGTTTTTCAAAAAAATAAAAACCCAAATGATTTATTTGGAAGTCCATAAGGTTGAATACACAAAAAAAGTATGGATGATGGATGGAGAAGTATGTGGGAAGAGAGACTAATCAAAAATCCACAATTTTCACTTGATGAAGAAAGGCTCTAGTACCATGTAACAATTGTTGAAACCCAATAAAATCCTCAATGTGGACCCACACCAACCATAGAAAAATTGATAATACACTACCAAAAATACAAAAGAATAAATAATAGTAATAATATATTGTTCTCACAATTGGTCATGATATACAAATAGAGGTGCTCAATATATATAACAAAAAGAATTTGGTTCCAACTTCACTTTTGACCAAGTAATCCACACATGTCTCAAGTGATGGACACATAATGACATAAGTAGGAAGTGGTGGAAATTTATTAGTGATGTGATTTATCATATTCTAAGTGTACAAGGTGTGAAAAAGAAAACCTAGTATAGTTCAAATAACCTAAGTCAACTTAATATTATTACAAGTCTAATATTGCACCAACAATCTTAAGGATCACTAAGTCACATGAGTTCCTTAAACTAATCAATTATCTCCCATATGAATATTATTTTCAATCTAAATAATTATGCTAAAGGAATTCGCTTTATGTGTCCACCAATTAAGGCAACATATGGTCTAAATAGATGTCATATCCAAGATTATGTATCAACCAATTTGGGCATTGGATAAGGGAGGAATTTTTGTTATTAATGGTTATAGATCTGTAAATGGAGAATAAAATATGTTTCAAAATACATATGGTGACAAGTGCAGAAAAATCAACATGCACCAAAGAATAGTTGTTGGGGTTAACCATATAACAATGTTGCACAAATCTAAAATCAAATAAAGCATACAAGCAATGAATGCGGAAATAAACTAGAAGATAAAATAAATAAGAGAAAGATAACACCAAATTTAACGTGGTTCACCCAGTGTGGGCTATGTCCACCAAGAAACAACCAATATTATTATCCAGTTCTTTACAGAGGAAATACAATGAAGATCTGATGTCTTCCAACACCTCACAAGATGTTCAATGTTTTTCCCTCACTCAGCTACTCTTTCTTTCTCACCAAGAAAACTAACATGCAAACAATTTCTATTTTTTTCTCTCATACCCTCATACAATGCATACATGCATATATATCTATTCTAGGAAACTAACTATGCTTTTACAATCTAAAAATCATCTTTGAATAAAAAGATATATTCTAATTCTCGCCTAAAAACAAAAGCACCATCACACAGTGTGACCGATGTCTGGTCACTTCCTTACCGATGTCACTCACTTCGACCAATGTATAACTGCAACATACTCTATCTCTCGTAGTAGACAAAGCCATAACCTTCTTCAATCTCGAAATCCAACTAATTGTTGTTCTACCTACTGTGAAAACATATCTAGTGGTGCTCCTCCTTCCATCCAAATCTCCAGCCATATCTGAATCAACATAGTTGCGTAAAGAAGTATCTAACCCTCCATAGCATAACTCCATGTCGGATGTCCCTCTCTAATACCTTGGACTTCTTTCCAATGTTCTTTACCTGGATTATCCATAAACCTTCTCACAACTTCCATTGCTTGTGTAATGTCTAGTCTAGTACAAACCATGGCATACATAAGACTTCCTACTGTTGAAGCATAGGGAACATGTGTCATGTACTCAACCTCCTCGTGTGATGAAGGACACTGATATTTGCTTAATTTGAAGAGTTCAACCATAGATGTACTAACAGTTTTGAATTCTCGCATGTTAAACCTTTCCAACACCTTATTGATATAAGCCTTCTAAGACAAATACAACTTCTTGTTTTCTGTCTCGGTGAATTTTCATGCCAAGGATTTTCTTTGCAGCTCTCAAATCCTTTATTGTAAATATATTAGCTAGCCTTTCTTTAAGTTTACCAATGCCCTACGTACTAGATCCTACAATAAGCATATCATCCACATATAATAAAAAAGTAACATAGCTCCATTTTTCAATCTTCTTAAAATAAACACAATGGTCGATTCACATCTCATATAACCATGCTCATGCATAAAATTATCAAATCTCAAATACCATTGCCTTGGAGCTTGCTTGAGCCCATATAGATCTTTTTCAATCTACACACAAGTTTCTCCTTACCCTTGACTTCATAACCAAACGACTACTACATATAAATATCTTCCTCCAAATCACAATGAATAAAATCCATCTTAACATCAAGTTGTTCTAAATGCAAATCTTCTATTGCAACCAAACTTAGAATAGTACGAATAGAAGTCATATTAACTACAAGAGAAAAAATCTCATCAAATTCAATACCTATTTTCTATGCAAATTCCTTTACCACAAGCCTCACCTTGTACCTTTTCACTCTAGAGGTCTACTTACTCTTTGTGACCTTCTCACTGAGATCTAGGGTGTCTGGGGCTCATTCTATCCATGTTGCACGTTTGTTTCAATCTTTTCGATGGTCGACGCCGGTCTCATGATAGCGACCGTAGTTTTGTAACTGATTGTGGTTCCTCTATCTCGCCGACTAATCGTGGTTGCCTCACCACCAATGGTTCGAGGAGTACCGACACTGCTCTAGTAGTTTTCTATTATGAACTTGATATTGTCTATCGGTACCAGCTTATCCCGACCAAAGACCAATTTACGTGGATATATGTTTTAGATATGAAAGTTGATTTTCCTTCAAAATCTCATCAACTTTGATCCTGTTTAGGCACCAAAACCTGATCCTTGTACATTCTTTTTTCATTCCAATCAATGTTACGACTCCTAACAATCATAGAATCTTCTAAATCCCAAAATGATATTTGAAATCACCAGAGCCATAACCAATGAAAGTACATCTCTTAGATTTAGCATCCAACTTCTTCCTATTTTCCCTATCAACATGCACAAAAGCTTTTGAGCCAAAAACTCTAAAAAAAGAAAAATCTACCTCTTTTCTGACGAAGCTTCTTCTAGTATTCCACCCTTCAAGTGCTATTGAAGGCCCATGGTTGATCAAGTACATTGTTGTATCCAATGTTTCTTCCCAAAACTTCAAAGGCAAACGGCATGTATCCTCATGCTTCTAGCACATTTCATGATTGTTGTGTTCATTCTTTCTACAACTCCATTCTCCTGCGAAGATCTAGGAAGTGTTCTTTCTCATCATATTCCATTCACTTTTAACAATAATCATTGAAAGCCTTGCCGCAGTACTCACCACCATTGTCATATCTAAGGCTTGGCACATGCCTCACATCTTTCAATACCCATATATTTCCATTATGTAGATTTAGATGAACTTCACCTTTACTAGTAATATTGAATGGCTCATCATCTCCTAAATAAAGTTGTCCAAAATCACCCCAACATAATTACTTTGAAATAACCCTTATTAGGGGTAGCATGGAAAGAAACTCTAGAATCTAAAACCCAAGATTCTAATTTATTATCTAAGGAGAGAATAAGGGAATCTTACTTTACCTCACTTGCAACATTTTCCTCTTTACCTTTTTCTTTACATTTTTCTTTACCTTTGTCTGATGTATTCTCTTTGTTTTCCTTGGACCAACACTCCTTCTTTACATGTCCTCTCTTTCCACAATTCTAGCAAAGTAAATATCTGTACTTGGATCTAGATCTGTCATTTCTTGACTTTGATCTCCCATTCTTCTTGCTCTTTGATGATCTCTCCTTAGATATTCCCCTACTTTCTACATTTAAAGTGTTTCCAGATGATGCTTCTCCTGAGCTTTTCCTACGTATTTCCTCATTAAGGATTACACTAACCACATCATCAAATTTCAAACCTTTAGAAGCAGACGTTGTATTACTAACTGCCATTACCAAGATATCCCAACTATCTAGCAAAGAGCATAAGAATAAAAATTCTTTCACTTCATCATCGAACGGAATTTCTATCAATTTTAATTGATTTAAAATAGACTGAAATCATTCAAATTATTAGATACAGATCCACCTTTTTGCATCTTAAAATTAAACAAATTTTTCATCAAATAAACCTGATTTGAAGCACTAGGAGTTTCATACAAATTTTCTAAATATTTCATCAACTCTACCATGGTTTTTGCATCTGTAAAATTTGAAGCCATCGATGTTGTCAGGTTCAATCTTATAGATCCCAAAGTATTTTTGTCAAGAACCTTCCATTCTTCATCAATCATTGTGATCGTTTATGCATGCTCATCCAACGGTAAGTATAGATCTTTTTGATACAAATAATCCTCGACTTGCATCTTCCATAGTTGATAATTACGACTGTCAAATTTCACCACTCGGTATTTACTATCTTCTTCCATTGATATGCTCCACTCAATCAAAAAACCCTTTGTGAGTAAATCATGTCAACACACAAAACTTCCAAACAAAGCTCTAATACCAATTGTTGGGGTTAACCATATAATAGTGTTGCACTTGATATAAAATCGGATAAAGCATACAATAAATGAATGCAAAAATAAACCAGAAGATAAAATAAACAAAAGAAGGATAACATCATATTTAACATGGTTTGCCTAATGTGGGCTATGTCCACCAAGAAATGGCCAATATCATTATTTAGAGCTTTATAGAGGAAATACAATGAAGATATTCTGTCTTCCAACACCCCACAGGTTATTCAATGATGTTCCCTCAATTAACTACTCTTTCTTGCTCACCAAGAAAACTAACATGCAAACAATTGCTATTTTCTTCTCTCATACCCTCATACAATGCATACATGCATATATATCTATTCTAGGAAACTAACTATGCTTTTACAATCAAGAAATCATCTTTAAATCAAAAGATTTATTCTAATTCTTGTCCAAAAACCAAAGCACCATTACACAGGTGACCGATGTCGGTCACTTCTTGACCGATGCCAGTCACTTCTTGGTGATGTCGGTTACCATCAAAACCAAAGAACATGTAAAAACAAGCTTTCTGTGAAGTAATTAAGCTCCACACTCAACAATAGCTTCCTCTAAGTACCCCTTCTCAATGACACCCATAAGAATATAGCATGGACATCCTTAACCTTCACCTATATGAAAGGGGGAAATGGTATCTATATAAGCATGCAATTCCACTAGATCTCGTTAAACTAAAGAGGTGTTTCATCCTATGCATTTCCATAAAAATTATCCTAAGAAAGAAAGAAGTTAGTTTTCATTAATCTCATGAATTTTGAGGAAGAATTTCAATTATTTATTGTGTATTAAATCCTCAATTAAACCCAGTGAAAAGAATATTTATCCCTTACAATTCCATATTACAACTAAAAGTAAAAGGTTTACTCTTCAAAGTCTCTATAAAGAACTATCCTTTTTACAAATGATATTTTTTTAATGTGTCACTTGGTGAGAGGTCCCCATAATTAACATGATATTTTAGCCTCCTTTTATGATAATCATGAACTTCAAGGTGAATTTCGATATTAAAAACTCATGACTTTTATCATCTATATAAATAAGGAAATTAAGGGGAGTATTACTTACATATATGAGACGGTTGAGGTAATCTCTTTATATGTTTATTTTGGGGGCATCTTTTCTAAACCACGCTTTAGCTTGACTCCATGGATAGATGATATGATTAATATGGGATATTAGTTCTAAAAACATTTGCAAAACATTGTTTCAAGCTTCAATTTGAGGATATTCAAACAAAGGTCCACCTCCTTCACCCCTGGACATAGCTACCCTCTTGTATGGGTGTGGCGTTTGGAGACTATACCTCAAGTTGAGGACCGAAAAATGAATTAAAATAGTGATGGTCACAACACTCCAAACATACCCATGCGAAGATATCAATGCCTTGCATCATCATTCTTACATATTTGGGCACATTGTTGCTCATTTCTTCAATGATTTTTCATGTGGTGAAAATGATTCACATACTCGAATAGTTGGATAGCTTGCAAAATAGATGCCTTAGGTATCCATACCTTGCTTCTAGATCCTATATGTGGCAAGAAAACTATAGGGTTTATTTATGTTGGTATGCAAAATCATCTTCTTTACTTCACCTCATTGATCTTAATATTAATTGACCACCCTCACATAGCTTCCTAGTGGATTCTCCAATCTCTTCAAGAGAGAGATAAAAAATATAATTTGTAATGATATTTGCAATGTCTACCCCCAATCTACATGGTCTCATCCCAAGAGTCACTAACCTCAAAACCTCAACGCTACTTATACTTACATATTCACTTAAGTGATGGGTTCATCCAACCTCCTGGGTGTGAAAAAATACATCTTATAGCTTGAGGGTTCCCTTTTCTCATCTCGAGATTTTGTTTTCCATTATATTTGCATTAAGACAAACCACCATATCCCTCAAGAGCAACATATTTTTAGATTTTCTCTTTGGATTCAAATAAAAGGATCATTTTATTTTCAAATTCTCTCCTTATTATGAGATAAAGAGACAATTATTTTTTCTCTCTTGGATCTTGCAAGACACACATCGCTTATGAAGACCATTTATTCTTAGCCCTCTGTCTCCTAGATATCTTTTACCTTCGCTAGCATGTTTTTATACATACCTCCCAAAGAGGAGCATACACTAGATTAATTTCACCCTACATCCGAAAGTCTCACGTCATCAATAGGAAGAGGTCCCTTGTACATCTTCCAAAGTTATATCGTAGACCAATAACACATCGCGGACTCAATAATTAACATAGCATCACACCCATCACACTTCTTCACTACCTTAAGTATCAAAATATTTCTCTAAAGTAACAAGACTCGTCGAACTACACATGAGTCTCCTCTTTATGATCTTCTATTTTTTTGGATTATTTATTTCCATTTACTCATTTTATATTTTTTTATCTTTTATTTTCTTTGGAATGTGCTATTACACTCCTATATTCTTTACATTGTATATTATGTAGTCCCACGGGCCAAGTGTGGCCTTAAGTGGGCATTAATTTGTAAATTAAATGAAATGAAATTTGAAATACTTGTAAAAACCTTAGCTTGTTTCTACTCCATCACTAGTACATATATCTTAAATACATCTAGATGAAAAACATTGAGAAATATCAATATAAGGCTTTATCTTAAATTTGTTACACACCACATCGTTCCTAACTCCATTACCCCCTCTAATTTTATACTTGAGTGGGGATAGGTGGCCCCAAACTATATGCACCATTACATCGGGTTCGGAAAAAAAAAGCTGAGTGAAAGAGTAAAAGGATCCAAACTTCGCCATATGGCTAATATATTACAATTTTCGAGTGCCTTCTCTAAACTTTTTTAAAATGACAAACAAATGAACATCAAATTTAGAGTTGAAACTTTCTTATAACAACCAAATGAACATTAAATTTAAGATTGATCATTGATTATTAGCAAATGATATATATTATAGTCCACCACTACCACCTCCCAACCTCTACCCACTTCTACCAATGTAATGTATCCCGACATATTTAATAAAATGCGCCATAAAAGAGACAAATATTGAAAAATAATTACAAAAGTTGTTTTGATGTATTTTACAAGCGCATGGAATATGGGAGGCATGAAGGGACATTATATTATTTTTTTATTGGCAAAAAGAATTAACTCATGTTTTCGTGAACAATTTCTTTCTTTTTAATACACAATTGATGATCTTGTAATTGGCAATACACTCACTTCAATAATAGAACTTATTCAAATGCATGTGTTTAGCATGCAACATAATAAATCAAATTAATATATATCTTTTTTTTTTAGATTTTATAATTATAATTATGTTGAAGACATGCTCCACAAGGCCATGAAATGGAAAATCATGCCAAAAATGTTGTTTTAAGAGTGAATGAACAAAGTGAAATAGTAGGATAGTTGGAAGCTAGTTCTAACTTTGAAGATGCCTCCAACAATCATGAATTATAACTAGAATTAAAATAGGTTATCCTAAAAATGAAGGGTGACAATATGTTATTAACTTGAGTCGAAGCTCACAAAACATCATAAAGTTTTTAGGTGACTTCTTTTGTGTCTTCAAACCTATTGATTTTATATCTTTGGAAGGAATAAAAATAACATAAGCCTTCAAATTGGTATTGAAATTTAATAATAACTAGATTTTTGTTTTTAGAATTCCAAATTTAATTATGCAAAAATAGAATTTAGTTTAATTACAATACAAAAATTAATTTAAAGATGACACTTTTAGGTAGTTGTAAACATTTATGAATTTTTATTACTTTGTGTGTGTTTTATTTAAAATTCTAAATTAAAGTATGATGTTCAAGAAGAAAAGAAAATAAAAATCATAAGAGATAATTAAATCACTCTATGACAAGAAAATGGTCAATGTAAAAATTAGAAAAGACATTAAATAAAAAAGTAAAAACATATGATTTTCTTCTAGTTCTCAAATAGTAAGTTTTGTTTGACATTTTATTTACAAGGATTATATTTCAATTTTTGAACACTTCCAAATGTTTTGATTGGTTGAAGTTAAAATAGAAAGTAGCTAGTGAAAAATCCTTTAGTGGGAAATAAAGCTCTAACCAATAGAATTATAGAAAAAAGTCTAATAATATATAAATCAATATCAAACTTTCTTCAAAACTTATTAAATTACAAATGATGTATTTTTTTTTTTTTTTCAATTTTCTCTATTGAGTGTTTTATTTTGTGTTGCCTCTCTATTTTGTCGCGTTTAAGAAAATAAGGAATCTCGCTTATTTGCTAGACGGCAGTTTCTTACAAGCGACCGTAGCAAAAAAACATTTTAAAGAATCGCTCCATAGGTAATGTTAAGAATCGTAATGTGCCACTACCTTTAAAAATTTAGTGAACCATGGCAAAAATTGCTAATCACAATTTAGTGCACGCTTTTGAGAGCCGACTCGGCGTGTCACTACAACCTATTTGATGTTTTCCCTAGTTTGCATTCTATAAAGTGGGGAAAGGCATTGATCATCTCTTTGTAAAATGCAAAAATCTCTCATTGCAAATCGAGAGCAGCTTTGCACTCAACAACATAAGAAATCATATGCGCCTAAGTCTAAATTTTTCGATTTGAGATAATATCTATCTCATGTCACTATATGACCAATTGTTAGAGGGGCACAATTATTGATCATTGTCCACACATCCCCTATTTTCTTACAATTACTCAAGCTTAAAGTTGAAAAAGGGGGCTACAAAATGCTACAAGAAGCAAACTGCAATGAGGTTGGGTTTTGAACTTGGAACCTACTAGATTTTCCCCATTTTTTATTTTGCTTTCTTTAAATGCAAATTGCACCCACTTGAATAATGCAAGCAACATCGAAATGATAAAATGGAGCACAAATAGCAGATATTATATGGGTAGGAATAATCTAAGCCGTGGATTAGGTGTAGGATATGCAAGTATTTAATTCCCACCATTTTATTTCCAACTTTTCATTCATGTCCGTTTCTTATCTAACAAATTAAATATTGTCCAATCCAAAACCTCGACGCCATAAAAAATAAAGAAAGCCCATTTTATGGTGGTTTTCATTTTGCCGCCGCCAAACAACCCATGCCACGTCTTTAAGGATGATTGTCCTATGTGACAATCAAACTATAGACAACTCCCATTGATCAAGGACGTGAATGTCATTTCTTCTTTGGCTTGCTATCAAGAAACAAGGTCAGTTGTATTCAACTTTGTGGGACAAGACTATTAAAGTGTGGAGGATGCCAAATTTCAAATGTGTGGAGTCTATTCAAGCTCACCAGACGCCGTCAATTCCCAAGGACATCAAGGGAAATGGTTTTTTTGTCACCGGTTCCAGCGACTATACGGTTAAAGTATGAGGAGGCTCAAGACTACTCAATACCATGTTCTCACATTCCTCCATCCACAGGAGTGAAGATGCGTAAGTTTTAGATAGAAAACATTATTCTCGCTTCATTTTGAATTTGCTTTGAGTTAAAAAGATTGTATCTCATCCACCTTGGTTGCTTGTGATTGCAAAGTTTCGTTCATCCTTTGTATCGAATGTATGGACACAATACGAGGAAGTTTTAATTCTTTGGTTTGTTAAAAAAGAAGCTAGGTATCTTGACCCGTGGAAATATATTTTGTCGTTGGATAAGATAATATTGTTGACTATTGAAAAAAGTTACACTTATTCTATTTTTTTAATCTTTAATATATTATAAAATCTACTTGTCACCCGTGTGACCAACCGCTAGAGGAGCTCAATTATCGATGATTGTTCGCGCATTGCCTTAATTCTGCAATTACTCAAGCTTACAACTAAAAGGTGGGCTACAAAGTGCTACAAGAAGCAAACATTATGGTTGGGTTTTGAACCTGAACCTATTGGATTTTCCCCATTTTTTATTTTGGCCCCTTTAAGTGCAAATTGCACTCACATGAATAATGTGAGCAAGATCAAGACGATAAAGTGGATCACAAATAGCAAATATTATTTAGGTAGAAACTATATGAGTTGTGGAATAGGTGTGGGACATGCAGTATTTAATTCCCACCTTATTTCCAACTTCTCATTCATGTTCTTGTCTAATCTAACAAATTAAAGGCCTTTCAATTCAAAGCCTCGATGCCACAAAAAAATTTAGCAAAGCCCATCAGTATGCCAATGGATGTTGATGGACAACGTCATCAAGACCATTGATGATGGAAACCCTAATCACTACCTTGATAGCTAGAGAGAAACCCTAATCAAAAAAGTACACGAAATCGCCGCTGTGATGCCAAATCCACTTTAGAAATCCACCTCTAAAGTGTCCACTGGGACATGCAAGCAAATTCCCCGTACATTGACGTGTGTTCTAACTACCCAACAAACACAAGGGCTAATAGTACAAACAACAATTGACATTGACAGGTATTTGATTGACCTTTCCTCGCATTCTAAGATATCTCTAAAGTAGGTTGCCTCAACGCCCTACACACCACACCCCCTTTCTCCTTCAAACTATTGACAAAAATAACACGCACTCATATGAAAGAAGAGTTTCACATTGGTTCTCCGCAACATTTTCTCTACCCTTGGTTTTTTCCTACATCAACCCTCTTCTTCATCACCCCTCTCGCCCCTGTAATATTTCACTCCCTCGAGTTTTACTTCTTTAACGCATCCCCTTCACCATCTCCATTGCACCATTCACATGCAATTGTTAGTTTTATAATACAATAGATTTTTTGGTCATACGGTCACCCATTCACAAACACAACTATATATGGAAAGATTAAATTTTCATATCGCACATGAAAGAAAATAACAGTATTAAAGGGAATAAATATACAAAGTTGTGCTAGAATAATAATAGAAGAATCCACGGAAATTACTAAATGGAGCTATGCCAACCAACAAATATTACTTATATGCTTTTTTATCTTATTTATACTTTTAAATTCAAAATAACAAGTTGGCTTTAGTATGAATTTTTCTTTAATATAAAATTTCTCTTATTTGTACATTAAAATTTAAAATGCTTCTCACAGAAAATGGATTTTTCTAGCTCTGTATAAGCTTGGACAACTAAATAAACTAAAACAACACTTAAAGGTTTTGTATGTAGACCTTTAGCTCATGTCCAAAAGAGATTAAAATGTTTCATGATTTTCAAAATAACAAGGATTCGGTGCAAAAATGAGTCATGAAGAATTATAAAATGTATGCACATTATTTAAAAGATATTTTTATGTAGACCTTACCCAAAAATACTTGAACTGCATGTTTCATAGTTTTCAAAATAACAAGGACTTGGTGCAAAAATGCTTCATGAAGAATTACAAAATGCATGCACATTATTTACAAGATAATTTTATTTAGACCTTAACCTCGTGTCCAGAAGAGTAATTTAAATTATATGTTTCATTGTTTTCAAAATAACAAGGACTTGGTGCAAAAATGCATCATGAAGAATTACAAAATGTATACACATTATTTACAATATAAAGTATGTAGTCCTTAACCTTGAATCCAAAAGAGTACTTAAACTGCACGTTTTATGGTTTCCAAAATAATAATGACTTGGTGCAAAAATGCATCATGAAGAATTACAAAATGTATGCGCATTATTTACACGATACCTGTATGTAGACATTAACCTCACATCCAAAAGAGTACTTAAAGTGCACTTTTCACGGTTTTCAAAATAACAAGGACTCAGTGCAAAAATGCATCATGAAGAATTACAAACTATATGCACATTATTTACAAGATAAGAGTAAGGAGGCTCCACATTTTGTGAGTTGCTAAGAATCACAGTTCAATATTATCGTATGGAATCGCCACATATTCAGCCTTCAAAGTCTTCCTCCCAGATTCTATTTGACAACTTGTCTACAATTGCAGTGGATACTGAAAAAGGTTATACAAAAATCTTTTCTGATAGCAAGAGCAGCCTTACAATGAAAGTTCCTTTGAAATTATGCATTTTTGAGAGGGTGAAAAAAATGAGCCAATTTTATAGGCCAGGATAGTAAGGCTGAATGAAGTATTCATTCATTCACTTGGGGTGTTCAATGCTTTATGCAGCGCATCTTCAAGGTACCTGTCTGCAGCTTCACATTCATGCCTCTTACCCTCAATGGCCAACTCGGCAAGAAATTTATTCTGATAAAAGATAGCAAGGTTAGATACTGTTATGTACATCCTTTGCCAACTAAAAAGCTCAAAAGAAAAGAAAATAAGACCTTATTGTTATGAACTTTCTTTGCTAATCAAACAATATAAAGAAAATAAAAGAGAACAAGGTTAGATATTGCTATGAACTTCCTTTGAGATAAGTCAAGGTTAGTTATTGTTGTGTACTTCCTTTGCTAATTAAACAAGCTGGAAAACATGTATAGTGAGCCTATTGGGAAAAACCATACAGGTGGCAGGTCCTGGTAAGTCCGCAGAATATTTAGTATGGGCTCGGTTTTCCTCTCCAATTCTTTCCGTTTTTCAATTATGTGCATTAGTGCACCATGATTTATCTCAGGAGTGTATCCCGCTTTGTTCAATTCTGTCTGATAAAACATGTGAAACAACAAACTACATAATTAAAGGCCGAATTCAACAAAGAGGAAAATGATATGAACCAATTAACATATCAGGCAAAATAAATTTGAATGGTGCATTAAAGCACACCTTATAATTGGCAAGCTGCATTGTGTACTGATTCTGTTTTAAGGCCATGACCTTCAGGTTGTCTTGTCTCTGTCGTATTATGCTTTTATGACGACTTGCTTCTTCTTCGAGCTCAGCCAAAGTTCTTTAGTGGCAATTTAGGTTTTATTTAAGAATATGGTTAGGAAGTGGCAAGTATAAAAACTGCTCAGCTTAAATATTACATATGTTTGCAAGATTGAACGGTCAACCAACTAATGAAAAAGCACCCCAAACGAGTGGTAAACAGCCCATTCGTTTGTTGACCATTCAACCTTGCAAACATATGTAATGGATGTAAAAAACATGTTTTTTCAATTATGTAAAATATGGGAAAATTATACTGCATGCAATACCTTTTCAAATGAGTTAAGTGTTTAATAGCCTTACGGATGTTTTCCAGAAGTTCATTTGATTCCTTATGAGCTTTGGCTCTCCTCTCTTCCACATCAATCTTTCGAAGTAAAAGATCTCCCATTCCTACAAGAAAACTATGTTTTTGGACCAAAATTTAAACACATGAAAATTATAGAACCAAAAGTGGAACAGCTGACATACAACTTATATCTTCTGGTAATTGATGGTTAATCCCAAATCAATTGGGTGCCAAGAATTAGTCGAATCAAAATAATGAAAGAGAGAAGAAATTGTGGACTACTGCCTTTATGTCCAACTAGACATTAAATTAAGCCAAAAAAAAATTAAGACATGCTGACCTGCTCATTTCAGTATCCTTGATATTCAATGAGTTTGCTACAGTCCCTATTACTTCAGCTGAAGCCATTACATTCTGAGAAAGATTTTCAAATGCTAGTCCCATGCCATCCAAATTCTCTCTAATTCTTGCGGCTGAAAATAAGGTACTCAGTATGATGGCTCAACCAACTCGTGAATATTTTTCCTCCACACAAACAAAAAAACATTTATCATATGTCTCACCTTGACTGTGGTATTCCGCCGCTTTCTCTCGTAGGTCTGTGGATATCAATTTTGCTGCATGTGTGCGAGCTTGTGAAAAAGTGGCTACATTGTTTAGGTGAGCCACAGCACTAGTTGTGTATTCGAATTCCGGTATCTCCTTCCCAGCAGATGCAAACACAAAACTAAGCCATGCCTGCACCTCAACAATCTGAGAAGCACCAAAATTATCTTCAATATCCTCTGCACCTGCAATCCCCAAAAGTTCCATAAGGGACCTCTGTTCATATTAATTTAATCAATATGCAATCTATGTATATCTATTTTTGAAGGTAAAAAGGTGAGGGTGATTTTTAGGTCTATTCCTACCAAAGATGAAGCACACCAACTTGGTGTATGAGACCCTTATTGTCTAAAAAAGAGGACGTTTTCACCTTACCTTATATTTATATTGAATAACTCAATTTAATTAAGTTGATTCAAATAGATTTCACAAACAATCCCCTTTCCTTGGAATCCTGAACACTATTTCCAAGGGCTTGAAACTGATATCCAAGTACAGGGCAGATTTTCAAGATCCAAGAACTTTACAAAACTTGAAGAGGTATGGAAATGGAAAATGCTTGTGTCTTCATTTTCATATTGACAAAAAGTGACAAGTAAAAACATGGTTGTTTTTATGTAATCTGGAGAATATGCTAATAGCACTTGATATTGGCTAAAAAGAAGCTCTAACTAATTCTGTCTACGATGCCAGCATGAACTAGCAAAGTACAATTGGCCACTATAAATTTTCCGTATAGATATCAGCTATAACCAAAAGTATGCTTATGATAATGCATTTCCGACTATTGCAAAGCTCAGGTATGCATTACTACTCTTCGGAATTGATAGAAAACATAATCAGATCATTGACCAACATTATGGTAAATGTGTTTATAGATAGGAATTCATAGTCCCATCAACAAACTAAATCCACATGTATTATGTTAAAACAACATTCTAATGGTAATAAGTACTATACATTACTAAGCATAATCAAGCCATCCCAATAGAATATGACACCATGTTTTACATATTAAGGATTTAAAGTAAAACCAAATTTGAGCTACTTAGCCTGTCAGTTAGGATTCAATAGAAAATTCCTTGCATTTGCAATTATAAAATTCCATAAAATGCTCCCTATATTAATTATAGAATTCGATGGGCAAGGTTCAATATAAATTCCTTGCCATTGCAATTTGCAATTACAAAAATTCAATAAAATGCTCCCTATAATCATTATAGAATTCTATGTGCAAGGTAAAGTCGGTCAATTGAATTCTAGTTCTACGACCTACACCTAATTGGACATGAACACAATACAATTTTGGAACAGAAGAATAGTTTATACAAAATCATAAATTTAGGTTTTTTTTATTTTTGTGGAATTTGCCAACACATGGGAGTACTTTAAATACTCTAATCATCACTTTTGATAACTATTTTTCATGAATAGTCATTTCTCTATGACTTTTTTATTCATGTACATTAGCGAATGATCACAAGGCAGGGGCACAACCACCTCATATCTTGTTAGTATGTGGGAGGAACAGTGATTTGCAGACAATTCACCACTTTGAGCTTTACAAAAATTCTAACATGGCTAAGTAAGCCTTTTCTATTTCTTCCTAAAAGTTCATCTCAAGTTGAGTTCGAAACCTGTTTGGAGATTCTGAGTTTCTTTGTTAAAGATCTGCCTAGCGGGAGGTAGGTTTCGAACGATCATTTTAAGAAGTATTTGAACAATCATGTGCCCAAAAACATGACCAGAATTTTGAATTTTGAAACTTAAGTTTAATTCAAGTCCAAGAAGATGAATCTAGTATTAATGTATCCACCATTAACAGAAAAAAAAAACACCTCTAAATTGTTATGGTAATATCTTGCATTAACTTCCCACACAGAAGCTTTTTTATTGGCTTTCAAAGGAACCCATTACCAATTTTTGATCTCACAGGAAACAACACGTAGCAGAGGCACAGTTATAATGTCTTAGGCTCATGTCATTTAAAGTTTGTGACTGATTATTTCTCTGGTGCTATTCCCATAGAAGATTGCAGATTCTTCTACTTTCAAAAAATACAAAAAATTTGATGATTACTCTTGCTTGTCAACCATGACTTTTGGTCAAGAGTTTGTGTTTAACATCAACCTTTTTCAAGCCTATCTGGACATGGTCTAGTAGTAAGGAAGAGAAATCACCATGTTTTTTGTAGCAATTCATTATACAAAACTGAACTGAAATAATACATTCATAAATTAATTGCAAATTTAGTCTACACTACATACACAGGAATGATTAAATATACTTTCACTCATCAATGACATAGAGGTAAACATTGAGAATTGTTCTTCATATATTCACAAGAGAAGTATATTGGCTAGGGAAGATCTTCTCTTTCCATCTAAGCATTACAACCATTTATACATTTTTAGCTGACTATTCAAATTCTACCTATTCGTTTCAGCTTTCTCTTCTTGCCATGGAAACGTCTTATCATATTGTTTCGAGTTCCTTTTTCTTTTCTTACAAATATCAATTTCATATTATTACACATTTCTTAGAATCATTTACATACAAAATACACATGAAATATCATACCTCAAGTCCTTCTAATACTCATGCATTAATAACAAGAAGGTGTATGTGGTATCCCATCTGGACTGGTAAAACAACATTGGCCTTCTGTTAAAATCGGAAACAATACCATAAATGTTAAAATGACAAATGAATGAATTATAATTCTCTTGGACACTTGTTTCATGTGTATTGCAATTATGCTTATAGATAAACCTACAATATTTACACATAATCATGGCAAGGACACTTTAAACATGATATAAGGGTATTATAGGGTAACATTGGGCATTCAATATGCCACATACAGAAGAATTTTAAATGACCGAATGGATTTAGCATCCCCTTCGGGCCTAACACAATTTATCTCATATATCTTGAAATGCAAACATATGTGTTTGAATTTACTACATTTATTACTTCTATGCCTAGGATGTTTCGGGTGAGACTAGTATTTTACATTGGCTATATCCAATACCACAGTATGATGTAATTTTTGAATGATATCTATTGGAAAGAACTCCAATATGTTGATCATCTGTCTTTTTCTGTTTCAACAAAAATCCCCTTTTTGTTACTAACTTTCTTCTCTTTAAACAAGGTGAACATTTGAAGTTACTTGGGACTTACATGTATAGAAGTAGCAATTAGGTAAGCAAAATATGATTGAAGCCGGACATGAACCAGATTTCCTCAAATTTGCAGGGGCACAGATCCATGTCCTTGATCTTCTCTTAACCATTAAATATACTCAGACAACACTTCACAGCAAACAGAAATAAAAATGATGTTTCTCAATCAGGATGTTACATTGGAAATCAAGCCTAGGTCTCCACAGCCAGCAGGTGAAATTCTCACCACTAACAACTTCCTCAAGATATTTTCCCATTGCACTAACTTGAGAATTCAGCCCACACCAGCCCCTCATCTAGAGAAAGAAAGGGCGCGGTGTTTGTTATATTTCATGCATAGAGAATTGCAGAGGCTAAATCAAATTATAGATTTGATTTCAACCATGACTTGTTTTCCTCAATTCAACTATATGCACATATGTTGATTGGACTTTTCTCCCTTGTCAGAAAATTTATGATTTATCAGGCGCTAAATTGACCCTTAGCCGAAAACCCCTTTTTAGCAAGATTTCGTTCATCTGCTTCTCACTTCTTTCTCATTCGTTACTCAGCTTATAACATACAGTTTATTTAGATCTAGCAACCTTTCCTCACAATATGCAAGGTCAATATATCTTGGATTAAAAAAACACTCTAAATTATCAATCATAGCGTATTATTTAATCAATATGGGCCTGATTATCCATTTTGATATGATAATTGTTTTCCGAGGATTGCTTGAGAACTCCAATGATGAATAGAACCAAGAGATCAAAGGAGACATTGAGATGAATTCAAATCTACATTCCTCATAATCCTGCCTTTTCTTTGCAAAGCTATAATAAATCTTTTCCTCTCTTAGTTTCTTACTGTTTTACTTCACTGCTTCTGAGTAGATGAATGAATCAGGTTGACAACATGCATAATCGCCACATCAATATGTTATTAATTATTAGTAGCATCTTCAGTTGGGAAATAGCCCAACGACATCATGTAAGGGTGCCCTTCCGGCTGCTTAAAGTTATGTTCATGTGCAGAGGCTATGAGTCTAGAAATATCTTTGAATATTACATTTAAAGAAGAAATTTAAAAAATGAGGTGGCAGTCTCTGCAATGTTTAAACGTCTTGTCAGAGATTAAATTCTGTACAATTTTTGCAGACTTATCAACATAATGCATTCAAACTTTTGACTAGCAGGATCATACTTTTAATGGCAGATTTCTTTAAATTTTGTCAAACAGTTCACCTGTGCTAACTATGCTTTCACATTTTGCATGGATGTGTTTGCACTAATGTCTAGTAGGGCATATGAAAATTATTGTTTGCTCGGTGCACATACCCTGTTGCAAATATTGTAGCGGATTTGTTTACATTTTTTCAAACAATTCTCAGGCATTTAGCATGCTTCCACATTTTCCTCTTCAGTTACATTAAAGTGCCTCTATGGAAACTTTTGTCAAGGTGCAAAAAAATGTATGCAATGGCTTCTTGAATTATATGTACTAAGCAATGAGGTTCATTTCAGTATACTATCCACAAGTTTGTCAAACCTCTTTATCTAGATAACATGGATTAAAAAAATTGTCTAACTTTTCAGGACAGCTACCTCTCATTACTAAGGATCCTTAATCTGGTGAGGAATCACAAGAACAACCATTATGTATCCATCAATTGGTAAAATGGAGTGATATTATCACCTTAGCATTATAAATCTTCCCGAGTCAAAAGGTTGCCTATTAAGATATATCGTTAATCATGCCAGGGATATTAGTTCACTTTAAAAAATGGTGAGGTCATTTATTGGGTCATTGGAATAGAAGTGGTTCTTTACCATTGCCATGATAAAGTCACAATTCAATTATAGCGCAAACCAGAGATGACAATAATCATGAAAAAACAAATGATAGACAAAATGGAGTCTTGGTTCATGATCATGGTTCTTCAAACCTATCCAAATTGGTGCTCATAATGGCTCTTGTATACTTATGAAAGAAAGACACCACTTTTCCCTAGACAAGTTCATTTATGTTTGGTTATGCCTTGTATTCATGAGAACTAAGCAACATGTCATAGAAGCATTCATTATTGAGACATCTGAATTCTCTCAATGGATAGATCCAATGCTTATGTCAGGCCTATTTCAGTGTTTAAAAGGTGTTAAGTTTTGTCTTGGTATTCTAGACTAGGTGATGGAGCTATTAGCAGATTAAGGTGTCAACTTATCAAGTTTTGTCTTGGTGTTCTAAATTATAGATGATGGAGCTGCTAGTTGGTTAAGTGCATAAAGTTACTATCTCAGGTTTTCTGCTGACTTGATGAAGGTTCCCCTTCAGCAAATGAAAGTTTGATGGTGCTAGCAACTGAATATGTAAGAGTACTACAATAGATACCAGATCTTTATCCCAAAATAAAAGAAGCCTTGCTTTCGTCTTAATTCAAGAATATGGATGGTCAATAGTAGGCATAATCTAAGCAAGAGAGGGTTAGTATGATCCAGTGAGGGGAACTTCAATGATCCAATGAGATACTCAAACTTGTACGATCCAATGAGATGGATGTTAGATATGTGACAACAAAGTTAAATGTTGGATCCCTTTGCAGCGTGGTTTGTAGCCTACTTCCCGAAGGGGGTTTGGGGTGGCAATGCCCCTCACTACTGTCGTGGGGGGGTCTAGGGGGTGGCAACATGTTATGGAGCCCCCTTGGCGGGGGTTTGGGGGCGGAGCCCCCAAAGCAAAAATTAAGGAGTCAAATCCTGTTTCTAGAAAGATGAATTCCACTGAATTCTATTTTTAGGAAGGAAAATCCTAATGGCATTTTTCCACTCTATTTTTAGGAGGAATCTTAACTGTACTTTGCCAATTAGGTGTATTTATCTTTGTGGAGAGCCAAAGTAGCTCATAACAAGTTTGCATGTAATCTATTCATCTTGAGTTAATAAAAGCTTGATATCTTGCACCATGGATGTTTCCCTAAGCACTCAGCTGGGGTTTTACCACATAAATTGGTGTTTCATCTCTTGCATGTTTGGTAATCCGTAGATTAGTTTTATCTATGTCTCTCTGAACTGTTGTTTTGATATTCAAATTTCTGTTTGTCGATTGCTGCAAAGAGTGTGGTTTCCTAACAATGGAGAATCTCGTGAGAGGTGGTCTAAAGCATGATTCACATTCAAGTAAGGTAAATAGGTTCCCAGGTAGAGATGGTGATGCCCTATACCCATGCAGAGGTTATTACCTGCCTCTGCTTTAAAAGCTTCTTTTTTTGCCAGTGACTGTTTTGACTTTTCTCCATTTCCAGTTGTACTTCAATCTTTACAGCGTTGGCTTCTTCTCCTGTTTTCTTTTCTTCTAGCATTTTGGACCAAGAACTTCTTTCAACCAAGAATATTGGGTGACTCTTATGAACAATGAAGAGATGTTCTGATAAAGATTGTCCATGTTTTTCTTTGCTGGGACTAGAGGTACAATTACAGGTGTGCCTTGTATTTGTTTGACATCAGGAAGTTACATAATCACAAAACTTAGATCAATGGTAATCACTCCTAGTTCAATCGAGCCAAATGCATGGAAAATTGCAATCAATGGACTGTCATTAAGATTTGTTTTAAACTTATTTTCAATCAACACTACACTCAATAATTTCACACAAACTCTTAACTTTTCAGTTTTTTAATAATTACTAATAAATGATGTAGCTGCTAGCTGATTAAGGTGTCAAGTTGTCTTGGTATTCTATACTAGGTGATGGATTTGCTAGCTGGTTAAGTGCATCAAGTTACCATCTCAGGGTTTTTGCTGACTTGATGAATGGCTCTCCTTTCAGCAAATGATAGCTTCTTTCATGTACCCTGATCTCATACTGATTGATCCAAACTTCTTCTATTGTCCTACATTCAATTCACCCTTATTTTTCCTTCTTTCATAGTTGACATATATGTTATGGCTGACTAAACTACATTGGTTCACCAATTGTTGTGGTGGTGGAATATCTTAAGCTGTGTCAAATGGTCATGATAAAGGACTTACCCTTGACACAATCCATTGAATGAAATTATTCTCACAGTGCTCTTAATGCTTTTTTTTTGAGATGGCGAAGTCACTGATGGTGCCAATTTTGCAAGGTGTCAAGATCCACATTGTCAATTGAGGACTTCCACATTTTTTCTGCACCGAAGAAAATCATCAAGTCCCTCCAGCAATCCTCTTCTAACTCAGCGTGTATCAAGCAATCCTCTCCTGACTTTTCTATGTGAAAGGGTAGGCTCTCAATGAATATGAAGATGGCGGGTATGAGGCTTCAAGCGAAACAGGGTTGACTGAAATGGATGATCTCGTTTTGAGTAGTAATGATTATCAACTAAGCAATCTGGTAGAAGGAAATGTAAATTTTTCTCTTAAGGCTGTAGTATTGCTTGATGTTATAGAAAGTATAGGTGACAGGATTTCCAATGGAAGCAAGCTTCTAGAGAGAAACACATAGGAAGGCGGTTCTCTCTGGTCATCAAGTGTTCCCGAGATTGATTCTTTGTTATCTTTTTCTAGCTCTCTTCGTGTGGATGATAAGCAAGAGGTGAAGTTAAAAAGGTACTAAGCAATTGAAGGATCTTAAAGGATCTAGTGATGCAATCCATGGAAGATAAGCAACATCTTTAAGGAGGGCAACAATTTTGTGGAGAAAATTCATTGAAAGGAATGAACTGAAATGGGAGGATGGTTATATCATTAGTATCTACTCTTTTGTTGCTACGACTACGATAAAAAAAATTCTGTTATGATTGATATTCTGTCATCTGAGTGCACTGTACTTAGACACACGTTATGATGTAATGTAACAACCTATTTGTTGTGAATGAAACTAATGTTTACAATGTTGTATTAGAGCCAATCAGGCAACTGATAAGAAGCACAGTGTCAGACACGATGGCAAAAGTGACAAAGAACCCACACCATGGAATGACCTATAATTTGCAATCCAATCGGCCATCACAGAGAACAAAAAATGACATATAGTTGTAAACAATTGGTCTATCAGCGTGTCCCATCGCACACACTATAAGATGAATGGGAATCCTTTGATTTGAAAGATGATGATTTGCTCTTGCAAAGTTACTGAGTTTCCTTGGCACATGATGTTTTTCCAATGGGACTCCCACCTGTTGTCTTTGTTGTTTTAGCTCTGGTGTTTAGTTTGCAGCTCCCACCACTGATTTAGGTATTCCTGATTGCCATTGTGATCTTACAGTGTCCTTATTCTTTTTTAACAAAATTTAGGGTAGTTAGTGTACCAGGGTATATATGAAAACAATAAGGTTTAAAGCAAAAATAGGACAGATAGGTCTTCAGTGAGATGGAGGGCCTCAGACCTGAGTCTAATCAAGTTAAGCTTTGATGTAGCTTTCAAAGGGAATCTACAGTTTGCAAGTTCTAGTGGCTTGGTTAGGAATGAAAAGGGTGATGAAGGGTTTTTCTCTCAATATCCCTTTCTGGCACTAACACAAAGCAGAGGATAAGGGTTTGGTATATGGGATCAGACTGGAAAATCCCCAGGCATCACATAGTTGTAGGTTGAAGGGGACTCTATTTTTGTGACAAGAGTAATGAAAAAGGGGTCAACTCAGAATTAGATGCTTAATCGGATCCTCGCTAAAATGAGAGAGTAGTCATCTTTTCGCTCAATTTTCTTTACTTGTGCTTACAGAGGCAAATTTCCCAGCTGACTTACTTCCTAACATGGGTATTAAGCGCATACCAGATCATCTTCTCTAAGGAAAATGATGTTTCAATATGGTATGGACTAGTCTCTCCCTTAGAAAAAGACTTTAATCGAAGGATAGAGCATGGGGCAGAAGGCCCTTTATTAAAACCATAAATATTACAATGATATCTGGAGTTGCCCCTTAAAATTGATTTCTCGAGAATGGCAGTGTCACAATTATTCTCTCTTCATTTAGGATTTGCTCAGGTTTTTCCAATGGGATATCTCTCAACAAGATGTTGTCCTAGAGTCTGCAATAATTACCGGAAAGCACAACTTGGGACAGATAATAAAGCTTTAGAGATTTGAAGCAATTACTGATCCATAAGGATCAGGAAAACAATCATCCTCTTCACCGGAACACAAATAATAATGGGTTCGAGGTCAATAGGACTCCACAAGGAGAAAAAACCAAGGCTGGTTGTGAAATCACCACTTTATGCAGAGCAGCAGGTGTGTGACTGTCAATGGATGCAGAGTGGTAGTTGCAGAACCATTCCAATCGCAGGTGTATACAGAGCTGAAACCACCGGGCTGCTGATACTGGCAGTTTCATATATGTTGAAACACAGGCCAGTAATGGCCAAGAGAATTGTGTTTATTCCAATTACCCAACTCTTGGGATTCTTCATTGCACGGGAGGACATCTCAAGCATGTTATATAGCAAGCATGAATGTTGGGAAAGGCATTGGTCATCAAAAGATAAGTCATAGTGTATAATTGATTGTAGGAAGAAAGGCTGAATTGACAAGGCAGTTTCCCAACCGCCAATCTGCTTACATTGGTGGTTTCACCTGTGTTGAAATGCAAGACAGTAACATCCAGGAAAATGGTGTTTATTCCAATTGCCCAACCACTTGGAATTCTTCAGTGCACAGGAGGACATCTGAAGCTTGTCATATAGAAAGCAGGAATGTTGGGAAAGGCATCATTGATCAGAAGAACAGTCATGGTTTGTAACTGGTTGATGAAAAAGATTGAAATGAGAAACAGAGACGATAAACTTAGTGAGAAGGATATCTGTTGTTTTTACTTGCTCTAGATATCTTTGTAGCCCATATTTGGCCATAAGAAAGAGGGAAGCTGGGCTATCTTCAATCCCAACTGGTTTTCCCCACCTTGGGGCTTTCCAAGATATCCTGTGTCTATGTTCTTTCTTGCTATGCTTGCTGTGCATGAGACAATAAACTTAGTGAGAAGGATAGTTGTTGTTTTCACTTGCTTTAGATATCTTTGTAACCCATCTTTGGCCATAAGAAACAGTGAAGCTGGGCAATCACCATTCCCAACTGGCTTTTCCCTGCCTTGGGGTTTTCCAAAATATCCTGTGTCTATGTTCTTTCTTGCTATGCTTGCTGTGTATGCTGTGTTTTACATTCATATCTCAGTACTGTTGTTTTCAGCAACTGAAATACACTAGTTCTAAGCTCACCAAGGCAATATTCTATTATTTTAGCAAACTTTGAAATAGAACAGCACTTTGGGATTTTGTAGATTTGAAACTAGGCAATCTCAAAATTTTACAAATCAATTACAACTGGAAGGTACTATTGATAGAGGGCCATCAAAACAAATAAACATTCATAATTACCATAATCTCGATCCATTTTCATAACAAGGCTGGCCGTGAAGCTAAACATTACTTTCGTCTCATCAGTTTGACTTTGAGTACATTGACAGGTTTCCTGACGAATGCACAAGAAACAGTTAAATGTCCACAAACCTATCACGATGAATGGGTGGACCATTGCTGGTTTGGATAGCACCGTCATCTCAATCAGCAAGCAAAAATATTGCAGTTGAATGGATTCATCTGTTATCAGAATTCTAAGCTCTACAAAGAACAAAGCTTCTTAAAGTGCTGCCTGGCAGATTGTAATTTACTAGAAGTCATAAAAGTCGGGATGCTGGTACTGCTCTTCAATCAATTGAAAAACTAATTCCTTACGATGAATAAACCTGAAAATTTCCCCTCTAGGAGCTATTATACAGCTTTTGGAAGTCATCACTCATCAGGCCGCGTTTTTATTTCATCTCATCTCATATGTGATTATCTTTGCCTGGTCACAGAAGTGATCAGCCTTTATGAAGTTCAAAAAAACAAATCACATCCACAAATAGAAGAGATGTAAGCAAAAGTTGGAGATTAACTTAGAGATGAAGGGAGCACAGTATAATCTAGATAGAAGATCTGGATTGAACAATGTCGAGGACAGGAAAGTACTCCACCCCCTTGGTGAGAAGATGGAAATTGCATTTTAATTGTTAAATTCCTCCCTTGGAGGAACTATTAGAGATTCCAAGAACATTTTGAGTATATGGTGGCTGTATACAAAAGTAACACAATATGGTTTAACAGTCAGCAATTATACTCGGATGCACACAAAATAGGCTTGATAAATCCTTCGAGATTTTTAAGCAGATGCAATTAGCAGGTGTAAAGCCATACTTGTCAACCTTTGCCAGTTCCCTCCCAGCTTGTGCCAAACTTGGAGCTTTGGATCAGGATTATCCATCAAAATAATGGAAAGCAGATTATAATTAGTAGTACTGTATGACATCTGTTGAAAATAGAAAATGATAATAAGCATTTTTCTTCTTCCATGTATATTTGAAGGGTTTTGAGTACCTGTAGTTGCACTCTTGTCCATTGGTGATGAGCTTTTTTACTATTCATTATAGTAGGGTGAAGAACCTCCAACCAATGGAGGAAGGAGAACCTTCAACCAAGCATGCACATGACCCTAGCTGGTTATATGTGAAATATTAGGATTTTGGCTGACATTGTTCCACAGCATTTTTTTCCTCGTCTGCTCAGCCAATAATCCATTATTTTGGTTCATTGTGTGGATGTCTATAAGGAGTGTGACTGCTATGTGTTTCATTTATGCTGTTGCCGTTTACAGTCTGTTTTTAACTTTTTGTTTAGAAAAGAGGGGTCTCAGAATACATTTGTATATATCACTATGATGTGTAAAAGCTCTTTAAAGATGATGTGCATACAATTTTGAAAGTTAGATTGCAGCATTGTAATTAAGATATTTTGATATTGAAATTCCTAGTTCTATTTTGATTCTTACAAAAGGACAGCAAAAGATGAAACTCTCCTACTTTTAAAAGGGACTGCAAAAGATGTATATATAAGAATGACTTTTAAACCAAGGGTGAGTAATCCCTTGTTAACCCCTATTGAACAAAAATGAAAGAATGCACCAGGATATATGGTAGCCAAGCCTTCAGTTTTGAATGCTCCTTGATAATGGTTTAGGCTACCTGCACTTTTGAGAATAAAAGTGTTGTCCCCTATCAGACTATTTACAGAAAAGCTCATTTTCCCCTGAAAACTCAAATTTAATACAGCTACATAACTGGACAAAAGAAAATCACAGTTTAATAAACAATAAATTGGCATTTATCATGAATGACACGTAGGAAGCCTAAGGATGTTGGGAATATTTGAACAAACAATGTTCTTAGGAAAATCCTAAAGGACCTTTATTCGAATAAATATTTAGTAAATAAAAGATGACATCCAAATCTAGATGTTCTCTCAGTAACTCTCATGCCAAAGCAATATTTGTCTCAGAGAAATACTCTTGACATTTTTGGTCAATACACAAACAAAATATGCATTTTATTCATCTTTATGATATGTTAACCTCTAATATAAAAAGATTCTTGTTGATTTGACTTGTTTAGCACTCTCTCTCTGCTACAACCTCTAAGTTCCTTCTCAATACTGGCTAAACCTATAGAAAAGTTTATACAATGTGGAAGAAAAACTAGTCATAAGGAGATAATGAATGAAAACAGTTACTTTAGTTTTGGTAGAATTAGAATCCCCAAAGGAATTTCCTCGCCCATTGTAAAAGCAGATTTTCTCTTCCAAAATCTGGTGCTAACACATCACAAGCATAAACCTCACCCACTCACTGTACTGTCCTACCAACCCACCCCGAATGTGCAGAAACCATGGTGATAGGCACCACGACATTGTTCAAAAATCATAAACAGGGGAAGAAAGGGCGGGAATCAACTGTCATGGTTAGAAAACCCCTTCCAAAATACAGAAATTGTTTTTCCAATCACCAGGCTTCTTTTTCCTGCAAATGACACCGATTCAATTCTATCAAAGGCATGGGAAGGAACCAAATATAGACAGGGGAAGAAATGGCAGCGAATCAGTTGCAATAGTCAGAAATTCCTGCCAATATACAGAAATTGTTTTTCCAACCACCAGGCTTCTATTTCCTGCAAATGACACTGGTACAATCCCATCAACTTATAAATGATGGGAAGGGACCAACTACGGATGGGAATTGTGTAGCATCTTATGCCAGGTAAATAAAACTGGTAACACGCATGCCTGTCTGTCCTACCTAATGTCCAGTGAAACTTAGAATAGGATAAAACTCACACCTGTCTGTCCCAAGTTCCTAACTAATGCCCTGTGAAACATAGAATCACATTTTAAGCTTTGAAACAACAACCTAGGGGTATCCATTCCATCAAAGCTCACCTGGGATTTTCACCCAACCTCATCCAGTGTGACCCGCATGGGCTCAAGCTCAGGTTATAATCAAGGCTATAACTCCACCTTAATACCAGACCATCATTTAGTATACCTTTTTCCATTAAAACTACAACTAAAACAATATCAATTCCCCTTTTACTTCCTCTATACTGGGAGGTCATGTAAAGTGTTGAAACAATTGCTTGCCTGAAAACAGTTGTGCACGGACAATTATATCCAATAAACCATAAACCAAAAACCAAAAACAACATATCTGAAAATGAATACCAGAAAACACGGCTTAAACAAAGTTGGTTGGTCGCAGCCATGCTCAAAATTCAATTACATATGCATCCAACTTGTTCTATCCAAAAAGGAAATAAACACAAGGAATCGCTACTACTACAATTCAATAACCAAAAGAAAGCATAGGGTAACGACCAGCTTCTAACAAAAACTTATAACCGATCAAATGGATGAGCTAAAACTTAGGATATAAGTTCGTTATTGAATTCAGGAAACCTTGAACCAAATTTCAACTTACAAAACGAAAAAAAAAGTAATGAGGAAATTTTACATGGGTACCTGTAGTCGAGGTTGACTGTGATTCAGGGTCAAATTCAGAAGCCTTCGCCATATCTGTGAGACCCATTACGCTTGAATTGCACTTAGAAGATTTAACCAGCAACCCAAATCCACGAATGAAGATTTATATTTCTCCAGTTAGTTCTTCGAGGCTGTTAAATAAATTCGATTAATATGGTAGTTTCTATGGTTTTTTCATTTGAAAACTTATACGCCCCTTGAAAGCATTTTTCAATTTCCTGGAGAATTAAGGCTGCAATGAATTGGAGGGCATTTGACGTTTCGTTCAAGTATGAATTTCGTTAAGGAATGTGAAACAAGTACAGAACTATTGTTGGTGACGCTTACATGCATGGCACATCTTGTTCGAATATTTGATGATGGATTGGCCTTTTTAATTAGAAATCTTTCAAGCTTGAGAAAATCTTTTATCCTAAAAATAAGGTTATAGGTATGTTATGAAAACGTTTTCATTTATTAAGTTCAGGTGTTTGTTTTAGATTTGTGGTATAGTTTTATTATATTGTGTTATATAGGGGAGAGACACCATTTGTGGTGCATGCTATGTTCAACGTTGTATATGGCCATGTCAATCCCACGTGGATACCTCAAAAACATAGTAATATATTGCTTACCAATTTCTCTCGTAACAAATATGATACTAGATTCCAATTATTAGTTCTTGCCACGTTTTTGAAGGATTTAAATTGATGTTTTAAATCTATATAGAAAGTTGCTTGCACCCATAACGATTTATTTGAAGTGTGGTGCTTAACTTTCCCCAAATATAGAATCATGCACCGTCATTCATTAAATCGTACACCAATGTTTATTAAATCTTGCACCATCGTATATTAAATCATACCAATTGTCGTTGGTACCAGATTGCGGCGTTGCTGCTGCCGATCCTCTGTGTAGATCTCAAAATCTTTAGCCATAGGAAACTCATTCTCAGGCTGAGAGGTCGAAGCCTCTTTTGTATCCATGGAGACCTTGGCTCTGTTAAGCACAGATTTAGCCATCTGCAGAGTCTGGTAATAAGAAGATGATGAACAAGTATTCATGCTAATAGTAGGACCATTCTTAGGGATGTATTTTTGCTGTACCAGGACTTGACATTGTTCACACCACAGACAGTCGGTGTTTGGATCATGTACAAGTGTAGGATGGCTACAAGGAGGAAAGTCGGACTCAAGATTTTTCTCTTTATCAGACATAAAAGACTGAGCAGAGGAAGATGCAGACAATCTTGGTTTAACAGAGTTAGACTTTCTAAATGATATTAGTAGCTTTACCTTTTTCCTCAATGACTTTAGAGGCAGATCAGACAGATTTAAGTGCTTCCAAAGAACACATTTTGTGGAAATAGTCCATTCACGGGGTACACGAATTTTATCCCAGCTTACTACTTCAGGTTCAATTTTTTGTGCAGTAAGACTAGCATGCATGACTACACTACTTCCTTGGGAAGGGCCATGCTTTATAGCAGGATGAGCAGTATTGGTTAAACGAAAAATAATTCTATAGAAAATTGCTAGAGGTGAAGACCACCCGGCTTCATGTTGAATCCCGTGGTCTGTAAATGTAGTTTCAGAACTTGATCTAACAGATTGTCAGTCTGTATAGATACGGGATAGTTAGGAACACATTAAAATGGATGGGTCCATTACTGAGACTGGTTTGTAAGGCAGCTAACAAACAGTCTTTGAAACTCTCATGGCGAGTATCAAGCAAGCAACACAAAACAGATGCATTTAAACCTTGACGGAATAAAGGAGTTATTCCGACTGCACACACAACCTATATGTACAAACTTATAGGTGGACTGCTTTTTAAATAAGCTAGATCTTGTGGTGAAATCAAAGGAATATCATATTCAGACTTAGCAGAAGTTTTAACTTGAATACAAGATTCACGAGATCTAATAGCAGTGCTAGCTAATAAATGAAACGACTTAGATTTCTGGTATACTTCACTATATGGGAGCTTCGGGAGCTTCCATCCTGGAAGTGGATTTTCTTCTTCAGAAATATTAGTTTCATCATTAACAGGAATAAGATCTGAAAGACTTACGAATGCATCATCGCAGTCTTCGTCTTGTCGTCCAGAAGTCGATGCAACCCAAGCTTCTGTGTCCATGTCGTCTGGTGCAAAATTTTTGTCCTTCTCCGCGTCTTATGTAGAACGTATATGACCTCAACACGCCTCACCCGGGCTTAAAACGGTCCGCGTTCTTAGCAAAGCATCTTACGGGATTCAAATGCGATAGATGAAATCTCTAGAAACAGAAAGCAAAGAAGATGCAGGAGAGATAATGAAAGAACAAGAAGTAGACCCACTCGATACCACAAATTGGAACAAAGGATCTTTAGAGGTATAAAAACTCAATATATTAATTGTAAGAGCAAAACTCCATTACACACTTCTTGAACACTTGAAACGCTTCTGGAAACTGATTACAGACTTAAAGAAACTAGACACCTTAAGACTTAGAACTTTCTAACCTCTAATCCAGGATGCCTTACAATGAACCCAACCCATCCTTAAATAGGAAAGGAAAGAAGATTTTTACCGACAACCTAGAAACCTACACACTGGGAACTGGTAACCCAGGTTACCAAAAGATTCCCACCCAACCGATAAGACGAGTACATGCCACTCGTAATAGCACCTTTAGAACGTGGGGAGGTCCACATTTTACATAAAGTGAGTTATCACGTCACTGTAGATGACAACAAGCCTGTCATCTAACTTTAAGGACTATACAAAATGTTGGGCCCGGCATCATCATCAGAAGATGAGGATGAATCTTCAGTAGGAATGATTGCACGTTCTTCAACAGGAAAAAGAAGACGCGTGTGTTACGCTCGTACCAAAGTCTTGATACATTCGGGACCCATCGGTATCTCTACGAAGATATGCTCGTGTTGGGTAGAGATAATGATCAGGGATACGTAGAGAGTATGCAGGTGTAGGAGGAGGTACGTTCATGGTGTGATGGATGTAAAACTTCCTCCAAAGAGCTCCATTAGGATTTGCATGGTGACCCTGCATGGTGTTAGTAAGAACATAATATTTCATCTTGACATACCAGGGGATTTTACAATTAATAATAATATTTCTAACAGTATCTGGACTAGGATTGAGCAGTGGACTGTTAGTTAGCAAATGCTTAATCGCGTAAACTTAGTCAAAAAATACTTATGATAAGATGAGATGTATTGTTGGTCTCCTGGTCGAATGGGATGATTCCATGCATCATTTGTAAGTGGATCACCTTCTGGCCAGAGCTTTGACAATTCAAATCTCCACAACGTGTTTGGCTTAGGAATAAGTTGATGAAGCCGAATTCCTTCTAAAGGTCGAGTGTCATGAGTAGGCTCTGTATGTTGTGAATGGCGCCATGGCCATTTCAAATTGCAGAAAACCATCGGGTCTTGGATGGTATGTAAATCGAAAGTTGGTATCTCTGTATCAACAAACCTGCAAGCAACTTCTGTTATATTATAATGAGAGACTGAGATGATATCTCTGGATGTAAGCAATTATTCTGCATCTTGGGACATACTAAGATCACATCTTTCTTTAAGGTAGACAGGTAGTAGTGCCCCATACTGGATGAAGGTACTCATGAATAATTTGAGTAACATTGATGGCCTTACACTGAACAAGTTCTCTGGAAGCAAAATCTGCTAGAGCATTCTTTTTACCAGAGATATGTTCGACATCAAAGTCGTAATCATCAAACCATTGAGCCCATCACTGTAGGTGACCATAAGTTGTCTTATTTGTTGGGTCACCTTTATACAATCTTCCCTTGAAATGTTGTAAATCAGTTCTTAACAGAAATTTTTCATGTTGAATGAAAAACAAGAAAGATTGGATGGCTCTTTTTGCTGCAATTATTTCCTTATGGCTGGAATGATACTTTAATTCGGAGTTCTTTAAAAGAACCAGAGGCATACCTGCAAGATGTGTGTTCTCTGTATCATTCTCTTTTCGTTCTTTGAGGATTGCTCCCCAAGAATCTTCTGAGGCATCTGTCTCAATGATCTTGAAGCCTGAACCAGGCAGAGACAAAGTGATGGAAGAGTCTAGCAGAATGCTTAATCCTTTGAACTGCTTTGGTCATTTCAGAATTCCATGGTGGGGCATTTTTGCGAAGCCTCTTGTTCAAGAGTAATCTATCTGCAGCCACATTTTGATAAAACCCTGCAATGTAATTAACACAACCTAAAAATCTTTGTAGTTGTGTTTTATCAGGTAATTCATCAGGAAATAAACTGATCTTTGAAACAATATGCTCCTGCAGAAGTATGGCTCCATCTGAAATAGTAATACCCAGAAATTGAACTGTATCTTTGAATGTCTCCATTTTTGTGGGACTGAGACATAATCCATTAGAATATACAGTCTGGTAGAATTGTTCTAGGTGCTCCAAATGTTCTTTAGTATTCGGGAGAATACAAGAATATCATCAATATACACAATAAGAAACTTGGAGAGATGACCAAATATTTGATCCATTTTCTTTTGAAAAATGGATGGGGCAGTTTTTAATCCAAATGGAAAAACAGTCCATTCATATTGTCCACCGGAATGCTTTGAATGCGATTTTAAAGGTATCTTCCTTGTTCGGAAGATTTACTGAATTCTAATTTTAAATCAAATTTGCTATAAACCTTACTGCCATGAATCCGAGTTAGCAAATCATCTCGGCTCGGGATAGGATGTTGTACAGGCAGAATGTATTTGTTCAAAGGTTTATAGTTTACAACAAGTCTCTTCTTACCTCTCACCTGCTCACTCCTTTTATTAACATAAAAGGCAGGACATGTCCATGGGGACTTGGATGCTTGAATAAATCCACCCTTGAGTAGATTATCAATTTCAGCTTGGCATTCTGTTCGTTCAGAAGGAGACATGCCAATATGGTGTGCCTTAAACTTTGGAGGAGTGGTTGTCTGGAATTCCAACTGACAATAATGTTTTTGCGATGTACAAAGGCATGGGGATTATCAGAGGAACAATCATTTTTTATTTTGGAAATCATGGCATCAATGACAGAGGTATTTAGAGAGATAGACTTATGCAACCAGTCATTATTAGAAGCTTTACAGGGCTTTGGTGTAGAGGGTACAATGGATTGGTAAGAAGGAAGTCTTGGAACAGATCCCTGAGGGAAACGGATCTCTTTTCACAGATGGTATAGGGCATATGATTGTTAAGGTTATCTGACCCAAGAAGCATATCATAATGAAGTAGGTCAAATTGGTGAACCTTAAACACAGTTTGGACTTGCCCTAACTGAATAGGAATATAAGCAGAACATTTAGAAATGACTTTCTTTGAATCAAAACTTACTTGTAGAAAGTCGGGAACCCAACAATCACTTGGAATAGCCTTTTCTTTAAGCAGACTAATTTCTGCACCAGTGTCAATCATTGCATCCAAAGTATATGGTTTGATATTTGGAATACAAATCTGAACTTTACAAAATGGATTGCAGGAAGTTCTTACAGTACTTACTTCAGCTTGATGTTCTGCATCATATTGGTCGTAGGCTTTCTCCATGATCAGCCTATCGACATCTTCTTCAGTGTCAGCATTATTTGCTGATTCTTCTTCTTGAAGTAATGACTGAAATTCTTCAGTGGCTTTTTGTATGGCTCTTTCAAGAAGGGAGATACATGCTTGCCTCCACCACTTTCTTTCAGGAGTCCCAATGGCAGAACTGAGTGAGAAATAGGGGCTGGAGGTAAAGGTGCTTCGACTACTTCTGTATCGGCAAAGTTCTCTTCAGGAAAGAGAAATGGGAAACTTCTGGGACTGGTTCCACGTCCTCAGCCAAAGCTAGGAGAGATTGGCGATTGGAATGAACGTCCGCGGCCACGACCAGTAGGAAGAGAAAATTGATATGGTAAAGTTGTAGGAGTAGAAGACCTTTGAGAAGCAAGTTGAATATCTTCACGATTTTCTTGTTGGATCTTAGCATCCAACTGGTTCTGTAATTCATAAATTTGTGCCTACAGAGAGTAATGACGATTTACCATGTGCGGGGGCACCTTGTGAGCTCTTGCTGAAGTGTATCCAACTTTTGCTTCAGCACAATGGAACTAGGAGCAATAAAAGGATGCTCATATGAACTCCGGATCATGTTACAATGAAAACTGGGTAATGAGTCATACCCTTGATCTGAATCAGAAAATTCATCTTCAGAGGAAGATGCAGAGACTTGATTTGTAGCAACAATGAGTTCAGAGAACTCAACATCTGATTCATAACTCTCTGTGTCAGAGATGAGCACATATGTATCCTCATCTAGAGAATGCTCCTGAACAAAACTTACTTTGGCCTTTGCAGAGGCCTTGTGACCTTTCTTTGGACAGTCCCGACTATAGTGATTTCCCTTACAGATGAAACACTCAATCTTTTTATTCTTGGGAAAATATTTCTTTCTTCTAAAGAATTTTCTACGGGGCTTGAAAGGCTTGGATGCACAGTCTGTGCATTTAGAAGATTTCTTGAAGCGAGAAGAATGCTTCTTATATTTCTTATATCGGGAAGGATTAGGAGTTGGACAACCAAATTGATTTTCTATTTGAGTAGAACAAAATTTGACTCCTAATATTTTTTCGGCTTTCATGGCTTCTTCATGAGCCTTTTCTCAAGATAGAGACGTTGGTTAGTCTCTGTGATTATCTGACTTAACCAAACTTAATTACACTCATGTTTGTTATTAAATTTTACACCTCTAAAATAGAGGCATGTGTGGACATATGTGAAAACACCTACGGACCAACACATCATTTCCAATTACCACATGTGTGTTATTTTCTTCCTTCTTTGTCTCTGCAACACCTATTATTCATTCGCATTTCTCTGCTAGTTAAGACCCCATGTATGCATTTTTATTTATTCTATGTATGTGATTTGTTGGATGAGATCAGTTTGAAGGGTAACGAGGGTAGCAGATGAACAGGTAGGGGAAGACGACTTATCCTATGCCTTGTTGCTGATCAAATTCAATAAGCCATTGTTTGATTTGTCATTGTTTTACATCCGCATGACGGTGAAAAATTCAACTTTTTGTGCCTAGATCTAGAATTTCACCATCTTAACAAACATCCATTCGCAGCTTACTATGTTTCATTTAACCGGTGAACTTTTATCTTAGTATTTGGGTGAAATTATAGCTAAAGTAGGGGAGAATGTATACATTGGCATAGCTAAAGCGGGGCAATGGTCAAGATAGTTGAATGATGAAGAAGGTGAGGCTTAGAACCTCACTCAGACAATGATCCTTCAATGTTCTTCAACACTATATATTTCTGGAAGTTTTTTTATTTCCCTTTTTATTGGATATCTTTTGCTAATGATATTTAAGGTTATTTATTTTCAATGTTTACAGCTTATTATAAATAAACTTCACAGACAACACATGGCGATCTTGCATAAACATGCTCACAATCAACATAAAATTGAAATAAGAAAATATGAAACATGTCAAATTATGAAATATATATTATTGTAACTCCATACATAAAATGTTGGAAAGCATTTCAGCTACATGAACATAGTTGAGTAAATACAATTCATATTAAAAAAATAAGTCAAAAACTACTATCATTAGTGGATTTTTTCTTACGAAGACCATCCAAAACATAAATTGAATGGTTTATGGAACAAAAAAACTATCATCATATATGGTGCAACATTTAATTATGACTAGTATAGGTAGTATTGGCCTTTGATATTGTCGATGTTGGATTTGGTTTCCCTGTTGATGTTGAATAATCTTTCTTTGTTCTTTAAGGAATTCAACTTCCTGTTGAAAAGGAAGTCGTTCCCTTATTGTTAAAGGATTTGGTTGCCATGTCAATGTTTGTATCCATGGTGGCATTGGAAAGGAGTTACTAGGACTATATGAGCTTGTGTGAAGTAAATGAGGTGATACATACCAAGAGGGAATTGCACAAGAGTTATTAGGAAGAGATGGAGGTGTTCCAATTTGAGCATACCCTAGGATTTGAATATTTATCAAATCTTGAAAAATCATTTTATTCTCATGCTCCATTGGAGATCTTATGTGCATCCTCTTTTCATAATCCTTTAATTGGTTTTCAAGATCTCTCTCCCTCTTCTCTTTCTCTTTCCTTTGTTTCTTTAGTGCCTTCTCAATCTCTTTTTGTTGCTCCCTAGCCCTCTTCTCCCTTTCTCTTTCAATCTTCTCTTGCAATTTTTTTCTTTTTCTGTAAGTCTAGCAACCTTTTTCTTGAGCCATTTCATTTTTCTTTAACTTCAGTTTTGCTTTCTCCTCCTTATTTCTTTCAATGTCAGCCAAAATCTCCATGTATTCATATGCCAAAATTTGTGAGTGCCTACTTAGCCTAATAGAATTTTTTGAATCTTCAACTCTTTTTTTGCTTATGATCTCCCTTGGAAGTCTCAAAAATTGAGAAAGTAACTTACCATGCCCATGTTGGTTTTGAGTTTCTTCATCACTTGAGGCTTGTTTTGTAGAAGTTTTGAGTTTACTTCAGGTACTGGGAATCCTCTTCAAATTCAACTCCATATTGTTCATCCTCTTCTCCAACATCAACATAGTAATGAATTATCTCTTGTTGTTCTAGCCAAATGGAAAGGAAGGAAAATTCAAGCTCTGATCTTCTATGTTAGAAGGTAATTTATAACCCAAATTTTGGATGACATCCTCTAACCATTGAGGTGGGTTAACTTGACTTGGCAAGGATAAGTCATTACTACTTAGAAAATTTGCAGCACATTCATTATTGTTAATGATGTTACTTGCATTTCCAAAATCACCATTTAACTCCACTCTATGTATTGTATTTTCCTTTGTATCCTCTCTTGATTCAACATTTTGCATGAATTGAGTTTCAGGTACCACCTCTTCATTATTAGTTAATTCTTGATTCATTCCTTGAGAGAGGCTCAAGATGTTTGTGACAACATCAACATCTTTCTCACCTTGCATGTCAAATGCTTGGCTACATGCCATGTCATTTATAAGAGCATCATAATTCAATGGCCAAATACCAATCCTTTTGAAGCTTGCAATTATGTTAGATGGTGTTAGAGTCCTTTATAAGGCTCTACTTGCAAGTTCGACCATCTCAAACCTTTCGACATCTACCTTTCTATTCTCTGACATCCATTTGGATCTCTCAGCTCTAAAATATGTCTTGAAAGGAATGAACACACTCACATCAAGAGGTTGTAACTTATGATAGGTATGTGATGGTAGTGTTATCGGGTCAATGCCCAATTTATTGGCCTCCTCCATATTCTCGTAATGCTACATGGTTTCTATGGCCATCAAAAATTAATAAATGTCCATTATTTGGAGAAACACCTCCTAAGTACAGTTGTGCAAAATGAAAAAGCCAATTCATAAAAACCCTTTGTCATCCATGCATTTGGATGTGCAACCATGCATGCTCCTGGTTCACAATTTTTAATATAGTTCTTAAGCATTCTCTTTCCCTTGAACAAATAAAACCCTAGTATTGACAAACCTACTACATTGACACAACACAATATAGTGATCCACTCCCTACTCTTAGGTATTACCTTTGGGACATTTCGGCTTACCCTCTTAGCAATAACACACATTCCACAATTTCTCCCAACTTGTAAACCAGGTCTCATCACAATTCCAAATTTTATGAGCACCATATGCATAGGTTTCATAACATTTGGAAAAATTGTCATAAAATCTGGTTACTACTACAGGATGCAACTTTAAAGCTCTATCCCTATCAATTCCCTCAATAGTTTGAATTGCAAGGTCGGGATGGCGTTTTTGAATCCATCCCACCATGACTCACTAGGAAACCCATCTTTGAAGGAGTTTTGTCTTGTTTGAAAAATTTGAGCAACATGTGCCTTTAGTTTCATTAACTCCAAATGATGAGCCATCTCGGTGATTTCTTTGCACCATTCAACAATTTCTTCTTCTTCTTCTTCATTTAGAATTGTTGGAGGACCCCTTCTCTTTGTGTGGGTAAGACCATTTAACCAATAGTGTAATGATGTGGGTGGAATTGGATACTTATTTGTTGCTGCTCTAACTGAGAACCCATTAAACTCAACCTCATCTATTTCTTTTTCCATATATTATTTTGTCCAAATTTCTCTCTAATGATACTTGAGCTTCTTTGTTGCGAATGTTCTTTGAGTAGAGACATGTGGTGGATTTCTATATTCTTATTCATTATCGAAAGGTGTAGGAACATACTCTTCATCAATTGCATTGTGTGATAATTTCACACATCACATTTTGGCCTCCTCTACCTTTCAACAACACCGCCCTTTCTCTTGACTGAAATGAAAGACATGTTTCACAATAGGACATGAAAAATATGAGATTAGTACATGGTTACCAACTCATTTCTGATTTTTTTATATACAGAGTATGCCAAGAAAATCTATAATGTATTGTATGGCTACATTTGGATAACTTCAAGTGTGGAGAAGGATAATAAAATAAAAATATTAAATGAGAATATTTTTTGCAAAAAATAACAAGTTTTAAAAGAAAGATGATTTGTTAGAAGGAACTGTAAAAAATACAAAAAATGAATGTTGATGGTTTAGGTCTCCTTTGAGGCTCATCATTAAGATGAGAATGACTTAATGATGTGAATCAAAGGAAATATAAAACAACAATGATTTTTTTAATTTTCTACCAAGATTTTTTTCCCAAAGATCTTCTTTCAAGTTATTACGAGATGTGAAAGATTATCATGCATGAATTTGTAATGGTTACAACATCATTGAACGTTTGAAGTAGATGCAAATGTTTTGATTAAAGATTGAGTGATCAAATTTTGTGCTAAGTTGTATTAAGATTTTAACTTGAATACATGTAATTTTGCACCATTGGCATTAAGCTTCTATCAAACAAGGCAAGAATTCATTATAAATTTTCTCTACTCAAGTTGTTTAACAAATAGAAAGGGCTAGTTTATCTCACCTTTTACTTCTGCAAAACCTTGATCTCTTATAGCTCCTTCACCAATGTTTGCGTTCAATTAAATTCTGAAATACAATATGCATCACTTAGTATTTTGAAGAAATTTAAATCTAGTAAAATAAAGTTTTTGAAGAAAATTTTAAATCTACTAAAATGAATACATCTATGAACTGTAAGAATAAAAAAATTTTCACTGTCAAATGATAGCATAAAACCAGAAAACTTATTGAGTTCAACATAATCTCCTTACTTGAGTTGTATGCCACTTCTACTATGAATATGCAAGGTAAATCTAAGGGAACCATTGGAGTTGTAATAGGTCACTGACCTTTTATAACATGATCTTGAAATTTGATTGGTTAATTTTTGTAGACATGGATCCAAACATGAATTTAAATCGAATGGACTAGAATGATTTGAAATTTAATCCAATGGATAGTTTTTTAGTTTATTTTAATAATATTTTATAAAAAATAGTACTTCACTGAATATATTACATAGTTATTTCTTCCTTCGTACTGAGTTTTTAAATGCTAGAGAAGGTGAGTCTGACCATTATGTGATTGATTTTTATGCAGGTGGTTACTGGGAATTGAACACTCCTATATCAATGAAGGGGCATACTATTATTGCAATTTGGTGTACAAAGTCTTGTGAAGTGACTTGCTAAAGTGGTTGTTTTAAATATATTGTCCATATAAAATTTTTATAATATTAAATGAGTGGTTAGAGTATGTTGCGTATTAATGAGTCTCTTAAAGCTTAGAGGTTGAATTTATTAATTTTTTGTTGAAAGGTAGTCAAACTATATATATATATATATATATATATATATATATATATATATATATATATATTGTGAATTTCAAGGTATATCAATGAATAGGATGAGGTTGGATAATTTCAAAGGAGGCAATGTTTAAATAATAGTACTGTCATATGTTAGAATGGAATATTTTAAGAGTCACTTTTGGTGCCAAACCATTATTTGAAAAGATGTTTGTTATGTTCATGATTTAATTTAATTTGAATTAAATATAATTATTGCAGAGTAACTATTTATAATGATTTATAAATGATAAAGTACAATAATGAAACAAACAAGCTAAGATGTAAAGTATGAAACCCTAAGCAAGGAAGAGAGATAGAGGACTTAGTTGATTTCCAAATGGACAGGAAGTGATCTGGGTAGGTGCGACTGATGAATAGACAACAAACATGGTCATCATTAGTCATTGGAAAATTTGGAACTTGAGAATAATGTCGGACATGGGCCTTGATGCTGACATAGGCACACAGGTGCTTTGGTGACTACTCTTGGCGTTGGTGGCTGATCTTGGGAGATGGTGCTTGTGCGGAGGATTGGAATCTTCTTTTTGTTGTGTTCTGCAGAAAGTCTTCATTGTTGTTCCATGTTGATTTCATAATGTTTTCACCATGATCGCCGATGATACCTATAACTTGCAAAAGAAAGTTCACCTGCACAAGCCCACAAACTGCATCAAACCTAAAAAGTAAAATGCGAGAATGGGGAGTGAGATGACCTTGGAATTCACCTCGAGAGTGAAATTATGATCGATTTTTGCACTAAATCTCATACTCCATGTAGTTATTTTGTGTGTGTGTAAGAATAATGCCCTGGGATGCCCTTGTGCAAGCCGCACTGATATAGCGAGATGTAGCAATAATGTAGTAATGTAGTAGAACGTGTAGATGGATAAAATGAACTTCCCCTTCTGTGTTGTGTATGCGAAGTGATGCATCCCTTGTCCCTTGAATGGATGTTATATGGATTCTTTTTTATTACTTTAATTCCTTTGTAATGCAATCTTAGGTGGTGATAGTAATGTTTAGTGCTTGGTCCTTTATTTTGAACACATAACTATGTATTTATATGATTCCCTTGTTTGAATTTCATAATTGAAAACTGGAAGGCCAACCCATAAGTGAAAAATATTCCCAAAAGATAAAAGAGACCCAAAAAGAGCGAGGTATAAAAGATTCGGGGGCACCCGTGAGGGGAGAGGAGCACCTAACTGCTTTGCGTCCTAGGTTGGTGCTAGTGTCTAAAGCCATAAAAGATAAACGAGTTGAGTTATGATTGGGTGTAGGGTGTGTAAGACCAAAGAGAAAGCAATAAACAAAGAAAAGAGGCCAAAGATAGTTTTTAACCACTAGTTTTCTTTCTTAGGAATCATATAAATACTTGTGTGCTTTTAGGACCTAGAAACATACCCAAGTGCGTGATTTTGTGTCTACAGTCCAATACTATCTCAAGTATTGGCCCCGCACCATAAAGGGTGTCTCTTCCCTAGCTTTTAACTTTCTATCACTTTATTTCTAGCTAATCAATCTTATTTCAATATGTAGTATTCTCTATTTTATTATAAAGCTTTTTAAAAAATCATATATTTTTCTCCATTTTCTTATTTGTTTAAATAATTTCTTACGAGAGAATTATCAATTAATGGAAATGGTCATATTTTGTCCAGTTTTTGTAGTTTTCCACTATTTATATCGAGATTTTAGGTTATAAGATAGTAAAGTAGGTATACAACCACTACTTTTTACATTATTTAATTGTAATTAACCATAGGTCCGTGATAATTTTTAACCTAACATTTATGTTAATAAACAATTTTCTGAATTTTAAATTTTTTATTTTTTATTTTCTAATTAGATGTAAGAATTTCTTGAGGGTTTATAAATTTTCTATTAATAAAAATAAATATATTTCATGAACAAGTAAAATTGTCCATAAACTACTTAAGTAATTGTCTTTCCTATTTTATTTTCAAGGACATATACCATGTTTAATGAATATTAAATATATTTCATATTTCTAAAAATTCCTTAATTTCTATTTGGCTTCTCTCGAATGTGACACATTTCATAAAAGTTTCTAGATAACTATTAATCTTGATCCATAAACATTTCTTGAATATTGGATTCCTCTCCATTCTAGATTGTTGTGTTGGATTATATGGAAATGGAGATTACCTAAAAACACCGCAAGCTTACCATGCGTGCTCGTAATTGTAATATCTACAAAGCAACGATGTCTTCCTTCTTCAACTTTCGGCAAAAATATACAATGGGGTAGTTGCGGTTATTGGATGCCACAACAAGCAATTAGAGAAACTTCAAGGCAATATCACATTCTATAGTTTGGGCGTACCTTGAAATCAAATTAGTCCATGTAGTCGTTTTTCTTTGCATCTTCCATTGTATTTGATCAAAATGTGCCATTGCATCATTTAGAAGTCTATTCTAAGCATGCCATGTCATCATTACATTCCATGAATCCATATTTTTACAGACATTTTCTCAAATAATGAGATATCATTTTTATACTCCTACATTTATTGTACATGTCTACAAGATAAGTCCCTATGATTAGATCCACCTGAATTCCACTTCTAATTATCATCCCATGGATCTGTCTACCCTATTGTAAATATTTTAACCTAGCACATGGATGCACAACACAAAAAGCATGATTGTGTCGGGTTCCACATTTTAACTACATTTTACAAAACAACTTTAAGGCTTCATTCCAACATCAATTCTTTGCAAAACTTATAACTATTGTAGTCCATGAATATGCATTGGGATTTTTAAAGGCCAACTACATTTCATGGAAGAATTTTAGGCTTCATCTAATTTTCCATTTTTATCACGCCCATAAATTATCAAACTCCATGAAACTCTCTTTATATGAGACATTCTATCAAACAATAGATAGAACAAATGGTGAGTTGGATTGCCTCTCAAAATAGTAGAATTATGGTGGATATTACTCAAACTATCTTGAAATTAATGACAATGCAATGCAATAAAATATTATCCACAACCAAAGCCGCCACATCCTCACGAACCCTTCTTTGTCTTCTAAATAAGTCACGTAAAATCAACCAAAATATTGGAAAGATGGAAAAAATGGATAGAATTTATGAAGCTCTTGTCAAGACAATAAGGTGCTCTAGACATTTTTGGCTTAGAGAAAGAGTTTGGGTTTAGAGGAAAGTTACATTTTCTACTATGCACATTGATTTTTTTACTACTCTTATTTAAGAATTTTGATCGATGATTATTTGCGAATTAAATGACCTAGGGTTTATTTATGCTTTAGAGAATTAGTTTGACTCAATTGAAATCCTCATCAACATATATTTATGATAATAGTAAATAGTGAATGAATTTGTATAATTGCAACTAAATGCAAGGATCTAAGGAGGGTTTATTTTAGGAGATGGGGTGGAAAATGTTGGAGCAACTACACTTATAATATCCTTTGCAAATCTTACACATTTATATTAATCTTGGTTTCATGGCATAGCATATCATGAATTTGAAGCAATTGGAGTTCTTTACTTCATTGTAGGTTTTTATATCACATGATTGTAATTTGGTTTAAAAATTGGGGTTTTAACAACATGATATTCTTCAAGGAAATTGAAGAGGCAAGACCTTTGAGAATTTGACCAAATTTTAGACTTCAGAGTGATTCTTCCACAACACTTATGTTATCTTTCTTGGAGTTATTACCTAAAGTGTGGGACCATAGTGATGACCATTGGAAGCATGTATTTTGGTGCAATTTCTAGCCTTGAAAGCTTGAATTTTCTTAGCTAATTAATATATGGTATACCCATTTCTTTCCATTGTTGAGAATTGTCACAATCTAAAGGAAATAAATGTCATTATTTATGAGTTGATAAAAGGTTTTGTAATCGAGATCATTTCCTCAACAAAAATCTTTGCAAGTGTTTATATTGGCTTCGTACAACATGTCATGTACAATAACCATATAGAGAAAATATTTCTTGAATGCACAACTTTGTTGTATTTAGGACTAGACAAAGATTTGAGACACTTGATTCCGGATGGTCTAGTAGAGAGAATTCAAGGTCATCGTCGCATATAATAGCTATAAAAATGAGGTCCCCGTTAAAGCATTTCAAGACTAAGAAGAAGTTTTCACATGAAATTATTGTTATATGTTTGGGTTGTGGCTTATTTATACAAGTTGGGGGATGATATCACAAATTGTGGAGTTTGGATTCACATTGTTTGCACCCTAATTAATTTCTAGTGTTATGGGAATACACAAAAATGAGAAAGATGTAAGGGTTTGTAACAAGCACACTCCTTTGATCAATTAACCTAATAAATTAACCATTCACAATAAAAAAATGTTTCAAAATTGTAATGATTGATAAATGATTATTTACACCCTTTTTTAGATTAAGTAATCTAATTGTTTAGTGAATTAAGTACACTAAGGATGTAAGGGTAGATATAGGGGTTTATTTTGATTAATTAACTTCCAACACTAATTGTGTAATATCATAATAACACATTCAATGCATACACTACATGATAAAAATTTGAAAACACAAGGGAACGAGTGCACTTAGCTGATTATAAATGATTTTGGGAAATTCTAGGTGTACATATTACTAGAATGAGGAGGTTTGAACCTAATAATAATTTTTTATTGGAAATGTGACTGGAAATTTATATAGAGCATAATCGTAGAACTCTGCTAGGAACATTTTTATAGTCTTGACCATGTTGTATGGTCTTGGACATGCTTAGATTCTAGCTATACAAATTTTTGGGAGTGTCGCATATATGTAATTTTTGTCACTATTAAACCCTAAATGTTAATCATGTTACAAATCCCTCTAAAATTCTAAAGAATATCTCAAACCCTAGACATGGGTGGGAGACAATGAAAAACAAACATTAGTTGGGTTGTGGGTACCTTGTGCACTACTAACGTTCGCACTAATCTAAAGAGGCATGAAACCGCACAATGTTCTCCACCTAGTATGTGATATCTAAATGAATGTAAATATGATTTGGAAACTTCTTTGACATTTTGAGTTGATTTTGGATCTTGCTAAAATACTTGGAGAAGGGATGTTTGAGTGCTTATAAATGAGATGACTTGACTTATTGACCTAGTATGATGTTTCATACTTGTAGTGATTGTTTCCCTAATGAGTGTGCATGTGATTTTACGAGATTTAGGGAGCCTTGGGTTCCTTTTGAAAGAGTAGGAAGTGAGTGTATCAATGTAGTGTCATATGATTCTAGGTGTGTAAATGAGTGAGTCTATAACTTGCTTCAATAGGGTTTTGAAGTTAAATTATCGAAGAAAGGTAGACTCTAGAGGAGTAAAGGACCCATTGAAGAATGTGAAATTGAAAGAAAATATGGAGGATATGCAAGTGTAAAACCATACATATAATTCAAGACTGGATATAAACTCTTGACCAAACAATAGAGTTTTTCCCAAGGATGAGAAACATGAAAACTAGAGTTTACATCTTTTCAGTTGATATTTTTCTATGGATTTTATGCATTGTACTCTCAAAATTATGTTGGCATATCAGTTTGTATGGATAAACAATCTAGACAAGTTATCTCATGATGTACTAAGTGGGGATTGAAAGAGTGTGTTTATCTTAGCAAGAGTGCATTGTCAAATAAACAAGAGGAGAATAAAACTTAGATGTAAAGGGAAGAACATGGAAAATATGGATGTGCATGATGGTGAAAAAGGAAGATTAGATATAAAAATAGTTAGATGTTGATTGTGGCACTAGAAATTGAGCAAGGGTAGGACATACAACTATTGTACGGTCCACATCTAATTTGTATGGTCTGAACCGAACTATACGGTTTTGGAATCTTTCAAAGTATGAATCTAAAACTTCAGGTTTACTTCACTTGTCTAAACAACCTTTTCTACATGTCACTCTTGTTTTCACAACTTTAGGATGACCTATAATCACCCAAAACAAAGTGGTAACCCTATAAAGCTGCAAAACCCTTCATCACAACATTTCAAACCAAAAGGATAAAACATGTATGTGTGGCTGAGGCTAAACTACCCTTGGTGGGAAGAATTCCAACTACTTAGACCAATCTAAGTGTTACACTATTCGAATCAATTCCCATGTAGTTGTCCTAGGTGTTTATGTAAGTAAGAACAACTAACCAACCTTCTAGAGGTGTCATCATGTATATTAACACCAAGATATATGGATAACTATATAGTGTATAATGTACCCAATATGGTAGCATTGAGATGTGGTGTGCCTCAGCTACATGACCTAACATTTTGTTCCTTAAAACCCTTGAAAAATTCTTGGAGTGACCTCACTCTTACGAAGACATGGCTTTATGACCTTTGCATTCTTGGAAAAGGAGGAAGCTAGACTCTTTGATTTGGTTGAGTGCTTGAGACCTATAATAAGGACTTCTCTAATTAATTTGTAGCTAATTTGGGAAAATTTAAGAACCTATGATTGTTTTTGGAATAATATTTGTAATAGGATCTTGTAAGAGTACCATGTGAGTTAGAAAGTGATAATGAATTTTTTATATATCCTTCCATAGGTGAAATATTATAATAAGGCTAACCTTAGGAAGATGAAATGACCCAAAGAAAATATTCAAATTGAAAACATATATTTCCACCCTAATTAGATTCTAAGATGTGATACGAGAATGCAAAACACTAAAAAATATGAAAGGGTTTGTAACATGTAGACTATTTTGATTAATTAAATTCCAACATTAACCATTCACAATTATAATAATGCATTCATACTTGAAATGATTCATAAAAAAATTCAACTCATGCTGCTTCAATAACTAAGATACTTGCTCGAGAAATGGGAATTCGTGTGAGTTGTTCGGGTACTTATTGCAAACACGATGCGGAATGGTTCAAAGAGCAAATTCAAGGTTTCTGTGATGAAATACTTATCACAGATGATCATGCTGAAGTAGGAGATATGATCACTAAGACTTGTTCAAATACATAAGGGGAGAGAGAAACATAGTTTTACAAGTTGAAACAAAGATGATCTGGATATGTAGGATAATGGAATTGGTTGATTAGGAACTGTAAATGCTTCAATGAATTTTTAGAGATGAAAAATCAATCGGGGTAGGACCATAAACTTGTGTATGGTCTAGGCCTTATCTATAAGGTCATGATCTAGAGCTATATGATCTTGGACCATTTCATAGTCTAGACCGAAAGCTATTTATGTGCTTCACTTGTTTGGTGATGGTCTTTATTATATGTATTTCTTGATACCATAGTTTTTGGATGACTTGTAAAAGTAGAAACTCCATAAACCTATATAATCCTTCATTTGAAATCTTATGTGTACATGGTTGAGGATGGATTACCCTTGGAAATTAGAATATCCATTTCTTAACTAATTCGGGTGTTCAATATATGCCCTCATTGTGGGATCGAACCTTATGTAGTTATCCTAGGTTATTTTACAAATGTGACTAGCTAACCAACCTCGTAGGGGTGACCTTATGTATCTTGACACCAAGATAGTAGGCTAATTTCTTAGTATATAGTGTGTTTAAAATATGTTACCTAACCCTTTGTTACTTCAAACCCTTGTGAAATGCTTAGAGTGAATTTTTATTGCTACAACATAGATCTATGATATTTTCATGCCTGGAAATGGATGAAGCTAGATTATTTTACCTACTTAAATTCTTTATAATTCTATTAGGGATGGTCTAAATGATGTACAACTAGTTTGGGTAGATTTAGGAACCCTTTAAGTGTTTGGAATGATATTTGTAGTAAATTCTTGTAAGAGTGTTAGTTGAGTTATAAAGTGACATTCACCTACTTATATAGCCTTCTACATGTGAAACACTCTAATAAGGCCGACCTAGGAGGATGAAATGACCCAAAGAGTATTTTGAAATTAAATTAGAGTTGGTGAATATGAAGGGTAGGACCGTACAAGTCATCCAAGACTAGAGCTTACATCCTAACCCCTCCCTGCTTTATTAGATCAAAGAGATGAAATCCAAAAATGAAAGTGGTTCATGAAGAACATAGGTTTTATAATTCTATGATCAAATGATATTATGAGAGTTGATGACAGATTTGTGTGTGAAGATGAGAAATTTATAGAAGAGATAGAGAGATAATATGATTGGATTCCAAATGTGGGAATTTGGTTTACTAAGGAACGTGGTCAAACTTGACATTGCAAAAGGATAAGTTACCAAATTTTAGTGCCTATGTTTCCCCCTTTAAGTTTGTAGTTGAAAATTAAATTTTTAAAGGAAAAATATACATAAGAACCCACCCATAATTTATAAATTCTTGAGAGTGGTTCTCTTATGTGTTAGCATTGGGAAACTCCATTATGAAACTTGTAATAAAGAGTTTAGTTAATGTTTATTATAGAAACTTAACTTTAACTCAAAATATAGATAATTATTGTAACTTTGAAATTTACAAAAATGTAAGTAAAGAGATGAAAAACATGGAATGAATACACCTCATATTGTGGAGGGAGGATATCTTGTTTCATGATGTACCTTGAGAACATGGAATTGTATTTTAAATGCTAAATGATTGGGGTTGATCAATCCCTATTGTTGCACCAAACGAGTTTCTTGAGTGTTGAGTATCATAGAATTGCGAGAAGAGGATCTAAAAAGTGCCCATTATTAGAAACTTGTAGAGAGGAAGGTATAGACTATGAATAAATTAGTTACTTTGATGCCTTCCCCATTTAGGAATCGATAAATCAAGTGGAAAGATCAGTCTACAAAGAACCTAATTACTTGATGCTTTCCAATAAACCTATTTTCACCCTCAGATTGCACCCTTGGTGAATCTACTGGATTCAACATCTCATTGAAACATGAAAAGACCTCAAAAGTGTGGAACAATAGTGACTTTTGAGGTTAATTTCTAGATAAGGCTAGATCCTTCTATCATAACTCACCACGACTAACTAGCATTAAACTATTACTATCGATCTATCATAAGTATTTCAAGTGACTAGGGTTGAGAGAGACAAATGCTGAAATAAAGAGAGGTGATGCACCAAACTAAAATAGGGTTTGATTATGGCTTCAAGGATATAGATATAAGAATATATGTGAAGATCCAAAATAAATCACATATAAATTTGGAATGATTAAATAGAATAAGACCGAGAGTGAGAGTGAGAAAGAGGATCAAAATATTCACAATAAACACTAAAACATTCAAAGGAAAGACATAACATTTGCATATAACATAATAAAATTATCCATTCGCACTCTAACATATTTGAGGCACGCGAAATATTCATAATTTCATTACAGAGGTCTATGAATAAAATATTCAAGCTCAAAAGGGTAGAGCTCTTGGACTTAGAAGAAAAGGGAACCCTTTACATAATTTTCACACTTGTACATTTATAGAAATTTGGGAGAAAAAAAGAGGGAAATGATCACATTTGGTAATGAATGAATTCAACCACCATGCCAACAACAAGGACCAATCACCATTGATATTTGAAAATGAACTGGTTGGATCGAAATGACCTAGAATGTTTGCAAAATAAACACAACAAAAATTCACAATAAAACTTAGATTCTATTTTTGAAATACTTACAACATCTACAAGAGTTTAATCCAATGTGGGAATTATAATCTATAAGGATACGAGAGGTGGTAAACCATTTACAATTTCAAAAGTGACATTTTTAGGTTTCTAAAATCTTCTCTCTCCCTTTAGATCTCTTAAAACAAGGCTTTGGGTAGATATTTATAAAAAATATTTCCCTCCCAAAAGGATTTTGAAATTAATTCTAGAATCCTCTTAGAATCCCGCTCAAACTTGTATTTGAACTCGGTCCATTAATGACGACCAATTACTTCGGAATTGGTAAGTGAGAGAAGTCCATTTGGAACTCCATGTCATTGTTGAGTGACATCCTCGATATTCATACCACATTGACATTTTCAATATTCAAATGTTTCTTCGCGTGTACTATGTTGTGTCCAGGCATACAAATCATATGCACCGACTCTGTCACATCTCCCCTTTATTAAAATTTCACACATTCCTTCCTTTATCAAAACTTTTACGTATGGCCATGTACTATTTTTGTGCCTCACTACTTAGCTAATCTATTTAAATTTTCATGCGTGCCACCTTACTTAGTAAAAACTTCCAAAATATATACAGTTATCTAATTCTCCCGTGATGCTCATGCATCAAACACTTGGAGTAAAAACACCGATCTCTGTCTCACAAGTCGGGTTTTGGAGTATGGTCTAGTTGACCAAGCTCCTTCATACTCATCCATGTCTTAGCTTCTTCTTTGTATTTATTCCATTTTACTAAATAATCCACGTATTCCTTCCCATGCATTTTCTTTACTACCCTTGAGTCTAGTATGGCCTCAATTTATTCATCCCTTTTCTATGGTAGGTACTTCATCCATTCTAAAGGTTCTTCAACTTTTAGTGCATCTTTATCTAATTCTTCTACGCATTTCTCTTCAACATTGTGCTCACTAGTATTCACTTTGTGAAACTCATATAAATCAGAAACATTGAATATGGGAGAGATATATAATCCTCTTGGGACTCTAACTTATATGAATTTGGCTCAATCTTCTATATTATCTTACATGTCCCAATTTTCTTTAACTTCAACTTGTTGTAAGTTCCTTTGGGAAACATTTCCTTTCGAAAATGTTCCATGACTCGATATCCTTCTTCAAATTACCTATCTCTACATTATTTATCTACACATTATTTGTAATCATTATTAATCCTTTCTAACTTCTCACACACTTCCCTATGTAGTTCATGCATTTATTCTACATATTACTCTATTCATGCACTTCGATTGTCTATTACCTCATGCAACTTTGTGACCCCCTCGAATTTTACCATAAATAATTTGAAATGGAGTTTTCCATGTTCTTCTATTATCTGATTTATTATAGGAAAACTCCACTTGTGATAATATCATGTCCCATTGGCTTGGCTTATCTCCTACTAAGTTTCATAACAAATTGTCTAAGATTTTTTTCACCACTTATGTCTGTCCATTAGTCTATGGATGGTATGTTGAACTATAGGTTAATGTTGTTCCTAAATTCTTACATAATGTACTCCGAAATGTCTTAGGAACTTGGTATCCCTATATGATACTCTACTCCTCGGTAACCCATGTAATCACACAACTTCTTTGAATAATAGAAGCGTAATTCACGTCACATAATTTTTCTTCTTACATGTAATAAAATGTGCCATTTTTGAAAATCTATCGACTACTACAAATATTGAGTCATTCCCTCTCTATTTTCTGGGTAATACTAGCACAAAATCCATGCTAATGTCTTCCTATGGCCTTCTTGGTATGGGTAAAAGATTATATAATCTAGTATTTTTCTTTTGCCCCTTGGCCAACTATAAAACCCTACATTTTTTTCTCATATTTGTACATAGTTGTGCTCATCTTTAACGAATAGTATTGTTTCTTCAATTGCACTAATTTTTTTTCACCCCTAAAGTGACCTCCTAAGCCTCTACCATAATTTTCCCTAATAATATTTGTTTCACTGCTTTCTTTATGGATTTGACAAAATAGATAAGGTGATGGCCCAAGGAGGAATACCTGTTGTGATGGTTGGTTTAAAAGTCGTGCACACGTTTTGAATTCTTGATTTAATGTTAACTGCGAGATATTCCTTTTGGCTAGGAGGAACTACCTGAAATACACAACAAGACCACAAAAGAGAGTTAAACAATATATGTCAATGGGCTGCCTAGCGTGTGCTAGATCTAGGAAGTGTGGTACTTCCTTGGTGGTAGTCAACCCACTGTTTAATACAACTTAATGTAATAAATTTCATAAATAAATAATGTCCTACTTGTAGTTGATATGATTTAGGTATCTCATCCAAATACAATAAGAAAATATAATATAACAGGCTAGGTTATGATCAAATTTGGAAGTAGGGTAGGTAATCAAGGTGTTGGAATAGGCTAGGGTCAGATTCTGGGTAGCTTTGGTTTCTTAGATGTAGGTTTTTAAGTTTTTTTGTTAGCAGGATTACCAAACACGGAGACCAATGTCGATGAGGTATGACCGGTGATGGTTAAGAGGGAACCGACGACGGTTAAGGCGGGATGATAGAAATTTAATAAACTGGAGTTTTGATAACTTTTTGAGGTAAGACAATGGGTGTGAGGAAAATGGCTAGGTTTACAACGATGCTTGGGGTATTCGAGAGATATTCGGGAATCAAATGCGGGTGATTAAATGATCAAGGGTGATGGAATGGTTGGATTCACAGGAAGGTAACAAGGGTGGGATGAAAAATGAAAATAGATGCTGATAAACAAAGATGAAGAAACTTTGTAATCTGAATAAGTATGAAATGATGTAGGTCATAGATACACTTATTGGTGTTTGCAGGTTTGATGACTGGATGATGGTGATGGTTGATATGTGGAATGGTGCTAATTTCATGGCAAAGGTTCTTCTCGAAATGCTACCATGAATACAAATACCTTCGTATCCATCTTGGTTCTGGCTATAGCTATCTAGATGTGTGAAAGGGCTCTTGTTTTTTCTTGCATGCAAATATCCTTCATTCCAAAACTTGAGAATGTGGCCAACCCCTCAAAAAAGGTTACCAAAATGAATATATGGTAACCGACGATGGTTTAGGGTGATTGACATCGGTTTAGGGTTGACCGGTTTTGGTTAAGGCGGAAATCCTAGGTTTACTAAAAATGACAAATCTTGGCAATCTCTTGGCCAACTCTTGTCTATTCTCATGGATCAAAATGGGATTTTGCACTTAGATAACCGGGAATGTGGTTAGAGGAATAATAGGCATGTGATTTTAGGGTTGAACTAAGTCTTAGTTAATTAAGGTAGGTAGGACTAAGTCTTAGTTAGTTATGGTGAGTGGATATTGAGTCCTAGTAAAAGGGAAACATGCTAAGAATAGGTTTATGATGAGGTGTCTAGGTGAGGTGGTGGGGTGAGGTGTTTAGGTGAGGTGGAAATTAGTTTTAATTAAGGTAATTAAATAATGAATATTATGAGCATGGGTATTAATTTAATTATAAATAATTAAATTAATATTAATGTGGGGTAAAGGGTCATGGTTAGGTGAATATGTTTAAGTTGGCTATTTGAAAAGGGACCAAGGGGAGTGTGACCCAATTTTGGTGTCTACATTTTGCCCCTTTTTGTTGCATAGCTTGTATTGGTAAGTTTAAGACAATCGACAAAAAACAAGAAGTGATTGCCCCATGTGTGGGTGAAGGTGATCCCCCTCAAACCGGTAATGGTGAGGTGTAATACGGAATCGGTGAGTGGTTTGATAAATGTGTACTTGGTGAAGATAGGCGGGAAGGGTATGAGTACTATGGGAAATGGTGATGGTCAAGTCAAGTAATATGTAATAGGACGGGGTAAAAATTGGGTCACAGTAATGGCAATCAAATGCACGCACACGTATAGATTGCAATGCAAGACTAAAGTGAAGAGCTTGAAAACTCTACATCGTCTAAGGTCGATAGGTTTATCTAAACAAGGGTGAAGTGTTCGGGTATCGAGGTATAGGATATGGTCGGAACACAACATAGGTCAGGTGCATGAATGTTTAGGTATGTTCCGGTACACCAAAGGTTTGGTTGGGATAAATGACACGGTAATAGGCAAGGTATGGTTGTTAGGCTAAAAAAACATAGGTAACAATATCGCAAGGTATAGCGAGTACATAAGGTCAATGGTCACACCAAGTAGGCTAGGGTCAAGTAAATAGGTCGTGGCATAAGTAAGGCCAAGGTATAGGTAGAATAACAAATCTTAAGATGCAATGAAGGAAATGTAGGGGTAGGTTGAGCTTGTAGGTATGCTTCAATGGGTGTCCGGAATAATAAAAGGTGTGTCGGTACTAATGGTTGTAGGCAAAAGGAAGCTTAGAAAGGCGAAATAGTTATAAGGATTGATGATGATGTTGTTATAGGGTGACCGACGTCGGTTGTCTAAGGCACAAATTTGGATGGCGTCGGTCCTCGGTTAGGTTGGGTTTATAAAATAAAAATTCTGTATTTCCTAGAATAATTGTTGTGTTATGACTTTGGAGAAAATGAAAGAGTTGTTTGACCTTTTATAATTTTTTTGAGAGAGAAGGACAGGGCATTATACACGATGAGGTGGAGAGTATGATTTGGTGATAGGAGCTAGGGAGACGTGTCCATGAGCTCAGGGGGATCAATTTGATTGGTTGGAGTAGAGGAGTGGATTTGGTGATTTGGGCATGATAGAGGTGAGAGAGGGTTTAGGTGGGCCATCGGTGCGGTGGCCAACCTACCACCATGTTGAAGACACCGCGATGAGGTAGGATTCAATCCCAATTTGTCATTTTTTGTTAAAATAGGTTGGTAAAATTGGTGTTGGGTAAAACCATGTCGGGGGGGTATAATTTTGAATTTGTGGTTAAAATGTTGCAATGAGGGAGGGGGGAGGTCCTAGGTAGGGTAAATAGGGGTGGGGAGGGTTTTAGGTTAGGTTTGGGTAAGGTAGGATAGGGTTCTAGGTTAGATTTGAGAATTTTGGGAGAAATAGGGGAGATTTTTAGATTCGGTAATCATCGCATGACAATGACCGATGCAGGTTTAAATTTGGCCGACGTCGGTTGGCATTGGCTGACATCGGTCAAGTAGTAGGTGACTGATACTGGTCATGATGGACCAATGCCGGTCAGAAGTGACCGATGCTGGTCGATTTTGGGAAAAATAGATCAAGAAACAAGGTAGGGTGGGAGAAAAAGATAGGCAATTAGGTGGAAAGGCAATTTTATTGAGAATGAGTAGGGTAATAGGTATAAATGGTATGAGTGGATGGGTGTAAAAGGGGTAATCTATAGGGTTGGGGTACAATAAGCAATAAGGGTTTGGGAATAGGTTTGTTAGGTAAGAGATGTGTTGGGTATGGTGAAGGTTTAACAATGGTATGATTTGTTGGGTGCAAGATAGGGACCAATTGCGGATGAGAGATAGAGTATCACCTCTGTTACTAGCGGTATGAGGGAGTGTGATGGAAGAGGAGTGGCATCATGTTACAGATGTTGGCCTTATTAGGGTTAGATGCTACAGGCACATAGTTTAGGAGCCAAGCTTGATGGTCACACTCATTGACAAATGGGATTCAATGACCAACACATTTCATCTGCCGATGGGTGAGATCACAGTCACCCTAGAGGACGTGTACATGATATTGCGGTTATCGATAGTGGGGATGCAGGTTTACTCTATTTATTTAGAGGCATTAGAGGAGCTGATGTTGATAGTGTTTGGAGAGGGGATGACAGAGATGAGGTTCCATAGTGCAAGCCTGAGCTATGGAGATATGTACGCAGCCCATCCTAAGGAGATGAGGTTAGTGGTCCTGATCATGGAGGCAAGTGTGTTGTTTTGTGCTGCTAGATGTGGAGGGTGGGAGATTCCCATGGGCACTGATGGGGGTTCTCCATGACATGATGGAGGATAGGACCCATTTTTTGGGCACCAACATACTTGGTGCAGTTATACAGGGAGTTATGGGCCTATGGGTGGTTACGAGAGGTTCATCTTGTGTTGCACCTTTCTTCTCCACTACTGGGCATATGAGCACATTGTATGTGTGCATCCATTTGGTATGCCTTGATGGATGCATTCGATGTGGGCTTGGTTTGAGTTGGGTATAGGCATTGGGTTCCTATTGTGTGAGAGTGCTGGGATTCCATGGCTACTCACGATGTGGCATATTATAGGTGGGTGTTGGAGGGATTATCTAGGGTTGACATAATTTGGAGGCCGTATGTTGGCTTCCTTCATACAAGCAGATGGCGGTGGAGTTGGATGAGTTATAACTACTGAGGTGGATAGAGGGGCGCCGTGTTGGTGAGCACGAGATGATACCTATTGACAGGGTCAGGCGGCAGTTTGGGCTGCCCTAGGATGTGCCACCACCATTCCCTCAATACAAGAGAGATGACGTGGAGAGGCCTATGCCTCTACCACAGCTTGATAGTGCCGAATAGGAAGGAGGAGCAGGAAGTGGACCGATAGATTGATGATGTCGTGGTTATAGATAGATATAGGCAGTGGTGGGATGTCCAACTACGAGCAAAGACCACCGAGGCCGTGGTAGACGTGGCCCCCTTACAATTCGAGGGATACTTTACGAGGGGCATGTTGCAACCTTAAAAGCCCAGATTATAGGTTTATAGGGGCAATTGATAGGGTCCGAGGCACAGTGTGGCCACATTACAGGCATAGGTGGTGGCTTTACAGGCCTAGATTACCTAGGGACAGTACACCCACATAGGGTGGAGATGGATATGGGGGACAAGTGGACACCTTGAGGCACATATAAAGCAGGTTGTATGGCTAATTGGCCATTGCACAGCACATATTATAGTCCTACAGCCTAGGTCAGCACAAGCACTATCATACATCGACATGCTCAAGGCTCGGGGACAGGGTCCCATGGTACGAGCAAAAACGGCATATGGTCCCATGGTGTAGGTATAGGGTTCGAGACTGATAGCGCCACTACAGAGATAGTCTGATGGCCGTGTTCGGGGATGCCACAATGAGGCGCGGTATTATCGGAACCATCCCCGAATACCGCGGGGATAGATGTCCCCTCGTATGTAGAGTACAAAGCACAAGTAGGCCTCGAGTGAGAGGACTAGATCTCACACACATAGTGTAGAGAGTACAGGGGGGCAACGAGCCCAAAGACAAGGTCAGGGTGAGGCGATAAGCTCATGAAAACCAGGTCAATCCACAAGTTAGGTAGAGGTTTCACTAAGACACATATGAGGCAGAGAGATGCCAGGTGGGGCACCACACCACAGGGTAGAGGAGGAGGAGATAGATGAGACTAGCATGGACATCAACTGAGGTGATGATTAGTCACCCTATATGTTCAGGATATAGATTTTTTATATTTTTATTTATACCGGCTGAGTCTTTGAAGATAGCGAGGATGTACATGAGAGTTTTTGAGATTTTGATTATTATACCAGCCTGTGTGCCAAAGATGTTGAGATTGTATATGAGAGACATGTGTATTGATTTTTCTTCTATGCACATATGTATAAACACACATATTCTAATGTTTTTTATAGAGATGGTGATATTTATGGTATGATGTTGTGCTTATGTGTGTAATTTCTAGTGTTATTGTTTATGTGATGGAAACTAGGTGGATTAGGCATGATTGAGTCAAGGTCATAGGCATGATTGAGTGAGGTCACTTAGGCATGGTGGAGTCAGGTTAGTTTAGGCATGATGGAGTTAGGTCATAGGCATGGTTGAGTCATGGTTTATGGTTTTGATTTAAGTTCCAAGTTATTGGTAACATGGGAGACAAATGGTGATGTTTATGCATGTTATGGTTTAAATTTCCAAATATTTGCTATGGTGGAAATATAAAAATGATAAATGAATGATTTGATGAAGTGGTAAAAATGTTTGTTAATTGGTGCTTGTTTGGTTTAATTTCCAATTGTTGATATAAAATGGAAACTAAGGTAGAATGTGAATAGGAAAGTGAAGGGGAAATTGGTTAGGGTAAAGGGTGGTCGAGCTAACCTCCAAGGGCCCCATGCCCTACAAGTGCTTTCCTATATAGCCTTGATAAAAAGGGGCCTCAGGCCATGTAGTTCTCCATAAGCTAGGGAAGAATATGATGAAGTAGAGGAATGGGTTGGTAGGTTTTAGGCATGATTGAGTCTAGGTCATAGGCATGGTTAAGTCTTAGGTGATAGGCATGGTGGAGTCTTAGGTCATAGGCATGGTGGAGTCTTAGGTGATAGTGGAAATCTTTTAAAATGTAGGTGTCGATGGTCTAGTCTGGTATAGGGTAATCAATAAGTAATGAAAAAGGTGAATGGTAAGAGGTGGTTAAAGAACCACCTAATTGATTATAACCTTAATGAGTCTATCATACCAGAGATTTGATTATGAATGTGAGACCCTAAAAGGAATTGCATAATTTACTATTCTAAGGGTGAAGAAAGTCACATGATCATGAAATCTCACAATTGGGAAAGTCCCTTGAGCAGATAGAAAAATAGGGTGAAAAGGCAATGAGGTGAAAAAGGTGGTTTAGCATAACTTAGTGTACGACAACATGTTCACCTGGTAAGAAACCCATGATCAAAATAAGAAATTCCATGACAAAAGGTTATCATTTTTTTAAATAGTCTGATCGATGCGGGAAGTCTATATGGGATGAGTATATTATCTTCTTGAAGTCTTTGTGAAGCTAATCGATGCGGGAAGCTTCTGAACATTTTATTATATTTTTGCAATGACTTATATAGCTTGTCATTTGAGTGAGCGGTCTATTTATAGTGGCGAGATAAGATATGTCCTTTTGAGGGAGTCATCTATTCGCTATAAGTTTGACTCAAGGAGTTGAATCCCTTTTTTTAGATGTTCAAGTCATGGACGAGGCTATAGAGGAATATTAGGTTCTTGTTTAGAAGACACAACCATAGTACACAGAGGTTAACTATGAAAGAGATGATTTCAAGTGATGAATGACCATGCGATTCCATCTTTGAAAAATACAAAAAGTATCGATGAGAATCATGTTATGAGTAGAGCCGTGATACTCATATTGAAGATAAGGCTGAAAGGTGATGAGTAATCACATGATTCTTATTTAGTCATTAATTCTCAAAATGGGTAACATGGAAGGTGAACGACGCTCAAGGGATGAGTGATCAATAGACAGAAAAGTGATATATGACTTGATTTCAATAATAAAATGGTCTAAGATGCATAGCATTGAGTGGCTCAGGTTTGGGTTTACCTTTGAGTGAAGACAAACGATAAACACCTGATCCATATGCATGAGTAACAATATAGTGTCCAAGCCAATTAGGATAAAATTTTCCCCGTTTACTTTTCTCTTCTTTGGTTACATGTTAATTTTCCTTCAGGACGAGGTCCCTAACCTGGAAGGTTCATTTGTGGACATGTTTATCATAGACACATTTATTACATTTTTGGTAGATTTGAAGATGGTCAAGAGAATTGAGACGACATTCATCTAACAACTCAAGTTGTGCTAAATGGTCTTGGAGAAAGTCATTGTTGTTGAGCATGTCTTGTAGTGAGATGTAAAGAGATGGAATCTAGACTTCGAGAGGCAAGACAACCTCGGTTCTAAAGACTAGAGAGAAAGGTGTGGAAGCATTCGAAGTATGAATACTAGTACGGTAAGCTCACAAGGTGGAAGAAATGTGCGTATGCCAATACTTCTCAATATCGTCAACTACTTTCATAAGAATTTTGTTCAAGGTTTTATTGGTTGATTTTGCTTGGCCATTTGTTTATGGGTAATAAGGTGATGAGAAACTGAGTTGAATGCCAAAAGCATCACACAACTTTCATAGGGTTTTTTTTTGAATTTTTTTCCATTATCAGTGATGAGACGGTGAGGGACACCAAAGCGACAAATGATGTGATGGTTGATGAATTCACATATCTTCTCATCTTTTACATAAATGAGGGGAACGACTTCTACCCATTTAATGTAATATTTAGTAGCAGTTATAATCCATTGATGGCATTGTGAAGAATGGGATTGATCTCTCTGATGAGATCCAAACCCCATTGAGAGAAAGACCAAAGGTCTCATATGACCTCTAAGGCATGAATAGGTGTGTGATGAAGATTGGCATGTTGTTGGCATTTCACACAACATTTTACATAGTCACAACAGATTTTGGTTTAGGATTTTCCAGTAATAGCCAAGGCAAAGAATGCGTTTAGTGACAGCTAAACCACTAAAGTGGCCTCCAAAAATTCCGTCATGAACTTCCTTGATGGTGCAGGGAATTTCAGAACTTGTAAGGCATCGTAAGAGAATACCGTCAAATCCACGCTTATAAAGGATACCACCCATGATGACATAGTGAGAAAAACTTTTAAGAAAGGCACATTGTCCATTACGAGTGAGATCAAGAGGTAGAATGGAAAGGGAAAGGTAGTCTGTAAACTGCTTATACCAAAGGTCATGCGGGTCAGGTACAAAAATTCCAATGGAGTGGACCTCATGAGGTAAATAAGAGGGTGATTGCAACCCTTGTATTGTGACAAAGATTTTGGAGTCAAGAAGAAGTGAGTATCTAAGAAGCTAGATAGGCCATGGTATCTGTAAATTTATTGGTAGAACGGGGGTGGTTTGAATGTCATAACGATCAAAGGTAGTTAAAAGTGTGTCAACATGACATTTGTACTTTTGCAATATTTCATTACGACACTGGTATATACCATTGACTTGATTTATAACTAGTTGGGAATCACCAAAGATATTAATTGATTTAACATCTAGGGAGATAGCGGTTTGAAGGCCTAATACGAGTGCTTCGTATTTGGTGATATTATTTGTGTAATCAAAATCCATTTTGAAAGATAAAGGCATGGGTTCACCACTAAGAGGAATGAGGATAACACCTGCACCACCCCCATGCTAACATTTGGAACCATCAAAGAAGAGGGTCATTTGGTAAGTGGTATCATCTAAGGAGAGGGTAGTAATGGATTCATCGGGAAATTGAAGTTAGAGGGTTGATTTCTAGAAAGAGGTGCGTCCTCCAGTTGGTCAATGATGGCTTGGCCTTTGATAGAATTTTGATGGATGAATTCAAGGTCAAGGTCAGCAAGAAGCATGAGCCAAAGTGTGAAGCACATTGATGTTGGTAGGGTTTGGCATACATATAATGTAGAGGGTCAATGTTAGTGGTGACAAAGGTTTTGTGGTTGAGTAGGTAATGACATAGTTCAGTGGTGATAAAAAATAAGGCCAAGAAAAGTTTTTCAACATGGTTATACCTAGTTTCATAGTCCAAAAGGGTATGGCTTATGTAATAAACCGCTTTCTCTCTGTGTTGTTTGTCACGGTGAGTGAGGATGGCACCTAATGAATGGTCGGTAATAGAAATGTATAGGTAAAAGGGTTTTTCATGTTTAAGAGGAATGAGAACTAGTGGTTGAAGAAGGTATTATTTTAAGGTGTCAAAGGCTTTGTGGAATTCATCATCCCATTCGAATGAGACATCCTTCTTGAGGAGATGATGAAATGGTTGATGGCGATTGAAATCTACGAGATAAAATGTTGAATAGATTGCAAATTACCTTACAAGATTCGATGTTGACGGAGATTAGTAGGGGAGGAATTTCGAGAACAACCTTCACTTTAGTAGGATTGACTTCTATGCCACACAAAGAAATGATGAAACCAAGGAGTTTTCCTAAAAGTGCCACAAATACACACTTCTTAGATTGAAGGTGAACACAATACTTGATGAGGTGATCAAAGATGACCTTAAGGACTCACAAGTTTTCGACCCAATGTTTGGATTTGGCAAAAGGTTATCTATGTAATCTTCCAATATGTGATGCATGATGTCATGGAAGATATAAGTCATGGCTTGTTGATATGTATTATTAGCATTTTTAAGGCCAAAATGCATGACTCGATAGCAGAAGGTCACCTAAGGAGTGATGAAAGTAGTTTTTGTTGATCCTCTAGAGCAATTAGTATTTGATTATAACCCGATAAACTGTCCATGATTGATAACATCTCATGGCTAGCAGTGAGATCAACTAGTTGGTCAATACTTGGTAGAGGAAAATCATCGTTAGGGAAAGTGAGGTTGATGTCATGGAAATCGGTGCAAATGTGGAGTCCCCCGTTTCTTTCGTGATGACAGACGATGTTAGAAATCCATTGGGGATAGTCAATGTGTAGAATAAAGGAAATGGAGAGAAGGTATTGAAATTCTTCTTTGACAAGAAGAGAAATGCGAGGATGCATTTTTGTAGCTTTTTTTAATGGGTCCGACATCGGAATGGTTACGCTATTATGGACCACAAGGTTTGGGTCAATCTTGGGCATATCATCATAGAACCAAGCAAAAGCATTGCTACGATCCCTAGAGGAAAGAGGTAATACCTTCCTTTTTAGTAGCATCTAAAGACTGGAGTATATTTAGAATGTGCGGGTCATCCCGAGTGTTAATGTTAATTTTGATAGTCGATTTATTCAACACGGTTTACATCTTAGAGGGTAAAGATTGGTGAATATAAGAATCTTCCACACCCAGATAGGTCAAGATAGACTCGTCATCTTGGAATTGAATGACGTTAATAGAAGGTGTATCATCATCGATCATGTCAGGATACAGGAAGGGAAGAGAAGAAGGAACCTCGCTATCACATTGATAGGTCAGAGGTCCCACGGAAATTGTGTTTAAGATTATTTTTAGGAGGAATAGATTTAGGATATATGGACTCCATGGATGAAGATGGTGACATTGGTGAATGGGGTGGAGAAGGTTTTTCTTCCTCGATGAGGTTGACGTGGGCCTTCTTGGAAGGTGGTGCGGCAAAGCCAATACCACTGCAATTGTTGTGTTTATGGTTGGTACATGAAATGAAAATATGGTGGCCTTGTTCGTAAAAACCAAAGCCAAAGTATTTACATGCACAATGGTGAAGGAAAGTGTGGGTGAAGCGAGAGTTAGTAAAGGATTGGAGGTTAGATGAAAATAGTCGTGTTTGGGATAGAGGTTCGGGTGAATAAGTGGTAGTATCAAGACCCCATATGTTAGTTTAGTGTGAAGGTGGGGAGGACCATAAGGAAATACCTCACCTATGCACTAGTCATAAAGGGGTTCTTGCATAGGTTTCCATACTCTTGTGGAGTGGGGAATGTGTCAATATTATATAGGTGGTACTCCCCTAGAGCGGCATTGAAAAATAACTTATAAGGGATTGGTGGTAGATATGTAGGTAGCGAGAGATAGATGACTCACTAGATGATTGGGCAAGAGGGGTAGCAATTGGTTGGTAAGTAGAGGCATCACCGCAAAGGGTAAGGTGCTAGTAGGAATAGAAGAGTTAGATGTGGGAGAGGTGGCGGCAACATTGGTGGATGGGGTCATGGGTGAAGGAGAAGTGGGGATAGTGGCAGATGCCTTGACCGGTACAAGTACATAATTTTTCCAGATAACATGTTACAAGTTTTGAATGGAAATGGGTCGGCGAGGATGGTATAGTTATGTCCTTCATGTTCAAATTTTACAAACGGTGTAAATTTGAAGGGACATAACCCATGACATGAATCCAAGGTCTTCCGAGTAATAGGTTATACTAGAACTCTCCCTCTAAGATGTATAATAGTTCTAGGATAGTGCGAGGGCCTACACAAACATGAAGGATAATGGTGCCAAGGGTGGAGGTAATGACGTCGTTGAAGGAACACAACATAATGGGGTTATTATGCATATAATTAGAAGGGATATGCATTTGATTATATGTGTGGGAGGAGATGATGTTAATGCTAGCACCACCATCGATCATGACATGTCGTACACGTATGTTATCGATATAGATGGAAATGAATAGGGTGGGATCATGTTCATCTCGATTGGAAAGATAGAATCTTCTCATCGAGAGAAGATGAGGGCGATGAATTGAAGAGTGGGCATGGGGATAGAAGAAGGAGATGATTTGGTAAGCGAGGCCACGTGGTGAGGGGTAATAATGGAGGCCACTAGTGTGGGGTCATTGGGTAAAACTTCAATGGATTGTAAAACCTCAATAAGGGATTGTCTATGAGATTCAAAAGTTTGGACAAGATCATACAAAGACATCTTTAGAGGAGACTGATGTAATTGTTTTATCATTGTGCGATGGGTGACCCCATTAGAGATAGGGTATGTAGGTCTGTGGATGGTGATTTTGGGTGCGGGTGTAGATGGTATATTGGGCATGGGGTTGGTTGATGGGCTAGTTTCTTTTTATTTTCCTTTTTCTTTCTAAGTGCGGGTGACAACGTGAACCATGTTAATCTGAGGGGAGGTGGATGGAGAGGGTGTGCCATGAAAGGTGTAATGGCATGAGGGACAAAACCCTAACGGTGGATAAAAACCTTGTGAAATGAGTAGGTTGCACTAACATTTAGGTGGTGATTTGGACAAATCTCTAATACAGACCATATTGATCTCAGATTTTGGAGGTGGATAAAATGGTTATGGGGATGGAGATACTAGTCACTGAATCGGTAAAGGATGATGATGTGTGGTGATAGGTGAAGGTGGAACATGGTCCTCATCAAGAAGGTCATCATCGTCGAAATTTTATTCAGGAGGACAAAGTTGGAGAAGAACAATCTTTAGAGCCTTATAATTTTGTACATCATGTCCTGACACATGATTATAGGCACAAATATTGGTTTCATCAAACCCTTTTGGTTTGGGTTTGAGAGGATCGTAAGGTCAAAGCAGCGGTAATGTGATGATGGAAGTCTCTAAGAGATTAGTTAAAATGTTGGCGTAGGACCCCGCTAACGGATCATAATGGGAAGTGAGTGTGGGTTTGGGTAAAGGTGTGGATGATCGTGAGGATAGAGGCTTTACAGGTGAGGGAATGGGTTGGTCCACTTGTTTGGTAAGTGGTATGGTCTTATGTTTCTGACGACATCTGCTTGGGTAAAGGTGGGATAGAAGAGTTGGCGATGGAAGGTTTCGTTGGGTTGACTACCTTATTGAAGGGTAGTGGATTCTTATCTTTGATTTACATCTTCTTGGGTAAATGTGACACGAGAGTATGCAACAAAAATTTTAGTGGAAATTTTTTGTAAACTTGCGAAAATTGAGGATTATAGAAATTTGAATTGGCAAATATTATGTGGTTCATAGCGACTTATTCACCAAAACATTCGACCGACATGTCCGTTAGACTATTCGCTTCACCTAGATTTTACACATATAAGAGCTTATGAATGTAATTCACCATAATTTCGAATCATATTATACACATATGTGAATATTATGTGGTTCACAACTCAACTTATTCACCAAAAAATTCAACCGACATGTCCCTTATACTATTCATTTCACCTAGATTTTACACATATATAAGAGCTTATGAATGTAATTCACCATAATTTCAAATCATATCATGTGCATATTCACCAAAGTAAACATAAGAAAATTCAAAATCCATATGCATTCCAACAACCAAATAAGCCATGTAATCACCATAATTTTGAGCCATCCAACCAAAGTCCCAAACTCGAGCCATCCAAACCTCGAGCCATCCAACCCTCAACCCTCTCCAACTCTCTAAGTGTCCAACGTCTCTCCATCCAACCCTCCAACACCGATCCAAACTCGATCCATCCAACTCTATCCATCTAATCCATCAACTCCGATCCATCCAACTCTGATCCATCCAACTCTGATCCATCCAACTCTTGATCCATCCAACTCTGATCCATCCAACTCTTATCCATCCAACTCTAATCCATCCAACTCTAATCCATCCAACTCTATCCTATCCCAACTTCTAGCCATCCAACACCTAGCCATCCAACCCCTTAGCCATCCAACCCATTTCCATCCAATCCAACCCCAGCCATCCAACCCATTAGCCATCCAACCCTATCCATCCAACCCCTAAGCCATCCAACCCCTAGCTTAAGCCATCCAATATAGTCATCCAACCCCTCTGCCGTGAGTGTCATCAAACCACTAAGGACTTAAGCCATCCAATACCTTAGACATCCAACCCTTTACCATCCATCCAACCAATACCATTTAACCTTAAACCATCCATTCTCAGAGCCTTCAACATAAGAGCCAACCCTAAGGGCCTAAGTAGTAAGCAAGTCATGGATACTAGAAATCAGGGCAAGAAGATTACAAATTCAGCCAGTTCAAAAAAGGGTGCAAATACTTTGCTTGGCTATTTTGGAAAATCACAAAAATGAAGTCGGTTTCTACATCAGCTGAAAATATCGGTATGTGGCACTTGCTATTTACTGTTATTTAATCTTACAAAATTTAATAATTATGTTTATCATACTCTTCTTGGAACTCTTTGTACTCTATAAAAATTTAACTATAGATAAAATTAATACTAAATAAGTAACAATTTTATAGAATTATTTGCAGATGTTTTAGAAATACCTTCACAGAATAATCAATTTAAAGATATCGATGATCCATTATATGTTGAGGAAAACATTTCGTCCCTTGATGAGTTAGAAGTACAAGAAAATTCATCGAATTCTCAAAGTACACCAGCAGAGGAAGCTTCTACTCCAAGTTCTATTTCCAGAAAAGGAGACATGAGAATCAAAATATTCCTACTGACAACTCAGATGCAAAAGTTAAATCCCAAGAAAAAAAAAAAATATGTCAGAAGAAAGAGGGAAAACTAGACAATTGGAAGAAAATTCCAGTTCGAATGGGCTACAAAATATCCTTTTATTGAACCTGTGTACACTAAAATTGTAATGTTGTTCCAACACAATGTCGATGCAAAATATGTGGTTGGAAATAGGGGAAGGAGCACACGATGCAGCTCAAACTGGACACAATTGAAAAGCACTATGGGAAAATATACATTTCCCAAAAGCTAAAGGATGGCAACATAGTCAGAACACATAAATGGAAAGATGCAAAAGATTGTCTACATGTCAAATACATGTAGAAGAGTATGAAAAGGAACAAAAACGTATCAAATATATAAATGAAAAAGGTGGGACCATAGTAGCCAGATTGAGCAAAAGCTATGGAGGTAGAAATGCAAGCAAAAGGTATTCAATTTGCTACCATATTTCATATAATGAAAAGGGGAAGACCGATGTCAAATTTCAGAGAAAATAAAATGTTGTATCAAGTTATTGGTCTACAAAACGTTCCTCAATCTCATTGGTCAGATACCAGTGGGCTGGGAGATTGCAAAATGTCTATCTATGGTAGAAAAGGAGGATCTGAAACTGTGTGTTCAAAAGGCAAAGTATATTTCCCTTTCATTAGATGAGGTTACTGCAGTCGATAATACTTCATGGATATGTATTCATGTTTACACATTTGCTAATGAAATAAGGACTCCACACCTTATAAATTCATAAAATGACTAAGAATTGCAATTAAAATATATATAAATTGGTGGTGTCAAATCTGAAGGATATCACCGAAATGGATGACTTTTCCATTGCAACAAAATTAGTTTGTGTCGGAACCGATGGTGCAACTGTAATGCAGGAGCCAAAAATGGTCTGTGTGTTAGACTTCAGAATAACTATTGCTCCGTATATGGTTTTTGTCCACTGCATGGCTCACAGAATGAATCTCACCTACAAAATTGTGAGCACATTTGAAAATGTAGCTAAAGTGGAGGAATTGATATGTGATCTGCATGCCTATTATTCTAGCAGTCAAGAGATTTTTAGAATTTCAAAAATTTTCTATTGGACTAACAGAGGGAAAAAAACTTCTCAAAGATGTAGATACCAGATGGATATCTATGTATGAACCTACATGTAGAATATTTGATGAATATCCTTCACTAACAAGATTTATGTTTAAATACCACAGGATGTAGATAAAGCTAAAGATCTATTGTGTCGTCTAACTGACATAGAAAATTTACTCACACTCTGTGGTATTTTTCCCATGTTGAGGGAGCTTAATATTTTAACGAAGCATGCACAAGATCATTCTTTCTACATTACATACTTCATAAGACTCAAAAGACATGTGTTTTTGGAGTTTAGAAAGTTTATATATTTCTGATGGGAGTTTTCAGGGTGTTGCTTTTGAAAACTAGAATGCATTGACAGATTTGAAAAATTCCAGTGCTTCTTAAAATACAATATACATGATCATCTGTGTATAACAACACATGGAAGAGAGATTCCACTTCATACATTCCAAAAAAGAGTTGATATGGCTAACTCAAAAATAGAAGAAGTACAAGTGACACAAAATTTATATGATGCAATATTAATGGAAACTAGGAATAAGTTGAGAAAGATCTCTGAATCATTAGCTAAAGAGATCCGGAAAGATTCAAAAATGATAAAATACTTGAAGCAATGGGAGTTGTAAATCCATAGTTTTGGAATTTGTTCAGTGCAAAAAACCATACACATCTATCAGTCCTTTATTTATCAAAAACATGGGTGATCTAACTGATCATTTCTCTAAGACTGAAGAGATAAATGGAGTTTCTTTAGAAGGTATTTTGAAAAGAAAACTACTTAGTTCACAATCAATGGATTTTGCTAATACTATGATACGACAAGTTCAAATTCTACAAAACCCACAGGATTACAATGCCATGAAAAGGATTTGGAAGGATATTTGTTCCAGTAGTATTCTAAGTGAAGATTTGAGTGAGTATATTAAGTTGTATGAGCTCTACCAAACAATGATTCTGGGTTCAGTGGAAGATGAGAGGGTTTTCAATGCATTATCCTTTTTAAAGTCCAAAGTTCAAAATAGATTGGATAGGAATCTAGAAAGTTGTCTCAGATTGTATGTTTCACGTTACTTAGTGGAGTCTTTTCCTTATGATAGAGCACTGGCATTGTGGAATTCACTAGTAGAAAGAAGAGGAGTTAGTAATATTCTTTTGACCCAGGGGATCGAGACACATCAACAGATCATGCTACAATTGATTTCCAAGACACAAATGATTTCCAAGACACAAATGAAAGCGTTGCTCAAGACTGTTCCAATTCACATAGATTACAACTTTTCTATTGGAACAATGTCATTATATGTTTCAATTATCCCATTTGTGTTTTATATTTGGTTTTCAAATTCAGATGAAATAAGTACACATTTGTCTTTTATATCTGTTAATTGATTTATTTTACATCTGCAACAAATCAGAAACGTAAATATTTAAAAGAAACAAAATCAAGTAAATTTAAGCAACTTTCAATAAATTTAAATATTGATGTATTTCATACAGAGATTACAACTTTCAATAAATGCAATATTATATTTGTCTTTATTTGATCCTTTGCCATTTGAACAATGTCATTATATGTTTCAATTATCCCATTTGTTTTTTATATTTGGTTTTCAAATTCAGACTAAAATAAGGAGACATTTGTCTTTTATATCTGTTAATTGATTTATTTTACATCTGCAACAAATCAGAAACGTAAATATTTTAAAGAAACAAAATCAAGTAAATTTAAGCAACATTTACGTAAACAATAAAAAAGAAACATAGTTTGTATTAACAACATATAATAACATTGTACAATTCTAATTTCCAAAGTTCTTTTGAAATCATCTCTCATGTGGCGATTACTTTATGAAGAAAAGTACAAATTCATAAAGCATTGTCGGCCAATACAATTCCAAAAAGGGGGTTGTCATAACATATCAAAGCTTCCAGACAAGTTCTGTCATATAAGGACACATTACGAGGTCATCCTCTTTTCTACCTATGATTCAAAATCATAGTTGTCCTTACATCTACCACACATGGAATAAAAACTAAAAAGGGGTTGGCCACTATCTTTTAATTCCTACGCCAGTGTCGGAATTGTGACAACACACCTATCACATGGTGAACTTTACTAACATATCTTATTTTATGTCAGTAGTGAGGCTTGTTATTTTTCTTGCATTAGAGGTGGAGGATTCTGCTGCATCTGTACAGAGCTATCTGCTATAACTCCTGATGCCTATAGATCTCATGGCATGGTATTGATATTCTCTAGAATATTCATCTCCTCCCTCACTACATCTCCTGCAGACAAAAGTGTTGCATCTCGCATCTGTCTTTTCCTTCAAGTAAGACTTCTGGATCCATCTTATGCTCCTTTATTATCCTTCTCAATGTATTATTTTGTTTATTTATAACAATGAGTTTTTCCTTCAACTATGCAAATGAATTCAGGATTTTGTGGGCATTCTTCAAATGTGCTTCAAAAACAAAATTTCTTCTTTCTTTAAATTTTCATATTTTTCCTACAAAAATAGAAATATTAAATTTTTAGTCTATTAGATAAAATGAAAAAATATATTATAGTGCTTATAAGATAAGGATTTTGCATGTAAAACTAAAAGCCCACTCACAACAACTTTTTTTTTTCAAAGATTTGCTATTAAGACATTTGTCTTGTCTTTAGCCCATTTATTGTAGTAAGCATGTGCTTCGGCATTGAGATTCTCCAACCTGTTTAGCATTATGTCTATAATTTCATCATTGTAGTCATTACTATATGAAATAGTCCCTGATTGAGCTTTGTTTAGCAAAACATCCTACCATGCTGGTTGGCTCTCTACGGTAAAGTGAACAATGAATGCCTTTGAGCGTGATTATGGTATCATGTATTTATTTCTTTTATCAAAATTTTTTCTCTCCTCTCCCAAGACCGCACCAAATCCACATCAGACATTACAACCTCTTGAATTTTTTCCCCCATACTATCTGATATCATATTTTCTAAAATAAAATGTGTCTTTTCATCATCTATTTGTGGAGCATTTCTTGAGGAGGAGGAGAGTCACTTCCCTGTATTACATGCACATTTTGTTGTGGTTGAGGCGGAGTAGATTGAATCATATCATGGGTGTCAAAATAGTTACCCTTGTCTAGCATCGCCACTTTCAAAGCCCAAATACTCCTCATCAAGGGTGATGTTGTTGAAAAGTTGTGTGGTTGTTACACTTAAAACACCACCTAGTGACAGTCCAGGAAATTTTGTGGTAGCAGGATGAACTGTTCCTGCTTGACTCTACAGGAAACCTTATATTCTTTCCTAGCAGTTCTTCTTTTTGTTTGGACTGGATGTGTTGGAGGTATTGGTGGCCTCCTTGCAAGTGGAATGTGCCCAAGCCACATTACCTACATGAAGCAAACAAAAATTGTTAGAATATTACGGTTGTGCTTTGTAAATGCTAAAAAATTGTAAGGAAACAAAACATGCTATATATTATACATTACAATATACCTTGCATAGATGAGACACAATCGTGACATTTCGATCTTCAAACCCGAATGAGTTTGATCTTCATCATCAAACTCAGTAGTTTCTTAATACAATAAATGTATAAAAGAACAGTAGAAATATTAAAATACAATAGTACATACATAATCTATATTAATTGTTTGAATTAGTTATTTATAAAAAAATAACTTCATACCTGAAGTTAAATGTGATGGTAAACGTGATGCGCATATCGACCCCCGAGGTCACTTTTGATGAGGAGGTCTTACTGGTGTTGATTCTGTTGAATCCATGTCAGAATCAATAGAGACCTCTGAGAGGGGCTTTACCTCTAGCAATTTCCTCCTTATGAGATGTTGCAGCTATAATTTTTCTCTGCAAAATAAAATCACACATTTATTATTTTATCCAAAAATATTGAATTTGAAATCCTTATAACAAGTAAACAAGTAAAAGTAATCTATTACCAACTTACCTGTTGTTCTTCGAGAGTAAGACCAATCATTTGATCATTGATTGCAGTTGGAATTTTATCTTGCAGAATTTCATAGTACGCTTCATAATAAAAAGCAAGAATATAATTGCAACAAGAGAATACAATCCTAGATTTATCAGATTGATTGGCTTTGTAGGCATGGGAGATATCTATTTTTATTTTGTTGGACAAATAACTACACCAATCGAATTGTTTCCCTACTAGTGTCCACAATAAATATTGAACTACCCAATACGGAATGTCTGTAGATCTGCCCTGTAATACAATCCTTTCCTGAAAAAGTGACGCAACTGCAATAAAGAATTTGTTTGCAATACCTTGTAGAAGAAGGCCTCTTGATGAACGATTAAGAGGAGCTGCAATAATAAAGAAGAAACGTTAGAGCCTTGGGTGGTCCAGTAATGTTAAGAACAAAAGCATTTGAAAACAATAAACTTACCATCAACCTGTACATTGTAATGAGACTCCAAAAAAAAAAATTCTTCGTCTGTAAGAACAACCTTTGTAGTAACGGTGACGACTTATTTTCAAATGGTAAACTTGTTAACCGATGTACATCCTCGGGTTCAATTGAGAAAGAAATTTGACGACGTCTCGATGCACGAGGAGAATGGAAAATTTACCATCACTCTCATTGTAAGAGGTGAGAAGGTAATCAAGGACTGAAGTATCAAGTATCGAATTGGGGCATGTCCACAAGCCCGATAAATTATGAGTTTTTGACCCAATCCTTTTGTGCATCTTTTTCTCTTAGTAGAGCTACAATCTGTGGGCACATGAGGTTTTTGTATTGAAATTTGGGTGTAGGAATAGATGTGGTGCTGGCCATTGCTGAAATTTGGGAGAAGTTTGAAGATTGGAGAGCTCAGAGAGTCAGAGCACTAGAAATTTTTGTAGAAAAGTGAATAATTGAACCTTGAAGGGGTATTTATAGGGGTCTTGTATGGTTCAAAGGACACATGGCAAAAACTATTGGCTGGCTAGTGGTGGCCCAACCCTTACTCACCCAACCCACGTGACCAAACATTAACCATCCAACCCACCCACACAACCCTTACGCATCCAACCCTCTATACCATCCAACCATTAGCCGACCAATGCTTTGCCATCCATCCATCCCACCCACCCAACCCTTAGCCATCCAACCCCTCAAGGCTCAACCATCCAAACCCCCACCCGACCAACCCACCCATCCAACCCTTTGGCCATCCAACCCTTAACCCATCCAACCCTTACCATCCAACCCCTCCATCCAACCCTTAACCCCAACCCTCATCCAACCCTTAAACCATCCAACCCCTCAACCCCCTCATCCAACCCACACCCAACCCTTATCCAACCCAACCCACCCAACCCCTCACCATCCAACCCTTAGCCGTCCAACCCCTCACCCATCCAACCCACACCCAACCCTTAGCCATCCAACCCTTCACCCATCTAACCCTTAGCCATCCAACCCTTAGCCATCCAACCCTTAGCCATCCAACCCCGTCCCTAACCATCCAACCCCCACCCAAACCTTAGGCCATCCAACCCATCACCCGTCCATCCCTCCCATCCAACCCTCACCCATCCATTCGTCCCTCCATTCCCCTCAACCCCACCCATCCCAATAGTCCCCGCCCAACCCCTAAACACCCATCCAACCCACCCACCCAACCCACCCATCTAACCCTCACCCGCCCAACCCCTCAACTATCCAACCCCTTACCAACCTATCTCGACCAACTTCCCACCCAACAATACAAAAGTCAATTTTTTGAGATTTTCCATGTTTCGAAGTAATTTTTCGTAGGGGTCTTTTTGAACCCCGGGAGTAGGGGCGTTGAAAGTAGAAAAATGATGGGTTACCCATGGGGAGAACCAAGTTACGGTGGAGGTGGTTGGTAGAGTTTGGGTAGACAACATGGGTTGAGGTTGTATAGGCAAGGTTGGGGTTATAGTAAATGGTGGAGGTAAGATGGTAAGAAGTACACAGTGAGGGAAAGGGTGTTTAGTTTTTGGGTGAATAGGTGTAATATAGTCTCATGATGCAAGAGAGTAGGTTGTTTAGAGTTTGACCGGCCTGTAGGATATTGTTGGATCATGGTTGATGGATGGGGCTCTAGGATGGACAAAAAGGGTGAAGGTGATAAAGGTGTGGTAGGCAAGACCAGTGTATGTGGCCTAGGAGGTTGGGTTTAATTTTTTAGGTGGAGGGATAATGTTGGTGCGAGTTTGAGATGATGTTGTTAAGTCCAATTTGACAGGTGGGTGTTATCCAAAATTCACCCCCAAGGTAATTTTGATAACATGCAAGCAATTATATTGATTCAGGGTGAAAAGTCATGTTTCTAGGGTCCCCTCATATTTGTCTAACTCCCCGTCCCAAGAGGAAGAGAGTAAGTTAGAGGAAATGTAAAAAGGGGTGTTGTGATTCGGTGATAATAGTTCAGCACACCGGTGGGACATTAGAGGTCTTCAATTTCATTGCAACAAGATTGATGTGCACTTGTTGTAAGTTCCAGCTTTGAAGGAGCTTTAAAATCGCACATCTGGCGACTCCAAAAGAGGCATAATCTGCTGGTTTCTGCAGTCCAAGCCTGACAAATTTATGAGAAGAATACAGACCAGATCAAGAACTAGGGAGGAAGGATTATTTGTTTATCTGCATCTATCTCCAGGCAGAGAAAGAAGGGGAAGAAGAGCTCAAAGATCTGCGTCTCCACCTAATAGAACTTTGTCTACACCTCCACCTGGTAGACCTTTTCTCGCATCAACAAGGGTTCTCAGGCCAATCAGAATGGCGCAACCACTAAATCCCTTCGTCAATTTCACTGGCAGCAGCCCACTTGCCCTCAATGCACAGAATCCAGTTCCAATTGCAGCATTGAAGAACATTCCATTTTTCACTGGAGAAAATCATACCACTCCTGGTGATCATGTCAAAGACATTGCTAACGTCTGTGCAATCCATGAGATAAACGAAATGGATGTGGCTGTCAAACTGCTGGCATCATCGTTCAAAGGGAAGGCATTGCAATGGTTCAGAAGCCTTGAAGCTGGTTCTATCACAAATTGGAATCAGTTGTGCATAGTTCTCCATGAGCAGTTTGGAGAGAAGGGAGACAACTTGTCTCTTCTAGAACAATTGACAACTATCAAGAGAGCCCCCAACGAGCAGCTGACTGACTTCAACTTCAGATTTCAAAGGTCTTGGGATAGGATTCCAGTGGCAGTCAGGCCAACAGCAGAAGGTGCTTTTCTATACTATCTTAAAGCTTTGAATTCTGATATTTCTATGTTAATTCAATCTATGGGAGGCACAACCTTACCTGCTTCTTATAGCATTGCCATTAGGGCTGAAAACTGTCTTATTCAAGCTGGTAAGCTAGCTCCCAGGCCCCCAATGCCATTATACCCAAGTTTGGAGAGCCCAAGTACTAGTCAAGCACCTGTCTTAGCTCCTATTCCCACTCCTAGAAATCAAAGTTCAAATGAAGCTTCCACTTCATCTCCAAGTGCCCCAAATGAGCTTCAAGAAGTTATGAAACAATTGCAAAATTTAGGTAATGAGCTGGTCACACTCAAGAGACAGCAAGCTCAAAGTTTTAGACCTTCCTATCAGCCTCAAGCTCAACCAAATAGGCAACCATATCAAACTCAGAGACCACCCAATCCAGCTGCAAATCAGAATCAAGCAAGGCCTCCTACCAACAGACCATTTCAGCCCTACAACCCCAATGTTGCATCTGCATCCAGAGCTTTGGTGCCAGTCCAAAATAACATGGCCCAAGAATATGATTGGTGTTTCCCGTGCAGTCAGCCACATAACCAATCAATGTGCTTTAACGGTGCATTAAATCAGGCTCTAATGGTGCAAACCATTGGTGGGTCACAAGAGTCCAGCCACGAAGAAGACCAGCAGCAAGGGGCACCTCAGCAAGGGACATCTCCGAACGAAACTACTCTTGTCAATTGGCAGGCTGAAGATTTCTGTGGTATGAATCAAATACCCTCTCAAAGTGTTGCAGCCAACACAAGGTCAAAGAGGAGAAATTTGGGTGAAGAGCAGCCATTGGTTTCGAGCAATCCTCAACCTTCTACCACTCCACAAGTTGCTGACAAGCAAACTGTAGCTCCAAACATACAAGGAGCACCTAAAACGGCCCCTAGGCCAACTCAAATGCCAGCTGCTGCTGCCCATGTGCAAGGAATGAATGTACAGGCCAAGGGACAGCAGAGGGATACTTCATCTCCATTCAACATCATTGATCAGATGAAGAAGACAAATGTCAACATATCAATGTGGCAATCACTATCTATCCCAGGACAGAGAGATTTGCTACAAGCTGCCATGAAGGACTGGTCAACTTCAAATCAACAGGTCCAAATGCAAGAGGAGGTACTCACAAATGCTGCCCAGCCTGAAGGAAATCATGGAGGACAGCAAGGTAAAATGTTGAAGCCCCCTCCATTTTATGTTTCATTGATCATAGGAGATAAGCTGGTGCATAATTGCATGATTGACTCTGGGGCAAGTAGTTCAGTAATGCCAAAATAGATAGCTGACCAGTTAGGGCTTCAATATGAAGTCGTCTCCAAGGGTGTAGTGCAATTAGATGGGACAGCAGTGACAACGGTTGGAGTAATCAAAGGTTTGAGCCTCACACTGCACGCATGTCCCAATGTAGTAGTGTTGCAAGATGTGTCGGTCATAGACCTACCACCACTCTTTGCATTATGCTTGTCAAGAGACTTCACTGCTAAAATTGGAGGCTATCTTTCGGCGGATTGGTCGCACATGCTGTTCAGAACAAGGTATGGAACTAAGGCTACAATCAGGTCTGAACCTATTGCAAACTTCCACATTGAGCCTTACACTCCAAGCCAAATCAATACCAACTGTTCAGCATTTGATCAGGAGGATTATCCAAGCACTGATGAAGCTGACACCAAGGTTGGAAGCATACCAGATTTGACTCTTGATGAATGGGCAAGCAAGGTGCATAATTTTGATCCTTATCAAGAGATAGAAGAATCTGAGCTAGGAGTTTATTGCATACATGAAGAGAATCAACCTCTTCCTAGCATCACCAAGCCAGATCATAAAGACAAGAATGAAGTATGGCAGTTGTTCTTTGATGGGTCAAGGAGTAGACAAGGTGCAGGAGGAGGAGCTATGCTCATTTCACCGCAAGGTATAAGGTATTACTCAGCCTTCCGTTTCCAGTTTTCCTGTTCAAACAACACAGCTGAGTATGAAGCCTTAATTCATGGACTGCACTGGGCAAAGAAGAAAGGCATCAGAAATTTACAAGTGTTTGGTGATAGTGAGCTGATCATAAACCAAGTCAAAGGAAAAAATGCTGCCAAGAATGATCTGTTTGAAGAACTACAAAATCGGGTATGGGATCTTATTGAAGATTTTGAAGCTTTTAGCATCATTTCCATCCCAAGAAAAAAGAATGAAGTCTGGCCGACAGATCGAAGGCAGCAATTGGGGCTGCGTTTGATGTTGTAGAAAGTATCAAAAGTGAGAAAACTCAGCCTCATATCAAAGTGGTTGTGAGACCAGCTATTCCAGATAACAACACAAGTTGGCAAGTCTTCGAGAATGATCAGCAGATTGTTAATTTCCTGCAAGAAGAAGCTGAGTTCTCCATGAGAAATCAAGACAAGCTGGAACAGCAGTATGGTGACCAAGTGGTGCAACTGAGGACTAACAAACTGCCAAAAGGCCTCATAACCTTGGAGTCAATATTCAACCCGAATGATCAGTTCCAGAAGGAGAAAGCGAGCATTCAAGTAAAGGGTGAAGATTCAGAGCCTATCTCTGTGGAAGAAGGCAAGACATTACAAATTGGCAAAGTAAGTACTCCACAAGAGAAATCTGATTTTGTTCAACTTTGTCAAGAATTCCCGCATGATGTCTTTGCTTGGACTTACAAAGATTTAAGAGGTTTCAATCCAAAGTTGGCAAAACATACTATTGAGTTGATCCGAATCCAAGCCTCATCGTGCAAAAGCAAAGGCCAGTGAATCCTCATATCGAGCCTCTCATGAGAAAAGAGTTAGGCAAGCTCATTGAGGCCAGTATCATCTTCCCCATCAAACACTCAAGTTGGGTTGCAAACTTGGTGCCGGTAAGAAAGAGAAACGGAGAAATAAGATTGTGTGTGGACTTTCGCGATCTAAATAGAGCATCACTCAAGGATCATTATCCGCTTCCATCAATGGAACAAATATTGCAGGTTGTAGCTGGTTCAGAAAGGTTTTCATTGCTAGATGGATATTCAGGCTATAATCAGATAATGGTGAAAGAAGAAGATCAATTCAAAACAGCCTTCACTACAAAATGGGGCACGTATGCTTACAAGAAGATGCCATTTGGACTGTCAAATGCCGGAGCAACATTTCAGCGAGCTATGGATATGGCGTTCAAAGGCTTGATCAACAAGATAGTGCTGGTATACCTGGATGATATCACTGTCTTCTCAAAGAATGTAGCAGACCATCTCTTTCACCTCAGGCAAGTATTTCAGAGGTGTAGAAGGTTTGGAGTGTCATTGAATCCAAAGAAGTGTGTATTCTTGGCACACGAAGGCAAACTGTTGGGCCACATTGTCTCTAGGGAAGGGCTAACAATTGATCCTGAAAGGGTTGAAGCCATCCGAACGCTTCCATTACCACACCACAAGAAATCTCTCCAAAGCTTCTTAGGAAGGATAAACTTTGTCCGCAGATTTGTGCCTAATTTTGCCACTCTTGTGAAGCCTCTAACTATGATGTTGAAGAAGAGTCTGGCATTCAAATGGACAGCAGAAGGCAAAGAGAGCTTTGAAAATATCAAGCATGCAATATCACAAGCTCCAACTCTTATCAACCCAGATTTCTCAAAGGACTTCATGTTGTATGCGTTTGGAGGATCAGACACAATTTCAGCTATCTTGACACAGCTGAATAGAGAAGGTTCAGAACAGCCCATAGCATTCTTCAGCCAAACCTTGGAAGATTACGAAATAAAGTATTCTTTCATCGAAAAGCATGTCCTTGCTGTCATCAGAAGCTTGAAGAAGTTCAGACACTTGGTCTCAAACAATAAGATTCAACTGCTGGTGTCTCATGCTGGCGTCAAGGACTTCCTCCTAAACAAGGATTTAAATGAGAAGAGAGCAGGTTGGATCACTCGGGTAATGGAATATGATATTGAAATCAAAGTGACCAAGCTAGTTCGTGGCAAAGGCTTGTGTGAGCAGCTCGCTTCCAAACAATCAGACGAGCCAAAAAGTGAAGAGGATGCTGTCCTGCTACTACAGAATGATCAAGAACAGCCAGCTGATGATGCACCCATCCCATGTTGGACCCAAGACTTGGTGCACTACCTCCAAACAGGCTTGTGCCCCCCAGAAGTAAGCAAAGCAAAAAGGAGATACTTCAGATTACAAGCCATTCCATATGTGCTTGTTGATGGAGTTTTGTTTAAAAGGACATCAATGGTGTTCTATTAAGATGCATTGGAACAGGTCAAGTTGAGAAAATCCTACACGAGTTCCATGACGGAGAAGCAGGAGGCCACTTTGCTCCACGAGTGACAGCTCTCAAAATCATGAAAGCTGGTTACTATTGGCCTACTGTGTTCAATGATTGTTACTCATGGGTCAAGAAATGCAGGAAATGTGCATTCTTCACGGGGAAAGAAAGGTTAAGCGATCGCCCCTTTGTCCAATTTCAAGTAAATCAGCCATTCATGCAATGGGGACTGGACTTCATTGAGTCATCAATCCAAATTCAAGTCAAGGCCACAAGTGGATTCTAACAGCAAGAATGTACTATTTCACCAAGTGGACTGAAGCAGTGGCGCTCAAGGAGGCAAATGAATCTAATATCTTAGATTTCTATGAAGGGATAGTCACGAGGTTTGGTGCCCCTGCCACTATCATATCAGATAATGCATTGGCATTTCTTGGCACAAAGATCACTGAGTGGGCTGTAAAAAATTGTGTGTATCTCAGCACTTCATCAAACTATTACCCTCAAGGTAATGGCCAAGCCGAGTCTACAAACAAGAACCTACTAAGAATCATCAGGAGGACTCTGGATGAAAATCAAAGAACTTGGCATACAAAGCTCAAATCAGCTCTATGGGCTGATAGGATCACACCCAAGAGATCTACAGGAAGCTCTCCATACAAGCTTGTATACGGGAAAGAAGCAGTTCTACCTATATCGCTTGAGTTGCCAGCACTGGAACTCCTGAAACAGTTGGAGCTGGCTGAGTTTGAACCTATGGAAATCAGGTATGCAGAGCTAATGGAATTAGAAGAAACAAGAGAGCACGCAATGCAGACCATAGAAAAGGATAAAGCATTGGTCAAAAAGAGTTTTGACAAGAAAGCTAAGGCCAGGATATTACAAACTGGAGATTTGGTATCAAGTGGGATGCTTTGATCGTGCAAAACCAGAAAGCACTCCAAGTTTGATGCCATCCGAGTGGCCCATACATGATCATCAATGCAAAGGTAGCAATGCTTTCCGACTGGCTAAGTTGGATGGTGAAGAATTGCAGATTCCGGTCAATGGGATCTATCTCAAACGTTGCTACTAGAAAGAAAGCTTCTCACCCTTGTAAATATTAATTTAGATTTTCCATTCCTCTAAGTGCTTATGCACATTGTACTGCTGTTAGAGTAGTTTTTATTTCCCTAAGTGCTTGTGCACATGTCCTATTGCTTCTAGTATGTGCATGTTCGCAGTTCACCAGGCTCCTGGAAAAGAATTTGCAGCCATGAGAAGACCAGTTCAACAAATGTTCAAATGGCTCAAGGACACAGGTTTTCAAATTTCAGATCAGCTGAGAGGCCATTAAAAAGACTCCATGCCCAATGGATTGCTTCAAACAGCTGGTCGTTCCTCATCTAGCAGGCAGATGACCCCGCTGAGTCGCCAAAATTGTTATCCAAAATTCACCCCCAAGGTAATTTTGATAACATGCAAGCAATTATATTGATTCAGGGCGAAAAGTCATGTTTCTAGGGTCCCCTCATATTTGTCTAACTCCCCTGTCCAAGAGGAAGAGAGTAAGTTCTGAGGAAATGTAAAAAAGGGGTTGCAGAAGGCAAATAGGTTGATCCAGAAAAATCGTGAAAATTGGCTAAGTCCTGCTCAAGGTCACCTCGGGACGTTTGGGACAAAAGCGCGAACCGGCCGAACCGGGCGAAATCAGCACAAACAGTCCAAATTGCATTTGGGACAATCGGGCCAAAAGTACGCGGCGGGCGCGAAAAGCCGATCCGGCCGAAGGAGAAAAAATTGGCTAAGTGTTGCTCGGGACGTTTGGGACAAAATGCGCGGGCCGAACAAAATAAGCACAGTAGTCAAAAAATGCGATTGGGACATCTGGGCAAAGAAAAGGCGCGAACCGCCGAACCGGCGAAAAGGTCGAGTCACCCAAAGGACAAAAAATGTACAGTGGGGGACAGATAAGCGAACCGCCGAATCCGGAAAATTCATCCAAGGCAAATGCCAAAACAAGCCGCCAAGTGGGACAAACGGGCCCGAACCGAGCGAATCGGCGCTGAAATGAGCACAGACAACACTAATCAAATGGGACATCCGGGACAAATGGAGGTGAAGTACGCGAAGGAGCCGAATCAGCCGAGGACCAATCGATACGTGTCACAGAGGAAAAGTCAACGCTTGGTCCGAAACTTCAAACGGCCAAACTGTGTTCTCCAGCTCCGATTTTGATAAATGCTCTTTCTGACTTTCTTATTTTTAATAAGGGTAGATATATTTAAATTAAGGAAATGTGTTCGGCTCCAGCTGGGAATGCTCTTTCCCGTCAAATGACAGTAAACGCCAGCTGCCCAAAAGAGCTGCCCGCACTCGTAAGGCCATAACTTTTGCATTTCTCAACAAAATCACACAAAATTGGTACCGTTGGAATCGTGGTTCCGAGCCCAATGCACAGCAATCAAGAAATTCTAGATTTGATCAGAAATTGATTGAGTTTTTTAAGAAAACGTGGCCGGGTTCAAAACAGTGTTTTATTTGGTAGCTGGGAGTGCAATTAAGAGGCATGGTCATCATTCCTTCTCTGCTGCAGCACATGGGACAGTATGGGGAGCCTTTTGCAAGTAATGTATACCCATTCCACTCAATTTAATGCCTCTTACAGGTGGTTGAAGGACAGATTTCGGGATTTCCATTTTCCCTTCTCTTTTCCTTCTCATTTTTCTATAAATTGGAGTGTTGGGCTCATTGTAAAGGGGAGAGTTTTTGGGTAACAAAGCTCTGTCAAAATTGCTTTGTGAAGCCAGTGTGTTGCAGGCCCTTGTAGTGGACTCCTTGCATGGTGATCCAGGCCCTTATCTTGTAATAGATTGAACTGTGCATATCATGAAGCAATAAAATACCAGTTTGTGGATACATCTTCCCCTGCTGTGTTTCCTTGCATTCTTCTTGCCCCTTTAATCTTTTCTACAAGTATATTGTGTCTATTTATTATGTTCTTGCAGGAATTCATTATCATTGTGTGTGCTTGAAATATTACTGTGAATGCATTTTGCTAGATTGTGGAGAACTGTCATCACCTCTTCTAGTGTGCACTTTGCCTCTGTATTTCACACATTTGGAGACTACTCTCCCATCCTCCTTTTCTGGTGTATCACCGCTTTAGTGTAGGCTTTCATTTTATGCATTCTCTCTCTCTGGTCCCTTGGAAATATAGATTAGAATAGTTAGTTTCTCCTGCATTAGAGTAGATTGTGGCAGGTAGTTTAGGAGCAAGAACCAGCTTTCTCTGGAGGTCTATCTCAAGTAGCAAGTCCCACAACTTGGAGATAGTACCCATGTTATCCAATCACACTGGATGCTTAGAGTGATCAAACTAGAAATCTGATCAACATCCAGGGGTGCTGTGATTCGGTGATAACAATGGGTGAGTGAGGCTTGAAGTCTCCATGACACCCAAGGTAGCGATGGGTCTAACTACGGGTGAGGAGAGAGGTTTGGGTAGGATTTTAGGTTTGGGAACAACTTTAGTTATGGGTATAGGTTTAGATGTAGGTAGGGATGATGAAGAAGAAGCCATTTTAATAGGCATGGTCAATGCTGATCCGGTTTCCGAAAATACCCTTAGGTAGATCATGGAAGTATCTTCAGAAACATTTTCATTTGGGTCAAAAAGGGGAGTCAAAGACATCCCTAGCGCATGAAATTATCAATGTAATCCAAGCTATCGGACACCATGAAAATGGGACTACTGAAGAAGAGGATGGAGTTGGTTTGGTGGCAATCCCTGTAAAATATGTCTGCGAGACAGGGAATTGGCTAGCCTCAGACTTTGTGGGTAAAAGAGCTGAGATCATATCAATGGGGTCCTGGGATGCTTTGAGGAGAACTACCCCCAATAGGTAGTGGCATGTCTGATGAGTCTCCCATGGGTAGGAGAGATAATAGGTTGGGTGAGGTAGACTTCTCCCTTGGTGGAGGAGAAGGCAATGATGATTCTCCTGTGGATGGGATAATTAACAGTGTTGACTATTCAATAGTTTGTAAAGTAGATAGTGAAATGGCATCTATGGAAAGTGTGGGTTCCTCTGTGAGAGTAAGGGGAGATGAGGGGGAATCCTTTGTGGGTGAAGGAGTAGAAGAGGTATGATCCTTTGTGGGTAGGGGAGCTCATGCCATAATTTCCTCAATAGATGAAATAGGTGGGATTTGAGGAACGACTAGTATGATATCAAAACTGCGTGGACTTCATGGACATTATTGTCACTAGATGAAGGTTCACTATTTTGATTAGACGACGGTTTATGATTAGGGAACAAATTTTTAAAGATGTGAAAATTTTGATTTGCTTTGGAATGTTCAGTTGTCCATTTTATATCATCTCTTGGACAATGTTCTTAAAAGTTATGGAGTTACCCTCACTATGGCCTTTGACACAATGATAATTACAATAGTCATGTTCTCTATACAATGTAGGCATAGGATGGGCAGGATCAAACCCGTATGAGGTTTTATGGGAGGAAGTGTAATGGCTCCAACTTTAAGAATCTTTTCCAAGATTGAAGAATAGGGCTCTCCAATTGAAGTTTACTTCTGCTGCTCCCGCTAGAGTTGAAAGGCTTGGACAGGGGAAAGATTGGAAGAAGGTTGGGCTTGATTAGAAGGATGAGATGGTCCCGCCTTGAGGACTACCGCGTTGGCATATCCTTTGGGATTTGAATAGTTATTTTGAGGTTTTGAAGATGAAGAATAATAGTTTGATTTGAATGGGGCGTTTTTGTTTTGTAATTAGATTTTATTTTCTTCAATTGTGTGAATTTTCAGCTTTCGTGCCATGGTGAACACTTCATCAAAGGTTTGGAAGGTTTGTACCTACAGAGTTGGTGAGAAGTGTCTAGAACAAGCTATAATGAACAAATCAATAAGTTCAGTTTGAGGTAGCTGGAACATTAATTGGTTGATAAGTCTCCGCTAACAGTAATGAAATCGGTGAAAGATTCATCTTCATACCATCGTTTGAATAAAGATCGATTCACAAAGACTTTCTTGATAACATTGATTAAAAAATGGTCTAAGAAATCTTAGGCTACTTGATTAAAGGAATAAATGAAATGTCTAGGTAGTCCATTATATCAATCTAGTGCTGGTCCCATCAAGGACATCAAGAAGGTTCATAGGATAAAAGTGTCATCGTGGTTGATTAGGTAACACCCATGTTTGAATGACCGTAAGTGTTGTTGTGGGTCTTATTTACTATTGAAGCGATTGAATTTAGGTATTTCCCAATGCATAAGGTAGGGACGAATGGGAATAGATGGATGGATAGGCTCATTACAAATTTCATCATAAGTTCAAGAATTACGGGACCATAAACAATTACATCTAAGGTCTACATCTTTTCCATCATCATATTAATGAGGTCGTTGGTAGGTTGTGATGAATGGGTGCCCCCTATAGAAAAAGGGGGTTGATGCTTTGAATGTATGAGGTGGGTGGTATGTTAGTGTATGGTGGTGCTAAGTATGAGAACTGCATAGGAGGAATAGATGTAGGTGACACATAGCTAGAATAAGTGATAGACGAGGTCGGGGTTATTGGTAGTATGTGTAAGTAGGTGGGGTAGTCGTAACAACTCTAGTGGTGATTAGGGGTAAGGAATGTGAGATAGAAAGGATGAGGTTATGGAAAGGGGTGTAGGTTGTCAATACCAGAGGAGGTTTTGATGCAATAGGTATATGTGAGGTAGCGGGTGTAGATGTGGCTATACTTAAGTTGAATGTTGGAGGAACCACCGCATCACAGTGCGATTGATGATGTAGAAGCTATAATTATAGCGGCTGTCGAACCTAGTTGAGACACCATAGGTGGTAAAGTGGATGATGGTAGAGCTGAGTTGGTGTTATTTGATGCAGAGGTGGGGGAAAGAGAAGGAGGGATAGATACGGATATGTCATTTATTAACTGTCTCAAGGAGTCCCAAGTGGATGAGTGGGCAAGATAGTATTAGAGCGCCGCAGGTTTTGATCAAGGAGTCTTGAAAAATCCTCGCACACTAGTATCAATGGGAATAAATTGAGTCGGATCCATATGTGATAGGATAGATTATGGTTATGGACTAGGTAGGAGTGGCTGACCGCTGGCATGAAATATGAGGGTGTTAGTTTGGTTGCGAGTCAACACCATGTGAATAAGTGTTGACTTGGTAAGACTGTATTATGTAAATGACACAAAAAACAATAGGGATGGAAAAGAATTAATTATGAGATATGAAATAGAAAGTGCTTTAATTAAAATAAAAACAGAAGGACCAACTCGAGTTATGCCAACCGATGTCGGTTACTAGGTGATCGATGACAACATAAGACCGATGCCATTCTTATGAGAAAGCAACAGGATTCAAGCAAGTGAGACAAAAACTGAGGAAATTCAACTGTGGAAGCTATATTTAGTCAATAATATCATAATGCAGAGGCTATGGTGATGTCCAGAGATTTTTAATAGAGAAGAAGATGAGATGAGTTCTCTTTGGGTAAACTGACCAAAAGCACAGGAACCGACACCGGTTAGATAAATCGATTATGGTCAGATGTAAACCGATGCCAGTTACTGTGAAATCTATAGAATGAATAAAATTTTCTTTTTGTGAATTAAGGTTGAATGAGACACTAACCCAGAAGTCTGAATATGGTAAAAAATGATTTGTGAGACACTCGTAAAGCGATTCGGAATACACCAACTATGATTATAGAGTATGAAAGGAAAGAAAATGGATAATACGACCTCACACCTCAAAACACAAGTCAAGAACAAAGCTAAGAAAAACAAGTAATCCTACAAGTGAATTTAGTGTGTTTATCTTATGCTATGTAGGGACTGAATCATGAATTTAGAAAAAATTTTATGGTTGGGAAGGCTTCCTATGAAGAAGGAATTCTAAAGGTGAGGTTTTAGGTTATGTTTTGGCGGGGGTGAGCCTTTCTCTAATGGGTGACTGGATAGAGATAACCGGTTGGGTTCCCCACTATCAATCCTCTGATCATTGACATCTTCTTCCAGGTGGGATGTTGTTTAAGAAGATGTGTATATTCCAATTTGTGCAGTTCAACAAAGAGATAGAAAAGAGAATGTGCTTTCTACAATTCAATTGTGTCAACCATTAACTAGGCATGACTTCTAGCATATAGGTTTCCCTCAGTTTTAATGTGAGATATAATGCAACAAATCAGAATGTCATGCAATTGTTTTAAACCCAAATTGAAATGTGATATTTTATGTAGCAAATGATGAAAAGGAAGAAGGATGCTCTTTCACTAATGCAATGCTAATGAAAGAAAGATGTATTCTTTTTAAAGAACCAAAAACATAATTGCTTTTAGACTATAGAAGGAGGGGAAAGATTCTATAGAAGAAAATTAATGTGGAAGATTTTCAAAAGGGAAACAAGCACACAAATTTCACATATGAATGAATAAAATGCAAAAGAACTCGGGATGGGTCTCACCAAAGCGTGCAAAAATGTTTCATCGCTTTCTTTATGGATTTGACAAAATAGATAATGTGATGGGCCAAGGAGGAATACCTATTGTGATGGTTGGTTTAAAGGTCGTGTGCATGTTCTGACTTCTTGATCCAATGATGACTACGAGATCTTCCTTTTGGCTAGGAGGAACTACCTGAAATACACAACAAGACCATAAAAGAGAGTTAAACAATATATGTCAGTGGGTCTGCCTAGCATGTGCTAGATCTAGGAAGTGTGGTACTTCCTTGGTGGTAGTCAACCCACTGTTTAATAAAAATTAATGTAAGAAATGTCGTAAATAAATAATGTCCTACTGTAGTTGATATGATTTAGGTATCTCATCTAAATACAATAAGAAAATCTAATATACCAGGCTAGGTTATGATCAGATTTGGAAGTACGGTAGGTAATCAAGGTGTTTGAATAGATCGGGTCAGATTCTGGGTAGCTTGGGTTTCTCGGATGTAGGTTTTTAAAGTTCTATTATTGGTAGGATTACCAAACATGGAGACCAACATCGGTGAGGTATGATCGATGACCTTAAGGCATGATGATATAAATTCAATAAACTTGATTTTGAGAAAGTTTTTAGGTAAGACAAAGGGTGTGAGGAAAATGGCTAGGTTTAATCTTGTGCTTAGGGGTACTCAGAGATATTCAGAATCAAATGTAGGTGATCAAATGATCATGGGTGATGGAATGGTTGGATTCATGAAGGTAACAAGGGTGGGATGAAAAATGCAAATATATGTTGATAAACAAAGATGAAGAAACTTCATAATCTAAATAAGTATGAAATGATGCGGGTCATAGATACACTTACTGGTGTTTGTAGGTTTGATGGTTGGATGATGGTGATGGTTAATCATGGAATGGTGCTTAGTACTATAGTAGTGCTTACTGAGAATGCTACCGTGAATACAAATACCTTCGGATCTGTCTTGGGGTTGGCTATAGTTTTCTCGAATGTGCAAAAGGGATCTGGTTCTTGTTTGCATGTAGATATCCTTCGCTCCAAAACTCGATAATGTGGTCAACCCTTGAAACAAGGTTACCAAAATGAATATATGGTAACCGATGACAATTTAGGTGACCGACGTCAATTATTGGTTGAACGGCGTAAGATAAGGCGAGAAAATCCTCGGTTTACTAAAAATAACAAATCAGGCAATCTCTTGGCCAGCTCTTCCTATTCTCATGGATCAAAATGGGATTTTACACTTAGATAATTGGGAATGTTGTTAGAGTTAGAATAGGCATGTGATTTTAGGGTTGAACTAAGTCTTAGTTAATTAAGGTAGGTAGGACTAAGTCTTAGTTAGTTATGGTGAGTGGATATTGAGTCCTAGTAAAAGGGAAACATGCTAAGAATAGGTTTATGATGAGGTGTCTAGGTGAGGTGGTGGGGTGAGGTGGAAATTAGTTTTAATTAAGGTAATTAAATAATGAATATTGTGAGCATGGGTATTAATTTAATTATAAATAATTAAACTAATATTAATGTGGGGTAAAAGGGTCATGGTTAGGTGAATATGTTTAAGTTGGCTATTTAAAAAGGGACCAAGGGGAGTGTGACCCAATTTTGGTGTCTACAATATTATTGTGCATTAACTAGTGTTGTATACACAATTGTGCCCCTCAAAACAACATTTGATCCTAGAAAATATAGTATAACTAAGGCATATTATCCATGCTCATTGGTTCTGACATGCCTCCCATCCTTCCTTGAAATATTTTTCTTACATATATAACTCCATGGTCTCAAATCCCATGACTTCATTCCAAATTTTTGTCAACACCAACACTCTCCTACTTAATGCATACACAACCTTGTTGGATTTTCTACTATGGTACTTTAATACAAAGTAATAAATTTGTAAGAACTCTACCCACTTGATATTCCTTTGATTCAAATTTTCTTAGCTATTCATGAAATATAACACCTAATGATCAAGATATAATACAAAGTCATTAACCAACAAATAATTCATCCATTTCTTCAACACCTAGATTATCATGTAGAAATCTTGATCCTAGGTCAAGTATATCATCATTTTTGCATCATTTAGTTTTTCACTAAAGTAGGTTATGGGTATCCCCTTTTGGATTAGTAATATGTTAATATTTATTCCAATCGCCTCACAATCCACCTAAAGTACCTTCTCAAAACTCTGCAACACTAAAACTTATTAGGACATAATCTTTTCTTTAATTATGGGAAGCTATGATATGCTTCATTCATCGACACAAACTCCTTGTGATCTCCATTCATTGTGTCTCGTGATTGCTGCACATATTCCATTGAAGTTCTTTATGAAATTCCTATAGAATCTTGCTAAACCATGAATTATCCACACCTTTGTCGATTACTTAGTGATGGCCACTCTACAATTACACACACGTTTTCTGGATCCATTCACAATCCTACTTGAGAGATTACAAAACCCAAGTACACCAACTCTTTGGGTAAAAAGATACATTTTTTTATATTCATCACCAGCTTTATCTTCTTGTAATCATTTCATTACCTTACACAATTGTTCAATATGCTCTTCGACTGTTTTCTAAACAAAATTATATCATCTAGATATACAATCAAAATGTTTTCCAAATATGGATTAAGTACTTCATTCATTAGTCCTATGAAATAAATTGGGGCATTCGTTAACCAAAATGACATGATTAACCACTCATATAAGCCCTCTTTTGTTTTGAATGCGGTCTTCCACTCATATCCTTCCCCGATATGGATATGGTGATAACCAATCTTTAAATAAATTTTTGAAAAATACCTTGCACCACTAAGACAATTCATTAAATCATCCATCTTAGGTAATGTGAATTGAATGCACCCAACACACGTGCTACATTGTAAGAAAACGGTTACAAAAATGTCCCCAATGATGATTCATGTCCTTTCAGAAGGTGTTCAAGCTCCTAAAACCTATTTGTAGCTTATATTTGTAGCCTAGTATGTCTTACTTAGCCTCCACATGCTTTTTCTAGGCTCCCACTTCATTTTCCTTTGTTTTGGCCTTTAGTGTCAAAATCGTTGCCCTTCCTGGGAGGTGGTTTTATAACCACCTCCCAAGCTAGGTAGTGGTTTTGTAATTGCCACCCAAGCAAGGTGGTGGTTTTGTAATCACCTCCCAACTAGGGTGGTGATCCTGTAATCACCGCTTTGCATTGGGTGGTGGTCTTGTGTGAATTTTCTAGAATGGTTCACTCATCCTTTAAACACGTGTAACTCAACTCTAGTTCAGTTTTTGGATGCGTTTCTCAATCAAATTTCCTAAATTTAGGCTTGATTTGTTCATGTTTAACTCCTCTTTCACTTGTGATTGTTGATTGCATAGTTAATTACCTCTTCATGTGATGATTTGGCATCCCATTGCTACCAAGTGTGCTTGTGCACTCTACAACTAACTTTCTATAAATTGATCACTTGTTTTCAAGAAAATGGCTAGAGAATTATTTTTATCTTCTTTGAAATTGTTAATATGAATTCTTTCCTGCTGGAAACTGCATAGCCAATCTCAGTTCTATTGTGCTATCTTTCTTCCACTTGCATTGTTCCAAAGATATGCCAATTCAAGCTGCCCATTGCTCCAAGTGCTTTCCTTCTATTGTTGTCACTACATTCCCAACCTCTAGACTCACATGGACACAAGGAATTGAAAAGATAAACTGAGGGGACAAATTATCAAACAATTGGATTTACCTTTGTTCTATGAATTCCAAGTTGGAGTTGTTTGATTTCCTTCATTTCTGTAATTTATTATTGTTACATCATATCAAATAGAGTAGAAATCAATTTCCTTTCATTTGCAAGTAGTTAATTAATTTCCAAGAAGGTTCGCATCTTTCATAGCAACTCCCAAAGGATGATCTTCTTCTTCTTATCCCTATGGATTTGGAGGGAAGAATATCTATAGGAAGTTGTCTACATATCATAGATTAATTGGAAAATTTCTTATTTTAAATTAGTTTAGACTTAATACACAACATACAGGCGAATAGCCACATCCAACTATTTTGCTTGTTTAGGATTTATTTGTTTAGAGTAAAAGCAATTTGTTGTTTGTGATTGTAATGTCTCAGTTTTGTTGATTTGTTTAGATTAGTTTCCCTTTTCAATATTATAATAGATTGTTAACTTTGTCTTAGTTAATTTGGACACTTCAAACTAGTTTAATATTTAGATTCAATCAAGTAGATCAAGCCATAGGGAATTTATGCTACCCACTCATAACCACTAAATCTCCCCTTTGCCAAATCAGCTACTAGGAATTCACACTACCAGGTCTTCGTCACTAATTATCCTATAGTTAGTTGTCCACATTTCCACATCGGTTGTCCTGAAACGACCTCAGGGGGTCGAGTGTGGATTGAAGGTCACATGTCAATTTTCATCCGTACAAATTGGTGAACCCGACGTGAAGGATTAATTCCTTCTTGTTTCCTTTTCTTTCATTGCTATTACCTCACCTCTCCATTTATTCCCCTATTTTGGTAGGTATTTTATACTTTATAAAATATGTTTGGAAGAGAGTTTGGTGGACCATTTTCTCTAATAGATATTACAGCAACGTTCAACTACAACAGTCCCCTTCCCTTTCTAGATGGGTTGACAATTACACAAGCAACATCTAGACCTCCCCTAGTTACACTTCAAAACCCATTAACTATGTATGGATTTAAGAGGTTGATCAACCGTTAAACATGCAATATGGTCAACCCAATGCAAACCCTGTTATTATCACAAATGAAACATGTTCTTACCACATAGTCTTGTTAAGACCTCACATTGCCATGCAATCAACAAAAGATGACATATTTGCATGAATAACTAATCCTCTTCATCAAATATATGAGTATTTGGATAGAATGAAGGCTAAAAGCTCTGAGATTTTGAATGCCTATCCTAATATTCTTACTTTTGAGGAAGACAAGAATTATAACACCAAACAATTCATGATAGGGTATCACGAGCTTGCTCAATCAAACCCTACGCCACAAGCACCCCAACAAGGGACTCAATCCTCTCCCAATGATGCCATTTATACTTTAGTAGGGAGGATTAGAGAACTAGAGAGTGCCCAACCATTGCAACCAATTGACACAATAGGGTAGAACATGGGATATCCAATGGACAACAAGGGATACATCCCTACCAATGAACAACCAATGCAAAATCATGTATAACAAGGTTATCTAGTTCAGATGAGTCTAGGTGATCTTCTTACAAGATCTAAAACACTAGAGATGGGTCCTCATCCTTCTCAAGATTATCATATGCAAGGGCTGGCCATAAGTGCGTTATTGAATGCCGCTCCATTAAGAAATGCGACATTCCCTGATTTTACACATGCTAGTCAATATCCTGGTATCATCCCAACTTACTTGCATATGTATTCAAATTCCCCCAAGATGGACCCATATTGATCCATAGGGATCCAAGAAAACATACCACTTCATCGGTTCAAAGCAGGTACAAGAAGGAGAAACAAGAAAAGTGAATAAAACGAGGTAAACAAAGGTTTTGGAAGGAACCACCACTCTATGTAGAGTGGCAGCTTTGAACCACCACTCTACAAGGGTGGCATTCCTAAAACTACCACCCGGTAGGGTGATAGTTTTGAGATCACCGCCTTCTCGGGAAGTGGTCCTGACACTTTCAAACAGAAAATAAGAATGGAACGTGAATGGACACAAATTTGAAGCGCCCAGTGTGTCTCTTCCCCTTCCATGCCCTTCCAAATCCTTTAGTGCACGAGAGAACATAGGAAGGCCTATAAATGCATGAAAGTAGAAAAATAATGAACATTTGAATATCCAAAGAGATCAAGAAGTAGAGTTTAATGAGAGCAGTGAGCAAGATCTTTAGTGCTGGAATGGAATTATAGGAGCAAGGTGTAGAAACAAAGCAAGCAAGTAATTGGAGAGAAGGTTTACATTGTTTCTTCTTTTCATACTTATTATAATTTATAATTATCTATATTAGACCAATAAAAGTGGGAAGAAAGATCGGTTGTCCTTCCCGACCGGCTTTCCTCCATTAGAGGTTTCCAAGATAAAATTGTTGGTGTTTTGAATTCTTTCCTACTCTACAATTTCCTTTCTATAGAACTAGATAATCACCAAAAGCTCTAATTTTTCAATAAAATATGTCATTTTCCAAAGTTAAAAGTAGAAAAACATAGTTTTATGATTCTTAGAGTTCCAAAGTAGAATTTTGTGGATCATTTTTGGTATCGAGCACCAAAGTAGCAAACCAGAGATCCATAGGAGTCTTGGCAGTTGGACGAGAGAAGACACCAAGGTAGACTCGGTGGTACTTGAATGAGCATGAGAGGGATTTTGTTCCTCTACCACTCCCCCAACTAAGCTTTTGTGGGACCAAAATCCTCCTAAGTAAGGGAGGTATGATCCATAGGGATCTAGGAAAACACACCATTTCATTAGTTCTAGTAGCACCAAGAAGGAGAAACAAGATAAGTGAATAAAATGAGTTAAACAACGGTTCTCGAAGGAACCACCACTGCATGCAAAGTGGCGAGTATTAGAACCACCACCCTATAAGGGCAACAGTCCTAAAACCGTCGTCTAGCCGGGCGGTGGTCTTGAGACCACCGATCTACTCGGGTAGTGGTCCTGACACTTTCGAACAAAAAAATAAGAATGGAACGTGAATGGACGAAAATTTGAAGTGACTAATCATGTCTCTTCCCCTTCCATTCCCTTTCAAATCCTCTAAGTACGTGGGAGGACATTTTAAGATCCAAAAATATCTAGAGAGATCCGAGAGAGATCCGAAGCAACGTTTAATGAGAGTAGTGAGCAAGATCTTCAGTGATGGAATGGAATTGTAGGAGCAAGGTGTATAAACAGAGCAAGCAAGTAATTGGAGAGAAGGTTTACATTGTTTCTTCTTTTCATACTTATTGTAATTTGTAATTGTCTATATTAGACCAATAAAAGTGGGAAGAAATATCAGTTGTCCTTCCCGATTGGTTTTCCTCCATTGGAGGTTTCTAAGATAAAATTGTTGGTGTTTTGAATTCTTTCCTAATCTATAGTTTCCTTTCTATAGCACCGGATAATCAAGTAATGAAGCTCTAATTTTTCCAAGAAAATATGCCATTTTCCAAAGTTGAAAGTAGAACAACATAGTTATGTGATTCATAGAGTTTCAAAGTAGAAGTTTATGGATCATTTTGATATTAGAGTTGATTATATATCTAGGACTGTGGTATTCGAATATTTCTTGTGATTTTGTATGATAGTGAAAAGGTCCAAAGGTGAATAATTTTTACCTTACGAGCCAGATATTTCTACGAAGAAGTGGAAACAGAGAGTTTGAGCTCAAATGGAAGAAGAGAACTTGGTTCGTAGAGTCAAGATGCTAGAGACCATGATGGATAGATTGCATAGGAAACAAGAAGAGATTTCAGATCTGCAAAAGATGGCTTTGGTTAAGAAAGATTCCATGGAATCGATGGTTTGAGAACTAGCTGAAAAATTTGGTATCGGAAATATCCGGGAAGAGGAAGAATGGGAAGAGCATGTAGAGACACCAATTGTAACCGAGAAGGTAAAATCTGCACATACACCTTTTAATGTTGAAATGAAAGTGGAAATAAAATTTTTGAAGGACAAGTAGATGCGAAATTATTGGATAAATGGATAAAACAGTTCAAGCCTACTTTAGTGTGCATGATGTCACCGAGCAAAAGGATCACCTTTGCACATCTCAAAATGGAAGGTCATGCTATGGTTTGTGGGAAACCCATCTAGCCACTGTGTGAAGAAGAAAAAAATCCTATTGTCAAGACTTGGAAAGGTTTTAAAGAATTTATTAGAGCTAACTTCAATCCTATTGGCCATAATACGACATGATGATTAAGTGGCGTACTTTAGACAGGGCAAGGTCGGTCAAAGCGTGGTAGACTACACTACGGAATTTTGGAGACAAGCCATGTTGCTTAATATGTACTTGGAGGATGAGGACATTTTGACTAAGTATTTGGGATGACTTCAAACTCATCTTCGAGGAAGGTAATATTGAAAAATCCCAAGGATCTCAATGAAGTTTATATACAAGCATACTAGATTGATGAAGAGAAGAAACAAGGAGAAATAGAGCCAAAGGGAGACCATTGAACAGAAAAGCATGACAAAGAACAAGGGAATACAAGTAGCGAGGTAAATGGAAAGGTAAACATGATGCTACTTTGCTTTGCATACTTGTAAAGATCTGAATAATTTCTATAAGAATTATGATGTAAATGGACATACGACGCCACATGTTGGAAGTTTCACCCAATTACACCCAAAGCACCAAACCAAGGATTCCAAGAAATCCATGGCCACTGTGAAGACAGAAATAGAGAGGTGGATATTGAGGATGATTCAGATGTAGATGAGAGGTTGGGATGCATGGCCACTAACATGTATGGGGGAGAAGAAGAAGAAGAGATGAGTAAGCTATTTCAAATTAGAATCCAAATCAAGAAGACTAAGGTAAGCGCTTTAGTAGATTCTGATTCTTAGTCAAATTTGATTTCTGATGCAGTTGTAGAACAACTTGGTCTAGAGACTTACACGTATCCACATCCATACCCACTGGGATGGGTGAAGAAGGGTGTAGAAATACAAATTACAAGGAAGTGTAAGTTTTAGTTTGGGATAAATACCCAATACATAGATGTATTAGAGGCTGATATTATTCCACTTGATGCATTTGACATTGTCTTTGGAATTCCTTACTTATATGCTAGGGATGTTGTGTTCACAAGGAGGGAGAACCAAGATACAGATGGGTCAAGGATGGAGTCAGTTTTAACATCCGGGCACACCAGAGCAAATCAAAGAAGGCTATGGTAAGTGCCAACCAAGCACCAAGAATTATTCAGGCAAATCATCAGTTTTGTTTTCTTTCATTGGAAGAAAATAAAAATGGACATGAGAGCATGGATATTTCTGACCAAAGGATGGAGAATTTGGATAGAACTTGTCAGTTTTTATAGAAGAAGCCACCACAAGAACTACTCATTTAAGGAGCAAAACAAACTTTTTCTATGTAGTCACCGTATCTATCTATGTATTAACTGGACCTGATTGTGGTATAATAAGAAGAAGAGGAGATACAAGGAATGGTGGTGACTATAGTAGCAATGTACTTGGAGAGGATTCATCCAATCCATCTCAAGAGACAAAGACAAGAAAGGACTAAACCACTACAATATGGGACCTTCACCATACTTGAGTAGGTTGGAGAAGAAACCTTTAGGCCATACTTCATGCAGATGCACGTGATAGCAAGTTGCAAGAGCTCGCATCCACTAACACCATATATGCATGACAAAGAAGGAAATATACAAAATTTACCTTCCAAAGAGGATTGTACTTGAGGAAACTCAAAGGAGGATGTAGCACTAGAGCAAAAAACCAGAGATCCACAAGAGTCTTGGTAGGTTAGACGAGAGAAGACACCAAGGCAGACCCAATGGTACTCGAATGAGCATGAGAGGGAGTTGATTCCTCTACCACTCCCCCAATAATATTTTTGGGACCAAAATCCTCCTAAGTAGGGGAGGTATGATCCATAGGGATCCAGAAAACACACCACTTCATCAGTTCCACAAAGCACCAAGAAGGAGAAACAAGAAAAGTGAATAAAATGAGGTAAACAGAGGTTTTGGAAGGAACCGTCACTGCGTGCAGTGGTAGTTTGAGAACCACCGCCCTACAAGGACAGTGGTCCTGAAAATTCCACCCACCAAGGTGGTAGTCCTAAGACCGCTGGTCTACTAAGGGAAGTGGTCCTGACACTTTGAAGCGAAAAAAGAATGGAACACAAATGGACATGAATTTGAAGTGGCTAGCCATGTCTCTTCCCCTTCCATGACCTTTCACATCCTCTAGTGCATAGGAGGACATGAGAAGGGCTATAAATGCAAGAAAGTAGCAAGAGAATGAGCATTTGCAGATCCAGATAGATCGAGAAGAAGAGTTTAATGAGATCAGTGAGTAAGATCTTTAGTGTTGAAATGGAATTATAGGAGAAAGATGTAGAAACATAACAAACAAGTAATTAGAGAGAAGGTTTACATTTTTTCTTCTTTTCATACTTATTGTAATTTTTAATTGTCTATATTAGACCAATAAAATTGCGAAGAAAGAGCAGTTTCCCTTCCTAACTGGTTTTCCTCCATTGAAGGTTTCCAAGATAAAATTGTTGGTGTTTTGAATTCTTTCCTACTATGCAATTTCCTTTCTATAACACTAGATAAGTAGTAACAAAGCTCTAATTTTTCAAGAAAATATGTCATTTTCAAAAGTTGAAAGTAGAACAACATAGTTGTGTGATTCATAGAGTTCCAAAGTAGAAGTTTACGGATCACATATGATGTCCCTACTCCTTATGCACCATATCAAGGAGCTCCATACGTTCCATTCAATGCTTATAATGCAACTTATCCAACTCCTCCTCCTCCACCTCCACCTCCTCATCAAGGATCTTCGATGGTGGAATCTTATGCAATGGGTACTTACGCTAAGTACTTAAAGGAACCTCTTGAATTTACTATACGTGGTGTCATGCTTCCACGCCCATTTCCTGATCTTCCTAAATTTAAGGGAGAAGGAGACCTAAATGCTCATATCAAGGCTTATGCTACTGCTATCAGGGAATTACTTCCTTAGGATGCTGTGGTAGCTAAAATATTCCCAAAAATCTTGAGGGAATGACACTAGATTGGTATTATCAGATTCTATAAATTATTTTAAATAGCTTGTGTTGGAATTCATCAGAGAATTTCTTATGAACAAATTATTACGTATAGGGATTAGGGAGTTTCTTCATATTAGACAAGAGAAAAATGAGTCTGATTGCCCATTTCATTCAGAGGTGGCGTCAAGTTATTTACTCTTCTGCAAGTGCACCGAATATGTACCAAATTGAACTTTCTGATCTCTTCCGTCATTCACTCAATCGAGAGACTAAGGAAAAATTCTATAAATTTCCTTTATGTAGTTACGAGGAAGTACTGGAAGGTGCAATCTTAATTGACCAAGAAACAATTGATAGTAGTCGAATACTTATGGCTTGAATGGGAGACTTATTGATCCTTTGTAAGGTAGTTAACCCAATGGTTCCAACAAAAATCAAGGGCCTAAGGTCTTTAACAAGAACTCGTGGTGTTACAACTGATGGTGTCACTAACTAGGTCAAGAAGCCAAACATTGGTAACACTAACTAGGAAAATAATGGTAATGCCAATGGTAACTTAGGAAATCATGTAAGCCCTAACTTAATCAACATGGTTGATGTAAACCATCCCCTCAAAAGAAAATTCAAACCCAAGGCCCAAACCAACATCAAAACTCCAACTAAGGGGCAATGAACCATGGTTATAACAACCAATTTCAAAACTACAATCGAGGTTATAATAAAAAACAACAAGATACTTATCAAAGGCCGATAAATTATGACCCTAACAAATATTGTGGTTTCCATAAGGTTCAAGGTCATGATGATAGAAATTTCCATGATTACAAAAAATTTATACAAAGACTTCCCGAAAACCAAAGATAACTCTTTGTAGACATGTTCTTAACAAATCTAGAAACAAATCCCCAGTTTGAATATATAGGACCCATAGCTCCTCAAAACACTAATGTGAGAATCTTTCGAGATCCACTCCCTACGCATCCTGATAATGTAAAGGTGAATCCTCAAAACATAAACAAAGGCATTCCTATAGGAACAATGATCATGAGGCCTCAACTACTAATAACTCTCAGGTTTCTCCTAACCTTGGTTTGAATGACAATACGAAGATCATGGGATTAATTGAGCTAGAATTTGAACCAAAAATTAATGTAACAACTCAAGAAAAGGAATACTTTCCACAAACCCTACCCACTCTTTCCTCCTCGCAGGATGACATTCCTACAATTGCAAAACCAGTAGGAGCCTATGATTTAATATTAGATTTGAACAAGACCTTCTCTCACATATCATTCCTAGATTTTCTAAATAATTCCCATGTGCATGATGCACTACTGATGCACTATGTATTTGTCATCTAATCTAGGTTACACCTCCTCCTAGTGCTCAAATAAATCATATCAAATTTGACATACATCCTCCGGGATAGAGTGATAGGGATACTGGGTTTGTTTTTGATATAGAAAAGATGTCATCTAACGCTGAAATAGCCCAAAGATTCGATCTTGCCTTATATTTATAGGTCTGGGTTTATAAATATTACATTAAGAGAGCCATGATCGATGATGGGGCTGCTGTGAATGTGGTTCCTTTGTATTTCTTACAGAAGTTATGATATTGAGAGACTAATTGCTCCTCTATAAGAAACATGTTACGAGGGTATGACAATATTAAGGCTACTTCAATCAAAACCATAATTCTTTCTATCACCCTTGGGCCAAAAACAATCTTGACAGATTTTGACATCATCAATAGGGAAAAAAATTAGAACATGATCCTTGTGAGACCTTGGATTCATTGAATGAAGGCTATTCCTTCTACCTTATTCCAGGAAGTTAGATTCCTCCATTTGGGAAAGGTCTTCATTTCCCAAGGGGATCCTAAGCCATTTGATATACACTTAGATAACCTCAAGAAGAAAAGAGGAGTCCATACAGAGTATGAGCTCCCTGCGAACTAGTTAAACAAGCCGCCACCGTCAAACCAATTGGTTACAACCACCCCAAGTATTCCAAAGGCTGAAGTTATTGACCCAAAAACATTTGAGGTGGCCAAAAATGATAAGGGAAAATCAATATATGTGGAAATTGTGTCCACCAAAACAACGACAGATATCATGAAACTCTTAGAGAGTGATGAACCGATCTTCCTCTCGTTTGAACTACAAGGAATGGGTAGCCTTCTTGGTATGACCTCTCTTCCCGCCAATGGTCTTGGCCTAGGTATAAACATGATAGAATTAACAAAAGAAGAAGAGAGGGATGAAATCAATACGATACCCATCAAATCCATCCCTAGGGCTTGTTCTATTCCAAACCTTGGTTTAGATACAAACATGTCAGAAATCAAGTATGTCATCTCCATGGGATGTGATCCTATTGTGCAACAAAAGTCACGTAAGGTCACTATTCTTCACCAAGCTGAGTAGCATAGTCATGCCCACTTACACATGATGTGTCGAGAACATGACAGAGAGGTTCTTAAACACCTCCTTCAATAATTGGATAAACATATATACATGATCATGGGTAGGGGTTGTAAGTTTAAACCCCGGATAGCAAGTCCTTGTCAAAAGAACATAAACTTCAAAGGTGGTGTTTCTTCACTATGTGCTCTTAGGGGTGAGGATTTTGACATCCTTCAACTCTCTTCACCTTAGAAATTTCAGCATGTAGTCCACCTACATCTCCACATGTATATTACTACATTTTCATTGCATTATCATCTTTCAAGCTCATTTTGTAAAATTTTGTAATCAAGGAACTTATTTTCAAGTAACTCTCAAAAGCTTCTTCAAAATATTGGAAATTGTTCAAATCATATCTCTTCACACATTCACGATGTTATCATAAAAATTCTTATCACTTCATTAGTTCAACAATATATGATGAAATTTTGACATTAATCCTACCAAGGCCTGCATACTTGGTTATGCCTATAGATTTCTTCCAACATAGTTGTATTTTCCCTAGTCAATTCTCGAAGCTTTGTGATGTCATATCTTTCCCTAGAAATGCCTTTTTGGTACCAAAACATTCTAAACATTTTTACTTGGAACACTTGTTTGCCTATCTCAACCTTTGGTGTTGAGCCCTCGCATCTTACTAGTTGTGTGGGGTTGAGGCTAGGGGAAAGCTTTCCTCCCCAAAATCACAAATTAAAGTTCAAAAACAAAACAAAAATATTATATATCTCAAACCAAAAATCAATCAAAATTTTCATTTACACACTTATTTTCCCTACCAACCTTCGGTGTTGAGCCCACGCTTCTTACAAGTTACATGAGGTTGGGAAAGGAAAGAAGTGCCCTTACCTACCTTTACCTTTCCTTGGTGATGAGGTCATGCTTCCTACTAGTAGCATGGGGCAAGGTGTAGGAAGTATTTTCAAATTAATTAATTAATTAAATGCAATTTCATTCAATAAATGTGCTTTAAAAATCTTTACAATCCTAATAAAAATGAATTATATGTGTATGTACCAAAAGATAGTCAAAACCTTAAAACCAAATTTTGTCAATTAAGAGGCCATCTTCAGATCTAAGTCTAGATAAACTTGCAAGAAATTACAATCTAGATTGTGTAGTAAAATGTATGTAGACTTAAGTTATAGGTTCCTAATTGGGTTTATGTCAAATTCTTGTCTTTCTCTCACCATTTCCATCTATATCAAAACAATACAATTCACGTCCCTCATGGCTCTTGGTGTTGATCCCTCATATATTACTTGACTGATGGGGTTAGGAGTGGAGTGAATTCATTTTATCGTCATATCATTATTCATCAACATTGCCAATAAACAAAAATAAGTACTAAAAATTACTTGAAAAGCCAATTTTAGGCATTACATCGTGTCTACATAATCATCATATATCAACATTACAAAACAAAAAAAAAAATCATTCTGTTAGCATTCATCATCCATTGCATACATTCTAAAAGTATACAAAATCAGAAGTTCTAAACATCTAGAGTACACATGCGAAGCAAACCAAAAAAGAAGTCAACTCTAATGCAAAGGATAGCCAAACCAAAAAGAGGTATATGTATATATCATAATAAATCAAGTTTTATACAATTCCATCACATGCTAGGCATGGTCAAAATGATCTCAATGAGCCCAAAAATATGAAAAATTCATATACGTGCCTTAGAAAATGAAAATGAAGTAATAAAGGCTCAATATCCTATCAATCCTTGTGGGATTCCTTAGAAGGAGCATGCTTGAATCTACGACTCCTATTATGGATATGACATTGTGAATACATGGAGTGGTATGAGCGACCATGGTATCACTGCGTGAATGGCTTCACCTCCTCTCTTTCTCAATTGCCTCATACCCCAAACCCTCATCTTCGGATCAAGGATGGTCTCTGCCACCTTTAAAAGAGGCACAAAAATGTCGGTGTGGCATCCAGCCTATAAAGGAAGTCCCACATCCTCCAACAACTCTACTCTAGTATTCCCCATATGGAGCAACAAGGTATCCACATAGACTCGATGAATAAGATCTCACCACTCCTTAGTAGTCGTTTGCAAAGCAAGGAAAACAATGATGACTTAGAAAATCACAAATAACTAAAAAATATAAGTATAATACATAATGATTAACATTTCTAAGCTAACAAAGTGGAGAAAAGAGTAAATCACATACTCGGATATTTAGGCACTCATGTGGGGTCCATCGGTGATGTAGCTGCCGAGTGCAGTGTTATAGGTTCTATTGTACCTCTCTTTTCCCCGAGGTAATGTGATTTCCCACAAACGACTCCTCATCTCCTCCTCCATCATGAGGAAGTGGGTCCTTTGAGACTAACGTCTCCATCTCTACATCTTCCTCTTCTCACTTGGCTCTAGATATCTCCTGAGTGTCATGCCACTCAATGTCACTATCCTCCTCATCATCCCCTCCCTCTGCACCTACCTCCTCTCCTACCTCCTCCTCATTGGTCTCCTCCCCCATCTCTACCTCAATCTCGGAGCCTATCTCAATAGGTGCCTCCTACTCCTCCCCATTGTGAGTAGGTGTGGCCTTAAGTAGGAGAAGCGGTGTGGCTCTAGCTTCTTAGCGGGCATGACAAACAATCTCAAGGAAATGGGAACTCCTACTATCACGACCGTCTAACCATGATCACTGTAGGGCCACCCCAAGACATCCTAACACTCCTATAAACCATTGACATGCAAGGAAGAATGCCAATGTATGGTAGTCAAAAATGTTGGGGGACTCTACCAAATGGATGAGTCTCCACCTTCTCCAATATTTCGACTAATTGATCGGTGGCGGCACAAGCTATCAATTTGTTTCCGTATGCTCCCCATAATCATTCCATGTCCTGGTAGGGTGTGGCAACAAAGTCACCCATAGTCAAAGTAGCCACTTACTGGTGTGGCACCTAAACACGAACATCCTAGTCCACCTCACAACCCCGAAGGCCCCTAGATTACGTGCACTGTATTCCCTCTCGGTAGGGGATAATCCTTTGATAAACCCAACTCATCACGAGTGTGGGATGGCTAAGTGACTTTCCTGTACTCTTACCACCCAAAATATCATGGTATCTCGGTGCCCAATATATCTCTTGCCCAGCATAGGTGCACCCATACTACTCTATCTACATCACTATTGGGGCCCAATAATACAACAAATTTTCCCCGCCCTTATCCCCTATCAACCGTGAGGCCAAGATACCTATGATGACCTTGTGGAGTGTAGGGATAGGAGCTATAGGGACAGAAAGAAGCCTCATACTTGATTTGGTGCCAGTGACACCCCATCATCTCCCAAGTAAGTATCATGTATACATCCTCAAGAGTTGTAGTCCAGTCTCCTCTAACCCCTGGAAACTGGAAAGTGTTCCGGTCCACGTCCCAATAAGAGAACAAGTAATAAAGGATTTGAATAGTGGGTACAATATGAGGTATCCATGCAATCCGCCAAATCCCTACTCTGTGTAGTGTGTCTATCTCGACTGAGTCATCTCGCAACTAGTAAGTCAACCAGTAGCCATTCAAAATCTCTCTCTCGGATCCAACACAAATAATCCTCATTCTACATTCATAAAAGAACAAAAGAGTGAGTCAATAACATATGCAAGCTCATAAAAAACATAACAAAACAAAACAAAATCCAAAAAAATAGTCTAAACATGCTAAAATTACTCACTGTCCCAAAATGATAGAATCACTTCCCTATGTAGAGTGGCGATTTTGTAACCATAACCTTGCTAGGGTGGTGATTTTGTAACCGTCACCCCTAGCAAGGCAGCGATCCTATAACCGCCACCCTATACAGGGGCAATGATCTTGTAAAAATCTGGTGGCCGTCCCTTAAGCCCTAAAACTTGAAAAAATGCAAAAAGACCATTTTTCGTGAAATAAAAGGCTACCCCATGTGTGCCCCCTAGGGACCACTTCAAAAAATTTTTTTGAAAATATCCCCCTAGGCTTAGATTTTCAAATTTTTACGTTTTAGGTTTTAAAATGAATAATTGAGAAAAAATGACCGTTTTTGCCTCACTTGTATTTCTCGGTCAGAGAGCCATCTTCACCTCATCACAATGGTCATTTCAGCTGCACTCTCATTTGAAATGGTCACCGTGGGCCCAGAGCTCAAAAATCACCAATAGGATATGTGTAAATGATTTAAAAAATGAGTTGTTTTGATATATATATGTTGTTCTCTAACTCAATTTTGAGTGTATCTGACCACAAGGATGGAGCGTTGGAAAAGGTATATTCTTATCCCCATGTAAATGGTAAGTCCTCTTGTCATTTTGATTTAGCGTTTATTTTTGATATTTTATCTATCTGCACTTGAGTTTTCCTTTCGTCTTGTAGGTAGCGGGAGCTTGGATGGTGACATTTCGACACACGGGCGTGTCAGGTATAGCTTCTAACTCCCCATTTTGGGAACACCATACTTAGACTCTACATTTTATGCCTCTTCATGGCTAAAACGCTTCTCCAAGGGGGAATTTTTATGCACCCAAATTTGCACGTGCTACATTATCGGAAAAAGGTTACAAAAAGGTCCCTAATGATGATTCTTATCCTTTCAAAAGATGTTTGAGCTCCTAAAAACTATTTCCAACTTATATTTGTAGCCTAGTACATCTTACTTAGCCTCGACATGCTTTTTCTAGGCTCCCCAGTTCATTTTAATTTGTTTTGGCCTTTAGTGTCAAAACCTCGGCCCTACCTAGGCAGCAATTTTGTAATCGCTACCCAAGAAGGGCGGTGGTTTTGCAATCATTTCCCAAGGAGGGTGGCAATCCTATAATTGCCACTCTACATTGGCGGTGGTCTTATGTGAATTTTCCATAATGGTTCACTCGTCTTTTAAACGTGTGTAACTCAACTCCAGTTTAGTTTTTGGATGCATTTCTTAGTCAAATTTCCTAAATTTAGGCTTGATTTTTTCATGCTTAACTCCTCTTTCACTTGTGATTGTTGATTGCATAGTTAACTACCTCTTCATGTGATGATTTGGCATCCCATTTCGCCAAGTGTGCTTGTGCACTCTACAACTAACTTTCTATAAATTGATCACTTGTTTTCAAGCAAATGGCTGGAGAATTATTTTGTGCTTCCTTGCAATTGTTAAGATGCCTTCTTTCTTATTGGAAACTACATAGCCAATCTTAGTTCTATTATGCTATCTTTCTTCCACTTGCAATTCTTGAGTTTACCAATTCAAGCTTAACCATTGCTCCAATGCTTTCCTTCTATTGTTGTCACTACATTCCCAACCTATGGACTCACATGGACACGAGGAATTGAAAAATATAAATTGAGGGCAAAAATTGTTAAACAATTGGATTTACTTTTGTAATGTGATTTCTAGGTTGGATTTGTTGTTTGATTTCCTTCATTTCTGCAATTTATTATTGTTACATCATATCAAATAGAGTAGAAATAAATTTCCTTTCATTTGCAAGTAGTTAATTAATTTCCAAGAGGATTCACATCTTTCATAGAAGCTCCCGGTGACGGATCTTCTTATTCTTATCCCTGTGGATTTGGAGGGAAGAATATCTGTAGGAAGTTGTCTACATATCATAGATTAATTGGAAAAGTTCTTGTTTTAAATTAATTTAGAATTAATACACAACTACAGCAGGTGGATAGCCACATCCAGCTATTTTTCTTGTTTAGGATTTATTTATTTAGAGTAAAAGCAATTTGTTGTTTGTGATTGTAATGTCTCAGTTTTGTTGATTTGTTTAGATTAGTTTCCCTTTTCAATATTAGAATAGATTGTTAACTTCATCTTAGTTAATTTGGACACTTCAAACTAGTTTAATATTTAGATTCAATCAAGTAGATCAATCCATAGGGAATTTATGCTACCCGCTCATAGCCACTAAATCTCCCCTTTTCAACTTAGCTACTAGGAATTCACACTACCAAATCTTAGTCACTGATTTTTCTATAGTTAACCATCCACATTTCCACATTGGCTACCCCGACACAACCTCATGGGGTCGAGTGTGGATTAAAGGTCACGTGTCAATTTTCATCCGTACATGTACTTATACTTAATGGTTATCTTATTAATGGCTTTGGATTCAACACACATGCACCATTCTCCTCCTTTATTTGGTGTTAGCATTACGGGAAATACACATGGAATTAAAATTTCATGCACTATTACTTGATCAAATAATTGTTGTACCTATATACACACTTCTTCATTTTATTCTAGGGCTGTCCTATACGATGCCTTGTTTTGAAGACTAGCCCTTGGTATCAAATCTATTTGATGATCATTACTTATGCAATGGTGGTAACCCTTGCAAAATTTCCTCCATTACAATATCCACAAACTCATCTAATAATTTTTGTATCCCTATGGGTAATTATTCCTCCCTTCCGCAACCTTCATGTACTTCTTTTGGTATCGAGTGTATCGTGCATTCTCTTCATCAACTCCTAAAAAACAATATTTTCCTAATATAAGCAACACCCTTGTTCAAAATTCACTCTGTAATCTCCCTTATCCTCATCTCTTAATGGTGATAAGTTAAACTTACACTTATCCTTTTCGATGCAAATAAAATTTTTGCATCCATCATGGATAACCTTCCTATCATACTATTAGGGCCTTCCCAATAGTAGGTGACATGCATCAATTGACATTACATCACATAGTACTTCTTCATAATAATTCCCAATCTAGAATTTGACAAGGCTTTTTTCATTTACTAGAACTTGGTGTCCCTTTTATAACCATGAAATTCTATAGGGTTTTAGATGCACAATATTATTCATCCCTACCTTTTCCACCATCTCACTAGAAAACAATATTTTCCATGCTCCCATTGTCAAAAATTACCTTACAAAATTTTCTCTTGAATTGTAAATGATACTAAAAATTCTTGCTTTCTGCACATGTTTATCTTCTTTCTCGCAATGTCTTTAACAATACCTTCTTTATCAGTAGATCTTCTTTGTCTATAGTATCTCATAATTTTTTAAGATCCCACTAATTCTACATCTCCATGTGTCACATGTGCGCCATCTTCAAGATGTACCTACTCATGACTTCACTTTGTGTATTTGGACATTCAAATGCATGATGTCCTATAAGTCAACACTTAAAACACAGTCAGAGAATCCTCTTCCCCTTCCTTGACTAAATCTCCCACGTCCTCTTGAAGAGTATGATGCTTCATTATCCCGCACTATTATAGAATGACATCTATGCACTATTGTACTCATCTTCTTTTGGTTTATTATATCCTTGGCTACTTCCTCCTCTACTTGCATATATTATGGATTCCTTTCTTTGGTTGCACTATGGATTTTTCATGCCAATTTCTATTCTATCTTCAAGCCTAGTTAATAAGATTATTATACTATTTTTATGTGTAAAATATTGATTTCTTCATGAATTCCAAACCTCAAGCCATTAATATATCATGTGACCTTCTCTTGGTCAACTTCGCATGTCCAGATCTTATCATGATTCGATGGAACTCCTCTGTAGTCCTTAACCAACATCTCCTTTTGTCTCAAGTTTTGCAACTTCTTAAACAAGCTCATTTGGTAATTAAACGGAAAAAAACTTACTCCTCATTTTCGCAACCATGTGATCCCAACACACTATCTTATATTTTCCTCTTCTTTGTTGTTTATTTTTCACATCTTTCCACCACAATGACGCGTGTTCCCTCAACTTGGTTTATATCACTATGACATGCTTTGAGGGTCAATGATTTATTCAAACTTAAAGTATTCCTCCATAATTTTCAACAAATCCACAAATTATTCTAGGTCCAAACTTCCTAAAAATGATGGGACATCATTCTCAATCCACGATCCATTTTGGATATTTCTTGATCTGCGAAGAAGCTTATTCTTCTTCTTCCTATACATCCTCAATAAATTCTAAGTTGTGTGTGTTTCTTTTTACCACTTCCGCTTCATCATCACTTTATACATTTGGCACCATAAATCCTCTTTGTGTATCTTCCTCAAAGACTTAAACCCTTGTCCTCATACCCCTTAACTCTGTAATCACTTGCTCTAGTTCTCCCATAATAGCTGCATTAGTCACATTAACTACATTAGTTGCACCCACATTGGCGGCTCTTCTCGACTAGTTTCCTCTCGATCAGTGTTCTACCACTCCTTCACCTTCCAACCTTACTCCAAGGTATTGGAATGTTTTTAAAACAAACACAACCAAAATTCATAAGATAACTTATATTCTATTTTCAAAATCCTTACGACATCTACGGGGTTTAATCCATCGTGGGAATGAAAATTTACGGGGCTACATGGGTGGAAAACCCTATACAAGTTTGAAAGTGATATTTTTAGGTTTATAAACTCTTTTCTCTCTCCCCATAGAGCTCTTAAAACATGACTTTAGGAAAGTATTTATAGACAATATTTCCTATCCACAAGGATTTTGAAATTTCTTCTAGAATCCTCTAAGAATCTCACTCAAACTAGTATTCAAACTCTAGTGCATTAATGGTGACCAAATACTTCTAGCATTGGTAAATGAGAGATGCCCATCAAGAATTACACATTATTAATTATCTATCATCCTCAATATTTCTACCACACTTTGATATTTATAATCTTCAAATATTTATTCACGTGCACTCTATTGTGTTTGGCCTAAAATTCATATTCCTAACTCATTGTGTCCCCCATTTATAAAATTTTTACACATTCCTCCCTTCATCAAAAAAATTATGCATGGATATGTATTATCTTCCATGCCCTCACCGCTTACCTAATCTATTTCAGGTCTTTACACATGCCACCTTAGCCAAAAACTTCCCAAACATATGAAATTATCTCGATTCCCCCACAATTCTCCCGCATCAATTTTGCATGATAGGTGTGGATTATTAACATTGATCCAATCACATATAATAATATCATTAGTGCAACAGAAAACATCGTTCAAAATTAAATTTTAGTTGTTAGATTGGTTGAGCACATGATTTGAATTAGACACAAATTTACTTTGTTGTGTAAAATTTTGATGTTTCACCACCTTGATCATATCTTAATTGGATTTATATTTTGTTTGGAAAACCTTAGAGGATCCATGATTCCATTTTGACCTCCACCTTGATCTGCAAAGTGAACATCTAACTCCTCAATTCTTTTCACCATCTGTGGCCTCATCATTCTTCATCCTACGAAGTGCATTTTGTGGATTCTTTCTGCTCCATGTAATTTTCCTTAAATTACATGTAAGAGGTCTCAAATATCTTTTGTAATGGCATGAACATTGAAAGAGTTGTACTTGAATGATAAATTTTTTTCTCCAAGTAATTAACAAGAAAAAATGAACTCAAGGAACTTGTGAATGTAAAGAGAAAATTGGTCTACTTATACTTATAGATTGAAAAGGAGAGTACATATTGGGAGTGTTATGTAACTCCCATGCTTGGACTCATCATACCTCCACAAGGGAGAAAGGAGTTACAATTTAGAAATAGAATGTAACTCCTGTATGACATATGATAACTATGATGCATATGAAAAGTATGAAAAATTCCATGACAAAATATGTAATATGTCATATAACACCAAAATACCTATGATTCATATTAGTGAGATGACTTAACATGTGGAGATGGAAATAACCAAATAAAATAATAAATGGCTAAAATAAACCCTCACAAAAACACCCCTTCATCAAAGCTTAGGTAGAGGCATGAAAATCTAGAAAGAGAAAGAGGACTCCCTAGAAAAACTAAGAAAGATGTGTCATATGGGTCCCAACAACAAGGCCTAATGAGGTACCCATATATAAACTGAAATATTTTTAGAAGAAGATGAATAGAAATCCCAAAGAATATGAGCATATGCAGTAAACCTAACCCTAAGAAGAGAGCACAAGTGAAGAAACTTGGCTTTAGTGAAGGGTTTGGTAAATATATCTGCAACTTGATATGAAGTATGACAATATTGAAAATAAATGACATCTCCATGAATCAACTATGAAATGAAGTGCATGTGTATCTCAATGTGCTTCATCCATTGATGCTCAACTATATTTTTACAGATTGAGATCGTTCTAAGGTTATCGCAATAGATGATGGTAGGATGCCAAAAGTGAATACAAAACTCTGTCTGAATCCCCTATAGCCAAATAGATTCCATGGCGGTGTTGAATGCTCACTTATCCTATTATCATCTATCATTGTAAACCTATGTAGAAATCAGATTTTACTTCTTGCTTGACCAAATGATACAACCCGAACCAAGAAAAAGTTTGTATCTAGAGGTAGACCTATGATGATCGAGATCACCGACCAATCGAAATCTGTGAATATAACTAAATTAATCTCTATCCCTCCTAAGTAATGAATTCCATTGGTGTAAGTTCCTTTAACATAATGAAGTATCCACTTAACTTCTTTCGTATTCATGTGTAAGTTGGTATAGCTATGGAATGAAGATTAGAACACTAAAGAAAGCTTCAAATATTGCCAAACTTAAAAAATGAACCATTAGTTTAGAGATAAACAAGAACTATCTCTTTGCAGGCATATATAAACTTGAAATAAACATTCAAACCCTAGCATATCTAGATATTTCTCTACTCCATGAAAGCTATGAAAGATGAACCTATAAAAGATCCTAGCAGTAAGTTGTGCTTGTTTGAAAATCAAGAGTTTTAGAGTGAGACTCACCATTAATGGCTTCAAGGCCAATGGTTCATCCCATTTACTCAAGCTTGATGTTTAGAAATATAAATGGTTAAAGAAAAGATAACTCAAATGACAATGAAAACTACTAAATCTAAAGATGACCTAAGCTAGTATAAAATGGAGGAGTGTTCTTAGCAAAAAGGGGGAGGGGTATGCTTATACTCATAGGTTTTTAATCCTAAGAAGAGGAAAGGGATGTTTTGGAATCATGTGGGACTAAATTCAAAAATACCAAACTCAAGTGAAACTCAAATTAGAAAGGTGAAATTGACATTTAGAAAGCTAAGTCTCCTTTCAAAAAGTCAACAAAGGTTTAATTATCCTCAAATAGGCTAATTAATAGGATAATGACTTATAGAAGCCATTTAGAAGGGTGTTAGCATGATTTAGGGGTTTAGAAGAGGTTAGAAAGGGTAATTAACTAGCATAGTGTAGTCAATTAGTGGGTATTGGGATAGTTAGTGCAATTTTACTAATAAAGTTGCATAGACCAAATTATAGGTGTCTACATATGCCCCTCTTTGAGGTGGCATAAGTAACGTCACTTAAAATAAAGTAGACAAGAAAAAACAACTAAAATTTTGAAGGGGTAGAAGAAAAATTAGTAAGCTGAAGGATGCCCCCTTGAGTGTCGATGGGGTGATGGAAGAACTCGATTGACAATCGAAAAGATGACAAAAGAAAGAATAGTGTGAAGAGAAGAAAGGGGATGGGAAAGTGATTGGATAGAGGAGAATAATGATAAAAATAAGGTATTGAGCTATCAGTGAACCATTGCGGATAGTAAACAAAAACATGTCATCATATTGCTAGGAATCTTCATCATGAGCCCTTATTACAAATGTAAGCATACGAAAAGGGTGTAAAATGACACAAAAATCCACAACATGAATGATGTCCATTGCTAAACTACCAAATCCATGCAATATACAAAATACAATGCAATATGAGAAGTAAAAAAGCTGACCTAATAGGGAAACAAGTACACACACACATACTCAAACCAACAACGTTTAAAAAAGTTGTAAAAATGTTTTGTTATCTAGCTTCAGTTCCCAAATGTTTGTGACAAATGAAAAGGGTAAAAAGTGATGCCCCAAGCAAAGATATATACGAGGGAGTTTGATGAAGGACACAATGTCCAATGATAAAAATTGTGCTCAACGAAACATTACCAGGAAATTTATATGTGCCGAAATGGTACAGACGAAGCAAGCAAGATAGATTTAGTGATAGGAGGTAGATTTAGATGATCCACGAGTCATTTTTGATAGAGACAAGTGAAAATTTCAGCTAGATATGATAATAATACAATGGAAAAGACACAAATTTCATCTACGTATCGGTGTGTTACAAATTTGTGTGATTTTTTTATTTTTGACGATTTTTTTGGATTTTTGAGTTTTGTAATTTTTAGGATTTGTGAGTTTTGTATTTTTAGGATTTTTGATTTTTGTAATTTTTAGGATTTAAGTTTAGTCGAAGAATTTAGAAAATGGAAGATTACCTAAAAGCACACAAAAATGCCCCAGGGCGATGAAATGGGCGTCGGGTAGCAAAAAGATGCCCTAACGAGAAGAAAAGGGTGCTAGGTGGCAAATAATGCCCCAACATAGCAAAAATGAGTTAAAAATAATTATTTAATAAAAATAATTATCATGATGGGTAGAAGAAAGTGTTAGAGTGACCACAGCGGTCAAAACATGCCCCGGGGGCATCACGGTGGGTTAAAACGGCTAAATATACCCCTCTGGGGTAAATCATCGCGACGAGTTCATTTGTTACTAGAGCTCTGTTGATTTTTACCGCAAGTGATTTGAGAGCTACGAGAGAGATGGAACGGGTATAGAGGTGCACAATAAAAGTTGAAACCATTTAGGAGTACACACAAGAGGAGGATGACCCTCCATTTGTGAGTGCCTGAACCTTTCTTGTCAATTTTTGCATTTAATAGCTCTTATTAGCATTTATTAACATTATTAGGGTTTATTAGGGTGACTATATCATGTACACGTGCCCTATGGGTGCGTAGGCATCCAAAGGGGTACATACACATCAAATTTATTTGAATGCGTGCAAACATATGTCAAAATATGTGTACGCATGTGCGTAGGCATAAAAACTAGCACATATGCGCCCTAGGTCAAAAAATGGGTGCGCGCTAGTGCACACACAAAACCTCACGCATATGTGGAATAAAAGGCCACATACATGAGTTAGATAGGTGGTAGGGGTTTGTGCACATACTTATATGGGTGCATAGGTGTCGATGATGGCGCGTATGCGTGTTAGGTGCACACATACTAGAAAGGTCACACACATGCCCAAAAGGGTGCCTGGCGCCGAAGAGATGAAGTTAAATACTTAGAAGAATGTTAGTTAGATGACTAGGATAGTGTAGATGACTTTTTCCTTAGTTTTTAGAAGAGTAGAAGAAGATAGAATAAAAATTAGTTCTAACACGTGCCGTGTTATTTTGCAGAGGCATTTATCAAGATCTTGCGGTTGAGAGAGAGACATGGTCATTTAGCGACCATAGAGGTGGGATTCCATGGACGTCATAAACAGATGATGGATATATTACTGGAGGTGATTGGGTTAGCCTATGTAGCCGTGGATCTTTGCTGATTACCCTCGATTATGGGCTACTTACTGCTCTTGTAGAGAGATGACATAATGAGAGACATTACTTCCGGGTCTGACAGTAGCCGACTTTTACCACTGGAGGATGTTTGGCGCATTCTGTGTGTACCTATTAGAGGACAAGTCATCAAGAATATTAGCACTGAGGTCGAGATATTATACTTCCTGATCAAGGTATTTGGACATGTTGATATACCTCGCTAAGGTATGACAATGTAATTACACCGATGCATTGGAGATCCTAGCTTTCATCACATGCCGCTATATTTGATGTCTCTTGTTAGTGGCTTTTTGCTCACTAACAAGAGAAGTTTGTCATTTCCTCTTGGCCTGATTAATGTGATATGGGGTATTTTCCAAAGTGAGTGATACTATTGGGGCCAGTACATACTGCACATCTATACTAGGACCTACATCTTATCACTTACCACGGTCTAAAGACCATGGGTCCTACTACATTACTTCAAATATGGGTGTGGGACCACATAGCCATTGGTCTCCCCACAGGTGCTCTTCGAGTTCGGGATCCAGAGGATCCTTCAGTCATGGGATGGGTCCCCATTGGAGATGGTATCCATTGGAACATGGGTAATACTTATCATTATCATAGGTAGTTTGACGATATTGTGCAACAAATGATAGTGTGAAGGCCCTATCGATAATACCCAAGTGGGCTAAGGATGCAAATGAGCTCAACTTAGTCATGGTTGAGTATGTTTTGATTGGTAGTCGAGGCTATATCACATATTTCTATAGGGTAGAATGATGCCGAGAGACATTTTGGCACATAACAGATGTACCATGTCCCGACGATATGTGGTACACATGCAGATCTGTTGAGATATTCAACATGGGGCCGCCTATTTAGCTAGATAGGGCTCTGCTTGTTTTGATGGGATGGTGCCAAAGGTATGGGTACCTATGAGACAGATCGAGAGATCCCAGGGCTTACTTTGCTGAGTATGAACCTTGGTATTTGATAGTCTTATCTTGCCACCTTACCATTCCATAGGTCTTATGGGATGCCAGAGGTAGGCCACCACCAGAGGATCATAGCGATGATGAGGGAGATGATGACGATGAGGATGATGGTGATGATGGATAGGGGCACGATGATGGTGGTCGATAGGGTCCTCCACATTTACATGGCGGGAACAAGGTTAGAGACAGAGGTAGGTTCCAATTTTCCATCGAGATATAGATGCCTGATTGGGCATATCAATTGGTGTTCATGTTCCTATACAGTAGGTGCAAGCACAAAAACAACACCACGAGGTCCTCCTTTAGGAGGAGCACTATAAAGAGGCCGATCATATCTCACCATACGCCTTGGTTGAGGAGGTGGAGATGACGGAGGATATATAATTATTTTACAACAATAGTAACATCAGGTTATAGATTTTCAGCTCCGTGTGATGACCGAGAGAGATCAATCTAGGGTACAACTACATGTCGCTACCTCGAGTGAGACCGGGAAGAGCCCGGTGATTCAGGGGAGGTGGAGGGGATGGTACCACTTGATTTCAACGGATTTAGAAAATGGATACATAGATGACACAAATTAAAAGCCTATGACAACAATTATAAGCCCAAATTAAGAGCATTATTGTAAAAGGGATCAATTGGTGCCCGAGAGGAAAACTTGTCGAGTCGAGCTAGCGAGATTACGAGAAGAGGTGGCTTCATTCTAACAGACTGATGGAGCCACCATGACACCAAAAATATATATGGAATTGGTTACATTTAATGGTAGGGCCTCATTCTAAAAGGCCCTATATTATGATTCTATTCCGGAGGGTCGACAATACCAAGTTTTAGTGAGCGAATAATGGGTAGGTCATAGAGATCGAGAGAGACTTGAGACATCGGATTGATCTATGGATCAGCCATGAGATCCCTAGATAGGGTGATAGATAGGAGATAATAGTACACAGTGATGTGCCCTCTTCCATATCGTAGACCTCTAAGTCCCATGAGGGATCGAGTCGACATGACCCATTTTTTTATTATACACATATGTGTATTTTGATGTATGTCTCTTATGAAGGCTTAGTTTTGATTGGTGATGTATGATGTATCTATTAATGCAAAATCAAAACACTCCCAAATGATTTGTTAGATATACTTTTCTAAGGCATAGTCATTTGGTGTGATTCACATAACATTGAGTTTTCCCCAAAGTGTGGGACTTTACAAATGGGAGAAATATCCAAATTAAAGGCTGGTTCATATTCCTCTGTTTAGGTGCATACGTGGAAAATTGACAAGGACCTATTCCTAAACCTAATCTAAGTTTTACCAAGGAGGCAGGGATAAAAGGAATGCAAGAAATTAAAAACTACGATACAAGGTGATGCACCGAAGGAATGATGAACATTTTTTTTGCTGATAGACACAAACCAACAAAATACATACAATGATCAAGCACATATAACCAGATTTATAATGAAAGACTAGATGAGAGAAAAGGAGACAAGAAAGGATCTAAAATTGATCACAAATGTGTTTTATTTCTCTGCAGATTGATACAATGCATTACAAAGGGCCAGAAGGCATGAAACATATTACAATTTAAATGGAAGGTTTGAACTCAACGAATTCCTTTGTCAGGAGGAAAGGGAGCCCAGTAAAAATAAAAGAATGTCCCAACCCTTTACAATGAGTCTTGAACCTACTTTTATAGATTCAACACATAGGGGAGAAAGAAAGAGAAGCGGGAAAAACTAGTTCAAAATTCAACCACCACTATTAATGCCTCCCATAAAATCTGCCCCCAAATCTATCTTGACTATATCAATTTCTTATTCAGTGCCTCAAAGAAGGAGGAAATGGCGGATCGGATCAAAATATGATCTGGTTGTTGGGGAAAAATAGATCCTACTAGGCACATAAGACTCAATGTGATAATCCACTATGGGCTCAAATCTGATTGTGGCCTTTGCTCCATACCTTGTTATAAAGAGCATATCGGCATCGGCCAGACAAGTAACCTCCAATTTTGCGGTGAAGTCCCTAGAAATACACAATGCAAAATGTGGTGCCAAGTCTATGGCTGATACATTCTGATCACATTGGGGCAGGCATGCAGAGTGAGGCTCAAATCCTTGATGATTCCAACAGTTGTCACTATTGTCCCATCCAATTGTACTACCCCTCTAGAGATGACTTCATACTGGAGACCCAGTTGATCAGCTATTTGTTTGGGCATTACAGAACTACTTGCCCTAGAATCAATCATGTAATTATGCACCAATTTATCCCCAATGATTAATGAAACATAGAATGGAGGAGGTATTAGGTTCTTACCTTGTTGCTCTCGATGGTTTCCCCTAGGTTGAGCTTTGTATTAGTAAGCACTTTCTCTTGTTGGTTAGGGGTTGATTTGAGCTTGACCAATTTTGCATGGCAGTCTGCAATAGATCCCTCTACCCTGGAATGGCCAGTGACTCCCATAGTGAAATGTTCACACTTGTCCTCTTCATTTTCTTAATGATATTAAACGAGCTATCCTTATGCTACCCCTTCCCTGGCACATTTTTTCTTGCACATGGGTTGTTACAACCGGTGCCTGAGTGGATTTGGAAGGTGGCTTGGATTGGCTCTGCATTGGGAGTTGTATTTTGGATGATAATACCTTATGGAGAAATGGAGGATTAAGAATCTCCTGAGTTTGGTGAATTTCCTTCTCCAATATTTCTCTTCTTGGACTGTGTATTGGAAGCTAAACTTTGAGAAGGAGTCTGATTCATTCCATAGAATTCTTCAGCTTGCCAATTGACAAACATAGTTTTAGTTGGACATCCCTCTTACTAGTCTCCTTGCTATTGATTTTATTCTTGGCTAGGTTCTTGTGACACACCAACGCTTTGTACCATAAAATCCTAATTTATTGTACCATTGAAGCACATCGATTGATTATGTGGTTGTCTACATGGAAAACACCAATCATATTCTTGTGCCATGTTATTAATGTCTTTGGAACCAATTCCCTTGATGTTGAAGCTATGTTTGGATCATATGGCCTAAAAGGTCTAGCAGAGATTGAGGTTGTCCTTGGTGTTGAATTTGAGTTACTGACTTGGGCTTGTGGTCTATTTTAACGATACGGGGTCTAGCCTCTGTGTTTGAGGTTGATATGGCCTAGAAATTTGAGCCTGTTGTCTTTTGATGGTTACTAACTCATTCCCTAGGTTTTGAAGTTGTTTCATAACTTCTTAAAGCTCCTTTGAGGTGTTAGATGATGAATTTGAGGCTTCAACTGAACTTTGACTCCTAGGAGTGGGTATAGGAGCTAATGTGGGTGTTTGGCTAGCACTTGGGTTTCCTAATTTGGGGTATAGAGGCATGGATGGCCTAGGAGCAAGTTTTCCAGCCTGAATCAAACAATTTTCAGCTCCTATGGAAAGGATATAGGCTACAGGTAAGGTTGTGCCCCCATTTACTGAATCATTAAAGAAATGTCAGAATTTAAAGCTCTAAGAAAGTATAAGAATGCACCTTCATTAGTGGGCTTTATTGCTGCTGGAATCTTGTCCCAGGTCCGTTGAAAAATGAGGTTGAAATCTGTCAACTTCTCATTTGGAGCTCTTTTCATTGTTGTCAATTGCTCCAATAAGGATAAGTTATCTCCTTTTTCTCCAAACTGGTCGTGAAGAGTTGTGCACAGATGGTCCCAATTTTGAATAGAGCCTACTACTAGGCTCTGAACCATTGTGAAGCTTTACCTTTGAGTGAAGAAGCTAGCAAATTCATTGCAATGTCCATCTTAGTGATCTCATGGATTGTACAGAAATTTGCAATGTCTTGAACATGGTCACCAGGAGAAGTCTGGTTTTCTCCAGTGAAGTATGGGATGCTCTTTAATGCTGCCACCAGGACTAGATTTTGTGCATTCAAAGTGAGTGGGCTACTGCTAGTGAAATTGACATAAGGATTTGGCTATGCCATCCTAATTGACTTTGAGCACCCTTCTTGATTGAAATAATGACCTACTAGGAGGAGGTGTTGATAAGGCTTTATTTGGTGGAGATAGAGACCTTTGGGCTCTTCTTCCTCTTCTCCTTCTATCTGGAGACAAGTGTAGGTGTACAAACTATCCTTCTTCTCTTGTTCTTGACCTTGTTTGTATCCTTCTCATGAACTTAGGAAACTTGGATTGATAAAACTAGTGGATTTCGTCCTTTTTGGAGTCGTCGAGAGTGCGATTGTTAAAAGATTCTTAAAATATAGAATCAAAACAAGTACACATCAATCTTACTTGTAATAAAGATGGAGACTTCTTGGTCCCACCGGCATGCTAAAACTATTAATGCAAAATCAAAGCACCCCCACATGCGTCGTCATATCTTCTTTTTTAAGACAGATTCATTTGGTGTGATTCACATAACATTGAGTTTTCCCCAAAGTGTGGGACTTTGAAAATGGGAAAAATCTCCAAATTAAAGGCTAGATCCTATTCCTCTGTTTAGGTTCATACATGGAAACTTTCCAAGACCTATTCCTAAACCTAATCTAAGTTTTACAAAGGAGACAGGGATAAAAGGAATACAAGAAATAAAAAAACCTAAGCTACAAGGTGATGCACTGAAGGAATGATGAACATTTGTTTTGCTAATAGACACAAACCAACAAAATACATACAATAATCAAGCACAGATAACCAGATTTATAATGAAAGACCAGATGAGAGAAAAGGAGACAAGAAAGGATCTAAAATCGATCAAAAACATGTTTTATTGCTCTGTAGATTGATACAATGCATTACAAAGGACCATAAGGCAGGAACCATATTGCAATTTAAATGGAAGGTCTAAAATCAATGAATTCCTTTTCCAGGAGGAAAGGGGAGCCTGAAAAAACAAAAGAATGTCCAACCCTTTACAATGAGTCTCGATCCTACTTTTATAGATTCAACAAAGAGGGAGAAAAAGAGAGAAGTGGGAAAAAATAGTCCGAAGCTCAACCACCGCTATTAATGCCTCCCATAAAATCGCCCCCAAATCTATCTTGATTGTATCAATTTCTTATTTGGCACCTTGAAGGAGGAAATGGTAGATCAGATCGAAATCTGATTTGGTTGTTGGGGCAAAATAGATCCTACATTGATGGCCCTGAAGATATTTCTCCAATTTTCTCCCACCTAACCTCCCCAAACTTAAAGTATCTGATCTCCATGGTGTAGAAAAGGCTGAGATATTTCCAACGATGTTATATTTGCAATATTTCGAGCCTTGAGTCGAAATATATGCCCCTTCGAAGTTTGTATCGGATCTGTATAAAAGGGTGGGAAAACTGGTTTGAAAAAAATGGGCCCCCTTTTCTATATGGGACACATGGAGGGTGGCACTTATTTGAGGGTGGCCTTTGTATTTTTCTCTTGGAATGGCGTGGGGCTAACATGTGGCTTCCTCATTGGCCTGCTCAATTTCTATGTTTTTGGCTAAGTCCTTTGCTCGCGGGGTCATATTTCTTGACCAGGGACACATGGCGGTCTAGCGCTCATCTGGAAACCTTCTCTTTATTCGACCCTTGAGTTAGTGCCATTTGGACACTTGGCACTCTCTGTTGGCCTGCCACCATGCATTGACTATTCAACCCGAATCTGTCCCTTTTTTGAGACTGGATGTGTGGAGGCTTTGCACTTGCTTAAAAGCCCGATCAAGATTTTCTTTTGAAGGAGTGTCGGGTTGACACTTGGAAGCTTCTGCAGGTCTTTGGACTTTTCAATGACCCCCTTTTACCTTTTCAGACCCTTGGACTACATGGGAAACTAGTGCTTATTTGAGCCTCCACTTTTGGATCTACCCTTGGAGATGCACCAAACTAATGCGTGGTAGCTTCCACGGTGCTTCTATACTTAGCCTTTTTTTTCAGCCCCACCCTGTCCACCTTTCGACCTCTGTTGACCATTTGCTATGTGGATGGATAGCACAAATTTTGAGTCTCCCTTTTTGGATTCAACTTTTGAGAAGCCCTGTGCCGACATGTGACTCTCTCCACTGCCTCCTCCATATAGCTGATTTTTGGACTCGTTACGAATCAAGCTTTTGAGCCCAAGACTTCGAGATCTTTGTCATTTCTTCTTTTTCTTGCTCTTAGATTCTCTAACCCTACTATTCTATTTCCGAGCCCACCTATAACCCGTTAAATAGATTTAAGACACGATCCGCTCGACAGAGTTGTCTCTTCTCTTTCTTCTTGCATAGGGTTGTTTGGTCTTTCACAGAGCCCCGTCACTCCATTGTTGAGTCCTTCTGTGACCTGTTTGTAAGATTTAACCGTGTTTTCTATGGTTCTTCCTAAGCGGGGTCGTGGTTGATCCAATACTTTTCCTGGGGGCAAAATATGGATAACAATATCATTTTTTTGATTGTGCCTCCTGATGAAGGCTTATTTTGATTCATGCCCTTGATGGAAGATTTTGTATCGATGATGTATATATTTTGAGATATAAATACATACATATACATATACATACATATATATATATATATATATATATATATCTATGTGTGTGTGTGTGTGTGATGGACATTCAATGTTATACTTTCCATGTATCTATATGACTTATGATGATGATTTGGAATAGATGAATATAGATATATATATATATATATATATATATATATATATATATATATATATATATATATTTGTGTGTGTGTGTATGTGTGTGTGTGATGGACATTCGATGTTTATACTTGCCATGTATTTATATGACTTATGATGATGATTATGACTATGGATGATGATTATATCATGATTTTGTTTGATTTACTTCTTATGTATGTATCATGATGGATTTTGATGATGTATCACATCATATGTTTTGATAAGATGTTTTACTACTTTACTTTATCATATTATCGTGTATGAGTTAGCAGTAGATGATAGCTCTCTTGTGGATGAGATACTATATGATGTAAACCATGTTTTTATTATGGATATTGGTGTGAGGGGATAGATTTGTGATCATGCACAACCCCTCTTGCCCCATTGATGATACAGTATATGATGATTATCTTTAACATACATGCTTGATGTAAAACTTTAGCATTTTATTTGATATATATGATGTATAGATGATGTTGTTAGATGTGATGATAGATGATAGATGTTTATGATGATGATAACGAACAATGTGCATGGAACAAAAAAACACAAGAAAAAGTTAACAAAACTAAAAAAATATACACATACAAAACAACACAACTATATGCAAATAAGAATGAACTCAAGCATGCTTAACAATAGATTAAATTGATACTTAATCAAAGCAAGTGAATGAATCCTAATAAATGCATATAACTAATGATGAAAACACACCAATTTTTACAAGTATGAAATTTTAAAATGAACTCAATGCAACATACAACAGATCAAATAATATTTAATATAATTCAAGCAAATGAATCCACTTTAAATCATACAACACAAAAAGACAATGTAATCAAAACTCTACAACCCAACAACTAAAAGCAATCAAACCATGAACTTGTTTTTATAGGATAGTTTTGATTCGTTTTCTTTTGTTTTTTGTGTCATTCTAAAGACAATTTTAAAGGCTACTATTTACATTGTTTTTGTGATTTTATCTCTAAAAGGGTTTTTCAGATGTTTAGGTTTTTCTAGCATTTTTGAAAGTTTTATGTTTTTGTGAAGCCATTTTCCAAAGTGAGGTAAAGAAGTGTGGATGCCCCCAATGTTAGATGGGAATATACAAAGGTAGAATGCCACATGTTATGTCTAGGAAAGAATATGTGAAGCTTCCCCCAACATTAGATGGGAATGTACAAAGGAAAATATTCACAATGATAGACAAGAGTAGAACAAGCCAGATCAAGGCCGTAATGGATGAGCTTGAGAGGATTCCTAGACCAAAGCAACCTAGCCCTAAGAACAACAAGTATTACACATCTAGTTATGAGAGTTATTGTAAAATATGAACCCTCCCGAGGTGCCAAAAATATTTTTAACCCAAGGACTTGCGTGATGCACCACAATTGCATGGTTTTCTCACTTGACGACTTGCTTTCTATTTACTGTTTTTCTTGATTGTTTGATTTTTTTCTTGTTTTTCTTTCTTTTCTAAGGAATTTCTTATTTAAGCATAGAATAACTTGAGGTGTATTGAATTCATTAGTTCCTTTAATTCCTTTCCATCTAAGTGAGCCATTTTTAGTCCCCAGATCCATATTTCTTAGTGACCACATAAGGTCCCAACCATTTAGCTTCAATTTTTCCCTTCTTTTCTTTGTCTTTAACAATGTTTCTCTGGTTCTCTTTCAAAATGATATCACCTACCTCAAATTGATGAGGTATGATCCATTTTTTTATCCTCATGAAACCCGGTTTTGATAAAATTTTAAGTGATTAAGTGCTCTCATTATTTTCTCATCAAGTAGCTCCAATTTTGCCAGGAGAGCAACTCTCTAGTCTTTGTCCTTGTTCAGATAATCTCAGAGAGATATTCTCAGGGAGGGAAGCTTAATTTCTAGGGGTATAATGGCCACAGTGTCATAGACTAGTGAATATAGAGTAGTACCAGTAGGGGTGTGAATGGAGGTTTAATAGGCCCAGAGGGCAAGATGAATCTGGAGGTGCCAATTAAGATCTTTTTTGCTAACTATGCTCTCCATGATTCAGACAAGGGTTCTATTTTTAGACTCTTCTTGTCTATTACCTTGAGGGTAATAGAGAGTAGACCATTTGAGCTGGATTTGGAAGAATTGGCACAACGCTTTAACCATCTTGTTCTTGAAGGAATTTTGTTGTCTGCAAAAACGACGGAGGGCATGCCATAACAACAAAGGATATAATTCATGATAAATTGTGAAATATGTGCATTGGTTACATAAGTTAGAGGGATAACTTTGTTACCATTTAGTGAAGTATTTGGTGGTGGAAATGATATGCATGTGGCCATCTAAAGAGGTTGGAGTGAGATTCCCTATGAGATCGAGTCCCCATTTGGAAGACGACCAAGGTGTTGTGATGGGCTACTAGGCTTGTGCTAGTGCATGTATTAAGCTTCCATATTTTTGACAGAGTTATTATTTCTTGACATGATTGCAACTATCTATTTCCATGGTGGGCCAATAATAACCCACTCTCAATAGCTTCTTTACAAGATCCATTCCACTAGTGTGTGCTCAACACATGCCTTCGTGTACTTCCTTAAGTACTTGGATTGAATCACCAAATCCAGAAATGAAGCAGATTCTTGTTGTAGCCATGATGATAGAGGGTGCCTCCTAGGAGGGTGTATTGGGCTATATGGTGAATAAGGGTATTTTTCTTAGTTTGGGTGATATTAGGGGAAAGGATCCATCCTGTAAATAATTATAAATGGGATCGTACTAGGGGGAGAAAGGACCAACAACTTCACATGCCAAGCATGATTCTGGCATGTCATACACAGTGCATTTACAAATGTTCAACAAAGAATGGCATCTTGTTTTCCTGTGGTGGAATATGTAATAGAGATCCAATCATAGCCATCACATCTGTTGATTTATTGTGAGATCTTGGTATTTGTTCAAAAGTGATTTGGACAAAATACTCTTTTAGAGTTTCAACCAACTTCTTATAGGGGATAAATTTCTCATCTTTAACCTTTTATTTGTCATTGACCTGTTTGATAATTAGCTGTGAATCACCAATGAATAGTAACTATTTGATATTCCATTGGATGGCCAACTTCAACTTGGCAATAAGTACCTCATATTCTGTAATGTTATTTGTTCATGGGAATCCCAGATAGAAGGCCTGTGGGATTATCTCTCCAGTAGGGGTGATGAGTATTAATCCTACTCCTAAACCATGATAGGTGAATGATTCATCAAAGTGGACTTGCCATACATTAGATTCTTCTATTTACATCATGGATGAATCGATAGATCTAGACACAACGGTTCCATGTTTGGTAATGGAGCTTTGGCTAGTTGATCTACAAGCACTTGTCATTTAAGGGATTTTTGATTTACAAACTCAATGTTGAGCTCACTAAAGAGGATGATCCAATTATCCATCTGTCTTGTCAGGGAAGGTTTAGATAAGAGGTATTTTAAAGGGTCAACCTTGGATATTAGCTTGGTTTTATTGTTTAGGAGATAGTGGCACAATTTCTAAAAGGTGAACACCACAACTAGGAAAGCTTTCTCAATCTAAGGGTAATTTAACTCATAGGAAATGAGGGTACGACTTAAGTAATAAACCACTCATTCTTTATGGTTTAGGTCATATTGGGCAAGTAGTGCACCAATAGAAAATTGAGTAGCTGAAATATAGAGCAGTAAGGGTTCACCTGGGGTAGGCGGCATTAGAATAGGTGGACTTGCTAGATATTGCTTGAGTAATGCAAAGGCCTTTTGAAATCTACTATTATAGCCACCACTTTAGCAGGATCCACCTCTATTCCTCTTTGTGAGACAATGAAACCCAGTAATTTTCCTGATTGTATACCAAAGACGCACTTCTTGGGATTCAACTGAACCTTATAATCTCGGAGACATTGAAAAATATGCCTCAAGTACTTCAAGATGCTCTTCCCTAGTTTTTTATTTTTCTAATATATCATCCACGTAATCTTCCATGATATCATTCATCATATCATGGAAAATAACAGTCATGGCTCGCTGATATGTTGCCCCAGCATTCTTGAGGTTGAAAGGCATGACCTGATAGAAAAATGTCACCCAAGGGGTAATGAAATTATTCTTGTGTTGATCTTCCTCTGTGATCTTTATTTTTTTATAACCTAAGAAGCCATCCATTAAAGATAACATCTCATAACCAGCAGTTGAATCAACAATCATGTCGATGTTAGGAAAGGGGAAGTCATCCTTAGGACATGCTTTGTTGATGTCCCAGAAGTCGGTGCATATTATGATACCAACAGTTTCTTTTGAACTGGGACTACATTAGATATCTAGTCTGAATAGTCAATAGGTTTAATAAAACCTGTTGCTAATAGTCTTTCAAGTTCCTCTTTGAAAAGTAATGCAATTTGTGGATGCATCTTTCTCGCTTGGTTGATAGGTTTTGAATTTGGGTGTACAAAATGGTTGTGTACGACCAACACTACATCCAAACATGGAATATCTGCATACGACCATGCAATATATCTATATACTTTTGTAATAGTGCTACAAGTATTTTCTATTCTTGTACTAAGAGTGAAGCTCCTAACTTTATCATCTTAGGCTCTTCTTCTATCCTGATGTTAACACTGATTTTTCTTCAACCAAATTTTTTTATGCATCCTCCATCTGTGTAGGATCAGGAGGAAGAGTCAAATCTACTTCCATAGGTGGTTCAGAGAGATCATCATCTTTGAGTGGGTAAACTACTTTGTCTATCGATTTTTCTAACTATTTTTCCACAAGTGCCTCAAAGAGGTTTTCACTATGTGTCTTGGTCTGTTTATTTTGTTGAGGATTATTAGTAGTATTTTTTCCCTCGAGCTTGTTGATATTTGATCGACCAAATATTTTTGCATCTTTCCAAAAATATGCACATGTATCTAGATTAGTGGTAAAGCCCCTTTTGTGATCACCCATTGGAATGTTATCCGTGATTCCCATGACTCTTCAATTGCCTCTTAATTTTTGAATAGATAGATCGACACATGAAGTTGTTTATCCCAATCAAATAGGTCAGGATATACTAAGTTAACTTGGGAATTGGCTTGGGGATTTGTTGCGGAAAGGGTAAGGATGGCAAAATCTAGAAATAGGTTAGTAGAGGTAAGATATTCATATAAGATATACTTTGGGAATATTTTTTGTTGTGTGAATTATATGATTCATCCTCACGTTCAGAGGAAGTTTCATTTATTTCTGCAAGAAGAGATCTATGAGGTTGAATTCCAAGGCCATGCTTATTATACTTCCATGGGTTAAGTGGAAAGATTCCAATCTATCTTTTACATCTAGGACGCATCCAGGATCCCCGATATCCCATGACATTTATCATGTAGTGTGCTTTGATAAAATGTGGAGCTTGGTGACATGAAGCCATAGTTCCTTCAGGTACCCAACTGGTAGGTGTATCTAGCATCTTCTCATCTAACAAGAGACCACTAGGAGTAAACCTTTCAAGGGGCTCTGTGGCAACTAGCTTTGAGTTCCTTTGGACTAAAAATATAGTCTACCATGTGTTTTAGGCGACACGTAAAGATCATATATCAATAGGGCTTGTTTAAGATTGAATTTTTGGGACCTAAAATATTGGCTAAGTACCAAAGGGCATGCACGTAGGACCAATAATAAGAAGGGAGCTCGGGGGAAAACATGTAGGAAAAATGGGTTTAAGTGAAACCGGGCACGTGTGGGAATTAGAACACGAGTTTAAAGGACTTATCCATATTTGGAATTCTAGATGCACTTGAGGAAAAACATGAAGACCTGGACTAGGCATGATGAGTGGATAAGGTGCCATCCTAGAACCTTGGAGGTCAAGAAAAGGATATTCCATGTAGGGAATATTCCTAGAAGACATCATTACAAAGAGTGGAGGGTTTGCAAAGGGATAAAAATTCACCATTGGAGGACCACATCGACACTTGGCATGTGATCTAGCTCGGAGAGAAGGCATGGTGGTGGGTGTTGATCTTATAAAAATAGATTCTTAGGCTAGAGACGAGTATAGTAATATAGAAGAGGAACGAAAGGGAGAGCAAGAGATAGAAAAAGAGAATGAAAAAAGAATAAGAAGCGAGTAAGAATGTGCTACATGTGATAGGGTTTAGAGAACTTAGTGCTAAGGTTTGTGAGGAATGCTCTAAGCTTTTGTATGGCACTAGGATCTGTAACAAGGGTTAAAATGGGAAAGGTATAGATAGGGTCTCATATGGGGAAGGATTTGCGGGAATTAAGTCCCTGTCATTTATTGTATATGGTCTGAGATGACCCCTTTTAATTTTAATGTGGCTACCTAAACTATGTTAAATCAATATATATGGGTTATTTCTATATATTCTATTTAAGGGTATAAACCCTCATGTTATATTTAGCTTTTGTGGTGCACTAATGCTAGATCTGTTAGTTGTATTTTCTACCTCTTTAAATAAGTGAATGTACTCCTACTTTTGTAAATCCTCCTCCATTAATGGAGGAAAATTCTCACAAAGCTCACATAAAGGAGGGGCTCGATGGCCATGAGTGCCTCGGGCGAGTTCCCAATGCTCACCGGGTGATAAGCCGACATGTTTGGGGTTAGTAAAGGTATTAAGGGTAAATAAATTACTACAAAATTGATATGTTAGGCCATATTTCCAAAACATTGCTTCCCATGTAGAAAACATATTAACCAACATAGGAAAATTTTGATTGCATGGTGTCAATGTATTTGGATCTACATAATCCTTCATAACCTTTGTTTGTAATGGATCCACAATATCTACAGAAGGACACTCATACACTGCTTGTGAGGAACTATACAATTCTCTACAATGTGTAAATGGTTCAGGGTCACCTAGAATGGTGATCGTCTGTCCTTCATGAGGAAACTTGATACACTAATGATAATTCAAAGGAATGACCTTTATGGCATGAATCCATGGGCGTCCTAAGAGCATGTTATATGGGAGGTCCAAATCAAGAACCTAGAACTTTGTATCATGATAAACATGCCCTATCTCTATGGGTATCATTATGGTACCAATCAGTCTCACATTCCTCATTATCATATGTCATGATGGTGATGGTATTAGGATCCAAGTCTACTTTTGTGTGGCCTAGTTTCCTGAAAAGCTTCAAAGTGTAGATATTCAAACCAGATCCATCGTCTACAAGAACTCTTTTGACTTTGCGATGAGTAACAAAGACTTATATATAAGGGCATATTATGACTAGGTTTTTATGTGGTATCTCATTTTGGTCAAAGGAAATAGAATCACTAGAAGCAAGGTTTGTGATCACCTGTGGGAGATTTACAAGATCTATATCTCAGGATACTCTAGACCCCTAAAGATTTTGATACAATATGTCTTTATGATTATTTGAGATTTTTATAAGATCTAAGATCGAAATCTTAATAGTGGTCTTCTCTAGTTTGCATAACAAGTCATACTCAAATTCCTGAGGGACAAATTGAGTAGGTTTGGAGATTACTTAGCGTGTGCATCACATTCCTATGACACAACTGCCATCTATAAGTCAAATGGTGTTTACTTGTTCATCAAACAATTGGATACAACCTATAAGGGAATCAAAATGATTATCTATAGATGTATATACATAATTGGAAGCCCTATAATTATTAGATGACTCACTTTAATATGGCTTCTTTTTCTCCCGGTTCTTATGATCGGGAAGGGTTGTTTAAATATCCCCATTTTTACATTAGGACCTTCCCCAGATTCAAGTGAATCCACCTTAATATTGCATTCTTCAATAAGGTCCTGTATATAGTGTCGTAACCTCATACATTTGTCAGTCTTGTGTCCTTTGACATGATGAAAGTCATAGTACTCATGCTCTTTATACCATCCTAGTTTAGGTGCATCTTCAGGGAAGGGTACTGTGGCTGGAGGATAGGTGACCATGTTCATTGTATCTAATTGTTTTAAAATTGTAGACAATGGTTTAATTAGAGGTGTGAATGTCCATTTTGGGGCCTTGTATTTGTCTTTATGAGGCCCTTACATGAGTTTCGAAAGAGGACCACTCTAAACAACCTAGAATCTCTTGGATTTAGTGATGCTATCTCCTACAAAATTCTTGTTTTTAAAAATAATTTAGGATTTTCTGTAGGTTTTGATTCAATATATTTATCCTTGGAGAAGGGTTTAAGGGTCCCTTTCAAAATTAGAGCCTTTTCAATGTTACTGTCATTCTCTATAACTTACTTGAATTTAGAGACACAATGCATTTACAAATGAAAGGATATGTCTAGGTTTAGGTTAGGTACAAAGATGCTAACCATCTATTTTTCAGGGATATTGCAAGGAAAATGACTAGCCAAACCGTGCCATCATTGTAAGAATATGGAGAAGGATTCATTAAGTCTCTGTTTTGCAATACATAAGTCTAACATGGTTATATCACTCTCCATGTTAAAGGAGAAATGTCACACAAACGTTTTAACTAATTTGGGCCATGTAACAATCGTTCCCTTGGGTATGTGTAGGAACCACTCTAGTGCTTCTTTCACCAAACTGTGAGGAAATAAATGAATAAGGTAGTTGTCACTATATGAAACTTCCTAGAAAGCCATGTAGAAGTATTTTATATGATCGTGAGGATCACCCTTACCTTTATATTTATCAAACTTAGGTGTATCAATTTTTTTGGGGAACAACATTCATAACATGTCTCTATCGAAAGGGTAGGGACATAGCTCCTTGTATTGATATTTCTTGTTATGGCCCACATTACTTTCTTGTAGCATTGTGAGCATTTTTTTCATTGATTGTAGCTCTTGTGTAATGAGTTGGTATTTTTTTGGAGATGGTGGTCTATTCAAACTAACCTTTAATGCTTCATCATTATGAGGGTTAGTGTGTAGTTTACTAAACTTAGATTTATGTTTCTATTTTCGTGAAACTTTTTTGCATCCTTAGATGCGTGTAAGCTCATTAACCTTTGGCTAAGTTTAAGAATATGTCTTTGAAGGACCTCTTCTTCATTTTGGTGATCATATTTTATGTCATATTGAGGGGCACCTCCTTTTCTTCATGTTCGATTTTGACCCTATGTGAGGCTCTAAAAGGTACTCTTCGAGCACCATCATTTTGTTTTAGTGCTTCATTCTTAAAGTTGTTATTTTCATGACCAGAAGTGGAAGCATATCCCACATCAAAGGGATTAGTGTGATCTCGTACCATGCATGTTGATAAGAGGAGGCATTTGTGACTCTTCCTTGTTTATGTTAATCATTTTAACAGACATGTCATGGTCTTGTGGTATCCTGGCTCCTAATTCTAGGATGTGTGTAAGTATTTGGTCTTTATTTAGGTATAAAAGATCATCAAATCATGCGAGATCAAGGTTATTCTCACCTTGTGATGAATCAATGTCATTTCCACTTGGATCAACCCATGTTTCAGTATCTTTTACTTCGGAAAAATGAGCGTTTAGGTTAGTACCAGTAAAGGGATTATTCCATAGAGCATTATCAACACTAAAGGGGTTCATCTTCACTTCATGTTCCATTCTTCTAGCCACCATCCTTGTGATAGGTGACATGGGTACTCTTGCTACACAAGGTTTATCTATATTTGACTAAAGTTATAATCAACCTAAGTGTAACATAATTTATCTTGCCTAGATGTCTCCAAATGACATGTCTTAGGTACAAGTATATGCAATTTCAATCATACAAGGAACAAATCATGCAAGTATAGATAACCAATCAATCGATCAAATTGTTTATACCTTTCTCTTTTAATGATAGTTTTTGATGTTAGATAGCCAACTCTATGTTAATTCTTAGGTAAAGATCAAAAAATGAATAAGGCGTAAGTATTAACAAAGTGTAAGCATGATTCCCAATCAAAGGATACCACGATGAGTTTAGCAACCAAAAAGGCCTAAATGTTAAAGGGAGAGGATTACAAACATAAGCCATGTAGCTACACCAATTGTACACGTTGATCAATATTTGCGGAGAAGTGAGATATTAGTGTCGAAGTGGTATTGAAATGACACAAACAAAGTAAACAACATGCTTCAAGATTTGGGACAATGTCTGAAGTCAAACTAAGTCAAAGTATACTAAGGAAGTTCTAAAATGTGGGCAGCGTATCACCACAATGTGGACACTTAGATCACGTTTACAAGAAATGTGACATAGGTATCTAAATTATGTTGAGATAATGCGAACAAGGTAACACATTATAAGGGGATCAAATGATGAACCAATCCTAACTATAATGATGATCTTGAAATCAAGACCAAGTGGCTATCAAGATGTAAATACGTACCCACACACTTTAGACATTTAACAACTCAGCCACAAACATGGATGAGCGTAAATGAACAAAAAAGTGGTGAACACAATCTATTGATAACACTCACGAAACATGCCTTCTCTGATCCCGAATGGGCAGTAAGAATGTAAAGGAATAGACCAAGTGGTGCTGAAACAAGCTAGTATAAATTTGGAAGAGTTTCACCCTGTCTTAGCACAATTGAAGAACTAAGAAAAAGTGATACGTTTTGAGTTTCGTGATGAATATCACTAGACCCCAACTTCGAAGGACTCTCCCCTTATTTTTAAAACAAGGTTTTGAATCCAAATAAGTTAGTGTTTTTTGATGGATTTTTGACTCGATAACTTGGTCTAGCATAAGTTAGCCTCTTAAAGAAATGGCTTCCTAAGTAGTTCACTCAACTAGGTACAAAAAAACCCTCTACAAATTCAATTAACCAAGAAAGTCGCAATGACTAATCTTGGAGTATCTCAGATTTATTTTACCCCCTTAAAATACTATAAACAATGAATGCATTCACGCGTATCTTTCACTGGGGTCACAATGGAGATTGTTTTGGTGTTAACTCTCAAAGATAATACTAGTCAAGTGGGTAAAGTGAGGTGCTTCCCGTTTCATCCACGAGGTTACTCAGCGGTGGACTACTTTAGGGTTCCTAGAACCACCCCCATTGTTGTAGCTTAAGGTGTTATGCCAAAGGGGTTACATTCTAGTTAAGTAGATAAGGACATACCCTTTTCCAAACCTACATATACAATGTGTTGAATGTGGTGTGTTTTTAAATCTTTTTAGACTTAGTGTGGTTTTGTCGCACACCATTTGACAACCTACATCAAACACATTCGTATTGTTTTGATCCCAATTCTTTTGCAAGCGGATTTTGGTCCTACACACAATAATTAGTAATTTTCCAAGTTTTCAAAACATCATATAAAGGAGATAACACATTGTTTTTGATTTCCAAGATCATCCTAAGACACAAGGAAAGAGCATACACAACACAAAACCTCACTAAACTTGTAAAATGGAAAATACTTAATCAAATTGCATGTAATAAAGTTCCTTTTAGCCAACTTTGAAGTTCTTTCCCATTTAGAAACTTAATTGAAGTGTTTGGAAAGTATAAGGAAGTAAAAAAATGCAAACACCTTAGATTCCAGTTAGTATAAAGAAAATAATCAACAAGAACCTACAAACCACTGTTAAAAACCTCCCGAATGTCAAAAAAACCTAGAACATCAAATCATACAACTTACAACAAAATTTAAATTCTAACAGAGAATGCGTGCATGCCCTTTTTGGCATGTGTGCATGGATTTAGGTATGTACATGCCCCTTTTAATGTGTACGTGGGTCTGGAAATGAAAGAGAGTATTTATGCCCACACATCTAGAATGATGCACTGCAATCCTTTTAATGTGTGTGTGCCACAGAAATATGTGTACGCACCATAGGTAAAATGGAAAAATGACATAGAGGGTGGGTGTATGCTTGCACGTCCAGAATGATGCCTGCATGAGCCTTTTGATGTATGCACATAGGTTTTGGTGTGTGCATGAATTTGGTTCAATTTTTTTGGTTAAGAACACGAATGACATGTATACACCCTTGTAGATGTGTATGCGTCCCTTCGAATAGGTACGTGCCATTTTTTATGTGTGCGTGTGACCTTGAAAACCACCAAAAATATGAAAACAGTCCTAACACAAACCTAGTAAATAACTATGCTAAAGGGAGATTTCACACATATAATCTTACCAAATACATGGATAAAACTATTTTTCCCTAAAAAAGCATAAAAATGGTTAGAAAAAGCATGTAAATGAAAAATTTAAACAACCTCTAATGGACTATGGGGTATGGTCCCACTACACGTGCCATATGTATTCATATGTAAGTTGGTGTAGCTATGAAATAAAGCTTATAACACTCAAGAAATATTCAAAGCTTTCCAAAATTCAACAATGAACCATCAATTTAGAGCTAAACAAGAACTATCTCTTTGCATGCATATATAAACTTGAAATAAACATTCAAACCCTAACATATCTAGATATTTCTCTACTCCATGAAAGCTATGAAATATGAACCTATAAAAACTCCCAAAGAATTAGTTTATGCTTTTTGGAAATCAAGGGTTTGAGATTAAGATCTCACCATTAATGGCTTTAAGGCCAATGGTTCATCCCATTTACTCAAGCTTGATGTTTAGAAATGCAAATGGTTAAAGAAAAGATAGCTCAAATGACAATGAAAACTACTAAATCTAAAGATGGCATAAGCTAGTCTAAAATGGAGGAGTGTTCTTAGAAAAAAGGGGAGGGGTATGATTTTATTTATAGGTTTCTAAACCTAGGAAGAGGAAAGGGATGTTTTGGACTCATGTGGGACTAAATTCCAAAAAGACCAAACTCAAATGAAACTCAAATTAGAAAGGTGAAATTGACATTTGGAAAGCTAAGTCTCCTTTCATAAAGTCAACAAAGATTTAATTATCCTCAAATAGGACAATTAATTGGATAATGACTTATAGAATCCATTTAGAATGGTTTTAGCATGATTTAGGGGTTTAAAAGAGGTTATAAAGTGTAATTAACTAGTATAGTGTAGTCAATTAGTGGGTATTGGGATAGTTAGTGCAATTTTACTAATAAATTTATGTAGACTAAATTATAGGTGTCTACACTTTCCAATGCAGCTCATGAGGGTATTTCGTGAGAGTGAAAAAGCATGAGGGTCAAGAAAACATCTGTGTAGATCAAAAATTAACACTTAAACTGAGATGAAACGGAGATCCAAGATCAAAACAAGAATTCAACTAGAAGAATTGTGCATGCATAAGAAAATAGATCTGCTCATTCTCATAGATCAAATGAAAAGTTAGAAATAGGAGTGATGTGTAAAATCCCAATGTAAGACCCATCATAACCCCATAAGGGTGAAGAGGAATTACTTTCCAGAAATGAAATGTAACTCATGTATGATGTAAACTTACACATATGATTGATTCTATGATAGAATCTGTTATAACTCCCAAGACACCTAATGACCGCTGATCTCACCTAAGTGAGATCACTCAACTTGTGAGGTGGAAATTCACCTAATTAATGAATAAAAGATGAAAAATACCACTCACACTAAAAATTGCATGAATCTAGACATGATGGCAATAAAAATGAAATATCTATCTTGGTATGAGTTAGGTAGATCAAGATCACCACCAATTTGTTATAAAGGGTACCATTGACTAAGGGAGTGGAGCAATTAGCTACTAACTTGACTCTAGAAAGGAAGGGAATGAGATATGGTGTAAAGTTAGACATGTTAAAGCTAATACAAAAATCAAGGGCATACTTGGGTTGAGAAATGATGATCCTTGAGTCAAATTGGGTAATCTAAATCCCAAGGAAGTATTAAAAACCCTTAGTCGGTCATGGAGAACTTGTTGGATAAGGGAGTCTACATATAAATGATCAAGGAAGAACTACCCGTAATCAAGTCATCGATGTACTAAACTAAGATAAACATGGACTCATATTGCCATAATATGTAATCATTTGGTTCGAATGACACCTAGTGAACCTTGATGCAATAAGAAAGGAGTTCATGTTGACATACCAAATCCGAGGGGCTTGTTTGAGGATGTAGATAGAATTATTAAGTTTACAAATGAGGGAGGAATATTAGACATAACCCATAGGTTGTTCCATATAGATTTATTCCTCTAGATCCCCATGAAGGAATGAAATCTTCACATCCATTTGATGGAGATCTCATTTATTAGCAATAGATCTCGGCTAGGGTCAGGTCGAATAGAATTCATCTACAAAATAGGATGAAAGGTATCTGAATAGTTAACCCTAGGAACATGGGATAAACCCTTAACTACTAGTTGCACTTTATAATTTTTGAAGTTCACATAAACACCATACTTTGTTCGATATATCCACCTACAATAAACCATTTTTATTCCCTTAGAAAAGGGGGCGAGATCCCAAGTTTTATTATTCACAAGAGAGGAATATTCCTCTTTCATAGAAGAATCCCACTTAGGAATCCTATTATCCTCTCGAAAAGATTGGGGTCATAAGCCGAGATGAAGAAGACATGGGGCCCAATGAAATCTAAACAAGTTTGTCTCTCATCTAAAGGTTCTCGTATTCAATATACAACACTCTTCAAGGTTTGAGTAGCCCAATAAGGACCAAGAGGAGATTCAAGCTCAAAATATATTGATTCTTCAATTTAGTGAGAGGGGACATAGTCCTAGTCATCACTACTATCAGAATTGATAGATACCAAAGCATAAGGAGTGGATAAACATGAGGATCGGGAGTGGGAGGATCAACAAGATGATCAAAAGAATCTAAATAATGGTCAAGGAGGGAGAGATTAACCTCAACAGGTGGATATGTGGAAGTATAAGATGAATCTTTGAATTTAAAACTTCTCTTGATATAGAGCTAATGATTGGTGGGGTTCAAAATTCTATAACCCTTTACACCTTCAGGATACCAAACGCAAATTAAAGGTTTGGATTGAGGTCCCAAAGATTTGTGTTTATTTTTGGGTATCCAAGCCATGGAAATTGAATCAATACATGAAAGTGATCAACATCACGTTTGTTTCCCCCAAACCTCTAAGGGTGTAATCCATTTTACTAATTTTTTTGGAATGCAATTATGGATGTAAAAAAAATAATTCAAGGCTTCATCACAATACTATGGAGGAAGGGATTTATAATGAACCATGCAAGTGGCCATCTCCTTAAGATTTTTGTTCTCTCTTTCAGAAATTTCATTTTGTAAAGGGATATAAAAAACTATACTTTGCTAAGAAATACCTTAAGAGTGCATAATCATCGAACCTATTTCTCACATACTTACCTCCATTTGTAGTTATAAGAGCCTTGATAGACATTTCAGCTTGTTTCTCATCAAGATCCTTGAAGTCCGTAGAAGTGATAGAAAAATTTATATTTCCATTTTAGAATTTAAACTTATGTATAATATGAAAATTCATCCATAAAGGTAAGTATATAAATATCCCCGATGCACCTAGAATTTATTAGATAACAACCTAGACGCTACCGACACATCAATCAACCTAGACTAAGTGCTCACCCAAAGCGTGCAAAGGTACCAAGTCCCTCTTTAGGTTGCTTTGTAGTAGGATGTTAGCTTGAATAAGGAAGAAACATATAGATCCATAACTAATCCCTCATTCTACAAGGCATGCCATATTCAGATCTAAGAAGGAACAAGCTTAAACGATAATCATGATTAAATCAAGAACACACTACTCAATTACACACAGTATGACACTTAGATTCAGCCAATAAATTCTATCTATTAATAACCATGAAAGCTCTTTAAAATAATGGCATTCTATACTAATGTGCGCATGGATTTGATATAGTAATCCAGTCATATGCACATATCTCTCTATGCTTACCTCTTACACTCTGCATATACCTATATATTTCTCTTCTCTATCTTTGTATATCTATATCTCTTACTATGTGCTTCACATCACTTATATAGGGTGGGGACTTTCCCTTCACCGCTTATCTATTCCAAAAATAGGCTACATGTTATTAATAGCCACGCACCGTTTACAGATCATAGCCACACATGCAAGTGTGTTATCTATAGACCTCTTATAGTTAACTGAAGTGAAAATCCTATTCTTAGCTCGTCTCCATGAAAAATGCTTCGATCTGATCCTCTAAAGATAGACAATGTGTGGCGCACACGTCTCTGCATCATTGGTGTGTTCTACACACCATCTTCTAAAAATAGGTCTTCATGCTCAAAATTGGCTAAGTCTTGAATGTTGAACTTTCCCTCCATGCGCGGGTTCTTCCTATCCATTTGCGCCTTAAATCTATTTTTTTCCTATGTGGACTTCTTGTGCGAGTTCTTTCAAGTTTTCTCGATCAACATTACCCCTCACTAATCTCATTTTTTCCCTGAAAATGGGTATCTCCAAAATTGAAGTAAAGAATGTTGAATGGAAAGAATAAGAAAGAATGTAGATGAATAAAGAATTTTTATGAGGCATCCTCCATTGTATCAATTTGAAGGATCAACTCGGAAACTCTTCCTTTATTTCGGCCTCCAAATCCTACCACTTGGTGAATGCTTTCTATGCCCGCTTTGGTACATCCACAATAATAGACTCCGAGTTCATCTTGGGTAACTTCACATTTTCATTCTGCAATACCAACATAATGCTGGACATTGCAAAATGTTTTACTTCTAGGTCATCCATCTTTGTGCGATGAGTTTCCCAAGCTCATCTAATCATTCCTTGTGTGGCTCTTGTGCTACTACTAGGGCCTCACACTTTTTCTTTACGAGTGTTAACTATTTTACACGGCCCAAGGTATCATCCTTCATAGCCTTCTGGATTGCATCATATTCTTCTAGAGTATTTACCTTGATCAGTGCCTCTAGAGCTGTGTATATATTTAAGGCATGATCCACCTTCTTCAATTCTTCTTGGAGCACTTGTAGTGGGCCTTCGTATGATGCAATCTTTCTGACTATTGTAGCCTTAGCCCTTTCTACGCCTCTTTTTCAGATTCCTTGCGCCATCATGCGTAGAGGTTCATCTTCAAGCACCAGTGTTCACCAACTTTCTGCATAATGCATCACCGAGGGAAACATATGTGGTACCTTGGGCTCCAAGTGTGGCCTAGCTCTTATGGCATTGTCTCCAATCTCCTCTGTGATGCTAATAAATAATTTGTTCTTCTTATGTGCTAAGTACCTCTCTTGGGTTAGGTGCGCTATCACTGCATCCTTTGTCTTTAACTTCTTGTGCATTGCTCTAATTTTTGCGGCCTTGTCCACATTTATTCTTGTAACTTCAGTAGAAAACTTCACCAATGTGTTGCTGACCTGCTCATCTGACATGACAAAGTACACTTTACCGTCATATGTCTAGCTTGGGGTGCCTTCTTTAGCCATCTCAAAATGCATGACTCTTCGCATACATCAAAGTCATGATCATCCATGTGGGTATGCATTGATCATGAGATTTTTTTTAGTGTGCACAAATCACCATATCCCCATCCATTAGTTCCCATCCAAATAAATACTTTTGTTCTACAGTGCTTTGGAAACATGCGTGGATGATTTTCCTAGTGTCATTTGCATAGCCCATGATTGGTGCACTGTGTTCCCCAATCATCCTCTTTGATCTAGGTCCCTTGGGAATTATAGCTTCAAGGTTATGAGTTTTTCCCATTACACCTTGAGCGAAACACATGCATGAATCTAGAGGTTTCTTTCTCTCTTTCTTCCCTGTCCTTCATCTCTTCATCTTTCTACTCTTCCTCATTTTGTGGCTCATCTTCTTGCTCAAATGGGGTATGAAATGCATGCTCTCTCTCTCCCCTTATTCCTCCGATTCTTCATCTAACTTCAAATTTCTTCTCCTTTTTGGCTCACGGCCTCCTTGTGTGGAGAGAGATGAGGTGATTTACCTACCATGTGTGGGGTTCCACCTTGAGTCCTTGTGCCTCTCCGAATACTTTCTTAAATCTATGCTCCCCTACTCACCTCCGTATCTTCCTTTTTGTCTTGTCCTGAGGTGGATTGGTCATGTGTTGTGAAACTTCTTTGTCATATGGTTACTTTCGTCTCGTGCTCCAAGCCTCCACTATCTTCACGCTCCTCTTCTTCATCTTCTACCTCAATAGTTTCTTTGGCCTTTATGCCGGTATGTTTTCCATTGTGTGCTTACCCTTTGGTGGCCCTGGGAGCACGAATTCATTCTCCACATACTTATTTTTTTCCATATTGGGCTTTAGCTGAAGATATACTAATGTTGCCCCTACATTTGCTACAAACTGAGACTTATTAGCTTAATATTCAATATCTCTCGAAAAGAGCTTCTCGGCATAGGCACTTCTTCATCAATGTGTGGTAGTCACAGTCTACCTTATCTACATTGAATACCAGTCGGCATGTGGTTGTGAATTTGTGAACAGATGCTTGGAAAGACCTTGAGTGAATGCATAAGGCAATTTACACCAAGGTCTCTAGACTCCATCTCTCATTGGGAGGTGTGCAATGCAAAAATGATGATATAAATCAAACTAGACAAATTTACCCACTACGATGGTAGGTCCTTTGGGATGCACCACTCTTCTACAAATGTCGCGTGGAGCCCGTCTTACCATTTCTCCACCCTTTACATAAGTACTTGCTGAACCTTATAACTAGAAAGTTATTCTCCATGGGGTATTCCCATAACTTTTCCTTCATATTGTCTAGTACTCTAATTTCCATGAATACCAAAGATAGTAGAACAGTCCCAAAGCTAATCTTCCCTCATGTGTGCACTTCCTCAAGTATCTACTCTATAATGTAGCCTAAAATAATGTAGACTACTCCTTCGACATTTTGCACACAACATGTAACCACATAGTATTTACTTGTGACCACTTCTCCTGATCATTCAAATTTGTAACAAGGTGTGATGCTTTGCTTACAACCGCTTACGGTTCCTCAATTTTTCAGTATCCATACCACGCAGACCCTTGAGTACCGCAACTCCTATCTGGTCTTTAATATCGCGACTTTATTTGTGAGATAATTCTTTATATTCTCTCTTGTGGCCTTCAAACCTATCACTGATAAGATAAGCATGGATGAGATTCTAACTCTGCATCCTCCAAAGTAGAAGAAGTCCTCATGCACTTTGCTCATGAGCCACTAGTATAAGGGCTCATACTTCCCGAAATATGGAAGCTCATATAATTGGTAGACACCAATTTTCTTCAGAAGCTTCTCACCTACATCATCATAAACCAGCATGTCATCTGTCGTATGTTTGTTCATCCTCGTAGTGAGCAAGGAATTGAGATCCTTCTTGTTCTCTCGAATTCCTATGATTGTATTTGCTTACTTTTCTCTTTCGATGTGTGAATCCCATTCCCGTGATCGATGATGAATCATTTTAGATATTACATTTCTATAAAATTACTTTTGGGTGCCATCTCTTCCTCCTCAATGACCACTTTCTTATTTCTTTTTCCCCTTGCTATAGCTACCTTCTTCGATGCCATTTTTACCTTGTAATCGTCTCCTCTTTAACTTTGTAATTTACTTAATCAAACCTAGCTCGATTCAATCATGCCCTAGGTGGAAACTTCGTGCCCTAACTCCTCTTTGTCTCCTTGCTTCACTCAAACCCTTCACAACCTGGGATGCAAGATTTTTTTTTCACATAGATCTATTTGTCACACTTAGTTTCACACCCTTCACACTTTAACCTGATCACTTGGCTCTTCACATTTAGCTCTTTCCTCAAATACTCTTAGTCACAACGGTAAAAATGAATTCTCATCCCATCCTTATACAATGTTCAAATTTTGATGCATTTATTGCTCCTTCACCTACCAAATATCCTCTCATTCATTGAACAAATTTTTTCATTCCACGCGGTACATCTTCGCACCCCATCTATAACCTTATAGTGCGCCTTCGTATCCTCCAGTCACGATTTATCTTGATGTGTGTGACTTTGTGCCCGAGTACCTCATCATTGTATCTTCTCTTGGTAGTTATCATGGCCTCTGCTTACCTCACATTATACTTGTCCTTTCATTCATCTCCATCCTTGGTCACTTTTGAGAAGCAATCTTCTTTTGACTTAAAGCACACATGTAGTAGCATATTCCTTTCACCTTTCAATTCCCATAGTATTTTTCTTGGATAACTATAGCCACCCCACACTAAAAGTATGTGTAGTCCTCTATGCATAAACATTCTTCATATAGTAATTAGCTTCATGTGCGCAAACACGCTTATTACACAACAAACAAACTAAATTGACAAAGCATAACGAAAATGAAGGAAATACAGAATGGAAACCTAATCTAAATGGCAATGCTACCTTATTACAAACACCAAGAAGACTTATTTATAGTAGGACTTTAGCCTACTTCTGTTAAAGTAATCGTGAAGTCATGTTCCATCAAGTGCTTCTAATTGGCAAGCAACTGATTCAAGTATGTAAGTGATGACATACAACCCCAACCAATGTACTTTAAGTTTTCCTGGATGGCGCAAGAACTTAGAGTCATAGAGAAGTACCATTTGTCCAATCTCAAACTTCTTATCCCTTATGTTTCTATCATGCCATGCTTTCTACCTGGCCTTTTCCTACTTCTGAATCCATCATACTATGGCTCGTCACTCATCCAATTGAATCATCTTCCCAATACGCTCTTCGAAAGCCTGCTCATCATATAGACCTCTAGTGTACAAAATGCGTAAAGAAGGTAACATAAATTCTATAGGGAGAATGACTTCTATGCTAAACACCAATTGAAATGGTGTGGCTTTATTCAATCTCTTATAAGTTGTTTTATATGCCCAAAGAACATATGAAACTTTATCATCCCAATCCTTTCTTCCAACATCACAAATGTTTGCTAATGTCGACTCAAAATATTGTTGAAATCTTTAATAGTTCCATTTTCTCGAGGGTGATAAGGTGTAGTATTATGGTGGGAAACCATAAACTCATCTAATAGGATCCTGATGGTTTTATTTAAAAAGTGTGTACAACTATCACTTGTCAAAATTAAAGGACATCCATATCTTGTAAGAACATTCTCCCATAGAAACCTAGCTGATGTTGTAATAGCTACCGTACAATCCTTCATATGTGTTGCTTTGGCCCACCATGTGAGATAATTTGTGCAAGTAATGATATAGCGCGATCCAGTCCTATGCGCGGATGGTGAAATAGGTCCTACAAAGTCGATGGCCCATTTCTTAAATGGTTTGCAACTGATAATAGGTCTCAGTGGAATTTCATCTCTTTGTCCTAGTTTTCCTAGGCGCTGACAATGGTCACATGCCTTACAATATTCTTTACAGTATTTATACAATGTCTCCCACCATAATCCAACGAGTAGGATCTTTTGGGCAGTCGCATCACCTGCATAATGGCCTCCTACAATACCACCATGGGATTCTTCCATAATATCCTTACGCTCATGCTCTAATACACAATGGTGTAATACTTCATCTTTGCCTAACTTTTATAGGTCACCACTGATCAACATAAACGGTGCCATACATATAGTAAGATGTTTTTTTCTAATGCCTTTATTCCTTCTCGGTGCCACACTAGTCCGTAGAAAGACATCAATGTATTATAATTCTAATGGCGTGCATTGTAACCTATATAACTACGCATCTGGCATGTTTTCTTCAATTTTCTATGCTTCCTCTCCTGAGTTAATTCTAGACAAGTGGTTTGGTCCAGAGTTACTTCTCCCTGGCTTCACCACTATTGTGAAATAAAACTTTTGAAATAGGAGTACCCATCTGCAGATGCGCCCTTGTAAGATGGGTTTGTTCACCAAATACTTCAATGCCATGTGATCCATATAGAATACAAATGGTGTAGCTAGCAAATACTGTCAAAACTTGTGTAATGCATAGATCATGGACAAAGCTTCGCGCTTTATAGTTGTATAATTTTGTTCAATAGGAGTCAGCTTCCTACTAGCAAAGTAGATAGGATGATCAATAATACCTTCTCCAGTTGAGCTAACACAGTGCCAATGGCCATGCCGAGGCATCCACATGTACATGAAATGGTTTGTCTCATGAAGGAAAACATAGGATAGGCGTGGTAGTAAGTTTCTCTTTCAATATTTTGAACGCGCATTGCTGTAATTATCCCCAATAGAATGTACCTCTTCCTTTTAGTAACTCATTCGGAGGTACTAAATTTTTGACATATCCCTTGATGAATTTTCTATAATATCTGTGTGACCTAAAAATCCATCCACCTCACTTTGGTGGTAGGCACTTCTAGCCTTAAATGACTGCAACCTTAGCTGGATCAACAAGCAATTCCTCCTTACAGATTATGTGTCTTAACAAGTATTCCAAAAGGTGTAGAATATATGCACTTCTTGATGTTTAAAGATATATTCAATTATCGCACTTTGGTCAAACATTAAGCGCAAATTTTCACAGTGATCCTTAACAAGCCCATATACTATCCAATCATTGAGGTAGACCTATAAGAAGTTGTGAATAAAATCTTTGAATGCCTGAACAACTATCTGCGAGAATACAACAGGCGTACGTATTTTTCAATCCAAAAGGCATCATAGTATAGGAAAACTACCCCATTCAATAGTAAAAGTTGTCTTTTCTTGATCCTCCTGAGAAATCCAAACCTAATGATACCCGAAAACCCATCTCGTGAATGGATATATTTCGTGCCCTGCAACTCCTTCTAGTATTTCCTCAAGAAATGGTGTGGGAATGGGTTTGTTATACATGTGGCATTTAGCTCCCGTAGTCCACACATATTTGAATTCTACCATCCTTTTGATACTGATCACCATTAGACTAACCCATTCTGAATCATCAAGGGGCTTGATAATTCTAGATTTCAACATTTGATCAATTTCTTCTTTTACCTTTTCACGCAAATTAGGATTCATTTTTTAAGGTCTCTTTCTCACTTTGGATGTCCACCTTATTTAAGTTTTATCTTCATTTCCCCAAGTGATTCATACACACCTTTAAGTTCATGATACCCTTGAGGAAATAAGTCTTGGTAATCCCATAGTAACTCAATAATCTTTACCACCTCCAAGTCTCAATAGTAGTCTCCAATTATGGCCTCCTTAGGATCACCTCCGATCCTATATTGACCTTCTTTGTCTTCATGGGTTCGTGATAGGTGCTCGTATCCTTGTTTACATTGTCAAAGACCTTGTGTACCCTTGTGAATTTTTAATATCCGTGTTCTCAACTTCCTCATCATCCATGATGTAAACCATCTTTCCTTTTTCTTTCTCAAGACAGGATCATTTAAGAAATATGAAGTCTGTAACATCCACTTTTTGTCACTTCAATCTTAGAGATTTTTTTATCTTACCTTATGTAGCTGATTTAAATACCCATATATTTAAATCCAACATAAGTCTTAATGCAATCCCTTTTTAATAACTATCATGAACCATGTGCAGCTGTATGAGAGAATACTGAACTTACAAGTTCTCCCTCAATGCTCTTACGAGCCATACATACAAATGTATCCCTTTGGTTCTCCTTTAATAGGATATGATATATAAGTGATAACCCTAAGTGTGTACCTGGGTTCCACCTATGAAATCCATAGGCATCTCACAGCTTAGATAATGGTGAAATCTCGACAGTATAATCAGCAGTTACACTACCTTGCGCAAGGTTTCTGAGTCATGTATACCATACTCAATTCCATGATGGCACACTCGTCATTAGGAAATTGTCGTTTCACCTTAATCACTTTTTTGGTTATAAGGATTTGCAGTCAATGATGCTGTAAATAGCTACAAGTCTTATACAAGGTACAAGCCCGGATTAACCTACACGAAGCTTTACCTCGATGTCATCCTATGATGCCTATGGGAGAGCAAGTGTCTTTGTAATGATTCTCATCATTGCTAGACTGCTTCCCTTCCCGTAGCCATCATATGTTGGCATCAGGGTACCAACCCGTGGGGTTCCATCCACCCTTGTAACTATAACAAGCTTGTACTTAAGCAATACCACGCTACATTTTAAGGTCTTGAAAAGGGAACTCAATATAGCTGTTATGTGGTAGTATTCAAATAATGACAACTGTCATTAAACGGATACGTCCACGTAACAACGGTAGTGAGTCAACCTGTCAAGAGTCCTAAAATGAAACATGGTATCTTAATAAATTAAACATGACACATTGTTCTAGTTCCTGTGTCTTCATCACTTAGTGAAGAGTATCTAGAGTCCTATCCCCTAGAATCATGATAGGTTAAATGTAGTTCCAAAACTACTCATTTCTTCCTATCTGTTTCAGATATAAGATAGATCAATCTTTAGACCTAAATTCCCAATTCTACGGTTTGTTAATGATTCAATTTCCACCGCATCAGAATAATACCTTACATTATCATGGAGTAATAACTACTAATGTTATTCTTACTCCCATTAGTAATCATGCAACTATATAATTACTAATTATTGGGTACATACGAGTCATTCCCATTACCTCTATATTATTAGAATCGTGTTACTCAGTTTTACCTCAACATTTATTCTTGCCAGGTTTGATTTATCGATAGATATAAATCTTATCCATTTTACGGTTCTTGTTTTAGTAGAATTCCCAATTCTCTTGAGAACTTCTATAACCATTTCCAAACCTCAACTTAGGTTTATTTGTATGGCTACTATCACCTTGGTAGTGTATTCATTTTCCTTGGATCCTTGTACCAATTTCCTTGGCATCCAAAATACATTCCATTAATTCCAGCTATCGAACATTGCTATCATTTATATGACTACACCGTCATATCCTAATCATGGTTGGTTTCAGCTCACAATTTTTAGGAGCGTAGACACCAAACTTCCATAGTGAGTGAGATGGCGAGTACTCATGTTGAGCACAATCTGAATGTTCCCATCAATACTCTAATCATTTTCATTGGGTAGTAAACCCATGGTTTCATGGAGGTTTAGTATTCTGGGATTTAATCATCTCCCAACAATTCTATGCCAACTGTATCCCATATCCTATGGGCCCTTTTAGCATTTAGGTTCAACCTGATTATTAATGAATTATCTTTAATTCATCTTGTTAGTTGGAGTAGCTCCAACATAAACATTCATCACATCATATTTTATACGATAGCAATCTGATAGATCATATACTTTATTTACCCATTTTATGGAAAGACAATTTGCTTAAGCAACAAGGAATGATCTATTCTCATTTATTATTTCACCTTGAGGAATTAAGTTGAACTCTCCTTCATGTTAAGGGAGTTGGGTTAGTTTTATCAATTATTTCAACTTAATTTCCTTAAAAGGTTTAAGTGCTGCCCAAAAGGAACATCAGCAAGTTTTTGGGACTTAATCTTTATATGATGAATATTAACATTTCATCCATAAATTTCATCATAACAATTTATTTCTAATATAGTTACTCAAACTTTATCAGAGGAATCTTCCTTCAGTATGCACACATAAGCAAACACATCAAGATTCATAACTAGATGATTTCTCATCTATCATGCATTTAACCTTTACCGGTCTTGTGAGGAATCACTACCTCTTGCTAACAATAATATTGATTTCCCATAAGTTAATCAATCTAGATTAAAGAATTCAACAACACTACTTCGTAGTGTAATCCATTAACCTATCCCTTATGTTACTGATTTATAACTTCACAACTCACCCATTGAACCTTCTAGGTTCACCTAGTCCATAAGATAGTTGTTATATTCTAAAATAGAGAGAGTTACAACAGCCCTCCATTACAATCATCCAATGATCCAATTTTTATAAAATATCATAAGTATAAAGCCATTCTTATACCGACACTACTACAACATAGTGGGATTCATTACAGAAATTACAGAGAGGCATCAACATTCTTCGATAATATGAAGCGAGTATTTATTGAACAAAATATGGAATCTTTTCCATGTTACAATAGATCGTAAATGTACACAGTATATTTTCACAAGAGAACCTTTACTCGAAGTCAATAAATAACTTCCTCAACATAAATAAGAATATCTCAAATCAACAATTGGCTGCAACTTTATCCTTTAAAAGTAAGCATGTGGTACAATTAGATAACCAAGACATTTCTTTACTTCACACCAGTTACCTTCACTCAATTTCCTGCAATGGTTAGGCAAGGTCAGTTCGACTGAACTGAGCAAGAAAAGTCCTTTATCCCATTTATCAATTTATGTCATTAAATGTTAGAATGAATAAATACTGCAATAATAATCTCATTCTTACAATTTAATCATATAATGCCACAACATCATACTTTAGTAACTTGCTTTGCAATCATTAAGTACAACTCTTTTTACCTTTTTCAGTATTCTATAATGACAAGGTCTTATTACCACTTCACATAAATAAGTTAAAGCAAAACTGGATAAATATATATTCATACCCAATAATGACCATCAACTAATCAATAACACAAGTTATTAAAAATATGATCAATCACAAAAAGTTAGATAGAGTAATCAGACTCTTATCAATCACGGTACGAATCTATGTCATCCCATTAATAAATAGAAATTACTGCAACTATTGTTGTTGCTCCAGACAATTCAAACAAGTATTATCCTTGGACACACAAGGTAATCCAAGCTACGGAAATGAAACCACCCAGTTTCAGCAATACCAACATATCCAACAATAGATCCGATAAATACACAAGACGTTTATATGTCATAACTACATAAAACAATATATCCTGCATTATTCATTATATCCTAAGAAGGAATGATATCTATACATCTCAAGTTACATATCGTAGTAACTTAAAGGAATTAAAGCAATATAGAATTTGTTGCCTACTTATTCCGTATTGTACCTCCTTTAATAAAAACATCATCCCGAATTATATCTTACTAAACTCAGCTGTAATATAAATCTGAGACACAGACCATTCCAAGGCTTATTTATGCTTACGTATGGGGTCTATACTCCCCAAATTTGTCTCAAATACTAGCACATATTACTCCTCAATAATGGAGATATAATACACTTGATTTAATCATCCTACAAAGATTCAATTAGTTACATCAACTTCTCATAATAGTAATATTAAAATCTCTCAGTAAGGATTGATTTTAAGAATGGGAACAACTAATTTTCCTTCCCATTACTGCACCTTATATATGGAGCAGAAAAAACTTATCAAACGTATTCAAATGTCAACCAACCAAGACCCCTTGATTTCAAGTAAGACTTTTAGTTCTTTCAAGGAAACATAAAACAACCAACACTTTAATCATTATCCATCAAGGTCCAAGCTCCAATCGAGCTTTCCTCAATATTGAGACTGTTTATAAAAACATGTAACATCTGAATCAAATGGACTTCAGAAGGAAGAAGAATTGGTTTACCATACTCGGTATAAGATAAGTTAGGCTCAGCTCTTCGAAGCCCAATCCCCAAATTTATTTGTTGTTCTCTAATATCAATTCAAAATGGTTTATACAACCACTTTGAGAAGATAGCAAATAATTATAATCCTTAAAATCGAATTGATTTGAAGGATTGACAAAATCCATATTCTATTACATCAACTAAAGGTGGTTTCCATATCCTAGGAAAAGGGATATTCATGATGAGCTTTACAACCTACTCGAGGCTGAATAGTGACAGAATTAGATTTATTCTGCAACTCGTCCACTGTTACTGCGTATGGCAATGAAACTAGTAGTAATCCCTGCTACCACCCCATAATCTCTCCAAGAGCTACAAGGTCCAATATACCAACCAAGGTTAACACGAAGTGTTACCAGTTCATAACCTAATCACTAGACTGAACCATGTCAGAAAGGGTAATACCCACATTTTCTCTACGGGGAGAGAGAGATAAAATTTTCTCATGGATCTATTTAAGGTAACAGATTATATTGGGAAAACTACCAAATCCTTAGCCCTAGTGGCAATTCCGCCTCACTACCATTCAATATGATGGAGAATATAGAAGACTATTAATATACCCTATACATGAGATAGAAACAACAATTGGTTATCCCCAGCTCAGCCCTGGCACATGCTCAAATACGTCTCTATTTTCTACAGACGCTAATCGCAGACCATAAGTAAAAGAATAAACACCATTATCAGTAATCTATTTATTACTAGATCCAAATATCAAGATTCGGCTGATAAAAGAAAGCCCAAGAATCCAAATTTGATTCTGCATATTATTATAATATTTACACAATAACCCACCACTATCTCGAGTCAACCCAATCAAACAATGCAAACGAATTATAGTGGTTCCAAAACCTCACCCTGTGGTACCATTTATACATCGTCATTGTCAAGCATACTTTAAGTCGAATAAAAGATAAATAGATATTAGTTTCCTAGGGTTACAGTCATCTAATTCTCCATTTATTTTTGCAGAGAAACAAAGTAAAAAGAAGAAAACAACCTCCAAACATCATGTACCCAAATTTTCTTATCCCAAGAAAAATTGCAATGTGTATTCACTCTAACATCTAATGCAATAAAAAGATAAAAGGGATAAAGAATGTTTCTTTCCTGGTAAAATGGCAGGCCGAATTCTTTTCTTCCAGCTTCCTTCACAGCCCCAAATCGAGCACAACTTCGAATCAAACTTAGGTCACATTTCCAGCATTCCTTGCTCAGTGAAACATTTTTATATAGCAACTGATTTAGAAATTACATGGCTTTACAGTCTTCTGCTCCAAGAAATTCGCCATGCAAAGATACCAAAACTGGAGTTTTTCCAAATTTACCAACAAAACTAAATGAAGTAGTTGCATGCAATTCACCTCATTCGGGAGCTTTACGAATTTCCATAATATTAAATGCAAAATTTAATGACATTCAAAGCGGAAGTACCACACCAGTGGCTCATCCAACAACCACCACCCTTCAACTTCCTCCAAAATTGGTGGGATTTCTGCATTTAAAACCTTATTTACCTTTTTCCCAAATTTGCTAAATAACATTTACTTAATTACTTTTCATAACTTAGGTCGATTAATCCTTTCAAAAACATAGGTTATAATATAGCATAAATAATAAGACCAATGCTATTGTACATGCATAGCCTTATTGTTATTATTTAAATGCCCCATAACTCCCATAGAGATACATATTACAAAGTGAAATCAGCTATAATAATTTCATAATTCCAATGTAAGTACCATGGCCTAGGATTCATAAGTCGAGTCCACTGACCACAGTGGTTGATCGTTAGAAGGTTCGTTAGAAAAATCCATAAACTACATTCCCTTGTCTAAAACATATTACCTTCTAGGAATGGAACAATGAAATATACTATTTCACAGGTATCATATTATCCTTAGAAAACTTTAACTCTTCCCATTGTGATATCATGACCCAATGCCGCCGGTATGACATATTAAGTCATGTCATCGATGGCTTATTACACATATTTTAATCATAACCAATCGTACATGATTACAATACTTCAAATCTCAGTTACCAACAAATTATCTTGATTGCAGGAATGTTTTTGCAAATGCAATCTTAATATTTAAATACGAAATCGGGGTTCAAAGTGAACATTATTAAAAATACCCAATTCCCATCACTTTAGTAGGAGCAACATAACACTTCCTACCCTTATTAAGTGCATGGTTGGCATTATCCACACAACCTGTTATGGAAAACATGTTGTGGCAAGTGAAGATGCACGTTAGAATCTAGGAGTCACTGCATTAAATCCTTTGACTTAGTTTTATCATTCCATGGATAATTTCAACTCCTTTATGATCCTGAACTAAATTTGTGGAGTGTTACAAAGTCTTCTCCTTCTTCTTCAAAACATGCACTGATTTTGTCTCGCCAAATAATTCTGCATGAGTTCCTCCACCTTTGCACTATCTCCCATGGTTAACCGCTTAAAAATTGTAATGCCTCTTTTATCGGAGGTTGGGAAGAAAAGTAGTCAAAGGTCTAGATCATTCTTACAGTCAAATTTTGCCAATTCCTAGTCTCTCGATGTAGTTCGGTGTATACATACTAGGCACATGTGCATCCTTGTAGAGTAGAGTAAAATCTATGCACCCAGAGTGAAGGTGGTAATGCTTCATGTCCCACTATCTAGAGTCTCTCACACTACTAAATGTGACACTGAATAGGTTGATCACCATTATAAGTGCAGATCTGCATAGGTACATTACTCCCTACAAACCTAGTAGATAGGAGACTCTGATCTCATTCTAGTCCGTAAGATTATCTTTATGAACTACCCACCAGTGAGTTGTTGTCCCGTGTAAGACATATGCTAACATGTCTCTTCTCCTGACATGGTCTATCAACTGTGCCTCCATGGCTTGTAAGAATACAAGAAAATCTTCTTCTCTTGTATACCAAGGTACTATGCTACCTATCCGTCAAATAGAATGAAGTCCATTCTTGTGAGTAACCATGATTTTTACCTCGCATCCTACTATTTCATATGTACCATGAGCCCAATTGTCACAAGAAATACTCATAGTATCACTAATCGAATGAGAATCCTCCTACTATAGGATGCCTTCCTTTGATGGTTCATTAACCTCTAGGTCCTGAATAATGCGTACATAGATTCTGTTTAAGTCCTCCTCACCTAGAGGCTCAACATATGGTGTAGAATTCCCATCTGTCAAAGGTATCACAACCCTTTCCTCTTTGTTCTCAAACCTGATATACCCCTTATTGAATCTCAAATCAGCATTATTTGCATAACACCAAGGAGATCCAAGTAGGGCTGGAAAACTATCTACTTCTGCAAGTGCTAATACCTCAAAATCCCCAGTGAATTTGGCCCCTTGTATGGTTATAGATGCATCCTTAAAAACTCCTATGGGAGTGGCCTTAGTTTGGTGTTCCATAAACAACACATTAGATGATGGCTACAATGGTTGCCTCCCCATTTGTACCCATGCATCTAATGTAAGAAAATTCACTTCCACACATGTGTCAATCAAAATATTGCTCAACATCCATCCATCTACAACAAAATTCAGAGTGATCTCTTTATCATAGTCAATGCTATTAGAGAGAAGATTCACATGTAGGATCTGCTTGTCCAAACTCAATACTTACGTGTGGAGTGTTCCCTTTTAACCAACTTCTTAATAGTGGAATGATGTTCTCCTGGCACAACATTTTACACACTTCTCTCAACTCATTGATATCAATTTGGAATATCTCTAATGCTTTCTTCTACTCCTTTAAGTATTGTATCTCACCCTAAAGATTCCTTAGCACTTCCACGGTATCCTGGTAAAATTCCTTCTGATGAGTAGGATCTGGGTACCTTTCATGTAAAACCTCCTCCTTAGTGATCGTAGGCTTTTGGTGCAATGCCTCTCTTACATGTGTCACTTCAGCTTGTGTAGTAATCTTCATTGTTGATGCCTTAGGTCCTTCTACTATATTGGGCATCCAATGATCTTCTACCGCGTGTTGGATTCTAACCATCCTAGTGCCTTTGTTTTCTTGCTTATGCTACTTACTCGGGGATCATATAATTTCGGGCATTCTTCATAGCTATGGTTCTTTTCGTAAAAAGAACATGTAATATTATGAGGACATTCATGCCTATAGTGGTCGAGATCCACATGTATAACATGTTCCACAAGGGAACTCACCTCTTCCTTCACCACAGCCTCTTCCTCCATATCCACCACAATATCCACGTCCTCTTCCACGACCTCCTTCAAAATGCCCCTCATTCCTGTCATAGCGCATTTGATTATGATCCTGATCTTGGTGCTCATTCTTGTTCTTAGAGATATCCATTACACTTGTCTGTCATATCCCAATGTCTATAACATCCTGTATCTAAGAAATCAATCGCAAATCTTCAAGATTATCATGGGTTATGGAACAAAAAAGTTTACAACAACAAGATACATTCTTCCTTATCACACGCTTTGTAACAAAGGATAGTGACTAGCATCATGATTCAAATGACAGATCTCATAGTCCAACAATAATGAGTGTATTGTTCTGCAAGGAAAACTATCCTTTGTGTGACCTTCCACTTCACAATCTATACACCAAATCCCTGAGTGTGTTTCATGAGCTGAATTTGCCAATAATTTTTCTAGTTGTTTTTCCATAGTTGTAATATGTGCCTCTAAGAATGGACTAACACCAGTGTCAATGCTCCCAACTACCTCAACACGCAAAGCTACTTCTAGTGCTTCATGTGGATCAGTGTATGTCTTATGTGACAGTGCTCTTCTGAATGGTGTAATCAATCCTCCAACAAACCATTGTGCATGCTAGCTGGCGTGAATATCATAAGAAAACTTAGATAGAAGTGTCTTAAAGTGGGAATCATACTCACATACACTCTCAGTAGTGCCTTGATTAATATCCTTGAGTGCACTTATACTCTTCTGCTCAAATTTAGGGATATGGAACTCTTTCAAGAAAGCATCCTTCAATGCTGCATAATCCATGCAAGTTTGATCAAGGTCAAACTTCTTATACCATCTATGTGCACGTCCTTGTAATGTAGTAGAAAATTTACTTGCCTTATACTCAGAAGCCATGATCCCTTTCGTGTGCCATAAGATTTCACACATATGCACATGTTTAGAAGCATCCTCTATACCTCTATATTCCAGGAGATGAAGAGACATCTCCATATAGATATTTTGTGGTTGTTGCAGGCCTTGACCACCTGATCTAGAACCTCCTGTGTTTCCTCTACCTCCAGAACCACCTATACCTCTTGATCCTCCACCTATAGCTGGAATAGGACCTATAGATGTACTCCCCTATGCTCCGATAGTAGTACTATATTGAACCCCTACAGTCTATGAGGTAGTTCCACTTCCAGAGGTGAATCCAACATTTTACGTGCTCACATTCTGTGTGGATGATGCACCAAAAATGTTCCTCCAAATAACATTGAATTTGTCTATCCTACCATTGATGTACTTGCTCCCTGACTTACTCCTGCTCTCCTACTTCCCAAGTTAGCTTGTTGGTTATTTGTCGTACTAGATATGAGAAAACCAAGCGCAAGGGATAGGTCACTAGGTGGATTATACGGAAATCCAAGTGCAAGGGATAGGTCACCAGGTGTATTAAGATGTGCACCGTGACCTGGGTATTATTTGGTGGTGCACTTCTATGTGAAGCCAAGGGGGATCTTTGTCATGATTTCCAAGATGGGGAGTTCCTGATGCTCCAACTCCACATCTTCTATGTGAGCTTCAAATCCTTCATGAGCCATCTCTCTCCTCAATGCCATACTTTCTAAAATAGTACGGTGCTTCTCTATCTCCCTCTCATGTGCCTCATACTTAAGTTGCCTTTCCTCTCTCTGCCTTTCAGCCGCTAGGTCTTCCATCTTTCACCAAACCTTTTCCCGCCTCGCATGAGGTGAGGTCTAGTTAGCCATTGGTTTACTCTCCAGGTTCAAAGTTACCATCAAGATCTTGATTTCAAAGGAATACCTTCTAAATATGTTCCTCTAGGATACCCCAAAAATGGAATTCAACCACCTTCGGAAAGAATACATCGAAATTGAATATTCCATAATATAACTGTTTAGAACACCATGAAACCACGTTTCCACAATGCGAGTCTAGATCAAATCAACATCATAAAGAGTGTAAAATTCTTCTTGTTTCCAGGACAAGTGTGCAATATCTCCAATTCCTCTTAGATGCATACGCAATCAGCCAATCATATAATTCTATTGGAAAGATGGCAAAAAGCTCTCATATAATTTGTCATACAAATTCTATTCCACCCAACTACGTGCATTAAACTTAGATCCAATGTTGAACCATCGTGCATATTCTTCCTCTAGATCATGTATCAACTCCTCAATACTTTCTAGAGTTAATCGGTATGTCTTCATCGTGAACCATCCTAAAAACAACTAAAAAGAGGTCCCAAAAATGGAACCAATGATGCAGCCTAGAATTTACCAAATAACACCCTAGATGCACTGGCACATCACTCAGCCTAGACTGAGCACTCACCCAAAGCACACAAAGGTACCAAGTCCCTCTTTAGGGTTGCTGTAGTAGGATGTTAGCATGATGAAGGAAGAAACATATAGATCCATAACTAATCCCTCATTCTACAAGGCATGCCATATTCAGATCTAAGAAAGAACAATCTTAAACGATAATCATGATTGAATCAAGAACATGCACTACTCAATTACACATAGGAATGACACTTAGATTCAACCAATAACTTATATCTATTAATAACCATAGAAGCTCCTTATAATAATGGCATTCTATACTGATGCGCGCATGGATCTGATACAATAATCCAGTCATATGCACATATCTCTCTATGCTTACGTATTATGCTCTATATATACCTATATATCTCTCTTCTCTATCTTTGTATATCTATATCTCTTACTATGTACTTCACATCACTTATATAAGGTGGGGACTTTCCCTTCACCGCTTATCTATTCCAAAAATAGGTTGCATGATATAAATAACCACGCACCATTTACAGCATGGTCACACATGCAAGTGTGCTATCTATAGACCTCTTACGCTTAACTGAAGTGGTAATCCTATTCTTAGCTCATCTCCATGAAAAACACTTCAATCTGATCCTTGAAAGATAGTTAATGCATTGCGCGCATGTCTCTACATCATTGGTGTGTTCCGCACGCCATCTTCTAAGAATAGGTCTTCATGCTCAAAATCAGCTAAGTCTTGAATTCTGAACTTGCCCTCCATGTGCGGATTCTTCCTATCCTTTTATGCCCTTAAACTTGGCATGTTTTCCCACACGAGAATTCTTGTGTGAGTTCCACAAGTGTTATTTGATCAACAATCCCTAGTGAAGAAAGAGATGAAAAGAAGATAGAAATGTCATAATGAACAATATCTAAGGGATGAGAGGCTCTCTGAGATTTTCCCTTGTCAAATTTTTCTTTGGGGTGCATCCCAAGGGAACAACCCTCACAAAGACCCTTCAAAAATTAACCCAACGTAACCTATTGACAATCTCATGTTGGATCAATTATTCAAGGTAATGATAGTTTAAATGGACAAAACCTTCATGCAATAACTTACTAATCTCATTTTTGTGAGTAAGCAAGGTAGTTCGGGAAGATTAAAAAACAAAGTGGGAAAATGTGTACAATTGATCCTGATGATCCACCTTTCCCTCAACCACTGTAGTTTTACTATGTAGCTCTTTAATGATTACCAAGTTAGGATTGAATTACATTCGCATTCCCTCACCAATATGGGAGATTTGGTAAACTAATAGAAGATTGATGGAGGGATGGGGAACACTTAGAAATTTTTTAAAAGTTCCACCATCTACTTCTACCTATCCACTACAAGCAACCGACACATATGTGTCATCACCCAATGTGATTTGGGACATACCACATGGTTCGATTTTAGAAAACTCAACATGTGAAGTACCCATGTGATGCAAGGAATAATAATATATAACCCATTTCTTGCTGTAAGGGATTTTCCTTTCTTCTTCTCATATTTGGTTTCCTTTTCCTTAGAATACTTATGTTTCAAAGCAATTTTATTGATAGACTCATGAACATCTATGTTTTTTCTCAAGTAAATGAGTAAGTTAGTCAAATTATTTTCTCATGCATTAATGCTCTTCATGTCCCAAATTCTTGTAATAGGAACACTTGCACTTCTCCTTCTTCGGTTTAGGCTTAAAATAAAAGGAAAAAGTGTTCATGTTGTGTTTGGATTGGGTGGACTTAGATTCTTTCTCGGTTGGTCATTTTCTATGATTTATTCTCCTATTTCTTCTCCATTCCTTTACCATTAATTTCTATTAGGGCATGTGACTGGCCTTGATTTCTCCCATTTGAATCAACTCGTCATGTTCTTGAATGAGTTGGGACAAAAAGTTTGTCAAATGAGGGAATCTTCTAAGCAGTCCCTAAAGCTTATTTCATGGTGTGAAAGGTAGAAAAAAGATAAAGTATTCATGGTCAACTCCACATTCTAGTTGGGCATCCTTCTTATCAAATCCAAATTATTTCAACGACAATCTAGTGTGAAATTTTTTGGAGAAGAAGGCCTGTAGGTTATTAAAGTTATTAGGTGTCAAACCTAGAAGTTCATTCTCTAACTCATGAGCTCTCATATCATCTTGTTTTCCAAACATACCATCAAGAGTTTTGTAGGATCCGTCTGGTGTTGAGTAATACTCAATGTGAAAGAGAAGGTCAAGAGAAATGGACATATAAAGAAGAACTAAAGCTTCATAACATCAGTTGAACCATTTAGATTTATCAGGTTTAGTTGTTGATTCTTTCTCCACTCCCATAGTGATGCAATATAACCCTTTACACTATGGTGTGATTGTAATTTTGGATTTTCATTCATGAAATTTAAACGTTGTGAGCAACGAAATGTTACTAGCATCCATCATGAGGAGAGAGAAAGTAGGAATGTAGAAATAAAGGAAATGCACACCCACCCTAGAACAACATTTTTACCCCATGTTTTTGGAAATTTATAATTTAGTGCATTGATTACAATATAATTTGTTTGTGTGATATGAAATAGTTGTATCTTGACCTTTCAATTGGATAAATCTACACAAGTGCGGAGACCACAATATTTTTTCAATTTTTCTTGATGAAATGACACCATAAAAAACATAAAAATAATGCGTAAACAAATGAGAAGGGAATAAGAGAGTTATGTGTGAGAAAAAGTGTATTAAATTGCAAAAATAGCTCCTTTCCGCAATGTTGTGGTGGAAGCACTAGAAAACCTATAAGAAAAAGGAGTTGATTATAATGAGTTGTGAAAAAACTAATAAAAAAAACTCTAAACCAAATACAAGTAGCTCTAGACCAAATGTATGTCCATATTTGGACCAAATACATGTAGCTTTGAATCAAATGTATGGCTAGATCTGGACCAAATAAAAGAATATTCAAACCAAATAACACTTGCAACTCTGCAGGCGAGAAACACTAACTCCGGAAGAGAAGCACTACACTCCAAGATGAACAGGAGGGGTCTAAGTTGGGTTGATACCAAACTTAGGTGATGGAGCTTCAAGATATGTTTATAGTATCCACGTGATGTATTGTGATGATGAGTAGGTGAATGACTCAAGTAAGTTCAATGAGTACCCCAATAAAGGTCAATGCAGAGAGGAAGAACCATTACACTATGATGAGTGGTGTGAGTTGAGTAACAAGGTAATAGACCGAGTGAGGTTGGAAAAACATAGAGATGAGTGGTGAGCTCGAGGTGAACTTGGTGAGAAGAGGTGTGAATACGGTGACCAGGAATTATTCACATGAGAAAGGTAAGTTGGTCGAAACAAGACGTACCATAACAACAAGGCAATCATATGATAGGGGAACTAGGTGAGCCACCACGTTGAGTAGGATGTTGAAGAGAATCGGGTAGGGTGATGAGAACTAATATAGGTAGGCGTAGACAAAAATCATGCACTTGGGTAAATTTCTAGGTCCTAAACACATACTAGCGTTCATATGATTCCTAAGCAAGAAAACTAGTAATTTTTATTGTCTTTGGCCTCTTTCTTCTATATTTTACTTTCTCTTTGGTCTTACACACCCTATAGCCCAGGTCAAAAATTAATTTCTTATATTTTATGACTTCGAGACACTAAGTACCCAACCAAGACGCTAGCATCTAAGTGCCCTCACCCTCTGGGTGCCCCTCACCTCTTTCCACCTTACTTTCTCTTTTTGGGCCTCTTTTATCTTTTCAAATCTTATTTTATTATGATTTGGCATTTCATATGTCAATTATGAAATTTAACCAAGGGAATCAAATAAATACATAACTATGTGATCAAAATAAAGGACCCAACTTTAAGCATACTTACTATCACCTAAGCTTTCATCCAAAGGCATTTGAATCACTCAAAGGAATACATCTAGAATCCATTCAAGGTAAAAGGGACTACATTATCTCATATAGAGCATATGAAGGGGAACTTCATTTTATTTCATACACATATTTGCATATTTTAGCAAATCTAGGCTGCTATCTAGTGCATCTTGCACAAGGGCATCCTAGGGCACAGTTTCTACACACACTCACAAGAACTTCATGGATTATGAGATGTAGGAAAACTCTCGATCGTAAGCTCACTCTATCGGGTGACCATTAGGGCCAGTCTGAATTCCCATTTAACATATTTATTTTTATATGTGATGTGGTTTTGTGGGTTTTGTACGTTAAATTCTATTTTGTAGAGTTCTGAAGTATCATCAATGATCAAGGTGCGACATACAATCAACCAAAAAAATATTAGTGACATGGTTGCGACACAACAAAAACCAAGTTTTGAGTATTTTCACATTCATAAGTGCCCTTGACCTAGTCCAGAAACCTAGTTCGACATCATCCACCAGGTCCATAATTTATACTGAGCAATTGGGACACTGTTCACTTCCTGTTCAATAGTAATCCCACTATACATCAATCCCAGATCAAGTACTAATTATATAAGTCCTTCTCTCTCTTGTTCTTAGGGTTTCATATTTACTTACTTATTGCTTTCGTCTCATTATACGTAAAATATGTATATCATAGTTTACCTTTAATTACTCTGTAATTAGGGTTTTATAAATCTATTTTTGTTAAATCATCAAGGAAAGTTCCATGGGGAGCTAGTTGAAACTAGAGCTAAATTGGATATGACGAGCTAGAAGAAACACACTAAATCAAAAATAATGTGGTCAAGAGGGGTAGAGTCCAATGTGAAGGTTGTATGAGTTCGTGTGAACAAAGAGATCACATGAGAGTGCAAGATAGAATAAGTTCAATGTAGAAGCTAAGGAGGGAGTATCATGCTACGATAGAGCTCAAAAAGGTGAAACCAAGCTCGAAGGGGCGATATGAGTCAGCTTGGTACCCATCTTAGCTGAGTGGGGCCAAGTTGATCTAAATAAAAAAACTCCACCTCACACATACTTGTTGATTTCAAACCTGTAAAAACTCTAGAAATATTCCATTGAACTTATATACTTGCACACATGAAAATACACACAAACCAAGAACAATACCTACCAAGCAAAAAAATACCAAAATTCAAGCAAATCTAGCATGTATTCTAATACGGTTCAAAATTGCACTAGGAGAGTAAAATGAACACTAAATTAAGAGTAATTATCAACTAGCAATGTGAGTGACATGATTATTAATATAGATCTCTTATACCATGAAAGAGGGCTTGAAAATCTCTCATAATGGTGTGCACATTGAAGAAGTTACACTCAAACGTAAACACAAAATTTCTCCAAGTAATTAGCAAGAAAAAAATGAACTCAAGGAACTTTTGAATGTAAAGAGAAAAATGGTCTACTCATACTCAGAGATCAAAAAGTAGAGTACATATTGTGAGTGCTTTTAACTCCCATGCTTGGACTCATTATACATCCATAAGGGAGAAAGTAGTTACAATTCAAAAATAGAATGTAACTCTTGTATTACATATGACAATTATGACGTATATGATAAGTATGACAGATTCCATGGCAAAATCTGGCATATGTAATATAAATCCTAAAAGATCTATGAATCACTTAAGTGAGATGACTCACCCTATGTGAGGGGAAAATAACCAAATAAAATAATAAATGGCTAAAATAATCCCTCACACTAATATTGTGGACTCCTTATTTTGCGGATTATGTTTTCCATATACTATGAATCACTCCTGCATTCCACATATTCCTTTGATATATGGTTTTATTTCTTCTCGATGAATCCATCAACTTGTGTAACATTTACTCATAAACCGTTCTAACATTCCCACACTTTACTTTTCTTCGTTCACAATGTCGCATGGTATTTATCCTTTGTTCCAAAAATATTTCCCTGAGTTGAAGTTATTTTGTTACACATGTTTTACAACTCGCATAACATTATATTTTCTAAATTTTTGGAACACTAAGCTCCTTCATTTTTCAGTTGTATTTCTTGAAGATATATGAATATCGACTCAAATGAAGTTTTCCAAATAACATGGGTGATATTTGGACAAAATTTACAGAACATCTACCTACTAGATGGGTCGATCAATAGCATGAAATATCCATTTTGCATGGAGTTAGCATATAATTTAGAAATTTTTATTGTGAGATCAATTTTCTCCCATATCTGAAAAATCTTGAATTTTCTTGTTACTTCATTTCACATAATATATTTCCTAGCACAACTTATGAAATTTGTTTCATGGCCTCCAAACCTATTGAATGCAAATAGAACCAACACTTGTGTAACAAAGCATTTATTTATGAGATCACAACAAGGATCAAGGAAAATACACTCAATCAGTGATTTCCATATAACAAAATACCCCAAACAAGAAAAAGGAAAACAAAACAAAACGAAAAACAACTATTTACAAGATGTAATAAAAAAATCAATGAGAAGATTTGAGATGAATCCCATTGACTAGGATTTGAAGTGCTTACCCATCCATATTAAACAACTCAAAATAATTATCCTACTTATAGGAAGTGACAATATATGAACCACTCCAAAGTGCATCAAACTTAGAGTTTCACCGTGGTTTAGCTCTATCTGTGTCCCATTTTGGAACCAATATTTCATATTTTGAAAACATGCACTTTGGATTTCTTTTCAAACCATTACTTGGTTGAATTTTTTTGCTATAATAACTTGGTCATGGTAGATTACTGTAACTCTTCAAGTTCAACTAGTTCTACCCTTCGGACTATTCTTTCATCTTCACCGTCCAACTCCAATGAAGTTAACTCAAGATATAATGGAATCATGGCCTCTTTTTCATATATAAAGATGAAAGGTGAGTTTGCTATTGATATATTAGATGTGATTTGGTTAGTCCAAAGATATTTTTAACCTTTGTATGTCATTTCCTCTTCTTTATCTCCATTGTCTTCTTCGTTATCCCGATAAGGTTCTTGTTAGTAGACTCAGCTAAACCATTAACATGAGGGTAATAATTAAAATAATTTTGTAGGTAGACATCATGCCCGAGGACCTAGTCATAAATTTAATAGCCTAAAAAGGCCTTAACATTATCAAAAATGATAGTTCAGGGCACCCCAAACCTTTTTACAATGTCCTCCAAGAAATTAAGAATTGGATGATTCCATTGTTTCCTTAAACATGATAGCCTCTATTCACCTAGTGGACTAATCACTCACTTTTAGTACCCATTTATGACCTACAACTGATATTGGATTCATCATGCCAATGAAATTAAGTCCCCATTGAGAAAAGGGTTCATATGTTTGGATTGGGTGAAGTGGCGGTGCTTTCACCTTATTCTTACCACTAAAAAGAGAACAATCTACATTTTCTAATCCATTGATATGAATTCATGAACAACGAAGTAAACAAGTATCCATATTTCAAGTTCGATAACTATGGCCTTTTCTCGAGAAATTTCTGCTAGAGAATCCACTATGGAATTCCACCAAAACCTTGTTCACTTGCTCTCCTTCAATGCATCTTAGTAATACTCCATCGAATTTTTCCTAAAAAATGACTTCCTATTAATGCATAAGGAATTAATTACAATCTTAAATGTCAAATTTTAGATTTGTTCAAACCAGAGGGTATTCTCCAATTACATAATTGTAGATACAAAATCATGTACTTGGGTACATTTATAGGTCCTAAAAGAATACTAGCATTTAAATTATTCCTAAGCAAGAAAAATAGTAATTTACATCTATCTTTGGCATCTTTTTTTAATCTTTTATGTTTTCTTTGGTCTTACACACCCTACATCCCAAAGGTGAGAACTTTACTTGCTTATATTTTATGACTTTAAACACCAGCACCCAACTAGGATGCTAGTGGCTAGGTTACCTTGTCCCCTCTGGGTGCCTTGACCTCTTTACACTTTACTCACTCTTTTTGGGTATCTTTTATCTTTTGGGGATCTTATTTTCTTATGATTTTTCCTTCCAGCTATTAATAATGAAATTTAAACAAGGGAATCATATAAATACACAGTCATGTGTTGAAAATAAAAGACCGAGGTCTAGGCATTATTACTATCACCTAAGCTTGCACTTAAAAGGCACCTAAAGCACTTCAAAACATCTATTTGACATTCAATCAAGGGAAAAGATACTACATTTTATACATACACTACATAGGAAGGGGAAGTTCATTTTTCCATCCACACATTCTATTTACATTGCTACATCTAGCTACAACCTGCTATCAAGTGCACTTGCACAAGGGCATCCTAGGGCACGATTCTTACACACACTCACAAGAACTACATGGAGTCTAAGATGTAGTGCAACACTTGGTCGTAAGTTCACTCTGTTGGGTGATCGTTGGGGTTAATTTGACTCCCATATTGCATATTTATTTTTGGATTTGATGTGGTATTGTGTGTTTCTGGGTGATATTTTTTACAAGTTACAGGGTACCCTCATCGATCAAGGTGTGACATATAGGAGATCAATATGAACTATTTTTAACACTTGTGTGCCATAGTAAAAACAAGGTTCGACAATTTTTACACTCATGGGCACCCAGTGAAAACTCTGCACCCATGCGCCCTTGACCCGACCCAGCGCCCATGTCCAACCTTATCCATGATCTACAAAATTTATTTTTTGAGCATTAACGACACATAGCATCTCATGTTCAACATTTTTATCAGTCCAGAATACTCCGAGATCAAGCACAAATCAACTAAGTTCTTTATCCTTCCTCTTTTCTTAGGGTTTCAAATATTACATCTTAGATTTCTTGTGTCAAATATGTACTTTACCATTTATTATCATATGTGATGTTGTAATAGTATATTTAATTAATACAAATTATATTAAATAATTTGGTGAACACCACTCATGATTAAACAATTGGATCCTCAATTTTCCTATTTTTTCTATCATCTTTCATGGCTCCTAAAATTCTTCAGTTTCCTTGCATCGATTACTTCAAATATACCCATTTTGCACAAACGCTCTCCAAAAACCATAGACACTATGTATCTCCTTATAAATAGGCCACCTTCACAAGTAAGTGCCATCTTCAACTATCTTTCCAATGACTCTATTAGAAATAATGTCAATCAATCCAATTTTAAATCAATTTAATATTTACATTGTTTATTTCATGACAAAATTCGGGATATGTAACCCATGATCACATCTCTCACAATTAAAATCCAACATCTTAATGATACTTCTCAATCTAATTCTAGTTATTCTTGTCCTTCTCATCCTACTTCTATGAATTCTATCTCTACATTTGCTCATATCAATGATCCCCAAGTCTTTCCACTATCCACACCTCTCAAGTTTTATTTCAATGATAAGGAACATGATATTCTTCCTCATTGCCTCACTAATCAATTGATCACGGTGCCATATACTAATTTTTACCCTCCTTATCAAATTTCCAAATAGTAAGGTCTCCCATATTACAATTATCATAAAATTAATGGACATAATGAAAATGTTTTTTATGCTCTAAAATGACAAATTGGCCACCTTAAGCATTATGGTCTCATTTCATTTGCTACAAAAATGCTACAACATGTTCATCTCCAATTTTTACATCCCACTGGGTTCCTAAAACTGATTCATCTATGTCTAATGAACATCATGACATCACTTCTAATGTTCCTTCTTTAGTCATTCAAGTGTCACCTATAGAACCCATTCCAACTAAGAAATCACCTCTCAAGGTCCATCCTTCATCACCTCCTTCTACTAAGTTATCTAAAACATTACCAAGTCAAACTAAGCAACCACCTCTAAAAATTAGTCCAACCCCTCCTATAAATTCTTCTATAACATTATCAATCCCATATAAGCTACAACCATTCAAGATTCCTCCCCACCCTACTCCAATTCCATTTCCAATTTGTTTTGTTAAACAAACTATTCCTTAGATTTATGGCCAAGACACATTTCAATCCCCATCACCATCGCAATGTCTTTATTACATTGTCACATAGCTCTCCATCATTGACACACTTGGGGCATCACACTTCCCCCATTCTAAAACTATCAATTATCTTTAACATCTACTATCACACTTAACACTCTACGTTTCATGTTTCATCTTTCTACTCACTTTCAACCTCTTGATACTCACAATTTATCGTCATTACCGTATGATGCACTCTAGTTGCAGGGTTCATTCTTAAGCGCTAAGGGTATAAATAGTAAATGAACCTCACCACATTCACTCTTCATGCTTTGTGCTTCATGATCTATATTTCAAGCGCAAACTACCAAACAATTACCCTATGATGCACTCTAGTTCCATGGTTCATACTCAACTGTTGAGGGTCTAAATCTGAAATGAACCTCACACATTTCACTTTTCATGCTCTGTGATTCATGATACATCTTTCTAGCACACACTTTCAAACCATTTCCGATGACACACTCTTGTTCTATGGTTCATTCTTGATTATTGAGGGGTATTTTATAAATTAACCTCATCTCATACTCATCCATATCTACTGGGGGAAACTCCTATCACATTCATATTGCATATCTTGGTTGCACTTATTCTTTCTTGATTATAATGACATGTACAATTTTTTACCCATGTTAGACATATAGTTAGTATGTAAATATATTTTCTATATAAACATGCACATTCACTTGGTATTTTGGAGTGAATACATACTTCTTACATGCTACAATGATGCTTGGCACCGTACCTCTTACTAGTCCCACCAAGGCTCTTGGGGGCATATACTTTCTGAAACATTACAAGTTTTATTATTTCATTATTTACTACTTCTACTTCCTAGCACAATACTTTATATTGGTACATACATGACTTGACATAATTTTTATCTTTCTAACATGCTAACAGTGCTTCATGTGTAGAATTTTCCTTGTAGGACTATATGCCACCTTAGTTGTCTGTTGCATCTAGTTTGACATTGTTTTCTATTATATGCCATTTTTTTCGAGCTTTTTCCCTCGTCTTGTTTGATCGGTGCTTGTATGTTTTTGGCCACTTCGGCCATGATTGTCTTATGATATAGTGAGAAATGTCCCATATTTAAAACTCACTTTTTGCAGTTCCTTTCTTATATGCACATTTGTTACATTGTTTTTCTATGACATGCTTTCTCCTTTTGCTACTAAAAATGCATTTAGCCTCTTGTTTTGCATGGGCCTTGGTTTCTACAATGCACATGCCCTCCCTTTGTAAGGATACCATTCAGATCAACATCGGGCCTCTAATTTGGGCTACACACTCCTATTGAAGTCACATGCACCCAAAATAAAGGGGGCATACATTGGGTGAAAAAAATCACTTGATAAATCATCTTAGAGCTATAACCCAATATAATATAACACATAATTGGCACATGTTATAGTTATAACAATGGATTGGAATCGTCTTGGATTATAATCTCAACACAAAAACTAATGCCTAAGCTAAGAAAGGAGCTCTTGGGCTCTGTTTCCTTCCACAGGTGTTAATATCCCGGGGTCACACACAATCGGTTTATCGATCATCTAAGTTCACATAAGCCTTCAAAGTAGTTTGACAATATCAGTGCACATCCTCTAGTAAATAAAATATAGTTTATCTCCTACTTACAGGTTCAATAAGTGCATTCGAATAAATCAAGGACAAAAATAACAAAGAAGGAACACACCGTGTGTAATAGTGTTTATCAGGCAAATTCATGGAAAGAGAGTAACACTATACCTCTCTCCCCAATACTTTCTCATTAGCGTGAGATCACCCAAAAACTCACACTTGGCATGAGATCACCTAAAAAAATCACACTTGGCATGAGATCGCCCAAAAAAATCACACTTGGCATGAGATATCCCACAAAATTATTTCTACATAAAATTTTAAGGACATTTTATATCCATTACACTCCTATATATCAGGTGCACACTTTCCTTTTTACATAATTTTACACACTTTTTACATACTTTTATAGAATTTCATAATACATGACTTTGACTACTATTTCACTTTTAATTTACAAGCTTGTCCTTAATACACAAATAGAAGCAACCTACAACAAGTAAAACAAAAGAAAAACAATAGGTACAAATAAATGTATACACTTCACCCCTAGGGTCACTTTCCCTTCTTAGCTTCCACGCTTCACTTTTCTCTTAGGAACACTATCACCATCACACTCTACACAAAAAAAAAGTTTTATATCTCCTAACTACTTTATGTTATTGAGTATTCACTCAAAAACATAAGGTGGAGGAAAATATAGAAAAAAAATCACACAGTTGGGTACATTTCTAGGTCCTAAAAGGATACTAGCATTTACATGAATCCTAAGCAAGAAAACTAGTAATTGACAAATATCTTTGGCCTCTTTTATACGTCCTTTATGTTATCTTTGGTCTTACAAACCCTACAGCCTAGTAAAAACTTTACTTTCTTATATTTTATGACTTTGGAAAATAGCACCAAGCTAGGATGCCAGCGCCCAAGCGCCCTTGTCCCCCTCTAGGCGCCTCTCAAGTCTCTATACCTTACTCACTTTTTGGGCCTCTTTTATCTTTTAGGCCTCTTATTTTCTTATGGGTTAGCCTTCCAGTTGTCAATTATAAAATTAAAACAAGGGAATCATATAAATACGTAGCCATATGTTCAAAATAAAGGACCAAGCTTTAAGAATTATTAATATCACCTCGTTTGCACTCAAAAGGAACCTAAAGCACTTTAAATCATCCATTTGGTATTCAATAAAGGGATAAGGGACTTCATTTTCTACATATACTACATAAGAAGGGGAAGTTCATTTCTCCATCCACACATTCTCAGTTACATTGCTATATCTAGATACAACCCACTATCAAGTGCACTTACACAAGGGCGTCCTAGGGAACGATTATTACACACACTCACCATAACTACATGGAGTCTGAGATGTAGTGCAACACTCGAGTCATAAGTTCACTCTATTGGGTGACCATTTGGGCCAATTTGAATCCCCATATTACATCTTTATTTTTTATTTGATATGGTACTATGGGTTTTATAGGTGATATTTGTTTTGCATGTTATAGGTACCCTTGGTGATCAAGGTGTGACATATAGGAAATCAACAAGAGCTATTTGTGACACTTGTGCGCATAGAGTAAAAATAAGGTTTTGATCATTTTTCATAGTCATGAGCACCTAGTAGAAAAATCTAGCACCTAGGCACCTCTGATCCATTCTAGGAACCCATGTCTGACCTTGTCCACGATCTAAAGAATCTATTCTAAAATTGACGACACAAAGCACCTCTTATTTAAAAATTTTATTAGTTTAGAACACTTCAGATCAAGAAAAAAATCGGTTGATTTCTCTCTTCTTCCTTTTTTCTTAGGTTTTTAAATATTACATCTTATATTTCTTGTGTCAAATTTGTATCCATCTTGCATAGTTTTTCTCCAAAAATGATAGACACTATGTATCTCCCTAGAAATATGCTTCCTTCACGAGTAAGTGCCATCTTTAATCATCTTTCCGATGACTCTATTAGTACTAATGTCAATCAATCCATTTGTAAGTCAATTCAAGCTTTGCATTGTTTATTTCAAGATAAAATTTAGGTTGTGGAATCCATGATCACATCTCTCACAACTGAAATCCAACATCTTAAGGATACTTCTCAATCCAATGCTAGTTCTTCTTCTCTTTCTCATCCTACTTCTATGACTTCTACATGGTTCTCATATCGTGAGTGCCAAGTCTTTCCCCTACCCACACCTTTCAAGTTTGATTTCAATGATAAGCAACATGATATTATTCCTCGCTTTCTCACTCATCAATTGATCACCTTTCCATCTACTAATTGTTACACTCCTTAACAACTTTCCAAATAACAAGGTATCCCATATTGAAATTATCGTCAAATTAATGGACATAATGAAGATTATTTTTATGCTCTAAAATGGAAAATCGGTCACCTTAAGTAGTTTTGGTCTTATTTCATTTGATACAAAAAGAAACTACAACATTTTCATCTCAAATTTCTACATCCCACTAGGTTCCTAAAATTGATTCATTTATGTCCAATGAGCATTGTGCCATCACTTCTAATGTTCATTCTTAAGTTAGTCAACAACCTCCTATACAATCCATTCCAAGTAAGAAATCACCTCTCAAGGCTTGTCCTTCATCACCTTCTCCTACTAAGTCATCTACAACATTACCTAGTCAAACTAAGAAACAACCTCTAAAAATTATTCCAACCCCTCTTCTCAAGTCTTCTACAACATTATCAATTCCACATAAGCTACCACCATTCAAAATCCCTCCCCACCCTACTCCACTTCCATTTCCAATTCATTTTGTCAAACAAAATATTCTTTATATTGATGACCAAGACACATTTCAAGCCCCGCTACTATCACAATGTCTTTTTTACAGCGCCACATATCTCTCCATCATTGACACACTTGGGGGCATCACAATTCACTCCTTCTAACACTATCAATTATCTCTAACATATACTATCATACTTAATGCTCCGTGATTCATGTTTCATAGTTCTATGCACTTCCAACCTATTGATAGACATAATGTATTGTCATTACCCTATGACACACTCTAGTTCCATAGTTCATACTCAATTGTTGAGGGTCTAAATATGAAATGAACCTCACCACATTCACTCTTCACACTCTATGCTTCATGATCTATCTTTCTAGTGCACACTTTCAAACCATTAACCTATGATGCAATCTAGTTCCATAGCTCATAATCAACTCTTGAGGGTCCAAATATGAAATTAGCCTCACAACATTCACTTCTCATGCTCTTTGCTTCATGATACATCTTTCTAGCATACAATTTCAAACTAGTTCCCAATGAAAAACTCTTGTTATATGGTTCATTCTTGATTTTTGAGGGGTATTTTATAAATGAACATCATCTCATACTCATCCATATCCACTGAGGGTGCTCTACTCCTATCACAATTATATTGCATACCATTCCATCCCATTCATACAAAATGTATTACATATCTTGGTTGCACTTATTCTTATTTTCTTATACTTATATGTACACTTTGTTTCCCATACTAGACAGATACTTAGTATGTCAATATCTATTCTACATACACATGCACATTCACTTGGTATTTTGGACTAAATGCAAATTTATTACAGGATCTTATAGGCTGCAATGATGCCCGAGACCATACCTCTTACTAGTCCCACTAAGGATCTTGGGGGAATTTCATTTCTCAAACATTATAGGTGCTATTATTTCATTATTTACTAATTGTACTTCCTAACACATTAATTTCTATCAGTCTATACATGCCTTGACATACTTTTTATCTTTCTAACATGCTAATGGGTGTTTCATGTGTAAAATTTTCCTTGCAGGACTATATGCCACCATGGTTGTCTGTTACATTTTTTTGACATTATTTTCTATTGTATTTCATTGTTTGCGGGATATGCCCTATGTCTTGTTTGATCACCTTGTATTTTTGTGGCTAGTTTGGCCTTAATTGTCTTGTGACATCATGAGTAATGTCCCATATTTAAAACCTTCTTTTTGATGTCTCTCTCTTGTATGCACATTTGTTACACTGTTTTTCTATGACATGCCTTCTCTTTTTCTACTAACACATGCATCTAACATATTTTTTTGCATTTTCCTTGGTTTCTACCATGCACATCCCCTCACCCTATGGGATATAGTTTAAGTCAAGTATCATGGCCTCTCTTTTGTTCTACACACTCCTATCGACGTCACATGCACCCCAAATGAGAGGGGGAATACATTGGGTGAACTACTACAACAAAATACAATACAAAAAATAATTGTCACATGTTACGAGTTACAACACTGGATCACAATTAGGATTGGGTCAAAATCACAACATAGATAATAATGCATGAGCTCGACAGGAATGCCTTGGCTCCTGTGTCCTCCATTGGGTGCTAATGTCCTTGAGTCATACACAATTAATTTCTCATATTAGCATAGTTCACATAATCCTTCATAGAATTTTGACATAATAGGATCATTACTCCAACAAAAAGTATACAATTTATCTCCTACATACAGCTTCAATCAATACATTAAGAACAAATAAGCAAAAACAAGAACAAAGTAGGAATACACCATATGTAGTGGTGTTTATCGGGTTGAGTCATGGAAGGAGAGTAACACTATACCTCTCTCCCCAACACTTTCTCATTGGCATGAGATTGCCCAAAAAACTCACACTTGGCTTGAGATCACCTAAAAACTCACACTTAGCATGAGATTGGCTAAAAACTAGCACTTGGCATGAGATCTCTCAAAATATCACTTTACACAACATTTTCAACATTTTATATCCTTTACACTCCTATACATTAGGTGTACACTTTCCTTTTACATACTTTTATAGAGTTTTCATAATACATGACTTTGACTATTCTTTCTCTCTTCTTTTATAGGTTTGTTCTTAATACCACGACAAGAAAAAACCTACAAAAATTAAAATAAAAACACAAAAATAGGTACAAATAAGCCCATACGCTTCACCCCTAGGGTCATTTTCCCTTCTTAGCTTATGTTATCCAATTTTGTACCCCGTTAAATTGGTTAACTTGAGAAATATGGACTAAGGTTGTATGGTGGATCCTTAATGAAGAAACTAAAGAAAACATGTATTTTCATGTTCTAGGGAACTTGCAATTATTTTGAGGTATTCCTCACCTTCTCTCTAGGTTTCAAATACCCAAAAAAATGGAAAATTTTGAGTAATTTGGACCATTTCTAGTGTTTTGTGAGTTTTGTAGATTTGGGAGGAACATGAAGAACCATTCCTTAGTTCCTCATGTTCCCCATTTTCAGTTTTAGTTTTAAAACAAAGGATTTAAAGGCATGGATAGTGTATTGTGGAAATTTGGATGGAAAATGGAACAATGGAACAAGTTCCATGGGATCATTGGCTCCCGCACTCAATTTTGGGCCACAATGAAGGAGTTAGAGGGAAAGAGTTAAGTATTATGGAGTTACGGGTGAAGCACAAAACAATGGAAAAATTCCATCAAAGTAATGGTTCCCAACCGAGGCTTTTCAGCCATAGGACAAAGGAAGGTGGAGTGGAGCGCAATGTGTTTTGGGGAGTGACTAATGTGGGAAAACCAAGGATTGTGAGGATGAGGAGAACTAGAAAAATGTTCTGTCATGGGGTTAGTTCCCCAGAAGGTCAATCATGCCAATGAATAAAGAATTGGGGAGAACTAAGTGAATTAGTGTGTTAGGGGTAGATAATAATGTGGGCACCTATGTGTTGGGTGGAATTGTTCCTAAGTTCCACCCAATGTCTGAATATCATACCCTAACATATAAACTTTAGACACAAAATCACGCACTTTGGGTAATTATCTAGTCTCGATTGCATACTACTATTCATATGGTTCCTAAGTAAGAAAAGTACTAATTAACCCATGTCTTTGGCCACCTTTCTTTGCTTTATGCTTCTAATTTCAGTCTTACACTCTTACTTGCTTAGTCTATCTTTTCACCTTTTGGAATTTTTCATTCTGACACCGGCAGCCTAGCTAGGATGCCAAAGCACTGTGAATCCCCATCCATTCTGGTGGCCTTGTCCTCTTTGTACTTTGGTCACACTTTTAGGTCCTTTCTAGCCATTTAAGCATCTTATATTTTTGGTAGTTATCCTTTTTGGGGTTAATTACAAAATTCAAGCAAGGGAATCATATAAATATAAAGTTATGTGATTATAATAAGGGACCAAGAACTAAGCATCTACTATCTCCACTTAGGGTTATATCCATGAAAGGAATCTATAGCTCCATTTTCATCCATCTATCTCCATCGAAAGGTACAAATACTTTGGTTCATCTCGCATCATTCTTCATAGGAGGGGACTCTATTTTTTCCATGCACACTTTATTTACATTCTACATCTAATTACTTGCTTGATACTCACAAAGTGTGACATACACAAGAAAAACCTAGGGAAAAATTCTCCCCACACACACATATCTAGATTGGGTCGAGATGTAGTGAAACATTCAATTGATAAGTCCATCATTTTGATAGGCTGAGGATAGTCTAACCCCTTCATTTGCATATTTATTTTTTTAGGGTTTTGATTATTTGTTTGGGGGTTTTGCAGGTGATTCATTCATTCTAGATTTATAGTGAACTCACAGATCTTGCAGTGACATACAAGAGACAAAAGACAAGTAATTGCAAACATGTGAATTTGAGCATCTACCCCGCACTGGGCACCCATAAATCAAACTAGGGTGCCCATGGAAGCCCATATCCCTCCTGTAGGTACCCTAGTGCAGTGAATTCTACCGGATCATCCTTTTCTAGGGTTTTGTGTGATGGTCCTCCATTTTTGTTCATTCGGTCTCCACGTGACACAATCCAATAACCTATGCAAATTAGGTAAGGCTCTTCCAACCCCTTTTATAATTAGGGTTTTATATTTTCATTACTTAGTTCCTTGGGTATATTTTTCTATATTACATTATTCATTTATTTATTGTTCCATAACATCTAAATTAGGCTATGATTGTACATATTTAGCATAATGATTTTGGTGAATTCGAACTCGATCTTCACACTCTTAGGATCCTCATTCTTCACTTATCATTCTAGAATCTTGTCATCATGAGTATCTCCATTAATGAATTCTTTCTTTCCAATCCCAAATTACGACATAGAGTCAACATCCCCTTGCTACTACTCAAAATATGGTTGATATGTATCCAAACATAGTCTATCAATCATTTTTTGATGCATTTTTGTAACATATTTATTTCTTCTCTAATCCTCATGTTGATCTTTCTATTTTTGACAATGATCCACCCTTGTATATCATGATTTGCATCTATATTATGGGCATCAAGTGTACTCTAATTGACAATGGATATGAACTTAATATTTTTCCTATGATCTTCATAAAAATATTGGTATTTATGTTGCTAATGTTAGTCCATCATGTCTCTCTCTTCATCCATATGATGTCTCTATTCATCCATGTGTTAGTCACATTGTTTTACCTATTCCGTGGGGCCAAAAATCTCAACACGGTATTATTTGTCATTGAATTTTCGGTTTCAGATAATTACTTACTTGGTATGCCATGGTTCCATGCAATTGAAGTAGTAGCATCTACCATACATCACTGTGTTGAATTCCTACATGAGGGTGTCGAGTATATTGTTCTTTGTGACCATCATCCATACAAATATTGTGACCATGATCCAAATACTACACTTCCTATTCCAAGAGCTGACACTACTGATGACCCACAACCCATAGATGAGCTACCACATTTACCACCACTTGAAGGTGCTATTTGCATGATAGATTCGGTTCCAACTACATCTTTTCCTCCCCCGAATTCTACTTTTCCTATGGTTCTTTATCAGGGGCCTGTCCGTATAATGGAAATCACTCTAGGTAATCCACCTTCTCATGTACCACCTCCATCAGTACAACCTCCTTTCACATGTACACTTTTCATGAATGATTCTTATTGGGAGAATATTCCATTTGATCCTACTTGTGATAAAATAGTATGTACACATGATGGATTGACTCAACTAGGATTCAATTTTGAGGATCTCTATCCTCCACCGCACTCTTATCACCTTTATCATGGATTTATTTGCATTACTGCCACTTATGGTCTATGTGTCTTTCATCTCACAATTTTTCTTGCATGAATTCCTTTCTCATCATCAATTACATTAGGCCAATCTTGGATTGAATACATTGGGGCACGTTATATCTTGATCACATTGATATATCATTTTCCATGCCCTTTGGTCATGTATTCATCTACAACAGTTCCTTTCCTGGCTATATGTAGAACCTCACTCGTTAGTATGCACATGGGTGTCCATTACCACCTTTCACCGACAAGGGGTATGTGATGGGCATGTACAACCTATGTCTTAATGGCTCATTACGTGATCAACCCAACACTATTGCTTACTAAGTTTCTGATGCTTGTTCATTTGGTTTTGACCATGAAAGTGACAACCTATTAGATGATATTACATGTGTGAATCCTACATCATATGCACTTGGGGGCTTCACGATATCCCCCTAACTTTAACAAATATCTAATTCTCTCACCACCACACATCTAGACCTATACCTAAGACACACGCATCCTGTCACACACCCTAGTATCGTCATTACCCGATGACACACTCTTGTGATTCAATTCACACTTGATTGTTGGGTGAATCCTATACACATGAACCTCACACACTACACATTACGCATCTTCACACATATTACATACATACATCCTACATCCTCCATTTTACAACTTATGTCTTACATTTACTATACATCTACACATCTTATATCATCTGTGCATCTTGCATTACTTTATATACGTCCTACATTACACACCACACATTACACATCCCATAACAATTTCTCATCCCCACATCTATTACAAATATTATGCATTTTACACATCTACATTTGCGTCTTGAGCTCACTACCTGATGACACACTCTAGTATTACGGTCCACACTGGATTGTTGAGGGTTTACAAACCAAATGGACCTCACCACACTAACACATTCAACCATGCAACCTTTTTCTCATGCGAAATTCCTAGATTAGTGATATACGCTATAGGCTACATCATCACTTCTTCTAGCATCCATTAGTGATATACGCTTTAGGATAAATCATCACTTCTTCTACTCATCTTGTGATATATGCTTTAGGCTAAATCATCACACATTCTCACACCTCATCTCTATGTCACATATCATCACTACACATTCATCACATCACGCTACACATAACACATTGTTCGAACCATTTCTTGATGATGCACTCTTGTTTATGGTTCATTATTGACTATTGAGGGGGCATAAATAAATGAACCTCACTACATACAATTCCATTCACTCAAGGGGCACACGGCTCCTATCATTCATTATGCATTCTATTCCATCCATCCAAAACATTCTGCATATATTCGTTGCATTTAATCTTGCTTCAATTTACTTATACATGTTCATTTTATTACACATGTTAGATAGATATCTTATATGTCATTATCTTTATCATACACACATGCATGTTCACTTGATTTTTAGTTGTCATCGTAGATTCTACAATCCATTACACATAACATCGATGCTTGGCACAATACCTATTACCAATCCCATAGTGGCTCCTAGGGGCATCTAATTTCATACACTACAGGTGCTATTGTTTCATTTTGTTTCATAACACACTATTTTATCAGATTATACATGCTTTGACATAATTTTATCTTTCTAACATGCTAACGGGTGCTTCATGTGCAACATTTATTTTGCAGGACTATTTTCCACCATGGTTATCTATTATATTACTTGTACTTGCTTGTCATTGTATGCCATTGTTTGTGGGATTTTCCCTTTTCTTGTGTACACACTTGTATGCTTTTGGATTCATTGACCTTGATTATCTTGCAACATCATGAGTGATGTCCCATGTTTGTAACCCAATTTTCACAGTCTACATTATCTTCTTGTCTATTCTAGATTAGACATTATTTGTTTAGCTTATATTTTGTCTTATACATGCATGAATTTTCTTGTACTAACACTTATCTCTCGAGCCACTTGTTTTCATGTGCCTTGGTTTCTATCAAGTACAACCCCTCCCCCTAAAGGGCACAGCTTTAACTCAACGGTTGGTCCTCTTTTGAGCCACATTATCATTTAGCAACATCACATGCACCCCAAACAAGGGGGAACTGCGATGGAAAAGTGACATGCTATCATGAGAATCTACAAGTAACTCTTCCTCACACCCAACCTCCTGAGGTCATGCCGAGACAGCCAATGGGGATGGAATACACGTGGGATGCAGATAAACTAGTTAGGTAATCTTATGTCTTCAACATGCAATGGCGGGATCTACAAATCTAAGGCAAAGAAGGCCCTTCTAACTTGAACTAGTGTGATAGATCGTTCGGTGAGGATAGTTGCTCGAAGGCTCCAATCAATATCAAGCTCTGCCGCGATCCGATCTATGGGTTGTGGAATAGGTGGAAGATAACCTACGGGTGCTTTGTTTATGCCTCCCGAAAAGTTCATGAAAATGAATGGCTAAATATGCAGTGGATATTTTGGTGTTTTATGGACGATTCTCTGGTCTAGTCCAGAAATCTTTAGCTTGATTAGCTGCTACGTTTAATAATGATAATTGTGTGATAATGTCTAGTGGGAGTGGAGAGGATCTAAACACTAATGTTCGCAAACTAGCGTCAATGTTGGATTGATTTGTAGGCTCGTTGGGTTGTGGGACCTGTGGATCACAACCGTAAGTTCATGGTTTTTGGACCTCCTATGTTCATGTGAAGAATCAATTCCTAATTTTGAGTATCCAGTAGTCGTATTCCTTTTTCGGCCTCTACGTTTAGAACTAGAAGTTGCATGATTTTTTCGGAGTACCTAACAGTGTTCTGGCAACTTGGATACATAAGCTAGTGTCTATATCAACAAGGAGGTCTCTGCGTGCAGGCATGTGGGACTAGTGGATCACAACCGAATGTTTGCCCTCTTTCGTGTCCTTTTACGGTCATACATACGATATCTATCAAGGCAATCTATATTTTTCTAATTTGACGAATGTGTGTGCTTTGTCATCTTCTATGTTTAATCCCCTTAACCGTGAGCTGATTTCTTATAGGTTTGTTGTTGTTCGAAAGACTTGAATTCTGAGATTTTGGTCTATGTCAGTTATTGCTGCAACAATATTTGGTTGAGGCACGATTGGCTCAAAAACGTATTCCCTGGGCTCCCTAGGTCCCGTGATTGTCATATAAGATCAATATAATCCTAACTGAAATGAAATAAACTAACTATGTGAGATATATCTACAACATATATATACTCTTCTATTTTGTATTTTTGATAAGATTTTGAATGGAATTGAAAGAGCAACTAATCTAATATATTCAGAAAATGACAACTAATCTAATAAAAAAATTAAAACAAACAAGGTAGCCCGGTGTAGCTACTTGCCTGTGCAGTTGTGAGTTTTATCCTAAATAACTAGATAGTTGATTAACTTAATTGAAAGATTCTTGATCCTACCTCAAAAGTGAGGAATGAATCATAGTTTCTTAGAAACTATCAATCCCCATAGCTTCCCTGGCAATATCAAGAATGAAACTTAACTGAAATGGAATATTTCACTACTCTATTTGATGTATTTTAACTAGAACTTTGACAGATAAAACATTGAATTTGTAGAATAGTGGCGAATCCAGTAGTGTATTACTTTGTCCCCTCAAACTGATCTCCTCGTTCTTTTGTGTTCACGTGAATCCAAAAGAGCGTGTATATGCTAGCATCAACAGAAAAAGGTATTTTGAACAATGGCAACTTTGGACATAGACCGAATACAATGCGAGTAGGAGAGAGACAACGCAAGTGACAGAGCTTGGTGTATGTAATTCCTAGTGGGATTTATTGTGGGAATACAACACAAGTGTACCGAGAGATTCTAGAATCTACCTTCTGTGAAGAACACAACCTGCAACTCTAATGAATTCAATCTACAAATGACACTACTCTACTCTAAACTAATTTGTATGAACAACAATGAACAAGACTAAAGCAAGAAGATCAAATGGCTTCTAACAGCAAAGGAAAACTAACATGGATGCAAAACATGCAAACAAAATGAACTCTAAGAAAGAATTGAGAGACTAAACAATGGAAAATGAGAAATTGAGAGGCAGTTTTGAGGGGCCATTTGCTTGAAAACAAGCTGGCTATTTATAGATTTCACATTCACCCAAAGGTGATTCCCATTAGAACTCTTTTACCATTAAACAATGGAGAAACACTATTCCAGGGGACATAAAACATTAATACAAGCCAAGGCGGTGGAGAAAAGCTGGTAAAAGTTGAAAATTATGCAAGTCGTGATTAGAAAAATGTGCTAGAAAATGCGTGAAGGACCACTACCCTGAGCAGGGTGGCGGTTACAGGACCGCCGCCTTGACAGGGTGGCGGTTTCATCACTAAAGGTCAAAGAGCTAAGAAAAGAAGGGCAGAGGAATAAAACAAAGCACAAGGAACAAGGATAAAGCACTTGGGATGCTAACATATACTTTGCGATTTCTAGATCTGAACACCTTACGAGGTGACTTGTATCATCATTGGGGCATGTGTAACATCATTCCTGGTATAGTACCATACAATTTTGGGTACATACGGGAACCATATGGGTGAATTAGTCACCCCATATAGAGTTACACATAGTATTAGTATAACATAGTTTCAATATCGACGCGGCTTAGAATAAGACTTAGGTCCTTAATACACATTGGCCTTCCCCGAGTGTATGCATACAAGGGGGAAATACAACGGTCTTTCTTGGAGTTCCAGTAAAAAGGGGAAAATTACATAGTTCTTCTACATTTCATAGAGGATTTTGACAGGGTAGAGGGTCCTTTAGTACTGGGCATTTACACAATATATTTTATAGGGAAGACAACCCTTAATACTCATACACACCATATGTAGTGGTGTTTTATATCAAGAAGTAGTTTAAGGTTGGAGGATGACACCAAACAATTTATCCCTACACTTCTTCCATTACATTGGCGTGAGATCATCCGAAAAACTCGTGCGCATCGACATCACATATAGGATCCTTTTTACACTCTTTTCTCATCATGGATTAAGTGCACATGTTCTTTTTTCACATTTTCAGCATTTTATTTTACATACTTCCTTACATGATTTTTATACATATACATGCATATTTGACTACTTGATTGTATTATATTTTGTAGGCCCATCCATATGGGAAGAAGGTAATCAACATCACACACATCGACACCAACAACAGGTACAAGATCGACATTTATAAACACGTTTCTACCCTAGGTTCATTTTCATAACCTTTTTACACTTTTACATCTTTAGTCTCCACGCTCCATATTTTTATCACTCCACTCTTTTTCTATTCCCTCGACATGCTTTATACATCGATCTAGATGGATATCAGGTACACATCTCTATCTAATTTATATTACCAAACATTCCTCTCACCAAGATAAAGTGGGGCAAAAGATATTGGTCAATGAAGAACTTATTGCTGAAGTGACCGGCCTTGGCTTGGAGGGCTACCGTTTCTTTAACAAAAGGGTCGACAGAGATGTTGAAGAGAGGAGATTTATGGAGGGATCTGAGAAGCTGATCCATGTTATAGTGGGCTTGCTTGTTAGCTCGATCCCTCCACCTTATGATGAGGTTACTCACATGATGATATAGTTCATCTCCTTGGAAGGAAGGTTTGTCACTGTACCTGCTAAGCACCTTATCTTTCTTAACCACTTCCATAGGAATCGCATGGTTTATTTCCCCCATTACTTGTTGAACTCTCTTGAGTGCTCCATTTTGGAGTTTCAAAAGCATACCCGGGTGGTTCCTTTACACCAGGGGCTTATTTTGTTGCTACATAAATGCTGTCTTCTTAAGTATCCTGGTCTCCCATCCTCTCCTAGCTCGGTTCCCCCTCTGTGGGTTCTGCTGCTGCCAACCCTGTTTCTCCATTCTCTTCCCCACCACCACTGTTATAACCCCCTTTCGGTCATCCAGATTCTTTTTCCATTCCCGTACTTCTGCTCCTGCCCCCTCTTCGCCTCCACCTCGAAAAACCGGTTACCAGGGCTTCTAGAAAGCTTAACCTTGAGACTCTTGCTGTGGAGAAGGGTCCTCATGAAATTGAAATTACACATGACCTCCTGAATATTAGCAGTGCCAGTCCCCGGGATGTGCATATGGAAAGCTCTTCAAAAAGGCTGGAAGCCTTAGAGGCTGATATGAAACTGTTGAAGGATGAGGTTAAGAACTTGGCAAAACAGAAAGGTAAGAGGAAGAAGGAGGAGGAGGTGGATATTGATAGCAGCTAGATTGATGATATCTACAAGAAGCTGAACTCCTTAGACTCCCATTTAGGGAAGGCCAAAACTCGACATGATTACAATATGGCCATCTTTAGGGCGATTGAGGAGTTCATTGAGCAACATGTCAAAAGTGTCTCCAACCTCAGCGGAGTTCCGACAACACTTTGGGGTAATGATAAGGAAAGCAAAAGGACCATTGAGCACTGGATAAAGCCGATCTACCCATATGACAACTTTGGGTATGTTCCATTCCTAAAAGAATATCAAGACCAGCATAGACAAAGCTGCCAAAAGTAGTTGTAGATGCTTTAAATTGTTCTTGTATGTTTTTATGCTATTTTTTTGTGGTCTCTCTCGCTTTTTGCGGTATTTTTGTTGTTTTGTCTTGTTTGGGTAGCTATTTTTTGGCTACTTTGAGCTTCATTGTCACATTTGGATTCTAATCCTTTTCTCTCTGGTTCTCATTCCTATTCTGGCTCCTAGGCCATCTTTTGTACTCAAGGGTATAGTCCCTTAAAAAAACTATTTGCCAATAATAAAAAAAAGATAAAGTGGGGGCAAATGTAGACATAAAAGCACACACTTTTGTAATTATCTAGTCTCGATTACATACTACTATTCATATGGTTCCTAAGTAATAAAAGTACTAATTAGCTTTGTGTCTTTGGCCACCTTTCTTTGCTTTATGCTTCGATTTCATTCTTGCACTCTTACTTTCTCAGTCTGTATTTTCACCTTTTGGTATTTTTCATTACGGACACTAGTGCCCAACTAGGATGCTAGCACCAAGCGTCCCCATCCTCTCTGGGTGCCCTTGTCCTCTTTGTACTTTAGTCACACTTTCTGGGTCCTTTATATCTGTTTGAGGATCTTATCTTTTTGGTAGTCAGCATTTTTGGGGTTAGTTACGAAATTTAAGCAAGGGAATCATATAAATATAATTTTATGTGATCATAATAAGTGACCAAGCACTAAGCGACTAATATCTCCACCTAGGGTTGCATCCCTCAAAGGAATATATATCTCTATTTCCATCCATCTAGGTCCACCATAAGGGGAAAAGATTGGTTCATCTGCATCACACTTTATAGGAGGGCAATTTATTGTTTTCATGCACACATTATTTAAATTCTACATCTAGTTACTTGTTCTATACTCACAAAGTGTGACACACACAAGAGAAACCTAGGGAAAATTCCACACACACAAAAAAATACATTGGGTCTAAGATGTAGTGCATCACTCAATGATAAGTCCATCATTTTGGCAACTGAGTAAAATCTAACCCCTTCATTTGCATCTTTCTTATTTTAATATTTTGATGCTTTGTTTGGGGTTTTACAGACAATTCATTCATTCCAAATTTACAACAAACTTGGTGATCTTGCAGTGACATACATGCGACCAAAGATAAGTAATTACAAACATCTTGCGACCTTGATAATTTGATTTTTGAGCATCTACACATAATAGGAAGTGAAAAAATCAAACCAAGGTGCCCATGTGAGCCCCTATCCCTCTCCAGTGCCTCGGTCAAGTGAAATCTACCAGATCTACATTTTTCCAAGCTTCTATGTGTGACGGTCCTTCATCTCTATTCACTGTATCCACTATGATACAATCTAACAACCTCCGTGAATTAGCTAAGGCTCTTCCAACCCCCTTTATAATTAGGGTTTTATATTTTAATTTCTTATTTTCTTAGGTATATTTTTTTGTATTTCATTATTCATTTATTTATTCTTTACCATGGCATCTAGATTAGGGTATTATTTCACATTTTAGTATGATCACAAACAATACCCCTATGGATATATTGGGCTAAAAGGGCACAAATGGAATGGTTCCCCAGCTCCTCCACTTCTCCTATTTGTTGATCCATTCACACCAAAATGTTAAAATTGATTAAAAATGGACTATAGCTACCCACAGGGAACCCGTGTTCCTTCTCAACCCCGTGGAATCTGCACAAGCACAACCTTTTCTACACAACTCCAATTTTGACAAAATTGGTATAGTTGGAAATGTATCTTCATCCTCTACACCATGTAAAATAAAAATATTGTTTTTGGTGAGGGTATGTGGGTGAAAAATAGGAAAAAATATCTAGCGATAAAGAACACAATTCTAGGTTGTTCAACCACCACATTTGGTGAGGTATGGTGCCCATTTCTTCTCCCACAAGAAAGTATCATTAGGGAATGGATTTGTAAGGGTGCCCATACCTATTTTTAGATATTTAATGCATGTTGTTGGTGGGTGGAAGTAGGAATTTGAGTTCCCTCTATTTTCCCTCCTCTCTCTCTCTCTCTCTCTCATTTTCTATATATTGTAAAAGGATTCTCATTTGTAAGGGTTGGACATTCTTATAATGTTAGTGATTAAAATAAAATGTAAAATAATAGCCTAATCTAATGAAATTTTGTAGTAAATAAATGAATATTGAAATAATGAAATAATACCCAAGAAACTAAGTAATGAAAATATGAAACCCTAATGTGCAAAGAGGTTTAGAAGAGCTTTAGCTGATTTGCGGGGTTTTCCAGATCGTGTCATAGTTGAGAATGGCTAACTAGAGATGGAAGAACATCACACGAAGCCTAGAAAACTATAGATCCAAAATATTTGACTAGATTGGGGTGCTTGGAGAAGGATAATGACACTTATGGGTGCCCTAGTTTGATTTTGGGCTCCCTGGTCTACGTAGGTGCTTTAAAACCTCATCCGAGGTATCATAAGAGATTTGCACTTGTTCACCTTTTATCGCATGTATGTCTCTGAATTTCATCGAATTTCGTTGTAAATCTGAAATGAATGAATCATCTGCAAAATCCCAAAATAAACATCAAACCCTAAAAAAGGAAAGATGCAAATGAAGGGGTTAGAATTTCCTTAGTTACCAAAATGATGGACTTATAATCAAATGTTACACTACATCTCATACCCCATGTAGTTCTTTGTGTGTTTGTGTATGTAGAATTTATCCCTAGGTTACTCTTGTGTCGAACACTTTTTTTAGTAGTGAGAAAGTAACTAGATGTAGAATGTAAATAATTTGTGCATGGAAACAATATAATCCCCTCCTATAAAGTGTGATGTAGATGAACCAACCTTTGTCCCTTGTGATGGAGCTAGATGGATGTAAATGGAGCTATAGATTCCTTTGATGGATACAAACATAGGTGTAGATAGTAGATGCTTAGTGTTTGGTCCCTTATTACGATGACATAACTTTATATTTATATGATTCCTTTACTTGAGTTTCATAATTAACCCTAAAAATTCTGACCACCAAAAAGATAAGATACTCAAACAGCTAGAAAGACCCAAAAAGTGTGATCAAATTACAAAGAGGACAAGGGCACTGATGTTGGAGTCCTAGCTAGGCGTTGGTGTCGAGAATGAAAAATGTTGAAAGGTGAAAATAAATACGAGCATGTATAAGTGCAAGATTGGAAGAAGAATTATAAAGTAAAGAAATGTGGCCAAAGACATGGGTTAATCATTACTTTTTTACTTAGGAATCAAGTTAATCAATATGCGATAGAGACTAGAGAATTACCCAAAGTGCATGATTTTGTGTCTATATTTTTCCCCACTTTATGTGGGTGAGAAGAATGCTCGGTAACATAAAGTAGATAGAGAGGTGTACCCGATATTCACGTAGATGGATGTAGAAAGCGTGCCGGGACTAGATGAAGCGTGGAGTGATAAAAAGATGAAGCGTGGAGAATAAATATGCAAAAGTGTAAAAGGTGATGAAAATGAACATAGGGTGGAAACACATGTGTAGATGTTGATATGTGTGTGTGTGTGTGTGTGTGTGTGTGTGTGTGTGTGTGTGTGTGTGTGTGTGTGTGTGTGTACCTGTTGTTAGTATCGTGTTGGGGTAAGTGCACGAAGTTGGGGGGCCAAAAAGTAGACAAGAATTTGAAAAAAAAAAATGCGTATGTGTTCTATTATAATGCAATTGTGTTTTCAATTGTCAGGTTTCAGATTTACTGAAGCATAACATGTACGCGTTATGCCTACTATAAACAAAAAAAGAGGCCCAAGCCTCTATCATTTTATCTCCCTCAAACATGAGTTTCAGAGCTTAATCGTGCCCTCACGTTTTTTCATTCAACTGGATCTCAAGCTCAAAGGATCATTTTTGGATCACCGGGAAGATCTGAATCGATGATGGCACCATGGAGAAGAGGTAAGCACAATTATTTTCTCAAAATTGCATTGAAATATGATAATTATAGATTAAAATTTGAATTGAATACATATTTTTATTGTTACAATTAGAGGTTGAGGGAATCAACCACAACCAAACCCTATTATTCCTATCATCCCTCCCGATACTCCCATAATTTCTCAACATCCCCTGGGTAGTCAAGAAGATTTAGAAGCCCACATAGTTGAAAACAAAATTAAAATTAAGGATTTAATCAAAACAATGAGGGATTCACAATCTACAAACCCCCACTACACCTCTCTTGCCAAAACATTGGAGGCATTACTTTTTCAAATTGACATGGCAATGGGGAAAATTGTTCGTTGGACAACTTACAGAGAGGGTTGTAGGGTTTATTATTCTAAAAAAAATTCATGTGGATGTAAAGAAAACATACATTTCAAAAGACCTCATATGTGCCTTATTCATAGACCCCCACACAAATTTTCCTATTTTGTTGTCATGTAAATGGTTTCCCATCCATTGGTGTAATAATAATTCATTAAAAATAAATTTTGGGACTGATGGTGGATGGTGTTTGATTTTCCACCTTATAATAACAATGAGGTACCACTATACTTTCTTAGGAAACTCTATTGTGAGTTTATTCTCAATGAGATCCCAAATTATTTTTATTTCCAAGATTTCTAAGGCCGAGGAAAATGATCTGCATAGGATTGACCAGGTGCATAACGTGCACCTATTCAAGCAGGTAGATTCCCGCACAAAGCCCCCTCACCCTGAGATTGTCCCTCAAGCGGTGAAGGAGACAATAGAGATTGATACACTCCATGTGCTTCAGGGGCTATCTGCGACCCTTGTTTAAGATACGAGGAGATATCTCGAGCCATATGCTCATGAGGTACACATAGTATTCCCTCAGGGAGTACTAGCATGAGACCACATCTTTTCTCGTCATGTGGTAGCATATGTTTGGGGCCCAAAGAGGACGATATTTTCACGCGTACTTGATTTTGGTGCACACAGTGCTAGGGGGTGCACACGATAATGTCACTATGTCGGATGTCCTTTTGAGTGAGACATTTGGATTACATTCATGGTGTCACCTTCGTAGGCAAATTTGTTATGTGTTATAAAAAAATTTTGGAGCACTTGATTTACTTATAAATGTTAAATTTTTGAAATAATTGTATTTGTACATGTATATGCATTGATATTATAAAACGCGGGAGGTGCATCTTCATCCCGACCATAGGCGGCGAGCACCATGCATACACATACATTCACGAGGTAATTTAGAATGTTAATTATGTAAAAATTTATACATACATGTGTGTGTGTGTGTATATATATATATATATATATATATATATATATATTATGTTTTGAAGTCAAATATATGTATGTTCTTGTATGTCCATCTAACTCATGTGCTATATATGTTTGATAAATATGTTGACTTCACTAGACACCCCACCATCTCTGCGATAAGTACATAAAGGTGTTGCCACTTGCAATTTCATCTACACATCAACTCACCGAGGTATTCAAACAACAAGTAAATTTTGTTAAATTTATCGTGTAATTTATATTATGTTAAATTACATGTTAGTAATGTCTTTCATTGTAGAATTATTAAATTATGTTAATAATGTCCTTCATTATGTATATGCAGGAGTTACTTGTGATAGGTAGCAGCCTGTTCATTTGATTCACAGGCGTGGCGGGGTAAAAACAATAGTTCTATATTGATAAAATTAGTTAAAATATTGTCATTATGTACATACATGTACTTAGTTCTATTTTTCGCTAATTCTGATGTTAGATTTTCTAATCTTATGTGTATGTAGGGAACTTCAACCCCCTCCATTTTGAATTTGAGGGCATGGACTCCTCCATCTCGTCATCTTCGTACCCCCGTTTGTACTATAGGAGCTCTCGATGACTCATCTAAGCGTGAGATGTAAATTTGGTGTGATCGACAACTTGTGGTAAGTTTTTGTATTTATGTAAATAATTTCATTCTAGCATGGTCTTAAATACATGTTGAAAACATATATAAATTAAGTTTTGACAAAAAAACATTGTTTGCATTTACAGGCTCATCTACAGTGAGTATTCAAAGTGGAAGAGGACTCGAAGCATGGGCTCGGATGATCCAAAGTCATCTCATGGATCTCCATCTTCATCTAAGGGAGGGCCTTCTTCAAGCAAGGCCAAGAGAGGGATAGATTTTGATGAGTAGGAAATATATATGTCTTACATGAAATTATTTTTATATGCCTATGTGCATGGCATTGTATGTACGCCTATATGACATTTGAACTTGATGGTATATGACCTATTTGGGCATTTTTGTATTTATTATGCACATTAAAATACTATTTGGAACTTGATAATTTTGTATGAGACCTTACATTTCTAAGATTATTTTTGCATGAAACTAATATGATGTGCACTTGATAATATTTAAGACATTATGGATTATTTTTTCATTTATTGGTGATGTACATGTACTAGCATTTTCAATGTATAATATGCATCAAACTTTGGAAATCAATATTTATATAATGTATGTATATAAAGAGTTACCTAATCTGAGTAATTATTCATTCAATTTATCAATGTGTATATGTGTATTTACCTTCCTTGTGCTTCTTCTTGCTCATGGTCTCTTTGGTTCTATCTTAGTTCCTATCTTATCATGCACTTACTACATTCTTCTATGCTTCGTAGTCTTCTCCCCTGTTAAAACACCCGAGAGTCATCACAATTTGATGTCTTTCATCTATTGATATTTTGAGAATGTCTCTCCATATACATTACTCCAATGCTTGAGAATGTCTCTAGATGCAATGACATTCTGATTCAGACACTCAATGATTCTTGATTGTCTAATCCTATCCAATTCATGTTATTACCTTTAAATTTGTAGGCATTTCAAGTTATTTGGAAATCACATCACACCCTTCACTAGGCTTGATGACTACCCCTATCCTTTTTAAGGAACTTTTGAAAGCATTCATGGGTTTATCATAGCATAAATTATCAATGAATGGAAGGTCAATAAGCCATAGGCCAACTGACTCCCATTTAGAACTAAACAAGAAAGATTTACTAGGTGATTAATAACTCCCATGTGTTCTTAGACATACCCCTATCAAATTCATTCTTAATCCAATCTAGTCATTCAAGGCTCTTAAGGAACTAATCCTAGATAAGGTATCCTAAAAGCATAAGGGCGTAGGGAACCAACGAAGACTCCACTAGCGTTCACCTCGTGCAGGCGTAGTCCCTTAAGAGCCTTGAGGCCCAAACATGCCATATCTTTGACGGGTGATTTCTTGGACTTAGTGGCACCTAGAGATGTCTCGTCAAATGAGACCTCCATGTTGGGGCCTCTATGAAATACCATTGTGGTTTTCTCTATCTCCATTTAGTTCTCTCACTATCCTATTGTTTGCAAAGACGTGAAATATTGGAGTCCGAGTAAGTGTAGGGATGTCGAGACGTTATAGTTTACAAAAAGGAAGTAGTGGGACTGAACCAACTATGCCAAAATGTCGGGTGGCTAGGTGAATGCTAGTGGAGGCTTTTTTTTGGTTCCCTACGCTCCTCATGCTTTCGAGCTACCTCGTCCAGACATAGTCCCTTTAGAGCCCTAAGGCCCAAACATGCCATATCTTCGACGGGTGATTTCTTGGACTCCATGGAACCTAGAGATGTCTCATCTAGTCCAAGACCTCCATGTTGAATCCCTCTACAAAAATCCTCTCTATGCAGTTTTCTCCATCTCCATCTGGTTCTCTCGTTGTCCTATTGTTTGTAAACACATGAAATAGTGTAGTCTGAGTTAGTGTAGGGCTACTAGAGGCTGTAGTTTACAAACAGAATCTCATGGGACCTAACCAACTATGCCAACACATCGGGGTGGCCAAGTGAACACTAGTGGAGGCTTCTTTCTGGTTCCTTACTCTCCACGTGCTTTGGGGTACCTCGTCTCAGGCGTAGTCGCTTAAGAGCCCTGAGGCCCAAACACGCCATATCTTCGATGATTGATTTCTTAGACTCCATGGCACCTAGAGATGTCTCATTAGATTCGAGACCTCCATGTTGGGGCCCTCTATAAAATCCTCTCGGTTTTCTCCATCTCCATCTGGTTCTCTCATTTTCCTATTGTTTGCAAACATGATAAATAGTGTAGTATGAGTCATTGTAGGGATGCCAGAGGCTATAGTTTGCAAACGGAAGCTCGTGGGACCAAACCAACTACGCCAACACGTCGGGGTGGCTAGGTGAACACTAGTGGAGGCTTATTTTTGGTTCCCTACGCTCCTCATGCTTTCGGGCTACCTCGTCCGGGCATAGTCCCTTAAGAGCCCTGAGGCCAAAACACGCCATATCTTTGATGAGTGATTTCTCAGACTCCGTGGCACCTAGAGACGTCTCGTCAGATCCAAGACCTCCATGTTGTATAAAAATCTCTCTCATGGTTTTCTCCATCTCCATCCATTTCTCTCATTGTCCTATTGTTTGTAAATGCGTGAAATAGTGTACTCTGAGTCAGTGTAGGGCTGCCAGACACTGTAGTTTGTAAACAAAAGCTCGTGGGACCGATTCAACTACGCCAACACATTGGGATGGCTAGGTGAATGCTAGTGGAGGCTTCATTTTGGTTCCTTATGCTCCCCATGCTTTCGGGCTACCTCATTCGGGCGTAGTCCCTTACAAGCCCTGAGGCCCAAACATGTCATATCTTCGACGGGTGATTTCTCGGACTCCGTGGCACCTAGAGACGTTTCGTCAAATCCGAGACCTCCACATCGGGGCCCTTTATGAAATAATATCATGTTTTTATCCATCTCCATTTGGTTCTCTTGCTATCTTATTGTTTGCAAACACACAAAATAGTGCGATGCAGAGTGAGTCGGTGTAGGGATGTTGACACTGTAGTTTGCAAACGAAAGCTCGTGGGACCAAACCAACTATGCCAACACATTGGGGTGGCAAAGTGAATGCTAGTGGAGGATTTTTTTTGGTTCCCTACACTCCTCGTGCTTTCGGGCTACCTCGTTCGGGCATAGTCCCTTAAGAACCCTAAGGCCCAAACACACCATATCTTCGATGGGTGATTTCTCGGACTCCGTGGCACCTAGAGACATCTCGTCAGATCCGAGACCTCCACGTAAGGGCCCTCTACGAAATCTTATTGTGGTTTTATCCATCTCTATTAAGACTAAGTAGTGTAAGGTTTTCCATTTCCAATCACCTGAATAATATAGGTGGTTCATACAATATAGGTGGTGAAATGAGAATTTTAATAAGATATTTTTACAATATAGATGGTGAAATGAGAATTTTTGTTGTTGTTCCTTTCTAATATTTAATTTCTCTTAGCTTCACTTGGATTCAAGAATAATAAATTCTCTCTTGAGATTCCCAACCATGTGAAGGTGGAAGCTTTTTGACACCATGAACCTACATAAACATGTTAGTAAGCAATTAAATAGAATTTTAAATCATACAAAATTTAAACAAAATAATTTAAGTAAATATTCAAATCAAATTCATGAAGAACATACCTTTGAAAATTAAATCCAATGAACCATAAGGATCAACTCTATTCTTGTCACATGCTAAAAATTGCCTCATGATCTGATTCATGAACCTTCCACAGATTCTTGTTTGATGGCCGACCTTGATATTTGATCAATTTAATATTTGTTTCAAGGACCAAATGTGAATAGTGAAGTATCTTCCAATGTACTTCATAGTCTTCAAACAACCAAATGTTTGATTTTTGATAGGATATCATCGAAGCCAAGTTCCAGTGACTACCACTAATCCAGTGGGATACTCAAGGTCTTCACCATCAATGACTGTGGAAGTCAATTTTTTCCCCTCTACACAATGAGACAAGAAGTAGTATGTCCCCTCTTCGTTAAATTCCATTGAAATAACTGCAAAAATGTGCCCTATATATCACAAAGTAAAACTGTTCAGTTAATTTAAAAATGCATTAAGAGTTGACCATTTAATAATTTATAAATCTAAAACATGACATGTACATATATGTATGTACCTTGTTGCACTAAATCAAAGACTTAGTCAAAGTCAGGTGATGTTGTCATTTGATCTAAAGACCCTGCAAGTTGTAATGATCATGGAACTTGATGTGAGGTGAGTGGAATTAGAGGTCTACAAGTCTATTATCCACCCACTTTGTGACTCACATTCATTTCATGCAAAATCAATGCATGATATACAAAAACATGTCATGCACCTAGTATAAATAGTCCAAGCATTTGCATCTGAACTATGGAATGAGTGCATATCACTTGATCCTGCAATTGTCATAAAATCTTCAAAGTTTTCCAGATGTTGTTCCTCTATCAACCAAAAATATCTATGAACCGTTGATCTCTCTTGAGATTCATGGCCCATATTCTTAACACACCAATCAAAAATGTTTTTGCATCTGTAAATTTAGCACCATCCTTGAACTTTAACTCTTCTCTTGAAAATGCTCTTTTCACACATGCTCCTATACCATCATGCTCTCCTTTTCCATGCCATGCCTCAGTAAAACTCTAAATATGTTGTACATTTGTTTCTTTGTGCATCCTGCTTAGCCAATAAAACATTTGTGCATTCTTGAATTGTGATGTGCAGTTGTCTGACCAAATGTAATGTTGATCGAAAACTAATGTTCCTCTCATTCAAGTTCACATAAAACACCTAGAAACACCCTTGTAAATATTCTAGAATGTGTCCAATCATCACTGATGTAGAAATGATACTCTCTTAATATTTTTTTATCTTTCTCAGTGCTTTTTTAGGAGAGTGCATGAATGTTATATGCACAAAATAGAAACTTTCATTGAGTTATAATATTGAGACTGAACCTCCATTTGTGGCTGCAATGTGTAATTCTCTGCAAAGTCAACTACTGAAAAAATAGTACCAAGTGGGAATGTGTCCTTGTTTAACTTGAATTGTTCATCCAACCATCGAGCTCTATGTGTGTGCCTTGCATACTCATAAAAAAATTTCCTCTCTAAATTTGACCATATATTCGATATAGGTAGGTAATTGTTTTCTAACAAGCTCACACCTCTTAGATTCTTTTCCATATTTTAATTGATATGCCATCGATTTATATTTGGTGAAATCAACCAATTATTTTCCTATTGAATATGTACTCTCCTCGTGAATAAATTTTTTTCAGATTTGGCAAGCCACCACATACATTGCACATTCCATCCAAACATGCTTTGTTATAAAAAAATTGTCTTGTTGATTTTTCACAAAATATTGTCGGAATAAATTCCCTTGAAGATTTTTGTGGGACATTTATTCCACACTCCTGCAACATGATGTCAGTATGCAAAACATGATGTATTTGACAAAAAACATCATAATGCATTGAAAATTCAACATGATGCCTGCAACAACAAGTGGTACGTGAGTGATTGATTTTCACATAAAAGGGTTTTCTCATTTCAAAGAATCTTTGGCTAATGTTAATTTATGGATTTTCATTCTTAAACTTAGAGAACAATTCTGTTTGAGTCATATCTAAGAAATGTTTTACACACGATTCATGATTACGAGAACCTATTCTTCTTTTTACTGTATCTCTTCTATTCAATGACACCCTTGTGTTCTCATTCCAAAATTTTACAATTAATTCTTTTAGAATATCATATGTATTCTTGTCTTTTCATGGAAGTCTGCTAGAGAAAGCCCAATAGTTAGTGTTATTGACTAACTCAAGATGTTTACATCTCTCTATTGCTTTCATTAGTGTTTTTCTGTTTAGCTTCAAAGCACTACTTGTTTTTCTAATCAAGCATTTATTAACTATTTTATCACTTACTATACAATTAGTAAGTGCACACCATGTAGCATTACTATCTTTGGTGTGTCTTTTTGCCACCTATAGTTTGGTATGCTTTATGTATGTTTTCAACAATTGATGCATTTTGATCAACAAAATTAGATGTTCTTAACCCCAGGGTCTTCATTATAGGTCTCATCTTAATTAATTTCATCAATGAAACAAATAATTGACATCTTTGTGTGTCATTTAAATTCTCAAAGTAATTATCCCAAATTCCACTAGCTTTTCTTCTCGCATTTCTTTCAGACATTTTGTTAGGCATTGGTTTTATAATGTTTTCATCAATTTCAATTAAGTGAATTAGTTTTCTTCACAAAATGGAAGGAGGTTTTCTTAGAGGTGAAGATTCGTTTACAAGGTTACTTTCTTCATTCAGTATTTTCATAAAATTTTCGGGGTTAACATTTGGATTCTCAGGTAAGGGTTCAACAATTGGATTCATATCAATTTATTCATCCATACCAACATTATCATTCAATTCAATATCATTATTCATTGCAAAATCATTATTCATTGTAAAATCATTATTCTCTACATTTTCATTATGTATTTCATCCCCATTTTCTAATACATTAGCTACATTTGATATAGCGGATGTACCTTGCCCTGCTTAAAGTTTTTGCATTCTCTTCAATTTATTTATTCTCTTCTCTTCCAATTTCTCTGGTGTCTTGTTCTTAACTTTCCTCTTGTCCTTAGCTCGACGTTTATCACCCATGATTATAAAAATCAACTAGTGGGGTAGGGGACAAAATGAACTACTAAAAATCATGCAAGAATGTAGAGAAAATTGTAGACAAAATAGAATGTTTGTAGAATTCCCGTGAAAGAGATGAAAGGGACGTTGGGGGGCCACAATATATAAAACAAAGAAAATGCATACACATTTTATATTTTCTCTTTTTCCAAGCCATGCCTCAAGGCTTGGGATCCGGTTTGGATCCCCAAGCCTAAGGCATGGACCTGTACAAACACAAAAACAACATGTTTTTGCAAGAAAATGTAAAAATGCCACTTCCTCTATGATAAATCAAAATAAAACAATGGATCTGTTAGTGCAAATCAGCAGCACCCTTAGATGTTTCTTTTCTAGCTTGATAATTGGCATCCAGTGTGATTGCAAAACATTGAATCTTTTTCCCCCTATGTGGGACTTACAAAAGTGGGAAAAAACTCTCTAGATTAAAGGCTGGTTCCTCTACTCCTCTGATCAGATGTATGCATGAAATTTGTAAAGGTTTAACTCAAAATCCTACTCTAATTCTACCAAGGAGACAAGGATAGAAGAGAGAAAAGAAGATAAAACTAAACTAACAAGGTGATACACCAAAGGAGTGGTGAACATCTACTTCTGCAAATTGACACAAATTATAAAAATGCAACACAAATCATGCAAAAATTTCTAAAATTGTAATGAAGGATCAAGATAGAGCAAACAACACAAGAAAGGATTGAAAATTCATTCACAGAGCTTGCATTGTCATTTCCATTTTTAAATACAATGCATTACAATAGCAAGGAGGTAGAAAACATGTTGCAGTCCTAAAAGAGGTATGATATTCCACAAATTCACTTGCCAAGGTGAAGGAGGGAGCTTGCAGATCATAAAAATGTCCAACCCTTTACAAATGAGCCAAATTTGGCTTTTAACAATGAAAACTTGAGCTCAAGAAGGAGAAACATGGGGAAAAATGAAAGGAATCATTCAACCACTAACCAAATCCATCAAAATAGCATGGGTACCCTTAAAATTTCATTCCCCAAGATTTTTGACCATGTTGGAGAAGAATGGAAGCCATACTGCATTAAAAATGGTGGTTGAATGTCGGTTCTACTCTTTTCCCCATGCCAGAGGTGTTTTCTCATTTTCTCTCACTAAACTCCACCAAAAAACAAAATTGAAGATTCCATCATGTAGAGGACTTCAATATCTTTCCAATGACACCAAAATCAAGAAAAAATGAGCTCTGGATCGAAAGATATGCCCCTCTGAAGATTTAGGGCAAAATAGGGCAAAAATCGGGTCGGCGGGCCGAAACCCAAAATTTTCCCTTTTTTTTGAATTTGGGAAAAATTCCCCAAAAAGCTCCACCCCCTACCACTCCAATGCCACGTGGCACATTTTTATTGGTCCATGGGTTTCAAATGGCCATTTTACACTTTTTGAATTTTGGAAAATTTTCCAAAATCCTCCGCTTGACCCCCGCTTTGCCACACATGTGTGTCATCCTCCTATTCAACCAAGCGCGTGCTCCAAAATTTTCCTTTGACACTTGCCGATCACTTTGGAAAAATTTCCAACTTCTCCCCAACCCCTAACCTCCACCGAGAACAAGACACATGTCACATTTTTTGATTGGTGCGGGATTTAAATCAATTTTCCTTTTTCATTGCACCATTCTTTGGAAAAAATTTAACTCCACCTCGCCTCTAACCTCCATGCCACATGGCACATTTTGATTGGTTGCGGACCTTGGGGATAAGATTTTTCTTTACACCCTTTGACTATTTTGGTGAAAAGCCAAAAATCACTCCCACCCCCTCCCCCACCGTAGCCTTATGGACACGTGACGGCCTCCTATTGGTTCGTGGGGCTTTGGGCCAAAAATTTTCTTTGCACCCTCATGCCAACCCTTTGGAAAAATTTTAAACTTACCTCCGCCACCCCCATTCCCATTCTTCTGCCACGTGGCACTTTCCCATTAGTGGCGGACCTTCCCAGGGAAAATTTCCCTCAAAAACTCCACCGAGCCATAACTTGCAAAATACAAGGAGTTAGAAGGAAAACTTTACCTTTCTAGAAAGGTGAGAAAATTCTCTATCTAATGAAGCCATTTCTAGATAATTTTGAGTGCTAAAAAGTGAAAAAAATTGACTGAGGCACAAGGAAGGAAGGAATGAAAGAAAGTTAGCCAAAATAAGCAAGGGGCTTATTTTGGATAACAATTTTGGCGACTCAGAGGGGTCATCACCTGTTGGATGAATGATCAGCTACCTAAAGCAATCCATTGGGCATGGAGTCATCAACTTAACTACTTGGTACTCTCAACTCATTAGAAAATTTTAGAAGGAAGATTGTGAGAGTAGAACATCACTTGATCTGGAACATGGCCTGCAAAGATGCATCCTTGGGACAAAAAAGCTTGTGCCAAAGCACTTAGGGAAATGTAAAACTAAGCTACAAAAAAAAATGTGCACAAGCACTTGGAGGAATGAAAATCTAAGCTAATATGTACAAGGTGAGGAGTTTCCCTTCTAGTAGCAATGCTTTAGATGGATTCCATTAACTGGAATCTGTAGTTCTTCACCATCCAATGTAGACAATTGGAAGGCATTGTTGTTCTTACATTTTGTGACCATGTAGGGGCCACTCCAAATGGCATCAAACTTTGAATGCCTTCCTGGCTTTGCTCGGTCTGCATCCCATTTCAACACTAAATCTCCAACTTGGAAGGTTCTAGCCTTAGCTTTCCTATCAAAGGTTCTCTTGATCAAGGCTTGGTCCTTCTCCATTGTTTGGGCTGCATGCTCTCTGATTTCTTGGAGTTCCATCAATTCTACATATCTAACCTCCATGGGTTCAAACTCCAACAATTCCAATTGCTTCATGAGTTCCAACATTGGCAACTCAAGTGACATAGGCAAGATTGCCTCTCTTCCATAAACAAGTCTGAATGGAGAGTTACTGTGGATCTCTTGGGAGTTATCCTATCAGCCCATAAGGCTGATTTAAGTTTAGTGTGCCAAGTCCTCTGATTTTCATCAAGAGTCCTCTTGATGATCTTTAATAGGTTCTTGTTGGTAGACTCAACTTGGCCATTACCTTGAGGGTAATAATTTGATGAAGTGCTTAGATAGATCCCATTCTTAACAGCCCATTCAGTTACCTTTGATCCTATGAATGCCAATGCATTATCTGATATTATAGTGGCAGGTATACCAAATCTGGTTACTATCCCCTCATAGAAGTCTAGAATGCTAGATTCATTTGCCTCTTTGAGTGCCACCGCCTCAGTCCATTTGGTGAAGTAGTATGTTGTTGTTAGAATCCACTTGTGTCCTTGGCTTGAGTTTGGGTTAATGACTCCAATGAAGTCCAAACCCCATTGCATGAATGGCTGGTCAACTGAAATTGGGTGCAATGGAAGGGCTGCTAATCTTTCCTTGCCTGTGAAGAATGCACAATTTTGCACCTCTTGATCCATGCATAACAATCACTAAACACCTTGGGCCAATAATAGCCAGCCTTCATAATCTTGAGGGCTATCACTCTTGGAGAAAAATGACCCCACTGATCCACCATGGAACTCTTCTAACATTCTCTTAATTTGATTTGTCCCAATGCATCTCAACAACACTCCATTTATATCCTTTTTGAACAAGACACCATCAACAAGTGCATATGGAATAGCCTACAATCTGAAGTGTCTTCTCTTGGTTTTGTTCATCTCTGGAGGGCATAGGCCTATTTGTAAGAAGTGCATTATGTCTTGGGTCCAGCAAGGAGTGAGCATACCACCATTCTCTTCTTGAACACCTCTTTGTTCTTGGTTGTCTTGCAACACCAAAACAACATCCTTCTCATTGCTTGCTTCCATTGATTTGCTCAAGACCAGCTGTTCACACAATCCCTTTCCTCGGACCAGCTTGGTGACTTTGATCTCAATGTCATACTCCATGACATGAGTAATCCACCCTGCACATTTTTCATTTAGGTCTTTGTTGAGGAGGAAGTCCTTAACTCCCACATGAGAAACCAACAGTTGAACCTTGTTGTTTGAAACTAGATGCTTAAATTTCTTCAAGCTCCTAATCACTGCAAGAACATGCTTCTCAATGAAGGAATACCTCACCTCATAGTCCTCCAAGCTTTGGCTAAAGAAGGCAATTGGCTGCTCTACATTTTCTTTGTTCTTTGTACTAAAATTGCAGAAATTGTATCATCACCTCCAAATGCATAAAGGATAAAATCCTTAGAGAAATATAGGTTAATGAGAGTTGGAGCTTGTGAGATAGCCTCTTTGATTGCCTCAAAACTTTCCTTACCTTCAGCTATCCATTTGAAAGCCATACTTTTCTTCAACATCATAGTTATTGGCTTGACAAGGGATGAAAATCTGGAACAAACCTTCGAACAAAATTGATTCTTCCCAAGAAACTTTGAAGGGCCTTCTTGTGACTTGGTACTTGGTAATGGCAGTGCTTTTATTGCTTCAACCCTCTCTGGATCAATTGCTAATCCCTCTTTGGAAACAATGTGGCCTAGGAGCTTTCCTTCATGAGCTAGGAAAATACATTTTTTGGGATTCAAGGATACCCCAAATCTTCTACATCTTTGGAACACTTGTCTCAAATGAAAGAGATGATCTGCTTGCACTTTTAGAAAATATAGTAATATCATCTAGGTATATCAGCACTATTTTGTTGATCAATCCCTTGAATGCCATATCCATTTCCCTTTGGAAGGTAGCTCCGGTTAGACAACCCAAATGGCATTTTCCTATATGCATAGGTTCCCCATTTGGTGGTGAAGGCTTGTTTTGAACTGATCATCCTCCTTTACCATGATCTGATTATACCCTGAATAACCATCTAGCAATGAAAACCTCTCAGAGCCAGCAACAACTTGCAAAATCTGCTCCATAGAAGGAAGTGGGTAATGATCCTTGAGGGATGCTCTATTCAAATCTCTAAAGTCTACACACAATCTGATTTCTCCACTCTTCTTTCTAACTAGAACCAAGTTTGCAACCCAGCTTGAATGCTTGATGGGAAATATGATACTTTCCTCTATTAACTTATTCAATTCCTTCTTCATGAGAGGCTCCATGTGTGGATTGACCGGTCTTTTTTCTGATGGGTTTAGCACTTGGATCTAATTCAATTGTGTGTTGAGCTAGCTTGGGATTGAAACCTCTCAAGTCTTCATAGCTCCAAGAAAATATATCTGGGAACTCTTGGCAAAAGTTTGCATGAACTCATACCTTTCTTGCTTGGTTGCCACTTTACCAATTTGAAGTGATTTTCCTTCTCCCACTGAGATGGGCACTAAATCTTCTCCCTTGACTTGGATGTTTTCTTTCTCCTTCCTAAATTGATCATTAGGATTAAAGATGGACTCCAAAGTGACAAGTCCTTTTGGCAGTTTGTTGGTTCTCAGCTATACCACTTGATCACCATATTGTTGTTCTAACTTTTCCTGATTTTTGGCTGAGAACTCAGCTTCTTCTTGCAAGAAATTGATGATTTGTTGGTCACTTTCAAACACTTGCCAACTTACATTATTGTCTGGCACTAATGGCCTTACAATCACATGAATGTTTGGCTGCACTTTATCTTCCTTGATACTCTCCACAACATCAAAGGCTGCTCCAACTGCTGCAAGTCTATCAGCAGCTTGGTTTTCTTTCCTAGGGATGGAGTTGATGCCAAAGCCTTCAAAATCCTCAATGAGGTCCCACACCCTATTCTTATAACACTTGAGCAGGTCATTTTGGCAGCATGTTTTCCTTTAACTTGATTAACAATCAGCTCACTATCACCAAAGACTTGTAAGTTTTTGATACCTCTCTTTCTTGACCAATGCAATCCTTGTATCAAAGCTTCATATTCAGCAGTGTTGTTAGAACATGCAAACTGAAATCTAAAAGCTGAATAATACTTAATTCCTTGAGGTGAAACAAGCATAGCTCCCCCTGCACCTTGTCTACTTCTTGATCCATCAAAGAATAATTGCCATACCTCATTGTCATCTTTATGGTCTGGCTTGGTGATGTTAGGAATAGGCTGATTTTCTTCATGCATGTAATAAACTCCTAGTTCAAATTCCTCTATTTCCTTGTAGGGATCAAAAGCATGTACCTTGCTTGCCCATTCATCAAGAGTCAAATCTGGGATGCTTCCAACTTTGGTGTCAGCTTCATCGTGCTTGGATAATCCTCTTGATCAAATGTTGAATAGTTGGCATTGATTGGGCTTGGAGTATGAGGCTCAATGTGAAAGTTTGCAATAGGTTCAGACCTGATTGTGGCCTTAGTTCCATATCTTGTTCTAAACAACATGTGTGACCAATCAGTAGATAAATAGCCTCCAATTCTAGCTATGAAATCCCTTGACAAACATAGGGCAAAAAGTGGTGGTAAATCTATCACTGACACATCTTGCAAAATAGTGACATTGGGGCATGCATGCAAAGTGAGGCTCAAATATTTAATTACCCCTACTATTGTTACTTTGTCCCATCCAGTTACACCACCCCTTTGGATATGACTTCATATTGGAGGCCCAACTGATCAGCTATTTGCTTGGGCATCACAGAACTACTTGCCCCAGAATCAATCATACAATTGTGTACTAGTTTATCCCCAATGATCAATGAAACATAGAATGGAGGGGGCTTCAAAACTTTACCTTGTTGTCCTCCAAGCTTCCCCTCAGGTTGAGCAGCATTTGTGAGTACCTTCTCTTGCATATGAGCTTGCTGATTTGAAGTTGACCAATTCTTCATGGCAGCTTGTAGTAGATCCCTTTGGCCTAGGGATGGATAGTGATTCCCACATAGATATATTCACATTTGTCTTCTTCATTTGTTCAATGATGTTAAATGGGGATGAAACATCTCTTTTGCTTCCCCTTAGCCTACACATTCTTTTCTTGTACATGGGCTGCACAACAGCTGGCATTTGAGCTGGTCTAGAAGGTGGCTTGGGCTGTCCTTGCACATTTGGAACTGCATTTTGCTTACCAACACTTTGTGGAGTGATGGAAGGTTGTGGATCACCTGGAGCTAATGACTTCCCTTCACCAATATTCCTCTTCTTTGACCATGTGTTAGCTACTACATTTTGAGAAATTGTTTGATTCATACCACAAAAATCTTCAGCCTGCCAGTTCACAAGTGTAGTCTCATTTGGAGTTGTATTTTGCTGAGATGTTCCTTGTTGTTGGTTTGTTTCTTGACTCACCTCACTCTCTACACCAGTTGTTGTCACCATCAAAGCTTGGTTCAAAGCACCATTGAAGCACATAGACTGGTTGTGAGGTTCATTGCATGGGAAACACCAATCATACTCTTGAGCTATATTATTTTGCACTAGCACTAAGGCTTTAGAGGTAGATGCAACATTGGGGTTATAGGGCTGAAATGGTCTATTGGCAGGAGGCCTTACTTGATTTTGATTTGCAGCTAGGATTGGGTGGCCTATTAGGCTGATATGGTTGCCTATTAGGCTGAGTTTGAGACTGATAAGAAGGTCTAAAACTTTGGGCTTGCTGCCTCTTGAGTGTAACCAGCTCATTGCCTAAATTTTGTAATTGTTTCATGACTTCTTGAAGTTCATTTGAGGCACTAGAGGATGAAGTAGAAGTTTCATTTGAACTCTGATTTCTAGGAGTGGGAATAGGAGCTAAAGTAGGTGCTTGACTAGTGCTTGGGCTTTCCAAGTTTGGATATAAGGGCATGGGAGGCCTAGGAGCCAGTTTACCAGCTTGGATCAAACAATTCTCAGCCCTAATGGCAATGCTATAAGTTGCAGGTATATTTGCACCTCCCATGGATTGGATTAACATAGAAATATCAGAATTTAAAGCTTTGAGATAGTATAAGAAAGCACCTTCAGCTGTTGGCCTTACTGCCACTAGATTCTATCCCATGTCCTTTGAAATCTGAAATTGAAGTCTGTTAGCTACTCATTGGGAGCTCTCTTGATAGTTGTCAGTTGTTCCAGTAGAGACAAATTATCTCCCTTTTCTCCAAACTACTCATGGAGAGCTATACACAACTGGTTCCAATTTTGGATAGAGCCTACCCCAAGGCTCTGAACCATTACAAGGCTTTCCCTTTGAATGAAGATGCCAACAATTTGATAGCAATTTGCATCTCAACAATCTCATGGATTGCACAAACATTAGCAATGTCTTTGACATGATCACCAGGAGTGGTCTGATTTTCCCCAGTAAAGTATGGGATGTTCTTGATCTGCTGAATTTGGAACTAGGATTTTGTGCATTGAGAGCAAGTGGGCTGCTACTAGTGAAGTTGACATAAGGGTTGTGTTGTGCCATTCTGATTGGCTTGAGAACCCTTGTTGATTGGGTGAAAGGTCTACCAGGTGGAGGAGTTGATAGAGTTCTATTTGGTGGAGATGGAGACCTTTGAATTCTTCTTCCCTCTCTCTTCTTCCTAGGGATAATTGTAGATACTCAAAATCCCTCTTCTCTAGCCCTTGACCTTGTTTGGATCCTTCTCATGAATCTTCAGACTTGGACTACTAAAACCAGTTGATTTTATCTCTTTGGAGTCGCCAGATGTGTAAATCAGGGCTCTTTTTAAGCAAGAAACTTACAACAAATGCACATCAACTTTGTTGTAATGAAGATGAAGACCTCTAAGGTCCCATTGGGCTGTGCAAAACTATTAGTGCAAATCAGCAAGCACCCCTAGATGTTTTCTCATATTTCTAGTTTGATAATGGGCATCCAGTGTGATTGCACAACATTGAATCTTTTCCCCAAGTGTGGGACTTGCAAAAATGGGAAAAAAACTCTCTAGATTAAAGGTTGGTTCCTCTACTCCTCTGATCAGATGTATGCATGAAATTTGTAGAGGTTTAACTCAAAATCCTACTCTAATTCTACCAAGGAGACAAGGATAGAAGAGAGAAAAGAAGATAAAACTAAACTAACAAGGTGATACACCAAAGGAGTGGTGAACATCTACTTCTACAAATTGACACAGATTATAAAAATGCAACAAAAATCATGCACAAATTGCTAAAATTGTAATGAAGGATCAGGATAGAGCAAACAACACAAGAAAGGATTGAAAATTCATTCACAGAGCTTGCATTGTCATTTCCATTTTTAAATACGATGCATTACAATAAGAGGTAGAAAACATGTTGTAGTCCTAAAAGAGGTATGATATTCCACAAATTCACTTGCCAGGGTGAAGGAGGGAGCCTGCAGATCATATAAAAATGTCCAACCCTTTACAAATGAGCCAAATCTGCTTTTAACAATGAAAACCCGAGCTCAGGAAGGAGAAACATGGGAAAAATGAAAGGAATCATTCAACCACCAACCAAATCCATCAAAATAGCATGGGTACCCTTAAAATTTCATTCCCCAAGATTTTTGACCATGTTGGAGAAGAATGGAAGCCATACTGCATTAAAAATGGTGGTTGAATGTCGGTTCTACTCTTTTCCCCATGCCAAGGTGTTTTCTCATTTTTCTCTCACTAAACTCCACCAAAAAACAAAATTGAAGATTCCATCATGTAGAGGACTTCAATAGCTTTCCAATGACACCAAAATTGAGAAAAAAGCTCTGGATCGAAAGATATGCCCCTATGAAGATTTAGGGAAAAAGGGGCAAAAATCGGGTCGGTGGGCCAAACCCAAAAATTTTCCCCTTTTTTTTTGAATTTGGGAAAATTTTCCCAAAAATCTCCCCCCCACCATCGATGCCACGTGGCACATTTTTATTGGTCCCGGGTTCAAATGGATCATTTTACACCTTTTTGAATTTTGGAAAAATTTCAAAATCCTCCATTGACCCACCACTTCGACTCCACGTGTCATCCTCCTATTCACCTGCGGGGGCATGCTCCAAACTTTCCCTTTGACACTGACAATCACTTTGGCAAAAATGCTAACTTCTCCCCGTGCCCCCGACCTCCACTGAGAATAGGACACATGTCACATTTTTATTGGTGCGGGTTTAAATCAAAAAATTTCATTGCGCCATTCTTTGGAAATTTTTTTCCTTTGCCCCTTGTCCGAATTTTGGACACCATTGGCACATTTTGATTGGCACATTTTCAATGGCGGACCTTGCATTCACGGGCCAATTTTTCTTTTGCACCCCTTTGACTATTTTGGTGAAAATCCAAAAATCACTTCGCCCCTCCAACCCCCAGCGGCCTTATGGACACGTGGCGGCCTCCTATTGGTTCGCGGGGCTTCGGGCCAAAAAAATTTTTTTTTTTGTGCCCTCGTGCCAACCCTTTGGAAAAATTTCTAACTTACCTCCGCCACCCCCACCATTCCACTACCACGTGGCACTTTCCCATTGGTGGCGGACCTTCCCAGGAAAATTTCCCTCAAAAACTCCACTGAGCCATAACTTGCAAAATACGAGGAGTTAGAAGGAAAACTTTACCTTTCTGGAAAGGTGAGAAAATTCTCTATCTTGATGAAGCCATTTCAGATAATTTTGAGTGCCTAAAAAGTGAAAACATTTGATGAGACACAAGGAAGGAAGGTCAATTTTTTTGACTAATATAAGGTTTCCATATTATTTATTTTCTAACTATGCCTTTTTATAGCTATTTTTGAAGTGTAAATATGTTTATGTTTCATGGTGTATCTTTTATTGGGTGATCAAAATTTTAAAAATTATACTAGCTTTGAAACTAGGCATAATTCTATACATATTTTTTAAAAAATTAATTTTCTATATTTTTGAGGTAGTTAGGGGGCCACGGTCGAAGCTCCATTATTTTTCAAAACATAAAGTTTTGCACTAGAAAAATCATAAATAAAAAAATATTAGCTAAAAAAATCTATAAAAAAAATAGAGCCCAAACTAGATGCTCCTAGCTATCTTTCTACGAAAGGGTTTTCAAAAATACTAAATGGTGCTCAAAAAATGGTTGGGGCTCGAAAGTCACTCTATTATGTTTTTTAACAAAAACAAGAGCATCTGTTGGTATTTTAGTTGTTTGACCCACTTAAACTTATCCGTTTTCAATAAAATTTAGTAGCTTAGAAACTAGACTCAAAATGCTACGATTCATATTCTCACAACATCTTCCAATTTTGAGTGTAACTATTTCAAAAACTCGTACAAGTTGAAGTTTTTTTCCAGAAAAATGCGTCCACTTAAGACCCCCTTTTGGCCCCCCAACTTGGTGCACTTACCCGTTGATGTTGTGTGATGTTGGTAATGTTTGTTGACTTTGCTTTGCTTCCCATATGGAAAAACCTACAAAAGAGAAGATGATCAAGTAGTGAAATACGTATGTATATGTATAAAAATCATGTAAAAGAAAATCAAGGAAAATGTGAAAAAGGAACGCGTGCACTGATTCGTGAAGAGCAAAGAGTGCGAAAGGATCCCGCCGATGAATTTGATGGTACGGTAACATATTTACATAAAGAAACAAATGATTTATTCTCTGTATTTCATATTCAATACACATACAAATACTCCTATAATCTAGGAAACAACTTTACCAACAATTTGTCCACAATCCTATTTTACATGTAGTTGTAACAAATACAACTAACACGAGATAATATTTATCTACCCACAATATATCATTTTATCAGCCCATATAAAGGTGAGCACTAATATTATTAATTCCTAACATTCCCCCCTTAGTGCAAACATGGGAGAAAAACAATCGCACTTCTTTTACAGCTTTTTGCTCATGCGTGCTCATGATCTTGGCTCACTCGATGGTTTTGAAAAGGCTAACCAACAACCTCGGTATGAACCCCACGATCATATGACATGAACCCTTGCTCATCAAATACGAGATAACTATCCACCAAAAGGAAGCCCTGTTCGGTATGAATCTATGTTCATCCTCTTCAAGAATCATGACGCTTCTTTTTCTTTGTGCTTTCATCTTTCCACAATATCTTCACATCAGGAAAGTACATAGGAATCTGCTCACTTTATTAGAACAAGAACATACTATAAACTAAATAATAACAGTACACTGCAATGAAATAAAACACACTGAAACAAAATGCCACAACCTCATTCTACGGCCCCATCGCTTGCAGCTGGCGAGAGGAAGCTGCTTGTCCTCCATCCTCTTGTGCCTCCATCCTACAAAAAGAAATACGCTACTTACTCAATGAGATGGAATCTCGAAGCTCCATGATTTCCACATTGTGTTTATTTAATATCCCCCCTGCAATGTGAAAACATTTATTTTTCGAACGTCGGGTAACACCGAAAATGCATCCGTAAGGAAAATTTTATTTTTATTTTTACAATATTTTGAGTTCTGAAATTTTGACAATGAAATGCATGTGACAATAATAGAATTATGATTTTAAAGAGTGGATTAGAATAGACACATGAAAGATGATTAAAATGACAATACGAACTTTGAATATAACTCTTTACTTAAAAAGACAATTGACTTTATGGTTTAACTAACCATAAAACTAACTTAGCAATGAAAACATGACTATTTTTACATATAATGTGAAATATTACTTCACTAAAATAAAATAACTTCTAGCCACCATTGTTGGAGTACAAACAAATGACTACATAAATATATGAATGGACAACTTAATTTCATAACACTTAACTAGTCATATGAGGTGACATACAAACCCTACTCAAAAATTTCCAACTTATCACACGTTCCTCAATTGACTCTTCACACTATAACCACCATGGTGGAGATAAATAATAGTAATGACGTAAAAGAACAATAACATATAATAAAACTGATAGTATGGACTAATTACAAAAATAACCAAACTGACTCATCAATATGTGGCATCGATTCCGAGCTTTATGTTAATGAATAGATATGCCTTTGGAGGTTTGTGAAGGGGGTCGAATCATCGATGGAAGCCGTGGTTGACAAAAAAAGAGAGTATGAGCACGGAGCATAGTCGATTCAGTAGATCGAATCAATGCTTGGATCGTAGTCTACAACTCATGCACTATTGGATGACAGTCGGTGTGGCCAATGCAATGTTAATACACTTCAATGCAAGAAAATTCTTCGCAGGCAAGCCACAATTGAATTCGTTTGGAATAATCCAAAATACCAGTGAATCGATGCCAAAGCAAGTGCAATTCCAATCAGAGATTGGACGTGGGCAGGATAGAATCGAATGCTGAAGGAATCAGATTCATTCCATTCATACAATATGAATCTCCAATGCAATATAAGATCCAATGCGTTGAAGTCAAAGAACAGGTTTTATACGTGTTTAATAGCACCACATGAAGTATTGACTGGTTTGTCGTCCTTGCAAAAATTCACAAGATCTGACTACGCGTCGACGTGAGGATATAAAACCACATGTATTCCAGAAGTTATAATATCTCTTCTTCACTTCTGACGTGGAAGATACTAATATGCATGAATGCGGACTATCCAATTATTAAAAGTTGTGTTGTGTTAGAGTACTGAAATGGAAGCCTCGAACCAGATCCACCACGACTTTCAATAAAACTGTGTTCACTTTGTAGGCAAATGAGTCGTGCCAGGTCAAAGATAAATATATGCAACAAATGAAGGATGTAAAACACATGACTTGGCAAGTAATCAATGCTTTTATAATGGCGTTGAATCCATGGCAGTTGCTGCGACAGATGTTGCAAGAAGAACGAAAGAGTTTTTGGATAATATTCCTTGCACACGTCCATTCTTAGATCCCAGTCGACGCTGCAGTCAGATTTGAGCACAAGGTTTAGTAATAATCTTCATGAGAAATGAGCACGTGAACTACGAAGCTTAATATATTGAAAGGACTCTCATAATGGATTCCAAACTGTTCTGATACCAAATGATGGTACAGTAGCAGATTTACACAAATAAATAAATGATTTCTTCTCTATATTTCATATTTGGTACACATATAAATATATAGCTTATTTTTCTTGTATACTACGAGACACAACTTCACCAACAATTTGTCCACAATCTTATTTTACGTGTGGTTTTTGTAACAAATACAACTAACACGAGATAATATTTATCTACCCACAATATATCATTTTATCAGCCCATATAAAGGTGAGCACTAATATTAGTAATTCCTAATGCAAGTCACGAGTTTTTTGTGCAATCTCATGCCATTGGCCAAAGAAGTATAGGGAGGAAATTCGTATTTATCTTCCAACCTTTAACTCTGCTTCCTAAAACTATAGAGATCTCTCGTACTCTCGGTTTTACTGGTGATCCAATGCCACGGCTGTAGTAGTTTAGAGAGAAAGGTTTGGTGCTATCCTCTAACCTTTAAATGTTCCCCGGAATAAAACACCATTGTAGATGATGTGTACTAACGCATATGTTAAGGAAAAGTGTATGAGTTTTGTAGACTTTGCTAAATCCAATCGTTGCGTAACTTCCCCTAGTTATAGGTGCTCTAGGAAAGGCATCACCTTTGTACTTCAAGGACCCAAGTCTAATTACGAGCCACTGAACTATGTTGTCTGGTACCATGTTGTGTTGTGTCTTGTGTAAACCATTGTATGGGGTGACCGATTCACCCAAATGATGCCCCCTCTTTGGGACGCACATGCGACGTCGGTGAAGGAAAATGTGGCCCAAAAGAGGACCAATGGTTGAAATGCGGTACATGGGGTAAGGGGGATGTGTTTGGTAGAAACCAAGGCACATGCAAACAAGTGGTTGGGAAACAAGTGTTAGTATAAGAAAAAACAAGCATGCATGTATAAGACAAAGTGTAAGCTAGGAAGACAATGTGTAAGTAGATAATGTAAACACCCAAGAAGATAATGTAGGCCGTAAATAGTGGTTTGTAAATATGGGACATCACTCATGATGTCGTAAGACAATCAAGGCCATCATGGCCATAAGCATACAAGTGTGCACACAAGACAAAGGAAAAGCCCACAAATGAAAATCAATAGCAAACAATGTATCAAACAACCATGGCGGAAAATAATTTTACAAAACAAATGCTGCAAATGAAGCACTTGTTAGCATGTTAGAAAGATACAAAGTATTGCAAAGTGTATATAATCTGATAATGTAGTGTGTTATGAAACAAAATGAAACAATAACACCTGTAGTGTATGAAAGTGGATGCCCCTAGGAGCCATTGTGGGACTGGTACTAGGTATTGTGCCAAGCATCCATGCTACATGTAATGGACTGTATAATCTATGATCACAACTAGAAAAGCAAGTGAATGCACATGTGTGTATGATAAAGATAATGACATACAATATATCTATCTAGCATGTGTAATAAAGTGAACATATACAAGTAAATGTAAGCAATATTAAATGCAACCAAGATATACAATATCATGTGGATGGATGGAATGAAATGCAGAGTGAATGATAGCCCCCCCCCTCCCCCCGAGTGAATGGAATTGTATGGAGTGAGGTTTATTTTTCATGCCCCTTCAACAATAAAGAATGAACCGTAAACAAGAGTGTGTCATCGGGAAATGGTTCAAACAATGTGTTTTGTGTAGTGTGATGAATGTGTAGTGATGATATGTGACATAGATATGAGGTGAGAAAATGTGTGATGATTTATCCTAAAGCATATATCACGAAAAGATGATGGAAGAAATGATGATTTAGCCTAAAACGTATATCACTAAAGGATGCTAGAAGAGGTGATGATGTAGCCTAAAGCATATATCACTAGTCCAAGAATGTCACATAAGAAAAAGGATGAAAGGTTGAATGTGTGAGTGGGATGAGGTCCATTTTTTTATGTATACCCTCAATAGTCTAGTATGGACCGTAAGACTAGGGCGTGTCATCGGGTAGTGAGTGCAACGCATAAAAGTAGATGAGTAGATTGTGTAGATTAATGTGGTGATGAGGAAATGTCATGATGTGTAAAGGGTGTAATGTAGGATGTATAGTATGGAATGCAAGATGCGCGGATGATATAAGATGTGTAGATGTATAGTGTATGTAAGATGTAAGTCTTAAAATGGAGGATGTAGGGTGTATGTGTGTAGGATGTGTGAAGATGTTGTGTGTAGTGTTTATTGTCTAGTGTTTGAGGTTCATGTGTATGGGATGCTCTCAATAGTCAAGTGTGAACCAAAGCACAAGAGTGCATCATCGGGTGGTGTCAATAATAGCTTGTGTGTGGTATAACATGTGTGTTGTCAATTAGGGGGACAAAATACACACGATGCCCCCAAGTGTGTAGTGGTGAGTGAACTATCCGATGAAAGTAAAAGATGACGGTCCTCTACTTGATGATTATGGTGATGAAAGTGTGTGATCATGTTGTAGGAGTGGTGGTATACCAGACAAACATTACGTAGGTGACTGAATCCTATGTGTATGCAATGGATGAGTATATGATGTGTATCGTAGTGTAACAAAAATTTTATGGGATGGAAACCTATGTGCAATAGAACGTGGTGGTGATGGACACTTACATGGAATAAAATGAGGTGGTGATCTACGGAAAGTTATAGTAGCTATCAAAAGGAATGGGTGTATATTGCTTTGTTGGACTAGTAGAGAAATGAGAGCATGTAGGTTGCATATGAGTACGTGAACTGAGGAGTAAAAGGTGCTTTAACTTCTATGGGCCATGGAGTACTAGATGAAATAGATGATACATTAGTTGTTGCGAAAAGGTGGCTTCGACCACAGGTAGATGGAGGTACACCATTGATAGAAATGAATTGATTATTATGAATGAATTTTAGATGCAAATGATTCATGGAGATGATAGACTTAGACCTATGGATCCAATTGAGACCTAAGACCATGTCATAGCTATCATTGCTTGACCCACTAGGAAGGCCATCAACATATTGAGAGGGCCAACTATAACATGAATCTTGAAAACACCATAGGAGTTGTTCATTATATATGAAATTTGTGATAACAGATAACCAATAGCGATGAGAAATGGAATAGAACATGCATTGATGGGATAGGATGGATCAACCTTAGTATTATTGATAGGGGTAGATCAAATAGAGGCAACGATGTGTAAGTGATTAGAAGAGAATGTGGCATGATAATTCAATGATAAGAAAAATAGATGAGTGATGTAGAAATGTTGGTGTTAGTAACTAAGAAATCAAGGTCTCATGATGTAGGAGGAGGTATTGCATGATATTTATGATTAGCCGATGAATTAAAGATTTTCATGTCATGTTTTTAAAGTGGGTTATTAAATATTTTGAGCTTATGATTTTCGTTGACTAGTGTAGAGTCTGTAGCCTCTTGGAATCTAAGCTTGTTGTTATCATAAGATCATGTATGATTGGGAGAAGTTTGATACTCCTATTTATAGAGTGTCCCACACATCAATGATAGTTGCATTGAGATTTTTCATTCTAATTTCTTCCTTTCACTTGTGATGGGTTTAACTCAAGAGGTGGAGGAAGCATGATAAGATTTCTCTCAAAAGTCTGTAGTAATATGAGGTGCGGAGAAATAGAAAATTTGATGAATGTACGTTGAGGTGGTTTCCATTGAAGTTCCATAATATTAGAGACATTATTAACAATAATATTGGTGTCAATAGGTTTGGTCGTTGAAGGTTTGAATGTTGAATTTCTTTGAAAATGTGTAGAAGAGGATGTTTGTTCCTTATATTTAATCTTGCCAATGAATAAAAGCTTGGTTTCACAAAGCTTAAGAGTATGACATAGTTGGTCGAATGAGGGAGATGTATCAAAGAGAACAATTTCCTAAAGATATGGTAGTAGACTTTGAATGAATAAATCCTGAATCTCAAAGTTAGTGAGAACATTAGACATCTTAGCTAAGTTGTGTTTGTATCACAAAACATAGTCCGCTAAGTGTTCATTAGATCCTTGTTTTAGTTGTGCAAGTTGAGCATAAGAGATCTTGGAGCCGATGTTGATAGAGAAGTGAGTGAGAAAATCATCATCAAGATGCGTAAAATATGTTACTGAGTGAATAGGTAGGTCATAGAACCAACGCATCGCATAATCATGAAGACTATGAGGAAAGAGCTTAACTAGGAGAACGTGATCATCCACAAAATCTAGAAAAACCACATGGAATGCTTGGAGATGCTCTTATGGGTCACCATGGCCATTGAAAATAGGTAGTTTAGGGGTGAATTTTTTTGTGGAAGTGAATAAGTGGATATAGTGGGCGTGAATGGAGTATGTAGTAATAGATTAGAATCCAAATATGGAGACACATGATGAGTAGCATGCCGTAATTGATTAATTTGAACTTGAAGGTATTGATAAAAGGAGGCTAGATCTTGAGTGCTAGTGTAAGGATCGACAAGTATGAGAAATGAGATGTGAGGTATAGTGATTAGTAGGAGTAGGGACATAAATGAGAATGGTGGAAATGGGTGGAAGAGTGGAAGAAAGTGGTTGAGTGATAACAATTATGGGAATAACAATGGAAGCATTAAACTCGTGAGGTTTGTAGCTTCCTCACGAGAAACATATAAAATAAATTTTAGAGCTTTGGGTTGCTTAGCGATCTGATTATTAAGGGATTTAAGATGAGCTTAAGTAAATTTTTTAGAAGATTGAGACATAGTAATAATAGGAGTAGAGCTTGAAATGCGGAATGTGGCTTGAAAGGCGGAGTTCACCAAAATGTAAAATAATATCCTAATCTAATGCAAGTTTGTAGTAAATAAATGAATACTATTGAAATAATACCCAAGAAACTAAGTAATGAAAATATGAAACCCTAATGTGTAAAGAGGGTTAAAAGAGCCTTAGCTGATTTGCGGGATTGTTAGATTGTGTCATAGTGGAGACTAGTTAAACGAAGATGGAATAATGTCATATAGAATCCTGCAAAACTACGAATCTAACAAATTTGACTAGACTAGGGCACCTGGAGAGGGATATGGGCACCCGTGGGTGTGCTGGTCTTGTTTTGGGTGCCCCGATATGCGTAGGTGCTCTAAAAAACCTCCTCTAAGGTGTCGTAAGAGGTTTGCACTTGTTTGAATTTTTGCATGTATGTTGTTGAATTCACCAAATGTATCTGTAAATCTAGAATGAATGAATCACCTACAAAACCCCAAACAAAGCATCAAATCCTAAAAAATGAAAGATGCAAATGAAGGGGTCAAACTATTCTCGGCTTCCAAAATGATGGAATTATAATCGAGCACCTTGCACTACATCTTAGACCTAATGTAGTTCTCTCTATGTGTGTGCGAATTGTGCCCCGAGGTTGCTCTTGTGCCGAGTCACACTTTGTGAGTAGCAAGAAAGTAACTATATGTAGAATGTAAATAATGTGTGCATGGAAACAATAAACTCCCCTCTATGAAGTGTGATGTAGATGAACCAACCTTTGTCCCTTGTGATAGAGCTAGATGGATGCAAATGGAACTATAGATGCCTTTGATGGATGCAACCTTAGGTGGAGATAGTATATGCTTAGTGCTTGGTCCCTTACTATGATCACATAACTTTATATTTATATGATTCCTTCACTTGAATTTCGTGATTAACCCCGAAAATGCTGAATACCAAAAAGATAAGATGCTCAAATGGATAGAAAGGACCCAAAATTGGTGACCAAAGTATAAAGAGGATAAGGGTGCCTAACATTGGCATCTGGATGGGTCTTGGTTTCGAATGAAATATTCTAAGAGGTGAGAAGAAAAACTAAGAAAGTACAAGTGCAAGACTAAAAACAGAAGCATAAAGTAAAGAAAGGTTACCAAAGACATGGGTTAATTGGTACTTTTCTTACTTAGGAATCATGCAAATAGTAGTATGTGATTGAGACTAGATAATTACCCAAAGTGCATGATTTTGTGTCTATAGCTAGTGCATCCTTCTACAAGTTTTGCATATGGATTTTGAGTTGCAGGCCTCAAATTTGAAAATTTTCATGGTGATTCTTTCCTTCCTCCTTCATTGTAATGGATTGTGCATCTACTTGAAACAATAAAATACTTTTTTTGTGGTTATTATCTATCCTAACTTGTGTTCTATTACATATAATTCCTTTCATTTCATCTCTGGGGGATATTGTGTATATTTTATTCTCCTTACAGGGTTTGAATCTATTGTGCTCCATGGAAATGGTGGTTTGAATGTTGTTTTGGACTGTTGCACTCATGTCTTCCCTCTCCTCCTTCATTTTATCCCATTTTCACTCACCTAAGAGTGTATTTACCCCTCTTCTTGGTGTTATCACCTCTCTTTAGTTTAGGATATCAATTTTATGAATATTCCTCTCACTCGATCCCTTAGAATGATAGAGTAGAGTTAGATAGTTACATTTCCCTTCTTAGGAGTAGTTTTAGTAGTAGGAATAGGTAGAGGAGCTGACCTTTTTTGGAGGTCTATCTCAATTCAAGTCCCACAACTTGGAGACAATCCCATGTTTCCTCAAATCCCTAGATTATTTTGATTTGGGACAGGTGTAATTTTGAGCTTGAACAACTTCCAAGATTCACTTGTCTCTTTGGCGAGGCAATTGCCATCACACTCCATAGGAATAAAAGGTACGCATCTTCTAACTACTTCATATTATCGAGTATTCACTCAACAACATAAAGTGGTGGTAAAGTTAGACATAAAATCACACACTTGGGTACATTTTTAGGTCCTCAAAGCATACTAACATTGACATTATTCCTAAACAAGAAAACTAGTAATTGAAAACTATTTTTGGCCTCTTTTACTGTCTTTTATGTTCTCTTTGGTCATACACACTTTACAACCTAGTCATAAATTTTCTTTGTTATCTTTTATGACTTCGAGATACTAGCATCCATTTAAGAGGCTGAGTACTCGGTGCCCTCATCCCCTTTGGGCACTCTCGACCTCTTTACACCTTACTCTCTCTTTTGAGCCTCTTATTTTCTTATGGGCCGATCTTCCATTTTTCAATTACAAAATTCAAACAAGGGAATCATATAAATACATAGTCATATGTTCAAAATAAGGGACCACACTTTAGGAATTATCACTATCACCTAAGCTTGCACTCAAAAGGCACCTAAAGCACTTCAAAGCATCCATTTGGAATTCAATCAAGGGACAAGGGACTATATTTTCTGTATACACTGCATAAGAAGGGGAAGTTCATTTTTCCATCCAAACATTCTATTTACATTGCGATATCGAGCTCTGACCCGCTATCAAGTGCACTTACATAAGGGAATCCTAGGGCACAATTATTACACACACTCACCAGAACTACATTGAGTTTGAGATGTAGTGTAGCACTTTCGGTTGTAAGTTCACTTTATCGGGTGTACTCTGAGGTCAATCTAACTACCCATATTGCATCTTTCTTATTTTCGATTTGATGTGGTATTGTGTGTTTTACAGGTGATATCTATTTTTATAGGTTACAATTACCCTCGGCGATCAAGGTGTGTAAATAAAAGATCAACATGGGCTATTTTTGACACTTGTGCGACATAGTAAAAACTAAGTTCTAATTATTTTCACAATCATGGGCTCGTAGTAGCGAAATCTAGCTCCAAGCACCCTTAATCCAAGTCTAGGCACCCATGTGTAATCTTTTTGTGATCTATAGAATTTTTTTCGAGCATTAACGACATAGATCACCTTGTGTTAATAGTTTTACAAGTCCAAAACACTTTGGGATGAAAAAAAAATCAACTAAGTTATCTCTCCTTCCTCTTTGCTTAGGGTTTCAAATATTACATCTTTGATTGCTTATGTCAAATATGAACTTTAGCATGTATTAACGTATACAAGACTCTACAATATTAAATTTAATTAATTGAAATAAAATTAAATCAATAGGAATCGACCATATCATTTATCCAATTGTTATTATTAGGTGTATTTGTGACGGATTATTCATGTTATTCTATGAGTGATATGACTTTTATTGATCATTTTCAACATCCAAATCCATATTCTCAAATAGTCTTCTCCCTATAACCACCTTGGTAGCCTTGATAGTCACATTATATTCCATAATTTTTTCACCCATCCAACTCTCTTTTAACCGATCTTAGCTCCTATAATGAAGTCCCTCATACTTTTGAGATGAGAGAATAATACATTGATTTGGTTGGCTATGATCATACATTTAAAATTCTTGAGATCTACCATGATGGAAAAATCTAATTCTCCACATGAATGCATTTAAAATTATAGTCTTTTAATGTCCATGAAGAAATTTTCTAGTTGTTTTGAAATTTTATCACCTTGTTGCGTTAATACCATGGAAATACTAGCTTCAACCCCATATGCATATATAATGAAGTCCTTTGAATAATATAGGTTGATGAGAGTGTGTACTTGAGAATTTTCCTACTTGATGTTGAAAAAACTTTCCTTTCCTTTTTTTGGTCCATTTAAAATCTCCATCCTTCTTGAGCATCAAGATATGATTGAAACAGTCCTACAAAGTCAGGAATGAATTTCCTAACAAAATTGATATTTCCCAATAAATATTGTAGTGATTTCTTGTGAGATGGAAGTGAAAGTGAGAGAATGGATGAGATCCTTTCCAAGTTGGTAACAATACCTTATTTTGAAATAACGTGACCCAGAAGTATGCCTTGCGGAACCAAAAAGATGCATTTCTATGGGTTGAGTGATACTACAAAATATCTACATATTTTAAACACTTTCTCAAGATGCTTCATATGAGCTTGATAAAATGTGATATTATCTAAGTAAATGAGGATAAATTTGTTTATAACCCTTAAATACAATATCCATGGCTCTTTAGAAAGTAACACCTACATTAGTTAGAAATGAAATCTTCTCATAGACATGCATTCCGCCTTTGGTTGTAAAGGTTGTTTTATATTGAGATTCCTATTTATGTGAAAGGGGAGCTATGAATTCCTCTTCATGAATTCAATAAGTTTCCAAACTAGTAACTATAGTTGTATCATAAGGATAAAATTCATAACCTTGGCCCATTCATCTAATAGAAGACTAGGAAGCCGAACTAGGAGGAATATACTTCTCTCTTGACACTAATTCATTGTCTTCTTCTTGGATTATGTAATTAGAATTGAGAGGAGATGGGTCATAAGATACAACATGGTAAGAAGAAATTGACTCAAATATTTTGGTAAATATTCTACCATATCTAGTTCTTAAAAGCATGTGGGGCCCTGATTAGAAGACAAATAACCACCCATTTTAGCTCTAAAATCTCTTGATAAGAAAAATGAGAAATAAAGGAGGTAATTTAATAAATGAGATATCTTGAGTTATGGTTAGGCTTGGAAAAGCATGAAGGGTCAACTCAAGATATTTTATCACTCCTAATATTTTGATAGTTGAGCCATCAAGCCTAGGGAATCCCTAGAAGCTAGGATGTAATCAATGCCTAAAATGTGTACTATTTTCTTGGTAGTTACAAAAGTGCTAGCACATGAATCTATCATGCAATATGTACTAGGTGCTTTCCCATAATAAAAACATGTATAAAGGGTGGACACTTCTTAACCTTACTTGTTCATTCTTTGGAGGTCGACCTTTGAGGTAACTACGAGTTTGACTTCACGTATAACCGGTTCAAATTGTAGTAACTTCTTTAAATATTCTTGTAGAATATACCTATAAGATGGAATAAATAAGGCATCCCACATTGTCACTTTCGAGTTTATCTTCTTCATTTTATCAATAATGTTTAAGGGGATACCTACATATTTATGCATCAAAGGTATGGAGGATTAGCTTCTTGTATGCTAGATCGATGGAAGTGGTGCATTAGATGACATAATATATGTAGTGTGGACTCTCTATTAAAAGAGAGCGAATATTCGGATGAATATACACACGTGATTTTTCTTAATTCCACATATTTATTTTCTTTGAGAAGCACACTTTGCAAAGAAGGTGTTGGAGAAATAATTTCTATCTACCTCTTCTTGACCTTGTATTATCTACGACATGAAGTTACGGTCTTCTTGAGTTTCTTGTGGCTTGAATAACTACTGAAATAATTCTTCAGAGTGTAGAACATGATATTGGATTACCGTGGTGGTTTATGTTGTGTTTCCTTTTCATTAGGATTTATCGGTTCCATTAATGTATCCTCTTGAATAGTATAGATTTAAACAATAAGGGCATGAATTTGTACATCATTTTCACAAGTAAATAGATTATGCTAAATACATGGAAAACACTATTGGACCCCCTGGAATATTGGCCAAGTATGAAGGTGCATAGGCGCGCAAGGACCCAGTTATGGAAAGGCACACAAGGAAAAAGTGTGCAAGAGAAAGGTTTAAGGAAGCACATAGCATGCATGACACATGAAAGGAGGTTCGGGACTTAGTCAATTTGAGCACCTAGGGTAGAACACATGAAAATCATGACTGGTTGCACATGGATAAGGTCTTGCTTCGCGACGGCAGTTGTCTAGATAGGGGCATGCCTTGGATGGAATCTTCTAGAAGAACATCATGAGATAAAGTGGAAAGCTCAGGCCTGGAGAAGCATGCTCACATGAAGGACCACATTCGAAACTTGGCACCAGATCTGAGGGCACTAGAGGAGGCGAGTTGGCAGTGTAGGAAAGTGATAAATACAAGTGCACAGTGGAGTAAAAAGATATACGAGTTTTGAGATCTAGCGGGTTGGAGAGAGTGCGAGTTTGAGAAATAGCATGGTAGACTCTGCAAAATTACTTTGTGAGGACTACTCAGTTAGTGGATAGTTGCATTCGGGAGAGAATTTACTAGGCATGGAGTTGTAAATTTTCTTTTGGTAAAACTTAAAGTTACATAAGTCGAGTTAGGTAATGTATGAGCAGCTGCGATGCACGCTTCTCGTGACACTCTGTAATGGTTCATAGATGTAATGAGGTTACACACGATACATAATTACGGATTACATTAAAGCACTCGGTCTAAAGTGACTTGCAAAGGATCTAGAGGGCTCGTTTCAGTCCCTATGGTTCTTGTATGTCTTAACTTCCCTCCTAAAAACTCTTACACTAATCATAGATGATGTTTCCCACTAAACTCACATAAAAAAGAGCTAGGTACACGTGTGTGCCTCGGGTGAGCACTCGGCTTTCGCTTTGGGTGATGAGGCGATGTACATGAGGTTCCTTCCTTTTGTGATGTGGGTAAAAATGACTACATCTTGGTTCCATTCATTTCTGGGACCTCTTTTGAGATTGTAGTGGGATATAACATACATCATGATTTGTGTAATGAAGTAATGACGAGTAGTTAACATTGGAAAATGTTGAATAGTTTTTCAAGAGCACTGAGAAGATGAATTTGTTTAGAGATTCAACACTAGACTTGGAGTTTAATACATGTAGATTGGTAGAGAACCTCTACCACGATCTGTATGAGACATTTTTGTTGCTTCCCCGGTAGAACTATATGAATGACTTTACGGCCTATGTGTCTAGATCAAGTTAGCGTTATAGATCGCATATATGGACCAAGAAGACTATCGAGAAGGCTCTTGGGGATGCTGAGATCGGCATGGACCCATTAAGTAGATCATTGGTGGAGAGAGTGCGGCTAGATGCACTACGGAGTTATGCCATTTCATGTATTCTTGTCACAGAAATTAACTTGAGTTTGAATTTATATAAGGAACATAGAAGAACTTTTCTACCTATTATTCCTCTAGCTATAAATATATATTGATGGTTACCATGGGTTCATAAGCATTCAGAGATAGCCGGCTAAAGCATTACGAGAGTGTTGGGTAAAGGAGCTTGGGTGGAGGAAGATGGAAGATATCATGACAAATAAGGAGAGGGAAGAGAGATTGGTCAAGTATAGTGCAGAAGGCGCACTTGAAAGGAGAATTACTAGATGACCACGTGGATGCCTAGTGTGATGGATCTTTAGAGAGCCCAGGAGCGTTGTGGGAAGGTTAAGGTTCACGATGGAGGATGTGGAACACGAGAATTTTGTCTTTACCCCATGTTTGGGAAGTTGCTTGAGGGGAGACCCCTTGGTTACAGTGAGATTTCACCACGGGGAGAAAGGAGAGTCGTTGGCACACCATCCTAAGCCCACCAGGTGACCGACCCTTGCCACTCAGGTTTTCTTGAACCAAGAAGAAGTGTTGGTGAGGCCTAAGTTAATGCTCGAGTGGAAGGAGATAGAATCATTACTGTGCTAGGAGATACTGATTTTTAGATTTTCCTTCTAATACTATGGCTACGCACATATTCCAGTGTTGAGGAGGAGTCTTTGGATAAGGAAAAAGT